>OX235271.1:141673783-143150830 GCA_944472155.2 Trichobilharzia szidati
CAGCATTGGATTTTAAAGGTCAAGTTGTCTCTACAGAGAAAGTCTCCATTTAAAAATTTGAGAAACAGCAGAATGAGTGAAGAAACATTTGATTTTCAGTTAAGTCCTCATTTATGCCACCACAGTGATACATATAAATATCTAATTCGTTACTCATCAGTTTGGTAATAATAATTTTATTAAAATTCATTCATTATTATCACTAGTGTCACTGACGACGACCTAAATGAAGGGCAAATATTTTTCTGTTGAATTTTCTTCTGAGAGTTTTTCCTAACAAAGCACTTTGGTCTTCTTTTTTGGTAGCATCAAAAACAGAGTTATGTACAACATACTTAATCGGGTCACTGATACACTGGTAAGTTGTACTAAGGAATGCCAAACACGATGTGTGGTTTTGAACATCCTACAACCGTAAGACCTAAAAGATTCACAAAGATGATAGGATCTATTGAAAATATATGATATTCAAATATTGGTTTGTAGGGATTTAATTGATTGGTTACAAGATTTCATCATGAGCTAACTGGCCCTGTTCAGACAAGTAGTTTTCTGGGGTTCTAGAGAGAAGTCGTGACCAGTAGGATACAGCAGGTTGTGAATGAAGACAAATACTCGCCAGCGATAACATTTGCTAGTGGTCGCACTGTGTCGTGAATTGGCTTGAGTTGGAATTCATTCACTGGCCATTGGATCAGGTCCCAGTGGCTTGATGGTCTACGAGCTCAACTTGTAACTGGTAGGTCCTGGGTTCAAACCGTGGTGGGTGCGTACTGATGAAGAGTCCCAAACTAGTCTGACGAAACGGCTGTCCAGTACTCCCTGCAGGTTTTCCAATGGTTCTCTGACTGATGTCAGCTTATGATGAAATCCTATGCCAAAAAATATGTAAATTATTTATAGTTCCGATAAGGCCTAATGAGTAAAATATCAATTTGACCGATACTTTGTAAGATTTAAATTGAGTAGAGTTATCTGTTACGTCACTGACAGACATAAAATGCAGTGATAGCCAGTGAACTAAAACAGACTCCTTGATAAAACTTCCGCTTCTATGCGTTACTACTTTAAGTAGTATAAATACAACATGAAATCTATTTTCGAAACTACAATTTCAAAAGTCTAGAAGTAAATCAGATACTTCCTAATAGCCTTACCAATTTCGTGCAATATTATAAGTAAATCTATGCAATGCTTTTCATTTTTTTAAAGTATTTTGTGAAGCCTCTATACCATAAAATATTCGATAATAGCCTGACTTAACTAAAAACCACCTACAGTTCATTTATATCGAATAAATGGATTAATTTAGCCTGCAGCATTTTCATTAGAATATATGTATGTACAAGTTTAAATTGAAAGTGAATGACGTCAGATGCAGTCCACCTGAGGATTCCTATTTTTCTGATCTTTTTCACCATAAGTATTGATTAAAAAACAGTACGAGTAGTTTCAGCTTATTATAATTATTGTCTGCGACATCTAATTTTACTTTTCAAAATCAAATGACTTTCATGCATTATTAACACTGTGAAAAGAATTAATTTCGAAATTGTATTTACAACATCAGCTAAAATATGGAACAACATAGTTGACCAAGAGGTAATTCTAGACTTAGAAAACAAACGTCTTGACAACACCTGACCATGGGAAATGTTAAGTTCATTCAGTTCCATCTCTTTTTACATTCTGACCGAGAAGATAGAAAGTTACAAAGGAATATATTCGCTAGGTGGACACATTAGAACCAAACTAACGCTGCTAATTGGTCAGTAGGTTTCAGCAGGCGCTAAAAGTTTCAAACGGCAAGTATATCACAAACTGTTATATCTTATGTACAAAATAGACTTAACATCCATTCAAAGAAACACAGAGTCTTGGCTGTATTTCTCATGTTTGTTTGCACAAGGCAATTACTATCAGATTCGAATATGTATGAAAAGTTGATCTTCAAGCATGTTGTTGTGTCTTTGACGATAGTACCGATGATCTGTGCGCTAGATACTGAAATGCAATAGACAACTCGACTGAAGACCAGAAACTTACTACTAATCAATCCAGCTCCCTTAGTGCGGAAAAATGAAGACAACAGACAGACTTGTCCGTGCCAGAGAGAACAATTCAACTTAATAAACAAAAATATATTATATATAAATACTATAAACCTCAGAAATTTAAGCCGTCAAATAAAAAATTGTATTGGTTGCCTAAGGTCAGGCTTCTGAGTTGTCCATCTGCATCCTATTTCGGCCCAATAGTTTGATTTGACCAGACTGGCTGAAGCTGGTCTTAGGCGCTTCTTATCTCACCTTAATCAGATCAAGTTTAACCTTATATCAGTTAGGTGTGTGTCTATAAAGCTGTTAATCTTGTATAGACACCGGTGTCGTCTAACGTAGGAACATACTTCAGGCTTAATGTATCCACAGTGATCAGTAGAATGAAATCAGGAAATATGTTAATAATAATAATAATGACCTAGGTTTTAGAAACAGAATAAATTGTTATATTCGACACATGCTGAATATTTTACTGAGTAAATCTCAGATACGAGAATTCTGTTTTGTGAATAAATGGGGATTATGCTTCCCGACTACGAGGATATCAAAGCGAGGATGGAGAAAGCAAGGCAAGCTTTCATTTCTCTCAAGTCTATCAAGAGATCAACAGCACTCAGCATGATAAATAAAATCAAAATTTTCAACTCCAGTGTGAAGTCAGTGCTACAGTACGGATCAGAGACTTGGCGCCTCGTCACGAAGGGCACTTCGAACAAACTAAAGACCTTCATCAACAGCTGTCTTCGCTCAGTACTCAAGATCAGATAACCAGAAAAGATCAGTAACAGGGATCTCTGGGAACGAACCAACCCAGCAGGAACCAGTTGTGCAACAAATATGCAGGAAGAAATGGATCTGGATTGGCCATAATCTGAGAAAACAAACCATCAAGTGAGTGACATCACATGCCAGGCCATCGCTCGAGTGAAACCTGACCGAATGGGAAGTCCAAGTTGGTCGTCAGTGTGAGGGTGACATGAAGGAGGTGATGTGAAGAGGAGATGAAAGCATGTGGGCTGACGTGGAGCCAGGTGAAAACGTTGGCGGAGAACCGAACGCAATGGAGACGTGTGGCTGAAGCTCTGTGTTCCTACAGGAACTAAAGGAAACATTAATAATAAATATAATAATAAATAATAATGCTTCCTGAGTACCAGGCCCCATTAGAAAGTCACAGACTTTTTTAATATGCCGATGCTTTGTACAAGCTATTTGGCAAAGTGAAAGGCATTACCTGTGAACTAATGTTTACATTAATATGGAATGTGATGTATATGCTTTAACGAAAAAACATGTATACAAACAGAGGAAAACACATTAGGAAACTAGCGATTGGGAGTAATTAAAAATCTGGCCTACTACTAAGTGGAGACAAAATAAATTTCCATTTTAAAAATACCAGCATTTCAAGTTTCCTTTAGATTCTTGTGTACTACAATGACAACTGCTAGATTATTTAACCGCTTGCATAAGTATTTACCACTAAATCTCCAGACAAGTCAATTTTGGATGTTCTTGAAATGAAACCATGCAAATATCTGCTATAATTTATCGTTTTGTGTTTGATTGACTTTAATCGAAGGAATTTTTTGTTTTTGTCTATCCTTTGCCAAACCACGATAGGAGATGTTCACTAGCACGTTGGCTAAGCTGTCTAGTAGTACGCCCAATATAACTGTCACGCAGGTGCAGTTGAACTGATAAATGCACATAGATGTGGCAAAACTATCAAGCTTATCCTTCGTTTGCGTCCCAATCATTCGTCGGCTAGAGAATGACAAACATAGGTGTGCTGCATAAAGTGTTCTTCGTATACTCCTTGAAAGTCTTTGGAATAGAATCTCACTAGATAAGTCAACATTAAATTGTAACTTAATGAATAGAGGTTTCTTACGTTCAGTCAGAGTCTCCGGTTTTTTCTCCGATATTTTCATATGTTTCTTTATGAAACTACTCGGATAGCCCATCTCAATCAAGGAATTGTGAATATATTCAAATTCCTTTTGTAAGAGGTCATCCGTACATATCTTTCTTGCTCTGCTCGCAAGACGTTTTACAACATTCCTTTTATATTTAATGGGCACTTAACTAAGGAAGTGTGTGTATTGCCCTGTGAATGTACTTTTTCTATACACGCTTCTCCCAAGTGACCCATCTTCTCTCCTACTTAGCAAGACATCCAGGGAATGTAGTTTAGAATTTTGATAATAAATTTTCTTTGCTCAAGAATCATCCTGTCAGAAGAAGGGTGTTATTTTACCCAATAGTAGACTATTTAAAGTCTTCTAATCCATAATTAGAGTTATTGTGATTATTGTTATTAAAATACCGTTCTTAAATTCCATTTATAACAGCTCCTCTGTTAAAAAATTTATATATATATATATATATGTATATATATACATACACATATAGCAGAATTTCTACAACTGTGGTGGTTTCATATATTTTGTCAATACATGCAATGACAACTAACTAGTGTTAACAAAAGGTTTATGACAGTCAAAATTAAATCTATAAGTATCCCCTGTATCTGATGTGGTGCCATCAGTGCGGTGCCAAGATCTTTGTCTGTTGTATTTTAACAATTACCTGAAAATCCCGACATTTTCACTGACTCACCTTAGTAATCAATCCACATACATCATACAGCATTCCTAATCGGCCTTACCGATAGTTTGATTTATACAAAATAGATAAAAGCATGCAAATATGTGTACATGAGGTGAAATCATGTGAGCTGACAAAGTATCTTTTAAAATTATTTAGGCGAATTAAAAGTATTTCACGTCCTGTAAACATGCTTCACATATTATACAGATTACAGATAAATATACTGCTTTGTTTAAATGACTAAAATATGCGGGAATTTCGGATTTTAGATTTGTAGTTTATGTATGAATGGTTCACAGTAGGAAAGTGATATTTTCGTCAATTTCAAATATTTTCTATCTTAGACAAATATTTGTCATACGATTTGTATTAACACCACCAGAAGATTTCTATTTGAGATTTTTCCTTGTATATGTGTTCCGTCTATTTAAAGTATGGATCAAAAGTATTATACAACAAATAAACTGTACTAAAGTGCAACTTAGAATTTATGAAATTAAAGCCATAGTGATTTCGAAGTCGTGTGATTATAATTGATGGCATGATTATGAACAATAAATTTTGTTCGAAACGTCATCCAGTAAATAATACTGTTTCACTGACTGTGTGATACATCTAATAAACAAAGTAATATGGAATTACTTACTACCACAGTGCCCAAGTCTTACCCTTATATTAACGCCACAGTGATTTGTTTCAAAGCAGCACTAATCTACCCTGATACTTTATTCAAACTGTAATAAATTTTACGAACAACATACTTACGCTCAGTACATTGTTGTATACTGGGATAAAACCTACAGTTCAGGTTTGTTAAAAAGAGGTTGAACAGCTGAGTGATAAAGTTGCTGACTTCAGAACTGAGTGCTGCATTTCCAAAATATCAAACAGACAGTTCTAAATGAACCTTCCTGATGAGTCTTGTCAAGTACGGAAATTATGTGCACGATTTCTTGGCAGTTAACTAATAACTTTTTAATTAATTTTTGTTACAGGCATCAGTAGCAAACAAACTACAGATCCATTTTTTCTCTAAACATAGTTATAACTAAACATTACAGAAGTCGAGAATGATTTCAATAGATCTAGGTATGAGGCTATTAAAAATGCATTTTATAATTTCTATCATGCAGAGTTTTACAACTATTCACTTTTACATCACTCTTAATGTGCTTTTATTAATTCAAGACTTCCTTATTTGAAGACATTATAAGTGCTTCACTTGCTGCATAGTTTGACCTACCATGCCCTACAATAAGCTCAAACATTACGTAAACTAGCAAATATCAGTTAGAGAGCCATTGAAATCCCGGAAGTACTGGATAGCTGTATCATTCAAGTTTGGGACTCACCCACTGGGTTTCGAACCTAAGACCTACAGGATACAAGGCAAGCTCGTCGACCATTCAGCCAGTGGGACCCGACTCAATGGCCAGCCCATGAATTCTCACTTCTTCCAATTCATGATTTTTAGCGCGACCACGAACCATCTCTAATTGATATCAATCCGTGGTCTAAATCAAAAAACAAGTCAAATCCTTACAAACCAACTTTTGAATATTAAATATCAGTTAATTCCACGACATTCTGTCAATAACAATTAAATATTTAACTACTGATACGATATCTTTTCTCATGATATTCACTCTGTCCTCAGTGCCACCACAGTAGAATGAAAAGTAGTATACGAATGACAACAACTATTCTATGAGCTTTGATCATGCTCCACAATACATGAATGAACACACTGAATGGAAAAGCAGTTATTTGATAAAACTGTAATAATGACAACAAATCATCTAACTAGTCGTGTTTACCTTTTTCTAACAGAAGTTTGTTATTGTATCAGAAAGAGGTAGTGAGATTGTTGGTGGCACAGTGGTTAGGACTCTCGCCGACCATGCACATGGTCCGAGGTTCGATCCCCTGCCGACGCACACCCGATATCTATGGTTGGCCTGCACAATTTGGGCTACCGATATCCATGCTGAAAATTCCATACTTGTACTGAAAATGCGATATGGCATCAAGCTGTAACCAAAATAAAAAATACCTCATGCAAACATCAATGGACCAAAATTATTAAACTGAGATCTTATGCCTGTATGTCTATTCAATCAACTATATTACTATTACTGTAATCAAAGAGATAATTATTGGTACTTCAATCGACTGAAGGACTGTAGGCTAATTTTTGTCCAATGATGTAGAATATAAAAGCAATTACTATAAGGTCCTTAAGTGTCCTACACACACGATAGTTATCAGAACACCTTCGTGTAATTTGTGGGTAATAAGTTTGAATTAGAAGAAGGTGAAACCGAAGGTTTTACCCATTTTTCTCTGTCTCTTCATTTTTGAAAAATAAAACAGCTAGTTATGACGATCATTTATTTTCCTTCTGTTTGTATAGTGTGGTGAAGAAGTGCCTATCATAGAAGTAAGAGTTTCGTCATCTATCAAGTATTATACGTATATATATGTATACTGCATGAAGTCAACCTACTAAATTTTCAGTTGTTTTAATTATATATGTCTTATGTTTTAAGATGTCAATCAAAATATGACCCTTACACAAGTCAGTAATAGTAGTAGTTAACAAGGAAAAACCATAGAAGAAATTTATTGTTTGTTGAAAATACATAGTAACCATAACTAGAATATTCTTGAATTATGTTCGACCAATAGTTTCTTCCCTATACTGTTTATTTAAAGTGTTGAATCCATCATAGGAATTAAATTTTATGCATAATACTGCCAAATTTATTCATAAAATAACAGTGGTATTATTTGTTTATTAATGGTTTTGCAGTAGAGAGAGTTAAGGATGCACTTTTCATCCCATTTATGACTCTTCAGGCGAATTTACCTACAACCCTAGTATAAGTGATGGTGGCTCCCATCGTTTCAAATGACAAAGAGTTATGCATTAGGCCATTGGTTATTAGTTGTTATTTGACAGAATTATTATTCGAGTCTCCCATCAGAAAAAATAACAGTTATGTCAATAAAAATATTCAGACTAATCAATTATCCACTGCACTTCATACACAAAACTAATAAATCATCTTCAAATATATGGGAATCTTACATAAAACGAATCTACTAGACATAATTCGGATGGAGAATAGTCAACATGGCTTAGGCAGTGTGAGAGTAGAATGTAAGCACTGTGGTAGAATATGATTCAACACTATTTACGTTTAATTGGTACAAACTAGTAATAAGACAGTGTCAGTAACTGGATGACATCTCAAGCACAATTTATTGTTCATAAATAATATTGATGTATCCAACCTGCCTTATATAGCCTTAATCTCTCGTGTTTGTTGCTAAAATCTTTCAAATATCCCCAATAGGTGTCACTTCATTCTGACTGCATATATTTGATGTTATTGACGTCAACAAACCCACATAAATGAGTATTTTTTAGATTTTCAAATCAATAATTCAGTGGAAGATCAACAGCCCATAGAACTAGTTGTATTGCAGTAACTAGAGAAAAACTTAGTTATATCATCAGAAGTCACAATGTTTTAAATAATTTCGCTGCTTACAACAATGGCTAGCTACTTTTACCCAAGAAACAAAATGATGGGATAATGCAAACTGTAAACCCTACGTTCTTCGTATATTTTCTGATAACCAAATAAAATCCCCATCATATAAATCTCCATGTCATTCTTAGCATAACATGGATGTGACAGAAATGCAGATGACTGTGGTCAATAATACAATGGATGACTTCAATAAGAGGCATATCTTTCGTTTCAAGACCAGTTATCACTGCTTTATCAGTGAAATATAATCAGTAACTCTCATAAACACTTCACTTGGAGATATGGACGTTATCAAGATTACTGAAGGAAATTTCATTTGTGTTTGCACTTCACTTACCAGATTTAGTAACGGCAGGTTGAATAAGGATGTAGAAGGTTCCGTCTTTGTTACTAGTCTGCTTGTCATATTGAAATAATTAAAACTTACTGAAACATCTAACTGAAATTGCAAGGAACCAAGAGATCATATATTTAAAAAGGGGAATTTATGAACAAGAACTACTGATAATTGGATTTACATTGGTAAGTTAAATATCAAGATTTTTTAAAAAATCTATTACCATAATTTTGAGTAAAAAAGTCCTTAACAGTGAACAAGAACAGATATCACCAAAATGAATGGATGTGCTAGGTTATCCCCAGTTTTCTGGAAAAAATTATCTAGCTGCAAAGTTGAAATATGTTTCAATAATAATTTAACTACTTACAAGTAGCATATCTCAAAACACTAAATTAAGTATGACTTCTTCAGAATTTATATGCTTTCCCCGTATAAGTGAAAACCAAAATGTTGCTAAAATTACGAGGAATGCAGCACATATATCACTTTAATAACTATTCCTTTGTAATAGTAGTACTCACTAGACCCTATCTGAATGTATTTGTCATTAGGTTGAGTTGTTGCATGGCACTTTCTGCCTCCGCTCACCTTCACTTCCTGAATGACCAAAGTTTCAATATTCTCTGTAGAGGAAAACATTTGGGACAGAGAATCGCCTAAGTCCTTCCATGTTTGCTGTTAGATGAAACTTTACACCTAGATGTTATCAATAATACATAGTCGCCATCCTAAATCAAAGGAGCGACTGAGTTTACACCCAATATTAAGCCGGAATATATGTAAATTGGTGGGTGATGACTAGTAATGGAATCCGGGATGCCCAATTCGTTCTACATGGGACTCCTCACTGAACGAAGCTACATTCCCGAAATTGATGATGTTACTACTGAGGCTCGAACCAGTTACTCACAGTTTCAAAAGCCTAAGCGTTACCCACTAGACTACTCCGGCCACGAGAGCCATATTTTGTGCAACAGGCATCAGTAATTATTTAATTCAATTTGGACTTTCCCTTCACCACTCACCAATTTACTTCAAGTAAAATAATCAGACATCGTCGAATATCTGCAAAAGGAGCCGACATGTCAACCTGAGGCCAAGTACTTCAGTCCAATCAATCAATGAGAAAGTCCAAATTGAATTAAACGAAATATATTTACATTGAAAGCCTATAAGGACGGAGTTAGTTAAAGATCTAACGCAGAATAGCACAAACGTTTCGGTCATTCCTTGTTTTTGAGACTTAAACTTGAAGTGTTTCATTATAACACTATCACATAACAAAATATGTGACATATTCTTCAAAAAGTCAAGATATTTGGACAAAGTTCCATTCAAAGATTTGCGATTTCTTATATTGACAATTAATCTATTATCCACCTTTGATTACTTTTCATTGGTGTAGTAACCAAAACCCACATATCTGAACTTCGAAAACCAATCTTTGAGGTCTACTCCATAGCTGATGTAGAATTCCCTGAGTTAATCATAGTTACAAAATGCCCCATTGACGGCAAAAGACAGTTATTTACGATAAAATCTACGGTACTATCTAAGAAAAAGCAAATTGCCTCAACACTGCCGTTAGGCAGCTATACAGATCGAATTAGTCCTCAGCTACAAAACGAGAACTGTATGACAGGATTATTTAACCAAAATCATCCGTAAGAAGTACCTGAGAACCAACTAGAATATTCCCAACAGGGTGAGATCAAATTTCTGTCAGCACGAATCATTCACCAAACACTTCCGGTGGACACTCCAAGGTCATAATAACCTAAACTCACCCGAATAAAACCTTAAACTTTAAAAGACATATTATCAATATCACTATACAACCACAAATGGAAGCATGTACACTAGAGATTACACAAGAATAAAGACAAATACCAAGGATTAAGTCAACATCAGAAAAATGATATATAGCCAAGGACAAAAGAAGAAAGTAATAACAAGGTTACTTGAAACATACAAGTAAGCATAAGTATTGTAAATAGATCGTTCAGAAAGGATTTCCCAGCTTGTGACGGGTCAACATATATTAAACAATTAGAACAGCCTATAAAGAAGCTGTTCCTTTACGAAAATATCACCTCCGCTCACAGACTTATGGTCCAGTTCAACAAGAAGTATTTTAAGTGTCCTTCTCTTTCGCCTAGATTTTCTGTTGCCTCAAATAAAAATAACAAATAACCCACTTTCATAGTAAAGTAAGTCAGATAATATAAAGATGAAGGTGCTCCTCTTTTAAAGTATGAAAAATACTCGTATGATATGAATCGAAAAGTCATAGACCAGCAAATAATATTCTTTTCGTCCTTTATATAATACACCTTTAGATCTCCACTGTGTTTGGAAGAACTCACTCATTTCGATATCCTACCAGTTAAAACATTTGCGATGCGAATATCACCATTCTGATGAATTCAACCTGAATTAACCTAATGTTGATATGGCTATATGAGATGGTCTTGAATCAAGGGGAAACTGTTGGCGATCTATCATACTATATGCTACTTGTTTACTGATATGAGTAGTTGAATACCACGCACATCAGCTGGTATGCTTGCTGGTCAGATCGAAGCGATCTAAGTTACTGGTTGATGGGAACGGTATTTGATTACTCATAATCAAAAGTAACTGGTAAGTTTTAATACTATAATTTTTTATCTAGTTGTTGAAGAACAGATTCGTTTCATAATCCTATTTATTTCTAATAGATAATTACCTATCACTCATAAATTTGAATGCACAGAGGATGACAGTTTGAAAGAAATAAGATAAGACTCCTTTTATAATGTTAACTTCCTTTCATAAGCTATTTATGATTCGTGCTATTGAAATGTCCTACACAACCGAAGGAGAATGGAAATCTATATGAATACTGCCAAAGTGTTGTATTATTTAGTTTTAGGAATCTAAGATTATTTCAACCAACAGAAAGATTTCTAATTTAAAAGAAGATAACTTTCTTGAAAGGAAATCAAACTTTTTAATACTTAGGAAAGAACTTAGTCAGCAACTTTATGGTTGAAAGAGAGTTGGAGATGAGGATTTAATTACAAGTGCAACGAAAGGCTGATAAATGCAGCTGTTTGCATCTATTATTATAATTAAGCTTCCCAAGAGACTCTGTTAAGGACCTTCAGCTTTGGAATTAAGGATATAATCTTTTATTTGCCAAGTTGTAATTCAAAGATCACCACTTTCGGCTTCAGAAATGCCTTCACTGCAACACAATGCCATTTGTGAAAGAAATGGCTTCAAACCCAACGGAGTAGCTTCAGCTCAACAGAATACCTAATTATAATTTCAAGTAATGCATGTTAAGACCAGTTACAAGTGAATAATAAACTGAGGTTCAATATTTAGGTTTTTAGAAGTGTTAACAATTTCCTTACAAAAGGATTTCATTCCTAGAACTATTTGGATGTTAGCAGCACTGAATGGCTTTTTAATCCGTTATCACACTTCATCACAAATCAGTCGGTAATAGAAAATATGGAATTTTCCTGCCTAGTTACTGAGCGGTAACCTATGTATCTTAGAACATGAGCTTAATTTCTCAAAATCAAAGGAGTTTACTACTTCCTTACTAGAAGAAAATGGCATATCAGCAACGCTTAGTTCTCTGTGATTCTTCAAAATGGTGTTGATTCATGACCGATTCCTCCCTGAAATCATAGAAATATACACAAACCTAACTTACAATTATTGATGACTGAGAAAGATTCTGAAATGTGATAAAGGTACTCCACTTCGTATTTATTTAGTTATCAAAACTTTTCAGTCCTTTTTATCACGGAAGTGAATAACTTTTTTGTAATCATTTAACTCACTCGCTTACCGGATTCATCTTTCTGGTGAAGATAACAACAAACCAGAAAGAAGTCCATAGTCAAATACATTATTTTTAATGTGACTAAGAGATTAAGATGTAGATGCTTGGAGGCAGTATGTAGGAAGCCTGTGTTTCGTGCTTGCTAACAGTCTTCAGCATGGTGTATCTGCAATATTGAAGGGACATATGTGACCATACTGCGAATTCAGTATACACCAACACCAATCACTGGACGCGTGACATTAGTCACATCCTAGTAACCAATCAATGTATCCATTACATTTCTACAGGAGTTCGATCATGAACCGAAATAGCTCATTGGCAACTCCTCTGACTCCAGCATTAGCTGACGCGGGTTCTAATCTCACAGGGGACGCAAAACCCTTCAACTTTGCAGATATGCCTTGCTGACGTATGTCAACAAGCACGAAACTTATGTCCAGGGCTTCCTGCAGATCGTCTCCAACCACCTAACATCAATTCACAGTGTATCGCAATGATGAGGCGTCTAGCTTGATGAACATACTGCCAAACTTAACTACAACAACATCAAGGGCTAAACATATGGCACTGGTTACTTCCCAGTTATGAATCAATGTAAGTTAAGATTTGTTTTTTCCACACAAGTGAAAAAGCACCCTACAGATATAAACATATTATGTTAATGTAACTTCTTAAAATGCCAGAATATTGAAATACTCCAACTACTAGGGTTCAGCATAAACACATATGCATATAAAACTTATATCTTAGTAACTAACAGTAATGCTTTACAACTAATATGTAAAACAGCATAGAGCATTATTATTTTAGCATTCACCCATACTTTGTACAGACTACCTTAACAAAACTTGCATTTTTATGAATAATGAATTAGTGAATGGGTCAGTTAAGTGATTACAGACAAAAAAATATTTACTTTTCTCTTTAAAAATGCCAATTGACAGACAGATTTCTTTTTGTATTACTAGTTACTGTCTGACGCCTGGTTTTATGTATGCCAATTAATTGTAGTTACTATTTACTGAACTGCATTTAAAATTAATGGAACTTTTTCTGACTATAACAGTTTCGCTATGGGAACTATTTTGAAAAATAGCCTACACTGACTTGAATGTCAGTAAGAAGGAAACAGTTCGGCTTCCAACTTCCGGCCTTTTTCCTTATTTTAGACGCTTATTTTCTTTGTAACTATCTTCATTTCTGGCCAATTGTTTCATAATCTTCTCAGAGCTTCAAATATGATGATTTTACAGTATTACTGGTGAGATGGCAGAAAACAGTGTTATTTAGCTAATTGATGAACACTTATTGCAAAATGCAGAAACGTTGCATTGAAATCTCTACTTCTACATGTTCTTCCTATTGTGCTTCTTTTGTATTCCTTTCATGCTTTCTATTTTGTTTCAGAAAGATTTATTGTTTCTATTTGCAAACATATCCGTCATTCTCCTGTTCAGTATTCGTGCAGATTGTGTTCCTTACAAGTTCTTTTCAGTAGCACACGTCATACTAGTATGATCCTTACATTATATGCTGAGATTTAGCATGTGTAAAACATTGAGGATTACTGGATCTGATTTATGGCAGATAACGACTTTTAATATTATATTTTAACTGATTAATTTTTAATATAAAAGATTAGTCATCTGTTAGTGATTTTAACAGTTTAAGTTTTGAACGGGTGTGTCAGTGGTTCAGCGGTAGAGCGCTGGCCGACCATGCACGTGGTCTGGGGTTCAAGTCCCGGCTGGCGCGCACCTTTACTCTCCTTCGCCGGTTACACTTGCGACAAAGAGGGAAGGTTGGGCGTGGGACTAGTAGCCACGAAATACATCAGCTTGCTTTATGAACTTATCGTCTATTGTATTACAAAAAACATTCAAATCTATACTTATTTTCATTACCTTCTTATCTTAATATCACATCTCCCGTAAATGTCTTACTGTTTTGCCTGCATTCAGTGAAATATAATAGATGATTAGTTTCGCTTATCTCTATCGACACTTTTATAAATAACAATTCTACAGGAAATGGTGATACTGGGGATGAGCAATGCACTCTATGTGGAGAAGGTAGAAAGCTCGGGCGAATGATTTCGGTTTAGTTGTATTCTTTGAGCTGAGCGATTTAATTGCGAAGCTTTCGTCGTCCTTCTAGACATCTTCAGTGCAGAATTTAGTATAAAATGAACTCATTCGAAATTTCCATGAATGATATCATTGTATCTCCCGGCAACCACTGTAATGACTGGTTGTTAATTTACTTCTCCATTGATCATTTTTATTGACTTGGAGGTCGAATTTTCTTGCAATGTAATTTACTTTTTCTAAGCTGGTTAGTCTGGTCAATAATGATATGTTTGTTAATTGCAAATTCGCTTGAGAACCAGTCTTCTAGAAACTCCCTGGTTGTGTTTTTAGTCTTTCCTCTACATTAAAATTTCTCCATTATCCCAATCGAATTGGTGTTCATAATTATCCACATGCATTGATTGAAAGAATATATCATGTCTTTTTACAGCCAATTTGTGTTCTTGGATGACAAAGAAATTTGAATTCCAAGTCAATAAAAATGATCAACAGAGAAGTAAATTAACAACCAGTCATTACAGTGGTTGCCAGGCGATACAATGATATCATTCATGGAGAATTCGAATGAGTTCACTTTACACTAAAATCTGCAATGAATATGTTGACTAGAAGGCTAACAAAAGCTTCGCAGTTAAATCAGCCAGCTCAGAGAACACAAATAATTCGATATGCAGTCTATATACCTAAACCACAAATGAATTTACATTAGTTCTCAAGTGTAAGTTTTGTTTTCTTGTCTAAAACCTGTTTCATGTAATCACTAGACGATTAAGCAGGTTTCCATATATTGATACTAGAATGACAACCTTCCATAAAAGAACTATGTATTTTATGTAACACCGTGATACAGTATAACACCAATGTAATAATACTCTAATAGTGTGTGTTGTACTGGAAAGAAAAATGCATTACAGAACTATACTCCACCATGGTGCCATATTTCTACTTTAACATAGTAGCACCTTTCATAAGATGTAAGCAGATTGTGTAACTCTTACAACACAAAAGACTCTGCAAATATCAGCCAAAATAGAAATGCTAGATTAAATGTTTGATTCTAAAAAAAGCATTTAATTAAACTACCGGATATATTGCCAACAACAGATCATGCAACTAATCTTTACCGATTTACCAGTGAGAAGCTTTAATTTGTTTGCCACTCAATTCCATCCATATTTTAGGCTGATCTTGTTAGTGCATTTTGGATTTTATTCGCTGACAAACAATTTTTAACTAGCCTAAATTTGTGTTAAATGGTTGGTGGAGATCAGAAGGAAGTTCTGAACCTAAGTTTCGCGCTTATTGAGATTTATTATCAGGGTGTACCTGCCACTTCACAGGAATTAATGTCTTATTTTGCTATTTAAACCTTTGCAGCCCAGTAATGCAATCAAAAACGTTGACACTTGGCTATGTAGCCCAGTTCCGCTAGGACTCTAATGGATCCAATGACTGATCATTTACAAGTAATCATTTTTATTTTGTGCAGCTCTTGTTGCTAACTTATTTCTGTCAGTGAAGTCTGGAATGCGTATACCAAGCTAGGAGACTGACCACACTTCGAATACCTTAAAATCCAGTGCTCGTTGATAACGGTATTTATTACACAAACTATTTTTGAAAGATGACACAGTATTAGATAATTTCTAGTCTATGCTTATGCGTAGTCTTTTGTGTTGTAAGTGTTACACGATCTGCTTACAGTTTATCAAAGGTGCGTACTGCCGATGATTCCCAAACTACACGATGAAACAACTGTCCAGAACTGCCTGGTTTTCAGTGGTTCTCTAACTGATATCAATCGCTGAACAACTCGTAAAAACAAATCTAAAATGTGTAACAGAAATTGACTGTTACTTCAAAATAAACATTAGTTAAGTTGTTTTCAAATAATTTAATAATATAGTGAAAATATTTATTCAGACATTTAGAAAAAACAAAAAATTGAGCAAAGAATATTCTTCTCGATAGTTTTCTCTTCTGGCTCTACAGTTATATTTATCCTTATAAACACAGGATATTCTGAAATAGTCGTCATTAACAATATTAGTGTTTTTTTTTAAATAATATCGATTTGTAAAGTAAGATCAATGAAATTACAGTTCACTAAAGATGCATAAATTATAATAAGCATAAAAATATAGTAGCTATTAAAATATCAAATAAAATTAAGGAAATTTTCATAACAAACTGAAGATCATTGGAACCTTGATGGTCAAGGTAAGGACAGAGTCTGAAACAGCTTCTTTTGGATACATAAGTTAGGCTTCTTAATGTGGATCCCAACGGCCTCAGCAATATGTAGTAGACGAACTATTAAGGTGAAGTTAAAATTAGTTTGTATGGAGTAAATGACTTTGAAAGCCTCGTAGACATCAATATTGTGTTCTGTATCCACAAGATGAGATAGAATAGCGCTACGAATAGATTTTGTTTGTCCCTTACTTAACCATGCAGGGTGATGTTCGGAAATCGGACGAGAAACACGTCTAATTTAATGGTAATCTAAGTAGTTGATAGAAATTACTTTTAACAATAAGAATTTCGTTTTCCTAATTATTTCTTATCATTTATCTGATAGCTGATTCACCGATTTTTTTCCTTCACGTTGCCCAGTGGAACATAGGGATTCAAGCTAGTGGATTGAAGTTTCTGTAGCAGTGTTTATTTATACAGGATGAGGTTGCTAGCCTCATGCCCAACGTTTCCTCTTCATCACCATTATTTCTGGCTTAGCGAGATAAGGGAGTTCGTCCGCCGGGGATCGATCCCCAGACCATGTGCATGTTCGGCGAGCGTCATAACCGTTATGCCACCGACGCATGATTCACTGATTAGGGTAATTAATTAATCGCATAGTTTATCGAAGATGAGGAAATTTTATGATTATCAGTATTAAAAGTTTAACAACTTTATTTTCCCCTAATCAACTCTTGTTAATCCGTAAAAATTGCTTTCATTTTTATAAATAATAGTGATACGTCTGTTAACTTTATAGTATTCAGCGTTTTGTGAAGTGTCTCGCATTTACAAACATGCAAATAGTATTTCATATACAAAGCAAAACGAAGTGATATATACTGGTATTATTAAGCTATTCGAATATTACAGAAAAGTACGCTGTGTAAAGCATTTAAACCCACTTCAGTTTGACATTATATTATTAATCCTCAACTAAACTACGAGTCTATAATAACAATAATAATAATTTATGTGACAGTAATGGAACATGTATAATTAATTCTAATTTATTTTTACTGATTTTATGCATGTTAAGAGATGATTTATTGATGAAATGCGTAGCGTTGTTGGGAACAAATAATTTCTATGCAGCATGAAAATGAAGAAATTTGCTTGAATAATGAATGTATAACCAATTACCTGGTTTCAGTGTTTGTGTTTGCAAAATAATGTGTGCATTAGAATTTCATACTACTGATAAGTTTATCAGTAGTTTTATTTCTTCGGCGTAAGAAATTAATTTAGAGGCTTGTTATTGTTAAGAAAGATTTGAAGAGATTCTCATTCGCCGTTGTATGTTCTATGAATAGTCTTTAAAAGCTGAATAGCAGTGGACTATATAAACTCTCCAGATAGGGTTCAAACAATATACACCAAACATATATAATAAATATTCATTTGCTTCCTTCACCTAGGACACTTTTCCTGATTTCTGATTAATAACTATTAATGTTGCATCAAATAAGGAAAATGCTACGGAAGGATCGGCAATAAAAATCACAGATATTTGTCCTGTGTCTTAAAGCAGAAAGAACCAGAGTACTAAGAATTATGTTAGGCCTTTGGAATTTAGCCAGAAACACCTTATCAACTCCAGAGATAGTGTAAGATTATAAATTTCAGAATATCCCATTGTTTCTGGGCTAAAAATTATTTCAATACGGCGTATACAGATTTTCCACTAGTTTAATTGATTAGAGTACGCGATTAGATGACATCAGCAATGAAACCTTCTCAACTAAGCCATCTAGCTCAGAGATCACAACTAAACCTAGAGAGCTGCTTTGTTAAGATTTTTGACACCAAATATTCCGCAAACAAATAATCACATATTATGGAAAATTACTTAATTCATTTTTGAGCCAGAATTCAATAATATCCATATTCCTTTATCAGACTGAAATAAAATAAGGCTATTGTACTGTTAAGAAACACCCTTTCTCACTTCTTATTCCGTTAAACTGTTGTGAAATGCACTTCATCGTCAGATTTTGACCCACAGTGTCTTTTTATTATTATTACTATTATTTATTTGAAAGCCCCAATAGTTACATACTGAGTATCAAACCTGGATGAAATGTTTCTGAAAGCTACCTAGATTATGAACACTAGCTCCTAAATATTTCCTAAGTAGAGCGAAGTAATGATGCAGTATTCTGTACTCCATTGTTAATGTTCAGGGGAATTCCTAAACATCTGATATTTTCTTACAAATGAAACTCAAAGATAACTTTGTGAGTTTCATCTCCTAACTAACGAACTGGATCTGCTGTGTAAATGATGACGATATTATCTGCCATACAGTAAACTAACCTTCGACGTATTTCAAGGGTGACTGACGATGTCATTTAGGGACAGTTCCTTATCCCGTGAAATAATTTACTAAACTTTTTAAATATTAAATGTATTTTTATTAATTATTATATACTTTGAAGGAAACAGTCAGATTCTTACATTTACAGTACACTTATTTTCTTCGGCAGTCAAGTTGTGTATGAAGTTGGAAAGTTCATTGCGCTCACAGACACACTGTAGTTCTCTAATGTGAAAAATAAACGTATTATGAATTATCATTATTTATTGTAAGTGGAATAAAGTATGTTTACACCAGTGAAATAGACAGTGTTCTAGAGGTGTAAAGTCGAATATTTGACAGAATTAGATGCGGTAATGAGGAAATGTATATTTGACGCCGTAAAATAAATACGAACATACAGTCAAAGAAGCAACATTTATTTAATTGTACATTAACCTGTACCTTACTGACTTAAAAAAACATTTTCTAGTCTAAAACAGTGAAGTTGTAAGTATCTCTGTCTAATTCACTCTATGTGGAGTATTTAGAAAATTTGTGTAAATACTGACTATTTTCGTTTACGTGAAATACATGTTTTGTATTATCACGGTAAGTTTAATTATATGCAGAATAAGAAGGTTAGTAAAGGTAGTATCTCTTAATGAATGCATTTTGGGAAGATGAACAAATGTACAAATGTTAAATTTTCATTCTGAAATGATTAACTCTGTGTACGGAAATGTTATTATAATAAGTAGTGATCACAAGACTGACAAACAGTTCTGACAGAGAGGTACGTGTACGAAATATGTCAAAAGAATTTGTAAAACTATAATATCCTGATGCGAAGTGGTAAATTATTATTATTATTGTTTCCTTTAGTTCCTAGAGGAGCATAGGGCTTCAGCCGCACGTCTGCATTGCGTTCGGTTCTCTGTCAACGTCTCTCTTCACATGACCTCCTCCATGTCACCCTCGCAATGACGACCAACTCGCCACTTCCCATTCGGGTTTCACTCGAGCGATGGCCTAGCATGTGATGACACTCACTTGATGGTTCGTTTTCTCAGAGTATGGCCAATCCACCTCCATTTCTTCCTACATATTTGTTGCACAATCGGTTCCAGCTGTGTTAGTTCACTCACAGAGATTCCTCTTGCTGATCTTGAGTACTGAGTGAAGACAGATGTTGATGAAAGTCTGTAGTTTGTTCGAAATACCCTTCGTGATGCGCCAAGTCTCTGATCTGTATATTAGCAGTAACTTCTTATTGGAATTGAAAATCCGGATCTTATTTTTCATTCTATGGTGTGCTGTTGATCTCCACACAGACTTGAGAGTAATGAAGGCTTGTCTTGCTTTCCCGATTCTCACTATGATATCTTCATCAGTTCCGGCCCTAGTTGGAACGATGCTTCCCGGATTGGTAGGTGAAGGAGGTGGCTTCTTTCATATTCTTCCCAATTATGCTGATTGTTGTCTGTTGTTGTTGCTATTGGCCAGGAATCTTCATCAACTCTATCTTCTCTATGTTCATCTGAAGTCCAGTCTTTAATGCTTCCTCTGTCAACTTGTTGCTTTTCACTTGTATACCTTCCGGTTTGTGAGAAATCAGACAGATATCATTGGTAAAGTCCAGGTCCTCCTCGTTTCCCGCTGTCTATCACATTATCCGGTCTACTACAATCAGTAAAATCATTGTAGATAGTATACAGGCTTGTCTTTCTCCCATTTTTACGTCGAAGGATCTCGTAAGTTTCCCATTGTGGATTACTTGGCATGCAGCATTGACGTACAATTGTTTGATGATGTGTATAATTGTTGGCGGCTTCAGAAACCTAATTTAATTTGCATTAAAAAGGCCGAACAAACTCTTTTAAGATTCACAGGCCAACTTTCGGAATATTAACGATTCATTATTTTAGCAAATGTGCTGTAATCCTTTGGGCAAAGTTGAGCAAATGACATCGGATGAAGTGATTTACTACACTATGATATGAGGTTTTGTGAATACAGCAAATAGGCCTTAATGAAGAACTTACTTATTATCTCTGCAGCAGTAGGTGAATTGGTAAACGTACATTCATCTGGTTTATCTTAGTAAATGATACTTCGCAATACAACACATTAGCGAGGCATGTGAATGCGTTGTTTTTGAATAAGACCACCATCGCCCCTATATTCTGTCGATTTCAGAGAACCCTTCAACTGACTATATTGCTCTTATTTTAGTAACTTCTATGTAAAGCTAATGTAAGGTAGGAAAGACTAATGAGGCTCCAAGAAATGTTTATTAAAAAAACTGATTGTAGGCACATAAATTTGGTATGCCGTATCTCCAATGTTTTATTTGCACATCATATGCGAGTTGGTCGAATATCACCCAATTCTATTGCTTTTCGGATTCTGCACAGTGTTTCTAACATTCTCCCTAAAGTTCTCTTCCTCGATTGTTTTTTCCAGGGTCGGAAAAAGATTATTGCTTTTCTGAACTGGTCTACTGATATACTACTTATATCTGATTATAAGTAGTCGACTTATTAGGTATAATCTGATAAGTTTATTTATTACGAATTGAAAATACATTAAATTAGATCAACCAAAACAGTAACACTTATTTCGTAAACTGGTTGATTGAAAGAAGTGCTCAGTGCTGAATTCACATCTCCCAGGCTTTTCATGAGTTTGTTTGTCGGGGTTTGACTTGCTTCAAGTTTGATCACAGATTGATGTCTGCTAAAAATCCATTGAAAACCAGAGACTAATGGACAGTTGCTTCGTTCTAGTTTGTAACTCATCATCAGTACACATTCACTGGGTTTCGAATCCAAGACCTTCCGGTTACAAGGCAAGTTTGTCGACCATTCAGCCACTGGGACCCGATTCAATGACCAGCCCATAAATTCTAACTTCTACCAATTCGTGATTTCAACATGACCACTAATGAGTCGGGTCCTAGTGGTAGCTGTCCAGCACTCCCTAGTTTTCAGAGGTTCTCCAATTGATATCAATCCCAGAATACTTGGAAATTGTCTTCAAAAGAGAATCACAATTGGATTTTAATGAGTTGCACTGAATTTAAATGAAATAGTTGTTCATTAATTTACAACGTCATTAACTTTGTATTCAGTAAATGTAAAGTTTATTCTTAAAATATCACGTAACGTATACAATGATATCAATGCCACTTTGTTATTATTATTTCTTAATATATGATTGTAATTATATTTTCATGTCTGCAGGGGACATAATACAGATGAGGTCAATTTTTTGCTGACACTATTATTTCGCTTCTATCATTTGATCATAATATTTGATCATTACTGAGAAAGTGCTATCCAACTGTCTGAACTCATTTAGCTGGTCAACATTCATGTGTACGTCCATATGTATACGAGGACAAACGTGCATATATGCGCAGTTACATACCTACACATACTCAAAAACCTCACTAAAATGTATCAAATAACTACAACAAAGCAGAGAAAGTAAATAAACATATCGGTCACGAATCACATTGTTCTTATTAGTTTTAAGCAAGATAAGAAAAACTAATAGGAACCTCCTCTCTTTATTTTGTTTGTTTTTCACAATGATAATCGTTACTATTATTATTGTTATTTTCACTGTTGGTACAAGCTTAATGCTTTTGGAAAAACAAAAGCCTTTTATAGCCAGTTTGCATTAAGGCTGATAAACTTCTGGTCACTCTGTTTATTCCACTACTCTCTCACTCTTTGTAGTATTCAAGTACAGAGATTGATACATTCTTTTATCCTCTATTTTTTCTTTGATTTTCTCTCATTTCTCCTCTTTACTCTTTGAGAAAATATGCAAAGGTTTTTAATGCTGCTTTACATTTTTACACAACATATCAATGCTGCTTAGCTTTTCCCATTGCGTGTTCACTACATTTGCATGTAAGCATGCTCTGGTGTGCATTTCTGTCTATTTGTGTATGTGTATCGGTGGGTACATCCCATTTCAAAGAGAAATCATTTCATTACAATGTAAAATAGACGCCATTTATTGTTTATACAGTGTAGTGCATTCCCTTTTATCAGTAGTTAATTCACGCATTCAAACATATATATATAAGATATATTTCGTACTTACAATAAAAATACTTTCTTTTTTCCATAATAACCTTTGCTGTATTGGCTTTTACATTGGTTAAGATGTGGGTAATTTTCATATTCTATTCAATCATTATATGAAATGATATTTACGAAGAAATGAATATATATTCAAATATTATTTAGAAAAATTGAAAAGTGAATGAGTGGTTGGTTAGTCATTTCAGTGTGTTATGCATAATTAGGGCAAAACTTACTTTGTGACCTTTAGAGTTTTATGTAACATAATCGTGTTCAAATTGTAACTAAACTATAACTTATTCAAAGGTTGACAAGTATGAGAGTAAAATTTTCATCAGACAAAAGTAGAAAAAGTAGCTTATCTTGTGATGAGCACTGATTAACTTTTCTTGTGTTTATGGGTTTTGCGTATAGGACTGGAAAGATTCAAAGTCTGCGAGAGTTTAGAGGCTGAGGGTGTTGACATTCACTGATATTATGATGTATGCTAATGCAAGATCTAATACCCACAACTTCTCTAGTATTCGTTCCGCGTAGACCAAAGGCAAATCAAAACACGAGAAATAATCGTCCAAATTACGAAGTATATTTCGGGACAAAATCGGAGTGCGAGATGATTGATTAACTAGCTAGGGATTGTGCACGAACGAACGAATGTAACACGACGGCGTACCGAGTGGCGTGGATGCTTGACCGTAAACCATAGCTCAACAAGTCGACTTTTAAACAGTGAGGGTCAGCATCCAATGTTCAGTGATGAATGCTGTCGCTATTAATTGTTGGAGAATTACCGACCACTACAATAGTTTTATCCGATACCAGTTAGTGTATTTAATGGTCGGAGTTGTTTTTTATTAAGTCCTGTTTAGTTTAAGGTTGCAAACCAAATGAAACACATCCGTGTAACCTATTTCAAATTTAATGGAACTCCTAACATTCGAACCTGCATCATTCACCTCTGAAACTACACTCTTCACCACTAAAATAATCAGGCTAAATAGCATTTTGTTTTCTGGCTTATTATAAGATATGGAAATGTGAAATCCACCCTAAACCTTATAATATTGTGTCACAATACAACTCATATATGAATAAACATAAACATTATTCCAAAGTAGATTTAATCACAAACTGAACTAAAAACAAGGGAGCATCGAGCATGTGTTTCGTCTTATTTGAGAATATGGCTGAGCAATGTTGAAGGGCTGCAATAAAGGTAGAAATGGCTGTTCACTGCTTTGTGGGGGATCAAAGAAGTTCGTCAACTCAATTGAACCTCAGACATTTCAACGTCAACAATCAATTTGTTTATCCGTGCAGACTGAAAAAGACAGGAGCTCGGCAGCTTCGTTTTGGTGTGATTATCTACTTGTACACTGTCCTCAAATAGTCGTCAATAAATACTTCTTTCAGCAGCCTTATGTGATATATCCTCCCCCCAATAGTTGAAGCGGTGTTAATAGCAGCATGGACATCAGATTAAGCTGTCCAGGCTAGAGAGTCAGAAGGTAGTGCGGTTAGAGCGCAGGTCTAGCATGATTGATAGCCTCACACCAATCGTGAATCTTATATCTAGTCGAAACCAGCTAAAAACGAGTTCAAAATCATTCAAGCAGCAGCTTAACTAACTGGTTTCCTAGAGCTTCTTCTTTTCCCATGATTCTCTAGCTGATACCGATTCATAACGAAATTTACTTCCAAATTTTTCAAATCCTTATAAGCTTAAAATCTGAACAGAGGAATGATTAATTAAGCCATAAAAAACCCATCTAAACACCAGTCGCTTTTTCCTGGGAAGCAAACGAAAAACAAAAGTGAAAACATGATAAATATACATCCCTAATACTGAATTATACACTAACTTCATTATTAGCGAACAGTTTTAGAAATAACCTTCAGCTGTTATTTTACCGCACTCTGGTTTGCCTTCAGAGTTACACAAATCCTTTAACAAAGCACACAGTGTGCAAGCAACAAGTTATTTATAACAGGGTGAAACAAGGAAAACTTATTTTGTGTTCTGTGTGACGCGTGTAACCATATGAAAGTATGCAACCTACCAATAAAAAAAATCCCTGAAACAAAATTTCTAAAGCCTAGTTTTCGTCAATACCAGTCACCTATAGATGAGAAAGAAACTACACATCACTTGACACTCAGAAAAAGTTTCAATTGTATTGCTTACATTCAGCAAAGATATGAGCATAAGAGGTGAATCGCCCTATCTGTTTTCAAACTACAAGTTAGAGTTAAACTTAACTTGTCTTTTCTCCATATAATTGTAAGGGGGAATTAATTATTTATATCAATGTACATCAGAGGATTATACTTAGAATAACTGGCTATACTTTAATAGTTTTATTATAATGTCTTGAAATAGTTACAGCTAATAAGCATCCCCTAAATACCTTATTGCAACCAATTTCGGCTTTTCCGACATATGTGTACTACAGTATGTTGATTTTGCTTTGATTATAAGCAGTTGAAAAGACATTAATGAAAATGAAATGAAACCGCCTTATCACAACACCTCAACTTGTTGTCATCTCTGTCTTTTTTCCAGTTCATAAAAAAGGAAATTAGAGCGTGAAATCATAATTCAGTCTGCATCGTCTCGACAAGGCTATTTCTAAGCCATTTGGTTTTAGAACAAGGTAAGCGGAAATATTTGACAGGACTCAAAAATAAAAACAACTTAATTCAGCAACCTAATCGGATTCTATCTAATAATAATAATGATTTCTGCATATGGAATTTCATAATGATACTTTGTTTGCGTCAACTGATTGTTTTTTTCTCTTTGGTATTATTAATATTACTACTATTTCAATTACTGATAAGACTGGAAATAAGACATTCTTTTCAAGTATCGCTAGCAATTTAACATGAATAAACATGTGAGGTGGACACGTATCAGTTGAAAACTTTGATTTAGGCGTACTCATTTTTGATAAGATGACGCCATCATATTTGCTTTGTCCATTTCTTTCCTCTTCTTCTTCTCATTGTCTGTGTGCTTCTGTGAAGAGAAAACTGGACAAAATCTTTCCTGAAGACAGAACTTATCTAAATATAAGTGAGCAGTGGTTATAAGTTTGTTTCTATATAAGAGACATTTATCAGGATAACATTCAGCTAACTTTTAATGAGTAAGCACCTGTAGAAAATTACATATCCTAACAAAAAGACTAGATAAATGGACTATTAATAGGAATCTCTAAATCCAGTTTGTGTACAGCAGTCGTCTCAGGTGTCTTCACTTCTTTTTAAGGCATAATTATAAAGTGAGTGCAAGAATACAGAATTATTTCCCGAAATGAAATGAACTGATCGGGAATAGCAGTCTGTGTTAAATACGCCATTCACGATTCCAAAATATTAAATCGAGAAAATTAACGTGCCAGTAGTTACATAACACCACCGATGGCTATTACTACTACTGTACCAGAAGAAGAGAAGATTATTGGGAACGGGCTTTTTTTCATTAAGGAAAAATGCATCATATTTGAACGTTTATAGTCACACTAAAGTTCGACTAGACCAGAGGGGAATAAATTGTTCTGGTTGGCTGGCAGTTGGCCCAAGGTTAAGTGACTTGTCCAATCAGGTTACTTCATGTCTACAACATAAACTAAATCCAGGAATTAACACTCCTACCTCAGCAGCCATTGATATGAAAATGTTGATTGCACTTTTCGCTGCTTCCTAATAGTCTGCATCACGCTACACTACTACTTCAACAGTAACATAGTAGTCACTGATGGAATTACAGTTTATCTACTATGGTGTAGTTGCTTAACACCTGGAATGATTAACACGCTTATTAAGGAATTAAACAGAAAAGATTCCTTAATGCTAATCCATACACTTTACTACTCGGTATTTAGACGATGATAATATTCATTCCCCTCTTTGAATAGATGATTTTTCATTTTCTGTATGATGTACTTTTAGAAGAATAATAGAGGAATCTTCACCTTTACCTGCAATATCAATTACCAAGACTTACCTCACTTCTTCAATAAAGCTCTTTCTTTTAATAATCTCTATTGTTTGTTTTCTTTATTCTCTTATATATTTATTAGCAGAATGGCTTACTCACGAAACAGTGCTTCGTTGAGCTTTCACTTTTGATCAGCAGCTACAACTCGAAGATGACTCATTCATAAAAATAAGCAGCCTGATCTCATGGGTGGCACCTACATAAATTGCTATGTTAAATTATTGCGCGATATTTGATAACGACTTTTTCAACCTACTGACAGAAAAGAGAATCCTACAGAAATACAGACATACCACAGAAGAAGTGTTTTACTATACAGAAGTCTTTTTTTACCTTAGAGTAAACACGTTTTCCAATGACAAGATTAAGAAAGATGCTCAAAGCTTCTTTGAACAAACAAGCCCTTTAATGCAGTGAAGCACCGTGACGTTAGAACAGTAAGGAAATGAAGTTTTTAATTACACCAAGTATAATTTCGCAACCAGCAGTCATACCTGGGGATATAAGCTAACAAATATAAAAGATTAAATGCTCCAGTAACACTTTTACCGGTTTTACTATAATGATTTTTAGAAAGCGAAATTGCATTGATACACCTGTTTACCACGTCAAAGGCACTATAATTAGAATATCTGGTGATGAGTAAATTCACTCTGAAGACACTCAGGCCTTTAAGAGAATGCATGTTTATGTACGTATTATTATCCAGTTAATTCGAAGAAACAAAAGCCTTTTACTCGTTAACAAAATACATCCTGAAAATCATCACTGAATTCCACTTACCTACTATGTTCCTTATCGATGATGAATTATTGATTATCAGTCAAGCAAGACCTTACAATACACAAGTGGTGGTATAGCGGTTAGGACTCTCGCCGACCATGCACATGGTCCGGGGTTCGATCCCCTGCCGGCGCACATCCGATATCTATGGTATGCCTGAATTTGGGCAACCGATATCCATGCTGAAAATTCCATACTTGTACTGAAAATACGGTGTGGAATCAAGCTGTAAATCAAAAATAAAAAATAAAATAAATAAGTATAAATCCAGATCAGAATACAAATTAGTAATCAGCAAGAAAAATATGGTGTACCTACCAGATAGTTTGTGAATAATGAGCACATTTAAGTGAACACAGATTGATATAGGTTAGAGAACCACTGGAAACCGGAGAGTACTAGACAGCTGTTTCGTCCTAGTTTGGAATTCTCCATCAGTATGCGCTCACCGGTTTTCGAATCCAGGACCATTAAGTCACATGACAGTCTTATAGACCATCCAGCCACTGAGACATGATCCAGTGTTTCATAAATTCCAACTTCTATTTGGTGCTCGCTAGTGACTAGCTATAAGACGAAGTTGTTTGAAGTTCAAGTGTGAAGTCGTGACCTCTAGGTTCCCCCAGTCGATTGTGAGGAAAACTACTCACCAATGACACTGGCTGGTGGTCACGCTAAAATCACGAACTGGTAGAAATTGGAGTCCATGGGCCATTAGATCCTGTCTCAGTGGCTTGTCATGTGACGGAAAGGTTGCGGGTTCGAACCCTGGTGGGTAGGTACCGCTGAAGAGTACCAAACCAAGATGAAACACATTTCCAGTATTCTTAGGTTTTCAATGGTTTCTACCTAATATCTACCCGCAATGAAGCTTGAAACAGATCGAATCCTTACAGACTAAATCCTAAGAAAAACAATCAGGTGAGTTAGTTCATCAACTCATCAAAAGCACTATATGTAGATCAGTTAGTTTTCTAAAGAAAAACCGTCACTGAATTAACCAATACAGTCGAACTCCTACATAAAAAGTAGGTAGGGCTCCTCTCAGTATTTTTTTTGCCGACTGATGCTATTCGCCAAGGAAACTTTTAGTTCCCTGTTCCGTCACTCTATTTTTACTCACAATTCATCCAATAAAAATGTCAGTGAGTTCAAATTTATTACTTTAATTTAACACCCAGATATTTAACACATACGCCTCTGCGGTGTATTTTAACGTGCGCGAAAACTGAAACTGGTGCCGCCTGTCAACTGACCTCTAATGTCTGACACTCAGCATAAAAGGACTTCATACTTTGATGAATATTTAACAGGAGATAACACAGTACGCTTTCTTGATAAGAATCAGCATCTATGAGGAATTATTCTGCACAATCGACTAAAATTTGAATAATTATCTCATAGCAACACAACAAAAAACTGTTTCTATTTATGCAAATCAATATGAAGGTCAGACAATAAAGTAGCGATAGCCTAACGACACAATGAAAACGATACAAAAACCAAACTAGGGGAAAGCTTAGAAAAACAATAATAACTTTAATGCCTAATATTTATTTGAAACCATGGAGACATATGAGACCTTTTTACTGAAACGGATTATGCTCCTGTCTATCTGACAAAATTTGAAAATATAAATTTAAAGATAGTTTACTCAAAAACTGTTTCAGTTTGAATAAATTACTTCCTACCAAAGTGTAATATGGACTGGAATATTTTGTTTTAATTGAAAATCCTTTGCTTATGAGAAAATGAGCTATTCGAGCGGATAAATATTTTCTTAACGGTCACAGTCTATGAAGGTGAAGTTCTAATAGATAGTATATGCACGAAACTCTGATTTGATGTCTATTCTGTATAAAATTATTACCATACGTGTTGTGGTTTCTGTTGTGACACAAAACTAACAAAACTGATAAACACGTTAACAAATAAACAAAAAGATAAGAATGGCAAAACCAAAACACACTGGAAAAGCAACTAATTGTAAGGGACCGATCAGATTATGCAAATAAACCTTGATAAGTAACTGACTTGACCTTATAAAAAGAAAATTTAAAAATCACACAGCGACTCAATGTGTGTTATGTGCACATGAAATGTTTTCCATTCCTTTGCAATACAGGTAGAAGGTAAAGCTTCTTGTTTTGGAGTTTCAGCAACTGTAGTGTTGTTTTTCAAGGGAATGGTGTCGCTGGCCTCGGTGGCACAGTGGTTAGGACTCTCGCCGACCATGCACATGGTCCGGGGTTCGATCCCCTGCCGGCGCACACCCGATATCTATGGTCGGCCTGAATTTGGGCTACCGATATCCATGCTGAAAATTCCACACTTGTACTGAAAATACGGTGTGGAATCAAGCTGTAAATCAAAAATCAAATCCTTCTTTTCTTCGTTTGGTATAGCCGAGTAAACTAAATGAGTTTTAGGAGTTCATTTGCCAGACCTTCCACGTGGCTAGTGACCATTCTATCACTAAACCACCGACTCACAACACAGGATATTTTATATATTTATTGTTCCCTTAGGTTCCTAGTGGAACATAGAGCTTCAACTACACGTCTCCACTGGCTTCTGTCTTATGCTGTACTTTTCACCTCCATCCATGTTAGTCCATACTGTTTCAACTCCTCTTCACACGATCTCTTCCATGTCACCCTTGGACGTCCCACTCGGCGCTTCCATTTCGGGTTCCACTCGAGCTATGGCCTGACGTGCGATGTCACCCAGCGGCCTCCTCAGCGAGTGTCCAATCCATCTCCACTTTCTCCTGCATATTTGTTGGCCGATTGGCTCCTGTTTTGTTTGTTCCCATAGTTTCTTGTTGGTGATTCTTTCCGGCCATCTAATCTTCAGTATAGAACGAAGACAGCTGTTGATAGAGGTCGGCAACAGGCTGTTGTAAATATTCTTTGTTACGCACCAAGTTTCTGATCCGTATAGCAAAACTGACTTGACGTTTGTATTGAAAATCCGAATTTTGTTGTTGATGCTGAGTTGAGTGACGGAGATTTCCAGATTGGTTTCAGGTTGATGAATGTGTTTCTCGCCTTCCCAATTCTCCTTTTGACATCCTCTTCCGTTCTTGCTGTAGTTGGGACAGTGCTCCCTAGATAATTGAATGAAGTAACCTCTTCCAAATCCCTCCCGTTGATGGTGATTGGTGCTGGATGTTGCTGCTGTTGTTGTTGTTGTTGGTTGGTTATTTTCATAACTTCCATCTTGTCTATGTTCACCTGGAGTCCTGTCAAATTTAAAAAAGTCAAATTTGATAGACAACTGAAAAATGTGTATTTAAGTACACTTGATGTCTTTTCTTTTAATAAGGTGTGTTTGTATAGACCTCGTGATGTGTGCAATAGCCGATTGTCAAGAAATGCTTCATGTATTCACTGAGATGAGCTTGATGAGGCTTTAAGAAAAATATTGGTTTCTTTTCAATCCTTTTCTTTTTCAAATATTATCATTCAGCCCATGTTGTAAATATCTTTTCATTTATGATAAGCCTAAGGTCTGCAGAGATTGTGTGCCTACTCATCCGAGCATACAGTCTTCTATAGTTGCTCCTAGTTCCACCCGACGAAATGCAAGGAGAGAGTTGTGTATAGAGAGGGAGCTGAATGTTCGACAACATAATATTCACTCATTCCTTGCATGAGCACATGTATCCACTATCTACAACAGTATTAACAAGTTGGCTTAGCGACACTGCACTCGCCCTTCTGACAGCTACTAGTGCTTTTCTCAGTGTAGCAAAGTCTTTCTTAAGTATCCCAGGAAAGATTAAGGTGGAGGGGACAATAATGAAGAATAGGTAGAATACATGAATTAAAAATGTGTACTAGTAGAGACTAATTGAGTGAAATTTACTTACGTAGAACGTTAAACGAAATACATTTCCAGAGACTAATGTGGTGAAAGAAGACCAGGAAAGATCAGAGGAAATACACATTCCAAGGTATTTAACATTCGACATAGTTTCAAATTTAGTGACATCTATAAAAGTAGAATCATGCGAACGAACCAATTGATATAAGTCGCTATTGCACGTCTTAAAGTGAAATTACCAACCTGACATTTGGAGGGACTATTTGTTGACAACGACCACTGATTAATAAAATGTCATTTATTTTTGAATAATCTGACTGAGGAGTAACCAGCATAGAAACGGTCAGATTATCGGCCTACTTAACCGAATTGAATTCATCAGAATAGGGAATGTCATCTAAGAAGAAAGAAAAGAGAAAAGGAGAAAGAACTACACCTTGAAGAACTCCAATTAGAGTAAGTAAAACAGTGGAGAACTTCCTACTACATACACTGTACCGCTTCCTATCAGAAAAGTGTGAATGCAACCACATGTTATTCTAGCAGCCTGCCTGTGTCACAGCAAGCTTGTTTAACAAAAGAGGTCTAGGTACAGAGTCAAAAGCAGATGTGTAATGTAGGAAGGCACACCAAGGATATTTGGCATCTCTGTCTAAACTAGAGACAATATTATGATATAAGATTACAGTGGCATCTGAAGCAACTTAATTGGAGTGGTTAAAAGCCTTCAATGAACGTTCGAGATTAGGTGAAAGCAGTATTTCTGTTATTTTAAAAAAGGTGAAGTAATGGCAATAGGTCTAAACTTAATACTTGGTCCACTTGATGACTTTGGCAAGGGAACAGTGTCAATGTCCCTCCAAGAAGCAAGCACAATGTTCGAGGAAAATGATTCATTGAAAATACCAACGACAGGATAACATTAAATATCAGCACATTTTTGAGGATAATAGCAGGTACGCCATCTGGACCAAGGGACTGGGTAAGTTTCAAGGATTTGAGACACTTGAGGATATCTTCAATTTCTTTCTCCACTTAAAATTGATATACGTGTAATATTTGAAGTGAAAGTCAGTGGAATGACTCTTTGAATAGTGAATATCTCATATTTCTTGAAAGAGTAAAAAATGTGTTCATCAATAAGAAGGATACGACTTAAATTCCCTATTCATAATAAACAGAAAATCGAACCAGTTTTAGGCTTTTTGAAAAAAATTGAACATCGAATAAATAATATCCTTTTCCATTCTTTTGAGGTTCGTTTTTCAATTTTTCGGAAATATATATGTATTAATATGACGAATGAATGAAATTTCTTATTATTGTTATTATTTTATTTCACACTCTACTGAACACAGAATTTGAGGCTTAGAATAATTTTTCTAAAGGCAATTTAAAAATACTTACTTCAATATAGAAAATATGGTAGAAAATGGAGATTTCCATTTAAAAATGAAAGAAGTGGTAGGATAGATAGATATAAATGAATCTGGTTCAAAGAAAGACTAGAAAGGTTCTAAGAAGTAACTACTTAAAACTGTCACGTCAGCAAATTCAACAGCCAATAAGTGATTCTTTGGATTCTTTTGTATATTCACTTGCTCAGTTATTTAAGTCTGTATATAATCAGTTTAAAAGCAGTTGGATATTACGACAGAAAATTAAATGGTAGATTGGATGACCCATTCAAGATGAACTCAATAACAGATGGAATCCAATTCACTTCGGAGTTAGAAGATGAACAGGGTGAGTCGGCCATGCAAGACTGATTGTAGAATAAAACGAAACCAAGATGGCGGTTACTAGCATTTATAGGAAACCACCACACTCTAATAAATGCTAAGACTTTAGTTCATCCCATCCAGAATCGGTAAGGATAGGTGTAGTTAAATATCTTTATAATCGTTCCAAGAGCCTAACTATTAGGCCAGAAGGTTTATATGACGAAATCAAACAAATAAAGGAAATATTACTGGTGAATAACTACCCACCAGAATTTATTCAGAAATATATGAAGAATCATAGAAAAATGAAGGCCAGCTATAAAAGTGACGGAAATAACGAAAATAATACGGAATTCAAAGCCTCTGTAGTACTGCCATATAAAGAAGGGGTATCAGAGACCTTAAGTATAATTCCCAATGATTCTGGAATTAGGGTGGCATTTAAACCAACCAACCAACTCCATCAGAGATAAATTCTGTCAGCTTAAGGACCCATTAGATCCAATTGGGAAAAATAATATAATTTACCAAATACCATGCAGTGATTGTAAGGTCAATTACACACAGGTCAAACTGGTAGATCATGGTCAACTAGATTACTGAAACATAAAAATTTATCTAGACCTACAACAATTGACCCTGCTAAGTTAAGTAACCTAGAAAAAAGCTCAGCCATTGCACTGCATTCGCTTGCATGTAATCACATTACGATAGGGTGGGACAGGGTGAGAGTATTACAAAGTGATGTAGTTAGAGGGAGAGACAAAGAGGTTAATCACTGAAGCTTTGTTTATCGTCAAGTCAACACCTCACACGTGCAATCGGAATGATGCAATGCCTATACGAGAGATCTGGAAAGTGGCGACAAACAACAAAGGGAAGTTGGAGAAACAGAAAGAGACTTAGCTGATATGATTATGAGGGGCAATAATTTTGGCTCGAAACGTCATCCAGTTGTTAAAACTGCATCACTGTGTGATTATTAAAATAAACTTATCTAATATAGAGTTACATTCTACCACAGTGCCCAAGTTCTACACTAACATTATTGTTAAGGTTCACCTGGTGGTAACGTGCAACAACCAACTGAATTTGGAAATGATAGTCTCAGAAACCAAACATGTGACTACATGACATTGCCAAGTTCGAGTAATTCTAGACAAAAAACACTAAAATTTTCGAAATAATACAACTTTTATTAGAAACTTTAAACATAAGTTAGTACTCCCAAAACACCTCAAACAATCATTTAACAGGAGGACATAGAAAGCAAAATAATTAACTGTATTTGCAAAACAGCGTTTGTTTCTGAGGAAAATTTGTGAAGATGAAATTTAGAAGCACGTAAGATTTAGGAGGTAACTAGTAAGGAACTATTACTTTCAAGACTGAGGATACACGTATGAAACTAGCAAAAGTCAGAAATTAATGCGGGAAAAAAATCTGTGATCATATTTATCAGTAACTAAATTCTCCCTTGCATGATTTTTTCGGAAATTGTTCAGTTTAAGAAGTTTTTCCTGTGGAATGCCATTAGAGCAAGAACCATGGCTAAAACTGATTCATCATTTCAGAAGTATTAACTGTTTTACATTCGTTTTCATCATTTCAGCTTATATAAGATCATAGTCAGTACTGATCGTGAATTAATTGACTTAACAGTTAGTTCTAAAGTGTGTTATAAATTTAGATTATTTGCCACTTATAATAAACTGTTTAGTACAAGTGAGGCATTTGGTTTAACACAGAAATACTTTTCGTATCAATACAAAAGATTTATACTAGTTTCACCTTTATGAGTACTTATCAATGTGCAATATAAGTCAGTGGATCTCTGACTGATGTCAGCTTGTGATCTACCATGACATTATTCAAACCTGTGCAAACAAACGTTTGAAAATTATTCAACCACTTCTACTCGCATGGCAACAACTCCGTTGATTTGACCCAACTCTTCTTTGTTTGTTTGATTTGACCTTACTTCTGTTTGTATGCTTATTTTTCTAACTTAAAACCCTTGTGTAATTCTGTATATTATTTTGTTTCCATGCCCACCCTTTGAGTACAACTCATTCATCAAACTATTCATGCCATTGCGTAACTCTTATTTAACAATCATTTATGACAACTCATCACTTTTGTTACTACCCTCTTATCAACATCCAATTCATTTGAACTTACTAACCGTATTTTGTTTGACAAATTTAATGTATACATACACACACACACACAAAATAACCATATATATTTGCGATTGTACAGCTTTGAAAATGAATTCGCCGAAAAGAGACTCTTTGTTGAACTACTTGTCTACTAATGTCCGAATGGGAATTATTCATGAATTATTCTAATGCTCATCGTGATGGTTGTAGGTTGAAGTTGCTTGAAGTTTTTGTGAGAAGTCAGGTGTCAGGGTAAATACTTCCCGATGATACTGCCTGGAGGTAGCATTGTACCACTAGTTATCAGGAGTTGGAATTCACATGCGATTGGATCAGGCCCCAGTGGCTGAGTGGTCAACGGTATCGACTTGTAACCTAGTGGTCTTGAGTTTGATCTCCAGTGGGACCATGGGTGCCTATTGCTAAAGAGCTCTAAACCAGGATGAAACATTTGTGTAGCACTCCTTGTTGTTTAGTGGTTCCTTAGCTGACGTCATTTCGTGGTCTAACATAAGACCAATCAAATTCCTGCAAATTAACAGTTGAAAATGTAAAAAACTGATTTCGATTTTGAAAATGAAACTGTTTATTAAAGTAGTTATAGGTATGAACTAAAATCAGTTATAAGGTCAGTTAGCATTATACAAACCTCTTCAACATGTCTCCTCTGGAACATCGATTGTAAAAGGTAAAAATCAAACGATTACAAATACCACTATCTTCATCGTGTAACAAATCCCTACAAACCAACACTTGAATATCAATGAGATGCTCACTAGCGACTTACCCTATTCAGGTAGGTAGTTACCTGGTGTTCTAGTGAGAAGTCGTGACCAGTAGGGTGCAGCAGGTCGAGTGTGAAGACAAATACTCACCGAAGACATTGGCTAGCGGTCGCGCTATGTCGTGAATTGGCAGAAGTTAGAATTCATGGGGTGGCCATTGGATCGGGTCCCAGTGGCTTAATGGTATAAGAGCTCGCCTTGTAACCAGAAGGTCCTGGGTTCGAACTCCGGTGGGTGCGTACTGCTGAAGAGTCCCGAACTAGTCTGACGAAACAGCTGTCCAGTAATCCCAGGTTTTCCAATGGCTCTCTAACTAATGTCAGCTCATGATAAAAATCCTGTAACCAATCAAATCCCTACAAACCAACACTTGAATTTAAATTAACTTGATTTTTATGTTTGTGTATCTGTCAACTGTAAAAGACAACCATATTGAAAATTAGAAAGTATATACATATATATGTTTTAATAATAACATCTTTATTCTGGACAATATTTATCAAATATACAGAATTTTCACAGGAGTTTATTGCATGATATATTTCCTTCGTACAATACCTTCACGTAAAATATTTATTGACAGTATATCCTGTGACACAACGGTCTCTGAGCTGAAGCACAAACCATCCCATTATGATATATCTGCTTTGTCTTCTTCAAAAAAATTCACGTTATCTAGTCGAAAGCCAATTGTAAAGTGTTAATAAGTACATTCTGAGACCCAAGGATACAACTGAAGAACGGTTATCTAATATATTGGAACACATTGCCACCCAAAATTAGGCCATTCCTCAAATTTAGTAGGAACGTGAGAATCAGGAGCTTGTAAACATTTTAAATACACACAAGAGTAGACAATACCATTAGAGGTCATATCTTAATCGATCAAAACAAGCAGAACCAGAGAAAATATTGGCAACAGAGAGGTAGAGTTTTTTGATTGGCCAACTTTTAATCATATGTAGGAGTACTTCTAAAATCTACTATTGTTCTTATGGGATAACTTGGCTTATGTATTTTTATAGTACCATACATCCTACTAGCATTATTAGTTTTAGGCATTAAATTAAACCATTTTGACTCACCCATTACAAAAGCAACTTTTAATCAGGCCGCCAACAACTGACTGACTTACTGACTTTCTCCATTCATCGGGATTAGCTAAAGAACAGAGAGATAAATGCGTCATCATAGGGTGATACTCATCAGCATTATATATATATATATATATATATATATATATATATATAGAAAGAGAGAGAGGTATGATGGAATCATGCAATTTTCAAAAAACTCATTTTTACGAAACCTTTGATGAAAAGCATAACGTTGTAATTTCTAAATGCTTCTTGCGTCATACTTTCATTAGTTATTGCTTTTTTTCAACCATGACTAGAAAGAATTCCCCAGAACTACACACTACTATCTATGTAGGAAATTTTAAAGCAAATTCCAGGTATAGTTGACCTTTATTCCATAATGTGTATTTGTCCAGTCGTACATAACTTACAATTCCAGTACTTTTCCTTATTTTTGCATTTTTTGTCTTGAGAAACAGAAAAACATAAGTTTCTGTATTATTTTTCTGTCTAGCCTTTGAGAAAAATACGTATATGTTTCATTTCAAGGGAAATATTTCAGCTTTTTGCATTCAATACAATTATGTACTAGAAAAGAAAATAACAAAAACAGTAAAAGAACAACATTTTACACAGACTTTTTAACATTTTAATTATAACTGAGAGTATCTTACACCTAAATCTTCTGTACTTTGATGATTTGTTAAATGATTACTTCATGGCAAGACTTGTACCTACCTTCAAAGAAGACAGTTAAATAAGCGGAAAATGAATAGCAAAAGATTAAACCGTTTCATGATTTAACTACATAGGCATTAAAATTAGCATTATTCGTTATGAAAAATGTCCACTATTTTGCAATAAGTCTGATAATATAAAGTGAAACTAGACGAGGTACTTTGGGTTCACAGCAATTTGATCTATTGCCCTGAAGTTTGAGAAGTATTGAAAACCAAGGGGCACCATACAGCTGTTTTATTATACTTCGCGACTCTTCAACAGCGACCATCAGTGACTGCACCATGAATCAAATGCACTACTTCAAGGTTACAAGGCTACCTCGTCGAGCATTCAGCGAATTGCCTGGAATTTAATGACCTGCGAATTTTAACTTTTGTCGATTAGCGACACAGAGGCATACTGGTGGCCCCTGTTGGTCATGAATTCCCATAAGAACTTCATAAAATCCATCTTGCAGCCACTAAAGAGTGGATTTTAGGGTTGTGGTAGTGTGCTTCACCGAAGAGTCCCGAATTTGGACGAAACTAACGTTCAGTGCTCCATAGTTTTCAACAATTCCCTGAATCATATCAGTTATTAATGAATTCTACATTGAAAACGAAACTAACTGACCCCTAAGCAGTCAATGTACCGAAGAAAACTGTCTTAAACTTATTCCTAATTGAAATTTACAAAATAAAACATTTAACAGATCGGATATTTCAATACACTTTCTACTAACAATATATCTGTTCATTTAGTCTGCTGGATGCTTCATTCTACAGATACCAGAAATTGAAGAACGAGGCACCGTTCGTTCTACTTCGAGCTGTAATTACGAGACTTGACAAAATATTGATAAGTAGAAACGATCTAAGTATTCAGTTCAGTCGGCAAGAACATGATGCTGAAAGACTAATAAATCAAATGTCCTTAACCTGAATACAAGTCTAGTGAAACTAATTCCTGTTTACCTATAGATTTTTTTCCTTCACGTTCCCAGTGGAACATAGGGATTTAAGCTAGTGGCTTGAAGTTCCTGTAGCAGTGTTTATTTTACAGGATGGGGTTGCTAGCCTCATGCCCAACCTTTCCTCTTCACCAGCATTATTTCTGGCTTAGTGAGGTAAAGGATTTCGTCGGCCGGGGATCGAACCCCGGACCATGTGTATGGTTGAAGAGCGTCCTAACCGCTATACCACCGACGCACCTTACCTATAGATTACTAGTTGTAAAATCTATGCTAATACTTTTCTACTGTGTCCTAACCTTTAAACCCAGTCACATTACAGGCGACAAAAATCACTTGGATGATTAATATTCGCTTTTATACCATACATTTTGGGTAGACTTTTTGTCTTTTGATCTTTAGAATGAATTGAGTAACATTCTTTCCGAGCATTAGCTTCGTGATGACTTTTTTTAATCTATGAAAGTTATCTACGTAAGGATCTTGTATAACTTCCTCGACTACGTTATAATGAAGTGTCATTTTATACAGTTATGAATGCAGTCAAAACCATGTGCAATCAGAACTCTCAAGAGTTATGTTCTGAAAGGTGTGAATAGATTTCTTCAACTAAAACTATTATAACGATATTAAATAGCTTTAATTATTCTTTATTTTCGTGCATTGTAGATAACCCAGTACATGATCTGGAAAATATTAGGATTAGCGTCTGTCAACGTTTCAACTCATCAGAAAGTACTAACTGATACTAGCTGGGAGTTCAAAACTACAGCTCTGCTCACAATTCAGTGACCTAGACTTTTCTAATCACCCAATCATGGCTGCCTGTAGAAGCTAGCTACGTTTTAGTCAGTGTAAAAGAATGTTTACATTTTTTTTTCAAATAAACCAAATTTTTTTCAATCAATAATTTAGAGAAGAAGAAGAGGAAAGAATAAGTCTTTTTTGAATACATATACACCTATATAATGGACAGGTAAACAAAATTCTATCTTCCCAGTTTTTCCTGTCTTCCTTTAAAATTCTGTCGGCTAATAAAGGCTGTGGGGAAAAAAGCAAAACAAGTAGCCTTGAATGCACACTGCTGACGTAAATTTTGAGGGAAACAAGTAACAGATAATATTGAGTCTTACGTAAAGATATATAACAAACAAGAACTTATCATTATGGATACTTTTGACAATTGTAGGATAAAAATTGTAACAATATACAACTCAGTAGGAAATAGAATAAACGAAATGGAAATTTGATTATTCTGACTGTCTATACTACCTACACTTTCATATCAGTATAACTTGCATATATATATATATATATATCGTTTCAACTATAGGCGAAACTGACGAGAATATCAAAGCAAGAATCGGAAAAGCAAGACAAGCTTTCACTACTCACGTCAAGTCTGTGTGGAGGTCAACAGCACTCAGCATCAAAAATAAGATCCGGATTTTCAACTCCAATGTGAAGTCAGTCAGTGCTACTATACGGATCAGAGACTTGCACTGCGCGTCATAAAGAGCATCTCAAACAAACTACAGACCTTCATTAACAGTTGTCTTCACTCAATACTGAAGATCAGATGGCCAGGCAGAAAGGATCAGCAACAGAGATCTCTGGGAGCGAACCAACCAGGAACCGTTTGTGAAACAAATAGGTAGGAAGAAATGGAGATGGATTGGCTGGCCATACTCTGAGGAAACCATCAAGTGACATCACTAGACTAACCCTTGAGTGGAACCCGAAAGGGAAGAGGCGAGTTGGTCGTCAGTGCGAGAGTGACTTGGAGGAGGTCATGTGAAGAGGAGATGAAAGCGTGTGGACAGACTTGGAGCCAGGTGAAGACTCTAGCAGAGAACCGAACACAATGGTGACGCATGGCTGAAGCCCTATGTTCCTCTAGGAATTAAAGGAAACAATAATAATAAATACATAAATATATATATGGTTGGAAATCATGGTTGGTCTAGTATCCTAAGGGTGATATTAGTGCACACCAATTGAATTCACCCTACTACAAGGACTATATTGGGAAATAATACAGAATGTTTGTATGAATTATATACACTGTAAACTGTACCTCGAAAACTGTATTACTCTTCCTTCCAGCTAATATATTTAAGTAGTGGTATCTAATTGATATTATTTAGCCCATTACTTTTGTCGTCCTTGATTTTAGCAACACATGGTTCTTCCTTTCCGCCGCTTTGCATTCAAATATATAATTACAGGCGATTCATTGTGAGTGGGTCGCAAATATTTAGTTAGTTATTTGATGAACACTCTCCTGAATTGTAAGTCTTTAAATTAAGAAAAATTCCTGTGTAAAACTTAGCAGTCGCACTGCATGCATTAACCCACAACCACACAATAGGGTGGGACAGAGTCAATATTCTAAAAAGTAATATAGGTAGGTGGAGAGGGAGAGAGAGAAATTGGTTACTGAATCCTGGCTGGCTGATCGGGTCTACACCCAACACATGTAACAAAATGTTAAAATGTATTCAATTCACATTATAACATTCTAACAAGTTTTTTATTTATTTTACTATAAAAACATCTTACTTCCCATCCTATTATATTTTATTGAAAACACTAATATTCGTTCCGAATGTACTTTATCTTCCTATCTGTTTCACACCAGTCTTATATTGATTGATTTTACTTAAATATCTAATTAATTTTTACTCATGTATATAAACGAAGGAAGAAAGTTATGTGAGTACCTTGATATGATTCTGAGCAATAAATTGTGTTCGAAACGTCATCAGTAAATATTACGTAAGTGATTTTATCAAAACAAAATTTTTATCCATAATGGAATTGCTGTGTAAAGTTTAAGCATGTAGTTCTGTAGAGGAATGTTAATTAAATGTTTTCTTAATATAGATACCGACTTGTTATTTAATGTGTGTAACACTTGATTAGCAGTTTAAGGCAAACTTGACATACATATCAAGCGCATTCTGAACTCACACATGCTCATGCTAATTTGTAGATGAAATGTTATTATAGCGTTTTAAAAACTCGAATCAACAAAATCTCAGAGAAAACAAACTGATAATATACATTACTGAATAAGACTCTTAAGATAGTATGAAAATTGCACTGTACTATTGACAGCTCGGGAAAACGACAACGTCACTTCTTCATAAACTACTCATGTAATTCAATTACGCACCTGCTCTATACATTACTTATGGCCGTACGTCATTTTGTTATGTAACAACTGGAGTTACTCTACACATCTTGCATTATTATTATTATTCCATTGGGTTCCTAGTGGAACATAGGGCTTCAACTACACGTCTCCACTTGCTTCTGTCTTCTGCTGTACATTTCAGTCGGAAACCATGTTAGTTCATACTGTTTCAACTCCTCTTCACAATGACCGCCTCCATGTCACCCTTGCACTGACGAACCACTCGCCACTTCCCTTTCGGGTTACACTCGAGCATTGGCCTGAGGCGCGATGTCACCCAGCAGCCTCCTCAGTGAGTGTCCAATCCATCTCCATTTTCTCCTTCAAAGTTGTTGGGAGATCGGTTCTTGTTTTGTTTGTTCCTATAGTTTCTTGTTGGTGATTCCTTCCGGCCATCTGATCTTCATTATAGAGCGAAGACAGGTGTTGATAAAGGTCTGCAACAGGCTGTTGGAAATATTCTTTGTGACCCGCCAAGTTTCTGATCCGTATAGAAGAACTGACTGACTTGACGTTTGTATTGAAAATCCGAATTTTGTTGTTGATGCTGAGTTGAGTGACGAAGATTTCCAGATTGGTTTCAGGTTGATGAATGTGTTTCTCACCTTCCAGATTCTCGATTTGACATCCTCGTCCGTTCCTCCTGTAGTTTAGACAATGTTCCCTGGACAAGTGAATAAAGTAACCTCTTTCAAATCCCTTCCGCTGATGGTGATTGGCGTTGGATGTTGCTGCTGTTGTTGTTGTTGGTTGGTTATTTTCATGAGTTCCGTCTTGTCTATGTTCACCTGGAGTCCTGTCTTCTCTGGCTGCTTCTTCGACCATTTTGTCGGTTTTCGCTTGTAAGTCTTCGATTTTGTGTGACATCAAACATAAATCATCCACGCGCGAAATCCAGGTCTTCTAGATTCTTCACTTCGGTCCAGGATATCCTTTTCTTCTCGTTTCCCACTGTCTGACGCATAATCCAGTTCACCACATTTGGGAATATCATTGGCGATAATAAGCACCCTTGTCTGATTCCTGTGTTTAATCCAAACGCCTCGCTGAGTTTTCTGTTGTGGATCACTTGACATAACACATCTTGCATTAGTGATTTTAACTAGTGAACTTAACTGCAGCTAAATAGTCTGACGACAGAAGTTTAATATTCCTAGTCATTTTAGCTCAAAAAGGTGCTCAAAAGATCTAACATCAAGTATTTGAGACAAAAAATTAAATATTTCACTGAGCCTTGTCAAATTTGATGAGGATTTCACTTTTATGTCAACACCAGTAATATGTTTATGTTTTTCCACAGATCAAGTTCTCGAGTGACCACATCATGACACTTTGAAAAAACTTTTTTTGGATATAATAATTAATTTTCAAATGAATTTTTCAATGCGGATGACATAATGGATCTTGAAGCATTCCATTGTTTTAGGGAAACATTTCTCAATTATAGCGTCACATGTCAACTGATGAGTCTAGTGAAGATACCGAACATTCACTTAGGCCTACAGCATACTTACGAGACAAATGGAGCAAATAAATACAGTGAATATAATAATAATATGAATAATGAAAAAGAGCATGATTAAACAAACAAAAGTTCAGGTAGAAGTAGTCGATAAAGGCTAATAAAAACAAATGAACCGATTAAGATAATGCTAGATTGTAGATTGGAGAAAACGAGAGCTTTCAAAGTAATTCATCGTATCCCATCGAATCTTTCCAATAGACTTCGTATTCGTCTACTGCACACAGCTGAGGCGATAGGCATTCGAAATATTAAACCTAATTTATGCATTCAAAAGAAGTTCGTACAACCATTATCCCTCCCTTGGCCTATTAAGACATAACCAACTGATGACTTCTACACCAACCCTTACTTATATTTTCAACCCCTCTCTTATCATCCCCTAATCTTATCACATTTTCATTAAAAACGTGTTTCACTTACTTCCCTTACAATATAGCACTACAATCTAGACGAATACGAAGTCTATTGGAAAGATTCGGTGAGATACGATGAATACTTTGAAAGCTCTCGTTTTCTCCAATCTACAATCTAGCATTACTTAATCGGTTCATTTGTTTTTATTAACCTTTATCGACTACTTGTACCTGAACAGTTGTTTGTTTAATCATGCTGTTTTTCATTATAATAATGGTATTTTTCCATTCCTTATAATGCAAGTGGAACATAAGGCTTCAAGCTTGTAAATTTTCAATAGAAGGGGTTTATTTTCCCGAGATGGGGCTGTTAGCCTCACTCCCAACCTCCCCTCTTTTTCAAACTTACTACCTGATGGTCGCGGTTACTGAGTATGTAGGCAGAGAATCTAAGCCGGATCCCCGTATGGCTGATGAGTAACCTATCATTAAACCACAGAATCACCAATATATATATGTATATATATGTCACCATCGGATGCACCATAAACGAAGACACGAAACTAAAGTCATACGTACGCATAACTTCTAAATCATTTTTGTGGTTGTGACGTGAAATTTATTACATAGTTAAAAAAAACTTTGCCTTTCAACTGTATGATCGACTGAAATCGGCGGTTTTCGAAGCAACGCTTAGCTAACCTCTATTTTAGTATTCCTGCTTTGTAGTGCGACTAAGTAAGACCAAATTTATCTTGTCATATTTATAGTGAATTGTAATGCGACCTAAGTATAATCAAAGACTTTTATTAATGTATCTCAAATGACTCCTATTTCGTGCCTGACTACCTCTATTACGATTAACTTTCTTATTTCATCCAAACTTTATGGTATCCCGGTGATGATATAATAATTCTTCTGATTTGTATGTTCGATACTAATACTGATGACTTTCGACCCCTAGAGCCAACGTGAATGAGCACGGAATGGTCTGTGCTTGTGATAACAATTTAATTTATTACGCAAAAACACATATACAAATATTACGTACCTCGGAAAGTTAATGCTACAAATAACCAATTAAATTAGTTGTATGAAGTCAGGCTTCTAGGTTATCTAGTCACATTATAATAAATATTCTGCCTCAGAACAGTAGTTTAAGTTCTCCGAATTAATTCAAGCATGGGCAGTACTGACCAAGTTCTAGACGCTTTCTGTCACTTTAAACAATTATCACTTAATTTGTATTGAGAAGAATGCCTCAATTTTCAGCTGCTGTACCACTGATTAAAAACCAGCTTCAAGTAGCTACCTATGAACAGTAGTGGAGTATTATAAGCCTGGAGAGTTTAACTCACTACCTGGGGATGGGAATTTCACGAAAGAGTTAGGTTGCATGATTATTTTGTTGTAATACATTCATATTGCGTGAATAACAACCTTTTTCTCGAAGTTTACAGTAGTTCTCGTTATTTCGAAATTCACACACCATACAAGCTAATATGAAAAAATGGAGTCACTTCAACCTAGGTAACAAAATAAAAACGTTTCAGTTGAGTGACAGAATTCTAATACCTTCCCCGTATAGATGTCTTTCAACGATATGATTGTCACTTGAACACAAAGAGGTAATGGAAATGAAATGAGGCCTCCTTGATTTCAACACATAAAGTGCAATATAATGATTAGTTACTTATAATTTCGTCACCAGGCGTGACTGTTTATTACACTGAATTTCGTAAATCGTATTATTCATGATCTTCATTTTTGTGACTTAATTCTTTGTAATGTTTATTTCTTTTTAATTATTTATTTTATTCACTCACGTTCCCAGTGGAACATAGAGCACCTTCAAGCTAGAGGCTTGAAGTTTCAGTAGCAGTGGTGTTTACTTTCATGGGATAGGGTTGCTAGTCTCATGACAATAACCTTCCCTCCTTACTAATCTTATTACTGACTTAGGTAGATAAAGAAGTGTGTCAGCCGGGGATCGAACCCCGAACCACATGCGTGGTTGGCGAGCATTCTACTGCTGTGCCACCAACGCGCTTTGTAGTGGAAAAACCTTTAATTCTAACTGTTAAATTTTATCACAAACTAAAATCAGTTACAGAGATCACTGAAAACCAGAGAGCACTCGGCAACCGTCTCGTCCTGTTTTGGGTCTCTTCATCAGTGGCCACCCACAACCCCACGAGCAATTGAAGCTGGGACCTTCAGATAACAAGACCAAGCTCGTTAGCCATTCAGACACTTGGGTAAAAATACAATGACCCGTAGATTCTAAATTAGTTAACTCGTGATACAACGTCACCTTCACCGTTGCCTTCATGAAAATCCACTTCATCTTAACATAGTGGACCGCACTAGTCACGACCTCTCACTATTGTTTTAAGACATTCATCTAGTAGCCATCAATGAGCGGGAGATTGATGCTTGAATTATCGTTCATGACGAAATCTAACAATTGAAATTAAATGAATCCAAATCCCATAATCTCAAAAACTTGTAAATTAATAACGAAGCTCTACCTTTCTAAAAAACTTAATGAGTTTATTAATATTTATTCATTCCTTGCATTCCCAGTGGAACACTGATCTTCAGGAGTACATCTGTCATTCCAGACTGTGTTCCATAAGGACGCATAGTGTTGCAGTTCGATCCACGCATGATTTGTTTTCCCTGAATCGAGCTTGTTCAGGACAAATTATTCCATCCAGACCATGTTTTATCTTTTCCGGAGTAATTTTTGTTTAAAATTATACTTGAGAAGGACAAGAGTAATAATGCCACACCAGTTTTTTGCAAATACTTAAGTCACCTTTTTTTGTCAGTTTGATAAGGTAGCCTTTCTTCTACTTCACAGGAATCTTTCCTTCCATTTACAGATTCTGTAGTAGTGGAGTCAGTTTGTCCACTGCAATGGAAATCATTCACCAATTTATAGCGTAATTCAGAATTCCCTAGCTTCTAAATATTCATCATGATCTGAAAAGAAATAATAGGTTCAGGAAACCAGGCTAATTTTTATTCTATAAGTGACCTTCAGTTTTATCCTAAACGTAACCAGCCCATAAGCTGTACACCTAGTCAAATTCACTGTTCAGTCTGAAGTAAACTGTAGTTTTACTGAATTAATTATTTGTATTTAAAGTGAGGAAACTCTATGTAGTAATTTTTAAATGATAAAATCAATGTCGACAGTTGCATAATATGCCTGACGTCAAAACAATCTGTTATAATACCACTCACTTAAATTATGTTTACTGATGTAATGAAATTTCTAAAAAAAAAAGTAAACGAAAATTATATTTCTAAGTATTTTTTTTGTCCTAGAATACATTGAAATAGATAAACATCAAATTTAATATAAATAAAATATACAAATACTTCCAATCGTTTTTTTACAGGACTCTTCATTGGAGTAATGGTGGATACCTTATACACGAAGTAGCTTTTTTTTATAAATTATAATAACACAATAATATGATTTGTTATTGGAATTCAGTTAAGTTTGTATAAACTTTGTTTAACTGAATATTCTACACTCTATTATCACCATGTTAACAAATACAAAACTTAATAAAACAAAACAGTGTAAAATAGTAAAGAGAGAAGACTGATATGTTCACTGACTGAAAATGATGTGATAATATTTGTACATTCTAAGTTAAAATAGCTGTAGATAGTAGGATAGCATTATCTAAACAGTGCTAAAACATTTATTGTTTGTTAATCGAATTTCTGCCTTTACTGACGTCCGTAAAGGCAGCGGACCCAGAGACTGCAGCAGAAGTTTTGGAAGGAAGGAAAGGTGCCTACCGATTGGAAGAAAGGCTACCTCACTGACTTATCTAGGAAGCATTGTTTCAACCACAGGTAGTCGGAACGGATGAAGATATCGAAGGCAACAAGAATCGGAAAGGCAAGATACGCCTTCATCAACCGGAAACCAGTTTGGAAATCTTTTGCACTCAGCCTGCATAAAGAACAAGATTCGGATTTCCAACACCAACGTCAAGTCGCTCCTTCTATACGGGTAAGAAACTTACGCTGCCTGTCACGAAAAGGATTTCCAACAAGTTACAGACTTCAATCAACAGCCGCCTTCTCTGGCTCCATAGTGAAGATCAATTGGCTAGAAAGAATAAGAAACAAGAAACTCTGGCGACAAACCAACCAAGAGCCAATGGATCAACAAATATGTAGGAGAAAATGGAGATGGATTGGGCATACGTTGAGGGGGCTGTCGAATGACATCGCGCGCAATGCAGGCCATTGCTCAAGTGGAATCCCAATGGGATGTATCGAGTGGGTCATCAATGAGAGGGTGACATGGTGGAGATCGTGTGAGGAGGAGATGAGAGATTATGGTTAGTCGTGGACCTAACTGAAGAGGACAGCAGAAAACAGAACAAAGTGGAGATATGTTGCTGAAGCCCTATTTGCCATTCGGAACCAAAGGGAACAATAAATAATAAATAAATACAAATCGAAACAATATGATACTGAATATGAAAGGAGTTAATGTCTACACAAAACAGTGGAGGTCATTTCTAAATACTATTGAATTATTTTTTTAAATATCTTTGGATAAAAATCGGAATAGTGTATGGGCAAAAAAGGTTCAACGCTAGTGACTTGTTTGATGTACAAATAACTTTTTTACAAAAGAATAAGGTAGACAACAGTAGGAACAAATACTTATCATTTAAGTTAGGCGATGATGATATTACTGCACTGTTTATTGACTGAACTTGAAAACAAACAAGATATTCACTGAGTCAACAGTATTGTCAAATTCTTACCTTCAACCTTTGAACAATATCAGACTGTAGTAAAACACACAACAAGTTTTTAAGCATCAAGAATGTTGTCCCGATTAAAATTATTACTGTCATTATTACGAGTGGAACATAGCGTTTCAGCAACACATTTCCATGTCATCGCATTTAGCTGGCACCACCTCCTCCATGTCACCCTTGAGACTACGCCCAACTTGTCACCTCCCATTCGATTTCAAGTGGAGGGTCTATTTGAAGTGCAATGTCACTCAGAGGTCTTCTTAGTGTGTGTCCGTTCTAATTCCATTTTTCCGGCATGTTTGTTGAACAATAGATTCTCGGTTGACTCGTTGCTAGAGTTCTGTGGTGCTAATTCTTCTCAACCGGCCAACTGATATTCAGTACCTAGAGAAGGTAGCTATTAACAAAAGTTTGCAGTAGTCTGTTGAAAATGCTTTCAGTGACACATCAAGTCTTTGAACCATATAGAAGCAGCGATTTGACATTAATGTTGAAAATCCAAATATCGTCCCTTACAGTGAGTATAGCAAATTTCCACACTGATCTTAGATGTTGATAATTACATATACACACTGAAAATTATGCAGTGATGCATTTGAATTCTGAATCTATTACATGGAATCACGTGTAGTTTAATAAAACAATAAACCGATTAGAAGGAAGTGAAAGTATCAAGCACATCCATTTTAATTAATCCACTGACATGAAGACTTCCTTTTTACCAGGACGAAAAGAATTCACTCATCGAGGTGAGCGGTAAACTTTACTTTGGAATAATGATCTCAGCCAGTAAACACGGTGTTGTTTGGTGGAATCCTTTATCCAGAAAATAGAATTAATGTAATAGTATAAAGTTCTTTCCGTTTAATTGGTAGATGGTGATTAGCACTGGAATCTAGGACGCGCGTTTCGTCCTGTTTGAGACTCGCCAACTGGATGTACCTGCGTTCCTCATTGAGTGATGGTGTTCCCACAGAGGCTCGAACTTATTATCCATGGTTACAAACACCAAAGCGTTGTCCACTGGACCACTTGGACAGTGATAGTCACATCTTGTGCAACGAGTCTTATTGATTATTTCATTATTATTATTTCTCTCATGGCCCAAGTGGTGTAGTGGAAAACGCTTTGGTGTTTGAGACTACGGGTACTGGGTTCGAGCCTCGGTGAGAACACCACCACTCACTGGGGAATGCAGCTACATACAAGCAACGAGTCCGAAATAGGAAGAAATGCGCATCCTGGATTTCACTGCTAGTCACCATCCACCAATTAACTTCAAGTTACATGACCAGACATCGTCGAGGAGCCAACATGTCAACCTGAGACTAAGCACCTCTCCAATCAATCGAAACAATTCTGCAGTGGTGATAACACACAGTATATGAAATATTTGTGTGATCTTTTAAACTCCCACTTATTTCTGTTTGACAAAGTCTAAATTAATGAACTGCTTATTAAGATGTTGAATTTTAAGGTGTGCACATAAAAAGTAAGCAGAATTCAAAATGAATTAAAGATTTTGAAAATGACCTAAATGAAAATATGACAGATTGTCCGTAATCTCGAAAGCCATAATTCCTACACATATCTAAGTCATTGTAAACTATTCTGAGCTAACATACTGGATTTTCAACTGCCGATTCTTAGCATTTTCCAGAGACAACACATTTCAATGACATGCATACCGAAATGGGATGGTAAAACTGGTAAACCATCTACTATATGGAAACTTTCGATATTGAACGCCAGTGGATAACATAGAAATTCATGAAATGATATCCAATTGACTAATATTGAAAATATTTGCTTAATGATTTCTTCTGCTCTACTTCATTAAAAGCTTTCTTTGGAAAATCCTTGATAACTTTACTTGATGTGAATTGTTTTCCGCGGGGCTTTGAACTGATACAACATTGATTCCCGTTATGTGAATTCAGCTTGAAATCATTTACTTGGAGTAGATCTCTTCCTACTTATCAGGAAATGACTCATACAATTATCGTGTGAGAGCTAATGACACTATCCAGTTCCACAAAATGAATTGGGTAGAGAGGGGGGCAATTGGAACACTGGACCTATTGGTTTAAAGTTGAGCCACATCTCTCTATCAAGTATGCATATAGCGATCAAGTTATTTTCCAGTAGATTTTTAAACTATTTAAAAGTGAAACAACCTGGTTGTCATAATACACATACTCAAGTCAATGGTAAATGTACAATGGACAGCATGTAGACATAAGTGTCTTATAATTTAATACTTATTCAATAACAAAAACCGGATTATATTGACAAAACGAAATTAAATCAATATGAGAGTTAATTCATTACTGGACAATGCAGAAAAGACTGGCGGTTAGACTGAAGGAGCTTGATTTAATCAAAGAACACAAAATAACTGAGCAAAGAATATCCTTTTCGATAATTTCCTCTTCTGGCTCTACAATTATATACATGTATATATACATTTGTTTATATACATAGAATATTCAAGAACAGTAGTCAATAACAATATTTTAACTGATTAAAAATGCCCATTAAATTTTTTCAAAAGAATGGGCACGGAACAAAGAGTACTCTTTTCGATAAATTCATCATCAGGCTCTACAATTATATATACATTATAATGAATTAGTGAATTAGTCTTATGAACGACATTAATGTTTAAATAACATCAGTTCAGTAATCCTGATAGATTACAGCTGAGTAGCATCAACATAAAATAAACTGAATGTCAGAAGAATTAGGAAAGATAATAGTACAAATTCATGAGTTTATAGTTTTTACTGAGGGCCACGGGAGTATTAGGGGCTGGACTTGTTTCTTTTAAACACAGAGAACTGGTTGTTTGAGGCGAACTGCAATAGCCTCTGCTGTTTGGAGCATGCGGTGCTTCGACGATTTTGGTAATTTGTTAGGCAACCGGTATATTATAGAGAAGGATTCTTCCACGCTGGCTTTGTGACCGGCTTGCACCAGATGGTCTAATATCGAGCTGTTGATGGTTTTAACTACACCTATACTTAGCCATACTGGGAGATGTTCTCGAGCACGAAAAATCAAGTTCCTAGAGCAACGGCCAATATAACTCGCTCCACAAGCGCAGTTGAATTGATAGATACAATTTGAAGTGGCTAGTCTAGGTACTTCATCTTTCAGTCGAGGTAGCATCATCGGTCGTGTAGAGAATCATACGTGTAGTTCGCCAGCATTAAAAGTTCTCTGAACTGATTTTCTTAATTTATTCGTGATTTTCTCGCTTGGTATACTGCCCATGAATTGTAGTCGTGGTCAAGCAAAGGACAAACAAAATCTATTCGTAGCGCTATTCTGTCTCATCTTGTGGACACAACACAATATTGATGTCAACGAGGCTTTCAAAGTCATTTACCGCATACCAACAAATCTTAACTTCACCTTAAGAGTTCGTTTATTAAATATTGCTGAGGCCATTGGGATCCACATTAAGAAACCTAATTTATGCGTCCAAAAGAAGCTAGTTCAGACATTGTCCTTACCTTGGTCATCTAGGTTCAAATGATCCTCAATTTTTGTAGAAATTTCCCTAATTTTAGTTGATACTCTATTTGCCATTATATTTTTATCATTATTATTATAATTGAAGCATCCTTAATGAACTGTAATTCCATTGATCTTACTTTACAAATCGATATTATTTAAAAAACACTGATATTGTTATTGACTACTATTCTTGAATATTGTATGTATATAAACATACATATAATTGTAGAGCCAGAAGAGGAAATTATCGAAAAGGATATTCTTCACTCAATTATTTTGTGTTTTAAAAAAAGAAGTAAAGACCATTTACGCGTTATGGGAATTTATTTACAATGCTACAATATCCTTGAACTAGACAAAATACTGATCACTCTAAAAGAATATGTAAAGAGAGTATATAAACATTACAAATTGGTGAAAACAAACAGGCTTGCAACATATGTAATAAGTGCGGACAACAACGCCTACTGACTGCACCAATATATGACAAACGAATCTGCATCCACGTACAATCAATCATTGGTTCATTAAAGAAACAAGAATGGTGTCCTAGCCCATACAACTATCTCACTGTACAGAAGAAACGTATTGTTAACATTCTTGAAAACAAAGACAACTGGTTTTCTCGGCAACTTCGGATCACAGCTAAGCTCTATGTGCCAGAGCCTTAGTTACAACAAAAATATGCTGGGTGAAACTGAAATTTGTTCAGCCTACATATATACCGTCCTCATAAATACTATCGGATCAATGTTTAATGGTATTTATACCTATTCGAAATACAAACTCGTACATGTTTAGAATCGATTATCTGATTTCCAGTAGCTGTTTTCGTTAAGGGTGAAAATTTAACAAACCAACCACTTAATTTTCATCCAATCCTCTAAGACAAACAGCTTCGATGTGGACCACCGAAGTTCTTTAGAGAATTTGCGGCTCACAGGGTCTACTAAGGTAAATAGTAAAGCGTTCGCAGCACAAACTGAAATTTCCTGGGCCTGACTTGTTAAACTGACGAGGATACACATTACTAAGGAGCCCCAAACTAAAACAAAGCATCTGTTCAGTAACTATTTATTTCCAATGGTTTTCAAGTTTTTGTCAACAAACAACGAAGATCTACCTGTAAATCAATGAGATCTCTATAAACCTGACATCCGAATGTCAACTAAAACTTCGGTATTATTTTATGCACTCGACGACACTATTCATTGATAAAAATACAAAAAATAACCTACTTTGCATTAAGAAAATCCTGTGAATGATATGGCATTTGGTTAAATAATTGAAAAGACTAATAAAATAATAAATTAACATAACATGTCGCTAGGGACGCTACTTGGAAATCAATAGATCTCAATAACGGGACTCTTTCTATTCAAAATATCTTTATTACAAATCAGAATTAAATCAATAAACCAATGAAATTAAGCTACTTAGTCTCTGACCTAGTTTATTGACGAAGAAGAAGCAGGTATATGTACACACACAAAAGCATTCAGAAAAACTTAGTTATGGAAATGTGCTTATTCTCATGTGCATGTTTAAAATTCTTCATGTACAATGAATGAAACTTTTGTTTTCAGTAGTTACGGTTTACAAGGGCGAAATTATTGATTCAGACATGTAAGGGTCATATATATATATATATATAAAGTTTGAAAAACAAAGATCTATAGTCCCATGTAAACATCAGTATTTATTCAAGGTTGCATACTCCGACTAAAAAAGAGAGTAAAAATATTCAGATGTCCAGTACCACGAAAACCCAAACTAGCCTAGGCTATGTTTCACATTTTTATGGTTGATAAATCAGTGTGACTCAAATCACCGATTGGCCAGTGCATAGGATTTAGAGAGATTAACAATGAATTACATTAAGCGAACTACTGTACATAACGCTGTAACTACAGACTCTCACAAGGAATGTATGCATCGGTGGCACAGTGGTTACGACTCTCGCCGACCATGCACATCGTCCTGCCGCCTCAAACCTGATATCTATGGTCGGCCAGCAAAATTTGGGCTACCGATATCACATGCTGAAAATTCCATACTTGTACTGAAAATACGGTGTGGAATCAAGCTGTTATTATTATTGTTCCCTTGGGTTCCTAGTGGAACATAGGGCTTCAACTGCACGCCTCCACTTGTTTCTGTCTTCTGCTGTATTTTTCACTTGCATCCATGTTAATCCATACTGTTTCAGTTCCTCATCACACGATCTCCTCCATGTCACCCTTGGACGTTCCACTCGCCGTTTCCCTTTCGGGTTCCACTCGAGGGCCTGACGCGCGATGTCACCCAGCGGTCTCCTCAGCGAGTGTCCAATCCATCTCCATTGTCTCTTGCATGTTTGTTGAGCGATTGGTTCTTGTTTTGTTTGTTCCCATAGCTCCTTCTTTGTGATTCTTTCCGGCCATCTGATCTTCAGTATAGAACGAAGACAACTGTTGATAAAGGTCTGCAACAGGCTGTTGGAAATATTCTTTGTGACCCGCTGGCCAAGTTTCTGATCCGTACGTATAGAAGAACTGACTTGACATTTGTATTGAAAATCCAAATTTTGTTGTTGATGCAGGCTGAGTGACGAAGATTTCCAGATTGGTTTCAGGTTGATGAATGTGTTTCTCGCCTTCTCGATTTGACATCCTCGTCCGTTCCACCTGCCTGTAGTTGAAACAATGCTCCCTAGATAAGTGAATGAAGTGACCTCTTTCAAATCCCTCCCGTTGATGGTGATTAGCACTGGATGTTGCTGCTGTTGTTGTTTTTGGTTGGTTATTTTCATAACCTCCGTCTTGTCAATGTTCACCTGGAGTCCTGTCTTCTCTGGCTGCTTCTTCGACCAGTTTGTCGGTTTTCGCTTGTAAGTCTTCAATCTTGTGTGACATCAAACATAAATCATCCCCGAAATCCAGGTCTTCTAGATTCTTCACGTCGGTCCAGGGTGTCCCTGTCTTCTCGTTTCCCACTGTCTGACGCATAATCCAGTCAACCACAATTAGGAATCAAGCTGTAATCACAAATAAAAAAAATAAACAAAACATACTTGTCTATGCTATAATCAGTCACTCTTTGATTATATTTATGCTAAACAAATCATAAATCTTCAGAGAACAGTATTGCTAGAAAGAGAATCTATGATTAAGACTCACAAGTCTAACAGATATACTAGCGACACCATCAGCAAAAGGCTACCGACTTCTTGCAGCAGAGCAATGAAAATCAACTTACTCCATTATATTTTGTTTATTTAAATAGGCAGATCATTTACACCTTCCATATTAGTTTGTTTATTAGATTTATCACACAGTTAGTGAAACAGCATTATTTACTGGATGAGGTGGTTTCGAACAAAATTTATTGTTCATAATCATATCATCAATTATAATCGCACGACTTCGAAACTTGAGTTTTATAGTTGTTTTTGTTCTCTCGTATTTGTCGTCGTAGGGGTAGTAGAATTTTCCAGATATCTGGATGGACAGGTGTTGAATCATTCTTATTTCGTGTATTCTCCTCAGTTGATTCTATAAACAAAGCTTCTATTACCAATCTCGCCCTCCACCCTGTGACATTCGATTTTAAAACTGTCATCTTATCCCATCCTATTGTATGGTTATGTGTAACTGCATGTAGTGCTATAGCTGAACTATTCTCTAGATTTCTTATCTTATTTGGGTCAACGCATCTAGATTTTGCTAGTTTTTTATGTTCAGCTGGTCTGACTGCCCTTGTTCTGCTAGTTTGACCTGACAATCATTCAAGCATAGTATTAGATAGACTAAATTGTTTTGTTTTAAAGACTCCACAGGATCCTTTAACCGACAAAGCTTGTTTCTAATTGAGTTTGTAGGTTTGAATGCCGCTTTTATTCCTACCTTGTTAAGAATTCTGCGTATGGAATTACTACTGATGATTTAGATTCCATATTGTTGGTGTTGTCATTAATCCCGCGTATGTTTGACATGCATATCGTCATTATTATTATTATTATTATTATTATTATTATTATTATTACCACTATCATCAGAGTCGGGTGATTATAATTGATATGATTATGAAGAATAAATTTTGTTCGAAATGTCATCCAGTAAACAATACTGTTTCACTGACTGTGTGATACATCTAATAAACAAACTAATATGGAATTACTTACTACCAGAGTGCCCAAGTTTTACACTTCTATTAACATGTATACCTTGTTATATTCTTTTATTTTATTCTATTTTACAACTCGAATTCATTCCAATTCACTTCATCTTCGCTTTATTTATTGTTATCACCATCGTACTCTTAATTTTCAGACAAAATTTGACCTGCTTTTAAATACTTTATAGAACAATTCACCCACTTCAACTCTACCCCTTTAATACATCATTTCAATTATCTTTATTCTTATCATATTTATATTGACGGAGCAATTTTTAGGACCACTTAATGCCTTTTTCCGTGATGTAAATACGACTGTACAGCTTGAAAATGAAGTTGTTGAGGAGCAATATTTCTTCACTGAACAAAAACTGTTTTCCCTCATAGATCATTTATGCGCCAGAAATCGTAAGTTATTTCCACTGCCTTCTAAGTAGAAAATACTGCTGATAAGGCAGGACCTATGCTTGAGATATACAATGCATGTGAGATTTTAACCCTGGTGTGAATTACGCCATAAATCACACTTCGATAGGCACACTTTCTGGTGCTACAATTTACACGTCTTCACATACTGACGTGCTTTTGTGGGATGAACTTCAACCACTGAACCGTATGTTTGAATTCCCTCTTTCCACCTATCGCTGTATATACACGATATGCTACAGAAAACCTCGGTTTACACAATACATTATTAGTTGTGGAGACACAAAATGATTACTCATAAAATCCAAAGGTGTTATTGAACAATGTAAACCAACAGTTGAAAATTGTCACTACCTTAGTAGAACAGTTGGTCAATACTTCCTTCACCAGATGATTAGTACTACATTACTTTGTGCTTTATCATGTGTACTGTGCAATTAAGTCCTGCCACACTGACTCAGCTCTATCCCTACTTATATGACTGGGACACTAGAGGAAATAGCAATACATATATACATTGAGGAACACCAAAACGCGGTGGGAACTAATCAGTTAAATTCCACTATTGGTGAATGGATTTATTCCAATAACCACGCTGTAACATGATATACACAAAACCATATGCCTATTCAACCGGTGACCTAAGACTGACCTGAACTTTAGCCGCTTAGTATCGCAAACCCTTTGCTAGGTAAAGGCAAACATAGAAAGAATCCACGTGTGATCCACACTTAAATGCAATAGTGATTGTGAATGATAAAGTATGTTTACCTGTACGGTACACTTTTCTTAAAATAACAAGCGGAATTTCACCCATAAGTTCATAAAAAGCTAGCGCATGCTGGAGCTGACTATTATTTCCTTGAGTTACAAGTGTAATATAGGGTTTCAACAACACATCTCCACTTTATCTTATCTTCTGCCATCCTCTTCAACTTGGACCACGATTGCCCACAATCTCTCATCTCCTCCTCCCAAGATCTCCTCCATTTCATCCCAGGACGACCCACTCGTCGCTTCCCACTAGGATTCCACACGAGGGCCGGGCGCGTGATGTCATTCGACGGTCTCCTCAATGTGTGTCCGATCCATCTCCATTTTATCTTATATATTTGTTGAGTGGAGCTGACTAATAGTAGTTATTGAAAGAACTTCTTCAGAATATCATTGAAAATTTATTGGAGTACACAGATGCATAAGTCAAGTAATTAAGAGAATTAGTAGTAGAGAGACAAGCGTCTAAACGTATTTGTATGCCTAAAAATCAACAATTAAAGTAGAGAAAAATAAAGCAAAACGAAGTAAAAACCAAAAATTAAAAACAACAAGGGATGATAAACTTTTGATTTACAAAGATCTCCAATAAGTGGAAAACTTAAAATCATATAAACAATTTATAAAGATAAACGGGGTTTTTTGCTTTATACTAACGAAGTTCAAAGCTTTTTGAAAAAAAATTATTTCTTCCACTCAAAGCGTCACAAAACAAGATAATCGTCTCTCATATCATCTTACAAATAATAAACTGCACACAAACCGCATACTAATCAGCTGTAGACGAAATCGACAACGTCAATAAGGGTGATAACTCAAATGTAGATACACGCAAGACTTTTTTTTTAAAAAAAAAAACAATAATAAAATTACCTGATAAAAGGCGCACAGATGATATTTATAAACAATGAGTGTGTATGTAAAAATGAGAAAAGAATTACAGTTGGAAATATGTTGAGCAGATGTTAAACTTATTCTAGCGGGTACATACAAAAAAGAAAAAAAAAAATAATATTATAAGATACCTGATGTTTTGTTTGCAAAAGTTACGAAGTTAAACAGTTGACTTAGAATTGAAGAGTGGATGAAATGATTGGGACCGATGCACTGACTAAAAAATATGCAACAAACCATCGACAAGGGGCTTAAAAGTACAAAGAATTAGATTAATTAAAATAAAAGTTTGAATCTTGCATTAAAAAGAGAAAGGAAGGAAGATTAATTAATCCTGTCTCTATCTCTATACGCGTTTTGCTGCTGTTGGTCTGACTGTATTACAACCAGATGGTTGTGGGAAATAGGAAAAGAAATGTCTGGTTGGTTTCAGGTCGTTAAGAGGCATAGCCTGCAAGACTTCATCCAGTAATTGCAATGGTCTGAAAGGGAAAAATTAGGAAAATTAAATCGCTACAGAAGTAATCTTTAGTATGTTAGCTGTATCATAAAGACTTATTTTACAAGCACAGAATTGTTACGAAATAATTCCGAAGAATGCTAACCCCGCCAGTGTTAATTTATGCTAATTTGAGCCAACTATCCTAAACTCGCCCGGAGTTTAAGCGACTAGATGCACATAGTTCGATGAAGGCATAAACTTATTTCAGGGCGATGAAACTAATTTTGAGCAACCTAAATTCAAAATGAGCATATTTAAATGTGATCAGAATTAGGCGAATAGCATCTGTTTTCTAACAACAACACAATTGTTAACTGATCTACCAGAATCATACTTCGAGTAAAATAAACTGGATAGAAAGAAACAGTTAGTAGTGGTATGAAACTTATTTCAATTCATACGGTCTACTACCCATCAACTGCTTAAACAACCTTCATTTGAATCTAAGAGCTTGAATTTCCTTATAACAGAAAAGTATTTTTTTAAAAGTATTGAAAGTAAACAGTTCAGTTAATCTCACCTGTGCAACTGTATTTCTATCCAGCATGGTGTTTCTTTGATACTACGTCGAGGATAATCAGGTCCCCATCCTTTGACGAAACTCAATCGAAGCATACAAAGACGCCTCAGATCATCTACACCTACACCAGCAGTGGCCATGATTGACGCTCCTGTACCTAATATACCGGGTACAGAACCTGGAGTTGACTGACCAGAACCTAGAGGTAGTGCTCCTGGAAGCTGAGACAACAGATCGCTTGTTGTTGGTGACCCAACAACAGCTGCAGCCTGACGTACAGCAGCAGCATGAGAAGACTGAGCAAGAGACTTCATTTCTTCATGACACTGTCTAATATCGAAAACCTAGGGCAGAAGGGGAAAAAGTTATATGATGTAAAAGGAGCAACCTACATCAAATATGAATAAAGGGATGTGTTTAAAACAAATTCAAAATATCAAGGCAATCTCACAGCCATTTCAATACTCGTAGAAATCAATTCAAAACCACACAATACATACAGATTGTCGACAGTGCTTGCAAATTTCCTGGCATTATATCGGAATGGAAAAAATATTCAATCTAACGCATTAGAAGGTATTTTGAATGTCTAATCTACAACTTGAAATTACATTCATAAGGGGAGTGCACAGTGAGACACATTTTAAATAAAACTATTTTCATCTGACGTCTTACTTTGATATATGCACCCGGGTATATCTTATGAACAGCGTCTCCAGGAGCACGGCCAGCTTCACGATCTAAATAGTAGCTTTGAACAAACACAGAGAATTCTGAAAGACAGCGAATCCATACATCACCTTCTCCAACATTATCCAACTCTACACCTTTGCCAATATAAAGTCGAGACTTTTCAGATTGTTCTGACCTGAACATAATATGAAAAAAATTTTATAGTAATAGCATATCTAAAGTCATCCAATAAAATCTGTCACAAAATATTTATCAATTGGAAATATCCTGGCTGTCCAGCATACATTTGAACAGGGTACAAAATTGAATCAACGGATAGAGTAAAATATACTCTGTAGACGATGGGGAATTATTTGTAAATTAGCCCACGAATTGAACCAGAATGCCACCGAGGTTCATATCACTGACTCTCACGTATAGATTATTGTTCTGACTCATTAACTGGACTACTTATGGTAAGATTCTGATAATCATAGCTTATCTTCATGCGATGTTAGTATGGTAAATCCTACTTTATTACTATAAAAAGTTTTCCTGTCGTATAGCTTCTATACGCCACATCTTCGATGAATTTATATTAAAGACAGAAGAAACAAAAATTAGGGAAACAGTTTCTTTACATACACAGACATTGACTCATTACTGCTGGGTAGCCAATATGGTGTTGTGTTGACTGAATTCTAACCATGCGGTTATTCCGCCAAGTGACTTGTTAACGTAGGACACTTTAGATGATCATTTGACGAACAGGAAGCGACTACTCAATAATCTTATGGTGAATTTAGGAGTGAATATAAGCTGCTTGAGGTGTGCAGACTAACCTTCTTAATTCGCTGAAGAAAAGTATTTTTACGAATTATCTGTCCAATAATGTGTGGCGATGAAAGTCTGGTGCGAGCCACAATCAAACAAGTAACATAAAAATAGAAATCGTGGTAAACTTAAGACAGTTTTAAAATAATTCCCTCACATAAAAAGATCAATGAAAAAAGCGTAGAATCACAGGACTCATTAGTGACACTGTACTTAAAGTTTACAAACTAGTAATAAAACTGGCGAATTCAGACGAGTCCCTCTCAGTTAGTTAGAAATCTCCATGTTGCAGGCTATGATCTCTATATATTGTGTGAGAGCTGATGATACTACACAGTTTCTCGGGCTGAAGATGAGGCAGAATTCAAAACTCAGACCCACTGGTTGAAAGTCGAGTGTTAAAGCAAATATACTGCATCTCCACCAGCGAATCATACATAAACCATTCACTCAATCGCTTTAGAAAATGGTGTCATTTCAAGTGTACAATATGACGGTATTGTACTCAAATCTTACACGACTGTATATGAATTTAAATTTTTAAATACCGAGAAAAAATAAAATCAATAAAATCAGAAATTCCAAAAATCCAAGGGGGAAAAAGGTATGTGATATTATAGTTAAATTAAGATGTAAATGGACCTGCATCCTGGTTATGTTTTGAGTTACACTATTTGGTATCTACCACGGTCGCGAAACTCGACCATATCACCAGTTGTCTCCAGCCATTGGTGTTTACCATCCAACCAGGAAGTCTACACCTCCCTACGTGGCTTAAACTAACTGTTGTGGATTTCATTGATTGATGCCATGTTTTGGTTTGACCACTACTGATATATAAAAGAAGTGTTACAGCCGTTAGCATCTAAAATCTCAGAGCCTGGTGGATAACATAGCATTAAAAATATGAATGGAAAGCCACACTGTGTCATATGGTATCTTAAGAAAACGATTACAACTGTAAGTTAGAACTAGTGGAAATAAAGGAATGACAAATTTCCCTGATGTCATACTTGCCCATCGTTATCAATGTGATGCCAAGAAGTTTGACTCTGTAGAGCGATACGTGTAAATCCTGATTAGTACATAAGAATTAATACATTTGTCAGTGAACCACTACTTAAGTACATACCCACAAAATGTCTACATATGAACCCCAAACACAACCGTATGGCATCAAAATCACTTTGAACCAAACAGTTAGAGACTGATTTCTGAGTCTATATACATAAACACTTTCTTAAAAGCTTTTGGGTCGAAAAAGAGCCCACTAGTTATAATTTTAAAAAGTATATGCAGATAGTGAGAAGTCCTGCTGGTTCCATACAACTAAATCATCGGCAAAATAGTATTAGGTGTTGCTACAAGTCACATCTGTTAAGCTTTTTTGCTCAATAAATATGAAAACGATTGACTTTTCACACTAATAACTTCAGAAAAAATAAAATTGAACTCACCTGTGGACATTTGACAGTTGTCCAAGACAAAACCGGTTTGGACTAGAAGGGTCTGTGTACCCATCAACAGTCACACGGGAGTACTGGCTGGGAACTTTAAACAATTCCCCAACTTGTTGATCCAGCTCAAAGTAGGCGATATTACACCAGTATTCAGGGGGTCGTTGTGTAGTTAAGACTGGTAAGGGCTGGAAGTAAAATAGAAGCATAAAAATATTGCTTAAAAAAACAAAATCTGTCACAAACTCAGGGATACCATTAGAATTAGTTAGACATAGAAACGATGCAAACCAATGATGTACCATGTAATACGCAAAAATTTTGAATATTTTATACTTGTTAGGCCTCCGTCTTATTGAATTGGGCTAAGTTCTAAGCATAGAATCTTACATAAATGCAACCGTTCAAGTTGCAACACTCCACATAGAACACACCGGTAGAGAAAAAATTCAAAGGAACTATAATGAACAGAAAAGGGAGAAAGAATTACATGAATCTGTGAGACTACGAAGAGTGAATGCATCTATGTCATTGAGAATGACTTTTAGTGATATCACCTAGTCTCAAGCCATTGGTTATCACAACATCTTGAGAATCCCAGTCCCATAGTCTACACCTATGTGGCTCAAACGAACGATCAAAGACTACATGAACTTGTTGAATATAAGAAAAAACTGTCAGGTAAAACCAAAGTTCAAGTTAAACTTGACGTTCGAAATACGTCAGTCTCACACCTCTGTTTACTGTCTCTATTTTGCATTTCTTCTACTTTCTTCTCTTGCTTTGTGTGCTACATGGAGTGTGGCAACTTGAACTGCTGCACATCGGTGCAAAGTTGTATGTCGAAAACAGAGAGAAAGACGTTCTCTTGAATAGAGTTTCCAATAGCATTTTATTCATAATATTCAACTTAACTAAAAATCCGTATTCTAAGCTGTAACTATTCTTCATCGGTTCAAGCGCGATATATTTTGTTATACAGCTTTTGATGACGTTGTTTAGTCAATAAACTACTGAGAAATAAGTTTTAAATTCTGTTTAGCAATTTTATTGAGAACATCATAGGAGATACTATATGTACGACAATATCCATGAATATGACTTCATGAAAGAAATATCCAAGGAAGCCATACACACTCATGGGGATAACTTATTTCAAGGACAACCTCGAATCTACACCTAATGCTTAATAAATCCTTTACGGTTCACCTCCAATAGTCTAAGTGTTACACGTTGGTCCATTTGTCAGAGAATTCTTATGAGCCTAATTTACCATTAACCTGTAGCTAACAGATATACAGAGCAAACTTACTAACCAATAACCAATAAGACAGACGCCCGAAAATATCAATTATCAGGTCAGTGAAACGATCAATGTCAATACAAATCAGCAAAATGACAAGATAATCAATCACAGTGAAATTCATTAGAAAAGACGGTTATCTCATTTACGGAACTCTATTTATACTGTGAGTTCAGCCCTGAAGATAATGTCTAGAAGGACAAGGAAAGCTTCGCAGCTAAGCCATCAAGCTCGAAAGATACGGTAATACCTAAAATAAATACACCTATAACTTAACAGAACCTTAATTGTAACATCATACTATTAGATTCACTTTATTTTTCGACAGACTAGTAGGATCTTTGATATTTCTGATTCTTTGTCCTTCATTTTTATCGCCTACTTACTCCACATTCTGGGTGGAATTGAATGTATGTCAGACAAATATCTCTCACAAGTTAGTGCTCATTTAAGCTGCTACAAGGTGCATCTCTGGCGTAGGCGCGACATCCGGCTATCAACAAAAGGACGTGTGTACTACTCAGCAGTTCGCTCCGTCCTTCTCTATGGCTCTGAAACATGGCCAATACGAGTTGAAGACATGAAAAGGTTGACTGTTTTTGACCACAGATGTTTACGATCTCTTTGTCGCGTTAGGTGGCATAATAAGGTAAGTAATGTTGACGTTAGGCGTACTGTTGGGCAAAGAGGGAAAATCAATCGACGAGGCTATAAAGTTACATAGATTGAGATGGCTAGTTCACGTGCTGCGCAGGCCTAACCATCGCCTCCCCCGACGGGCATTACTAGATGATATAGGTGCAGGTTGGAAAAGAGTAAGTGGTGGCAAAACAAAAGCATGGCATCAATCCATGAAATCCCTGACAGTTAAACTGAGTCAGGTAGGGAGATGCAAACTTCTGGGTTGGGGCCCTCGGGACTCTAAGAATCAATGGCTGGAGACAATAGGTGACATGGCTCAAAATCGTTGTCAATGGCGCAGATGTATTCAGTCTCTGTTATCTTTCATATTCTTTTCTACCATTACTCATTCTGTTTCACTCTTATACTTGTCAAAACTCTATTGATTCTCTTCACTCATTTTTTTGTCTACCTTTGTGTGCTATTTGGAACATGGCAACTCGAACTGCTGCACTTCGGTGCCAAGTTCTATGTTGAATCCAGACAGATAGACATGGTGCATAGCCATCAAAAGAAACTATTAAAAAATAATACGGACCCACAGTAGTATTAGGAATAGTGAAAGCTGATGAGAAACAGGGCAACGGGTTCAAGTAACTACTGTGGTGGCTAGATGAAACATAAAAGGATCACCGGGCGGAAATAATGAAGATTAAAATATAAATGCTTGCAGATTGAACCGTGTAAATAAACAGAATATTGACTAATATGGTCCGTAATCAACCACAAAACTGTGGATGGATCTACCTGACATATTCTCAAGACAAAAAAAGGAAAAGAATAATAACTTACTTGAAGTAGAGATCCAGAGGGGGTAAAAGGTGGAGCGGGAGGACCCCTACGGTTACCCCATCCTCCACCACCAGCACCCGCTGCACCGCCGGCTCCACCACATGGTGCAGAGCCACCAAAACCGGAACCACCAGTACTACAACCTCCAGTCGCTCCAGTGGAACCACCACTACGCTTATTAGAACTGTTATTAACTCCGCCATTAGTGTTTCCTGACAGACAGATTGCAGTTGGGTTTGATGACAACGCAGATGAAATATAGCTGCTCTCTGAATCGTTAGCTTGAACTTGTGTAAAGTGAGAGAGTGGTGTGGTTTTACATGTGAATGTATCCATTATGTCGGTCCCGAGAGTAGTCACTGGTACTGAGTTACAATATTCATATGTTTCGCCTGATGTAGCTGTACTCACAGATCCCAAAAGACTATCCTTGGAGGGGAATTTATTAGCAGATTGAAAAAATGTGTATGGATGATTTGGACTGGCTACTCCTGACCATGCCATTGTACTTTGCCCCCTATCTAAATGTGGGGTTGGATTAACTCTCAACGCTGGAATGCTTGATGTGTTTGCTGAGGTTGAATCACTTTGTGGAGATGATAGATCCTGTGTGGGATCATATTCTTGACCTCTTGAACCTAAAAATAATTATGCTTATGTAAATGCGAGTTTTATAAGTTTATTTCTTGTACAGCAAGAACCTTTGTGGCTAGAACATCTTAGCAAGAAAGGAGCATAAAGTAACAAATAGTGCTAGCGACCAACTTAATATGGTATGAGTGATTTCTAGACAACGTATAGTTCTTAAGCTTACAATTTTTACTCCATCTGTAAGATGCAGCAGACCATTTGCATGGGTAAATTAACTATTTCATCACATTTTTCTCTGAAAATGTCCCACTCACGAAAATACTGAGTTTCCACGTTGAGAATTTAAACCAAGTAACCATCCTCAATATTTTAAGTGAGCTTTCAGTTTTGCATTTTAGGATAACCAGTGGACTAATCTCGTAGAAATGCAATTTTACGATTTGCATGAACTTATATCAAAGATGACTGGCAAGTGTCGACACAAAAGTTTGCCGTATCTTTCTCCTCCCTACAATAATTGAAGCATAAAAGATGAGGAATTTCATTGACACAATCTTATTGTAAACCAAACTTCTTAGTTATTTGAAAATATGTACCCCAATTAGAAATCTGCATAAAAGTGAAAGTACTGTTGATACTATTTGTGTGTAATCATTCAAAACACTTGCGACAGAAACGTCGTGTTACACGAGTATGTAGACTGGAGACGTTATACAAGTTTGTTTTTGCATAACTTAAAACAGTTTTTTCCCAGATGAGCTGGAACATACAGACTTCAACATCAGTGTGATGAAAAAATAAAACTTAATTCAGTTTAAATTAATTGTTGGCAAAAGACGTCTTAATCAACAATTTCATAGAGTTTATCCATTCTACCTTTGGTTAACCTGTGCTTTAGTGAATTTTGGATAAAAGATTACCGTTAAAAAATATTTTTACATTTGCTGCATGTTAGTTTATAAAATTAGAATTGTGGAACATGGATCGTGGGTTTCACCTCAACTAATTTATAATTAATTGCAACATAACAGTAACAGGTGTATGCATTAACTAAATTATGGTGAGTAAAAATCTTACATAGGTTACTCAGGAAGCAATAAGCACAGTAACAACGACTACATACAGAGGCTAATAACAGAATTAATTGTCAAATTCATTCACGAAACATGTTCAATCAATTAACGGATTGAATTAGGAGTCGCGATAGCACAAAATATAGAAAAACAGCATTAAAAATACCTGAGTGAGGCATTCGATCATCAAGCAGATCGAGAACAGTAAGGCGAGGTCGAGCGGAAGATGGTCCTGAAATGATATGACTGTTTCCTTCGTTGGTGGTAATACTTGACAAACATGACTCCATGTCACCTATTTGAGTTCCTTTGAATCCAGAAACTAAAGACTCCGGACAGTTGGACTCACTCCCTGTATCACTGCACACATCTGAAAAATGATGAAAACCATTTTAATTGGTATAGCAGGTAATCTACATTTCTCTAACATAGAGATAAACAATCAATTTAGTAGAAAACCCTAGATTTATTCCAGTCATGCTTTCTGTGAACATACAAAGTCGTAGCCTAACCAAATCTCTGCTCCACTTATTTTTACAATACATGCTAAATGTAGGTAGAATGATATCAATGCAGAAACGTAAACACTCAATATTATAGCAATATTTTCAAATATCCTTTCACCTACTTCAGTATGAATACACAGACAGTACAATAATGTTTGTTTGAAGTTAATTACCAGGAACAGAACTTTTAAGTACCAGGCTAAGTGCCCCATTTGTTTGAGAAATAATGATACCACTAAACTGAACAGGATGCAGTGGGTGAAATGGAAATCGAACCTCGTAACAACCAACTGTAAGTCAAGCGCTTACGTCAATAAGTCATATCTAGAATAACCTACTATACAACTAATAACAGAACAGATCTGTATTTGGATGCTGAATTACAGAAAATATATATAATGTGGTTATTACACTACAACAGATCTTAGGTTTACCAACCGCTTGAAATGAGTTTAAACCAATTTTAATTAATTTAAAGGATAAGTAATAGTTCAACCTTTGAGATATTATGTTTGGCGTGCTTGAAGGATTTTGTGGTAGAATGAATACTTTGATAACTGACGAACTGTTTCACGTGGTCGTACATTACTTTGTTATTGGCATTCATTTTCAAAATCTGTTATTAACACATATGTGACAACACAAAACGTGATAATTCATCAGTGAGATAACAGAAGTGTGGCTTTCTCAAAATTTACGAGTAAACAACTCTAAGGCTTATAAACAGCAAAACATATCCATACAAGCATGATTTACCACCTTTATGAGCTCAGAAATGCAAAGACTATATCAAGACAAGACTTTTATTCTATGTCTGGAAAAAGGTTGTTTACTGAATTCGGTGGCCTCTCGATAACTAAAAGATTTTTCTGCAGCATCCACTTAGAGATTGTTACAGTGCCCATTACATTCGCAGTCGTGTATAGACTAAGCCAAGAAATGTGGCTAACGCTGAACATCCAGAAGTTTGTTTCCGAGCTTGAGTGGGGAAATAATATGCAATATCTTCGCTATGATGTGAACTGATTCTGGCTCTTTTGCTCAGATAAACCTACACTAAATTCCAAAGGGATAATGTTAGGTAACAAAAGTCTGAGGAAGTACTGAATTCATGCAGTTAGCACATATGGTGTAGTTTAAAATAAGTTTTAATGCTGTTACTTGCATATGACAGAAAAATATGAACAAGTGGACAACAAAGTAAAGACGATACTATAAACTTAGTAGCAGAAAAAGGAAACGTACCATCCTTTTCCTCAACAGGACTCAAACTGAGAGCGGCCATGTCAACCGGCGAGACAATCCTTTCATAGTGATACGGATTGATACAAACATAATCCTGCTTTAATTCGAAGCCGAAGGAACAATCTTTAGAATGCTTTAACTCGTTGCGATGTAGATCCGGCCATCGCCAAATACGTGAATAAATAACATGCGGGAGACACTTACGGCCAGCAATCTGAAAGAAATCCAGTCAATACGACTGATTAACTGGTACCTGCATACGCCCATCTAATGTCCTCTGTATAGTAACACATTTACTAGGTTGACTACCGTTCGTCGTTATCGCTGTTATAAGAGACTCTAGATCCTCTTGTCTTTCCTTCAGTTTCTTCACCAAACTCTCGATTGCACGTCTCGCAAACTCTTCCGATTCGCCACTTTGTCGATGGCACATAAGACTATGAACTATAACAGTTGTGGCATCTGGGGAACCACAATCCGACTGGGATTTGCTACACGCCATAGCACATTGCCCTGCTCTTAAATCGAGCTGATATGGATTTGGCTGAATAAAAAAGAAACAGTCAGATAAAAAAGGGAAAAAGAGTTTAAAAACTAGTCGAGACAACATATCCACATAACTTACAAGAACCAACATGAAGTCAATCGCATTTAGAGTATGTCGTACAAGGAGCCTCGCGCGCCCAATATAGTCATTTTGACAAGCATAAACAAATAATACTTCTACTAAGTCAATATGTCAAAATACCTGCTAGAAACCAGTCAGATTCAGTATTTTTGAATATACAAACGTCTTTATGTATAGGAAAGGAGGATTTTCAAAAATAACCAAGTGAGTGAAGAACTTTTGTAAAGACGATGCTACTATTGTTTAATTTTCTACCGCCACATCAGGTCACATTGCTTGGAAAAGAAACTGTGAAGTGGAATTCATTGCAGGATGTTGGATTTTGTTCAACAGGCCAAATCTGAATGGATAACTCTTGAGCGTTGGATTTGTTCTGTGATATTTTCCAGTTGTACTCTTGACACCGTCTCTTAAAGAGGGCTATATACATTCAAACTAAGAGTCCTATGTCTCACTGCTAGAGACTGGCTTCAAGGCTTATCTATAAGATCACCGTTTTGGATTTTAAGATATAACTGTAAACGTGCTTGTGTGAGAGGTGGAATTATTTTGTACTTCATCCAAAATGTTTGGAAGAATTCCGCACTTAGACATTTAGAAGGTAAAAAGGATTATGTGAAGAAATAATTGCTTTTCAACTGAATCCTCGTCTTAAGCCCTCTTATCGAATGCATCAGTCTTTTTGCAAAATATAAATTTACCAGTGGTGACAACTTTTTCAGCAATAATTAGTCATTATCAGCGTATCAAGAGGTGATAAATAGCCTATTAAATCAATGCAACAATTGAAAGGTAGAGAAATCTGCGAAAATTAAACGAGAAAATTATATAATGCATAACTTTGAAAAGGAGGGGTAGGACACAACAACAGAAACTTTTTGCTTCAGGAAAGAGGCAAGTTGTCCGTTTTTTCAATTCATGAAAACATAGCCGTTTGGTAAACATACATATTGATATTCTCTTAGAAATTTTATACATGTATGCGACCAGTCTCTGTATTGTAATTAGTGAAGTGTTACACGTTCACGGACATTAAAATGTCCTAATACTTGATTCGATCTAGAAACAAATAATGCATTCCTGTTGTAGTCTCAATAGGGAACGTCTAATCGAGGTGCAGATTCTGATTTCTAGGTGTTAACTGCTCCATAATTTAGAATGCACTGCTGTGGAGAGGTTTTCGCGTTTAGGTGATATAAAAGCGTTTAGTGTCACTGTTTATGTTTGGTTACGCGGATCGTATGAGCCCCCGAGAAGAACTGTGAGTCCTTACTGTCTGAGAATGATTTTTTGTGTAAAAACCTTGGAGGAGAATACTAGGTATATAATAAGTTGTCCCGTACAGATCGGGTCAAGATTCAGAGGCACAAGGTGAAATATAGTCCTTCTTACAATCATATCAAAGTAGTTTGGACGTGGAATATCGTTGATAACATTCCGTTTTCAGCTTGTCAAATATGCGAGTGTTGCTAATAATAAGTGGACAGTTTTCTAATAGTGGACTTACACAAGTTTTGTGTAGAATTAGCTTGACTTCATTGTCGTGAAAGTCCCTGAGCATGCAACGTAAGGGCATCCTCTACTTTCGAGTCTGTGATGCCACTTGCTCAGAAAATTTTAAGTCACTTGAATACCTCAGACCTAAGTCAACGACACTGGAGTCTGGGTAGGTTAGCATATTGAAGCGCTAATTTTATGACAGTTGTAGGTGCTTTCGAAGCAGATTCAGCCACATTTGTTCAGATTGAATTTTCGATTACATAAAGATGACCAGGCAGTCACTTTATCTGATTCGTCCCGAACAACATTTTGGTAGAATCACCGAGTATCCTGGAAAGCCAATGAGTACTCTCAATGAGGAGGGGTGCTTGCTACTTTTGAATTCATGAAGAATCCAAATCAGAATGTTAATAGAGAGAAGACCAGTAATTCAGCGAAGAGTGTCTTTTCGGCGAATTCATTTTCAAAGCTGTACAATCGCAAATATATATGGCTATTTTGCATGTGCATGTACATTGAATCTCAAACGAAAATACAGCTAGTAAGCTTTTGTTGGAGATAGAAAAGCGTTACAAAAAGCACTCAGAGGAATTGGATGTTGGTATATGAGTAACGAAAGTGATGAGTTGTCACAAATGGTTATCAAAGAGGAATTATGTAATAACATGAATAGTTTGATGAAAGAGTTGTGCTCAGGGTGTTTACGCAAACAAAATAATATACGGAATTACGCAAGAGTTTTAAGTAGTTAGAAAAAAGGCAAACAAGCAAGAGTTAATTCAAATCAACAGAGTTGTTATCATGATAGTAGAAGTCGCTGAATAATTTTCTTTTGTGTGCATAGTTCTGGTTCTTCTAAGTAAATGGCTAGAGTTTCTGCAATGCGAGAAGATGGAAACGTATTGTCATTGGCAGGTTGTTCTTCACTTTGTAGATTACTTTGAAGGAGGCGTTTGTTCAGATGGAATGACCATTGGTGACGAGATTTTCGACTACTTCACCCTTCATTCGGCCACTACTTCCTTTTACAGCCACGCTGGATAGTGTTCTTTGACCCTTTTTGATAAGATGCGCGTCGGACGTTCGATGTACCTGGCTCCACGGTAACGGGTTAAATGATATATGAAAGCATAAAATGTACATATACATATATATACACAACTATTTTGGACCCACTGTTAATGAATGATTTAAACCATCTTGATGGTGGGTCATGTATTCCTAAAGAATTCGGCTTATGAATAAGCACTAAATGGCCGACACGGCTAATTGCTTTGGAAATGTCAAAGTAGATAATGAGTGCCAATTGTTTTCTGTCATGAATAGAGGTCACAAAATTAAAGATATCCAGGTGACAGGTTAAACAAGATCGGGACTTCAGGAATCTGTGTTTGTCTGGACTCACAATATTGCATCTAAATAAATTTTTGAGTACGTTATCTTTAGTTGGCATCTCCATAATTATAGATGCTGCATGTTTTTTATTGATTGGCCTGTTGTCGTTAACTTCTGGCTTCGAGCCGCATTTGTGTTAAGTTACAAAAAATGTCGTTCTTCATCTTTCTGAATAGGTTTGAGTTTCTAAGGACATTGTGAATACTTTATGCAGTGATATGGCAATGTCAGGACCAACATATTTACAGAAATCCATTGATATGCAGTCAGTGCCAAAACCTGTATAGCATTTGAGAGCTCCAGTGGCTTGGTTAATGTTAGTTTAAGTGAACTCAACAGCGCTAATTTTTTAGTGTGAGGAAGGAGGGAAGTCGCGTCAAATTTTTAGGGTTTACACGTAGTGGTGAGAATGTAGGCTTAAGGTAGTCAGCTACAAATTTTTTGTTAAACAGTTCACACATGTTTGCATAGTCATTAATTAGCCTACTTTTACCGATGAGGCGAGACATGCTGTGGTTTTTGCGATTTGGTCGCTTCTTTAGGATTTCTTTGAGAGTATGCTCTTTAGCAGTAACTTGTTTCAGCTCAGCAACAACTCTGAAGGGAGGGTAAATGTTTTTCCTCATACTGGACGCCCTACATTGACAGAGAAACGTTTCTTGTTACTTAATTTACTTACCAGATGAAAATATAAGTAAACAAAAGATCTCGTTTACTTCAAGATTCTTACAATTGTAAATGAGAGTTCCAGCTTCATTCCCTTGAAAAAGTAGACAGTGCAATCAAATATGTAATATATCACCTCTTCCTTTCCTATAGTACCCATGGACAACAAGTTGTTTCATACTCGCTCTTGCGGAGTGACAGTGTATGTCATCTAGCTTGGCGTCCATGTTAGAATTTTCTTCCCAAAAGAGGCTACTTGGGCACTCAGAATGCACTTAAAAGTCTTGACAAGACGTGTCGTCGGTGTGTACACACAGCTTACAAATATCTAACGGAAACAACCCCTAACTTAAGCTGAAGTGGAATGATTTTCTGTGGTGAGAGCTGTCTACTAGCCAAATTGGTAGACAGTAATTTACGTAAATATTTACGTTCCCAAGATTTGTCGTGAGAAAATGTGAACAAAGATTGATTCAAAACCGACCACAGCAGACTTTGCGTAGGCGGATGCAGTTAACAGATAGAGGATTTGACATTCAAGAAACAGTCACAAATAGATGAAAGATTAACTTTACGTGAGAAACAACCAATCGGAAGACTTTGTTTGTTTGCATAAATATCCATAGTAATGTACATGAAATATATAAATATGCGTTGATTTCCTCGTTAAATGATCTGTTGTCTGACTCTTGCCTTCTGTCGTTACATGGCAACTCACAACATCGTATCCATGAATAAGCTAATGACAGTCAGTTTAGCGTCGTTATGTGTGACTTTTATTGAACCTGTCCCGGAGTGAGTTACTTTCCACCCACTCCCTGTAAAGTGGTTTTTATGGTTGAAACTTCGAAACAGAGTGTTGCTGTGACAGAGAAACCTGTATCCTTATCTCTACAGAAGCAGTAAAGCGCGTATACAAAGCTTTTAAAGTCTTAATAGTTGACGTCTTAACGTACTGCTTTAAAACGTTTTTCGGTGCCATGTGAGTGGTTTACTGTATTTGTAACTCCCGTAGTTAGAGCTCTGATAGTAGTAACTCCTTGCCAATCCATAGCCTAACATTTAGTTGTTAGATGTCTGTGGACCTATCGACAAGTGCAAAACTATCAGCAGTTTCAAAATATCTCCATGTAGAAAGTTCACTCGATTAATAAGCCTCACTCTCCGTAATAAATTAAAGTATGTTGATTACGTGGTGGCTTTGTTAGTTATTGAAAGATGTATAGTGTGCAGCTCAGTGATAACTGATAAGAGCGTTTGTAGGTCATTTGAGTCAAATGACGTCAATTTTAGGAAAATCATTGTGGCCTAATAGGTAAACATCTAAGTCGTTTGGCTTAAATAGAACTGACCAGCAATTCACTCATAAAAGTCGGACCATTTCAAGCCACCACAACTCCGAGTGGTTACCTAGTCATCCTACTTATATAACGAAGTTAGTCACCCTCAAAATGTGGTGTTTTGCCCGGAGCGAACAGTATGAAAACTATGGACCCACCAGTGAAGAAGCGATGGGCAGAAATTTCACGCTCTGTGTTCACTATAAGACTGCCCAATCCGTAATATCAGAGTCGTCAAATAGTGCATGACGCTGAAATTATGACAGGTAGGCTTTAGTAGGGAAACGTCAGTTTACACGCACAATACTTAAACACTGTGATAAGCGATTTCGTTAATTTGCTTACTGAGCATATTACTCAGTGAAACAGTTTAAGAAATCAAATAGGCTGCTTCACTGATTTCAAACTCGTTTCCAGTTGGTTTCGATTAGATATAACACTTACAGTTGATGTGTGGCTATCAATCATGCCAGATCTGGGCTGGACTTATCCGTCACGTTGATTGAAATTTCGCTCGGTAACTTTTTGTCAACTAGTTTTAATAAAATTGTACTATATGTTTTCTGGGTTGATAGGAATTCTCATTTCCTGACTAGTCACATTTTTATCTGCGTCATGTGATCTGACTGCGGCATACTCCTGGCTTATTGGTTGCGATGATTAGTGTTTCAGGTGGACTGTGACAGAATATTACTATAATGAGCAAGGTGGGAATGTTAGAGTGTAATGTCATCCACACAAATAGTCTACTTTATGTAGAAGCTGCACCTTTCGGCATAGTGTCACCTAATGCAGACTTCATGCATCATAAACTCAGTGCAGCCTATTTTCGTGTGAAGGACAGTTGTGTTTGACAAACGAATGCTATCAGTACATGGAAATCACCTACAAATGATAACAGAACCTTCTGTGGCAACTGAGGTTATCATGTAGATGTGTCTGTCACCGTATGTGTATTTGAACAGGAATAATCGTGAGTTAAAGGTTTATGTCTAAGTGGATTTAATATATATTTGCACTTATTGGTGCAGTGTAATGTGGATTATGTGGATCCAGTGTATAAAATATATTTCTACTTTGTTGACATTATCTGCTTAGCTGACTGCTAGACTAACAATTGTAGGTGGTTCTCATGATTGTCACGAGTGCAGTGTGGTAGGGAAGGAAATAACTAGTTTGATTTTCCTCACTGTTTCACTTAGTACATTAATTCTGTGAATGATGTTATTCTTTTACACATGGATAGTGTTGATGATGAGGAATGATCCAAGTCAGCGTCGGTGGCACAGTGGTTAGGACTCTCGTCGACCATGCACATGGTCCGGGGTTCGATACCCTGCCGACGCACACCCGATATCTATGGTCGGCCTGCAAAATTGGGCTACCGATATCCATGCTGAAAGTTCCATACTTGTACTGAAAATACGGTGTGGCATCAAGCTGTGATCAAAATTTAAAAATAATAACAAAATAACAAATATTATTATCAATCTATTGTCTGTCATATCATTCCCACTAACACCTTATACTTAATGCTGCAACATTTTTATCGCCAGTAGTGGAGATGAATTACTCCTGAAATTTCCATTTACATGAAGCAGTACAGATATGGTATCAAGATTGAATATCTAGGTTGCATTGTGTGAATTTGGTATCCTCGATAACAAAACAGGTCTGTGTGTCTTACAATACATTAAGTGTTTCTCTATTCTGTTAATACTGTGCATAATTGTTTAAAGTTGGGGCATGTTCAGCTTATATTTCATAGCCGAAAATTCCAAATATTCGATTTTAAATTCTGTGAGATTCACGAGACCGTGTTCACCAGACGTCATTGAGATTGTGGCTGAAGTTCAAAGTTGAACATTTCAAATCCCTCCATTAATATGTTAGTATTTAGTGCAGAGTACATCTGAGAGTTAAAATGATCAAAATAAAATAACTTAACAGTATCGGTGTTCCACAGTTTGTCTTGAAATTTGCGTAAAATCCTCTAATACTGGAAAACATATGAGGTCATTCTTCGCATATGGCGTCAATATAAAAACCAGCTGTGGACTAGAAATAATTTTACTTGCGTGGTAATTTTACTTAGTATTATTGGAATCAATGTATCCACTTTGTATATTAATATGTAAAATTATCTTCCATAACTTCATTTCGTGCTAGTCCTTACACATACTTTTATTTTTAGGTTGTCGAATATGAAATCAGCGGAAATGTCAATCGGTCAAACTAACGCCAATACCCTTCATCAGAACTTTCTTTTGTAAATTGATGAAATGTTTACACGAAAATTGACTGCATAAATATCGTGAGACGTTGGGTCTGCATTGGATGATACTATGCCAAACCTGCAACTTCTACATAAAGTATACTATTTGTGTAGAAGGCGTTACTCTCCACCTATCGCCTCTTGGTCATCGTAGTAGTATTTCAACACAGTCCGCCTGAAACACAAATCATTGAAACAAATATGCTAGAAGTGTTAGTGTGCCGAAGTGAGATAACACGACACGGACATCAACATGATGTATCAGAAAATGAAACTTCCTACCAGTCCAGAAGCCATAAAACACAATTTTATTAACAATTATTCACAAAAATCGTTCAGGATAGGTCCAGCCAAAATATTGGTTGATGAGAAAAATCGTTCTGGAAGATTCATTGATTCGGTGGAACATGAAATATGATATTACAAAGTCGACAGGCAGTTTCCTAAGCAATTTGGCGTCATACATCCTTCATTACAAACTCTCTGAGAAAAGACACTTTTCTGAATAACAGTCAATTAGTTCTGGGTGAAAAAGCATGCACGAAGTAACAGTGCTTGATGACAGCTTGAATGTTAAACTACCGGAAAGTATTAGTGAAGTTACTTTCCGAGTCCATCGCTGTTATTCCTATGAAAATTTTAAGTGCAGCACAGTCTTTTTGAATGGGATTAGGAAGAAGAACGAGAAAGAATGTGCAGTATTGAGGGATGAAATCAACGGATGAAGCAGAGACGGACGGTGACATCTAGTCACGAGTAGGTGTTGTAAACAATGCCCCACCCTCAAATGATGACAAAAATCAGTCATCTGCTATTACTGGTGAATTGTACTCTAACCAAACACTTCATTACTTTCCACAGCACTGAAAATTTAGGTAGACAAAACCCGAAAATCCAAATGAAACAATGTATTGGCCTCATTCATTGCACCGCAGATTAACTATTTCAGTTGGTGTTGACCATTTCAACATCAACAGCTTGTACATAATTGAAGTGTGGGTTGGTTATGCGAACAAAAGGACCAGGTTATCTTCCAGGATTAGAGGGGTCTGCAATATGGGACGAAAATCTACACTGGGCAGTGATTGTATTTTCAGTAGATGGAAGGTTTGTGTCCATGTTTGCTTGTGTCTGCTCAGCCATGTTTGTAGATCATTAGTGGATTGGAATAGGGAGATCTGTTTTTGGATGACGACTAAAACTCTGGTGAGAAAATGCTTGATATAGGATACCGGAGCTCTTAATTAGTACTGCAAGAAAGCATCAACTATGATATTAATGCCTTTGATATGCTGTGAAGTGATGTAACTTATACAGACGAGTTATATTCACAGCCTCCATGCCGACATCAGCTCAGGAACGTAGTTTATCTCGGAATTAGTGAAAATTTTTATTTATCTGCATGACTAAACCATGGAAAAGATCGGTCGGGTCGCAGAGGTTACGAAATTGTCGTCTAACTTGATAGCTTGTCTTATGAAATATAAACACAGATACAGGCAGCTGTGGGACGCAGTATTCGTTGTCTCAAGGATTGATGAAAAAACCTAGCAGCGATTCATCATGTGTTGCAAAAGTTCACATCTTGTACTTAAGATCAAGAAAATCTTTCGATATGACTCTCAAATTGCCTTCTGAAATCCAGGAAAGGTAGGTCGTGTGGCACAACCTCTGCGCCACGGTGGGTATAGCCAAGTTGGTCCCATCTCTCATTTTACTAATATTGCATAGTTTCGAGTCAAAGGTATGACTTGACCAAATGTGTGAACAGCCAGCATAATAGCCACTAACTCTAGAGTTCCATGAGGAGGCCCATGAATTAAATGTAGCGTCACTTGGAACAAGGGTAACTCAACTATGTGCCCCGCAGACTGTTCTCAAGTGATAAACACACACGAAAAAAACGTGGAGCTTGCGGATTACTAAGATAATAGTGTGACTGATGGCACCTGGCCATCCCTCCTAATGATTTGGAATGCACGGAAGAGACCAACAAACTAGAATACGCCAATACGGATACACATGAATTACAGGCACTAGGTAAGTCACACTAGTGACCTTACAAAGAAATGGTGGATTAAGTAGACGCTTTCCCGAAGTCTATATATAAATGACCATGGAAACAGAGTATGTGATGATTTGGCTGAGAGGATTTAGTGGCTACTTCATTTCACGTAGAGTATCCCTCAGATTATAGAGGATTGATTTTTAACACTAGTCATATATATTCCGAAAAAATTAGAATATCATTATCGTTTTTAGAAAAGACTTATTCTGACAAAAGTCCCCATAGCAGCGGAAAGTATAGAAAATTTTAGAGAGATTTGAAATGAAATCATTCAATTTAGTCCAGAGTTTGTTAAACAGCTAAGGACAGGTTATTTGTTAAACTGAAAATATTGCCTTACGTTGCAGAAGGTTGCGAGGTGTTCAGGGGGTGCAGTGGTATGCATATTTTCGCAAGCCAAGCCTGCGACTCTGATAAGCCAGTCAGTATGGATATTAATATTTACTGGAATGGAAAGGTGGACAGTAACTCACAGAAGTCATGCAAGCGTCAACTGTGTACTACTTTCGGGTGTACATCTTTTAATTCTGGTAAAGACTGATTTAGAAGCTGTTGCACATGTGGACTTTATTAGCCTTGACTCAACTTTGCTCACTAAGGCCTTGAAAAAAAGTCGAGCAATAAACAGAAAGTTCAGTATTGTCACATTTGACATTACCGCCCATGCATGCAATAATGAGACTTTATCTAAAAGTATCACTCAAATACATATGGAACAGTTCACCAAAAGAGGAATGATGATATTGAGTGAAAGTCTCCGTCATATATTACTGAGGACAATGGAGGTTCTAGTGATGAATCACAGTTTTTGGCAGTGGTTATTAACAGAATCTTTTCTCTGTCATAAAAATTCAGAGGACTAGGCAGTAGAAAGGAAATGCCAGGAATCAACTTTATTGCCAAGTATTACAGGTTATGTCATGAAATGATTAATTCTTTTCTGGTGAAGCCCGAAGATTTAATTGAATTCTTCACGAGAAGAATCGAAAGTTGATTATGCTATGTTATTTATATCTGGTCAAAATTTTGAACATACACATGTTTTGTTTTAACTTTTCATAATTGTATTGGATGTTGGTACTCACTTTGGCGCAATATCAAAGTAAAGATATGTTTCCAAGGTTTTTTTTCGATTTATTGCAGAAGAGTCTGCTCGATAAATTATATCAGAGACAGTTCATGCAAATTATTTGAAAGCATAACAAGTGTACTTTCGTTTTTTATCATACAATTAGGTAGCTTCTACTGTACGTATCTAGAATATTTGGGTAAGGCCTTACCTCTGACTTATTAAGTCCTCTTGTCTGTAGAATGCGAGGAAAACATAATCATAGTTTCCGGTGATTACGTAATCAGGAAGCATCTGGAAGCATTTAGCGACTTGGAATTAATGAAATATCACTGAATAATAACACATGCTTCCAATAATTTAAGCGTAATAGCTATCGCAACAGAGATGCAAGGCATGCACACCTTTTGACCTCATAAATTCTAGCGAGTATACAGATCAGTTTAGTATGCAAGATTATCTCAAATACTCGAATAATTTGACGAGGTTTTCAACAAACTGTGGTCTTAAGCAAACACTCTGAACACTTTCTAATTTGAATGTCAAATCAGACTAAGAAATGTACGTGTCTAATGTCAAACTTTTAAGTAAAAAAGATTCAAAAAGCGACTGTTTTTCAACTATCTCACTTAATTCTCTGGCTAAATTTGACAAAGCTGTTGGAAATATTTCACATTCTTGAGTCAGATTTGAAGTCTGATTATCTCAGTATGTAGTCTATTTGATATCATATACGACAAACGAGAAGGCAAGCCTCAGCTATTGACGCCATACACCACTGATTAATCAATAAGAATTAGTAGTATATACCATTATCCCACATCCTTTCAAAAATTCATGGATCTGGTCTTAAGCTATCTTGGACTAGTTATGGTGTATTTTCCTTTCATATATACAAATTTTCTGCCGAATAACTTAAATTTTATATTTAAATCATATTATTTTGGTTGTGGAGAGAATCGAAAGTTTCACAATTAGTCGTCAAAGTATTTTTAAGATTGAATCTTGACGTGATGACTGTTATACTAAATTTTGCATAACATACTTCACTGATTAAATTAAATTTGCTGTGTAATTAGTTGCCTCACTTTTGGTGGAGTTTTATAAACGGTTTGAACTCAGAATGAAACAGTTTTGACCAGGCTTTAGCTCTTTTTAAACGTAAAATGATGACTCTATTCTACGGATAGAAATTGAGTTGGTTGAGCTGACGAAATATTAGACGACTATTGATTGGTTCGCCATATCCTGATTTACACATCTTAGTAAGGGCTGTTAAAACGGAATCACAGAGATTACACATCCTCGAAAGTAGGTCTGTTCATTTTAATGATAACGCTTGGTAGCAATAAATGAGTAATTTTAGGTTCAGACACATAGATTCAAGCAAGAAAGACATATAAGTCATGAGGTGGTCACTTTATACTAATTGAAGGATACGTACCGTACTCCGTATTCCAGCAGTGTCTGGGCTAGAATTCAGTTCAAAACAGTTGTTGATGACTGTGTAGAAGGCGAAAATAGAGATACTGCCAAACATATTTCAAATTGTGATTCAGAAGTTGACTTGGTAAAGTTATACAAAACACTAATGTAGGCGTTCCATTTCATAGTGCTTTCCGTTTGCCAGTAACTTAGGTGAATTAAAGCTCTGGGATGACTTTGCATCTCGTTGACGTATCCATCTAATAGGACAATATAATCACCATCTGTACAGATAATTAATAATATGAGAACTCTGTAAAACTGAAATTTTCTAACAAACGATCAAAAATCAGGATTCTGTATCCAGTAGAATTATCTTTTTATAGTGTATTTACATTAAACAAAAAGGACAAGGTCGAATATTTGAATGATAACGTGTTAGAAATAGGTTTTCACTTCAGATATATACTTCTAGGAAGGCTGCAGAGACCTATGAACAAAGACAGTGAGATGAAGACATCTGTAGGAGTAAATCTTAGAAACTTGAGTCCAAATGAAGAGAACTTGTACTTCCGTGGAATGCTGCACAATCTATACACTTCAGAGCGTAGCTAATAACAAGGTGAAGTGTGACTGTGAGTATCTGGGCATGCAGCTTTCCATAAAGAGACGTCATCTTGGACCCATCATTTCAATAAAAATTACCAAAACATCCGTTGTCGACCAGTATCATGAACCACCTATAGATCAGGAAATAAAGGTGTTGCTTGATGTCTGTAGGTGAGTATGCTTTAAAATTTGACACCAAATAAACGTACGGTCACATCTGCAGCCAGAATAGTGTTTAAGAGTTTCTCTGTCTAAAAACTCAGACTTGACGTTGTATAGTAATTAAAATTAAAATTAACAAAACAAATCAAAACAAAATAAATAAAGATTGTTCTTTTACTCCCTTCTTTGTTCTTAGAGACTGAGTGAGAATATGTCAGACAGAAGATTAGCCAGTTTGACCGATAACTTCTGTCTAATGACCGCGTTTTCCCCAGAATGTAGCATATCATATATTTTTCTTCCTCCTTACTTAAGTTTATGTAGAAAGTTTTAGAAGTCTCCACGATTTGAAAACTCATGTAAGACTTTAATTTGGGCGGCACCGAAGCGGTAGATGGTGAGACACATCAAAACATATCAGAAATCCATAAAATTCTTGGTTGTTGGTTTGAGCTGTGTAGAAAGTGTAGACCAAATAGACAAAATTTTTGGAATACCGAGAACCAGTAATCAAAATATCTCAATGTAATGTTGTATAGCAGCCCCAATTGTGTAGAACTGTTCACATCTTATGACCTTCAAAGTTCGGAATATTTTCATAAATGTTTATTAAGTTACGGCTGAGAGACATTTTGAACCGTTTCACCAAAAGCTTCCAGACATTGGTTTTTAGCTTCTTGAGGACACCAGCTACACAGTATATACCTCCCTAAACCAGAAATCAGATACTTCATGAATTGATGGCTAATTTTATTTGACAACCCCTTACTCTGTTTCAGAGTTTCCCTGTGTCAGAGAATACTACTCGGTGAGTGAGACGATGGTTTCGCACGAGTAACATGCCTCCTAATCACCTCAATCAATGCAGCTTCACAAACTAATCGATTGCCTTTCCCTCCTTATCCAATACTACTCCTAACTCTAGTATTCCTGATCATCTCATACGTATGATGGGAGCAGTGTGACACAAACCACTATGGTCAAAGACGCCCCAAATATGCATATGTTACAGAACCTGTTGAAGGATGAAGAAATGAAAAGTACAACCACATTCGGGCTTAAAGTCTATTTGATTTTTACTGGTTTGTTTCTGCTAAGCATCCCTTAGTCTACGCAGGACTACAAGACCTGGAATTTTAGATGCTGTGCTAGTCAGGTTGGTCCCGCAATGATTAAGTTTGGGCATTGGGTATATGATATTTATTATAATAAATGGTTTTCTTGTATTTCCCAATGAATGAAAAACAAAACGATTTTGTTTTTACTGACGTTTCGCTATTTAGTGCTAATAGCTTTATCAAAGTATTATTAAACCTGAATTTACAAAATCTCAGCTTATACATAACTACTTAATCATCGTTCCTCAGCATGGGGTCATTTTTCATTGTCAAATTGGCCAATTAGTAAAGATAAAAAAAACCAGGTGTAGATTGTTGGATTTGATAATTGTATAAGATTATAAAAGCAGCGTGTGTTTACATAATGAAATTGCTTATCTTATTCGTGTTGTTTTTGTCACTTCATGGGGGAGGGAGGTGTTGTAACCAGGTCAAATTCTGCTTTAGTCCATCATTCCTATTCAGACAACTTGGATTCCACTTGATATGAAGTGCTTCTGATATTAGATGTTCTTTGTGATTTATGAGATTTTTCTGGATTATTACAATACTGTCAAAATCAATTTTGTGGCGTGTAGATCTATGGCTGATGATTTTTCAAGCTTCTCTAGTTCAAGTGAATTTCTCCGAGGTCAAACAGACAGTCTACGGTGTTCAAAAGTGAATTTGGTTTGGACATATGTACACATATGTTGTTTACAGAACTTCGTCGAAATCTCTATAAAAGTAAGATGATACAACGCAAATCTGTTGCTGTTATAAACTACTGGTTAAATACTGAAGTGTTTATAGCATGAGGAATATTTATTAATTGCTTAAGAATGAATATTGTTTGATTTAACTATATAAGGCCACCAAATCAAACCTAGAATAGTAGTCAAAATTAAACTTAAGTTAAACATTGACTAAATGACTCTCTATGTTTATTTTTTTATATTTAAAAACCGCATTTTGATTTATTTATCATTTATAGTAAAATAGTTATTAAAGGATCGGAGGATTATATCTTTATGTTAACTACTTATCAAATACTCAAATAAATCCAATGACTGATTATGAAGACAAATACCGATATTCTTCTCCATTAAATTTTCAAAGTAAGTTAAAGTAAATGAATACATATAAAGATTTAAAGGCATAGAAGTTGCTCATGATTACAGTTTGCCAAACAAAAGTATTCAAAATAAAACAAGCTATGAACCTATTAAAAATTCAAATGAATATAAAGCCAGTCATGAAAATCTTCAGGTTCAGTTGAATGATGCTAAATCACAAGTTGAACGTTTCAGAACAGAATTCCTTAGGGTAAGAGTCTTTATACATGAATTGGAATTTTTATCAAAATGTACTGTAAAAGTCAAGTCTTTGTTCGAAACTAGATATACGTAAATGCAACACTGATTTAGTTTCTTTTCATTAATTTACGTTTCCAGTGGAACAAATGGCTTCAAGCTAGAGGCCCGAAGTTTCAGTAGCAGTGCTGTTTATTTTTACGGGATGAGGTTGCTAGCCCAATGCCCAACCGCCCCTCTTTACCAATCTTATTACTGGTTTAGCGAGGTAAAGGAATGAGTTGGCCGGCGATCGAACCTCAGACCACCTGAGTGGTTGGCGAGCATCCTACCTCTGTGCCACCGAAGCACTGATTTAGTTTTAGTTTACATAAAATATAAAAAGTGATAATTTGATGTTGAGCTTGTTCTGCATCAGAATGGGCTGAGATTTTGTAACCAAATTGCAAGTCTTTGGCATTCTGTCAGTTTACTAACTTTTTTGATTTGACACTAGTAACTAGTGTGATGCGTCTAGTCCTCTCTTTGGTGCAGACTGAATTCTATCAGTCAGGTTGTAATGTGGCCACCATTCTAGGTAGGTAGCCATCACCGTGTAAATTGTTTGTGATGATATTAGATGGTTGGAGGCAATCGGCAGGAAGCCTTGGACCTAGGTTTCGTGCTAGTTGGCTAGTTGACTAACTTTCTAATGTCAGAGATAATTCTTAATGCTTTGAAGGTGATTTCCCTCGACGATACCTGTGTTAACTTTAAAAAATTAGAACTGTTGTGTTTTATTTCATAAAATAGGAATCTGACACATTATTAAGTTGGTCATTTGTAAATTACGCATTTCGAGTTGAAGAATCACCGCCGTTTCCTTTGGAAATCAAAAGCGTTCACATCAAATATGTGATCTACCTAATGTTATAAATGGTTATCAAGAAGACAATTATCATAATACGACAGTATATACTACTGATTGATATAAGTGGTTAGGAATAGTATGGTGTACTTATTATGATTCCGATTATGAAACTATAGTACATCCACGTTTTCACGTTCTACTGTGGTGAGAGCTGTCTGCTAGCCAAAATTGGTCGACAGCAATTTATGTCAATATTTATGTCCCAAATCTTGGTCTTGAGGAAATAACAGGAACAAAGACTAACTCAACAACTAATCACAGCAGACTTAACATGGGCGGATATAATTCGCAGATATATAGTCTGACCTTCAAAGAAACGGTCACAAAGAGATGACAGAATTCGCTTTCAGCGAGAAAACAACCAATCCGAAGACGCTGTTTCTCTGCTGATAATAACGAATAATAATGTACATAGAAATGTATAAATATCTCTTGATTTCCTCAATAAAAGATCTGTTGCCTGACTCTTATCTTCTGTCGTTACACTACTATGTGCTAATGTTGTACAAGGTCAAAGACAAACAACATTGCATTAAGAAGCACAGTTGAATACTTGAAAAGATGTATTGTCAACGAAATCGAATTTCAAAAGGCTAGAGGCGAACGAAGAAGTGCAAAACCTTGAAAAATATATGCGTAACAAAAGAACAGCAGTGTTTAATAATACAATGGCAAATATTCCACAAGGTTATGTAAAATTAGTTTCTGCAGGCACATAAAAAGCGTACATGAATTGTTTTATGAGCGTACGTACAATTAGGCTTAATATAGGGGCGCTACAATGGTATATGTATGATTCTGACATATGCTTGTAACTTTACCAATACCTTATATCTTTTGATCAATGAACTAAACATATAAAAATCCAGCCTCATTTTTAGTGAAAAGGAAACAAATAGTCTTTAAAAACAAAGGATATGAAATCATACTAACTGATTTTTTTTCAACCAATTCACAGCTAAGTAAAGAACGAATAGATGAGCAGTGTGAACTTGCCAAAGTTGTTGAACTACTTCGAAATCAACTTGAAACAGTTTCACAGGAAAGAGATCAAGTAATCACTAAAACAAATATGGAATCAAAACAAACTGGTAAACAATTTGAACATTTAAAGAATTGTGTTAACCAACTACTGGAAACCAATACTGAGCAAGAAAAAGTAGGTTTTATTTACAATAAAGAAAGAAAAAATGAGCGCTATCTTTTAATTCTTATTATTCAAATCTCTTTTGTCCTTCTTATTTAAAGATACAAAATTTTTAAATCTTCCAATTTATGTCTTGCTAGACTATGTCCTGAGCAGCTTTAATCTACGTACAACATCATACGTTTAGGCAGCATTTCTGTTTTGATAAAGCTATCTTCGGATAATGTAAGAGTTTAATCTCAGAGTCGTTATAGAACACATTTTTATATGAGTTCATTTGACACAATGATGTCATATTATTAACACGACACCTAATCCAGCACACTTTATTCCGTTCACATTAACTTCAAGATTCACTTTATATAATTTTCGTTTTTATTTTTCTCAGGTAATCTAATATTCCTATTACTTATACTGAGTTTTTTGATTAAATGGAATTAATATAGTTAGATGAAGAAAAGTTAATCAATGATTCTTTGTCCATTTAACTGCTAATCAACGTATCCAGTTGGAACGACAAAGGCTGATCTTGGAATCATGGAGAATTCTACTAAAGTAGTGAAGAAGAAAAGTTCAGAAGTCGGACAGATGTTTTTGAAATGATTATGCGTAATAAGTTGTGCTTAGGAAACATCCAGTTATTCACAGTATATCAGTGGGTGCTATACTAAACAAGCTTGTTTAATTTGGAATTCGCCTTCAGTAACTACTTACTTTGAGCGAAACTGATGTGTACTACTCGAGCAATAATGTTTGATACACTTATGCACATTTATTGAAACTGTAAGAAAATGCTCATCAGTGAAGATATTTTGAATGATAAAATCAACTAAGTATCATTGTTTTAGATTAAATACGTCTGCCTTTATAGCTGTTTTTTAATTGAGTTACTAGGCTAGCTTTTGAGTTTGGTTATAATTCCTCAGTAGATTTTTAAGTTGTGTAACTATTGTCTTGAAATATTTTATACATTCTGACGTACAATATTTGAAATACAGCAATGCTTGTTTTTATTTCCGGAGAAACAAAACAGTAATTAATTTGTGGTGTATGTTCGTTGTGATTACTTCTCACAGAACCGGTTATTGATCTGGTTATCTTTGTCGTAATTAATAAGTGAAAACGGTGTGCTTAGTCAACTGTATTGAGATATAATCAATTTTGTTTTTCAATTTTATGTACGCTTAAATAGGATATTATGAATAGGATTGAATTTAATTCTCTTTCTTTTATATTTTAAAGTCAACCATTGGGCGAATTCAGGTGGTGATAGAAAATTTTGAAGACGGTTTACTCATAACTTATGGAGTATTTGATCATGAAATTATCTGATCTTATGGAATCCCTTTGGAAAGTTATGTCCTAGGAGTCAGAAATATCACTTACCATGTCAATACTAATAATAATAATGCAGAGAGTTAACTTAATCTTTCCGTTAACTTTAAAATTTAATTAAAGCCAATAGGTATGACTTCTTCAAACACATATATATGATAAAAACGACTTAATGGCACCATGAACTCAGGGCTTTATAGGTGGTATGAACTCTTAGTGAAAATCACTCCAAAATTAGTAAAAATATTTACTGACCAATCATTGAGTGAAAAGTTCCTTAAAATCTTTAGAAAATATTAGAAAAATTTTATTGTTTAATTGTTTTTTTTTTTAACTTTTGAAGCTAATGTCTGAGATGAATGAACGCCTGGATGCATCAAACAGAGAACTTGGAAGATATAAATCAGCTTTAGAACGTATCAACTCAACTTTTCGAAGATTTGATTCCACCAACGAATTAACCGATATAACTGATTACAAACGAACTGATTTCGCTGAATCTTCTTACTATCGTCTTGATAAGATATTAAAAGTAAGAAGTTGATAGAAAGAGAAAATTTATAAAGAAAATATTTTTCGAAGCAGTGGTAGTTAATTCAAACCTTTTATAGCTAATAATTGTAAGAATATTAATCAGATGTGCTTTATCTGGTGATTTGAAGAACGGCAAACTTCAAGTTTGTATGCATAAGAAGCTTGATTTTCAATTTCACTGTATTTTTTTAAGATACAGTTATCTCTAGTTAAATTTAGTCCCTACTGTAAACAAGTTGTATTCTTTAGAGAACTAGTTCATGGTTCAGTGATCTTGTTTTCACTTAATCTTTTTCATTTGAATGAACAAGTTACTAACACTGTGAGTGAATTGTCGATAAATGACTGAGAGATTCCAGGACCATGTGAATAGTTGTGAATAACAGTTTAACTCAGAAACATGTTTCTATTTACATGGTGTTTTTGATCTGAAAGTAATTTTGTTCTATGGAGGGGGAGTGTAATAACACTCATTGAGAGAGTAAGTCTTTGTCTACAGATTTTATTACTGAACCTGTATATAGTCAGTCGATTGCTTGAAACAGCCGCCTGTTGTTATAAACAGAAACATATGTTCAGGTTACTGTTAGGTTAGGTTGTATTTCTTACACCAAAAAAGTTAATGATGCTTTACAGTGAAAATTTAACAAAATTCTGTATACTCTTGACTGTATTCATTGCAATTTTAGATATTAGAAGAGAAAGAACATTTACAAAATATAGAAATTGAAAAACTGAAAACTAAAATTGAAGTTTTACAAAGTCAACATGAAGCAGAGATATGTAGAATTGAAGAGAAGCATCAGTCCTCGTCAGTTGCATTTTTGATTTTTTTGAATAGTGATTTCTTCATACCTGCTTTTTTATTATTTAACTGAGTCATATATGTGTATAAAAGTGTATAGTGAAAATGCATACACATCATGAGATTGGTCCTGTGGTTAGTGAGATTAAATACTTTTATAAGAAACAGATGAAGGTAGTTTTTTGTCTCCTTGAGATAAGCTTAATGACACTGATTTCCCCAGTAAGCAAGTCGTATGCAGATACTGTGATTTACTCGCTCGACACACTCTGAACAATCCAATTACAGATGCTTAGGTAAGAAGTAATGGAAATCTAAGTGATCAGAAAACGCACATAGATTACGTGAGAAGACAGAACTGAAGTTAAAAGTAAGGATGAAGATTAATAAGCCAAAATGTAAGAGAGTACATCAACTCTAACTTCAAAGTCGAATTTTAAGTAGAAGTTTAGTGTTTTCTATAGTTTGGTTTGTAAGGGTTAGTTGTGTTTTACGAGTTGATCACGGATTGATATCAGTTAGAGAACCATTGAAAACTGGGGAGTACTAGACAGCTGTTTCATCCTAGTTTGGGAATCATCGGCAGTACAAACCCACTGGGATTCTAACGCAGAACCTTCCGGTTACAAGGCAAGCTGGTATACCATTCATCTACCGGGCCCCCCTTCAATGGTTTATGAATTCTAACTTCTACCAACTCATGATTTAGCGCGACCCCAACCATTGTTGTTGGTGAGACATCCATCCACACACTTGACATCTAAGTGGACCTCACTGGTCACCACTTCTCACTGGTTGAGGTCACGCTAAATCACAAATTGGCAGAAGTTAGAATTCATGAGCCATTGAAGTGGGTCCTAGTGGATGAATGGTATACGAGCTTGCCTTGTATCCGGAAGGTCCTGCGTTCGAGTCCCAGTGGGTGCGTACTGCCGATGATTCCCAAGCACTAGGATGAAACGGCTGTCCAGCACTCCAGTACTGGTTTTCAATGGTTCTCTAACTGATATCAATCCGTGATCAACTCGTAAGAAGTTTAGTGTGTTGTCATCGTTGTCTTAATAGTACTTAAACCTAATGCTTATGAGTTCATCCAACTGTTTAATGACTCTAACAGGTTTTATCAGTGAGCTTAAGTAATACACATTTATTTTATTCATCACATCTTCAGCACATTTTGTGACCAAAGACCTTGTAGAGGACTTATCAGTAAACGTGATAGCCATACCAAATATCAGAATAAAACTCTAGTTAATGTAGGAAAATGGAGTCAGTATACTGTATCAACACAGATAACGAGTTATAAAAACTAATGATTACTTGACAATACAGTTACATTTGGGTGTTACAAATTATTAATATGATCCAAAGAAGCCTTCACTGCAGGAGTCATGTCCAATGATCAAAGTTATTAACCGGTTGTAGAATAGTCTTTGGATGAGGATGACAGGTTCCCGCAAATTTCAAAGGATACAACATGGTTTGTAGTGAAATAAGTAGACAGTGTGGACCGGTGAGAAGACGAAGCGACGGGCAGCGCGTTCTATTTTTATCTGTACTCCAAAAGTAATATATATTTTACATTGAATGTTTTTAAACAAAAGTTATGTACAGTGTTTCCAATTGTAACATCTAACATAGAACTGTACAATGATATTGTTCCGGACTCCACAATCCCGGTCTATTTCAGATGATTAAGTTTTTACTCAAGCGCATTCTAAGTGTGTTACATTATCATTACCTGCAAGAACTAGTGAGTCCTCACTTTGTACGTATAATAACACACAAACACACACAAAGTTTACGAATACTATGGATTGAAACGTAGTCTTTTCTCTGCCGACTTTAGTTCTGCAACCATCTTGACAATACTTTCTTCTCTTATGAAATCTTCTAGACCTAATCTGTCTTAATTTTTCCATACTTCAGTGAAGTTTCGCTTTACGCTGTGTAATGTAACACCTTAATAAGAACGAAATTCACTCGTCATTTTTTAAAGTCTTGCAGAGACTCTGGAAAACAACTGATATTTAAAAGGTTATAGAGGGATTTTGTAGTAAGTAGTGTATTCATAAATGATCAGCGATTACCGTCATACTTAAACAGAGTATTAAAAATATCAGTTTGTTACGCCCAAAGAATTTTTGTGGACAGAAAAAATGTCTCTTAGCAAATTTCTAAGCTCACTAACGGGAATTCTTTCCCATTACTGACTAGTTTTCACTTTTGATAGAGCATACTGTGGAAATTTTTGTAAGCATGTTTCCTAATTGATCGGAATTCCAGTCGATCAGAATGTATTTGGGTGGTTAGTTAAAGCCTGAAGAAATCACATGGTATAGATATTACATAACTGGTGTAGTTGAAATTCCTTGGCATATACAAAAAGTTCCAGAGGTCATTAGTAACACAAAGCCACTCACTTGGCTTAAGGATGAAGTTATCTGTGGTTTACTGTGACTCACTCAATTGAAAAACCTCGAAGTACCGAAGCTAGTCAAAATCTTACCATTTACTTGGGTGAGCCGGCGGTGTATTGAGTTGAAATAACCGTTTACGGGATTCACAGTCTTTTACATTTATCTTTGCATTTGAAATTCACTTATACTGCATTCGTAATCAAGTTTTTACCAAACTTTTGAATTTTCTATCAGTCTCCGTAGACAATGTGACCAACTTCAAGGAGAATTAAATAAAACAGTAATACGTGCTGAAAACGCCACCATGGAGGCAAGAACTCTAAGCGTAGAAGTGACAAATGCAAGATCAAATTATGAGAAAGAAATAGCAGAAAAGCGTGAAAGGATACAGGAATTAGAGAAAGAATTGATGGATTTCAAATCAAAACAAAATGTAAGATATTATTGTTTGCATTTCAGTATATAACTGTTTAACTTTGGGACTCCAATTAATCCAGATTTTATTTAAAAGCCTCTTAGGAATATGCATGTAGCCGTTGTGGATGACTGATTAGATCTGTCACTCTTCAGATAATATTCTCGCAAGCAGTGTAGAGCTGTTTAAATTCTAATTTATTACCCAACAAAAAGCTATTCAAATCTTCTGTAATTCGAAATTGAAGTCCACATATTTGATTTATTTTGATCAATAGTAGTTAGTTAAAACATTGAACTTTTATTTTGATGACACTAAGTTGCATATCTGTCTTACACTACAGGATTTAGATCTAAACTCTAGAAAAGCACTAGAAACTGTTCTAGACACAACACAAAAGGAATTAATTAAAATGAAGTGTGAAAGAGATTCTGCAACCAGTCAACTGTCTACCCTAAATGCAAAATTAGAAGCAGCAGAAGTAAGTTACCGTAACAGCGTTTAGGTTTCTTCATTGTTTTTACTTGCCCCTAATACTTTCATGTTGGTGTGACCTTAACCGCTTAAAAAGATGGTAAAATAACATACGTGTCTCTCAAGTTTTATCTGTGTTCCCACTTATACTAGTTGCCGATGTCGTAAGTACAAAATATTCACTTAACAACAGTTAATTTTCGTTGTGAGATTCTTGTAAATACTTGATTTCATGTTTGAAAGGTGCAAAGGTCGTTTATGGCCTGTAGTCTTAAGAAACCTCAACGAAAGTTAATTACTTCAGAAATTTCAGTGCGATTCTTTCTCATACATTGATTACTTTTGAGTTCAACTATTATTTTAATAAGTAGGTATCGTTATTTATTCAAACAAAGGGAATTTATGCAGTATTATCATGTTGCGTAAATTTTCTAACCTACGGAATTATCTAAACTGATCCCACCAAGTACAAAAATTTATGTGTGGGATCCCGCACTCAGCTGTCCTTTAAATAACTAACACTTTCCTATGAGAGTCAATCGTAATTATAATGTCTGTCTCCGGTGAAGTTTTAAATTATTTATTTTTCGAAATTGCACAAATGCGCCGAAGATGAGTGCTTTAGAGTAACAGACTTGGATCCATAACTTCCTGATGTGTAATTTTCCTACATATGGCAAGTTGAGTTTTATTACTATGATGATATCTTTTATGTGTTAGCCAATTTCCAAGGGGACAGTACGTCCTTTTTGATCTAGTCATGTCGGTGTTCAGAGATTCATCTGCTAATGCAGGAGATTACTGGGTTCAGGAAAAGCAAATCATGTAATGATCGAATTGCAACACGACGCGTCATCATCAAACAGAACGTAGAATGGCAGTCAAATCCCTACCCCAACCTCATTGACTTTGAAAAGGCCTTCAACAGCGTTGACCGCAAAGTAATTTGGAAACTACTTCAGTGCTGTAGAGTGCCTCAAGTCTTTATTAAGCTCATTCGACAGCTATACGATGACGTCACATTTCAAGTGATCTATAACGGAAAATTCAACGAAGCCTCTGAAGAGAATGGAGGAGTATGACAAAGCTGCCTATTGTCACCAGTGATATTCCTCATTGTGGTGGATTATTCGGCAGGTAATGGGGATTGAGAAGACAGGAATACGTTGTACCGATAAGAAGGCTGTAGAGGATCTAGACTTCGTAGATGATTTATGTCTAATGTGACACAAACCCGAAGATCTACAAGGGCAAACCAGCATGTCGGCAGAAAAACAACGAAGACAAGACTTTGGGTAAACTTCGTGAAGAAGAGGCTATGCAGTCACCCGACCAACTACACATCACTGTCAACAGGAGAAATTTGAAGGAGGCGACTTCTTCCACTTTTCTGAGTAGCACCGTTTTAACTACAGGCGGCATGCATAAGGATGTCTAGGCTAGTGAGGATAGGAAAAGCGAGACAGACTTTTTTGAAGTCATTTTGGAAATCTGAAGCACTTAACATAAAGGATAGGATTCAGATTTTTAGCACTGATGTCAGGTTAGTGTTTCTTTATAATTCAGAGGCTTAATTTGCCACCAAGAGCATTTCAGACAGGCTAAAGACTTTCCTCGCCAGCTACATTCACTGACTCAATACTTAAGACCAGACAAGGAGCTAGAATAGGTTGGTGACAAGAAACTTTTGTACTAAAACAACCAATGACCTATCGCCCAACGAATATGCCTAAGAAAGTGGAAATAGAATAGACATATGCTGATGATACTGTTGACTGACATCGCACGCTAGTCCCTAGAGTGAAACCCGAATGGGAAACGACAAGTTGAGCATCCGAGGGTGTCATGGAAGGAATAAAAGCTTATACGCAACCGTGAAGTCAGCTAAGAAAGGGCTGAAGTCGACAAAGAGAAGTGGAGATGTGCCGTTGAAGCCCTATGTTCTACTTGGAATCAGAGGGAATAATAATACAGGACTTTCCAAACCTAGTGAAAGTCAGTTCCTATGGACACAGTTTAAATTCGCCTAATGATTTGATTTTTAAACCTGCTGAACAATTGAATACAGATACACGAAACATTTGTTTATCGCCACTTTATGTTAATTATAAACGAATCCGCCTTGATGCTTTACCCTTAATGAGCCATATATAGTAACTTTACACTCTAGGTATTATCTCTTTAATTGTCCTTAACTTGATTTATTTATATATTGACAACAGTAATTTTGCATCTGAATATAATACGCTTGCTCTCTTAGCTTGCAATTTTTTCTATCTTTAACGGATAAATTGTATAATGCATGAGTAATATTTCAGTTTAATGGCCCCATATACATTTTGTATTTTTACTAGTATCATAATTATCTGTAATTACAATAATATAGTTTTTGTGATCCTCCGAGATAGTCTTGAGCTGGCAGACTAAAAATGACAGTATAATTAGAACTGGCTGAGTGACTAATGTTAAACGCGAACCTACATGTCACATTTATTCACATAATAGATGGAGAATAACTCTTGTTGGTTTCAGTAAAAATGAAAGTCTGCTTTGTATCTGGCTTGCAGAACCTTATCGAAAGACCGTAGAATTATCTGTCTACAGGTCGGTTCTTTGAAAATATATCGTAATAGGAGTTTTTACTTCACTGTTTCTCGTCATGACACTAAAACGATTAATGCCTTACATTATTTCTAAATACTTTGATCTCACTTCATTATTTACAAAACATGATATATTGTATAAACATTATTGTCAAATGGAATTAATTGGTTGGAGGCGACCGGCAGAAAGCTTTGGACTTAGGTTTCGTGCTTGTTGGCACTCGTCAGAAAGTTGTATCTGCAGTTTTGAAGGAATTCATGCCGTTTCTGAGTTTTTAACCCATGTCACTCAGTGATGAAGTCAGAGACGTTAACACTGAGCTATGCGGGCTTGCGATTGACCTCCCGTTAGACTGTAAGAGATACTTAAAGTGGATACTAACTAGTGTCATTTGTCTAGTCCTTGATTTACTGAAGGCTGAATTCTGTCAGTCAATTTTACAATTTGGCCATTATGGTACGGCAGCCCAACAGTAACCTCTCTGACTTCAGCACTGAGTGACACGGGTTCGAATCTCAGAAGGGATATGAATTCCTCCAAGATTGCAGGTACTTCTTGCTAACGAGTGCCACTTAGCACGAAACCTAGGTCTAAGGTTTTTGCCGATTGCTTCCGACCATCTAATAGCAACAATTCTGAGTGCACCGTGATGAAAAGCCACCTGGCATGGTGGCCGTATCGTAAACTTGACTAATAGAATTCAGTCTGCAGTATACAAAAAACTAGACTCATGACACTAGTTAGTGTCCAATCAAAGTATTAAATGTAAAATAAAAATGAGGCTAAATGTTAATTGTAGCCTCAAAACTGCTGTACAGTTCATTTGCTTTGTCACTGCAGATGTCATTCAAAATTTTTTTTATGTCACATCTGTTCGCAAGATTGTCAATCTTGTAAGAACACCTTCTTATAATAACTAGTCAGTTAGATATAATAATCTGACCAACTGATAAATTAACATGAATATTTACACAGATGTGTGATAGATCAAATTGCTCAAAACTATACGCAGAGAAAGGGGACAAAAATATGATGATAGTACAGTGGATATTTGTATTCAGAGGGAAGATTAATTCCGATAAAGATACCAGTGATAGAAAGGGGATAGGTCTTCTTTATTGATAAAGACTTTTAGATATTATTGTAACAATCAAATTTATTCTGTTATGGTCTGAACGGAAGAAATCAATCTCTGCGTTCTATTATATAGCCGAAAAACTTAGTTGAGACACGCACTGCCCCGAAACTTTTCAAAAGCAGGAAAGATGTTTTATTGGTTCAATAAAACGATAATAACATCAAACCTCAAATTTACCTCAACAGTGCCGTGAAGCAGCTATACATACAATGTAGGCTTCTAAATACAAAACAAGAACTGTAAGACAGAATTAGTTAACCAAGTTTTGACTGTAAAAAGTATCTTAGAATCGAGGAGAATTTTCTCAGGGAGGTGGGATCAAGAGCTGTGTCTGCAGGAACCAGACATTAGCGTTTCCAGATTACAGTCCCGGGTCAGAATAGCCCTAATTCACTTAAACAAACTCATATCCTTAAACAACACATTGCCAGTGTAAAAACAACCACAAAGAAAAGTACTATAAATAAGGATTAAATGAGGATAAAGGCAAATAATAAAGGTCAAAATCAACATGTGATATGCACATGTCAAATTATTGATACACAGTCTAGGGGAGAACGTATAATAGTTACAAAGTTAGCTGAAACTTCCTAATAATTATGAGTATTTTAAGTAGGTCGTCCAGGAGGGATTTTCCAAACAGTTTGTCCACTACAATTATACGACGAATCTCTAACCTCTGATTCATAGAATGCTGAAGAGCCAAGCCAGAAGACCCGTAATTATCTGTTTGTCTCAGACTACAAAAGCAGGAAGCATTAATTACAGGATGTAGTTTTGAGTTGAACTAACTAAAAATCGACAATTTCTTTTCCGTTTGAAACTTCTCATTTAGCCCTATTAACGGTTTCCTAAACATTTTGTTTTATAGAATGGATACTGAACAAAGAGTACTCTTTTCAATAACTTCATCATCAGGCTCTGCAGTTACGTGTACATTATAGTGAATGAATGAATTGGTGTTATGAACAACATTAATGTTGTTCAAATAACATTGAATCAATAATATTGATAGATTACAGCTCAATAGCATCAACATAAAATAAGCTGAATGTCAGAAAAGTTAGGAAAGATAATATTACAAATTCATGAATTTATAGTCTCAGTAGTAGGGGCTGGATTTGCTTCTTTTGAACACAGGGCACTGGTTGTTTGAGGCGAATTGCAATAGCCTGTGCTGTTTGGAGCATGTGGAGCTTCGATGATTTTGTCAATTTATTAGGCACCCGGTAGATTATAGAGAAGGATTCTTCCACTCTGGTTTTGTGGCCGGTTTGCATCAGATGGTCCAGTATCGAAGTGTTAATGGTTTTAACTACACCTTTATTTAGCCACAGTGGGAGATGTTCTCGAGCACGAAAAATCAAGTTCCTAGAGCAGCGGCCAATATAACTCGCTCCAAAAGTGCGGTTGAATTGGTAGATGCAATTAGAAGTGGCTAGTCTAGGTACTTCATCTTTCAGTCGAGGTAGCACCATCGGTCGTGTAGGAAATATGACGTGTAGTTAGCCAGCATTAAAATTTCTTTGAACTGATTTTCTTAACTGCTTCGTAATTATTTCACTTGGTATATCACCCTTGAATTGTAGTCGTACATAAAGTGGCTTCTTGTTTACAGATAATAAGTAGTCCTTTTCCGCTTTCTTTGTTATGTGTTTCTTGCTAAATTTTTCGGGATGGCTATTTTCGATCTAATTTTGTATAATGTGTGTGTATGTTTGATGACTGAATGATTCACAATGCTATACTTGTCTCCAGTCTTATATTACAGATCTCGATAATCGTCTAAATAAACAATCAACAGTTGATCAAACTATACGAAATCAGTTGGATGAAAGTAATAAACTTAATAAACACTTACAATCAACTATGAAATCAATAGAACTATCAATACAAAGATTACAATGCCTAGTTGTTAACGATTTAAATTTATGCACAGATTGGAATTGTGGCAAAGTAATTAAAGAAGACCAAATAAGTGAATTTATTGATAGTGTGAGTATTTGAACTTATTACTGTTACTGCATTTCTACTCTCTGAAATATCAATAAGCCGGATGAAATTATGCTTGAATCTGCAGTAAGAAAGGGTTACAGAGAAAATACAGTGTATCCCAATTTTCAGTGTCGATTATCTTATAGAATGCATTGAACAACTGGAATGACAGAACACATGAGTTATACAAGATTTAAGTATTAAGCAAACATGTGTCAAAGTTTTTAAAATTTCGATCGTGGATTAACATAATTCGGGGAACCATAGAAAACCACGCAGCACTGGGTGGATGTTTCATCATGGATTAAGACTCTTCAGCAAAATGCGTCCATGACCCCACCAGTAATCGAAACCAGAACTTCCATGTTACGAGTTCAGCCCATTGGTCATTCAGCCACTGAGATGGAATCCAGTGGCTCACCGATCCTGAATTTTTCTCTGTTTAAATTAATCCGATGCGCTCACTGTCAACCGACTGTATGAAGAAGTTGCCTGAAGTTCTGGTGAGAAGCCGTGATCAGTGGAGTTCACCAGGTAGAGTGTGAAAACAAACACTTGCCGATGACACTGGATGGTGATGGAGTTAACAGTCACAAATCGATAGAAGTAAGAATTCATGAGCTGTTAGATTCCAGCCTAGTGGTTGAGTGGTCAGCAATCTCACTACATAGCTTGAAAGTCCTAGGTTATATCCTCGGTTTGATTGTGAGTGCACTTTTCTGATGAGATGTCCAGTACTTCCTGGTTTTCAACGATTTTATGAGTGTTCTTCTACCGGAAGTTCATGAAGTGGAGTCTATTTATTAGGGATTCAGAAATCTGTCTCTAAACCAGTTGCGTATTTAAATAACTTCATTTAGTTTTTCTTAAATAAAAAGAGAAAGTAGTATAACTTCATTTATTGTGAAATATAATTTAATAGTGAATGTTCACTTATGTAAATTGGTGATAGTCTTCTTTTATGATGTAAAACTCATTGTTCTGGATAGCACTTAGAATATCTAACCTTTCTACACAGGTTGCACTTGAATTTCAACAGCATTGTATAGATTACACATTATCTTGTTTTCAAATAGATTAGGCCAAATGTGTTGCACATTTGCGAAACCGCAGAGGGAATCCTACTGCCGTTTTGAGTCTTGTCACCATTAACATCTCTTTCAATATTAATTGTCAGTTTTTCAACCAATATCAGCTTGTCAAATTGATACTGTGTGAGACACTTCAAGGAAATTGTCACAGAATACTGAAAATTCATTCGTCTTATTTGTACACATCAATCAGCTTCGTGTTCGAATTTTAGCGGAAGATGGTATCAGACTGTCTGAATTTCGGATATTGGATTTACAGTGAAACCATTTTTCCTCTGCAGTATAAAGTAACGACATTCCCTTTAAACGATAAAACAAAGTTCATTGTACTTGAAGAATATCGATTAAATCTAGAATTTACTTATCTTCTAAACAGACAGTTGTGCAAACTGTAAATAAAATTGACTATTTGATAGATTTGATGGATTGTGTTTGTAGATGAATTGTAGGTTTTGTTAAAACTTAACTGGGCATTACCCGCATTTATCGCTAGTTTGTGTGGATGACAATGAGAACCCTTATTTCAAAACTGATGTAAGCGACAAACAGAGTTAATGGTTAATATTTGGTGCTAGCATTAGTTGCTACGATTACTTGTGTTGAATCGATAATTCTGTAAAACATCCTTTTTATTTTATTCACTGTTGCAAAAATAATAAACCTTGTTAGACAAAAAAGAAACCTGTAGTATAGAGTAATATTTATAACAGTGGGATAGAACGTGATAGCTACTCTTCAACGATAAGTTATAGCCTCATAAATTCCCTTATAAAATCAGTAAAAACAGTTATAAGCATTTTCAGTAGAATTCTTAGACCGATTTTAATTTCATGCGAGCAGCTTTCATATCCCAAGAATTATGAATGAAGAGGCCTCGCCTGTTGCTAAAAGCATCTATTAGTAGCATGAAAAAGTTTGCAGCTTATTTAAAAAATTGTACTTCAGTTTGATAGGATCATTCACTACCTCCCTTATATCTTATTTCATTTATGTTCTTGAGTTAGAGGTTTTATTTGTATATATTGAAGACTTCAAGGGAACACTGCGTACATAATCTTCTTCCGCAGTTAAAGTGTTGAACCAGAAATTGTTATCAACAAGTAAATTGTGACTGATATTAGTTAGTAAATAGACAGTAAATGTTTCATGAATTTGACCACGGATTGATATCAGTTAGAGAACCATTGAAAACCAGAGAGTACCAGACAGCTGGTTCATCCTAGTTTGGAAATCATCGGTAGTACGCACCCACTGGGGTTCGAACCCAGAACCTTCCAGTTACAAGGCAAGCTCGTCTCAGTGGCTCAATGGTTTAAGAGCTCGCCTTGTAACCAGGAGGTCTTGGGTTCGAGCCCCAGTGATGTGTACTGATGAAGAGTCTCGGGCTAGGACGAAACAGCTGTCCAGTACTCCCAGGTTTTCCAGTGTTTCTCTAACTGATGTCAGCTCATGATGAAATCCTCCATCTAATTCAACAGACACTGAAGTTTGTTTTGTCTTATTACGACAACTGAAAATAATAAATGAAAAATATATTCCCTACGACCTCAAATGTTTGCATAATGAAGACTTTCTGTTAGTATTTTACTTGAGAACATTGAAACCTTAGCAATTTACTACTTCAGTCATACACATTAGTGGTAAAGCTAATCTAACTCAGCTTTTCTGCTGGCCATATTCAAACATTTTGCTTTGATTTGCCAATAAACACTCAAAATAAGTATCTTATTTTTTAATAATGAAAAACTTATGTTCGAATGTGTCAAAGTTCACCATCTTAGTCAAAATATCAGACATTTCTGGATGATGAATTATCGGAAGCGACGAAATTGGGATTCAGAGATTTCCCCTTTTGTATAATTCAGATATTTAACTCAAAATCTGCATTTAGGTAATAAATGAACGCCGATAAAGTACATTGCAGTACTCAGATATTATTTTTACTACTAGTTAAACAGTAAAGACTTTTTGTAATTCAAACCTATTGTGTTGATATAATTTTACTTATTGCATTTTATTAAAAGGTTATCAAAGTAATCAGTGAACTGCATATGAAATCATTTATGAATAAGGAGAATAAATCTCAAACAAAACGATTACGAAGACAAGTTGAAGAACTGAATGAAGAATTGGACAAGTTTAAATCAACTTTTAAAAATAATCAACGTTCTCTTTCAGAGTATAAGAAGGCCCTTGGTTAGTATTATTTTAAACAAATATTAATAATTATTTATTTATAGGTAGGTGAAGGGAAGTAGTTAAGACAGTTGTCTAAACCCACTGACTGCACCCTAGATCAGTGGTGACAGAATCATAACGTTCATTGTGGGTGCTATGATATATCGGCCCACATACGTCCTTATGCACGTCGGTGGCTTAGTGGTAGAACTATATCCAACCTCTCAAGGGGTCCACGGCTTGATCCCTGGCAAATCCCTCACTTAGCCAGTAATAAGCCCGGTAAAGAGGGAAAATTGGGTGTGAGGCCAGCAACCGCATCCCGTAAAAAAACACCACTGAAACTTCGAAGCTCTAGCTTGAAGCCATTTGTTTACCTGGGAACGAAAATGAATAAACAAATAATAATAAAAAATTTATAATTGTAGCAAATAATATAAATTAAGAAATATTAGGGATTATTCACATGTAAGGTGAGGAGATGCATGCAGAAATTAAAGGGCCTGAACAAATGATTGGAGGAAGGGAAAAAGACTCAAAATACAGCTGAAAGACTGAGGAGTAATAGTCCAGAATTTTGATGCTGATTAAACGTGAATACATCTACACCACTGTCAGTGTCTCTAGGCCAACTCTCCAAGTGTCATTATTTCCTATCGAGGCACTTCTTATATCCAAGTATGACTCGGAACAATAATCACAGACTTTAAAGGGTGGTTCCATGCATTGGTCTGGTAGCTCTTCACCCACTTCTTCCCTTTTCTGACTTTCACTAATGTAGAGTGTAGAGATAAATTCAAAGCTACACAAGCATTGTAAATGACGCTGGAATCACACATGATGTTCGTAACTTTCTGGTTTCACCTGCGTTCATAGTAATACAGCTTCCTATCAATGGATAGTGGGATATCTCACCCTGATAGTTATTGGCCCTTCTAGTGTACCGTTACAGTATGCATGACAGTACAGAAGAAAGTTTTATTTTATGAGAAATTTACTGAGAAATAAATGGCTTAATAAGTGATGCACAAGTTTTTAGAAGCTGCGATATGATATCACGCATCTTCCGTCATATGCTTGGAAAACAAATGCAGTTATCCGGACTTCAGATTTAATTCAAAACTGAACTATGCATTCGAATTAGCATTATCAGGGGGGGGGAAGTGAGTTTGGTTGTTAAAAATGTATTGAAATTTGGATTTCAATCTAATCTTAAGCTGTTTTTAGGAGATTTCTGCACTTAAATAGAGAATGTTACAAGTATATCGACAGCGCAATATTTCGTTTACATCCTTATGTTTTCCTTACAGCTGCCAAGGTCAATGAGTTCGAGACCATTATATCAGAAAGAGATTATTATTTACAAATAATCAATGAACAAACGGAAGAATTATCCACCACTAAAGCTGAATACCACCGTCAAGTAAAAGAGGTTAGTTTGTAAGTCCAAATATTGGGGAAACAGTTTTCTGTGAAAGTATTTATTGACATATTTTTTCAGCTACAGTGAGTTGTTTGATTTCAAATTTTGTTAGCTTCATTAACTGTGCGATTAATATTATAATAGTGGAACTTATATCGCCTTTAATAACATGGGGCTTTAGGCTGTGAAACTTGCTAGGTGCTTTAAGAAAACTCAAGCTATCTACATTTACCTTTCCGTCTTAACAGATTTATGTATTACATAAATAAGAAGTTTAAATAAAAAGTTATTTTAGTAGGCATTGATGTGAACTAATCTTGGTCACAATGAGTATGAAAGTCAACAAAGTGCGCTTAGAAGAACTGCAGCCGTTTCATTCAATATTATGCTCATAAAGAAGGTGACAGGTCTAGTGGTATAGAGTGTCTTGTCTTTTAACATAATATATTTTCAAACTAACTGTTACACAGTATCAAGATTGCGAACAAATTTAGGATTCATAAGAATTTATATTATTATGAATAAGTGTAAGCTGAGTTCAGCTAACTTCCAGGGTTAATTAGAAGCGTTTGTTTATGTATGTAATCGTAAATATTTTTTGGCTAAGAAAAGGAATGACCATACTACAATGTATCATATTGAAGCTTTTGATAGCACAGGTTTAAGTGAAACACCACTGTTCATCCTTCATGTAACATTCTAAACTTAGCATAATTCTTCAGCCAAACACGTAGGAAATTTCTTTGATGCTGACGGCTGTATCTACTAGTAAGAGACAAAATTATTACACTCATTTGAAGCTTTCTAAGGAACATTTTTTCTCGGATCAGTAAGCTACTTTACTCAGCCATATGATTTACAATCAATAAATGCAGGTGTTAATTTTTATGGATATAGTATTTTAAAAAATTAAGAAAATATTTAGATTGAGCTTTTCTTATTCGATGTACAGAAAAACTTGTGAGCAGAGTGTTTACAACAGTAATTTATATTTTTTAAAATTTATTCCTTTACGTTCCCAGTGGAACATAGTGCTTCAAGCTAGAGCGCCGAAGTTTCGGTAGCAGTGGCGTTGTATTTTTATGGGACGGGATTGCTAGCCTCATGCCCAACCTTCCATCTTTACAAGTCTTGTTACTGGCTTAGCGAGGTAAACGAGTACGTCGGCTGGAGATCGAACCCCGGACTACCCACGTGGTTGACAAACATTCTACCACTGTGCCACCAACGCACACTAACGACAGTAGTGCTTGACGTTTATTCTTTGAGCAGAATAAAACCTATAAGAATAGTGCACACGATAGCGCACAAATGAACTTGCCATGATTTTAATATTTCACGAAATATTTGGAAACTAAAAGTTAGACAGTTAATTTATACTTTACACTTTGCTTTCATTAACGGCATAAGTTACAGTAGTGTGCCGTTTCACCTGTAAGATTATCGCATATTCTTTTACATGCTTGTTACAGCTTACAGAACAAATAAAGTCATTAAAAACACAGTCACTTTCACACTGTAAATGCTCACAATCGAAATTACGAAAAGGAACTAGCAATGAAAGGTGTAATACTTGTTGCAAATCAGTGAAGAAACCGGCGTCAACAGGTATTTATTTTCCTTTCACTTCTAGTTATATTTCTTATTGGTTGATTATTTTGTGTTAAAATTATATGCTTTTGAAAAAAACTGCTTTCTTAATAACATTTGTAGGATATTTTGATATTTTACATCAACCATTTCCCAAAGGAATTGAGGAAACTGTATGAATTTCTGTTACCCTACTAAATATGCTCTAGTAAGAGAAATTTTGTTTTGATAAGCGAAGCCATGTACATTGTTTCCAGCTCACAGAATTTTGGTATTAACATAGGCATATACCTGGATACAAAAGTAGCCACACAATGGATAAAAATTTGGTTGCTTTAAAAAATCTTCACCAGCAAAACTTCATTTTATCTATAGAAAATCTTTCTCCATTTCTGACTAATTAAGCGTGTAATGAATTCAATGAGTGCATGATAGATAGGTTGATCGCTAGCCCAAATAGTATACTTATGTAAACTGACCCAAGTTCTGCATTAGGTAAAAAAATGCGATTTAAATCAATTACATCAAAAGTTAAGTTCATGTCATTTTTCGTTTTTATTTAATTTAGCTTCCTCGAGTCATCATAATCTTGACTGGTTTATTTGTGTACAAATTTTCACATTATTCAGTCAGAATGAACATATCTTATGAGCTTGTTACTCACTCTACCAACACAATGTAATATTGCCTAAGACAGAACCTCTGAGTGAATTTTCTGCTTATGGGACGTGGCTTTTGACTGATTAACATCACGAAACTATTCCTTGAGAAAAAATATTAACGTATATTTCCACCATAACATTATTTCCATTTTGAGAGAAGTACTGTGTACACAAGAACCATTTTTGAACCCTTAGCTTTAGCATGATGCTGGATAATCGTTTCATGAACTGATGATGAAGTTATCGAAAAGAATATTCTACGTTCTGCAATGAATTTATTAAAGACTTTAATCTTAATCCTGCTGAATTTATATTTTATTGTGAACAATTAAGTTAATGTTATAAATATTTCATATTTAGGGTGTAGTAAATATAAGTTCAGTTGTACAACCACATGAAAAATGAAATCCAATCTTTTAAACATTCCCACCAAGAGACAGCATTTCGGATGCATAAAAGGTTTATCACATCATACACATATCAATGCATTTTTAAGCATGTCCAAAAACACATTAGGCAGTGACCTATATGAATTTCAATTGTATAATTTTGGTTACTAACAAATTTGTAAGTAGTCACCTGTGTTTCGAATAATATCAAAATATGTTTCATTAAACTATTTTAAATTAGGCTCATTATTGTCTGATCAACGTTTGGCTGCAGTAGAATATGAAAAGCAAGCTAGCGAGAATGCTATCGGGGAAATGAAAAAGCAGGTTGTTATTTATTAAAGTTATATATTATTTTAATGTATCTGTAAGGGAATGTATACGTTTATACTTTTAAGTTTGCACTAATGTCAAACAAGCTAAGTATCGATAAAGCAAAGTTGACACTTTGATGACTTGGTTAAATTTCATTAAATCCTCAAAAACAACAGTCAGATAAATTTATATTTACGTTAACAGTCGCCATTTGAAACCTCATTTGCAAAAGTGTATTAGTTTCCATAGATTCGGGATGAAGTTTTGCTGTGTGAGGCTTAACCTTTATCTCTGTGGTCCCACTGAGTGTTATTGTTTACGTCAGATATGGCGTGAAATTGTGGGCTAGAATTAAAGTTTTCAGTAATATTATTACATGAATGCCAACATAGCATTTGTCTTCATTGCAGACTTATTACCTGGAAACTCATCATGAATTGGTCAGAACATTTTGTTAATCAATGACTTTAGAAATTTGGAGTCATCCAAAGGTATTCTGAGGAAAGATGAGATTATCATCTATACAAGATATACTCCAGGTTTATTAATAAGAGTAATGTTTAGGCATACACTGCTAGAAAAACTGTAGCCTTCAACTAGCATGTGTTTCTAAAAGTTGTAACACTAAAAAAATAATCAAATCCATTAGCAACTACAGCTAGTTTCATTTTTTGTTCACTTTATTATAACTTTCAATTGTAGATGAATGAATCCAAGTCAAAGTATGCGAAATCTACTACTAAGCCAGAAAGTTATGATTATGCAAGTGGAGATAGAAGTGATGAAAAACTAAATACTTTTAAAGAAAAATTAAATGGTATGTCAACTGTTACCTTTATTTTCATTTAAAGTGCAATATTAATTGTATAAGCAATAGATAACGAAAAAAACAACAGTTTGTTGAATGAAGTAAAATGAAATCAATTCTGATCTCCCTTTTGACTGATTGAACTGAAATGTTCGGCCCCTGTTAAGACGAAGGGTACTGGGTTACAGTCTCAGTGGAAACATCACTCACTAGGAATGCAGGTACATCCGTTTGACGAGTCGGAAATAAGACGAAATGCGCATGCTAGATTCAACTGCCAGTAACCATCCATCAAACTAGAATTAGGCAAATTAAATTCTAATTTCTTTCAAAGTTGCAAAAATAGAAGTCTAGGAAGCCTGTCTTTATAGAACATTATATATATGCATAAAATGATCAATATAAAGTTGTGGAATTTAAACGAACTCAACTCGGATCACGAACTGACAACGGTTAAAAAAACCAACTTTTCAAAATCCTGACCTTTTTGACCAGTCTGTGTTTTGTAGGCTTCATGTCACTATCAATTTTTCATTCCACAAAGGTTATAAAGTGTATTCTTTCATGCCCTTTCAGCATACAGCCTTTTTTATAATATTGAAGTTATGGACGATATTCTAGTCTTTAAATTCAATCAAGATATGGGTTACTGAAGTATTTACTTCTAGCTTTTACACATTCTCTATTTTACCTTTGAACAACCGAGTTTCATAGTCTTATCGATTGCTGTGTCTGTCACAGAGTTCTCACGTAAACAAAACTCACCAACTTATCAAATATGGCCTATTAATAATGTATTCAAACAGACTTATTATATTCCTTCCATTTTTCCTGCAGATTACATACACCAATTCACGCGTTTTATGAATTTCTTACATTTGGTGAGAAATATAGCCTATCCGAATAAAAATGACGATGAATGGTTAGTTTCGATGTTTCCAGATTACTGTCTAGGTGTCTGATGACTGAGACAATGTGCCCAACTGCTAAAACCGTTTAATTTTTCCCTCAGTAATTAGCATATCCAGCACTAATGGCTAATACTTTTAGGTGTTACATTGAAGCAATAGAGCTAACTGTCTGTTATTTAAAATTTAGCGACTGTATTTGCACATTAAAGTGGATTTTATAAATACAAATATTTTGACAGGCAAATAAGTACAATACGCAAAAAAAATTCCAATTTTAGTCAAACAAACTCCTTGTATATTTAGGTTTGAAAAAGGCCAATATCTTACTACAAGGTAATGCTTAACATTGTTTATTGTTTGAATTTTCATTTAACTGGTTTACTTTGATAAATACCAGGTGCAATTCCAATGTTTACCTACTTTTTTTTATCAAATTTAGCAACTAAAGTGGATTTGGATATGGTTCAAAATGCCATACCAAAACAAAGGATCACCGATTATACAGGTATGTAATGTTGGTGTTTTAATTTTAATTAAGAGATATTTTTCGAAATTTTGAAGACTAAGAATATCAACGGATAATGTTTCAGTTTAATTAGCATTTAAGTTTATTGGTTTGTCTTATTGTTAAAATATTCTTGACTTGAAACATCTTGAACCGAATTTCGACAAAATGTTACTGATTACCATTTCTCTAAAATGCTTAATTTTTTAGTTTTCTGCATGTTTTATTCCAGAGTGAGCACTGTATTCGTCTTTTGTCTTAGTGAAGAAGCTTCATATTATTTAAAGTGACTTTAAAATACTGAAAAAATTTGTGTATCTCAAAATATTTCACGAAATTCATTGTGAAATTGTAAGAAGCACGACTTGTTTCTAAAAACTTTCACTGTTATAAAAGTGACAGTTAGTGCTGATGGGGACTATTTTAATACAGCTTAGTTTAAAATCATGATGCGCTTGTCTAGAGGAGCTAGGGAATAAAGGTGTTTCGGATCTCAGAGATAAGACTTTCAGCGTAATTGCGGTTTTCTTGTGCCATTGGATCTCAGAGTTTGTCAAGACTACGAGAATACATTTCATATTTGTTTTTACGAGTTTGACAACGGAGTGATATCGGTTAGAGAAGCATTGAAAACCAGAACTGGAGTACTGGACAGCTGTTTCATCCAAGTTTAAGAATCATCGGCAGTACACACCGCCAGGGTTCTAACCCGTGACCTTCCAGTTACAATATAAGCTCGTATACCATTCAGCCCATGGGACGAACCTGCCTTGTTACCGGAAAGTCTTGGGTTCGAACCCTGGCGGTGAGTGTGTACTGCCGATGATTTCTGAACTAGGATGAAACAGCTGTCCAGTACTCCCGTGTTGATTTTCAATGCTTTTCTAACTGATATCAATCCGTGGTCAAACTTATAAAAACAAATCTAGTCCTTACAAACCATCCCTTGGACATTTTATATTGTTGATTATTAGTTTGATAATGTTTGTTAGATAATTTGTATTCGCCTGCATATGTGAATTATTGAAACCAAAATCTTATGACTGATGAATTCACTCTGTTAAACGGTGATATTGTTGTCAGTTGGTTACGAATTGTTTACCGTTAATAAAAAAATTTCTATAATTTTTCTTTGTTATAACTACTTAGTCTATCAGTTAACTAACCAACTAAACTTTGCTAGCAAAAAATTCCATCATTTTTAATTAAAACAATTTATATCCTATTTATTACGTAAAGAAATTAACAGTACATACAACCTTATTATTCCTTAAAGGTGAGCTGATTACGATTCGTTTGAATCATAATAAGACAGCAGATTATAGAATCAAGAAATCTGTCAGTCGCTTACAACATCATTCTGTCTAAGTTTCGAACGGTTATAGAATATTAGACATATATAAAGCTTAGTGTAAACTATAAACGGTTGACACATGATAAAGGTAATGGTGGATTATTTTGAACTAGATGAAAAAGAATAAGAAAGGTATCATATGACATGAAAGTATGGATTATTATGTCCCTATTGACCTTATAGTAGGCCAGGGTAAACAAACAGGATGAATGTGCTTCTTTTGCACACATCGGTCTGCACACATAGGCAGATTATCTGATACTCTATATATAACCGTAAATAACTCATTTTGATGTGGTGTTCGCTAACCACTAGATGAGACAAATGGTACTATTTAATGATTTGGTTCCACTTTTTCCAATCCAAACAGGAATATGTTCATCAGCGCGCAAAGATAAACTCCTCTGAACACATTCATCCTGTCTGTTTATCCTGGCCTACTATAAGGTCAGCAGGGACATAATAATCCATATTTTCATGTCATATGATACCACCTAGTTTACTTTACTCCACCATTACCTGTATTACGTGTTAAACATTTATTGATTCTCATTAAGTTTATTATATCTCTAGTATTTTATTACAGTTCATAGTTTAACCTCTTTATTTTATCACTACACTTGATATCTGTCAGCCCTTGAACTTTCAGTCTGTCTCAGTTGCAATGAATCGATAAATATTCGATGAACGTTTCACACAAATACATCCCTAGCCAGAAAAATGAAATGTAACCAATTCAGGTTTGTTGACATGATGAAAGCGTGATTTATAACGCCCTTATTAGGTCAAGGCTTGGTATTAACACCTCTTTCTTCTTTTACGTGATCTCATAGCCTGTATTCGAAGATTAGTTTTGTTATAATTGCTCAATAATATGAATTTGATAAGAAAGTAGAGAATTGTTTGATAGTGTATACAAAAATAATTTAGACTGAGATGGCTAGCCGTTCTTGAGAAGTATATCGAAAATCAATATTTTGTGCAGCGTGACACTAAAGCCTGAAGTTTGCAATATTCCAGCTAACAGGTAGATCGTTCATTAATTAACACATTCTGAATACACTTCATTTCCAGATAAAAGAAGTAGTGTCTATGATATTTGATAGTTGGAGGCAATCGGCAGGAAGCCTTGGCCCTGGGTTTCGTGCTAGTTGGCACTCATCAGCATGGCGTATCTGCATCCTTGATTATTATTATTATTATTATTTCCTTTAGTTCCTAGAGGAACATAGGGCTTCAGCCATGCGTCTCCATTGCGTTCGATTCTCTGCTAGAGTTTTCACCTGGCTCCAGGTCTGCCCACATGCTTTCATCTCCTCTTCACATGATCTCCTCCAGGTCACCCTTGGACGACCAACTCGCCGCTTCCCTTTCGGGTTCCACTCGAGAGCTTGTCTAGTGATGTCACTTGCTGGTTTCCTCTGCATCCTTGAAGGAACTCATATCCCTTCTGAGATTCAAACCCGCGTCACCTAGTGCTGCAGTTAGAGACGTTACCACTGAGCTATTCAGCCTCGCGATTGACCTCCTCTAGGACTGTAGTGGGTATTTTGATTGGAAACTACTAGCTAGTGTTCAATCAAAGTAGTGTCAATGTTGCTGTTTCAGCACCTGGTAAATATTCTACTTCATTTCAAGTCTATAAAATATACTTATTTGTTGAATGAAATAACTGACCGACTTTGTGATAAAAAAGGTTCAACCAACTCACTGTGGAGATTTCACTAAGTGTTCCTCTCTAAAAGAATACTAGTTATATTTTCTAAAGTTACACTTAATTCATTCAACATAAACAATAATCTCAAGCAATGACTGAACCGAGGATAAACCACATTCATAGCGAACAGACGAAGTGCCTATTTATTCATTATTTATTGTTTCCTTGGGTTCCTAGTGCAACATAAGGCTTCAACTGCACGTCTCCACTTGCTTCTGTCTTCTGCTGTACTTCTCACCTGCATCCATGTTAGTCCATGCTGTTTCAACTCATCTTCACACGATCTCCTCCATGTCACCCTTGGACGTCCCACTCGCCGCTTCCCTTTCGGGTTCCAATCGAGCTATGGCCTGATGCGCGATGTCACCCAGTGGCCTCCTCAGCGAGTGTCCAATCCATCTCCACTTTCACCTCCATATATGTTGGGCGATTGGTTCTTGCTTTGTTTGTTCCCTCGCCTAGATTACTAGGTCACTAGTATTCTAGCCGGTCCCAAGCCCGGATAAAGAGGGAGGGTTGGGGCGTGGTGCTAGCAACTCCACCCCCAAAACTTACCAAATTGTTACTAAAACTTCAACGCACAAATATATTCAAAATTCTAAAATTACAAATAGTGACCTTATTTTTCGCTGGAATCGGGGAAGTGAAATGACGCGGGCTGGTGAAAGCCTTCGGGAAGCCAGTCAGCCGATGTGCCTTCTTTCGATGAAAGCGAAAATAAGGATGGGGACGTGGAATGTTCGTACAATGTACGAAGCTGGGAAGGCTGCTGAGGTAGCCGCAGAAATGAGGAGATATAGAATAGAAGTGTTGGGAATCTGCGAGAGCAGATGGAACGGATGTGGAAGGAGCCAACTATCAACTGGAGAGACAATAATCTACTCCGGTCACCCAGAGGACGATTACGAGCACACCGAGGGAGTAGCCATCATGATGTCACCAACAGCAGCTAAAGCTCTCATGCAATGGGAAAAAATCTCCTCCAGGATAATGACAGTCAGATTCAACTCAAAAGGAAAAAAGGTTACAATCATTCAATGCCATGCGCCTACAAACGTCTCAGAACAAGAGAAGAAGGAGGATTTCTACAGTCAACTACAAACAGTAATGGACAACGTCCCAAAGAGCGATATCAAAATCCTGATGGGCGACATGAATGCGAAACTGGGAGGAGACAATACAGGAAGAGAACTCGCCATGGGTCGTGAGGCCCTCGGTGAAATGAACGAAAATGGTGAACTCTTCTCAGACTTCTGCGCCTTCAACGATTTGGTGATTGGTGGCAGTGTGTTCAAACACAGGGATATACACAAGGCAACATGGATTTCACCAGATGGACATACCAAAAACCAGATAGACTTCATTTCTATCTCAAGGAAGTGGAGACGGAGCCTACTGGACACAAGATCGAGGAGAGGAGCAGATGTGGGTTCAAACCACTATCTAGTACAAGGGACTTTCAAGGTGAAGCTGAAAGCCTCGAGGATACCTGGGGATAGGCCACAATGCAAGTTCAACACTCACAAACTGAAGGACACAATCACACAGGACATTTTCACTGCAACTGTCAGAGCAAAGCAGGAAACACTACGTGGCACCACTGAGGAACCATCTGTGGAAGACCATTGGAACTCTCTGAGGGTGATTTTCAATGAAACGTGTTCGACGGTTTTATGAAGAAAGAAGAAACAAGACAAGGAATGGTTCTCAACGGACACTTGGAAACTAATAGAGGAGAGGAGAATGGTGAAAGAGAAAATGATTCAATGCAAAGACGGACGAGAGAAAGAGACGCTGAGCTCAACTTAAACAGCACTGGACAAAGAAGTGAAGAAGAGTGCCAGGAAGGACAAAAGACAATTCTACGACAACCTGGCTACTGAAGCTGAGAAGGCAGCAGGCAAAAGAGACCTGAGGACACTATATCAGATAACCAAGTCTCTATCCGGGAAGAGATCAACACAAGTGAAACCTATAAAAGACAGCCGAGGGAACCCAATTACCAAAGAAGAAAGACAGATTAAACAATGGGCGGACCACTTCAAAGGACTCTTGAATCGACCACCACCTACAACCCGTCCAGAAATACCAACAACAGCACGTACACAACTGCAAGTTGACACCAATCCTCCAACGAAAACTGAAGTCATGAATGCAATCAAGCTTCTGAAAGCTGGAAAAGCAGCTGGACCAGATGGAATACCCCCAAAAGCACTGAAAGCGGACCGAGAGACGACAGCAGATATGCTGACTCCATTATTGCAAAAGGTTTGGAAGGAGGGAAAGGTGCCTACTGACTGGAGGAAAGGTTACCTAGTGAAACTACCAAAGAAGGGCGACCTGGGACTCTGCAAGAACTGGCGAGGAATCATGCTCCTGTCGATGCCAAGTAAAATCCTGAGTCGCATCATCCTGGAGAGAATCAAGGACGCACTGGATACAGAACTCCGACCAGAACAAGCTGGATTCAGGAAAGGCAAATCATGTTCTGACCAAATTGCAACTCTACGCATTATCATCGAACAAAGCATGGAATGGCAATCAAATCTCTACCTCAACTTCATAGACTTTGAGAAGGCCTTCGACAGCGTTGACCGCGAAGTAATTTGGAAACTACTCGAGTACTACGGCGTACCCCAAATATTCATCAATCTTATTCAACAGCTGTACGACAACGGCACATGTCAAGTGATCCACAACGGAAAACTCAGCGAGGCGTTTGGAGTAAACACAGGAGTCAGACAATGGTGCTTATTATCACCAATGATATTCCTAATTGTGGTGGACTGGATTATGCGTCAGACAGTGGGAAACGAGAAGACAGGGATATCCTGGACCGACGTGAAGAACCTAGAAGACCTGGATTTCGCAGATGATTTATGCTTGATGTCACACAAAATCGAAGACTTACAAGCAAAAACCGACAAACTGGTCGAAGAAGCAGCAAAGACAGGACTCCAGGTGAACATAGACAAGACGGAGGTTATGAAAATAACCAACCAACAACAACAACAACAGCAACATCCAGTGCCAATCACCATCAACGGGAGGGATTTGAAAGAGGTTACTTCTTTCACTTATCTGGGGAGCATTGTCTCAACCACAGGAGGAACGGACGAGGATGTCAAATCGAGAATCGGGAAGGCGAGAAACACATTCATCAACCTGAAACCAATCTGGAAATCTTCGTCACTCAGCATCAACAACAAAATTCGGATTTTCAATACAAACGTGAAGTCAATTTTGCTTTACGGATCAGAAACTTGGCGGGTCACCAAGAATATTTTCAACAGGTTGCAGACCTTTATCAACAACTGTCTTCGCTCCATACTGAAGATCAGATGCCGCCGGAAAGAATCACAAACAAGAAGCTATGGGAACAAACGAAACAGGAACCAATCGCCCAACAAATATGCAGGAGGAAGTGGAGATGGATTGGACACTCGCTGAGGAGGCCGTTGAGTGACATCGCGCGTCAGGCCCTCGAGTGGAACCCGAAAGGGAAGCGGCGAGTGGGACGTCCAAGGGTGACATGGAGGAGATCGTGTGAGGAGGAGATGAAACAGTATGGAATAACATGGACGCAAGTGAAAAGTACAGCAGAAGACAGAAGCAAGTGGAGACGTGCAGTTGAAGCCTTATGTTCCACTAGGAACCCAAGGGAACAATAATAATAATATTAGTTTCTTGTTGGTGATTCTTTCCGGCCATCTGATCTTCAGTATAGAACGAAGACAGTTGTTGATAAAGGTCTGCAACAGGCTGTTGGAAATATTCTTTGTGACCTTCCAACTTTCTGATCCGTATAGAAGAACTGACTTGACGTTTGTTTTGAAAATCCGAATTTTGTTGTTGATGCTGAGTGACGAAGATTTTCAGATTAGTTTGAGGTTGATGAATGTGTTTCTCACCTTCCCGATTCTCGATTTGATGTCCTCGTCCATTCCTCCTGTAGTTGACAGAATGCTCCTTAGATAAGTGAATGAAGAAACTTCTTTAAAATCCCTCCAGTTGATGGTGATTGGCCGTTGATGTTGCTGTATGTATGCATGTTTAAATCGTAGTAGTTGGTTACTTATTTCAGTTATTAGTAGAAGATTACTCACTCACACTCAAGGGGAGTTGTGAACAACTATCGAAATAATAATAAATTCATTTGAAACAGTAATAATAAATCAAAGAAAACTGCATTGGTAATAAAATGAAGGGAAAAAGAGATTAATGTAGAGAAGAGGTTTCAACTCTTTCAAATAATTAATTATTCATAACATTTTACAACTAGATAATGCAATTCACACGAATGCTTCAAACAGTACATCGCATTCAAGTACTATTAATAAACTGGAACAACGTTTAGCAGATCTAGAGATGAATATGTACAAGGCAAGTGAAGAGAAACAAAGTTTACGGAATAAAAATGAACAGCTGACTGATCTACTCAGAAGGATGACAGAACAAAATCAACGCCTTACCAAGGTAAACACTTACTTGAATTTTATTTTGTATTATCACTACTCTTTGTGCTTTTTGTTCGTTGACGTAACAAAAGGACTTGAAACTTACTGAAAGTTAATTTCTACAGGAATATAGTAATCACAAGATTTTGTACTACAGAATATTATAGACTGAAGATTTCCTAATGTCGTAGCGTTGGAAAAAACTAATGACTTATGCGACTAAGTAAGAAATCCTGAAGATACATACATTTTGCATTGTATATATTGGCTTTATATATCGGTCATCATTGGAATGATTTGTGAATGTTACTCCTAAAAGAATCAAAAGGTAATGTGGTCTTATGGGCTGCGTAACATGCTTTAAGATTGTGTACATTCTTAATCAAACTGTGCTAGGAGTGAAATTAATGCGTCGGTGGGTGAGCGGTAGGATGTTCGCGAACCACTCATGAAGTGCGAAGTTCAATCCCCGGCCTACGCACTTGTTTATCTCGCTAGGCTGGTAATAACAGCCGTAAAGAAGAAAGGTCGGGAATGGTGCTAGCAACCTCACCCCGTAAAATAAACACCACTGCTACCGAAACTTCATAGTTCTAGCGTGAAGCCCTATGTTCCACTGGGAACGTAAAGGAATAAAAAAGGAGAGAAATTATACCCTACCATCTAAATGCAGTAGTATAGTGTTTGAAAAAAGACTCAACTTTTGAAGCTGAAAGCAAGAAAAAGTGTGGAAAAATAAAAAATATTTTAATATTTTAACAATCGACAAATGAATTAAAGCTCTATTCTCACGTCGAAAACATTTCAACGTACACTAAGTCCACCAAACATTAGGTTTGTCGGGATCCGTCTCAAACTGGGACGAAGCAGTTCTTCATTTGTGGTGTAGTTTTCAGCGGTTTTTTAAATGATGTTCGTTCGTGATAATATCTGCATAGGAACAATTTCTTTCTTTATTTTCTCCCAAGCACCATGGTTTTTGTTGAAGGAATATTAAAATGATCAATAAATACAATCTTTTACCTGTCATCAAGGTAATCACTTATAGCTGATCATTTTCAAGGTAATTCGTAGAATAAGATAAATAAAGTCAGTATACTCTCAACAGGTATAAGAACTTGGTGTTGATGCCTTTAATTTATACTTTTATCACCATGGAACATGTACACGGATAATATTTAATACAGAAATATGTTTCTCAGAAAAATAACCATGCTTTTATTGACATAAATCTAAAGAGGTTTATTAAATAAAACAAGCTTTTTGTATTCAAAGATTTATCTTCAGTTGTTAATAGCTTGATATGAAGAATGGAGATGAATAACAATTGATTGTGAATGCAGAGTGAGCTTACATCACACCGTCGCAGGAGAAAAACACAGCGAAACAAATAGCAGAGTGATAAAAATTTGTGACTTACATGTACACGGTATCATAAAAGGTTCTAGATTCCAGAAGGTTAGTAGGGGAATAAAATGCAACAATAAACTGTGTCGTGTAAGTAATGATAACACAACAAACAGAAGCAGATTTTTTATTTGAAGTCCATGGAATTATTCCAATAGGCTAACTTAGCCAAAAATAAAAATAACAACTATTCAACTCTAGGCAGTTTTTTGTTCTACCTGTAGGTAATACTTAAAATGTCAGGATAGGCGTTTCATCCTATTTAGGAATCATCATCTGAATGTGTCTGTCTCCTCAGTGACAGATGATGTTCCCACTGAGACTCAAAACCTACACCTATCGTTTCAAACGCCAAAGTATCACCCAACAGGCAAATAATAATTAATACTCATTGCAAAAGGGTTGGCTGTCATGGCGCATTGGCCTGATGGATAACACACTAGCATTTAAAACAGCGGCCGCAAGGTTCGAGTCTCACTGGGAACATAGTCTCTCACTAACGGAGCAGGTACGTCAGGATGATGAGCCCCATATAATATGATATACGCATCCTGAATTCCTCCATCAATCAATACCGAGTAAAATAACAGCATTTTGATCTTCAGAAATCGTCGAAGCATCCGTACTAGAAGCCGACATGTCGATAAAGACTGAGCACTTTGGTCCGATATAATCAGTCAGTGGTAAATGTCAATTGACCTAAAAACAAATGAAACTGCAGAAGTTTAACCTAATGCATTCATGTAACTAGTGTGATCGATAAGCGTGTTCAAGGTTGCTTGATATATTTTGGTAGTAACTTTATTTCTTCACTTGGGTTTGTAAAAATGCCCAAAGTCTCATGTATTTTAGTTAATTTCAAATAATTTCACAAATATTCGTTTCAGGAAATTTGACTCCGATGAATAATTTTCGTACAAGTAACTGCTTACTTAATCCTTTACAACTAATCAGTGCTACTCGTTTTGTAAGAATTACATTTTTTTAAGTAAGTAGCTATATAAGTGTGTACTTGCCCAGAAAATTTCATTGCTCTGACCTTGGCCTATAACAAAATTTAGGATTCATAACAGTAAAGGGTCCCAGTGGCCCAATGGTCTACGAGCTCGCTAGCCTTGTAACCAGAAGGTCCTGGGTTCGAACCCCAACAGGGTCTATTTCACGAGTTGTGCGTCAGTGGCACAGTGGTTAGGACGCTGGCCGACCATGCACATGGTCCGGGGTTCGATCCCCGGCCAACGCACTCCTTTACCTCGCTGAGCCAGAAATAAAGCTGGTGAAGATGAAAGGTTGGGTATGAGGCTAGCAACCTCACCGTGTAAAAATAAGCACTGCTACAGAAACTCCAAGACTTCAGCTTGAAGCCCTATGTTCCACTGGGAACGTGAAGGAAAAAAAATAACAGTAAAGCTTTTAAAGTGGAAGTGAACGGCTGTTTATTTCTGCTTGGACTGGAACCTTCTACGTACTTGTTGCCTGTTTGTGACAAAATCCACCCTTAAATATTAATTAATATTAAGCTTTAGAAGAAATTTAGCCACATTTGTTACAAATTCAATTTGTTCTTAGAAGGGCAAAGTTAAACCTTAAGCATCAGTAAGTACCCGTTGAGTGCGACTGCAACTGAACAAGTTAGGGGGACCTGGTAAATAATTTTGTAATCATCAATAAATTATGCTTAATGAAGTGCTATGTTGTTAAATGGGATATCTAGCAAATTTCAGCTTAGGTTAGAGAAAGATGAAGGCTTAGGCTAAGGACAGGTTAAGGTTAGGTTAAGTAAGTGAGGGCGACGTTAGAGCTGGTTCAAGTTAGATTTGGGTTAGTTTAGGGATATTTTTACTTTAGGGTTAGGATAAAGAAAGATTAGGGTTATTGTTAGGGTAAGAAGACTAGATAACTACATGCACAGAATATAGTTAAATTAATCTGTTGATACTGCAATCCAAAACTGAGGAGTATTTTTATTACATTTCAGAGAAAGGGATTCTGCGTAACACTTTCATGCCTTTTAATTCATCATTATTTTCATGAATATATATATATGTATGCATTTTATGCGCAAAAATTGTCTTTATTATAAGGTTGGTGCGTTCGAGTTTATTTGTCCATTGGCACTTACTGGCGCTTAAAGTTTAACTTTGACCTTAGAAGATCCTAGTTCCATCAAATTTTCAAGAAATAAACAGCCTCTACCGGTCGAAAATCTCCATTGATAACCATCTTTGTGTGTTATTTCGTGAAGATTCTTTTGGCGAATATCAATTTTAGGTTTCCTTTATGAATTTTATTTTTATGAACTGTCATAATGTTTATCACATATTCACACAATCATGTAAATGTTTTCATTTTCTGATAATTACAACAAGCCAGTAAACAAATAGAATGGAGTACGAACTTTAAGGCTTAGTACTTTCATAATACAAAATGGATTCAGTCTGAGATAAATTAAAGTTTTTTCACAGCCTTCAATCTGAGTTCGACTCAGGAACAACACACTCCAAAACCTTCCTTGACTGGTAGTTAACCTGAAAAAGAGGGATTGTTGGGAGTGTGACTAACAAACTCAATCCTTCAGGGAGCAACGCTACTGAAACTTTGAAGCTCCGGCTTCAAGCCGTAAATCGTTCCATAGTGCCTTTATTTATTCAAAATATCAAAATACTTGCATATATCCAGAAAAACGATAGGGTTTTCCTCTCATGTTTATCATGTTTTCAAGTGACTTGCTGTATCTCACAGATTGGTTATCAATTATAACACATAGAAATATATACAAACTACACTTCAAGTAGAAGCTGGTGCATTTGAAAGTCCAGTAATATACCAGATTTGATAGGCTTTCAAGCTTAAATCAGTTTTCATTTACGGAAACAGATGACAAAATGTTCCTTTAAGTGCTTCTCTTGTAATATGCTTTTTCATTTGTTTTCCATTCTGAGTTATAAATATACTTTAAACGATTTAATTAAATAGATCTATATTGAGTAATAGAATAAATGGGATAAAAAGTTTCCGATATAATCAGTACATAAATAGTAAAAGAGTAATAGTCTTTTAGCCTTTTTCTTAAACGAAAATAGGCGTTAGTTTTACTTTTCAATTCACTCTTAGGATACAAACTTTCAAGCTAATTGTTCATTTGTAATCTAAATATATAATGTGTTCATATTAAACAAACTATATTTTATTCAGCTTATTTATTCAGCTATACACCAGTAGTGAAAATTTTGATAAGTAAAAATATTCAGAGTGGAAATTATATGACTGTGTTCTTTCTTATGTTTAAGCTATTTCATTTCCAGTATTAAAGGTTGCATGCCATACTTTTCGTACACACTTTAAAAGTTTACGTAAAATGCCCAATGTAATATAGTGGATAAGTCACCAAATAAGGGATAAATGCATTGAGATCATTCTTGTTTCTTTCCTTGCATTCCGTGGGGTATATGGTGCTTCAGGTTTTGAGCTATGAAGTTTCTGTGTCCGTAGTGGTGTTATTTTTACGGGGTGGGATTGCCAGTTCCACTCCAAACCCTCCCTCTTATCCGGACTTACTATGAACTGGCTGAAGATTAGAAGCGCGATGATTGGTAGTTGAACGCAGAATTCCAGAGTGGTTGGTGAGCATTCTTCAGTAAACAACCGAAGTTTCTGAATTCATTGGTGGCGATTAACTTAAAAGTCATCCATTAGAGAATGAAATTTAACCCGAAAAAAAACAAAATCTACCTGTGCTGTAATTGACATTATTCAAGTCTGCCACTATACGGATCAGAGACTTGGTGAGCGCGTCATAAAGAGCATCTCAAACAAACGACAGACCTTCATCAACAGTTGTCTTCGCTCAATACTCAAGATCAGATGGCCAGAAAAAATCAGAAACAGGGATCTTTGGGAGCGAACCAACCAGAAACCGATTTTGAAACAAATAGGTAGGAAGAAATGGAGGTGGATTGACCATACTCTGAGGAAACCATCAAGTGACATCATTAGACAAGCCCTCGCGTGGAACCCTAAAGGGAGGCAGCGAGTTGGTCGTCCATGGGTGACCTGGAGGAGGTCATGTGAAGAAGAAATGAAAACGTGTGGGCAGACTTGGAGCCAGGTGAAAACTCTAGCAGAGAACCGAACGCAATGGAGACGCACGGCTGAAGCCCTATGTTCCTCTAGGAATTAAAGGAACCAATAATAATAAGTCTGAAAAGCTGTTGAAGAACGTTATTTTACTTGAATTAGGCAATGTAAATTAAACTGAGATAAAAATTAACTCGGGATCTGGTGTAGTGATGCTTAACGGGACAGTCAAGAATCATATTTGCGTATAATCCTCGTTGACTGGGGTGAACTTGTGAGTCACTGAGCAAAAAAATATTATAATTGCATTGTTATATCTCAAGGCTAGTTGCTGGTTGACTATACCTGTTTATCTTTCTTCAAGGGTAGCTTTAGTGGCAAGTGATGAGACGGTATTTCGCTATTTTGTTTCATATTTTTGTGTCTATTCATGAGAAACGATTTCACATAACAATAACAAAAATTAAGTCCTGGGTTCGAACCCCGGTGGATGCGTACTGATGAAGAGTCCCAAACTAGGATGAAACAGCTGTCAAGTACTCCTAGGTTTTCCAATGGTTCTGTAACCAATATCAGCTCATGATGAAATCCTGTAACCAACCAACCAAATCACTACAAACCAATACTTAAAAATAAAGTGTATTTAAATCTTATCTTAATATATTTCATCGTTTAGAATTTTGCGGAAAAGTTTTTTTTGTATGAGGATTCTATTTTCTACATCTTTGTAGAACTTGTGTTATCAATCTGTGTAATATATTATTTATATATTTGCATTAAGCAGATATTGTTATTAATCAACGAAGAATTTCCTTATTAATTTTTTTCCTTTTACCTTCACTGTTTCCTAGGAACTTGATTATCGTGTACTAGAATCTGCAACATCATTCAGGTCACGAAATTACCCCTTTCAAAGAACAGTTGACAACTCATATGAAAGTAGTCGTAACACCCAGTACTATTCACCTGAACAAGCAAAAGTGAATAATGATGAGAACATTTGGAATGAAGAGAAGTTCAAAGATGATGATTATAAAAGTATTAGAAAATTGAAAGAGGATGCTGATGATCATGGAGACAAAAGAGTTAAAAAGTTAGAATATATTAGTCGTTTTAAAAAAAATTCAATATCCTCATTTACCATGTTCCATGTTTTTCACTCATTCATCAGATATCAACAGGTTTTTTCCCAGTAGACTGTAATTTTAATGAAAGTCACCTCAGCTACATAAAATAAAAATGTAAACAAGTGTATAAGCAATCGATAAATATTGGCATCCCAAAGGAAATCCTCAAAGAATTGTTATTAAGGTGTACCATGAATGTAAATTTCCAATTTGATGGTACACTTTACAGACAAGTGAACGGGGTGGCGATTGGCTCCCCATTGGGTCCCATGTTGGCAGACTCTTTTCTAAGTAAACTAGAAAATAGTCCTTTGAACAATCTTATCGGAAAATTCTCATTTTATTCCCGGTATATGGATGACACCTTTATTCTTTGTGATAATGGTTCCGACAGGAATACAATAATAACTGAATTCAATGAAGTACATTCTGCTATGAAATTCACATGCGAAGAGGAATCCCAAAGTAGAATTGTATTCCTGGATGTCCTCCTTACAAGAAAACCAGATGGTAGCATAAAGAGAAATTTTCATAGGAAAAGTACATGCACAGGACAATATACACATTTTTCACAGCTTCGTTCCTATCAATTACAAAAGAAATTTAGTAAAGACCTTCAACCACAGGGCTAGAGCTATATGCTCCGAAGAAGTAATTGAAGATGAATTAAACACTGTATATGATACCTTGATTGAAAATGGCTATCCAGGCAAAATTCATCAAGAAACATATGACTAAGAAGGCGGAGAACGAGTATTCACTATCCGTAAACACGAAGCCCTTATACATACGACTGCAATTCAAGGGCAGTATACCAAGGGAAATAATAACGAAAAAGTTAAGAAAATCAGTTCAAAGAATTTTTAATGCTGGCAAACTACACGTCAAATTTTCCACACGAACAGTGGTGATTCCTCGATTGAAAGATGAAGAACCTAGACTAGCCACTTCCAGTTGTATCTACCAATTCAACTGCGCTTATGGAGTGAGTTATATCGACCGTTGCTCCAGTAACTTGATTTTTCATGCTCGAGAACATCTCCCACCGTGGCTAAGTAAAGGTGTAGTAAAGCTCATGAACAGTTCGATATTAAAACACCTGGCCCAAACCGATCACAAAGCCAGCATTGAAGAATCCCTTTCTATCATCTACCAGGTACCAAACAAACTGCCAAAAACATCTAGGTACCGCATACTTTAAACAGCAGAGGCTATGGCAATTCGCGTTTAACAACCAGTGCTTTGTGTGCAAAAGACTCAAGTACAACCCCTACTACTACCCAGGCCAGCATTCAGTAGAGATTACAAATTCATGAATTTGTATTATCATTATTAGTTTTCCTAACTTGTCTGATATTTAGTGTATTGCTACTTTGATGCTATTGAACTATAGTTCACTAATATTATTATTACTGATTCGATGTTATCTGAACAACATTGATGTCGTTAATAACACTAATTCATTCACTATTATGTATACACATAACTGTAGAACCTGATGGTGAAGTTATCAAGAAAAGTATTCTTTGTTCAGTAAACACTCTTTTGAAAATTTTAATGGGTATTTTTAATCGCTTGAAATAAAAATGTCTTTTCTGTGTATTGTAGATTGAGTCCAACCGTTTGTCTATGTGGAAGTCTTAGTTATTTTGTAAGAAATAGCCAAAGGTTAACATACCACTAGGAAATACAAAAGATTCTAGGCGCGTGACAACATATTAACCACTATTGATGATTTTAACAGTCTTCGTAGTCGTCTAACTTGACAAAACTCTTTGCTTATTTTTGACTTTAGTAAAACATGCTTAGCTTGTTTCATTACACCGTATGATACAGATTTAAGGACAAATTTATCGTGATATTCTCAAATAGTGTGATTTTCTTCCTACTCAGAGTATTAATGCTATCAAAATACCTGATATGTCATGACGTGAATTGTAGCTATGTTTTTGAAACGACCTGTCTCAATTTATGCAAAACTAGTTATCCGAAAAGTATTTTGCAATAGCTTGAAGTTATTCTGTTAAGATATTTATGTGTGATAACTGCGAAGAATTGTAGATGATTAAAGGATAAAATAATTCAATAAATTTCAGTGTTAATTTCTTCACTAACTGATGATATTAGTAAAAGAATCATTGAAGACCAAACAATGCTGAATAGCCACTTCGTTCCAGTTCGCAACTCTTCCGTAGTAAACACCTGCGATTATATTTCGTCACTGAGTCACTAGGTGGTATGCCATTCACTCACAGATGATAACTTTTATTTTTTTTCGCGACTTTGTGGCACTGACATTAGGTATGACTTCTTGTTAAACATTCTCAACATCTAAATCGAGGGAGTGTTTCTTAATATTTCTATTTAGTTAAACTTAGCTTACAATAAAGCGAAATGAACGTAACAACCAGTAACTTTTTAAATACGAAACGCCATATGATTAAAATCTAAGATTATTGAGTTAGAAAAACAACTCTGGATTGTGATTTATCCAACTGGCTTCCTAGCTCTCCTATTCATATGAGCATGTTGAAACATACAGATTTATTAAAGAAATATACTTTTTGGTTTTCTTCAGACTGTACGACAGTGGAGATTCTGCAAACTCAGTGAATCATGGACTTGACACAGCGTCTACAGTTCAATCGAATCGAATGAAATCGTTTTACTGCACTCCAGAACATATTACACAAGGTTATAAGTCCGATACAGCAAGAACATTTTCTCCTGTTAGTGATAGTGCAATATTACTAACTAGTAAGTCAAATGTATCATCAAGTGAACTGGACCTGAATAAAATCACACAAAGGCGTAATGGTACGTGCACTTAATGTTTATATGATCTGTCAGTGGTTATCAGCTGAAACATGTTTTATTAATATTCTGTTAAACATGTGTTGAGTAGCGGAGCTTAGCTAATCATACACGCAGCATATTGGATTGCGCATATAGAGTCCAGTGAAATGCCCAGAATGTCTTTGTTTTACTTTGTGGACTACAGACACGACCATTAGAGATGACCAATCCAGACTAGTCCCAACTAATTTATTATCGTTACCTTTGAATCAGTCTGCATTAGATGAAGTCACTTTGAGATGAGTGAGAGGTTGAATCCAAAACCTATGTCAACCCTAGAGGGTGGTGGATACTTAACGGAAGGGTACATCCAATTCACCTAAGCCCTTCTTCAGCAGAGTTCGTAGTAGTTTGAAAGGAGTTAAGAATTAGGAGTTGTATGGATGTCATCGGTTCATGAATCCATACACCATTGGTCTTATCCGTATAAACAAATGTGAGTTGGTTCATGATAAACGAAACTTACAATTATAGTTTTTTGGAAAGGTTTCCGGTAATTTTTGCAGCCTCACAATAGAGTGGTATCGGTTCAAACCTCAAAACGAACATAATGACCTTGCTGTTTACGTACATCATTTTTGTGTGTTAACAAATGCAAATGCAATGTCAGGTAGAGCTTCATAATGACCAATGTTTTACATGATATTAATGCTAATGTTTTTAAAAATTTCATTATTTCATTATTCACAACACTAACTTGGTGCATTACGGTCACCCAGAGGTGTGAGAAACTTTATAATAAAACAGGATATTTTGATTTGACACTAGTAACTAGTGTGATGCATCTAGTCCTCTCTTTGTTGCAGATACCCCTTGCTGACGAGTGCCAACTAGCACGAAACCTAGGTCCAAGGCTTCCTGCCGATTGCCTCCAACCATCTAATATCCTCAAAAACAAGATAATGCTAAGAGAAATTAAAAGGTTTGGAAACAACGAAATCACAACAGGTAGACCGATTTAATAAAAAGATTCAGAATGGCATTATTTACAATATATCTTTTTCAGAAATGGATGGAAAAAACAGATGAAACCATGTAGATCACTGATTTGCATTCTGAAGCATGTGTGGTAACGCCCTGACCTATCTAGTCGTACCCCATTTAAGGGGTTATGATGCACTTCACCACATCTTAGCAGTATTCCTACGTCACTTTTACATACAACCTTAGGCCTTACAGATGTTAAACAGAAGGCACTGAAATTATAATTCTGGAAATTGTCCAAACTACCAAGATCAGCATCAGAATATGATATCGATTAGCGGAAGACAAAATTCATCACGTCCAAGCACGTACCGTTGGACCCTGAAATTACTTAAACAGTAATACGCCTTGATGCAAGCATTTATAAGGAGATAGCTGTAGTAATACACACAGAGTTGCTGCACTTTCTCAACTTCCAGATGCCTGATTTCAAAGCGACAGAACATTACTTAATGAGTGAAAAGCAGAGAAATAGTGATCTTCAAAGGCTAAATTATTTTGGTGTGGTTGTGTTCTCTGAGCTGGATGGTTTGGTTGCGAAGCTTTCATTGCTCTACTGAGCAACGTCTTCAGCGCATACTTCGATGAAAGCTTCGCAACCAAACCATCCAGCTCAGAGAACACAACCACACCAAAATCATCCACCTGAGCTACAAATCTTCTCTATTATATCTAAAGGCTAAATTACCAAAGCGATGCCATAAATTGTGACTGAGACTGATTTTTTATAGGCATATAGAAATTTCGTCTGTCAAATCAATCTTAGAGATAACACAATTATATATATATATATATACGTAGATAAACTTTCCAATAATCTCTAAGGGTTCATTTATGAAGGTGTGTGTGCGTACATATTTCTGCTAGCACTGTGCGTGCAGATGAAGCAAAACATGTACCATACATGCTAACACTCACCGTGAAACGACTAAGTCCGAACAAAGTGATTTTTTTCCCATCTCATAGTAAAGCTAAACCATCTTGATAGTCACAGCAGAGTAGTATTTGTCAGGGTAACATATCTTCCATTTCATTATGATCATCCCCCACAAATGTCTTGAGAATGTTATCAATGAGAAAGTTATGAAGAAATGACGGAACTGAGCAATCCTCTCTGATCCTACCACTGAGATAAACATTATTGATAAGTAATGGTATTTTCTTACTTTTCTCAAGGTATACATTAGGCGACTCAGTGTTTAACAACCACGGAACACAATAATTTAGAACACTGAACACTTTTGCTGCAGGCTAGCTTAACTGTTTTTCGAAGTGTTCTATCTAGTGTTGCAAGGGTTGTTGCAGGCTGATAACTGGTGTATCATAAGCCTCATAGACCGTCTCACTGATGCTTCTCTTTTTGCTGCTGCTGCTGCAAGTGGCTTCACTCACTACTTTAATGCTACTCTGAGAGCTCAACAATTATTCGTTTATATTTTCTAGAAAGTTCCTAACAAGATTTACATCTAGCTTGATATCTGGCTAAAGAGGCAGGCCGTTAACTTGTTTATAGCTTTGTTTATGATGACCGTCAAAATGCACAAGAAACCAGTTATAAGCCGAAACACTGTTGGTATACAGAGAATTACCTCAGAAAGAGTTAATATCCTGTATGTGCCCACATCAGCCGTATCTGACAGCGATATAACCTTTTCAACTTAAGCTTCCAGTAGCAAGGTGAAGATATCAGGTGATAAAGTTCACAGGCCTGCAAAAAATACCAATACTTACCCAGTATGACTTATAACACCTTTTAGTCTATTAATTTCATTATATTTTATTATAGTAAGGCGAAATAAAACCTACTGAGTGATTAAATGTTCATCATATGTAGTAAAATATGATAAAGGTTCTCTTATGATGTAAGTTTTTGAAATACTTTTACTAACCTATTTTGAATTCAGATGTAAAACGTGAACTAAGTGTTGAACTATGGATGACTGTTTAGTCAGATGATAATCATTAGTCATTGAGGTAAAACCAAAGATTTCCATCGCCTAAGTTTTTACGCCTTTGAATACAAATACAATACACCATTATACCACTGGCAGTGCGACAGGTTCACTTACATTCAGTGGAATTTCGTCATGAACCAAAATTAGCTGCGAAACAATTAAAAACTTTGAAACACATTCTAGTTTTCCACTCTTGAGGAAAATAATAACTAAAGGAGAGCTGGTATAAGGAAGTAAAAGTGTTATTCAGATGATATCATTCCGTCAACCTATGAAATTTCTGTCTTCAGATGCAAATGATGTGAGGAAGTGTTAATTTCCTGGCTGGACATATGAACATATCATAAATTAGTATATGGAATCTCTTAGTGAATTGATACGAAGTTGTCTAGCTTCAAATATACAAGCAAACTGACCTATTTTCATCTCAAAGTTTCCTTTCCTATCACATTCACGTTGGTTTTAGTTTCACTGTATTTCTCCTTCCTTCTCCATGTGTCCTGTTTCTAAATGCAGCACCACAAATAGATATACGCCTGTGCCAGTAATTATAGCAAAATTAGGCCTCTTATCAAAAAAGTTCAATATCTGTCATGGGATTAGTAATGGACACAAATTTCACCAGGTCTAAAGAGAATTATGAAATTAATACTGTAGGTAACGAAATTAACTTACTGACTGGTATAGTGCATACCTTTGACTTTGACAGGTATTTTAGATGATGGTGAGCTACCTAGAATAGTGACCACATTGCAAACCTGACTGATAGAATGCAGTCTGCACCAAAGAAAGGACTAGACACGTCACACTAGTTACTAGTGTCCAATCAAAATACCCACTACAGTCCTATAGGAGGTCAATCGCGAGCCCGAATAGCTCATTGGTAACATCTCTGACTGCAGCACTGGGTGATGCGGGTTCGAATCTCAGAAGGGACATGAGTTCCTTCCAGGTTGCAGTTACGCCTTGCTGATGAGTGCCAACTAGCACGAAACCTAGGTGCAAGGCTTCCTGCTGATTGCCTTCACCTATATAATATCATCAGAATAATAACTTGTCTGACTCCATTTTCTGGTCATGGAACTCGATAAACGCAGTAGTCAACGTTCATAATTTCTTCAGATAAACAACCGTATGAAATTTCACAAAGTTATTACCATCTTCACCAAAATGTTGTCAAGTTTTTTTATTATTCCATATTGAATAACACTACAGAGGTGTTTTTTCATTGTGTTTTCTTCGTTAAATTTTTGCATTTAGATATAGATTACTTACAAACTAGTAAAGAAAACAAATATCCAAAGGAAGGCAAAGATTTCAGACTATCCAGTAAAATATCAGATAAGTTCACGTCATCGATAAATGCTACTACCAATCCACATATAACAACAAGTAATTACAGGCAGTTCTTAAATTTTGACTATCAGAACACGAAAGATAACCTACTCAAGGATGATATCCAATACACACCTCAAATGAATACGAGTAATTCTGAACTCAAATTTACAAATAAAGAATCAACAAATCATGATCCAAATAATAGTAGTCGTAATAATAATAATAATAATGGGATTATGAAATGGGGATGTCAACAGTATGAGCAATCATCAAAAACATATTCCAAGGATGAAACTAATATCTACCCAGTGAATACATTGAAAGAAATAAAGAATTCAGAGTAAGCTTAGTAAAAGTCATTTACTCAACCAGACATAGAACATTTTTAATGATATATGATTTATTTATTCTAATTACATGCCCAGACATCATCGAAGCATTTGTACAAGAAGCCGACAGACATGTCAACCTGAGACCGAGCACTTCGGTCCAATCAATCGACGGGAAAATCTAAAATTGCATTAAATAATTAATATGACCCATTGCACAAGAGGTGGCTCTCGTGGCCTAAGTGGTCTAATGGATAACGCTTTGGCGTTTGAAACTATGGGCACTGGGTCACAGCCTTGGTGGGAAAATCACCACTCACTGCGGAATGCAGGTACATCCAGATGACGACTCCCAAATAGGACGAAATGCGCATCCTGGATTCCACTGATAGTCACCATCCACAAATGTGATTTGAAACTATGTCTTCATTATAATAAGCATCCAGTCGTTATAGTAAAGAAGTTTGGTATTATAAAATAAATAGTATTTACACCCTTAAACACTCCACAATGGCATGCTTGAACACATCTAGCCCTATTCGCATATTTATATGCTAAATAAAGAATCAATATAAATCATTAACTCACTATAAATACTGGGATTTCCGAACGCCATCATGCGTGGCTAATTAAAGGAGAAACAAAGTCCATTCATAGTTCTATACTGTCTCATCTCGTGGATACAGAACACAAAGTTGATGTTAACAAGGCTTTCAGAGTTAAATACCGCATACTAACTAATCTTAATTTTGCCTCAAGAATTTGTCTACAACATATTGCTGAAGCTGTTGGAATCTAAATTAAGAAGCCTAATCTATACATCCAAAATAAATTGGTTCAAACACTCTCCTTACCTTAGCCATCAAGCTTGTAATGATCCTCAATTTGTTGTGGAAATTTCCTTAATTTTATTTGATATTCTGTTATCGCCTAGTAAACTAGCCTTCTAGTTTTCTATCCGGTCCCAAGCCCGGATAAAGAGGGAGGGCTAGGTGTGGGGCTAGCAACACCATACCACTAAGCCAATCAAACTGCCAGAGAAACTCCGACACAAAGAAAATATATTAAAAATACAAAAATTCAAATAACAAACTAATTATTCACTTGAGTCGGAGAGGCGAAATGACACAGCGGGCTGGCTGGTGAATGGAATCTACGAGAGCAGATGGAATGGATGTGCACTGTCAAAATTGTCCACTGGAGAGTCAGTAATCTACTCCGGTCTGGTCACCCAGACGACAACCACGAGCACACTGAGGCATTGAGTGGCTATCATGATGTCACTGGTGGCAGCTAGAGCCCCAATGCAGTAAGAACCAGTTTTATCCTGCAGGATCATGACAGCAAGAATCCACTCAAAAGGAAGGAAGGAAGGTCACAATTATCCAATGCTACGCACAGTGCTACAAACAACGCGAAACAAGAGAAGAAGTGAGATTTTTACAGACAACTACAAACAGTGATGGACAACATCCCAAATGGTGACATCAAAATCCTCATGGGAGATATGAATGCCAGCTGACTGGGAGCAGATAGTACAGGAAGAGAACTCATCATGGTTCGAGAGGTTCTCGGGGAAATGAATGAGAACAGAGAATGACTCTCAGACTTTTGTGTTTTCAATGATCTGGTGATCGGAGACAGCGTGTACAAGTACATTGATGTACACAAAGCAACATGGATTTTACCAGACGGACACACCACAAACCAGATGGATTTCATCTCAATGTTGCTCAAGGAAGTGGATAAGCAGCCAGTCTGCTGGACACAAAGTAGAGAAGGCACGTAGACGTGGGCTCAGAACATCATCGAGTTGTGGGAACCTTCAAGGTGAAGCTGAAATTTGTGAAAACAACTTAAGATAGGCCACTGTAATTCAAGTCCAGCATTCAGAAACTGAAGGACAAAACTACAACGGATCCTTTCACTACAGATCAGATCAGAGCAAAGTCGGGGATGCTACGTGTTATCAACGATGAAACCTGTGTGGGAGAACCTTGGAACTCTTCGAAGGTGATGTTCAAGGAAACATATACAACTGTTCTAGGAAGAAGGAAGAGACAAAACAAGGAATGGCTCTCAACAGACTTTTAACTAGAAGCTAATCGAGGAGAGAAGGATGGTGAAGGAGAATATGACTCAATGCAAAGATGGAAAACAGAAGGAGAAGTTGAGTTCAGTGCACACTGAACTGAATAAAGAAGTGAAGAAGAGTGCAAGGAAAGATAAAAGACAGATCTACCACACACTGGCTGTGAAGTGAAGTAGAACAAGTAAGCAGCAGGTAAAAGAGACCTCAGGACATTATATCAGATAACCAGCCTGCTCGCCATCCCAGAATAGATCAACCATGATGATGAAACCAATAAACGATGCTCAAGGGAACCTGATTACTAAAGAGGAGAAATAAATAGAACAATGAATGGGCTGATCACTTCAAAGGACTCTTGAATCGCCCATCATCTGCAACTCGCCCAGAAATACACCATCACCAACAGCCTGCCAGTGGACACCAATCTTCTAACGAAAGCAGAAGTTCTGAATTCAGTGAAGCTACTGAAGTCCAAAACGGCAGCTGGGCCATACGGAATACTGCCGAAGCACTGAAAATGGACCCAGAGACTGCGGCAGATGTTCTCACGCAATTATTGCAAAAGGTTCGGAAAGAAGGAAAGGTATATACCGATTGGAAGAAATGCTACCTTGTGAAGCTGCCAAAGAAAGGCGACTCAGTCCTGGGAATCATCCGTGAAAGAATAAAGGATGCACTGGATACAGAACTCCGCCAGCCTAGAACAAGCTGGATTCAGGAAAGGCAAATTATATGCTCATCGAACTGCAACTTCACGCATCGTCATCACAGGAAAAAGCATAGAATGGCAGTCAAATATCCTTCTATCTCAACCTCATCGATTTCTAAGAAGCCTTCGACAGCGTTGACCTTGAAGTAATTTGGAAACTGCTCCAAAACCACGGCATGCAATGCCCAAGTCTTTACAACCTCATTCAACAGTTGCCTATATGACAATGTTACGTGCCAGGTGATCCACAATGGGAAACTCAGGGAGGCATTCAAATTAAATACAGGAGTAAGACAGGTCTATCTATTGCCACTGATGACACTCTTAATTGTGGTGGACTGGATTATGCGTCAGACTGTGGGTTGTGAGCGAGGAGTCAGGAATGCGCTGCACCACTGATAAGAAGACTCTATAAGACCTAGAAGATCGCTGATAATATATGTCTAATTTCACACAAACACAAAGACTTGCAGGCGAAAACCGACAAAATGGCAAAAGGGGCGTGTGGCGAAGACAGGACTGCAGGTGAACATAGAGCAGATGGTGGTAATGAAGATAACTAACCAACTGCTACAAAAAAACAACAAGCACTAATCACCATCAAAGGGAGATATTTAACAGAGGTTACCTCCTTCACTTATCTAGGAAGCATCGTTTCAACCAAAGATGGATGGCACGGATGACGATGTCAAGGGCAGCCAGAATGGGAAAGGCAAGATATGCCATCGTCAACCTGAAACCAGTTTGGAAATCTTCTGCACTCAACCTGCATAGAGAACAAGATTCAGATTTTCAACATAAATGCGAAGTCACTCCTTTTATACAGTTAAGAAACTTGGCGTCTAACGAAAAAGATTTCCAACGGGTTGCCGACTATCATCAACAGCTGCCTTCTCTAGCTCCATAGTGAAGATCAAATGGCCAGAAAGAATCAGTAACTAGAAATTATGGGAACGAACTAACCAACAGCCGATCGGTCAACAAATATGTAGGAGAAAATGGAGATAGATCGGGCATATATTGAGGGGACCGTCGAATGAAATCGCGTGCGATATAGGCCATTGCACGAGTGTAATCCCAATGGGAACTGACGAGTGGGTCGTTGGTGCGAGGGTGATATAAAGGGGATCATGGGGCAAGGAAGAGATGAGAGATTTTGGCAATTGTGGACCCAGCTAAAGAGGATTGCAGAAAATGGAAGAAAGTGGAGATGTTTTTCTCAAGTATTGATTTTTGTAGGGATTTAGTTTGATTGGAGTCCCAATGGCTTAACAGTCTACGAGTTCGCCTGGGTTCGAACCCTGGCGGTGGCTGCGTACTGATGAAGAGTTCCAAACCAGGGCGAAACAGCTGGCCGTCAAGTACTCGCTTCAGGTTTTCCAATGGCTCTCCAACTGATGTCAGCTCATGATGAAATCCTCCAACCAAAGTGGAGCCGTATGCTCTACTCGAAACGCAAGGGAATAATAATAATAATTCTAGAATATTCGGTGTATGTAAATATATACATAAATACATAATTGTAGATCCGGAAGAGGAAATTATCGAAAAGAATATTCTTTGCTCAAATTTTATTTTAATGTTTAATTTACTTGTACTTTTTTATTATTACTGTCATCAGTTAGGAAAATGAGAAACACATGGTTAAATCGTGTCTATTCCTATGTTTCAAAAAAAATAAGGTTTAACAATGTAATAACTACTGGTTAGAAATACTTCCTGATGAATAAACATTTGTGATAAACTAGAGTTATACAGAAATAAAGGCTTATGCACTTCCATTGTTCACGTGAATATATATATATAGTTATTATACAGATATTACTAAAGAATTTTTTAAATCTCACTTTTGTACTTTAATAATTTAGCTACATAAACTAACGTCTCATATGGTCATATGAATAATGTCACATAAAGCTTTCAGTGTAATATCACGCTAAAATATATAATTTCTTTTTATAGAAAAAGGGAGTATATGTAGGGAAGTCTATTTTCAATTTTTCGTCTTTTAGATTATTTTCCTTCAAACAAATGAATGTTCTGTTTATTTCCACTTAGTTATTGTAACGTTATGTGAATAATATATAATGAAAACTAGATTGAAATGATGAAAGATTTTCATTACAAGGTCGAACACTTAATATTTTTAATCGAAAGTATACTTAATTGGCTACAAAACAACAAGAATAAGCAGTTGACTGCATTACTGTTGTTGAGTTTGTTGAACATTTGTACTTATTTCATATTATTTTTCTTCCGTTTCGCTTCTTTTTCTAAAATGAATGATTCAAATACATTTTCATACTATCTCACAGTAAGGGATCTTGAAATAAAACACACAACCTGCGGAAAAATGCCGTTTAGTGGCGATTCAGCATATATATATTTAATTCCTTTACGTTCTCAGTGGAACATAGGGCACCTTCAAGCGAAAGGCTTGAAGTTTGTACAGCAGTGGTGATTATTTTTACAGGATTGGGTTGCTAGCCTCATGCCCAACCTTCACCCTGTACCAGTCTTACCACTGGCTTAACGAGGTAAAGGAGTGCGTCGGCCGGGTGTCGAACCCTGGATCACCTGTGTGGTCGGCGAGCACTCTACCGTTGTATCACCGACGCACAGACAACCCCTGGAAACTAGGGAGTACTGGACAGCTGTTTCGTTTTCATTAGTTCTTTAACTGATATCAATCCTAGGGAAAACTTGGGACATATTCATACAAACTAACTCTTGAATATATATATATATATATATACATATATATAAGAAAAGGCGTTCAGTGAAGAGTTACTCGTTTTGGCGACAACATTCTCAAGCTGTACTATCGCATATTTATAGTAAATTCTCTTAAACAGCAGAGTGAATATATTCAAAGATGTGTCACTGTAAAGCAGAATAAGGTCTCTCCGTAGCTCTATTCTGCAATACCTGATCGAATCAGGACACCGAGTAAACCCACAAAGTGACTTTAAGGTCATCTACAGAATAAGTGGGAATCTTACTAAAAGAGTATGAATCAAACTTCTTCAAACCGCAGAGGCAATGGTAATTTTACTAACAAATCATGTTAGATATTCAAGTGTTGGTTTGTAGGGATTTGATTGGTTACAGGATTTTCATCATGAGCTGATATTAGTTAGAGAACCATTGGAAAACAAGCTGGGAGTACTGGACAGCTGTTTCGTCCTAGTTTGGGACTCTTCATCAGTACGCACCCACCGGGATTCGAACCAAGGACCTTCTGGTTACAAGGCGAGCTCGTATACCATGTTAGAACTTGAACTCTGCATACAAAAGAAGTTTGTTCAGTCAATAAATCTACAACGGACGTAACCTATCTTAACAATAAACGAGTAATTTTTGTTTCGTCTTTCTCCTGCTTGTTTGTTTCTTAATTGTATAATATTTTCTTCCTCAGTATTTTATTAAGCCACTACCCCTTATTACCAGTGTTGTTAACTTGTCTTTTGTTGAATTTTAGTTGAGCTTTACTCCATCCCTACAATTAGATTCTTTCAGTCAACTTACCTATTTAATCTTATTTTGGTTTCTAACCCATTAACAAAATTTGTTGTCTAAAATTTACAATTCCAATGACAAATCTTTGGGAATATTCATTTTGTTCTTAAGAAAATGTACTATAAATATGCGACTGTACAGCTTGAGAATGTTATCGCTGGAAAGAGTAACTGTTTGCTGAACGCCTTTTTCTTTTATGTGATTTAGTGGGAATATATATATATATATATCAGGTTCCATGTCACGATTTCAGCTAGAGTTATGTGTATGTGCACAAGACATGTACAAGTTTATTTCATCTCAGATTTGTCAGCATCTGCTTATGAAACTTACAGAGCTCCTTATGATTGATATGTCTACAAAGATCGATACCACGTCTGATGAATATCTTACTGGATGAAAACCAATTTATTGGTCTAGTTTATATCAACTAGGATTGCGGTATGATCGGGAATTTAAGTGACATAACACTTCAAACCTCTACTAATGTCTTATAATGTAGTACACAGCAGCACTATGACATATGACCTCATTATTACACTACATATCTAGTCAGTGGAGCCTGAATAACACTAATGAACAGACAAAGAAATTGCCTTTGTATACTGATTGAGCTGTACGTAATTTAGTTACATATTGAGTAAAGTGTGACTTGAGAATCTTGGAAAGTGTACTCTCTACGCATGGCGGTAAAGTATGTTTTGTGGTGATGTATGTCATTTTCTACTTATCAGAGTTCCTTTATTTTCACAAAGATTTCTAAACTTTTAAAACTAGGCATGAAAGGCATTTCTTACATTATTCTGAATAAAAAAGAAGAACAGTAGATGGTATAAACAAAATAGACTATAAGGTAAAATGGCCTTATAGTAAAATGTACTTCTACTACTACCTGAAGCAATCAATAATTTGAATTATATGCCTAATTAAAATGACTGTCTTTATAGTAAGACTATAGAGATGTATGTTGATAAGTAATATTTGTGAAGCCTTTCTATTTACACTGACATTTTACAGGTTAATTTATGTGAACGTTTTGCTTATATTAGAATAATTCAAAAGGCTATTACACTATTTTGCCTTATAGACTGTAATTATCAATGTATGCTAACATACATGTGCATTTATGGTATAGACACATTTTTATGAAGTAGTAGAATCCTTTAAGAATCTATCTTACTAAAAATGAATAAAATTGTGTTTGGTTACATGATTACATCAGAAGCTTACTCGGTTAGAGAACCATTGGGAAACCTGTCAGGGAGTATTGGACAGCTATTTCATCAGCCTAGTTTGGGACTCTTCATCAGTACGCAGCCACCGGGGTTCCAACCCAGCACCTTCTGGTTACAAGGCGATCTTATAGAGCATTAAGCCACCGGGACCTGATCCAATGGCCCATGAATCCCAGCTTCTGCCAATTCACGACATAGCGCGACCCCTAGCCAATGTCTTCCGCGAGTATTTGTCCTCACACCCGACCTGCTGCACCCTGCTGGTCACGACTTCTCACTAGAACTCCAGGTAACTACCTACCTGAATAGGGTCAGTCGCTTGTGAGCATCTCATTGATATTCAAGTACTGATTTTAGGGATTGTAGGGATCCCTAAAATTGATACTTGAAAATTGTGTTTTATTTCAATAACAGGGTTACATTAATGTAACCTATATGAACTTTAATCAGATGACTGCTTTGTTCATAGATAATCTACTGTAGTGAATACTACCTGGAATGCATATTAGCCTAAACAATAAATGAAGAACTATGGCTGGCAGTAGTTCTAATTCTGTTACTGATTATCTTGTCACATAGAATTCAATGCCCATATAGAATAAGATTTCAGAAAATCTCATAGAATTTTCCGAATTATCTTCATATGCACTACTGAATTTAGTGCCTTGATATGTATTTGATTAAGATTTTTACTTAGTCAGAGTTCTGCTAGCATTGTATTGCAACCATTTTTCTTTTCATTCTTTTTTAGATCAAACGATAATCAGTTGTACAGAATATAATCCTTCTCAGTAATACAACAAGAATGTTTACATAATTCAAAAGTCAATAGGAAAGCCTTAACAGTTACTTCCAGATTAAATTGAGTGAAATCTCTCTTAGAAATTGTTACAGTATCATTTCATTCAGCCTGGAATGCAAAACAATCTCTACGTAACTATACATGTATGATCAAATTTCATTGATGCCAGTGCTTTAAGACACCACTGTAATATTTTGAGCTGGTTTATTCAGAATGTATACTTATAATTTCTGTAAGATAATATAGGCAATATATACATAATTCCAAATGGTAACTCATAAATATTGTTCTGCATCTATTTATATACTGGTTGTTCACAAGGCTGTGTTCAGGCTTTTGCTGAGTTACATTTTCTAACTGAGTTAGATGAAACAACGTAGATTATTCCTAGAATAAGTCAGCAGCTTTTTTTAATACTCAGGTGGTAGAGATACTAAAGCTATTTAAAAATAAAACAGTCAGTTACCACATGCCTTTGGATTTATTATTCAACTCGAAATTCTTTCAACTTTAAAGAAATCACGTCTCCGCATATTTAAGCTTTAAAGCCTTAGTGTCTTTAAGACCTTCAGCAGTTTCAGTAATGAAAGAAGAGACTCTAACTGTGGTGACATACACATAGAGATGATTGTTATCTATGGAAGTAAAGTTAGGTATACAAGTTATTGTTATTATTATTACTCCCTTGCGTTCCGAGTGGGAACATAGGGCTTCAACAACAGATCTCCACTTTGTCCTGTTTTCTGCCGTCCTCTTCAACTGGGTCCACGACTGACCAAACACTTTCATCTCTTCCTCACACGATCTCCTCCATGTCACCCTAGGACGACCCTTCATTCCTTCATTATAACAAATATATTTGGTTTCCACTGGAAAATATTGAGTATACTCGATGAGATAAAGCTGATTGTGAGCAGAATCCTACAAAACAGTATGACTAATTTGATGAAACGAGTTCCCATAAATATCTATCCAAAAAAGAACGATCCTACTCATACTTATCAGATAATGTTTTGTAGCTGTAAGTTCTATTAAAACTGAGGCTTCAAATACTCCAGTGTGTCATTAATGTCAGGTCGATTTTGTGGTATACATATAGTATTATTATTTTACCTCAATAAAGAATAAATAGGTAACATAATAGTAGCGAAAGGATAAACATCTTGGTAATTTTATCGGAATTTGTGTTTTATGACGTATTCATAAAACAAACGTATGTGCAACAACTGAAGAGTGGTTTCATCATCATCATATTATTATTATTTCCTTTAATTCCTAGAGGAACATAGGGCTTCAGCCGTGCGTCTCCATTACGTTCGGTTCTCTGCTAGAGTCTTCACCTGACTCCAAGTCTGCCCACATGCTTTCATCTCCTCTTCACATGACCTCCTCCAAGTCACCCTTGCACTGACGACCAACTCGCCGCTTCCTTTTCGGGTTCCACTCGAGCAATGGCTTGTCTAGTGATGTCACTTGATGGCTTCCTTAGAGTATGGCCAATCAATCTCCATTTCTTCCTGCCTATTTGTTTCACAATCGGTTCCTGGTTGGTTTGCTCCCACGGGTTCCTATTGCTGATCTTTTCTGACCGGCCATCTGATCTTGAGTGGAATTGAGCGAAGACAACTAATAATGAAGGTCTGTAGTTTGTTTGAGATGCTCTTTATGATGCGCCAAGTCTCTGATCCATATAGTAGCACTGACTGACTGCACATTGAAGTTGAAAATCCGGACCTTATTTTTACATGCTGAGTGCTGTTGACCTCCAGACAGATTTGAGAGTAATGAAAGCTTGTCTTGCTTTTCCGATCCTTGCTTTGATATCCTCATCAATTCCGTCTGCCTGTAGTTGAAACGATACTCCCCAAGTAGGTTAAAGAGGTTGTTTCTTTCAAGTTCCTCCCATTTATGCTGATTATTGCCTGTTGTTGTTGTCCAGGAATCTTCATCACCTCTGTTTTCTCTATGTTCACATCAAGTCCTATCTTTGATGCTTGTTCTGCCAACTTGTTGCTTTTCATTTGCATATCTTCCAGTTTGTGGGAAATCAGACATCATCATAACAAACAAATATCTGTTGAACTGACAAAATTACACTAAATATCTGTTGTACTGTACCTCCCGAATTCCTCATGATCTATGTCGACTAATAATAAATGTAATTAAAATTATTGTGTTTATTTAATTTCTTGAAGAATCAGACTTTTGAAATGCTAGTTTATGTTACACAACAAAGCGGTTGTCAGTTTTGCAACATCAACAGATGTCTCATAAGTTTATTTTTGTGAACCATACTGTGTTTGCTTTACGAAAAATAACAGGAGTGTATGATTTTCTAGATTGTTCTTTAGCTTTCACAATTTGTTTAAAGGGCGTTAACAATCAGTGGTGTGTCCATACCTCTTCCTACAGCTTCGTTTGGTAATATAATTTCGGAGCAAATTTACACATATACATATACATACTTGCAACCTAAACTCAAATTATAACTGACTCTGTTTTGTATACCCAAAGAATACCCCTAGTCCCCTTAATTTTTGTTTTTAGACGGTACTTTAACTGATATTAGCTGCTCGAAAGTCCTGAAGATAATCGTATGTTATTTAAATAATTATGGGGATTCTTATTAGAACAGTAGAAAAATCAATGAAAAGAAGAATTTCCACTATTTTAAAGGTGAAAAAAGAAAAAGCACAGCTTTCCTTGCCGCAGAATTCCTATTCACAGCTAGTCAATATACATTACATGCAAAAACCGTCTAAGTGCAGTTAAAGTTAGCACATCGACAACGTCCAAACAAAAATCTTGACATCCAAGGGTAGAAATAAAATTATAGATAAGTGTAAAGCTCTGTCAAATTAGTTTAAGAGCATTCATATTTAACTCATAGCTAAGAGCTATCTTCATCAATCTTTGTATCCGGTGGTAATCCAATTTCTTTCAAAGCACCTTCCTTAGTGGCACGATTCTCATGAACTTTCTTCAGTGAGAAATCTGGTTCCTTTAGTATATCTGCTGGACATAGTTCAGGTATTGTCTTATCCTGTTGTTCAGGATTTCGCCAAGGTGCAAATTCTGGCCGATTTTGGGCTTTCCATGCAGGATATCGGAGAGCTGCTCGATGTAATGTCTTCACAAGACGTGGACACACCTTGGTGGTTGCCAAGTTTATTGCCCATGATGGAATGTCACCTACAAGATAGAACAGATAAAAATGATCAGTTAGTTGTTATTTCTCACCATATTTATTACTTTGTATTATATCTGAACTGAAAACGCTGATAAACTATGAAAAACCTTCCTAAACTAAAGGATAGAAGTATTTTACAACTTTTACGATAGTTACGACGAGTAAATTAATTGATGATTCCCGATTGTGAAACAGTAAAATACTTAAAGGAATCGCTAATCGTAATCTGTTTGGTATTAGATGAGTATTAATCCTCTTAAATTTTCATACATGGAAAACGACTAAAAGGTTTGTATACGTTCCAAGTTACACGTTTACAATGCAGTTTTCATTGCAAAATAATGAGACCAACTCCAAACATTAATTTTATTGAACAGCTAGGCTTCAATAATTAAAATTTTTAAGTCCACATGCGTTCAAACTACACACTAAATAAGTAGGTAAATAAATTCTGAAACACAAAGCAGAACACTCTAAAAAGACAATTAATATAAGAATAGAAAGACTCTATTTCACTTCTTCTTTGAAACTTCTTGTTAGGTATTGACTCATGAGTCAAAACCGTTCATAGTAGTCCCTTTGTCATAGTTTTATCGCATTTATTATCTTAGAGTTTTAGCTGAATCATGGTATGAAATAACATTTATAGCGCATAATTTAATGATAAATTTTACCTTTATCATCAAGAAAGATACCTTATTCAAAAAAGACATATTTACTTTTGTAAACAAAGGGATAAAAATTGTGTCATTGAGATGCCAAATTGATAGCTGTTGGCTGATATGTTTCTCGGTTTGGTGTTTCAGATATTCCAGTCAAGCTCTGTATAACCTAGTACTACTGTCTTTGTCTAAGGAAAACACATAGAACCGAAATTTAGGTAGACAAATTTTCATGTACTTGTGACATTTAGCGATATCTAAAATAGTAATATTCCAAAACTGACTTTAAAATAATGCTTTCTAGCGCCTATCAAAAGTGTGAAACTTCTGCATGCAGCCTAGTAAAATGAACCAGTTATTGTCGTATCTAACCGTGTGGCTAAAAGTAACTAAAACAGGTATCTTTAACAGTGTATCTTTTGGTTTCCTGTTTTATCATTAACTTTTTTTGAAAAACACATCCTTAAAGTGGAATTACTTGGGTATATTTGAGTCAGATAGTTGAATTCGATATCTACATTACCTGAAAGGATTTGAAGAAAAGGTCTGAGCGACTTCTAAGAGATTACAGCATTATGTCTTCGGTGAACCTAGTTCTGTCATTGTTGGTCTAAGAGTACAGTTAAATGACATGAGTACTGATATTAAATCAAATAATTAACACTTGAAGCACTTAACTGTGTTAACTTTACAACAAATAGGTCTCGTCAATAAAAGGTATCCTATAGTAGACTGATTCGTTGTACGATAATCAAGTTCAAGAAAATATGGTATTTTGATTGAGCACTAACTAGTGTCGTGTATCTAGTCCTTTGTTTACTGCAGACTGAATTCTGTCAGTCAAGTTTGCAATGTAGCCACCATGCTAGGTGACACACCCTCACGGTGCGCTAAGAACTGTTGTTATTAGATGGTATAATAACAAATAAAACATATTTGAGAATTAAACAACCTTATTAAATGGTGACAAAAATACACCATAAATGAATGACGTAAACCAGACCAAAAATGTTTTGGCAAAATACAAATGTTTGAGCAGAATCTAACATTGACTCTGGAAATGGTTTGTATCAACTTCAATTATTCCACACATATAACGGTGAGTTAGATGTCCAGCCAAATAATAAATCTTAAGAAGCATGAAACATCTCTGGAAATATTCAACTTCGGTGTCTGGGAAGTTTTCTTTTCTCCACAGGACGATTTTCACTCTATTGTACTTGAATACATCATGTATAGTTACTTGCCACACAATGACGTCAATAGTTTACATCTAATTATAAATTACGGCCAGTCTGATCTTTAAAACTTCTTCAGTATTAAACTTGTTGAGAAGAGGTTACATTATAACAAATAAATGGAAAATTTTGAATACTGATATAATTCTTAACTGCACTGCCGTCACTCAATCAATATCGCATAAATTAAAAATACAAAGATTTCATTACTTCGCGTTCCAAAAGATCAAACTTTTGCTTCCCTCATGCAATCCTCAAAAAGTTGTACAAGACTCTTTAATGTCTCTGAAAATAATGAACACCTAATCTACGACTTGGTTAGACCAGATTGAAGCTGAAGGTATGCGTGTGTTCTTCAAGCTTTGACTTTAGGATAGAGTTTTTAGTTTGAGTTTAATTGTCTTATTTAGTCTTGCTTCAAGTAAAAGTTAAAAAGTTCTGTAAAATTCACGATCTTCCTAATTAAAATGGCACTTCTTGTGCAATCATTAAAAATATCGAACTATAAGATTATGATATTTCCGGAACTGAAATCGTTCATCATAACTTGGCAATATTATACTTTTCACGAGGGAGATAAAGTACCATACGACTCTGATTAGCTCTGAATTTTCCCTGATAAAAGAGCCCCCAATGTCAGTGTCTTAATGTCGTTGCAAAAACTATACAGATTTTAAAATTTCCACTCGGTAGCTGCAGAATACTTTCAGTTTCCTTTAAGTTTGGTGATCAATGAGATTAGAACAAGTAGCAATTCGAAAGTAGTTGAAACATTTTATAAATCTCCGTCACGCAGGAACATGAAGAAGCTGCTTGACATGTGCAAAGAGTTCTACTTGTCAGGCCGGAAGGAAATATTTGCTGTATCAATAAGATAGGTGAACTGAATGAGGTTTAATAATTCCAGGCAAACATGCGGCTGTTTTAGATATGGCATGTAAAAAATAAAGTATGGTGGGTTGAAATCAATAGAGATTATGGAACATATAACAAATTTTAAGTTCGTTTGCATAAATTGAAAGCTTAGAGAAGATTCTCACCTCTAGGATCATTTTGTGTTAGATATATCAACCGACATGAAGAAGGACTGAGAGCAGTAATCACATAGCCAGTAATATACGTTAAAGCACGTACATAATCCGCTCTTGGAGGTACTTGCTAAGCAGTGAAATAAAAATGCCAAATTCTCACCTTATGAAAAACAGACCTATTGTAGATTATATACTCATGTTCATACGGTTTCCAGGCTCGCAGCAGAACGAAATCACGATTAGCAAACGCGAATGGAGCTCTAACTACAGAAATCAAGAGAAAGTAAAACTTACATCCAAAATGCTCGATGTAGCAATTCCATGTTACGCGACAAATTGGAGTGGACTCACGCATAGTATTATCCCATGATGAGCGGTAAGAATTGTCATGCATCATATCATATATCACGTTGGAAGGAACATCAGGAAAAATGGCAACCACTTTGATCATTTTCATGCTGGTATGTGGGGTTGACCGGGTGTAAACTTCCACGTTTTTCTTCCTGTATCGCCGTTTCCAATTCGTGTCATCTGTTGCCATGCCCTTGAAGCGTTGAAAGTCGTCATCCTTAGGTGGTCCAACCTCACCAAGTCTGAAGATCTCCATGTACAAATCCGATGCTTAAATGCTAAAAGTTTCCTCTCTCCTTTTTTCGAATATGAGTCCAAATACTCTAGAAATGACGGCAAGATAAATATTTTATGAGAAGAAAAATGATGAATTTTAGAAACACCGAAAAATCCTCGAAAAACCAAAGATTAAAATTGTCAAACAGGTGCACACGCTTACAGGTCCTTAATCGTTACCTCTAGCACTAATACTTCTACTCAAAATACGTATCCAAAAGTAGACTGAACTAAAATTGAAGTTTCATTGCTCAAACATTCACTCAGAGTAAATACATTAAGCAACCAAATTACTGTGAATAAAAATATAGGCAATGTTGCAGGCTCCTAGATACAGAAGAGCAGTGTGATTTTGTTTGGCATTTATGTATTTAGATTTAAAACCAGAAAAGCGAATAAAGCACCACAGGTACGATTACTGATAAGAGGAATAGCGAGTGGACATTCTTATATGCGTGACATATTCCGTTGCTTGTAGCCTTATCTAAATAGATAAGCATGTGTAGCAGCAATACACTCAACAGCAGTAAGACAAAAATAATAAGACGGATTACAGTGATGTTTGAGCCGCGGTAGCCTTACCCAGTGACTTTTTATCACCTGCTAAAGGTTAAACAGAACTTGTTGTTTTACAGTCTGGAATCTAGGTATTGCAAACCAAAATAAAACAACAGACATTAGGGAACCAACTGACCAAAATATCAGAACGATGACTGTAAATGATTTCCTTAAACAAATTGATATATGACCTAAAGTATCCCGGTTGGAGAAAAGTAGACGAAAAATGGATAAATAATCGTTAAATGGGCACGGTTTTGGTCTAGTGCAATAAATGACCAAGTCCAAGTTAGATAAAGCAGAAATAGGAAAATATTGCTTGAATAATGGTTAAAATGGGAAAGTGATGGTTTTATAATTGAAAATATTGATTAAGCCTAGGCAGCATATTGGTTAAACCATTGTAAATTATTAACCCAATAGTGGTAAAATGTTGGTGAGATATCAGACAAAATTGTAAAATATTGGTGAAGTTCTGGTTAAAATAGGAAACATTATGTCGTATAACCTAAATTCGCTAATGAACCCACTTCAGTGTTTTAAATTTTTATTCTGATGGATATACAATTTATCATGCCTATTGTAAGAATGACTGAATTAGGTTTTCAGTCCAAATGCTGTACAACAAACAGTCGTATGAATTATTTCAGTATACTTGGTCAGCTGGAGGCTGTTTTTCAAACTGCTGCCACAGAATAACATCGCGAAAAATACGGTAAGTTAACTTACCATAACTATTTAAATTTAAACAGTTACCCAAAACGAAGTATTTTGCCTCAGTGATATAGAGGTCAAGTCACAGTGATGACTAGTTACTCAAGCAACCTGAATGACATGCTTCTTCTGTGCAGAACCTAATTCCGTAGTTGTGGAATAATTGTGAAAAGGCCTGAGAAATGTATTAACTGTTCACTTTCCCCTCTCATTTTTGTGAGCAACTTTTGTCGTGTATTCGTGTTTATGAGGAACATTTTAAAAACTGAAAACAGTAACATAAACAAAATTTACTAACATGTAATAGCAGATTTAAATTACCACAAACTCTCAATATTTCAAGGTCATTAAAATTAGAAAGACAAAACTAAGACCACAAGATCAAGGTTTTGGAATACTCCACGAAAGGTACATTTTTCAACAGACAGTTATCCGATATACAAAGTGAGCTGCCAATATGTGACACGAATGACGCAGTATAGTTTGGCATAGTTATTTTGGAACTGCAACTGAAGGTGAACTTACCTACCTAGCGCTGCTGCATAACTGCTAAATTTGAATAGATTGCATAGGCTTTGGAATGATTATCTCGCTTTGATAGCTAGACTTACCAACAGTAGGTGGGCATCGAGGGTAAGTGAAAAGTGTTATCAAGAAGACTATGAATGAGTCTGTAGCTGTGATAGTGATATACCGAAAAGTAGAACACACGGGCAGAAAAGGCTCCCATAATTCCTTATAAATGCCAGGAGATAGGCCTGGTATTGGTGAAGACACTCAAAAAGGAGTAATATAACACCACATATCTCGCCTTAGGAATTTTTTACATTACAATGGGCAGAAATTAAACGCCATGTACAAGGTCATTGATGGAGTGAGACGCTCAAAGGTCATTTTCGTCCATGTTAGTCGGCCATGTTGGATTGCAGTTCCGTAGCTGTTCGTTTACGTATTGGTTTTTCCGTTTATCCAACAGTTATTCACAACTTATCTTGATGCACATTGTTTACAAATGTTGCGTTTCACTTTATTATTGTTACCGTTTCTGTTGAAATTAGTTATTTCGTTTGTTTCGAAAGTTTTTGCCACCAGGTCAGTGCATTCGTTTCATTGTAATTGTTTCATACGTTGCATTCATGCATGGTTTCAGTGTTTTAATTGTTTTTCAGCTATTAATGAATTAGTACTGTGTAGAAATCTTGGAGATTATGCACGTGAACATGTTTGGGAAGCAGAAGCCATTGTTTCCAGTTCATTTTTGGTTGCCGTTATTGCTGCTGGCTCAGTTGGTTACTTAATATGTAGGAATCTGGAAAAAAATGTCTCTCACGTTCATGTTTACAGCATGCAACAATCTACGAATGAATCCGGTGAAGAGAGCACCATCAGGGTTGATATTAGCAAAGTTTTCGAAGAACTAATTAAACCCAGAGAATTTAGAAGCTGGTTTGAAGTTTAAAAAGCTTTGGAGCTTTTCGACAAGGTGTCTGTTGTCAGCTAAAAAATCAGGTATATTGTGAGAGAATCAAGCAAGGGTGAGCCACATGTGAAGTATGAATGTGTGGTGTTTGTATGTACTTTTGGAAGCAAAATTAGGAAGCAATAGGAAATCCCTAAATGATTGTTAATGCCTACTGTACTAGATCGAAACGCACGAACTAGGACTGCCTGTAGTAAACGCGGTGTTAACAACCATTTTATTTGTTTCAAAAGGATTTGAAAAACGGCTAACGTACGATGATCTGGTGAGTGCTCGGTAAGAATTTCACCACGACCTTGACCTTGGCGGCCTGTTTGAACATTTTGGGCTACCATATTCCATGTACATTTTGCATCTATTTACTCATATTTTGTTGGTGTTTACATTTAAAATTATGCATTCTAATCGTATCATTCACTCTCGTGATTATATAAAATGCTTAAAACCTAAAAACTTTCATATTTGCAATAAACTCAAGAAAAAGCACCATGGTGGTTGGCAACGTGCTTTAAAATCTACACCCATACATCAAACTACTGTTCCGGTTATCGTTAGTACGAACTGTCGGTAACTGCCTAACAAAATTCTGGATTTTCAGTCCCTGTTGTTGTCCGAAACTTATCATAATACTGGTATTGTAACTCTACAAGAAACCTGGCTTCATGACTCATATGATGACAATATAGTATCTTTAAATGATTTTAATGTATTCCGACAAGACCGTGTTTGTTCCAAGAAAAAATGCGGCGGTGGAGTAGCTACATTTATTCACTCAAAATGGTCTATTTCTAACAATGTTTGTTTCAAATTCTCGAATGACTACATTGATTGCATCACTGTCAGATGTCGCCCGAGACACTTGTCAAAATACAAATTCATTTATATTTCTAATGTTTATGTCTCTCCTGGCTGTACCATATCGGATTTATCTATGTTCGCAGATGAATTCACCGCTTTTGCTGCAGCTTGTTTCGAGAACTCTTTATCAATAGTGACTGGCGATTTTAACTCTTGTGATCACTCCTTCCTTATATCACTTGGCCATGACAATATTGTTAACTTTGCTACCCGTCTCGAAAAAACACTAGATCTAGTATTCATCAATGATGTTGGTATATATGAAGCTCGCAAACGTGCTCCTGTATTGAACTCTGACCACTGCATCATACGTGTACTGCCTAAAATATATTCCAAATCACACAAACGTGTCTTCTCTCACCTCTACAGTAAATTTCAACGGAGATGCTACTCACAAGATAATCTAAGCAAACTCAGATGCATGTTGATAGATACTAACTGGGACCTATTTACAGAACAAACATTAAATGACACAATCACAAACACCACAGATTATCTTAAATTCTGTTTGGAAATATGTTGTCCTAAAGAAACATTATTCACTCGTTTTGACCGTTTCTCTTCTCCATATCTCAAAAAGCTCCGTAGAGATAAAGAACTGTTGTTCAAAACAAATGATAAGTCAGGTGTAAAAAAGCTAAATCCTCTGATAAAACTCGAAATGCACAGACTAAATGTTTTATACAACCAAAGATTTTTGTCATGTAAAACCCCTTCTAGTTTATGGAAACTTTTTAAAGAAATAACTAGCGGTAAGCGGTGTAATTCTGTACAATCTCTTAATGTTAATAATCTTAATAAGTCTTTCATACGCTCCTCTGACGATATCCTTCCTAATGATACAAATCACATAGACAATAATTTTAATGGTTTTAATACCCTTGATGTGCTTAAATGTCTCCGTTCTCTTAAGCCTTCCCAAAGCCTTGGTCCTGATGGCGTACCTGCCATTGTCCTCAGGAACTGTGCTGATATTTTGTGTTACCCTCTTACTAATATTTTTAATGCTTCCTTTTCCAGTAATGTTCTACCTTCTGCATGGAAAAACATTAAAATTGTCCCTATACCAAAACAATCTTCTGGTACCGATAGTAAATTTAGGCCTATTGCAATTACTTCTCCTTTTTTAAAATTGATGGAAAAACTACTTTTACTTCGTCTTGAACCTTCATTGAAAGCTTTTAATGACCCTAAGCAATTTGCATATAAACATGGTAGAAGTACCTTGGATGCTGCGGTTGTCTTATATCATAATGTTGTTTCTTGTTTAGACAAAGGTGCCAAATATGTCCGTGGTGCTTTCCTAGACTACACATCTGCGTTTGACTCTGTACCTAGGGGCCTTTTATTAAATAAGCTCTCCTTGACGCACACAGCATCCTGGGCTAAGAGTTGGTTGCATTCTTATTTTTCTGATAGAATGCAGTATACTGCATATAATGGCAAATCTTCTTCTGCTTTGCTTACAAAAGCCGGTGTTCCTCAAGGTGCCGTCCTCTCTCCCTTTCTTTTTTCTTTCTTCTTACATGACCTGCCACATTTAAACGAAACCAATTTTGTCAAATATGCTGATGATCTGACTGTATCACTGCCTATCACTTCTGAGTCTGACTGCTCCAAACTTAATAGCTTTTTGTTGGACATCAGCATGTGGTCTAAGTCAAATGGTCTTATGTTAAATCCTTCCAAATGTCAGGCAGTTAACTTTACCTTCAACCATCGACGTGACATACATGAACTAGTTAGTTCCCATGATGCCTGTAGCATAGATGGTACAGAAATTGAAACCAAATCAAGCATTAAATACCTTGGATTAGTTCTTTCCTCGGACCTTTCATGGTCATCTCACATTTTATTGGTCTCTAAGAAAATGTTTCGTCTTACCTTCTACATTAAAAAGTTAAGACAACAAGGTATCAGCCAACCTTTAGTTCTGCGATTTTTAAACTCCTGTATTTTACCCATTTTACTTTATTGTTCTCCATTAATCTTTCCTGGGCTTCTTAAAAAAGACTATGCCGTTTTACGAAGGGTATTAAATGCTGTGAGTAGGGCTTGTGGTTTGCCACTGCGTGATCTCGCCAATACCATAGTCGAGAGACACGTAAATTCCTGTAAAAATTGGGCAAAGGCCGTACTGTCAGACCCTCTGCACCCTCTTTATTCACAATTATCCCCTTGTATCTCATCAGGTAGAACGAGAAGTCAATATAAGAAATTATATGCTCGTACCACTAAGTACAAAAATTCTACAATACCGTACTTAGCCCGTATTTTATGTGATGAAGACACTGTTAGACGTGAAACATATAAGTTACTATGTAATTAGCATAGTGAATCGACCCTTTCATTGTTCATCTTTCTGTAATTCTATGGTGTCACCCTTTCTATCGTTTAATTATAACTTTGCTATTTTTATTTTAGTTGTTATTACTATTATTACTATAATTTTATATTTTTCTCATTATCCTCTACTGTAATTGCTACATAGCTCCTATAAAAACGTTTTGTTATCATTATTATGTATTAATTATTCCGTTTATCTACTTTTTTTGTTTGTTGTTGTCGTTTTTGAGTAAATTAGATGCAATACTGTACTGAATGCTGAAAATTCCTTGCTGTATCATTATTACTGTTTTTGGAATAAAGCAAAAATTATTATTATTATATATAAAATCTGTGAAGAATAACGTTTCGAATTTACAACGTCTGAGAAGCTGATTATTAATCGGGGTGAAAAAGTTGGCTGGTTACAAATTGCTTGTTTCAGTTCAAATAATGAAATTCCTATTTTTCGGGTGCTTGTGATTTCTCCGTGGTTATAAACACGGTTGCCCATGATTTATAAGAAAACTTTAAATAAATTTTCTTTGAACCAGTGGTCTTCTTTTTCTTGGCGAAGCATCTATTGAGACGATTAGGTAGCAAAGTAGAATGTTCTGTGATTGAGAATCGTAGTCGTTGAGTTTCGGATTTATATCGTGCATCTAACTGCTATAACCCTATGAATAAAGCTTTTTCCTCATGGTGCATTATGATACCTAGAAACCATAAGCACACTGCCTTCGATAAATTTGTTTTTACTTTTTAAATGACAGCAAATAGTGAGTCATTTGAGGCGATAGGATAAATACCTCTAAACGCTTTCGTGAAGAGATTAGGATATGTTTATTTTCTCGACTAGGAGACGATCTTTTTACCCAGAAAGCTCTCAGGATGTCCGCTTTTACTTTGTAATTCAAAGATAACGTTGAGTTGCTCACTTAGGTAGTAGCAAGGGGGTAGCTTTAGGTAATGCGTCATAGAAGTAAGCAGTGTATGTCTATTGTGTCTAAATATATTAAACGTTGTAAAGCCGGTCAAATCGTAGTTCTCAAATATGAGTTAGTTTTTTAAATAATGAGTGTACCGTGCTAGCGTATGTGCTCGAAACGTCATCAGTTAATATAACTGTACAACACTGTCTGATTTATCAAAATAAAATCTTATCCATAATGGAGTTATACTCTACCACAGTGCCCAAGTTTTATACTTATATCAGCGTTTACCTTGGTTTGCATACCTAGCTCATGCATGCGTGTGATATACATTTAAGGCTAATACGCTGTTTGATGAATTAGTCCGAGATACTTAAAGTCAGACTTGAGCTGTATATCACTGTCATCAATTTTGCAACGGTCATAGGAATTAACAGCTTCACCTGACTTTCTCTTACATCGGAAACTGAAATTGACAGTCTGACATTTGGAAGGATTTAGTTTAAAAGCATTTTCTGACTACTAATAGAGAGCTGTTCATCTTAGTACAGTGTAGATGCGAATTAAAAGACACCGGAATAGTTAGTCCGCGCACTTGACATATTTCATTTCGTATGCATATGTACATTGTTCGTCAAACAAAAATACAATTGGTACTGGACGACTATAATGGAGAAAATGTTGTGATGCAAGACTGCAGCTGCATCTAAATTACTTCTACTGTGTTTACAGGCGAGTCATTTGAGATCGTTAAAGGCTTTAAGTGAAGGTTGAAGATTAAGTAAGAGTAACTTTTCCATAGCTTTTACAAAAGGGGAGGTAATAGCAATAGGTCAAAATTTAAAACATGTTCCATTAGACGACTTAGGTACAGGTACAATTTTAAAGTCCTTCCAAACGGCTGGCACAACATTTCTGGAAAAAGATTCATTAAATATGTGAGAGGATATCTGTACATTTTTGAAGAATAAGGCTAGGCAAACAATCTGGAACTACAAGAAGGGTTCAACGACTGGTGATATTTTAGAACGTCATTTAATAATAATAATGATTTACTTTATTCCAAAAACAGTACTTGTGATACAGAATGGAAATTTCAGCATTAATCACAAAATTGCATCTAATTTCCTCAATTATAAATAAAATTAATCACAGAAAATTTTTCTACATTTACAATAGGGTTAATATAAAAAAAAATAAAAAACATGCAGCATATAAAAAGGAAATAATAATAATGATAGCAGCTAAGGTAATGATAATAATACAAGTGGAAATTGCCGTGGGCTTGTTTCACACAGTATTGTCGATGCGGTATACAAATCCTTGCATGATTAAAAATATTGAATATGATGTTCTCTTTACATGATATGGTGAGGGGAAAAACAAAGATTACAGCAGTCATAGAGATAAGTTGGTGTTTGCAGTTATGAAAGTAAAAACAAAGAATCAACAGGACCATAAATATAATAGAAATAATAAAAGTAAAACTTGAAGGTATATAAAGATGGATGGAGGAGATTGTTTATTTTGAAATAACAGAGAAGATTTGTAGCTCAGGTGGATGATTTGCAATTAAAAGTGTTCTCTGAAGAAGAAGAAATTTAAATCATTTCACTCTGTGCTAAATATGGCGCTGAAGATGTTGTCCGGAAGGACGACGAAAGCTTCGCGACTAAACCAACCAGCTCAGAGAACACTTTTAATTGCAGATTGTTTATTTACTAGATGAAAAAAGGTTTGTATTGAAACCAAGGAAGCAACTCTCATTAACACTTGTGACACCAGAAACCTTGGTATTTGTGGGAGAATGTATGAATGCCTTGTTTACCGTACACACATCAAATGAATAGGATATACTGTTGTAATACTGGAGGTAATCAGATGCATAAATGCGTAAGTTATTTAATATTCATAAAGTAGATATGCAAACACCGCAGTTGTTGATTATAGAAATGATGGATATTAGATAACATCACATGATTCAACGGCATATTAGAAATAGATGAAAATTGTTTCTTTGCTCACTGTCAAGTGAACAGTCTATTTGACGATGTCACTGCATATTAACAGATTAGTGAAGTAGCTGTCAAGCCTAAGTCATTAAATTTACTTGTACTTCATACTTGGCGTTTAACAGTGTACAGAATTGCAACTGGCTAGATAAGGCGATTTTAGCGTATCGAACAGTACAGAATTATTATTCCACTTGCTAAATCTTACTTAGTTTTTACAATGTGCTACTGTATAGAAACAGACACGAAATCTTACGAAGGGCTAAAGTAACAGTCTCATAATACTATAGTAAATCTCCATCCCTCTAACTAAGCTTAACATGCATTGATCCGAATTCACTCATTACAAAAGCACATAGTATAGCGACGCACTGAAAAAGTCTAGAGGAAGTAGAATTGAAGAGTATATTAAACATTTCATTAATTTACAAAAGAAAATCCCGATGAAGAGTATTAACGTTAGTTTGTCCGGATGATATTTCCGCTGGTTTCATATTCGACAACTTCCGTATACCTGAAAAAAATAAAGCACATGTAAGGACTAGCACAACATGAAGTTATTAAAGATAATTCTACATATTAGCACACACTGAATACACTGATTCGGTTAATACTAAGTAATATCTCATGCGAATAAATGTATATGTAGTTTTCAGCTGGTTTTTATATTGGCACTATAAGCATCAATAGACCTCAAATGTTTTCCAGTATTAAAGGATTACACGCAAATATCAAGACAATCTTTGAAGCTTCCATACTGTTGAGGCGTCATACTCTCATTAACCTTAGTTGCAGATCAACTTCACACTGAATACGTTTACATTAAATGAAGTATTGCAAATATGTAACTTAGAAATTGATCCATAATCTCAGTAATGTCTAATGAGCATAGTTTTATGAATCCTACAGAAATTACATTCTCATATTTAGGAATCTATAGCCATCAAATATAAGCGTGCTTCAACTCTAAGCAACTATGCACAGTGTTAGCAGCATAGAGAAACACTTAAAATATTGTAAGATACGCAGACCTGTTGTGTTGATGTGGATAACAATGACATATAATGCAACCTAGACATTCGGTCGTGACACTGCATCTGTACTGCTTCATTTTAATGGAAAATTCAGGAAAAATTCATCACCACTACTGGTGATCAAAAACAGTGCAGCATTAAGTTTACAGTGCCAGTGAGAATGGCATAACAGACAGTAGACTGATAGTAATAGAGCTGACTAGATTCAGTTCTCATAATCGACACAATCCATGTGTATAATGATACTATACACTGAATTAATGCACTAAGCGACACAGTAAGGAATTTAAACGAGTGATTGCCTTCTCCACGGCACTGCACTTGCAATAATCTTGACAACCACCTACGTTTGCTAGCCAAGCAGTCAGCTAAGGAGACAATGACATTGAGTTCACATAACTCATATTACACTACACTAAACAGTGCAAATATACATGAAATCCACTTAGAAATAACCTCTCAACTTACGATAATTCCTGTCCAAACACACACGGTGAGACACATCTACATGATTACTTCTATTCCCACAGAAGGTTCTGTTAGCATTTACAGGTGATTTCGAAGTACTGATAGAATTCTTTTGTCAAAAAGGACTGTTCTTCACACGTAAATAGGCTGAATTAATATCTTGAGACGTGAAGTCTCCATTGAATGATACCATGACGAAAGGTGCAGCATCTAAATAAAGTAGATTATTTGTGTAGATGAAATTACCCTTCAACTATCCTATCTTTCTCACTATAGCGATATTTTGCTACAGTTCGCCTGAAACACTGATCGTTGCAGCCAATATGCTGTAATAAAATAAAAACCACCATAACGCCACTAAATAAGTTTCTTTTCTTCCTTTTTCAGAAAGAAACGCTGACGTGGCCTCACTGGAACAGGAGGAAGATCGTTTGGCCAGACTTGTTATAAGTGACGATAATTAGCTTGTACCCGGTTAATTCAATCCTGCCGTGGTTGAAATAAAGATCTCCCTCTCGTCTTCTTCCTTTTCCGTTGGTTGTGGTTGTTGCTTGCGTGTAACAATTGGTGTCGGAGGTGGAATCTTTATTTCAACCACGGCAGGATTGAATTAACCGGGTACAAGCTAATTATCGTCACTTATAACAAGTCTGGCCAAACGATCTTCCTCCTGTTCCAGTGAGGCCACGTCAGCGTTTCTTTCTGAAAAAGGAAGAAAAGAAACTTATTTAGTGGCGTTATGGTGGTTTTTATTTTATTACATCAATTGTTACACGCAAGCAACAACCACAACCAACGGAAAAGGAAGAAGACGAGAGGGAGATCTTTATTTCAACCACGGCAGGATTGAATTAACCGGGTACAAGCTAATTATCGTCACTTATAACAAGTCTGGCCAAACGATCTTCCTCCTGTTCCAGTGAGGCCACGTCAGCGTTTCTTTCTGAAAAAGGAAGAAAAGAAACTTATTTAGTGGCGTTATGGTGGTTTTTATTTTATTACAATGCTAGGGGGTGTCGCAGTCAGATTACATGACGCGGACACCAAAATAACAGGCCAGAAAATGGGAATTCTCATCAATCCAGATAACATATAACGCAATTTCATTAAAAATTATTGACAAAGAAAAATTTCCAAGGGAAATTTTAACAGCGCTACTAGAACATGGCATTTAACGTCTACCTTACAATGATGCTGAAGTAACGCTCGCAAATTGCGAACTGATGCTTTTTATTGTAGGTATATTTTGCAATGACCTGATATTCTGTGAAATATATCATCCTGCACTATTTTCCTACATTACCCTTCTGGTTCAGAGCGCAGTGACCTCTTCCTCGGCATTCTTTCAACGGTTTTAGCCACTGATTCATCAGACACTGACACTATTTCGGCAAAGTCCGTCTCACTTGAGCGTCCTGTGAAATTTTTAAGCACCACCCTCATAACTTCAGGCATACTAGTATTTTATAAATACATAAAATATTCCTCGAGCACCAAACCCCATTATCGCCGAATAGTTAAAAGTTAGCTTAACATTGTCGTAAGCTTGAGTAAGAGACAGTAAGACGCAAATAAACTTAGCCAAAATACTGAAGACTAAACGCAAAACTCCTGACCAATTTAATAGCGAACGTAGTAAGTAAGAGACATACAGTGTCTTCAGCGAAGTGGTTCGCACGCAACGAAACAACGAGTGAATGGATACTATAAGCCCACCATAGCTAGTCACGATGAAGTTTTACATCGCTGAGATTACCCCTCTCTGAATAACCTTGCTTAAAAACTCACGAAAATTAAGAAAGCTTTCTCCTGAAAATTTCCGAACTTTTTTAGCATTTTACATATCAGTCTCTCGTTCTTTTTATTTCCGAGAATATGAACTCTCTTTATATAACCTATCTAACACTTTTTCTCTTGTCCTATCTCTCTTTCTCAATTTCCACCTGTTTCGTCAACCTGTTAACAGCCCACACTATACACTTAAAGTACATTATTATCCTCGCGGATGCTACTTTCCGAGGGCTGCAATGGTTCAGCGGAGAGGTGTTCTTCAAGGGGGCTTCGAAATATCTCAGGGTAACAGGAAGCAAGCTCCAATCGATCAGAACGTCCATACGATCTTGTCAAAAACATACTGAATCTAACACCACATTTTGCTGAAAAACTTGATATCAACTAATCTTTCCGAATGACCAGTGAAGTGCCTAAAATGGTTTGCTATGATAAATAGTACAGAGGCCGGACTAGTTATACGTGACTTTTGCATATAACTTAATTTCACAGACTGTGTCACCTTTTATAGTTACTTCAGTTTAGAAGTGGAAAAAGATTTAGAAATATCCACAGAATAGTAGTTGGTTGAAGCTGAGTTGTGAATTTATTAAAGACAGACCATATTAGCTAGTGTTTTGGGTTTAAAATAGGACGTTTGTGATAAAAAAGAAACACAGCTTTTTACTCCGAATCGAAAATAGCTCTAAACTAACCTAGCAAAAATACATGCATAAAACCGGCTCATAAATCGCAATACTCATGCAACCACTCACAATAAAACATTCGATTGGGATCTCTAACCGTTTTACAGTGAACTTCTCCTAATCATTCTTTTTATGTGACGCTTACGTAAATCTAGTTGTGTCAAATCGTTGCTGCCACCCTTGCTGCTAATTTTGCGGGGGCAGCTTTCGTATCCTCATGAGTCAATAAGTTTTCAGTGACCTGAAAGAGTTACTAACTCACCAAAAAATCATCCTAACTGTGCGCCAACTCCTGTGTTAACGGCAGGGTCTGTAAAACAGTCAACAAAATTGAATGTTACGGTTCAGTCACTAGTGGTACTTGTTCTTCCCAGTCGAAAAAGTAATTCTAACCCAGCTAGTGCATCTATATCATCAATTTAAGGGGCTAGACACTTTTAACGGAGGCGGTATCATGTCTTTTCACCAGTCCATCTTGAGTGTTTGGTAAAATCATCAAAAGAAAGTAGAGAAGATTCCAGAACACGAAACACTCAGGAGAGTTGTTAGATAAAAACAGACTACTTTTGGCGAAGCTTCCTAGCAGTGCCGCTGCATTTAGGATGTTTAGAGTGACTCTGAGGTGTGGAAATTATACTACTAGCTAAATCTCCGATACCCTCCCGTTCTTGTTTACTTCCCCCGAATGATATGAGTTAGCATCAGAAGTGACTGCAAGCGAACTAACGAACGCGGCCAAAAGTGGTGAAATAAAAGAATGCTTTCGACTCCGCCGGCCAGAGTGTGTAGCTTATACAAGGTTGGTAGTGCAACGATAAGTAACCCATACTCATTGTAGGTGACACTTCAAACTCCTGAAAGGAATCTAGTGTTCAAGACAATTTCTCAAACAAGAGTTAGACACTTCATACCATGACATCCATAAGTGTAAATTTGCAACTTTGGAGGGGAAAACTCCCTCAATTTCAACTAATGGAGGTGGCTATCCACCCAAATTGGGTCTGTTAGCTCTAGGGAAGCTTCCGTCTACATAATGTCTACTCACTTATTAGCGATCAGCTAACGGCTGTTACTCTCACTTAAGCCGGAATGCTTCGAGCAAGTGACTGTGGTATTCCATCATTGATATGATGTCAGCGATGACCTTAGTGAAAACATACAGCTCTATTACAGGCGAGGTAGACTGGAAGAACCCAAGTATTTACAAGTTTACCTAAGCCCAAATACCATCATAATGATGGAAATAGCTGATATCTCCTGCTACAAGCAGGGTTGCCTGTTTCAGATGGAGCGACAATGATGCTGAGTTGCCATGTGTATTGATCAGTTTTTAGATTCATTCAAGTAACAGATTCGCTGCTCACTGAATTCGGTATAATTCTGTTTCACAGTCAGCTGCACCAAGCACCTATTGGGCGGCATCTACGAGGGACTGTACTGCGTCGGAGGACACGAGAAGCAATTGCTCCGCACCATTATGACTGTACAGAACCTTACGAAAGCTTCAAAAAGCCATCTTTTGGATTCGAGTCACTATGGTATTTTTAACCAAAATCTAGTACATATCATCAAGAGCGAAATGTAATCGAAGTAAATTATACGCTAACCTGTTGGAGAATATAGGAACAAATATATTGTAATTATCAGTCAGTTTCCCTCCAAACATCAGTTGCAGGGCACTCCTAATGTTTGACCAAGTACTTCTTGAGTGTCATGAGTGAGAAACTTTTCATCCCTGTCCGTCTAACATTACAGCTTAGTATAAGAAGAAAGACACCTTTTCCCTATGGTGCGTCATTTTTAAAGTGAATGTGGTTGTAAATAGATGAACTGTACTAGTGAAGACACTCATTCACATAGTGATCTCAAATAGTATCTCATTTAGTCATTTATTCTTTCCAGAGATAATCCTTTAGGTTTAAGAAAGGCATTCAGTGCCGCCTGCGTGTCAAACAAAAAGAACTGATATGTTTGAGTTCTTCAGTTTAGCCTCAGAAGAATACCACTCTCAGGGCAAATGACTGTCCTGCAGGGGCATCAAACAGAGGAATAATAGGCCACTTCCATACAACCTGCGCAGAGATTAACCCTTACGCCCTTCTTTAAAAGTGGCAAGTGCATAAAACAGTTGGGTGAGGGTCAACTTTTAGTCAAGATAAACTGGGAGACGAAAGACGGCGGTAGGATGCTCTTGTTATAATTTCCGCGAGATGGAAGTAATGCGATATGTCCGTATTTGTTGAATCATGCGTATAATTTTCCTGATTTTGTTCTCCAGCTTAAGGCATCCAAATATGTAGTTTTGCTCTCCGATTTCTCTTCTCATTTGGGATAGCTTATATCCTCTGCCACGTTCGTTGTTGTCAACTACAGGACATAACGATGCTCGTGGATATTACAGCCATCAAGTAAGAATATCAAGCCGGAGAAACATGAAAACTGCCTGAGAATACCTATAGCCTCCTACTGGGATCAACCAATAAAGAGTATTATGCGGTCAAGAGGTTAAATGTCAGGTGAGCGGGATGATCAGTACCAGTGTGAGTGAATACAATAATAAGAAAATCTCAAAAAATCACTGATGATAACTAGCTTCATAGTGGAGCCAGCTGTTTCACTTATCGAGAAGTCTATAGGCCCACATCATTTTGAAGCTGTTGATAAAAAAATATAAGGATCAAATCTGAACCATCTACCTTAGAGAACACAACAAAAAACTTTTTGTTTCTTCTAATTACTATGTTCCATTTACTGACTAATTTTTAAGGGTCTAGTTTATTTGGTTAAAGATGACAATTAAAAAAATTAAAAGTGTGATAAGTGAACAAAGGATATTATTTTCGATAATTTATTTATTAGGTTCTACAGTTACACGTCTGTAATAATGAAATAGTTGTTGTCGTTATTACTTTTATTATTGTGGTTAGTGTCTCATTCTCTTTGACCACACTGAATGACTAACTTCCACCATGGCAGTCTGTTGACTTCAGTGTAGACCACAAACTACTCTTCACGTTTAATTTCCCCGTCATCCGCTTGGGTTCTACTTAATTTACGACGGGCAAGCCCAGAGAATGATCATGCATAACCCCACTGAAAATCTACAACCCTTTCCACAATAACAGGAAGAGGATGCAAAGAAGCATTTATGCTTAGACTGGCTCATAAAATGATATTTCATAAACTGGGTTGAATCAACAGACAGAAAGTTAGAATGAGATTGCTTTCAAATGTTTGCAGTGACAGATTAGTCTGTTTTCTTCGATAACTATGTCTAGTGCTTTATGAGTCAGGGTTGTCAGCTAAGTGAACAATTATTCATGACTAAGAGGTATAAAAATATAGCTCAGTCCATTGAGGAGTCACTCAGTGTCTTCCGAGTATTATTCATTTAGTGCGAGGCACTGAAGTTTATTTTGTGTTGCTGATGGTTAGAACTTCTGGCTCTAAGATTTCATGAAATACCTGAGAAATTCTGTCATTTAAGAAGACGTTTAAACAAGATTTGCACTATAAATGACTCTGCTCTAAGCTACAAACTGACTTGATGAAGGCTTCTGACTCTAGCATCACATGTATCACTAACACAGTTTAGAGGCTGACGGTATTGACGTTCACGGATAGTACGAAGTATACTAACGCAAGATATAATACCCACAACTTCCATAGTATTCGTTCCGCGCAGACCAAAGGCAAAGCAAAACGCGATAGTTGATATTCCAAATTACGAGATATATTTCGGGACAAAATCGGATTGCTTAGCTGGCTAGGGATCGTGCACGAAAGTGACACGACGGAGTACCAAATGGCATGGATGCTTGACTGGAAGCCTTCAGCTAAACAAGTCTACTTAAACAGTGAGGGTCAGCATCCAATGTTCAGTGATGAGGGCTGTGGTCAATTATGGTCAATTATTTACCATTGAAACAGTTTACCAGATGTAGCAGTTTTAAAATAAAGAACCTTTAGGAGATGAAGTATGTTGGGAGCTGGGCAAGAAACGCTGTATAAAGTGCAAGTGATTATCCTGTAAATTCTAAAGTAACAGGTCAACTTAAACAGCGAAGGTTAGTATTCAATGCTGAATAAAGAAGGCTATAGACTGAAACCTTCTGGGGAGTCGTTTACCACGACAAACTCATAGAGATATTTAAAAACTACTGTGGTCTTGAAATATTTGTTCGATTTTACTTTCAATATGATAACTAATGACTAAATTAAAACAGGCTACAACTGGGAAATTCATTTTCTCTTCTATCCGACTAAGTGATTTGAGAATGAAGAATCGTAGAATAAATGCGTGTCGATAAGATAGTCGATAATCCAAAAGTCCATTCGGATAATATTTACCACACCGTCTGTGAAAAAATTTGAGAGGATTCTTCAAAACTGTTGACATATTCCCCTTTATTTGATTGGTTGATTTGTTTTCTTCTGAGTGAATGGCAGTGAAGTTATCCTACTAAGATTCCTTTCTGGTACTTGAGTTATTTACGAATCTGTATTGTAAGTCACTGACTGTACTTAAAGTAGACTTTGATTACCCTAATCAGTACTCTACCTAACTCGTAACTACCGATTAACGAACTCGAAGTAAAAAGGCTTGTGACTTTGCAGTATGCCCTGATAAGAATTCTACTTTTCACCACTGATGAAATGTTAAATTTAATAAGTAAGAATATTGTCCAGCTTATCCAAAGTGATACGGAATAGCAGGCTACAAGAGTACGCTTGTAGTCAGCACAGCGAGAGAGCATGCAAACGTAATTGCTCCCATACGAAAAAGTAGGGCGTAGCGCCCATATTACAAGTACACATTAAAATAAAAACTAAAAACACTGAGGGTTCACTACAGTATCATTGGAAGTCTGTCATTCAATACTAAAGCAGAAAGCAGTACAATTTTGTATCACGTAATATAATGAATACCTTTGGAAACAAAATGACATATTGTGATTGATAGTAATGAATTCCCGTGAACATGGGAGGTTTGTCTATCATCTGTGCTCCTACGATAAACATTATTTTACTTCTGTTAATTATGGCTTTAGTAGATTTTTCTCCTTTAAAAATACACCTTGTCGTATTCTATGATACCGCTTAATTTTCCAGAAGAACTAACATAAAGTAAAAATAGTATTGTTTGCTTATTTCAAAATTGATTTTATACTGTTCTCTTTAACTACTTATTTATGGATAAGTAGTGTGATTTAAAAATTTAATTACTTGTTGAGGAGATATTTTATATGCATTTTACACCTATCAGGACAGGAACATAATGGAAAATCATTACTGTATCCGTATATCGCATATGCTTATCATCGTACAACTGTAGGACGAAATTACCCTGATACATGCACTTTTGTGTACTAATACAAACACTTCACGTTCTGCCTAACAGAACAGATCTGAATTCTTCTAATGCATAGCGTAATCACCGTCTTTTCAATGAAAAAGAATCACTGATCTGTAATAAATCGCTGTTCCATAATCTTAACAATCAGGGCACTCAGAAATTATTACAATAAAACTATCAACTCCTCATGTAATAACTTTTTATGCTGTTATTGTGTTTTAAGGTTTTTTAGTCATAACCTGCTGTTCGTGCTAATCATAAAAATCTTGCATTTCTCTTATTGTCATGATTGATCAGAACTAACACCTCATACACCTTAAGGGTTTATGCATAACCTAGAAGTCTACATTGAAAGTTATGGTGGAAAATAGACTTTCAGTAGGTAGATGAAGAAGTAGAGGAAGTCCATTGATTATTCTGAATACAACTCATAATTATTGCTATTTCTGCTATTATTTACAATTAGAGAACCATTGAAAACCAGGGAGTACTGGACAACTGATGTTTCATCCTAGTTTGGGAATCGTCGGCAGTACGCACCCACTGGGATACGAACCCAGGACCTTCCGGTTACAAGGAAAGCTCGTATACCATTCAGCCACTGGGACCCGATTCACTGGCAAGCCCATGAATTCTAACTTCTACCAATTCGTGGGTGCGTACTGCCGATGATGACCAAACTAGGATGAAACAGCAGCTGTCTATTACTCCCTAGTTCTCAATGGTTCTCTAATTGACATCAGTCCGTGATCAACTCGTAAAACATAACTAACCCTTACAAACCAAACTACAGAAAATTATTTACTATGATTTGTCCGACCGATTTGTTCATATGCATTACATATATCAAACTGTAAATTGGCTTGCTTTTCTTTACTGTGCATAAGAACCCATAGGCTCGTATCAGCACTTTGATGTAATGAATACAGCTGGTTCAATTTATCCCAGATAAATAATGCCACTTAAGATACAGTATGTATTTATTATGTTTTTCTCCATAATAATTATGCAAAGGTCAAAAGATAAGACAGAAAAATTGTATAAAATACAAAACAAAAGAACACAGACAGGAACAGATTAATCGATAAATGTATGCACTGAATTGTTTTTCCAAGGCAATGTTTTGCAAAGTATTTGTTTTTGTAAATTAATAGTCAATGAAACTGTATATATATAATCCAATTTTTGCATGTATAGTGTTTTGTAATGATATATAACAAAGATAAGTAAGTGAATGACAACGATGATAAAATGTGTCATATGAATAACGTACAATCAACTGAAATTAGTTTATTATTATTTTTCATGGTGACGTCTCTGTAATTTTTTAATAACTGACTAAACTATATTCTGTGTTGACGGCCTTTATGCCTACATTATTGTATTATGTATTAGTGACTTCCGATTAAGCTAGAAATGTTCATTTGTACTCAGTAATTGTAAGTAACTGAATGTTGCTAATGATTACTCCACTGGGAGAGGAATATATATAACTTATTATTTCTAAAACACGGGGAATTAATTACGGAACAATGAAATTTCCTTCGGATTTCATAAACACACATTCAAATCTCTTAATACACAATACTTTTCACCCAGCGAATTCAACAAACTGGCTTCAAATTCGGATGTTTTTATTTGAAGGTTTGCGAAAATCCCGGTAAATAAAGGCGATTTGATGTCAATTTATGGGAAGTTGTACTCTAGTCCTATGAAGCATTAAAAGCTACCACTTGTATAAAAAGTGTTCATCTAACCTGTTTGTGTATACAAAAATATTGTATATATTTTCTACAGAATATTTAGTTTGTATTTTCGTCAGTGATATATATATATATATTTCAGAATTTCAATTGTACACAAAACATCTGTGGTTAAGTGGAAAATATAAAATTTTATTTTATTTACGAAATCGTCACAAATTTTACTAAATAGGCTAACATTTCTGTCGAGTCGATTGTACTCTAGAGTCACACCTATCTTCATGTCTAGATAACTTAGTGACCGGGAATTATTTGAAGTGTATATAACATCTGGTTTGAAATCGACTGATTAGCAGAAAGAACTAATATGTTAATTGAATTCATTTAAAGAAGTTTGAAACATACATTCAAGTCACTCAAAAAATTCAGACTATTTACTTCCAAAACAAACTGCAAGGTGACACTATTCAAACCAAAGAATGTAATAAGTTTGTATGTGTGTACAGATGACTAACAGCTTCCAAATGTCCTACGCTTTTTGATTCACAGTGTCTTTTTTCATTCTGAACGTTGCACTTACCTACGTTATTTCATATTCATAAAACGAAAACTAATAAGTATTTAAACTGATTAACTCATTCATAAAATATTGTGCGTAGGTGGCGCAGCAGTAGGATACTTGCCAACCACTCAGGTGGTTTGGGGCTCGATCCCCGGCCGGCACACTCTTTCACTCCGCTAGGCAGGTAGTAGGGCTGGCAAGGATGGTTGGTTGGACATGAGGCTAGCAACCCTAGCCCGTAAAATAAACACCACTACTACCGGAACTTCAAGCCCTTAGCTTGAACCCCTATGTTGCACTGGGAAGGTGAAGGAAATAAGACAGATAGGATATTGCATTTAAATGAAAATAAATTTATTAATGAACTCTTTTCTGAAATGTTTCTAATTATTATGACTTCTCTGTCAAACTTAGTAAAATTCTCGCTTAGTGAAATTTAAGTGCAACTATGCTTTACTGCTGTGTAATAAGCTGATATGTTATCTTCAAGAATTAGTTTGTAGAGATCCTGTTTGTTTCACGTTAGACCACTGATTGATACCAGTTAGAGAACCATTGAAAACCAGGGAGTAATTACAGCTGTTTCGTCCTAGTTTGGGACTCGTCAGTAATACACGCCAGCTGAGTTTCGAACGCTGGACTTTCCAGTTAGAATGTAAGCTCGTAAACAATTCAGCCACTGGGACCCGATTCACTGGCAAGCCCGCGAATTCTAACTTCTACCAATTCGTGATTTTAGTGGGACCACCAACTAATGTCATCTGTGGGAGCTCCATCTTCACTCCCGAGTGGATGGATTCCACTGTACACAACTTCTCACCAGAACTCCAGGCAACCTCGTCCTGCAGCTAGTCACTACTGAGCATTAGATTGATTTTCAAGGATTATTTTGTGAAACGTTAACACAATATTTTTACTTAATTTGGAAAAATAGTAGACTGAACTTGTTTGTAAATTTGATAATGAAGCAAAAATAGAAATCCGTTGAGATAAGAACGCAAAGAATAAAATAAGCCCATAAAAGTAAAGCCATACATGTTTGCATTAATATAATTCGATACAAAGTATAGAATCTACTAACATGACCTCGATTTAAAAGTTCGCAACAAGGAAAGTAATACAATAACTTTGGTTAACAAAAGAAAAAGATTCGTAAACAATATACTTCTTGTTACCCATAACCGATTTATTATCTGTCTCATTCAGAATTTTATCAATGATATGTTTACAGGAAATGCATTAATGAGAACGGAAGTGTTGTACTTTGACAGCACTTCCTGGACACATGAATTCAGCGAGATATCTTGAACAAACAGTATTATGAATAGCAGTAAACAGCAGTTTTTATTTACGCAAAAATATATCTGTGAATGAAACTGGTGAAACGAACCACAGCAGCACCGAAAATTAATTATGGCACTATTCTATTATACTTCATTATGAGTTTCCCGTATTAGTGATTATAAAATATGTTGCAAGCCCGTTCACTAAAGGATGAGAATTTATAAGGCAAAATAAGCTAAGATTGAAACACTATCCCACAGGAAAGGTTTTAAGTTAATAACATGTCGAGACTGTTTAGATTTTGCAAAAGATACAGATAAAATAATAAGAAATAACTTGGTGAAAATGATCTTTTTTTAAATTGGTAAAATACCTCAGATTTTACGCAGATATAAGGATGTACTCTGGAGAGTTTCGGAGAACTTTTCATTGTTAGCCTCAGTCACGTCAGAACTGACAGACTAGAAATATCAAACTGTACTAATATTATATGGTGTATGGTGACTAGTTGTGAAATCATAAGTGCGCATTTCTTCTTATTTGGAGATTTGCCAGCTATATATATCTCCAATCCCTAGTGAATGGTTGTTTCAGCAGAAGCCGACCATTTCGGTTCAGTTCATCAACGGTAAAAACAAATATTGACTTAAAGATAGTAATATTTTATCTGTGTTGTACGAGAGGTGGCTTTCGTGACTCAGGTAGTTTGGTGGATAATGCTTTGGCGTTTGAAATGAAAGGTACTGGGTTCCAATCTCAGGGATTGTAGGTACTTCCAGATGACAACTCGTTAGTAGGACGAAACGCGCGTTGTGGACTCCACTGCTAGTCAACATCCCCCAGATAACACTAGTGTTAACCCTCAAACATCGTCTAAAAGCCCGTACTAGGGGATGACAAACAAAAATTTACTTTAAAAGAATTAAATTATACCGTTTTAACCACAAATAAAGTACAGCATTCTGAAAAAATTTTTAAGCTAATAAGGAAACAGAGTGGAAATACGCACATATATTTGACTCCTGTAGTCAAAGTTGCCCATTCCTCCAGCCCATATCAACTGTGGAGAGATGCATGAATGAATGGCTAATTTTACAGGTCACATGTCAATACAAAGCAAACACAATACAGAAGTCCCACTATAAAGATCTTCTTTATAACCTACATACTTTGATATAAAAATTCTAGGTAAGCAGAAATCAGCAAATAAAGAATATTAAAGAAGGTAAATGTTTTGAGAATAGAAATGTAGTCTGCATTTATAATTACAGTTCGCTTCATTCTCCTTTTCGAAAAGATTCGTAAAGCAATTTGCTTTTGCAAAGCAGAATATATCTTTTCCTTATACTGATCAGTGAAACAGATTAATCTAGCAGGTCTTTTAAAAAAAATTTCAGTTTATTTTACTTTCCCTTGATTCCTTTATATATATACTCCTTTCTCTGTGTGTGTATGTGTCTGATTTTTGTTGATAATTTCAAATTGTCCGCTTAAAAAGGTTAATATGATGTGGAGTAAGTAGAAGAGGATTCATTCACTGTGAATTTCAGTCAACTAGTACGTTGGTGGCACAGCGATTAGGACGCTAGCCGACCATGCACATGGTCCAGGGTTCGATCCCCGGCTGACGCACACCCGATATCAATGGTCGGCCTGCGAAATATGGGCTACCGATATCACATGCTGAAAATTCCATACCTGTACCGAAAATACTGTATGGTTTAAAGCTATAATAAAAAAATAACGTGAATACCCCCAGTAACTTAAAAAAATATTCACAATGGTATCTTCATTTGATTAATCTGGGATTCTAACTTATTTCAGTATTTGAAAAGTAAATTTCACAAGGAAGCATTCTGACATTCATCGAAGTGTTTAGGTGAACTTCAAATAAAGAAAGGAAACTTGATTTAAACTGAGTATATGCGAAACAGTTTGTGGAGCATGCAATGAAAAGAAACGTAACCAGCAAATTTGAAGTTAAGCGCACTCTGTATTGGGGTACAAATAGTCTATTAACAGTTTTTATTATTATTCTTTTAATCGATTAAAGATGCCCATTTGAAATTCCAAAAGACTGATTATTGAACAAGGAATATTCTTTTCGATAACTACATCATCAGGTTCTACAGTCATATTTCCATTATAATGACAGAATGATTGTCATCGACAACATTAGTGGTTTTATAAAAAGAGTAACAACGAATCATTTAGATCAGAATTCCAAAAGTTATTTGCAATTAGATTGTTATTAGATTATAATCCAAAATATAGTTATGTAGTGTAATATGCAAAGTTGTAATACTAAATTGACTACCAGTATTACAAAGTAAATGATTATGAATGACAACAAGTGTACAGAAATACATTCTCATGAGTCGTGATCATAATATGTTCCATTCAACTTCGGATCGATTAGTGAACATGTCAAGGAAGGGGGTAGAAAAAAAGGGCTTTTTGGGTTTGAAATTTATGTGTTATATGTGTGTCAGTATATAAGCTAATAACTACGTTTAAATAAGAAAATAAAAGGTTAGTTAATGCAAGTGTAATGACAAGGAGTAGGGGAATTTATATGGACAGGATGAAGGGCCTTAATAAAAGGTATTTATGAATTTACAAACTCCTCAACAGGCCAGGGCAGTAACAGTGGTTGAACCTGTTTCTTCTCCACACAGAGAACTGGTTGCCTCAGGTGAATCACGATAGCCTCTGCTGTTTGGAGTATGCGGTACCTGGATACTTTTGGCAAATTGTTTGGTACCCGATAGATGACGGAGAAGGACTCTTCAGTATTGGCTTTGTGGCCAGTTTGGACCAGGTGGTCTAATATCGAGCTGTTGATGCTTTTCACTACACCTTTATTTAACCATACTGGTATATATTCCCGAGCACGAAAAATCAAGTTCCCAGAGCAACGGCCAATATAACTCGCTCCACAAGCGCAGTTGAATTTGTAGATACAACTGGAAGTGTCTAGTCTAAGTACTTCATTTTTCAATTGGGGAGTCGTCACTGGTCGTGTAGAAAATAAAAGTTGTAGTTTGCTAGCATTAAAAGTTCTTTGAACTGATTTTCTTAACTGCTTCATAATTATTTCGCTTGGTATGTCGCCTGCGAATCGCAGTCGAATGTATAAGGGCTTCTTGTTTACGGATAGTGAATTCTCGTTCTCCTCTTTCTTAGTCATATGTTTCTTGACGAATTTTGCCTGGATAGCTATTTTCAATCAAGGTATCATACACAATGCTTAATTCATCTTCATTTACTTCTTCGGAGCATATAGATCTAACCCTGTGGTTGAGGGTCTTTACTAAATTTTTTTTCTACTAGAGAGGAACGAAGCTGTGAAAATGTGTATACTGTCCTGTCCATGTACTTTTCCTTGTAAGGAGGACATCCAGGAAGGCAATTCTATTGTAGGATTCCTCTTCGCACGCGAGTTTCATAGCAGAATGTACTTCATAGAATTCAGTTATTATTTTGTTCCTATCCGAATCATTATCACAAAGAATAAAGGTGTCATCCATATACCGGGAATAAAAAGAGAATTTTCCGATAAGATTGTTCACAGGACTATTTTCTAGTTCGCTAAGGAATAAATCTGCCGACATGGGACACAGTGGGGAGCCCTTCGCCACCTCGTCCCCTCCTCTGTAAAATGTGCCATCAAATTTCAAATTTACATTCATGGTACACCTTAATAACAGTTCTTTGAGGATTTCCTTTGGGATGCCAATATTTATCGATTGCTTATACACTTGTTCACACATGCATTCAACCGTTTCTACTAGAGGTACATTTGTAAATAAAGATGTTATGTCCAAAGATGTCATAGTTTTATCCTTGATATTAATATCTTTGCTTTTGTCTACAAATTCAAATACATCTTTGAGGCTATATTTCACTGTCTGCTCATGCAAAGGTTTGAGAATATTCACTAACCATCTAGCTAGAGCATGGTAGGGCGAATTTCGCTTATCAAGTATTGGTCTTAACGATGCCTCCAGTTTATGCACTTTAAGTAGGCCATACAATCTGGGCGTGCACGTGCCCGTTGGCCTGATTTCTTCATATAAACTTTCGGGAAATATCTGTTCCTCCCTTAGTTTCTTCAAACGTCTGGTTAATTCATTCTCTATTTTGTTATTGAAATCTTTCTTCTCCTTAAGTTTTTGAAACTTCTATGTGTCTTTCAATATTTCATTCATCTTGTTGATAGAGTCGCTTCTATCGAGGAGGATTATTAACATTCTAAGTGCAAATTACTTTTGGAATTCTGATCTAAATTGATTCGTTGTTACTCTTTTTATGAAAACCACTAATGTTGTCGATGACAATCATTCTGTCATCATAATGGAACTATGACTGTAGAACCTGATGATGTAGTTATCGAAAAGAATATTCTTTGTTCAACAATCAATCTTTTGATATTATTTTTTATTGAGACTTATTTCATGTTATATATTAATGTGGACTACTGGAAAGCAAGGGACCTTAGACAAGTGAATGACAGACTCCGATGCACTATCTTCGTCCACCCTGTAAATGATAAACACTGAATATTTATAAGTCAATGGATTTAAACCTAGTGATCTTCTGAAAACCTTACGGTTTAGAGGTCATATACTTACGACTGATCTACAAAGTACACGCACAGTATACAGAATATTTTGTGGCTTGACTGTGCAAAAGTCTAAGTTTATCAGCTTTATCTCAAATAAGAAGTTGATCCAACCAAAAGTCATTCATAAATATCAAGCAACTGGAGAAAGAAATTTCATTTTGTATTCAAAAGCCTAGAATACCACAAATACTTCATGCAGGAATAAAACTTTCTTCAAGAAGCCTTAGATTTGAGATTTTTTTACCCGCTATCTTTATGAAACTCACTATCTTTCATATTCCAAAGCATGTATTACTAATAGAAGTTAGATTTGAAAGCGTATTCTTTCACATTAAGTGATGCAGGTTTGAATAATGAAACGAACATAAGTTTGCTCCGAAATTCTGGACACAGTTTTTTACAGAATGTCTTCACGTAAGAAATTAAGGGTTGTCGTCATAAATTTCAGACATTTAAATCACAACTGCATGTAAGTAACTTCTCATATTTCCACTTGATTGCATTCCTATCTGTCAGTAATGAGAGTGTCTATAAGACATCACTTTGCAGAATTTAGCCAAACGAATTTTATGCAAGAGTCACATGGTATCACATTTTGCTAGGTGAAGTCAATACAAATATCAGTAGAATAACTAGGAAAGCTCTAACTTTTGCAATATCTAATCAGCTCATTTTTTCAAGTTTTATTACGAAAACCATGAGCGGTTTAGCATTACATAACGCTTTGAAAGTGATACACATATATTCTGTCCGACTGGCGAACTATAAGTAGTAAGATACTAGGTACAGAAAATTTCTTATTCCCTATGTGTAAAACATGACTGGAATAATAGTAGCTTAAAGTGACTTAGCACTGCCTCTGTTACCTATGCTGGATAATAGTGACGAATATTTATGAAAAAGACAGTGATGTAATAAAGTTTTGAATATACTCTACAAGTCTCAGTGTTATTTAATTCAAAATCTAAATTTTGTAACTGCACACTTGAGTGCAGGTACATCTAGATGACGAGTCCCAAACAGGACGAAGTGTGCATCCTGGATTCCGCTGCTAGTCATTATCCACCAGTTTATTATTTTAAAATGTTCTGATGCACACTATTTTTATCTTTAAATTTGCTCATTTTGATTTTATAAAATTTTTATTTATTTATTTATTTTATTATAGCTTGATTCCACACAGTATTTTGGTACAAGTATGAAATTTTCAGCATCAGGTATCGGTAGCCCAAATTTAGCGGGCCGACCATAGATATCAGGTGTGTGTCTGTGGGGGATCGAACCTCGGACCATGTGCATGGTCGGCGAGCGTCCTAACCGCTGTGCCACCGACGCAAATCTGATGATAAAAGAGTTCAGTCAGTATTGACTTATATTGTTGTCTACAATAGTTCGAGATTGGTTTGTAATTTTGAATAAATAATCCGAGTTTTGATGATCTAGCTGCTACGATCAGTTAGTAAATAATCCACTGGGTGAAACAACCATTCCTCTCAACTTTAAGTGATTCATTCCGGTAGAATATACTAAGGGCTATAAAATTTATTGAAATGTCAGTTGAATAACCTAGCAGAACTCAGTTTCCAGGCCATCAGACCTACAGATTTTAAGCATCTATCCAGTGAAAAGCTATGTAAACTATAAAGTTTTGGAATTCAGGAGAAATAACAATGATACACATTATCTATAACTTAATCAAAGAAAAATAACTATCAACCAGTCCACTGTGGCAATCGTGATGTCGAAAATAAATGCCAGAACTTTAAATGTAGGTAATAAAAGCGAATGACGTGAAAGTAGAATAAAGAACCTAGTCCTGATTTAACATAGGTACAACAAACTATGAAATAGCCTTCTTTATTTAAGAAATCGATATCTGTGCTGTAATCAACGCTTACAAAAGTGGTCAAAATGAAGAATATTCTATTACGACAGCTAAAACTTAAGATGAAATTTAACTTCAGACAACAATTTGAGGTTCCATGGATTTGTGTAATAATAGTGACCACTAGAAATTGCTCTATATTAACTCAGTCATATAAGTAATTGTGAGCATTAAAGAATACGCCCTTAAGATGAAAGGAAATATCCTCAGTTTTGAGAGAAGTTTACAACCTTAAGAATTTCAGCGGAGTCAGTGGTGGCACAATCAGATAAACTCAGTCACTACATAGGTGTAAAGTTAGATTACTACAAACAGAACTAACTACTATGAAGTAAAATCTCATGTGGTCATTCGACGAACAAGTTCATCAATCAGATCAATAAGTTTTCAGTTTTAATAAAAGATAGTGATTTCCTAAAGCTCGCCATATTAGTGGATAGTGACTAGCAGTGGAATCCGCGATGCGCATTTCGTCCCACTTGCGACCCGTCAACTGGATGTGCATGCACTCCCTATTCAGTGAGTAATGGTATTCCCTCCGAGCTAAAACCCAGTATCCATAGGACGAAATGTGCATCGTGTATCCCACTGTTAGCGACCATCGACCAGTTCCCTTCAAGTTGAATAATCAGACATTGTTGAAGCAACTGTACAAGGAGGTGACGTGTCAACTTGAGGCCAGGAGCTTTGGTCCAGTCAATCAACGGGGAAGTCCAAAATGAATTATCAAATACTTAACTATTCATAAATTCGTAGCACAGTCCCAGTTAGAAAGTAGAACGTTAGTAACTAATCCGCATGAAATATCCCTCATTTTTAACTCGTCATTATTTCATTGTATCTGAATGGTCTAACGCTTTAGGAAGTCCATACTAGCAGAGATGTTCTGGTATTGCACTAAAAACCAATATGAATTATGAAAGAGTTAAACCCCCCCAGTTTTTCAGCTCGAAATGAATACATAGTTAATGGTGAATATCTCAACACACTTACTGAGAATTTGTGACGATTGACTTAATCGTGCAGCCTTTCATTTTACTCAAAAAATAACCAAAAGTTCTGGGTTAGGTCTCTGATAAAGCTACAGGTAAGCATTGCTGAAGAGTGCCAAACAAGAACAAAACAGCTATTCAGTCAGTAATTCGGCAAGTGATGTGATTTCGTGACAAAATCTCCACTGAAATTCTGAATATCAGCGTTTTTAATTGTTGAATAAAATTTTTAATTCGTTTAAACGCTTGAATACAACGAAACTACATTATGCTGAGTCGAGAATATTTTTGATCGTGTGTATTTTTTAGACCTGACATTGAAGAATACTTTTCAGAAAACATATCACGATAAATACAATTTGAAGTGGCCAGTCTAGGTACTTCATCTTTCAGTCGAGGTAGCACCATCGGTCTTGTAGAGAATAAAGCGTTAGTATTTGAACAAAGCAGCTGGATAGCAAAGAAAGCATTGACTCGAACTATAGAATGCATGAAACTTGTAAGTATTCATGTGCGAAGGCTAAGTGGGTTGCTTACATGGCATCACATGCAAATTTTTGGTCTTTTCTAAAACACAAAATGCGTGACTATATCTATTTACAGCCTGACTGAAATAAGTATCCTAGATTTCAGTCCTAGGGACTTGGTCAGTCGCTTTTATGGAATTAAAGCAAAATCATATTCCGATAAAACAATAAGAAGGCGTAATTTATCTCAGACGTATAATGCATTTGCTCAACACATTCCGGACATTCTGATAACACACGTACACACCACACATTTATATAAGAGGTAATAGAAAATAAAGAATCAAAATTTTATTGTTATAGATCAAAGTTTATACGGCGAACAAGATAAGAAAAAAGGAGAATGAAAATATTATTAAGCAGAAAATCCGTGGTTCTAAAACTGAATTATCAAGACAGGTTCAAAATAGTAAAATGTAAAGTTTTAAGATATAATACAGGATTGTTTTATAGCTGAGTTTTCTACGAATTTCAGTTTATTACCCAAAGCTGTTTTATATATGTGCGTTTAAAGTTACGATTGAAATCAACTTTATGACCCGTCTCTGTCATGCACTTTGTGATAGACGAAGGTGGATTGGACATCTATTTCCAGGGTTTATTGAATTAGATGATTTTATTTGTTCTTATAGCCACTCAGGAATGTATTCGGTAGCTCTAACATGCAGAGATGGATGTATCACCACGAGATCTATACTCAGGTTAGATGGTGCCTGTCAATCGAGAGAAAGCTTTTGACCTGAGTGCTGTACTAATGTGCTTATATTCTCTGGGAGATCTAAGCCCAGTGAATCTGAATTGACCAGTCTAAGATTTCACCTTAAACAGTTGTGACTAGTGTGAACATTATTATTATTATTGTTCCCTTGGGTTCCTAGTGGAACATAGGGCTTCAACTGCACGTCTCCACTTGCTTCTGTCTTCTGCTGTACTTTTCACTTGCATCCATGTTATTCCATACTGTTTCATCTCCTCCTCACACGATCTCCTCCATTTCACCCTTGGACGTCCCACTCGCCACCTCCCTTTCGGGTTCCACTCGAGCACTGGCCTGATGCGCGATGTCACCCAACGGCCTCCTCAGTGAGTGTCCAATCCATCTCCACTTTCTCCTGCATATTTGTTGGGCGATTGGTTCTTGCTTTGTTTGTTCCCATAGTTTCTTGTTGGTGATTCTTTCCGGCCATCTGATCTTCAGTATAGAGTGAAGACAGTTGTTGATAAAGGTCTGCAACAGGCTGTTGGAAATATTCTTTGTGACCTGCCGCCAAGTTTCTGATCCGTATAGCAAAACTGACTTGACTTTTGTATTGAAAATCCGAATTTTGTTGTTGATGCTGAGTGACGAAGATTTCCAGATTGGTTTCAGGTTGATGAATGTGTTTCTCGCCTTCCCGATTCTCGATTTGACATCCTCGTCCGTTCCTCCTGTAGTTGAGACAATGCTCTCTAGATAAGCAGTGTGAACATAATACAAGCGTTATTGTATTGAACCTAGCGTAGAAATAGGATTTTTCTTCAAAAGTTTACACCTCACCCGGGTTTATATTATTTTGTGTACTTACAGTGTCTTTCTAGTCATTTTTGTGAGCTAAACTATTTGGTCTGTGTTAACCAGCAGGTAAACCAGAAACTACAGAAATACCAGCATAAAAGAGAGCTGTTGCACAATGAATGACTTTTTCGGCTTAGTAGTCTGATTAGAATTCTTGTTGTGTTTCATCTAATGGCTGCTTAGATCTTAGTTACTCAGGATCGGTGATATTAACTTAGATACAAACATATTGATCTGTAGAGTTCAGGGAAGGATGAAATACGCACACCAAAAATTTAATTGCTGAGAAAGCAACTTCTAGCCTAACTTTACAAAAGTTAAACTAAATTGTTTTCACAAATTCTTGTTCACTAATATTCTTTTTTGTTTTTTTTAACAGTATTCTCATCTCTACCATGACAACTTTATTGATCCTTTCGTACTTTTACTGACCGAGTTAAGTCTTCCCTTTATCCTAATATTAACTATGCAATTATAAATGTATATATATTCCGCCTATAAAGAGCATAAAGAAACCGATTTTAGCTGAAAGAATGGACGAGCTGGCTAGTTAACACTTAAGATGAGTGAACCGTTTTCACGGGAATAAGAGATTAAAACATTCCGAATCACTTCCTAATGTGGATTAACAGAAAACCAACTGTAATTCAGTTACCACTGAAACTTCTTCAGCACTTCAGTAGTTTCTAAACAATCAGTAAGATTCCTGAAGTACTGTTGTTATCTTATGAAGTTTGTGATAAAACAATAAATCCCAGGAATAAGGCATGCCTAATAATTTGGTTTTTCATGGAATCAGTAAAAAAAGATAAGGATAAATAAACAACCGTTTTGCTTGAAAACTCTCTCTTGAATCACAATTTGTTTTTGAATAAATGGAACAGATACTAATATACTTTTATTTATAGATAATGCATCCATATTTACATAACAGGGTATATAATAGTTAAACACCCCTTAGGCTGGCATATTAATCAGGAAATTAATCCTTTATATATCGATCGGTTTTTACGAGGTAATTTATGCTAATATGATTAGTTGGCTTGCCTTGTCCATCATTCGTTATTCATATAATGACTTAGTATATTATCTATATACACATATATAAAAATATGTGTATTCGTCTGATGGTGTTTTCTACATTTTTCGAAATACTTGTGATACTGCTACAAACCCCTTAAATGCGAATAAAGCATTGGCTGTTTTCTAGTCAGAATACAAATTCAATGTCGAATGATAATCAAGTCTCATACTTTCTTTCCTATAGCCTTTCTAAATATCCTAATCAATAAGCGTAATGTAAGCTTTGTGCCAAAATAAAAGTGTTAGTTATGGTAATTGAAAATTTGACATTGAACATAGTCAATTTGGTTTGTTTAGATGATTACACACCTAGAAAAGGTGTGCGGAAAACAGATGTGAGAAATTTGAGATTTCGAACATGATATTTTGGTTAGTATCAGATTTCAAATCATGCGAGATAAAAGCAGCTTTCATGCATGTAATACACCTGAATCTCGCTGATAGGCATTAATATTAATTCTGTTTTTCTTAATTCCCATTTTATTCTTTTTGATTTAATAGAATTCATCAATAAATATCAGTATACATTTATTTCTATTTGACTTCAATTTATACTGAATATCAGATGACCGGTCGAGAAGAATAAGCAACAAGTAACCCTGACTACGAACCAACTAAGCAGCTACCTTCCAATAAATATACAGCAAGAAATGGAGATGGGTTGGACATACAATGAGCAAACCATTAAGTGACGTCTAACGTAAAGCTGGCTGTCGAGAGGAGCTCATACTGAAAGCAACGAGTTAGATGTATGTCCAAGGCCGACATAGAGGATATATTGTGAAGAGAAGATGAGAGCTTATGGGCCATTGTGAAACCAGCTAAAAACACTGCACAGAACGGAGTGAAATAGCGATATATTTCTGAAACCTTATGTCCTACTTGGAATTCAAGGGAATAATAATAAGTAGGTTAAAACAGTGCAAAATGTGGTCCTAAATATTGATTAATAATATTATTATTTTAAAAGGCAATAATGGTTTAGTAGTTCACCTAAAGAACTATTGCGCTGGTGTTTCACAACTGTTTGGAAACCCAGTGGTCAAATTTCAGATGTGTTCGCTTAAATAAGAGGCATGACACTGCTGTACATCGGGATGCACTAACATACGCCGGAACAAACTGGAATGAGTCGGTGGTTAAAAAATTAGGGATATCTTTCTTATCCTTGTTTCCATTCATCAGTAAAGTATTTTCATCATTTTGTCCCATGTGAAATTTCTCATGAAATGAGTATCTGAAACCTTTCTGTGGAATATCTACACCCATGAAATGTGATTTCACTTCTTGTCCCCCTATGATTTGTAATTTTGAGTAAATGAAAAGTAACTAAGATATTTTGATGCACTGTTAAAACATTTGTTCATTCCTTTCAGGTGCGTCGGTAGCACAATGGTTAGGACGCTCGCTAACCATGCACAAGGTCCGGGATTCAATCCCCGGCCGACGAACTCCTTTACCTCCCATAAGCCAGCAATAAGACTGGTAAAGAGGAAAGGGCATGAGGCTAGCAATCCCATCCTGTAAAAATAATCACTTCAAGCCACTAGCTTGAAGCCCTATGATCCACTATGAACGTGAAGGAATTAACAATATTATAATCATGCTTCTCTTGGAGTTATAAGTATTTGTTAATAGTGAAATAAAAAACGCATATTACCTTGGTGTTTTTCCTTAATGACTTAAATATTGAAATAACGTTTCATTCGCTGCATCTTTGTAAATAGAGAATAAAATCTGTATTTTCGTGAGTGAAATTCCTTTAGTAAGGACTCCTTTTCATCAGTTCTGTTGGTTCTCAAGTAGAAGCGATTCACAGGATTCGCTTTGTGTATCACTTAGAGTAACTGTTATCTTTTAGTGTATTTCTGCATTTCTACGTGATAAAAAGGTGTTACCATGCATACAAATTTGATCCTCGTTAAACTTTAAAATCAAGCCAGCTGAAAATATGTAAGAGGCATTAAAGCAGTCCTGGAACCTATTCTTCAATACTCAAATAATGCTCAAGGATTATGTGAGCAAACCACACCATGATATGGTTACGATTACATAACAAGTGGAGTGAGTGAAGTTGGTTATGTTTCAGGAATGATCACATTTTTAAATGACATTTCAAAACTAGGGGGGTATATGTGCGTATATATGACCTAGATGCTAACCAGTGAAGTAAACACGATACGAAGACTGGTGAATTACTGCAAGTAAATTATAGTTATATTTCGACATAATAAAGGTTATTTGTATTTCCCAATGAATGGAAAACAAAACGATATTGTTGTATTTACTGACGTTTCGCTCATTAATTCTGACAACAGCTTTATCAAAGTATTATTAAACCAGAATTTACAAAATCTCAGCTCATATATAACAACTTAATCATCGTTCCTCAGTATGGAGTCATTTTTCCGTTGCCGAATTGGTCATTTGGTAAATATAACAAAACCAGGTGTAGACCATTGGATTTCTAATTATACACACTTATCAAATCTAGAAATCTACTCCCATTTTCATTGGACACTAGTAACTAGTGTGACGTGTATAGTCCTTTCTTTCGTGCAGACTGAATTCTATCAGTCAGGTTTGCAATGTGGCCACCATTCTAGTTAGATAACAATCACGGTACACATTGATATGATAATATTAGATAGTTGGAGGCAATCGGTAGGAAGCACTGAGTGATGCGGGGTCGAATCTCAGGAGGGATATGAGTTCCTACAAGGTTGCAAATTAGGGCCTTGCTGACGAGTGCCAGCTAGCACGAAACCTGGGACCAAGGCTTCCTCCCGATTAACTCCAACTAACTAATACCATCAAATCTACTCCCAGTATTGATATAAGTATAAAACTTGGGCATTGTGGTAGAGTACAATTCCATAATGGATAAGATTTTATTTTGATAAATCACACAGTGTTGTACAGTTATATTAACTGATGACGTTTCGAGCACAAACTATTGCTCATAATCATATCAAGTTACTCACACAACTTCTTTCCTTCATTTATATACATGTGTGGAATCGACTAGATATTGGAATAAAATTCAATATGAGATAATGTACATTCAGAAATAATAGTACGAGTGTTATTAATCCATAACAATTAGATGGGAAATACGACGAGTGTTTTTATAGTCATAATAAGTTGATTGTTAGAATGTTTTGATGTGTTTGAATTGAAATAGAATTTTAAGATTATTTATCATCCTCTTCTGATTTGACCGGCGGTAATAATATCTTCCATATTTCTGGTATTTGCATTGAGTCACTTCTGTTGCATGTGTTGGGTGTAGACTCGATGAATAAGGATTCCGTAATCAACCTCTCTCTCCACCTACCTATATTACTTTTTAGAATTTTAACCCTATCCCACCCTATTGTGTGGTTGTTTGTTAATGCGTGAAGTGCAATAGCTGAGCTTTTTTCTAAATTACTTATCTTTTCAGGGTCAATCATTTTTCCCTTAGCTAAATTCTTATGTTCTGATAATCTGACTATCCCTGACCTACTAGTTTGACCTATGTAGTTGACTTCACAGTCATTGCAGGGTATTTTGTAAATTATATTATTTTGTTTAATTGGGTCCAACGGGTCCTTCAACCTACAAAGTTTGTCTCTGAGTGAGTTTGTGGGTTTGAATGCCACCCTAATTCCTGCTTTATTGAGAATCCTACGTAGGGCCTCAGATGTCCCCTCCTTATATGGTATAACAGTAGAAGACTTATATTCTCTCTTATTTATGTTATTACTACTAGTTACACAATTATTTTTATTTTGTTTTTGGCCTTTACTGATCTTCTTAATGAATTTTATAGGATAGTTATTTAACACCAACGCTTCTTCTATCTGTTTTATTTCGTCATTTAGGTCCTTTTTTGTGCTACTTAGTGCTATGGCTCGGTTTGTCAGACACTTAACTAAGCCTGCCTTAACAGTTAACGGATGAGACGAATTAAAGTCTAAATATCTATTAGAATGCGTTGGTTTTCTATAAACACTAGTGTGTAGTTTGCCTTCTTCTATTCGTTTTATCTTACAATCTAACATGGTTAATTCTCCTTGTTCATTTTCTGATTCAAATGTGAATTTTATTCCTTCTACTTGTGAGTTTATATGTGTTAAGAAGCTAGAGATATGTTCTGTTTTTAACACTGTGAATGTGTCATCTACATATCTCCACCATATTTTTGGCGTAGGATTAAATGTATTGAGAGCACTATTTTCCCAGCTGTCCATAAAGATGTCTGCTACAATAGGGGATATTGGTGATCCCATTGCTACACCTTCTGTTTGTCTGTATATTTTGCCTTGGAACTTGAAGATAGTAGATGTGAGGCATAACTGGATCCCTAAAATAATTTCTTCAATGGGCAACTTTGTCCTATGACTAAGTTCGGAATCAGAAGTTAGTTCTCTTTTAACCGCTTCTAAGGCCATATTGACTGGTATATTAGTGTAAAGACTAGTTATATCAAAACTGACCATTGTTTCGTCATTTGCTAGTTGAATATCATTTAGTTTATTTTTCATCTCATATGAATTAGTTAATCTAGAGTTTGAATTATTTCTGATAGGGCATAGTAATAAAGCTAAGTGTTTTGACAATTCATAAGTTGGGGTATTTCTAAAATCTACTATTGGCCTTATTGGGTATCCTGGCTTATGTATTTTAATAGCACCATATAATCTACTAGCATTATTAGTTTTAGGCATTAAGTTAAACCATTTAGACTCACCCAGAGACGGCTTCATTCTACGTATTAGTTCTGCTGTAGATTTCTTAACATTATTCATTATTGTATCTACAGGCTTCTTAATTTCCTCATATGGACCCGTTTGAATATGTTCAATAACTTTTTTGATATAGTCAGATTTGTTCAAAACAACGGTGGCGTTTCCTTTATCAGCTTTTGCAATGACAATATTTTTATCCTGTTTTAGACTAATTAAAGCTTCTCTTTCCAATTTTGTTAAGTTTGATTTTGCCTTCTTTTGATTTTTCAGGGTCAATGCACATTGTGCTCGAACCCCTTCTGCTGTTGTCTTATCTATTGAACCTAGCACTACTTCTATGCTAGGAATGACATCCTCTGGTTTTAATTTGTTAACTGTTATATTGAAGAGGTTAGAGGTTTGTTTTTCGTAATATTTCGAGCAAAATTACTGCCCGTGATCACACCAGCTGTTGGAATTTTTCGTTTTTTAATTCAAAAAACAAACAAAAGAAACTAAAAAGAATAGATAATTCCAACAGTTGGTGTGATTATGGGCAGTATTTTGCTCAAAATATTACCAAAAATAAAAACTTATCATTTTGTGTAAAATATTGAAATGTAACTATGATTTATTTGCTCTATTCCACAATACTCAAACTTTTATTGACATCAATTTCTGCAAGTTTCATACTTTAAATTCAATCATACTTAAAAATAGAGACTTACTGACTACTAAAGGGAAACTAACCTGTCATATGATGACTTGAAACCAGCTCACATTCTCTGTCAGTCGGTGAGCAAACGAACGCTTGATAAATTTCGCTTCATAGTGATATGATGAGCATTTATTGAACCATCTAATATGTTGTCGCTATGATGGATTAACGATCACAAGCCAATTATTTCTGTAATAACTCTGAAAATAGTATCCGAAAGTATCGATAACTTGCGCTGTCGCGTTCTTCAGCTGTACTTAAAATCAAAGGCTATGGCCCTACAGCTCTGTTTAAAGTCTCTGTCCTGGCTGAGCTCAGCACAGATCTCCATCTGACAGATGCACTGTCAAACTCCACTCCCGACCTGGTCTTCATAAAGGGGCACACATCAAATCACGATCAATACACAGTAATCAGTAGCACCAACAATTTGAATTGACCATGACACCAACAGACGCAGAGTTAGACCACATACACTGGAGTGTACTTTGTATCAAAACACCATTTTGTTCTCGTTTCAACAAATAAGTAAAAGATTAATGCCGGCAATGGTATTTCATTGACACCAGGCACTAAAGCACCGGGATTTCACCTATTCTACATCCATCATGTTTCCTTACAATATCTGAATAAAGTAAAGCTCAGTTTGGTTTTCTTTCCCTGCAAATTCTTCCAAACCCATCCCGGTGGCTGCGATTTCACTGGATAGTAAACAAACACAGTCGGAATGTCGTTAATCCCTTCGTGTTCCTTAGTAATTAAATGGGGAGGTATATGGCTACCTTAAAGGGGTCAAACATTATGAAATACTAGATAAAGAGTTGTCAACAGAGTCGTGAATACTTTCCTGGTGAATTGATGAGTTGTTAAAACTAATAATGAAATATTCTTCAATACTATTCATTTTCCTAGGATTAAAGCGGTTCGAATATATTTATGTCGTAAATTTTGTAAACAATAAGCCACTGTAGTTATTATTAAATGAAGAATTCAGCACACGACAAAACAATGACATTTGCGGTTAGTTGAATTCACGTGGCATAGAAAGTAACAATTAATTGAAATGCTAGTGAGATTTTGATACAAGCCAGTCAGGAAATGTATATTAAAGTGTCAACTGCGACGTGCTACGTCATCCGACATCTTGTCCACTTGATGTAGAGCGATTGTGAAACAGAAGGCAAAACAAGATATGTTGTTGACAAATTTAAATCAGAAGAATTTCTCTAAAATAAAAGCAAACAATTTGATAGTTCGCTACGTCAAAATATAAATTGGTAAAAGTCACGAATATCTATGTTAAATCAAAAGGTGGAAATGAAATTACGTCGACTCATACGTAGAAGAAAAAGAAGATTCTCTAGGCTGGTGGTTTGGTTTGTAAATAACTCCACCATTATGCTTGACATAATCGTCTTCCCTTCTTAGTTAAGAATCATCAGAGAACAAATCCGAATAAACTGAATATAAGTAACTAGTTAATGGAAATTGACCATATAGGCAAACTTACAAAATAGATCAGAAAGTTAGGGAATCACTTGAATTTTTCATTCCCTTTCAAATTTTATTGTGACTCATAAAAGAAAAACAGAAAAGTATTTTGAACAGCTGCTATAAATCAGTGTTTTGTCTTTTTGGCAGATATCCCAGTAGACAAATGGAATTTGATTTATGTGTTGTTTCTCTGGGGAAATTAATCGATTTGAAGGTGGATTTCACTACCAATCGATAACAGGTACAGTAGATATTTGAAAGTACGGAAACACTGTAAAGTTTCTTATACAAATTTATAGTAGACGATGCTGCAAAGGATTGAGACTTAGGGTGCTGCTGAAATGTTTCAGACAAGAATTCATTGATTTTCAATGCTTCTCTGGCTAACGGTAATATCAGACAAAGAGTTCAATAAAATTAAATCACGAAAATTATTAGTATTTACATGTTGAATATTATTTAACTTATCATGGTTCACAACTTATTTCATGAAAATTCCTTAACCCTTATGGACAACCAGTTATATTAGACTACACAGTACTGATCCCATAAAGTCAAAACTACCTCGTTTCTTATGTAAAAGTTATATTTGTAAAATCTCAGAGAAATTAAAGTGAGTAATTCCAACGTTTCGTTCGGCAAACTGGTCCGAACTTCTTCAGGGAAATTAATCGAAATTAAAATAACAGAGGTTTATATACAAACGACACCTCTTGCTTTTAAAAACTTTATCCGGTCAAATGAGTCATAAAGCAACCATCAAAATATAATTTAAAAAACTGTATGAACTATAATCAAAATTTGACCTCAGAATTCTGACAAATATTAGTCTACTTTTGTCAAATCTAATTCACTTTTTCTATAGTTGGTTTGTAAGGATTAGTTTAGTTTTTACGAGTTGATCACGGATTGATTTCACTTAGAGAAGCAGTGAAAACCAGGGTGTACTGGACAGCCGTTTCATCCTAGTTTGGGTGGGAATCGTCGGCAGTAAGCACCCTCTGGGCTTCGAATCCAGGACCCCACGGTTACAAGGCAAGCTCGTCCCAGTTGCTGAATGGTATATGATCTTGCCTTGTGACCCCTGTGGTCCCGGGTTCGAACCCCAGGGTGTGTGTACTGCCGATGATTCTAAAGTCGTAAACTGAATTCAGTTTAGATTTTCCCATCGATAGATTGAACCTAAGTGCTTGGTCTCAGGTTGACATGTTAAACAGTGTGCACTTTTTCATCAGAATTTTAGTGATTACGTTCGACTAAAGTTCACGGTTGTAGATAGCTGAATATGGAAAATATATGTAGATGCGGCATACAATGGTGTGTGTGCATTCGTGTATGCGGCAACACTTATAAATCATTTGTTAGACTCTACATAAGAAGATACAGACAATCGGGAGTTTAGATCAAGTCTCACTGGTTAGTGATACATTTCCTTCTTCTAATGCAACTTCGCATGTTTATTAATGTAATGTTCAGGAATGAAAGTCAGAGCGAAATCCACTTATTGAGAAAGAAGGAATAATGGTTTGAATGAAACAGCCTTGGTAATGGCTTCAAATAAATGTAATATTTTCGGCTAAATACAGCCGACAAATAAATTTAACAGAAAAATATGAGATCAAATTTCATAAACGTAACTAACTTAACAAAAAAATACGAACTAGGAGAGATGATGTGAACGAAAAGGATCAGAAGTTATGATAATATTATTCATTATAAGTATAGCCTTCTGTAAGTGGTAACATAGTAAAAATTCAAAACAACTAATGAAGTATCCTAGACGAGAGGGCATACTTCAACAAAACAAATGAATGCGTGAATGTTGAACAGATAAGCAATAAAGTGCGCTATACATATATATATATATATAAACATTCCATAACCACAAATGAGTAGGTTAATGTATGGGTTAGTTAACATATAAACAGAATTTGTCCATGAAATACTAAGAAAAAAGATACAAGTGAAGTAAACTGACGATAAAAAATCAGAGGGATCCTATATTCGCATTATGGGTTCAACAACTGCCTGTATAACTCCTCTAAAAATATTCCCTCTTTGGCTACACTGACTTTTATGGAATATAATTTGAATACAGCGCTTGAACAGTGAGAAATAATTAATCTATCCAAACCAGGAAAGGATGTTCATCAACTCCAGAGCTTACCATTTTTACAAATATGAGTGATAAAAATTAAAACAACCAGATTTGAAGTTTTTTTGACTGTGATGGAAATTTCCTCCGTTTTACATATGCTTTCATAACCTCCATCAACTTTTATCTAGTTAACTATCGTTAACTTGAATTCCTCGTTATTCATGATTGCTGTGGTGAAATTTTTTGAATAGTGCTGAAAACCAGACGTTTAGTTACTATTGGGGTCGTGAAACTGCTTTGAAGTGAGCACTATGACTGTTTTCCTTGTATGCAAATATATATATATATATTTGCATACACATGCGTATATATACACTTCTGTTTAACGTAATTATTACCAACTTCTGTGGAAGAAAACAGATATAATGAACAGCGTAAACCTTCTGAACAGTCTTCAGATATCTGTGTACCGTTTAGAACAAAAGTCTTAATCTTTCTAAATACATTCATTTGGATAATAAAAGGAAAATTTCATAATGAGCTATCATTAGTTAGAGAACCATTGGAAAACCTGCAGGGAGAACTGGACAGCTGTTTCGTCTTAGTTTGGGACTCTTCATCAGTACGCACCAACCGGGATTCAAACCCAGGACCTTTTGGTTACAAGGCGAGCTCGTAGACCATTAAGCCACTGGGACCCGATCCAATGGCCAGTGCATGAATTCTAACTTCTGCCAATTCACGACATAGCGCGACGACTAGCCAATGTCTTCCGCGAGTATTTGTCCTCATACCCGACCTGCTGCACTCTTCTGGTCACGACTTCTCACTAGAACTCCAGGTAACTACCTACCTGAATAGGGCAAGTCGCTAGTGAGCATCTCATTGATATTCAAGTGTTGGTTTTTAGGGATTTGATTGGTTACAGGATTTCATCATGAATTGACAGCTGTCCAGAACTTCCAGGTTTTCCAATGGTTCTCTAACTAATGTCAGCTCATTATGAAATCCTGTAACTAATCAAATCCCTACAAACCAACACTTGAAAAGGAAAATTAATTGTGTATAACTTCAATCACTGTTAGTATGATGAAGTTTACTAAAAGACGTTTTGATCTCTACTTTGAATAAACAAGTAAATCAGTAACCTTGTCGAATATTTCTTCACTCGATGGCGTAAAAAATTACCTTATTTAATTGCTCTTTTAATTGCTTGAAACAGACTCGGTAATGCTAACGCCATAAGACAAATCACTGTTGAATTTTAAACTATCACGGCATAATACGTGTTGGACCAAACAAAATCCTCAATGGAAAATGTCAGTGTCAGTTGTATCCCCTGAAGTTAGAATGTAAAATTAGTTAAATGGAAGGGAGGAATCCAACAAAGTATTTTAATAACTATGTACGAAAAATATTAAACTAGCTAATTACTAGTAGATATGCTTCAATCCAAAAATAACACCAAATAGAGGGGAACTAAAACTCACAAATACTGCTGCATATGAGAGATTTCAAGTTATATATATACTCAGCTGTTCTTTGGGTATGGAAAATTCCCTAGTTGTTCATCAGCTTCTGCTGTAACTATCATTTATTCCAAACCACATGGTTTGTAAATATTGCCTTGCTGATGATTTCAGATAAATTGAGGTACCGACAGGAAGTCAATTATACTTGTCGGAATAAATGACTCATCGCCTAATTGCATTGTATCTGTCAACTGATATTTGCTAGCAGTTGGTAAAAAATGTTAACCTCAGCGGTGTTGCCGACAACTACACCACAATACATACAACTGTTGTAAAGAAAAAATATTTATCCCGTTTAGTGCAGTACTTGAAGACTGATAGTGATTCATTCAAATGAGTTAAATTCTGATAGTAATTATCATTTAGAGATTAATTTCTGAGACTTATTCAGTCATCCCTCCCACTATTGGTTTCTAATTCCTTGTTGATATCAGTAACTGAAGCGTACAAATCACTTCATGTTGTTTAAGCGAAACTATTCCCTACCAAGTTAAGATTAAAGATTTGAATAAGTGGAAAAACGGAATACATTCAGCAGCATGACACACATTTTAAAACGTAATCGGTTTGCTTTCCCTGTCAATTAATGTATGAAATTAGCCCTGATGAAGTCTGCTGAAGTGTTAGACAGTAATCAAGTGAAATGTTTTTACTTTTCAGCTCAAAGTGACTGGACATATGAAAAAAAACTAATTCTGTATGAACAGATGAGAGCAATGTGAAGTTTAAAAATGAACTTTTCAGACTGAGAAATTTACTCGTTTTAGTGTTAATTAATACATTAGTAAATTTCTCAACTTATACCAACAAAATCACTGTGATTTCTTTTGTTAGATTTGTTAAGAAGTGAAATTTTCTACATGCGCTGACCCTTCATTGGATAACAAAAAGTGTAGCTAGTTGATGCGTAGTATTGATTAGAACCCATTAGCCAGGAATGCGACATCGTCCGCCGTATAAGTTACAAGACACCTCAACAGTCTACTGCTGCATAGTGTGGCATTAGGTGTTCATAAGCATTCAACAGTAGGTTGGTATTATAGGCTCGTCTGCCTTTGTTGAACAGTTTACAAATCTTCTGGTTTATGTTTCTACTGTTGATATTTAGGAAACATTAATCACCTCTCTATCTCAACTTCATTGACTTTGAAAAGGCCTTCGACAGCGTCGATCGAGAGGTGATTTGGAAACTACTTCGCTACTATGGGGTGCCACCGACAATTATACATCTCATCTAACAGCTGTACAACAATGCTGTATGCCAAGTAATCCACAACGGGAAACTCACGGAATCCTTCGAAGTGAGGACGGGAGTAAGACAAGACTGCCTACTATCGCCAGTGTTTTCCTGATTGCAGTAGACTGGATGATGCGACAAACAGTGGGCAATGAAGAAACAGGCATAAAATGGACTCACACAAAAAGAGACTTGGAGGATCTGGACTTCGCCGATGATATATGGCTGATTTCCCACAAACTGGAAGATATGCAAGCGAAAATCAACAAGTTGGCAGAAGAAGCATCAAAGATAGGACTTCAGGTGAACATAGATAAAAAAGAGGTGATGAAGATTTCTGGGCAACACCACCAACAGCAACAACAACAAAAGACAACAATCAGCATAAATGGGAGGAACCTGAAAGAAACAACTTCTTTTACCTACCTGGGAAGCATCGTTTCAACTATAGGCGGACGGAACTGACGAGAATATCAAAGCAAGAATCGGAAAAGCAAGACAAGCTCTCACAACTCTCAAATCTGTTTGGAGGTCAACAGCACTCAGCATCAAAAATAAGATCCGGATTTTCAACTCCAATGTGAAGTCAGTGCTACTATAAGGATCAGAGACCTGGCTAGTGCGTCATAAAGAGCATCTCAAACAAACTACAGACCTTCATTAACAGTTGTCTTCTCTCAATGCCACTCAAGATCAGATGGCCGGCCAGAAAAGATCAGCAATAGAGATCTCTGGGAGCGAAGCAACCAGGAACCCATTGTGAAACAAATAGGCAAAAGGAAATGGAGGTGGATTGGCCATATTCTGAGGAAACCACCAAGTGATATCACTAGACAGGCCATTGCTCGAGTGGAACCCGATAGGGAAGTGGCGAGTTGGTCGTCAGTGCAAGGGTGACTTTGAGGAGGTCATGTGAAGAGGAGATGAAAGCATGTGGGCAGACATGGAGCCAGGTGAAGACTCTAGCAGAGAACAGAACGCAATGGAGACGCATGGCTGAAGCCCTATGTTCCTCTAGGAATTAAATAATAATAATCTCATTTTAAATCAGAAGTATACGTAAATCTATTGTGTTAAGTTTACATATATATCCTTTGAGATGAGATGATCATAGAAGCTACTTAATTCACAGTGGCAACAATGACACAAAACAGATCATGCAGTCTAAAGACTATAGAATAGGAAAATACTACTTAAATGATGCAAAAACAGACATTTGTACAGAATAAAATGAGCCCAGCATAGATTTCTTTGGTTTTTCTTCAGCTGTGTACAATCACACCTCACTTTATTCTACACAGATATCTGTTTCTGCCATATTTAAATTCATAAATGGGGAATAAGTGTATGAAGAAAAATACTATGATGCGGAGTCTATTAATGTTTACATTACAGTTCATTCTTTATCAACAATAACAGCCACACATGTATTATTGCAGCTGTTTACTTTGCTTTGATTTGCACTTTGTCTGCATTGTATATTTCACATTGCGCATTTATTCTTCATTTATTGTCTACAGTTAAAGTAATTTGATTTAAAAACCTGTTTTGTTCTTTTATTGTCTTTGTATTGTTTTTTTTTTAATGAAAGTGGTCTTGCTCAATTTCAACAACGTAAATGAATTTATTTCTTCATCAGCCTAATTGTTCTTTCTATTAGAATGAATCAGTCTCTTTAAAACATACAATCAACAGAATGTCTTATAGCCTCCAGTCATGAAACTGTCGTTCTTAAAGCAGACTGACTTTGCAAGAATAAGTGGTAATATATGTTTTTTTTCCTTCACGTTCCCCAGTGGAACATAGGGCTTCAAGCTAGTGGCTTGGAGCTTCCGTAGCAGTGTTTATTTTACAGGATGGGGTTGATAGCCTCATGTCCAACCTTTCCTCCTCGCCAGCATTATTTCTGGCTTAGCGAGGTAAAGGAGTGCGTCTGTGGCCGGGGATTGAACCCCGGACCATGTGCATGGTCGGCGAGCGTTATAACCGCTATGCCACCGACACACTGTAACATATGTATATATATATTTGAATCAAGCAAGAACAAGAGTTTTTGCAGAATAAAATGGTACCATCATTTATTCTGTTGGCTTCTCATCAGCTGCTTACAGGCAAAAGTCACTGTTAAATATATCTACAGAAGTAATTTTAGCATACTTGCAAAGATTATGTCTAAAGGGAACAAATGCTTTAAACAGTGGCATCGTCAGGCATCTCTTTGACACGGGTCATGAGGTGGACTTCGCAAAATCGTTCAAAATTATCAGTGGGTAAAAGAGTTCAATTCTCCTGAAGTTTGCTGAAGCCATCTCCATCAAGCGCATGAAACCTGATTTGTGCATTCAGAAAGAAACAGTTATCAGTCTTCCTTTGCCCTACTAACTGGATATTTTCACCTCTCTTTCATTTGAATACCAAATGCCAAAAGTTTCCATCGTGTATGATCATTATTGTTCGGTATAGTGTTTAATATTCCATATATATATATATGTATTACTGTATGCATATACTGATTGATTTTTGTTTAAAAATGAACTCTGTGCAAGTATGTTAAAATTGTTTCTGTAGATAAATTTAATAATGATTTTTGCCTGCAAGCAGCTGATGAGAAGCCAATGAAATAAATGATGGTACCATTTTATTCTGCAAAAACTCTTGTTCTTGCTTTATTCAAATTCATTAAGGAGAACAAATGTATGAAATATATATTTTGCTGTTTCTTGAGAATATCAGTATACCAGTGAATAATTTCCATTCATGTCATCACTGGACAAAAGTATGAGTAGTAAGGTGCAGAAAGAGTGGACAAACAAGGCTATGTGAAACATATTTTTGACCAGATATTGTTAAATATACTTCCTACATTCGTTTTTGGAAATCTCGCCTAGTTTACTAGTTAAGGTCCTAAGGCAGGAGTAAGGAGAAGGTTTGGGGACTAGCGATTCTACTCCGGAAAATCAACCTAATTCCTACAGAAACGGTAATGCACAGGTCATTTAAAATAATGTAATAGTGGTAACATGCTGCTTGAGGGTTAAAATACTTACTGTCATACACAGTAGCTATGGTTTTATTTTATCACTGTATGGTGTAAAATGTAGCTCTTTACTGCTATATAATCATCATTGTTTGACTGTTTGATGTGGAAATGTTGACTTAAAATTAATAAACCCGCAACAAATATAGGTCATTTCAACCGTTTCTAAAGAAAAGTGATAACGTTAATTACTCATTGCTGAACCAGTTGGCCAGTGGTGAGTAATACCATTGAAAAAAATATTTCTTTAGTAAGGAACAAATATATCTATTAAATTTAGTGGTAACCTTTCAGCATTTCGCATTCAGATGAAAGAGAGATGAAAAATATCCAATTACCAGGGCAAAGAAAGACTGATAACCGCTTCTTTCTGGACGCATAAATCAGGTTTCAGGCGCTTGATGAAAATGGCTTCAACAAACTTAAGAAGAATTGAGCTCTTTTGCCTATTGATAATTTTGAATGACTTTTCAACCTCAACCTCATTACCCGTGTCGAGGAGATGCCTGGCGATGGCACTGTTTAAAGAATTTGTTCCCTTTAGACATAAGCTTTTTGGTACATGTTCAGAAAATCGTAGATATGTTTTTCTTTCTGTTCTTCCAATGTAACTGCTCCACTTCTTCGATCTCGCCATGGAACGCCTAGAAGACAGTAGTCTTCAAAAGTCAATTTATCGAAAGCCCACATGGAAAGGACAATACTTACATTTTAATAGCTTTTGTCCATATAGCTTTAAACGTGGTCTAGTGAAGACTCTGTACTATAGAGCGAGGAGGATATGCTCTACAGAGAAATTAGAGGAAGAATTTGAGTTTCTTGGAAAGATATTGAAGAGCAATGGGTACCCTCAAAGGTTCATCAACAAGTATGGAAGATCTGAAGTCACAAATGTAAAACAAATCACAGTAAGAAAAAAGCCAATCTACTTTCAGCTTGATTATAAAAGTGAAAACATTGCAGTGATGATCAACAGAAGGCTGAGCACATCACTAGCCATAGCCTATCCTGCAGCTAAGCTCGTTCCCGTCTATCGAACAGCTTGCTCTTTGATGCAATCAAAAATCGATAGATATCCTTCTCATGTCAACTGCAACTGTATATACAAATTTACACGTATCTGCGGGAGCAGTTACATTGGAATATTTTTCATCTCTCTTTCATCTGAATGCGAAATGCTGAAAAGTTTCCATTGTGTATGATTATTATTGTTTGGAATAGTGTTTAATATTGCATATATATGTTCATGTATATATTATTAGTGTATGCGTATACTGATCGATTGATTTTTGTTCAAAATGAACTCTGGTCAAGTATGTTAAGATTGTTTTTGTAGATACATTTAATATTGTCTTTACCGTGTAAGCAGCTGACGAGAAGGCAACGAAATAAAAAATGGCACCATTTTATTCTGCTAAAAGTGTAGTTCTTGTTTTGTTCAGATTTAATGGTCTTTTATAGATTTCATATTCTTCAAATTGTCAAATGACTGACTTTTCTTGGTCAGATGTCACAATCTATGAGTAAGAGGAAACAAAGTGATCCCTTAAAAACTACTTGATCTTGTATAAATATTTGAATTCCAATGTCTGCTTCACCAACTCCCATCCACAGAACGTATTAGCTTCAGTTTTTCATCAAGTTAAAGGTGGAAATGTTTATAAGTTTCCTGGCACTATTACCTTCTACCAAGTGGATATTCGTCTATAATGTAAAAGTGGATGAAACAAAACAGGATATTATATTCTTATTATAATTCATTTAGGTTACGAGTGGAGCACAGGGTTCCAACGACACATCTCTATTTCATCCTGTTCTCCGCAATCACCTTTAACTGCCTACTACTTCCTCTTCAAGCGATCTCATCCATGTCACCCTCGGGTATCGAAATCACCGTTTCTAGTTTAGGTTCCTCTTGAGGACCTGGAGCTCAGTGTCACTCAACAGACTTTTTAGCTTGTGTCCGATCCATATATATATTAATCACCCAAAGAATATGCAAAAAGAAGTGGAGATAGATTGGAAAAACCCAGGAACGGGACCCGAGTGGTAAACAATGGTTCGGTTGTCGAAGACTAACATGAGAGAGGTTAGATCTTGTGGTCAGTCGTGCAACCAGCATAAAAGGACGGGCAGGAAACAAGGTGAAATAGAGATTATTTTTCAATGTGAACGTATCCAAGGTATATTGTTCATAGAACGAAAACATAAGAAAGGCCGTCAAGAACCTTTCATTTTTTATCTTTCAAATGCGACTGTAGTTCACTCTGCTACTGAGTTGCCAATATTACTGACAGTAGGGATATGAGTCTTCTCAAGAAGTTTTTTTTAGCATGTGGACTTATTCCTTGTCGCATGGAACTATATGCTAATGGGATGGTCTATCAGTCACAATTCAAATAGTATCTGTCGTTCAGTTAGACGAATAACTAATCAGACTCGTATTATCCTGCAAACATGTTCGTTCTTTCTCTCTTCAGACTCCATTACATTCATAGACTCCTGGTAATTGGTCACTGTTAATATACGATTCGTATACATGATACTATTTGAGTATTATTATCATCACTGTAATTATGTTAATTATCCACCGCCCTCTTTGTTGGAATACACACTCTAATAGCATTGCATGAGTTTTCTTAATTACTAGCCTTGTTTGGGGACATTTATTAGGAAATAGTCGAAAGCTCATCATTGTTAACTATTGTTTTTTGTGAATAGTCAATGAAGATATCACACATTACCAGTATCCCTCCTTATTCTCTAAATAGATCTTTTTTACTCTGACTCATTTTGTCAATCTTCGCTTCGTTGGTCTTCATATTTGCGATATCTACTATTATTACACCCTGGAAACTCATATTATTCACACAGAAAGAAATTATGCCTTAATTTTAATTAATTTTAGCACTGAATCCGTAAGACAGAATAAAAATTATGCGTTTGTCAGAAAAAAGGACTTTCATCAACAAAGACTCTCACTTGTGAAAGTGCAGAAAACAATCAGCTTTTTTCATATCTAATATCTTGATGTCATGAATTAATTATGTTGTCTACGACACATTAAAATTAAATCCGTTATCTTACTTAATCTTGTCATCAAAATCGATTTTTCCAACTGAATGGATAATACTGTATTCTTTTATATTTTTTAAATGATGACATATATGCATATTATATATGATGATTAATTCACCAACACTATGAAATTAATTTGATTCCATTATGAAAGAAATTTTATTTTGATAAAGTCACACAGTGTTATACAGTAATATTCACTGATGACGTTTCGAGTATAATTTATTGCTTATAATCATATCAAGGTATTCACACAACTTTCTGACTTCGTTTAAATACATGAATAAAAAATTGATTAGAAATATGAATCAACTTAAAGGTCAATTGACATGAGTGAAACAGAAAGGAAGATAAAGTACATTCGGAAACAGTATTACTACTATCAATAAAATATCGTACGATGGGAATTAAGACGAGTGTTGTTAGTCAATAAGATGGGAAATAAGATGTTTTTTTGTAGTCAAAATAAGTGACTTGTTAGAATGTTATAATGTACGTGAATTGAAATAGAATTTTGAGGTTATTTATTATCCTCCTCTGATTTAACTGGTGGTAATAATATCTTCCATATTTCTGGTATTTACATTGAGTCATCTCTGTTACATGTGTTAGGTGTAGATTCGATGAACCAGAATTCAGTAATCAATCTCTCACGATGTCCATCTCCCTATATTACTTCTTGGAAATTTGACTCTGTCCCACCCTATTGTATGGTTGTGCGTTACTGCATGCAGAGTCAATCATTCTATCCCTAGCTAAATTCTTATGTTCTGATAATCTCACTACACCTGATCGACTAGTTTGACCTATGTAGTTGACTTAACTGACAGTCATTGCAACGTATTTTGTAAATTATATTATTTTGTTTAATTGGGTCCACCGGGTCTCTTAGCCTACAGAGTTTGTTGGTTTAAATGCTACCGTAATTCCTGCTTTATCAAGAATCCTACGTAGGGCGTCATGTTCTATTGTTGTATCAAATTAATTTGGTTGTTACTAACGTATTTGCTAAAAAAAAGCATGAGATTGTTTGTATTATCACCAGGTTAAATGCTTAATAACAAAATTCCTTTTTTCTTCAGCCCACAGGTTTTTCAGATAAAGTATTTATCTAGACACATCGCAAAAAGATGATGTGAGAATTTCACGCGACATAAAACAGAAGTAAGACGCTAGTTTATTAACTTTACTTAGTTAGAGAGAAGCACAGACTGATCAAAAGACTTGATATAACAAATAGGCACATATAATTCACTCAGCAAAATAATCTTTTAGAAAATTAAAAGTTATTTGTGGCGTGTCGGAGTAAAACAACCTGATCAACTATTTACGCTAATCTAATTAGTCATTTTTCTTAAATTGATACATATGACTATGAAGGAGTCTGAAGGGATTTATGGCTCAGGTGATTGATATTGGTTTAGTTATTTTCTCTGCAGTGTATAGTTTAATGGCAAAGCTAACAGAGACTATGAAAGCTTAGTAATTTATGCATTTTGCTCAGAGAATATAATCACACTATTAACATATGAGTATATTTATTCAACTGTGATATATGTTTTACTACAGGAAAGTTACCTGCTGAATAAAACGGACACAAAGTCAATAAAACAGTGTCTTAATGGACTTTTTCTTTTATCAACAGTTTTTAAAACTGTAACAGCAAAAAGTCCTGTAAAATAAAAATAAATGTCAGAAGAAGCATCAAAGATAGACCTTAAGGTGAACATAGAGAAGACAGAGGTGATGAAGATTCCTGGCTGACAGTAACAGCAGCAACCACAGACAATAATCAGCAAAAATAGGAGAAATCTGACTGAAGCAACCTCCTTAACCTACCTACGCGGGAAGCATCGTTTCAACGACAGGCAGACGGAACTGGCGAGGTTATCAAAGAGAGGATCGGAAAAGCAAGACAAGCTTCCATTACTCTCACGTCTGTGTGGAGGTCAACAGCATTCAGAATGAAAAATATGATCCACATTTCCAACTCCAACGTGAATTCAGTGCTACTACACGGATCAGAGACTTGGCGCGTCATGAAGGACACTTCGAACAAACTACATACCTTTATCAATAGCTGTCTTGTCTCAATACAACTCAATATCAGATGGCCGGCCAGAAAAGATCAGCAACAGTGTTCTCTGTGAATGAACCAACCAGGAAGCAACTGATCAACAAATCTTCAGGAAGAAATGGAGATTGATTGGTCATACTCTGAGAGCACAAACCATCAAGTGAGTGACATCACACGCCATGCCATCACTTGAGTGGAACGCGAACGGGAAGCGGCGAGTTGGTCGTCATTGCGAGGGTGACATGGAGAAGATCATGTGGAGAGGAGATGAAAGCATGTGGGTAGACTTGGAGGCAGGAGCAAACGTTGGCAGAGGACCGAACGTGATGTAGGCTTGCGGCTGAACTACTATGTTCCTCTAGGGAGTAAAGGAAACAATAATAATGAATACAGAATATATACATTGGATCATAGGAATTATTAAAAAGACGGTTATGGAGAAGGAAATTTCCTTTTCGACGAAGTCACCAACGAGATTGTACATCCGAGTATTTATAATAAATGTGTGGGAAAGTTTCAAAGTTATTTCCGGTCAAAGGTTAAATTAATAAAATTACAACGTGTGATAAACAGGAAGATCTATTCTGCTATTACTTTGTCCATAATCCGTAAATGCACAAACAGTTAAGTTTTCCAGTAGTTATGATATTATTACGTCTTCTCTACCCAGTCTTCCTGATTATTGCACTTTGTAGTTTTATTAATTTAACCTTTGACCGGAACTTTCTCATTCATTTACTATAAATACACGAATGTACAGTCTAGTTGATGGCTTCACCGAAAGGAAAATTTTCTTCGCTGCAGCAATCTCTTTGTTAAATGGGAATTCTGAACACATGATAATCGTAGCTAAATATCTCCGACTTCCATAGAGCGAAAATTTACTGATTGTTGTATTTGGAGAAACCAGCCAGTCTTTTAAAAATGTGATATGATATTTTCGTTAATTTCTACTCATTATGACATGTTGATTACTTGAAAATCTTTTAACGTCTGTGAACAGATAGTAATGGTTATCAACATTGGGAATTTCCCTTATATCTTTCTTTGAACTTTACTGGTAGCTTCTGTCCTTTCTTCAAACTGTTCCGAAATGCTAAAATCAATTTGGTAAATATACGGTAACTTGTAACTTATGTGTGACTATTGAAAACGTCTAAATCTGGATGGTTACAAAAGCCTATCTGTTGACTAGTCCATAAGAAATTATTGTACTAACTAAAATCAAGTAGATTAGAAGACTTCTCAGGATTTGATCATACAGAAAATACTTTGTTTTGCTTGAATGAATTTAGAGGTTTCAGTTAGTCTTCACATAATGTGTGTCATTTTCAATGGCTTTTTTATCCATGGTCGCATCTATGATCTTTTTTGAACAGTTCCATCAAAATTCGAAACAAATAACATTCAGCTAGTAGTAAAATCGTGTTTAGTTCTGTTTATTCATGGTTTACAATCTCATGAATGAAAACAGTAACTATTCTAGGTGCAGTCATTCTAGCCCATAACTTTAGGAAAAATCTTACAACTCTAGTTGATTGTCCTAAGTAATAGGAAAGATTTGCAGCTTAAAGTTGGCATGGAAATCGTTTTGAAGTTCTTCTAGCAACCGTATTTGATCGAGAGTGGGCACTGACGGCTACCTCGAGTAGAAGCAAATCTCTGCAACTTTGCATCCCTTAATGACGGTCAGCAAGACAGACAAAGAGAGGGTTTCGGGAAAGAAACTGCTAGCGATTTGATATATTGTCGTCTTCATAGAGAAAGAATTTGAATTAGAATCATGAATGGTTCAGGCAAATTTCATTCTGAATAAAAATATACACAAAACTGTCCATTATTCAAAATGAAATTTGAACAGGTTAGGTTTTATTAAGGCAGGAGATGACTGCTTGTTTCCGATTCATTAAGGCGCAAACTAAATTCTTCTAGCTAGCTTTATGAACAATCAGCATGAGTGTAGATTATTCGCTGTATGAATCACATAATTACAAGTTAAGTAGTGGGAAAAATTTCAACCATCATCAAGAAATCATATAACATCAGAAACAAACAAACTCATTACTACCTTCTATCCACATATATTTCTTGATTTCATGTAAAAAGCCCAGCCTGATGTGTAAAATGCGATGTGCCTTCTGATTATTATGTAGTTATTAAATTACACTGTCTTTTCACAAGATGTGATGAGCCTACAAAAGAATGAATATTTTTAGATCTATTAATAAAATGGGGAAAGAAAAATTGTCTATATTGAAACAAACTTTTATAACCCATCAGCGTAGCATAAATTTATGCATAAAAACATGTGAATAAATAAATAAATCAGGTGTAAAATTCAATATTTTTGTCATTATGTCGGCTTGTATTGCAATTGAAGAATAGATGCCGGCTGAATGAACTTCAAATGAAGAGACTCTATTCAGGCAGAAATTTAATAGTCAGAGATTATAATAGTGAAGAAGAAGAGATGAAGGATTATATTAATATAAAGTGAAACAGGCAGAAAAAAATGTACTTTAAAATAGCAGATTACAAAAATCTAAAATAACGGTTAATTTCCAATAGTGTTTAGAAAAAGAAGGGGAATATTTAAATGGTTTAAAAGTTGAATGAACAGTGTCTCTCGTCTAAATCACAGAAACGTTTCTACACTAGTGATGAGATATTTTACGATGGGTTCTGTCATCAGCCGATGTCACTTAGACAACCAAGGAAAACTGGTGAACTGCTTTGTCCTGGTTGAAAACTGTTTAGCAACTCACAACAATGTCAAAATCAAGCGTCGAAATTAAACTTTTGGGTTACGAATCAAGCCAGTTGAACATTCATCGACGAAGTATGGAATCTACTGATCACTGAATCATAATTTCTTTGTATTCATCCAATGCCAATGGCAGGTATCAGTCTTTATACCTGACACAACTGACCCCATCCGTCATGACTATTCATGAGTTCACCCAGGGGGGATTCACTAATTAGCACCAGAATAATTTTCTAGTATCGTGATGTAATGACTTAATTGACTTCAAAGTAGGTTTCTTAATTAACCAAAATCAGTTAGAGTGAAACGGTAGAAGATGAAAGGTTTGGTAAAGGAATGTTTATTTAAAAGTTGGTATCTCTATACAGCCAGTGGGAAACGAGAAGACAGGGATATCCTGGACCGACGTGAAGAATCTAGAAGACCTGGATTACGCGCGTGGATGATTTATGTTTGATGTCACACAAAATCGAAGACTTACAAGCGAAAACCGACAAACTGGTCGAAGAAGCAGCCAGAGAAGACAGGACTCCAGGTGAACATAGACAAGACGGAGGTTATGAAAATAACCAAACAACAACAACAACAGCAGCGGCAACATCCAGCGCCAATCACCATCAAGCGGAGGGATTTGAAAGAGATTACATCTTTCACTTATCTAAGTAGCATTGTCTCAACTACAGGAGGAACGGACGAGGAAAGGCGAGAAACACATTCATCAACCTGAAACCAATCTGGAAATCTTCGTCACTCAGAATCAACAACAAAATTCCGATTTTCAATACAAACGTCAAGTCAGTTTTGCTATACGGATCAGAAACTTGGCGGGTCACCAAGAATATTTTCAACAGGTTGCAGACATTTATCAACAGCTATCTTCGTTCGATGCTCAAGATCAGATGGCTGGAAAGAATCACCAACAAGAAACTATGGGAACAAATAAAACAAGAACCGATCGCCCAACAAATATGCTAGAGAAAGTGGAGATGGATTGGACACTTACTGAGAAGGCCGCTGGGTGACATCACGCGTCAGGACATAGCTCGAGTGGAACCCGAAAGGAAAGCGGAGAGTGGGACGTCGGTGCAAGGGTGACATGGAGGAGATCGTGTGAAGAGGAGCTGAAACAGTATGGACTAACTTGGGTGCATGTGAAAAGTACAGCAGGAGACAGAAGCAAGTGGAGACGTGCAGTTGAAGCCCTATGTTTCACTAGAAACCCAAGGGAACAACAATAATAATAATAATGATAATAATAATCTCTATACATCGACATTATGTACACCTTATCTTCAACTCACCTTTTGCACAGATCTTCGTGCTGTGGTACTCATGGACTTCATATTGTGTTTCTTTGTGTTCTTTTCACGTTTCCCATGTATCTCCATGTATCGCTAACATCAAGTCTATCTCCCTGCTATTTGATATTTTTCTGACGATGAACGTCCCTTTACATACTACTGATAAATATTATCAGTAGCACACGCTATGAGAGGACTAGAGAAAACCAAGGAGCACCATGGAGCATAGGAAGCTATTATTTAGGTTAGTATTTGGTGACTCACTTAACAGAACTTTAAGAACACAGATCTAATCGTGATAGGTTCATCTGATGATTGTCCTTTGATTGTTAAACTGTGATCATATATAAATATATATATATTTCTGCACAACCTAGTTTTAATATGTGTGGTCTGACTGTTAGAGTGTACACCATTCTCATTTCAGATTCATGCATCTTAAATCAAAGTAGTCCCTTTACTGCAATTAGGAGTAAAATAGCAATGAATGAGCAATAATTCCACTACGTAAATGTCCGCTGTTTCCCCACTTTACTTCTATCCACTTTTTTATCTTCGTCTGTAATGTTATTATCAGAATTTGTCTATTATTTCCAAATATTTAAAAAAGGAGCCTACTCTTATCATAATTAGTTCTATAAGATATCGCCTCATATACATAGTGAACCTTTGGAGACTATATATTGCGCCACTCATATTCTGCTAGTTTTAGGCTGACCGATTCTCTTCGGCTTTTTTAATATTTCAAAAAATTGTCTTCCATATACTTATGTTTTTCATCAAAAATTCTTCTCACATATTTTGATGCATAGTAGTGAGGTTTATTCAGAAGCGTCTGAATCTGACAGGGCGATTTTTGTTTTGTTATTACGGTTGCATATACGATGGAGAACCTTGAATTCTTTTTTTAATTCTTCAAAGGATATTGGTATTTTACACTAAGACCAAATATGTGCCTTTGAATATGCCTCGTGAAAATAGACTGTGGGTTTACAGGTCCTGAAATGTTACTTATAAACATAGATGTAAGCATGTTACTCACGTCAATCACTAGCAAGTTTACTACATTCTGAGTATTAGTCAAAGTGTTTTGATAACCAATGGGAACTGGCAATGACAAGTTTTCAGGTGAGTCAACCTTGTAGATAGATGGAAATATATTAACAACCGGAAGTGTCTTTCTTTCACATTACGCCGGCAAAGTATGTCAAATAACTTATAACCAGTCAAAAATTATCGATATAGCAGATTTCCTCCCAGTTAAACTGATTTTAACATATAGTACAGAAGTATTATCAAATTAAATTCACTTTCATGAATGGCCATCTCATCTCAGTCTTCATTATATATGTAAATTCACTTTCTGATGCACGCATATGTGATTGAACAAAAAAAGTATTTACTATACTTCTTATTTACTATCATAAGGGTTTACTAAGTGGCAGTTTCTTGGTTCCCTATTATGTGAGAGTCAGTTAGACGTGGGCTATCAAAGATTAGGATTTGACCTGTATAAATAAAATGGTGGCGTCTTCAATGGAATATTATTAAAATAGGTACTCGTTGGATTTGTTGATTTATCTTATTTATTTTTATGAAGAATTCGACGAGGTTAAATCATTTCTTATGCTTTCAAAACTTAGCTTTCTACTGGTTGAGTTCTAAATTTAAAAGTATTTCATTTAATATTGTTTCTAGTTTTACTACTATAAAAGTTCCCCTTTACTTCATTGATCTTATTTAAGTATGTTGAGAAGTGATCACGCTATGTTGTGAATTGGCAGAAGCAAAAATTGATGAAATGGCCATTGGATCAGGTGCCAGTAGCTTAATGATCTACGAGCTCGCTGGCCTTGTAACCAGAAGGTCCTGCTTTCGACTCCTGTCGGTGGGTGCGTAATGATGAAGAGTCCAAAACTAGGCTGATGAAATGGCTGTCCAGTACTCCCTGCAGGTTTCCCAACGGTTCTGTAACCGATGTCAGCTGATGATGAAATCCTCCAACAAAAAGCCAATTCTTGAAAACATGTACTTTTAGTAACAAATTCAGTGTATCAAGCAAAAAACAACAAACTGGCTGAAGAGGCTAGCAGTAAAGACGGGATTCCGGGTGAACATACAGAATACGGAGGTAATGAAGACAACAAATCAACAGCAGCAATAACCAACACCAATCACCATTAATAGGAGATATTTAGTAGAGGTTACCTTCTTCACTTATCTAGGAAGTATTATTTCAACCATAAGCAGTCGGAACGGATGAAGATGTGGAAACTAGCCAGTCAGAATCGGAAAGGTAAGATAAGTCTTCATTAAACTGAAACCAGTTTGGAAATCTTATGCACTCAACCTGCATAGAGAACAAGATCCGGATTTTCAACATAAATGTGAAGTCAGTCAGTTCTTCTATACAGATCAGAAACTTAAACCATGTGTCATGAAGGGTATTTCCAACAGCCTGCTGCAGACTTTTGTCAACAGCTGCCTCCTTCACTAGCTCCATAGTGAAAATCAAATGGCCAACCGACCAGAGAAAATTAGTAACAAGAAACTCTGGTTGGCAACAAACCTATAGGAGAAAGTGGAGATGGATTGGGTATACGTTGAGGAGATCGTCGAATGACACCGCACACCAAGCTGTCGCTTGAGTGGAATCTGAATGGGAAGCGCAGAGTGGGTCGTCAGTGCGAGGGTAACATGGAGGAGATCGTGTCAGTAGGAGATGAGAGATTATGGGCCATTGTGAGTCGAGCTGCAGAGGATAGCAGCTAATAGAACGAAGTGGAGACGTGTTATTGAAGCCCTATTTTTCACTTGTGACTCTAGGGAATAATTATATATACTTCATAGTATCTGAAAATGCAATGAGTTAATTATTCTGCAGTATACACTTGTTCAGATGGTAAATCCAGTGAGTTCGTATGATATATTATGAAGTAGTTTCAAAGTTCCCATTGTAACATTAATAATACAATGGTCAACAAAGTGACTTTCCAATGTGTTGATTAGCAGGGTGTACTATATATACACTTGTGATTACAATTATGGTTCACTAACAAGTGATAAAGCAGGTTGTGTAATATATAAAGTGGTCCATGGAATATCTAGATCTTGTGTACAGCCAATAGGATTAATAGGCAAATAAAAACACCACATAACAAATCCAGAAGTTTGATAAGCTGAAGTTTAACACTGAAAATATACTGTATTGAAATAATAAGTAGTATAAATTAAATAACACTAGAAACAGTTCAAAGTGAAAATAATAATAACAATCTCAATAACAAGGGATATGTATACCGATTAAATAAACAAGACGAGAAATAAGTCTTCTCATCCCTTTTTTCTATTAAAAGGCCATATTATAAGTAGGTAGTGTATAGACTTCTTTTGTACACAAAAGCATGTCTTAAATATAATAATGAGCCAACGTCTCATGTATCTACAAAAGCTTGAAATTAAGAAAATGTAGCAAGTTATCAGGAGTTCTATACACTATCTTAAAATCATGGTCATAGCTAGCCGATTGCTGGAAGTCGATCAAGTTTTCTAGAATAAAGCTTCTCACACCCTTCTTTCATTTCCTTCCACAGTAGAATTTGCTCTCCTATCCGTAAGAAAAGAATTAAGTGTGCGGATTGCTTTTCTTAAAAGACAACTGACAGAAATCTCGGGATTGAAATCGAATGTAGGCATTTATGGTTGTGGGATTTTGTCAATAAGTCTCTCAAGTGCTATACGACCAGTAACAAGAATTCCTCCAATGAGATTCCTGAGAAGAATTACCTGTCATTCTATCTGTGGGTTAACGCTGAAGAACGCGTTCACGAATCGTCTACTATTCTATAATACCAGACTTTCTTTTAAAGGTTTATCAGCTGTGAATGATGTCTCAAATGAAGACGATAAACTTCATGAATAAAAAACTTAACAAGCAGATGAATTTCATACTGTCATTCTGTGAAGTAGGTTTAGGAATTAATTAAAATAAACTGTGTGGTTGCAAACACATCGTGAAGTTATAAAAAAATTTGAATTTATCCTAAAAATAATAATAAAATTATAGGTTTCCAGGCCGTAGGTGTTACGAACTTCCTGAAAAAATTTTTGACTATATATTTTGATGATTATTAAAATCCGAATAAATCTGCTGAAGAAGCTGTGGCTTACACAGCGAAACGTTCAGAAAAATCTTGTTTTGATTTTCTTAACACGCTGGGATTAATTTAAATAATTTATAATGAATAATAATAAAAGTCGAAAGTTTTCAATTTTAGCGATAGGCTGCATAAATTAAATTTAGATACAGATTTGAGGATATCTGTCACTTCTAATTTCTTCATACTTCTAATTGTATTGACACTTTAAAAAATTCAGAAGTAATTTGCAAGACTGTACGCTAGGGACTTAAGAGAAGGCTTAAAGTGAACATCAGGAGCAATGCTATTTCAGGCTTAGGCATGTGCCCGAGCTATCCTAGTTGAGAGAGAAAGAAATAACTATGAAAGAGTAAGTTAGACTGTCAACACACAAATACCCTTGAATACAGTCTTGAAAATACTGGGTTTTGAAAATTCCTTGGTAACGATATTGATGACACTGCTTTCATTATCAAATCACAGTACTTGAATCTTCACTTTTCTGTAATTTGTTGATCTCTGTAAGATTAGGAATACTCATTTAGTTCTCTTGTAAAAGTAGTATTTAACCTGTCGTCATCAATCATTCCAGTATTTTACGCACGATAAATGTTATAGAAAACAATATCATATAAAATATGGCATCATAATTTTATCATAATGAAAGTGTTTTATAACCTTACATTTTGCTCACCATTTTTCTAATAGTCCATTGATTTCCTGATGGGGCATAAGACTTCAGGGGTACTTCGCCATGTCACTCTGTTTTCTGCATTCCTTTTTAGTTGGTTCCAGTATTGCCCATCGGCTTTCATCTGCTTTTCATACGATCTCCTCCATGTCACCCTAGGATGCCCGATTTGTTTCGTATTAGCTTTTCACTTAACAGCCTGGAGCATGATGTCCTTCAGTGGTCTTTTCAGAGTATTTCCAATCCATCTCCATTTTCTTTTGCCTATTTGTTAGGCATGAGGTTCTTTTTGATTCAACACTAGTCAGTAATTAGTGTAATGTATCTAGCCTTATCTTTGGTGAAGACTGTATTCTATCAATACCAATGCTGTTAAAAACAACAATTTACAATACACGGTGATGGCGAGCCAGCTAGCATGGTGGCCACATTGCAGACTTGACTGATACAATTCAGTCTAGATATGACGGAGAGAACACAACTACATCACAGTTCAGTCTGCAGTAAACAAAGGACCAGCCACATACAATAGTTACTGACTAATGTTCAATCAAATATATTCAATACAGTCCTACAGGAGGTCAGCTGCGATCCCAAATAGCTCAATGGTAACATCTCTGACTGCAGGCGGCACTGGGTAACGCAGGTTTGAATCTCAGAAGGGACATGAGTTCCTTCAAAGTTGTAGATACGCCTTTTTGACTGACGAGTGCCAACTGGCACGAAACCTAGGTTTAAGGCTTCCTGTCGATTGCCTCCGACGATCTAATACCAAAATTAGGTTTCTTATTGGTCGCTTGTCTTCACTGATCATCTGGTCTTCAGTCTTGAGTGATGCAGCTGCTAATAAATAGTGTCAAACCTGTTAGAAATGGTTTTCGTGATGAATCAAGTCTCTGAACTACCATGAAGCACTGACTCATTTTACATTGGTTTTAAGATTTAGGATCCGATTCTTCACGCTAATTACATAAGACACCCAAACTGATTTCAGAGTAGTCAAGGTCTGTCTTGCTTTATCAATCTTGCCTTTGACATCTTCATCTTTACCACCAGTAATTGGAACGACACTGAGTAGATAAGCGGAAGGAGTGATTTCCTTGAGACTTCTCCCATTGATGGTGACTGAATCCTGTTGTTGGTTGAGCACCTGCATCACCAGTGTCTTCTCTGTGTTAAGGTTTCCATTTCACTCTGTTCCCTGTGGTCTTTTTAGATGACTCCATGAATGCTTGTAAGCTTTCATCTCCTCCTTACATGATCTACTCCATGTTGCCCTCAGACTTTCAACTCGTCATTTACATTTGGATTCTATAGGATTATAGACTTAAATATCCATTCATGCATCGCGTAAGAATAAGTCCTGCAAAATATCTGCGAAGATTGTGAAGGCCTAATTAATTTCGGTAAAAGACTGAAACAAATGATTACACAGTAACTACGTGTGGTTTCAACACAACAAGAGACAAACATAAGTTACCTACAAAATCGATCGCACTCTTAGTTATATTTTCACTTCTTTAAACTTCAACCAAATTCTCAGATACATTATCTGCATTTAATATATGTATATATATATATATATATATTAAGTGCAGAGCTACAAAAAAGGGGTAGACAAAAACGTTTGCAATCGCTTAGATTATGAATTAAATCTAAAGTGAATGAAAGACAACAGGGAATTCAGACACTGATAACTTTCAAAATGTCAAATGAAATCCTAAGATTATGCATATAATCAGTTATGTACATAAAAATACCAAACAGATGGTTTGTTTGGATTAACTATAAACAAAATTGTCAGTCTCGGTGTATCTATCGCCTCATCCTAATCCATCAAATGAAATATGAATGTAATCCGGAAGACATACTACTTAAATTCCATTCATACTTTTATCACTGATTCGCATAAAAACAAGCAATACAACTGAAAAGCGTTCTTTATAAAATCAAGCTGAAGAAGAAATTCGTTAAGAGCTGTAAATCTAACTTCTCCCTAATTACTACTTTCTTGATAGCCATTTCACGAGATAGTCACTTCCCCACTGTTTCTTCTCATAGTTAAGTTGAGATTCCACATTGCTGATCAGGTATTTGTAGATCATGTGGCACAATGATTTCTGATTCAGTCATGTCTCTGTTGATATAGTACAGGTGAAATTATTTCGCAGTTGATGAATACTTTAAATCAGAGTGAGTGGTGAGTGATACGTTATTCGGTTTTTCTGTGGAAAGCAGAATCAGTGTAAATGAAGATAACGAATTTATTCATCTGGCAAGAAGCTTTTAATCACATGCTGCATTATTCGCGAATACCAAATACTAAAAATATCTCAGTTTTCTATAAATTTATCAATCATTTAATGCAAAAAGGGTGAGACATTTAGTTTTACGATGAAAGATAAGATTATGCTTGTTGATGTTTACGTCAATATGCATTGAAAATTTTCCATTCATCCATGAATTTAATACGTCATTGTGAAGGCTTAATGTCTAAACTTGTTAACTTTCATATGAAACAAATGTCAGGTTAATTGTTCGCATTGAAGCTAACTTCAAGCATTCTTAGTCGGCAATGGGGAAATCTTAAAAATCACAGTTTTAGTCGAACTAACCATTAAATTAAAATGTTCCTGTGGTATAGACGGTTAACATTTACATTTCGAAGCATTCCGTCTCTGAATTCAGTCAACATAACTTAGGACTGATTTATGATAGACCCCCTTTCATGACTTATTTGTATTTCAGGATTTTCACTGATTTCACACTCCATACTTGTAGCTCTTTCAGAATTAATCATAACACACACAGAGGATAATTGAAAAAGCAGCAGTTTCACGCTGATATACACAGTTATTATTGTTTCCTTGGGTTGCGAGTGAGACTAAGGGCTTCAACAACACATCTCCACTTTCTTCTATTTTCTGCCATCCTCTTCAGCTGGGCCCACCATTGCCCATAAACTCTCATTTCATCGCATGATCCCTTATATGTCACCCTAGCACCAACGACCAACTCGTCGTTTCCTATTCAGATTCCACTCCAGCGACAGCTTGGTGTGCGGTATCATTCGACGATCTCCTCAACGTATGCCCAATTCATCTCCATTTTCTCCTAAATATTTGTTGAAGGATAGGTTCTTGGTTAGTTTGTTGCCAGCCACAGTTTCTTGTTGCTAATTCATTCTGGCTGGCTGGCCATTTGATCTTGAGTTTGTAGCCAGAGAAGTAGGCAGCTGTTAATGAAAGCTTGCAACAGGCTGTTGGAAATGCTTTTTGTGATGCGCAGTGCATATAGAAGCAGTGACTGACTTCGCATTTGTGTGTCAAATTCGAGTCTTCTTCTTTATGCTGACTGAGTGAGAGCAGAATATTTCCAAAGTGGTTTCAGTTTGATGAAGGCGTATCTTGCTTTTCCGACTCTAGGCTGCTTTGACATCTTCATCCATGCCATCCATTTTTGACTGAACCCATGCTGGCCACCTAGATAACTGAAGGAAGAAGCCTCTGTCAAATCTCTCCCGTTGATAGTTAATGATGCCGGTTGTTGCTGCTGGCTGCTTATCTTCACCACCTCCGTCTTCTCTATGTTCACCTGCAGTCCTGTCTTCGCTGCCAGCCAGCCTTTTCAGCCAGATTGTTGGTTTTAGCCTGTAAGTCTTCGAGTTTGTTTGACATTAGACATAAATTATCTGCGAAATACAGATCTTCTGTAGTCTTCTTATCGGTAGTCGAGCGTATTCCTGACTCATAGTTCCCAACGCATGGTCTGATGCATAATCCAGTCCACCACACTTAGAAGTAATTGATAATTGGCAGCCTTGTCTTACTCCTGTCTTTGCTCAAACACCTTCTTGAGTCTTCTGTTGTGGATCACCTGACACGTAGCATATAGGCGTTGAATAAGGTTGATAAAGACTTGGTCATTGCACGCCATAGTGATGACGTAGTTTACAAATTACATCTCGGTCAACGTTACTGGAGGCCTTTTTGAAGTCTGTACAACTAAGTTACAGGTTTGACTGCCATTCTATGTTTTGTTCGATAATGATGCCTAGAGATCTACAGCTATATACTAATTTAGTGAAAGAGGATAATTTCATGTGGACAGGGGAGTGAAATCATAGTAAAGTTCAAATAGGACACTCCTTTGGTTCTCATTCTGGTAAAGCATCAAAGTAAAGGTACTGAAATTAACTTATTTGAATTAAACCAATTTTCGAAGCTCCGACTAATTCAAGCTGTCTCACTAATAGAAACTTTGGCTTATTGGGTTTTAATTATTTTGAAGTAACTTTAACTTCATTTGTAAAAAATTAAATTTGTAAAATCTTAGAGAGATTGAAATGAGTAACTTCAACGTTTCGTTCGGCAATCTGGTCCGAACTTCTTCAGGGAAATTAATCTAAATGTCTACTTCTCACTCGGAGCCCAAATATTTTAGAATTATTCTGTCAAATCTTGACGACAGTTCATTTGAACTTTAACTTCAGTTCAAAAGAATTTCACCAAACAGTTAATTCGAGTAAATTTCCGCTATTTAACCATATCTAGTCCTTGCAGACAATGTAACTGAGTTTAATGAGTTTTTGCATTTGGACATTCCAAAGACCACTTGTGATATGCTTCGATTACATTATGTTTCATGCTCAATGACTAAGTTTGTATATAACTTTGAAAAAGTCCATGGAATTCATCGCATTCCTATTAGGTCCTCAATTAACTAAATCAAAATAAGTAGAATGCAAAATAACTTACACAGACCAGCTGATGTGTTGTTACAAGTAACCCTCTATAAACAGAATTCCTGTATTCCTTTGGAATATATAAAATACGAAACCACTTGATTATAACATCCACTATGAGAACAAATTCACAGCAACACCTATATACACAACGCTGTCGTCTGAAGTTCATTATCATTTCCTTGTTTATTTATTAAAACTAAGGGTAGAATAATCTACTGTCAGTTGTTGGCAGAGTACCAACCTAAAAAACTTTCAGTAATCAGTCTAATTTGACATATACACTGAATTGCTGAGGCAAATATTGAAGTCCCAGGGAGGTGTACCGCATTGATCTAGGCACAAGTCCAAACCTCACTACATCTACTGGGTTTTAGGTATTCAGGTAATATCACTAGCCCTCAAATAAATGGTGTAACTCATTTCCAACTGCATAGAATTGCAAGTAATTGTTCAGTAATATCGGATCCCAGCGGCTTAGTAGTCTATGAGCTCGCTAGCCTTGTTACCGGGAGGTCCTCGGCTCGAACACCAGTGGATGCGTACTGATGAAGAGTCCCAAAAGTTCTTCAGTACTCCTTTTTGGTTCTCCTATGGTTCTCTAACCGATGTCAGCTCATGATGGAATCCTGAAATCAATCCAATGCCTGCAAACCAACACTTGGATTTCATTTTCTTTTATTAAAGTCCCATTATATAATAAGTTTATCTGATAAAAAAGCACAGTGATACTGTATTATTTCTTGATGATATTTCACGCACAATTTACTGCTTATCATGTCTGGACACTCACATCACTTTCAAACTTTGTTTATGTAATTCCATCATTTCTCATGTTTTGATATAATTTGCAGTAATACTTTCCATATCTCTGGTGTCAGCATTGTTTCATTCCTACTGCAAGTATTCGGTGCAGGTTAGATGAATAAAGACTGACAAGTAAATGTATGAGTGATCAGATTTTTGAAATGTATTGCTTAAATACATCACATTTTTCAGATTATCTTCGTCTTCTAATAGCACTGTCTGAATAAAAACTCAGTGATTAACTCCACACCATGTAGTCTCAGTTCATCTAATCTACACCTAAAGTGTGCAGTAGAACTGACGCAGCGCTGTCTTCAGAGTTATGGAAAATACTGCATGCCAATAAAATCAAAGTATAAGAAATTATTACTCTCCAGGGTTCCGAGTGGAAAATATGTTTTTAGTAGCACCTCGCCATTTCACTCTCTTCTCTGAAGTCTCCTATAGCTGACTGTACGATTTTCCTCCTCACACGATCTCGCCCATGTCACCCTCAAACCAACGCCCAACTCCTCGTTTTTTATTCCAGTTGTACTGTGAAACTTGGCGCATGATATCCTTCGGCGATCTTTTCAGAGTATTTCCAGTCCACCTCCGTTTCCTAATACATATTTATTGGATGAAAGGCTCTCGGTTTAGTTACTGACACAGATCCTTGTTGCTTATTCTTTCAGACCGGTATATGGTAATCACTATCGACCAAAATCAGCTAGTTGATTATAAAAACTTGCATCAGGCTGTTGGAAATGCTTTTCCTGATGCTCCAATTTTTGAACCATATGGAAACACTAACTTGACATCAGTGTTGAATATTCAGAACTTGTTCCTCATGCTGAGTGTAGAAGATTTCTACACTGATTTCAGAGTAGTTAAGTGTCAATCTTGCCTTAGCTATCTCGCCTTTTGACGTTTTCCTCTGTGGAGCATATTTTAAACCATTTTGTCATGTCAGATGTTTAAAAGGGGTGACTTCCTTTAAATTCTTCCCACTGATGGTGACTGATGCTTGTTGTTGTTAGCTAGGTAACTTTGTCACATCTGTCTCTTCCATGTTCACCTAATACCCATCTAGTCTGCGTCTCCTGAAAACTTGTTGGTTTTGACTGTAAATCTTCGAGTTTCTGAGAAATTAGACGCAAATCATCTGCGAAGTTCATGTTATCTACAATCTTCTCATCACTGCAACGTTTACCTGTCCCCTCGCTACCTACAACCTGCTGTATGATAAAATTATATAAACAACAACTGGAAGTTATATGAATACCCTGATAGGATGATGAGCTATCAACTGTGAATGAAACGCTATCACAAAATAAAACCGAATCACTGTGTTTATTCTTATCAAATAAATTTACTTTATGATGAAGTTTTCATTTGCCACAGTGCTCCAATTCTATTCTTTTTGGAATATTTAAATTTCTCTTCAGAACAGAAATTGGGAAAACAAGTCAACTGAAAATGTCAACAATTTTTCTCCCTTGATTACACTTGTAATAGAACGAATTAAAAAAATAAAAGGCTCTATCTAACAGTGCAAAATATTTAAGCATAGGAACAGGAACAACACTTGTCAGATGGTCATTATATTAATAACTCACCAAATAAGAACATTAAAGAAGAATCCATCTAAATTTATAGATAACATTAATAATGTTAAAATAATTTTATGAGATTTATTCCCTGAATGTTGATCAGCGTAACAGTTTAATTCTGGATGCTTTTCCCTACATGTGAGACAGCTGAGCATTACAGTTTCTCAAATATATGATCCAATTATGACGCACGCTGTTATGTACTTTTATATTTCTCATGTTCATTACTAGCAGGCGATCGTTGGGAAGTCCTGATATAAGGTGCTTTGATCACTGTGATCCATTTGCAAAGCTTATCTCCAACCGTGATTGAGATCCTGCTCGTTTGTAAGATCTGAAATGGCATTATTCACTGCTGAAAATAGGAAAATTTACCAACTAGCTTTTCAAGGCCGATTCGTTTGTATTGTGTGAAGCAGATTCAAATATTCGTGTTTGGTAACACATCATTCTAGGGAGTTTCGAGAAGCAGGTATTTTGGTTTAAGGAACGACTGAAGGTTGCCCCCAGTTGTGTAGTGTAAATGCTTTATGTTAGTAGTACTATTATGCCACGCTATAAATAATATATAAAATGATTTAACCAACTGCAATATAGCCGCCATGTGAAATAGAAATCAGCATACATGTAATTCGATGTGATATATCTTTCAAATTAGGCTACTAGTAGTTACTTTTCACTTATTTTAAACTAATTTTAATATATTGAATTCTCAAAAGTATGGTTACTGAACAAAGAATATACAAAGACAACTGTAGAACCTGATGATGAACTTATCGAAAAGACTATTCTTTGTTCAGTAACCATTCTTTTGAAAATTTTAATGGGCATTTTTAATCGGTTAAATTGAGTTTGATGTATTAGATTCTTGGCTATAAAGCATTTCAAAGTGTTCTTCGTCAAGCACTGTTTAAACAACAGTTAGGAGGCACACAAAGACAAGACAGCGTTTTAAATCTATTCATTTTTCAGAAAAGTCCATTTTTTTCATCTCTCTTGATAATTGATCTGTTAGAGAAAGTTATTAACACCAAAACGAATCATGTGGCACTTTTATAGTGTGCTTAGATTTTTTTCACCAAGGTACATGCCAAAGTATTTGTCAATCCTTTGACATTCAATTACAGTAGTTTAATTAATCAAACGAAGTTGATCGATTGTATATAATCAATAAGTTGTACATCTGTCAATCATCATTTGTTGTCGCCTTACGTTTCAGCTTCGAGTGACAAACTCATAACTCATTGCGTCCCCTGAAAAATGTATTGATAAATCTTGTGTACAAATTGAGAGAAATTCATAAGAGAAATCATTTTTATACAAGGTTTGGTTTGTAGGGATTTGGCTGATTGGTTACAGGATTTCATCGTGAGCTGACGTTGGTTAGAGAACCATTGGAAAACCTAGGAATACTGAACAGCTGTTTCGTCCTAGTTTGGGGCTCTTCATCAGAACACACCCACCCAGCTCGTGATGAAATCCTGTAACCAATCAACCAAATCCCTACAAACCAATACTTGAATAACAATGAGATCCCCACTGGCGACTGACTCTATTCAGGTAGGTAGTTACCTGGGGTTCTAGTGAGAAGTCGTGACCAGTAGGATGCAGCAGGTCGGGTGTAAGGACAAATATTCGTCGATGACATTGGCTAGGGGTCGCGCTATGTCGTGAATTAGCAGAAGTTAGAATTCATGGGCCATTGAATCGGGTCCCAGTGACTTAATGGTATGCAAGCTCGCCTTGTAACCAGAAGGTCCTGGGTTCGAACCCCGGTGGGTGCGTACTGATGAAGAGTTCCAAACCAGGACGAAACGGCTGTCTAGTACTTCCTGCAGGTTTTCCAATGGTTCTCTAACCAGTGTCAGCTCATGATGAAATCCTGTAACCAAGGAAATCATTTTTCTCATGTCTGTTGAAATCGACACTAACAAATACCTTTCTGATTAGAAAACAGTAAATGAAGATCCATATTAATCTGTTAATTGGATATTTCACACAGTGAAACAGTATTATTTACTGGATGACGTTTCGAACACAATTTATTGTTCATAATCATATCAATTGTAATCACACGACTTGGAAAGTTGAGTTTTATAGTTTTCTTTGTTCTTTCCTATTTATCATAGGGGTAGTAGAATTTTCCACATATCTGGATGGACAGGTGCTGAATCATTGCTAGGAGTACAGCTATGCCTGACTTCCACAGCATTTAAATTCACAGAAAATGTACAAACAAACTGAGAGAGTTGCCATGGGGTTACCAATATCCTCACTGGTGGTAGATAGGCGGGAAAACTTGGAGATTAAAACGTTCAGCTCCACCCCAAAAGTATGATGGAGGTAAGCAGATGACAGATTCACCGTACCTAGAACACTTGATATAAATAGATTTTTCTAACATATAAACTCGAATGTAGAGGCAATTCGATTCACTTATGAATTGGAAAGTTAGGAAGGGGAGCTTGTAATGTTAGGTTGTAGCGTAAAAAGGAAAGATGTGTTTGCAGGAAACCCACACATTCAAAAAGATATTTGAATTTTGGATCATCCCACCTTATGCCAATAAAAATAGGATTGATGAAAAGTTTAAGTAATAGTGAACAAAAACTAAGTAGTACCAAGGGAAATCTAAGACAGGAAGTGAGGCATATAAGAGAAACTTTGAAACGTAATAATTACCCTGATAAATTATTCAGGAAGTATGTAGGAAAATATAAAAATAAAATAATTGATAATAGTAGTGACAGTGATGATGATAATAATAATAGCATTATTGGTGACATGCATGTCAAATATGCACAGGATAATGACAACACCACTAATAGGGAATTTAAATCATCAGTAGTACTTCCAAACAAAGAAGGAACCTAGGAAACTATACGGAGAATCCTTAACAATTCTGGCAGGAATAAAAGTGTTATTCAAACCCACAAACTCAATTAGAAATAAGCATTATCGGTTAAAGGATCCTGTGGAGCCAGTCAGACAAAACAGTTTAGTTTACATAATATCTTGCAATGATTGTCAGGTCAAGTACATAGGCCTACAGAGTAGAACGGGTTCAGTCAGATTATTGGAGCACAAAAACCTAGCAAAATCTGGATTAGTTGGCCCGAATAAGATGAGAAATCTGGAGAATAGTTCAGCCATAGCATTACATGCAATTAGACTTAACCATACAATAGAATGGGATAAGATAACAGTTTCAAAATCTAATATATCAGGGTGGATGGAGAGATTGATAACGGAAGCTTTATTTACCGAATCAACAGCAGACACATGTGATGACTCAACACCTGTCACAGGCATGTGGAAAATTCTACTACCCTTATAAAAAATGGGAAGGAATAAAAAACTATAAAACTGAAGTTGTGTGATTATAATTGATGTCAATATGAACAATGAATGGTGTCTGAAACTTCGTCATCTGGTAAATAATACCGTTCCATTGTGTGATGTATCTAATAAACAAATAAATATGAAATTACATACTACCATAGTCCCCACGTTGTACGCATATATTAGTAAATGCAGTGTTAATGCATGAAGATTAGGCTGTTATTAATAAACAAATATTCAATTATACTGGTGAATTCGTTAAAAAGAATCGCAAATGAATCATGATGACCTAAAAATCCCCAGCTATACTGCTAGAAAAGGAAGTGGAGCTAAGTTTCACATTTTGATATGCAATGCCAATTATGTAGGGAAGCATGACGTATGTTATATGAATGTTGTGTTAAAAATTGTACTTCAATCTTTCTAGGATATATTTTGAACTTCAAAAAGCCTCTCTCCTGAAGTCATCTGATTCTCTGTGTCCAGGTTGAACTGTATATATATTACCTGTTTCGTTGTACAAACCCCTGCATCAGCATATCACTAATGAAAAAACTGTATTTGACTATACGCTGCACAATATTGATATTACTCTGTCTTACAGCCTCATCATAAATGGAATTCAAGTTCATCAATCGCATCATAGATTAATTTTGTTTGATAAAAACAGATAGCTATGCAGTTTTAGTTACTGATGAAATTTCAAGCATAATTTATTGCTCACTATCATATCAAGGCACCCACATAACTGTTTACCCTCTGATTTTATTGGCAGTAATGTTTTTCATATATCTGATATTAGCGTAGCGCTATTCCTACTCCACCTGCTAGGTGCAGAGCCGATGTATTAAGACTCACTGATCAGCCTCTCTCTCCATTTATGTTACTTTTTGGAACTGCTGCTCTGCCCCACTCGATTGTGTGATTTTGCATTTATTGTCCTTCACTTTCCCCAGTGGAACATATGGCTTCAAGCTAGTGACTTGAAGTTTCTGTAGCAGTGTTTATTTTACAGGATGGGGTTGCTAGCCTCATGCCCAACCTTTCCTCTTCACCAGTATTATTTCTGGCTTAGTGAGGTAAAGGAGTGCGCCGGTCGGGGATCGAACCCCGGACCATGTGCATGGTCGGCGAGCGTCCTAACCGCTATGCCACCGATGCACGCAATGAGATTGTTGTTCATCTTCCTAGCCCCCACCAATTTTCGCTCTTTACCAGTCTTATTACTGACTTAGTAAGGTAAAGGAGTGTGTTGGTCGAGGATCAAACCCCGGACCACATGCGTGGTTGGTGAGCATTCTACAGCTGTGCCACCGACGCATCTTCCTCGGATCAGTCATTCTAAATACATTTAAATTCTTATCTTCTGATTATCTGACTTACCCCGTTCTATAGTTCCAAACTACGTAGTTAATTTTACAGTCGTTGCAAGGTATTTTGTAGATTAAACTATTTTGTTTAATTGGGTCACTGGGGTTCTTCAGCCTACATAGCTTGTCGATCAGTGATTTTGTAGGCTTAAACGATCCTCAGTCCGTGGTTTAGGGCTTCAGATGTACTTTCTTCACATGGTAGGACTGTAAACGCCTCTCATTCGAGGAAAAACAATAAGCACTCGCATTACGTTGAGAAACATTATGCATACAACTAGGTATCAACTGAAATACCATATCATAATATATTGTCTAGACAACTAAGTATCGTAACTCCAGATTTGTTTGTCTTATATATTCTGCTGTTATCTGCTTTGAAACGGTGATGTGACTTGGATAATTCTGTAGTTCATGACTGACAAATTAACCTGAATGCTTATTCCCCCGTGTAGTTAATTAGTTATTCAGTTACGTTGTTTGTTGTTCTTGCTATTCCCACTGGATATGAAGTGGGTCAGATGCACGAATCTATAGCACCATTTAATTGGATCTGGAATGGTGTTACTTCTATAACAGTCAAGAAGTCTAAACGGTACCTCAGGCAAATATTTAAATACCTTCGGTAAGCAGTACAACATGGGTGACAGAAGTTGATATGAAAAAAGTCTTTACCCTAAGATCCAGCTTATACCATGATTTTACACTGTGACAGTTAGTTTCTTTAAATGTGCTTTATCAAAACTGTGGAATACAAAGGTGTCACAGTAAAAGGTGCTAAATAACAAATGATAAACTAGGTGCAAAAGTGATTTCACTTATGGGGAAAATTCTGATGCAGTTAGTGTGAATTTCGGAGGATACTAGAAAAAACCAAGAAGAGATTTTGCCGCTCAAAAATCCAGCTACACATGACTGGGCACTTTTAAATTCTATTCTTAATCGTTATTTGAAGCAATATAATAAGGAATTCAAGTGAAACCATTCTTAGCTTCCTTTACAATTTTATAAACAGATTGTCGACTTGTATTCTTTGTTCTATGCTGTTATGCAGGTGTGCACAACAGAGTCAAAAACAGATTTCGTCACTAGTATATCAAAGGTTGCACATAGATACTTCGAAACTATATTCACTGTCAATGGTTAAATTTATATATTTATATATACATTAGAGTAAATCCTGTAGATCTAATTGAAAACATAATTGTTCGCTTCTATTTCTTGTTTTAATTTTAACAATAGAAATATCTACAGATCTGAAACTGTTCTCAGCAGAAAAGGGGATTTTTAATCTTAGAATTTTTTGAATGAGGAATATATTGAGCCCTTATTTTAGATAAAAATCGCATAGTAACAACCATTTCTCAGTATCAAATAGAATACTTACGACGAAATCTCTTTGCATGTTTCCCCTTACGTGCATTCAATTCCTTCAAATAAGTTGAAATCACTTCACTGCCACAACATAAAATCACTACAAAAGCCTTTGACTCCCAACTTAATGAATGTTTCCGCTTAATTCAATTCAATCTACTCCATTTGAATACATATATATATATATATATTCACCTAGGAACGAATATGAACTCAATCAATAATTTATTGAATAATTGTCACTACAGTAGGATAGTGTATGCCTTTGTCAAATCTCAAGTAAAGAATAGTCATCAAGAAAATAATTAATCGATTTATTTTCTGAGTCAGCTGACTGACCACAGAACCATTTCCATAAACTGGATAAAATAAAACCACATTTGCCTTAATGGAGTATATAGAATTTAGTTAGCAGTTGTACTTAAAGTGCTTTAAATGGACCACCTCACTCATTGGCATTTTTTTAAATGCCTATTTAAAAAGGCATGTCCGTCCTATGTCCATCTTCTGTGGATAGTTTCCACAAATACGAAAGCATCGCTTGCTACGCAATATCGTTAGCTATAACTCAGTGTGCCTGCCCTTATATGAAGACAAGACTGCAGCTTTTAACACAAATTTAGTAATCAACGTAGCTTTAGTCTAAGGTTAGTATGACTTTTTCAAAAGATAATTAAGTTCCGCTAATGTATAATAACTTCTCTAGTTGTGGATTTATTTCGTTTCTACGCAGTATTTTTGACGGAAAATATAAACGGATTAAATAAGCAAATTAATAATGTGATAGAAAACAACGGTGGTAACTTAACAAATTTTTTAAAATCCTAGCTACTAATAAATAATAAGTATATTTAATGAAACAATCTGTCGTTTTCAAGGATGGAGTATACTATACTAAGGCTAACTATTCACAAAAGCCTCTTATTTATCCCTGATAATTTATATAAAGGATTAACCATCATTATCCACTATGCTTTATTTTAGAATAAAAACATTGTAAGCATAAGATTTCATCGTTTTCAGTTTTCACTAAATGATAAACAAATTCAGCATGTGGAAGCTACTAAGCTACCACTCAGCTCAATGTGAAATTAATTTTAAGCAGAAAGATCATTTTAGCAGTGGGACAACAAACTCAACTTATATCTGCCGTCTCTTGTAAGTCAAATCATTGTAAGCATTCTGAATTGACAATTATTACTGCTTTTATTCATGTGCTTAATTTAACCATAGTTGGAGCCACTATGGTTTCACCTATTGCGGGCCAGCATCAACGGAGAATATTTGGAAAAATGAGTAACATCTTGTTACTTTAACCTGTTAACTTTTCAGCTGCGGACTTCGGTAAGCTGTCAGACGATCAAAATTAAAACTGCTGATGACTCTGCCAATATTAGACAAAACAAACTGAGTATTTACTACTCTGGATGAATTCGCTGAACTTTCCTACAATAATATACATAAAGTTTTAAAGTGGTCATTAACACACATGAAGGCGTTTACATTTGTTGCACTGCAGTAAAACTTTTGTTGTAAAGCACAATTCTGTTTCATCAGTGCAAAATATTGCAATACTGGTTTTAATGTCTTCTCAGTCGCATGGAAAGAAGATTAAAGGAGGTAAATCTCAGTCTCTAGTCAGCTGAAGTCATTTTCGTAATACAAATTTACACTTTTGATACCCATTAGGCGACAAAATCAGGCTTACATAATAACAACTGGTAAGCATCATGATATGTGCTGAACCAATGTAGTGTATTATTGAGCATTTCCGAAGTCTGATATGCTCAGATATAAGCTAGAACAAAAACAGACTTTGAGAAGTTTACTTATTGACTATTAAGTAGTCTGATATTGGGGTAAAGAATAATCGGTCTAAAAATCACTTCATGAAAAAACTAATTACATTTTTGAAATTATCGACTAATTTTGTGATAACTTCACTTTCCCCCTTATCCGTATATCATTATTTTAACATTTGTGTAAGGTGAATCTGTTGCACATCAGCAGAATACTCGCCAACCACGCATGTGGTCATGGGTTCAATACCCGGCCAATGCAATCTTTACCTCGCTAAGCCAGTAATAAGACTGGTAAAGAGGGAAGGTTGGGCATGAGTCTAGCAACTCCATCCCGTAAAAGTAAACACCACTGCTGCTGAAACTTCAAGCCTCTAGCTTGAGGCCCTATGTTCCACTGGGAACGTACAGGAATTAAAAAAACCTGAGGATTTTTTCGAACTATATTCTTGATATAAGTTATTCCTGTTGAATAGTTTCACATGTTCTCTTACATCAGAGTGTCATTTTAACATTGTTGAAATACAGTTCTGAAATGTTCGTCATACTCAGTAGCTAGAAAGGTATGCAGAAGGATGCATTCATTGGTTTCCTGTGTTCAAACGAGAATACTTGGGTTATTACAGAAGTAAATTTTATTTACTTGAATATGTATCAGCATGTTTTAGTTTCAGTACTGCAGGGGAACAATAAAGTCCAAAATCCTGTGTTAACAAGACTCAGTACTTCGGTTTTCAAAATATCACTGAGCCATTCATTAACGAGGTAAATGATATCTGTGCATATTTGAAACTGCAAAGAATTTTTACATTCATATACTTCCCGAGTGGAACACAGAGCTTCAAGCTACAGCTTTGAAGTTTCGGTAGGAGTGGTGTTTATTTTTACCGGATGCAGTTGCTGGCTTCAGCCCAACCCTCCTTCTTTACCATTCTGTAGGAGCACTTTAGACGCTGCAGCCGTCTTACACAACAGTATCGTCTCATAATTAGATAAAGGTGCCAAATACGTTCGTTGCACGTTTCTCGACTTCACTTCTGCTTTCGACTCTGTACCTAGATGTCTCTTGCTAAATAAGCTCTCTATGAAAAAAGCTGAGTCCTGGGTCACTAACTGGTTGCATTCCTACTTCTCTAACAGAATGCAGTACACAGTATACAAAGGTAAGTCCTCTTCTGCTGCGCTCACTGAAGCTGGTGTCCCCCCAAGGAGCTGTACTCTCCCCACTTCTCTTTTCTGTCTATCTACATGACTTACCATCTTCAAATAACATTAATTTTGTCAAATATGCTGATGACCTGACAGTATCTTTGTCTGTCAAATGTCAAAGTGACTGCTCTAAGCTAAATGGCTTTCTGTCAGAAATCAGCCAGTGGTCCAAGGAAAACGGTCTTACCCTAAACCCTTCCAAATGCTGAACAGTCAATTTCACCTTAAAGCTCTCACGAGGTGTGCAACATAGATGGCACTGAAATAGAAATCAAGTCGGAAATTAAATACCTAGGCGTCATTCTATCTGCTGATCTCTCCTGGTCGTCTCATATCTTAGCGATTTCTAAGAAAATATTCCGCCTTACCTTCTACATCAAGAAGTTAAAACATTCTGGTATAACCCAACCCTTACTCCTACAATTCCTTAATTCTCGCATTCTGCCTATTATTCTCTATTGTTCCCCCTTAGTTTTTCCCGGGCTACTGAAGAAAGACTATACCTTATTACGCAGGATGTTAAATGTTGTCAGCAGAGTAAGCAACGTGCCACTTAATCAGCTTGTTAATATTCTGGTTGACAGGCACATGGACTCATGTAAAAAATGGGCCAAATCCATTTTATCTAACTCACACCACCCTCTTCACTCACAACTTTCCGCTCGCATCTCATCAGGTAAAACCAGAAGCCTATATAGAAAACTATATGCTCGCACCAGCAAGTACAAAAGCTCAACCATACCCTACTTAGCTCGTGTTCTGTGTGATAAAGAAAGCATTAGGCGTGACACCTATAATTCATTAAATAGTCAGTAGTACAACTGGATCTCGTCTTTGCAACTCATCACTTATAGGTATAACATTTTCCTTCTTTCTTTTCCTTTTCTCTCTCTCTTTTCCGTTATGTGCTGCTTTGTCTCTTTCTTCCGCTTACACCAGTAAATATGATAGCACCTACTTTTCTAACACCTTCAAACACTGTTCAACTTTGGCTTTGCTACCGACATCCCAATACGTTGTTGTCATAATGAACTGAGATTTCCCTAATCTATGTAGAATTCTATTTATTGATAATGTACTAACTGGATGCAATACTGTAGTAAAAATGCTGAGAATTCCATTCTGTATCACAAGTACTGTTTTGGAATAAAGCAAATTATTATTATATTGTTAGATTAGCGAGATAGAGGAGTGAATCGGGTGGTGATCAAACCTAGAACCACCTGAGTGGTTGTCGAGCATTCTGCTGCTGTGCCACCGGCGCACAAACTCTCAAAAATGTTAATTATTATTCAAAATAAAAAATACAAGTCTTTTGTTCAACAATTTCTACTATGATCTCTCACTATATTAGACATTAAATAAACTCATTTAGCATGTGGGAAGTGGAATTTCTAACGAGATTAGCAGACTCTTATCAGTACTGAAGGTTGCAAAACACAAAAATCATTACGATTCATCGATCAGCTAATATTACCGTTTGAAAGCAACATACTAGATCATCTGCAAGCAGATATTCATTTGATTGGTTGGAGGATTTGTTTATTTCATTTGTTTTTATTTGTTTGCTCACAGTTTAAGGATAATGTTTATTATTTTTATTTCCCTAACAAGATGAGTACTACTCAAATGAAATAATACTTGATAATTCTTCCCCCAATTACTACAGACAGAAAATCGATTAAAAGTATGCAGAAATTCTAATTATTTCAATGATCATAGAGTTTTTATGTACTATTCCAGATACATCTAGTAACAATTTTGTTTTTTATAACAAATCAGTCATAAAATTTTGATTTGAGGCCGAAACAATTAGCCTTAATTATTTTAAAGGATTCAGGTCAAATATATTCAATCCTTCGAATAACAGTTTGTCTGTACTTACATTTAGGCTGTCAGAATATATTTATACCTCTCTCTATTGATTAACGATAATTTAACTGATTATGATTCAACAAACATGGATCAACGATGAAATAAAATGTGAATAAGGTCAACAGAGAGGCATACTTCGTAACGTTATGGTATTCATTTCAAATAGTAGAATAACCGACACAATGTGCAAAATGTAACAATGCATAGTTTATTTTTAAGAAGTTATATTCATTCAAACAAAAATAGTACCATTTTATGATTAATATTAGAGTCAAATACTGGAATTGAATAAACTGCAAGTAATTGGTTTCTAATAACTCCGTATTTTGGAAAACTAGTCAGTCACTCAATCAAGACATCTGAATACATACGAAAAATGGTCTAAAACCATACTCTCAGACCCCCAACACCCCCTCTATTCCCAACTCTCTCCTTGTATCTCATCAAGTGAAACCAGAAATCAGTATAAAATATTCTATGCTCGTACAACCAAGTACAGGAACTCAACGATAATATACTTGGCCCGTGTTCTAAGCGACAGAGACAATGTTAAGCGCGAAACCTATGACTTGCTTTGTTACTAATAACATAATTTTAGGCTCTATTATTTCTCTCTTGTTCTGTATTCTATAGAGAACTTCTTCTTAAACATACTTAACTACCTAAATTATTAACATTGGCTTCCTTTTTTGTACTTTACTCTATTCCTTCTTTTGTGTATCCACTGGTTCCGACTATATAAGCACTATGAGTAGTACAAAATTTCCCTGTCATTACCATCATGTAATTATTAGTTTTGTGGTTGTTTTTTCTTATTTTTTATACTTTCTTTTTTTCGGCAATACTAAACTGACAATCATTGTTTGTGAACGCCATAGTCACCACCTTAAAAGTTTTGTATTATGCAGGATTACTAACACTACTACTACAAACACTGCATTAGACCTGACAATAAAAAACAAAACAACAACCCTGAAATGTTATTTTATGATTGTTTAGAGTTGTTTCAACCAAATAAACTGATCATCTTGGCGATAAACATTCTTAAATATCGTTTCGTAACTTCTTGTATGACTATAGCTTTACTGTCACCATGCATAATCATATCATTGCTTCCACTACCCATTACTGAGTTATTATTTTATGTTGTTAATTTTCCTTTCTACTTCTTGGTATTTTTTTAAAAATTATTTTGTGTTTTTCCTGTTTTTTTGCTCCTTTTAAATGTCTGATAAAATTAGATGCAAATATTGTAGATATGTGCTGAAAATTCCACACTGTACCACTAGTACTGTTTCTGCAATAAAGCAAATTATTATTATCAGCTAAGCAGATAAGTTTAAACAGGTCGAATGGGATTTCACTTAGATATGTAAGTAGTTATCAAAATGGCTCATGTGATAACTCTATTATGGATAAAATTTTATTTTGATAAAATCACATAGTGTTATACAGTAATATTTACTGATGACGTTTCGAGCACAAATTATTGCTCATAATCATATCTAGATACTCACAAAACTTTCTTGCTTCATTTGAAAAATGTGTGAGTGCCTTGATATGATTGTGAGCAGATAATTTGTGCTCGAGACGTCATCAGTTAATATTACTGTATAACACTGTGTGACAATATCAAAATAAAATTTTATCCATAATGGAGTTACACTCTATCACAGGGCTCATGAGATACTTTCGTGAAATCGCCTTTTTATACCCCAGGGGGGACGAAATTGAAAAATGTAAACCACAGAATATCAGACATCAGTTATTGAATGTATAACTTATAGAATTCAGTCACCTTTTTGTCGTCATAGAGTTGTGTTGTAGCACAGAGTTGATAACAGTTTCTTTTCTTATTTGTAATCCTACAATGCATACGACATTCATAGGATTTTTCAGAATACAAGACGGTAAACTTAGTGTCTTCGTTTCTGATCACCTGTCTTACACAAATAACCGTACGACTGAGTTTAACGAGGACTTCGATAGAGACGCATAACTCCACTGACACTGATTATCATAATACAATGACCAACCACCACGACAACTTACTTAATTGAACAGAAGTACAAATTCAACCATAAATTGAACAAGGAAACCTGTAAAACATTTACAGTTCGTTGTATCAGTAATATATTTATCTTGTTTTTTAACTGTAGCTTCTTTCTTTTTTATCAGTGAATTCGTTTTCTGATGTTATACATATCTAATAAAATATAACTTGTTCTAGTATTAGATGGTTGGAGGCAATCAGCAGGAAGCCTTGGACCTAGGTTTCGTGCTAGTTGGCACTCATCGGCAAGGCGTATCTGCAACCTTGAAGGAACTGATGTCCCTTCTGAGATTCGAACCCGCGTCACCCAGTGCCACCTGCAGTCAGAGACGTTACCACTGAGCTATTCAGGCTCGTGACTGACCTCCTGTAGGACTGTATTGGATATTTTTGATTGCACACTAGTCAGTAACTAGTGTAATGCGTCTAGTCCTATCTTCGGTGCAGACTGAATTCTATCAGTCATGTTTGCAATGCGGGTTCGAATCTCAGAAGGGACATCAGTTCCTTCAAGGTTGCAGATACGCCTTGCTGATGAGTGCCAACTAGCACGAAACCTAGGTCCAAGGCTTCCTGCCGATTGCCTCCAACCATCTAATACCAACAATTCACAGTGCACCGTAATGGCGAGCCACCTAGCATGGTGGCCACATTGCAAACATGACTGGTAGAATTCAGTCTGCACCGAAGATAGGACTAGACGCATTACACTAGTTACTGACTAGTGTGCAATCAAAAATAACTTGTTCTAGCTATAAAGACAGTACATACACAATAGAGATTCGTAGCATATCATTTCTCATAGGTTCTGGTTGGAGAAGGAATGTCAAGATGAAATTTTAACAATCAAAACATATCTGATGGAACAGACTTTTTCGAGAATTTGTGTACCCTGTCACATGCATACATTGCCTGAATACTTCTCTGATAGGATATAAGTATAAAACTTGGGCACTGTGGTAGAGCATGACTCCATTATGGATATGATTGCATTTTGATAAACCACACAGTGTTATACAGTAATATTAACTGATGACGTTTCGAGCACAAACTATTGCTCATAATCATATCAGGTCAGTCACACAGCTTTTTTACTTCATTTATTTACATGAGTGTCGGAACATAAAAATTTAGCTACGGTAAGCATGGTTGACACCGATAAGGTAAGTAATTTTTTTTAAAAACTCTGCAATCCCACTGCATGCATTAACACACAATCACACAATAGGGTGAGACAGAGTCAAATTTCTAAGAAGTAATATAGGGAGGTGGAGAGAGAGATTGATCATTGAATCCTGGTTCATCGAGTCTACACCCGACACATACAACAGAAATGACTCAATGCAAATACCACAGATACGGAAGATATTATTGTCAGTCAAATAAGAGGAGGATAATAAATAATCTTAAAATTCTATTTCAATTCATGTACATTATAACATTCTAAAAAGTTACTTATTTTGATTATAAAAACACTCGTCTTATTTTCCATCTAATTGTACTTGATTGATAACAATCATATTATTATTTCTGAATGTACATTATCTTATATTGATTTTTATTCAAATGTCTAATCAATTCTACTCATGTATGTAAATGAAGTAAAAAGTTGTATGAGTGACTTGATATGGTTATGTGTGGCAATAATTTGTGCTCGAAACGTCATCAGTTAATATTACTGTATAAAACTGTATGATTTATCAAAATAAAGTCTTATCTATAATGAAGTTCTCTGATAGGACCTTGTTTATCTGGTGTAGGTAAATAATTTTCTATAGTTCGGTTTGTAAGGTTTAGTTATGTTTTTACGAGTTGATCACGGACTGATATCAGTTAGAGAACCATTGAAAACCAGAGAGTACTGGACAGCAGTTTCATCCTAGTTTTGGGAATCATCGGTACTACGCACCCACAGGGATTCGAACCCAGGACCTTCCGATTACAAGGCAAGCTCGTATACCATTCAGCCACTGGGACCCGATTCAATGCCTCATGAATTCTAACTTCAACTCGTAAAAACATAACTAACCCTTACAAGCCAAACTATAGAAAATTAATCTGATGCTCGCTAGTGACTTGCTACAGGATGGACTTTCCTGAAGTTCCATTGAGAAGTCGTGACCGGTGAGGTCCAATTAGATGTCACGTGTGTGGATGGATTTCCCACCAACGACAATGGTTAGGGCCGCGCTAAATCACGAATTGGTAGAAATTAGAATTCATGAGGCATTGAATCGGGTCCCAGTGGCTGAATGGTATACGAGCTTGCCTTGTAATCGGAAGGTCCTGGGTTCAAATCCCAGTGGGTGCGTACTGCCGATGATTCCCAAAACTAGGATGAAACAGCAGCTGTCCAGTACTCCCTGGTTTTCAATGGTTATCTAACTGATATCAGTCCGTGATCAACTCGTATGTAAATAATGCTGATGAGATGTGTCCTGTTAAACCTGTCACCAGAAAAATCACTTTCGAATGTCGTGTTGAACGGATCGGAATGAACAGTTCAAATCTAACATTTTTCAAGAAATGAATATTACCATTATTGAAGAACGAGTTGTCTGTTGAACATCTGGGTATATCTCCAACGCACATAATGAGTAATGTCCTCTATTTTTTGTTCTTGCTCGGTGTTGTTAATGAGATACTAACGTCCTGAATAAGTCTTTGTGAAGTCATTTTACCTCATGGCAACACTTCTATAATGAAATATGAAAACACTGTAAAAGCTCGATTAAAACTGATTATTCACTCAAATCTTATAAATCTCACCATTTACTTGAAAAATGCCTTTGAATATCATTCCATTAGACAGGAGTAACTTCGAATCATCTGTTCTAGATCAGTAAAAGATTGAATCATTTGTTCATATGGATGGTTGTGTACAGCATAGTTTTAACTTTAACTATTTAACGACTTTTTATATATAGAAGAAAGAGACTGGACTATGAATGAATAATAACTAACTACGTGCTTAGGTTATCTAGCATATTTACTACATTACCTGGACATTTGTATTTCATTGTTGAAAAATGAATCAACTTTTACCGGTCACTTTATGTACAGATAAGCATTTCTTAGCCATTGCCTTTCATTGCATCAGTTTTTTAGCCATATTTAGTTTTCTATTCCAATTAAATTAGATAAAAACCATCTGATTGATTTGTTATCATTTTGTCTAAATCATATACTGAAGCAAATTAGGATTTCTTAAATATTTCTTCCCTTTAAGATGAATATCGATCGGTGAGTAACCTTGTCCTGATTAATAAACAGATAGTCAGTAAAAAAATATTTCGTGCAACCATAGGATATATATACATATATACATATGAATATATTATGAAATCTCCCCAGTATGAATTATACCAGCTATTACTGATCATAAAATTCAACTGTTATGCAGCTATTGGAGTGCCACTTGCTTGCAAAGAGAATAGATATTATACATACTGTTTTATAAAACTGCCCTGAAGATTATTTATTTTTTCTAAATTAATTAAAATTTTCCGGATATGGTTTTCCTCACATCAACGTATGACTTTTCTAAAATAATATTAGATTTATTCTGAAAAGTACAGAATTTTCAGCTTGGTTTCATCTAATACTTATACTGTTATTATTGTTTCCTTGGGTTGCGAATGGAAAATAGGGCTTCATCAACACATCTCCACTTTGTTCCTTTTTCTGCTGTCCTCTTTACCTGGGTCCACGACTGACCATAATCACTGATCTCCTCTTCGTACAATCTCTTCCATGTCACCATCACATTAACGACCCACTCAGCGCTTCCCATTCAGACTCCACTCAAGAAATGGCCTGCATTGTGCGTGATGTCATTTGACGGTCTCCTCAACTTATGCCAACCCATCTCCATTTTCTCCGAAATATTTGTGAAACGATAGGTTCTTGGTTAGTTTGTTGCCAGCCATAGTTTCTTGTTGCTAATTTTTTCTGGCCGGTTGGCCATTTGATCTTCAATATAGAGCCAACGAAGTTGGCAGCTGTTGATGAAAGTCTGCAACAGGCTGTTGGAAATGCTTTTTGTGATGCGCAGTGCAAGTTTCTGACCCATAAAGAAGAAGTGACTGACTTGATATTTGTGTGTAAAATCCTAATCTTCTTCTTTATCCTGAGCTCTGAATTTTTGATTAAAATAGGAATCTGAAGTATAACATTCGACGGAATTTTGTTCTACCCGCAACATGTTGGTCCATTCAAAACGGACCAAGCAGTTTATTGAAATCCATTTAAAATGTACGTGAATACGAACTGTTCTTCAAGAACATATATAGGTGATTAAAATGAAGCAGCCAAGTAAACCTGACTCAATGTGTTCCGTAGAAAATTAGGTAGCCCAATGTTTCAAGTAGACCGCCATCATTACATTATACATATACTGTGGATTTAGTGAGCAACTGATGTTTCATGATATGGTATTTCATTTTGAAAACTCCACGTATTCAGAAATTCGATTTCTTGTGACTTGATTCATTTCAAGATTGACTTTATTAGAAACTGTTATGTTCTGGAATAAAGCTACTGAGAACTATGAGGTACTGAATAAATGTGCCTGCTCATTTTGCAATCATGAAACAGTGAACATCTTCCAGCATACTATACGTCCAGCTGAAAAGTATCAGAGAAAGCAGATGGCGTGTTACCATTCATCCGCTGAAAAAGAATCGAATTTCTTAAGATTTCGATGTTTTCTCAGTTCGTATTAATAGTACTGCCACTAATCAACGTCACGTAGAATTAACTGTTCTCATACACGATTTAGTAAACCATATAAAAGTCACTGTTCCCCAAAGTATATTATGCAATGTATTTCAAATCTGTTCACTAATTACTGCGTAACTGAGAAATCGTTTGGAAAATGCCTCCTAAACCATCTAATTACAATATTTACACTCATCTGGGTGTTTCAATCAACTTTGCAATTATTATGCATTTTTCTCCTAGACTGTATATCATAATTTTGACATTTCTATATCACATGTTGATTTCATCCGACCTTTCTGGAAATATTCTACTTGATTCTAAATCACTTCTTACGGTTGAATGTCGGTTAACTAATTTTGTTCTGCTGTACTTCTTTTGATCTACACTGCCTGTATAACTGCCTAACGACATTGTTGAGGTAGTTTTGAGTTCTGGATGTTTTTGTTGTCCAGCAGGACCAAACATAGATTTCAATCACAAACAATCGTCTGCTTGCTGTCTTTGGAGCGCTTTTTGACTCTATGTTCCTCAGGGAGGTTTCGAGCAGCTATACAGTAGAACGCGAGGATCGGTTCTCTGCGTTTAGACCTCAATAAGTGGGTTTCAGTCTCTACACAATGGAATATCTATATATATTATCTTCAAGTGATCAGTTTGAAAAATCATTTATCTAAAAAATATAATTAAAACCGTAGGCTGTGATAAAATCTACAGACATGAAATTCTCGATATTTGTTTTAAAATCAAATGTTTTTTTCTGAAATTAAATACAGCAATTAGCCAAATTATTTGAACGTAGGTTTGACCATCATAAATAAAACAGAAGCAAGAATTATTGCATGAATGTGTTTTCACAGAGTTTATTTTACTTGTGTTGATTTCTTTCAGACGAAATCAACTTCGTCAAATATGCAGATGACCTTACTATTTCTCTTCCCTTTAAGTCTCAGTCATACTGTTTCAAATTAAATAGCTTCCTGTTGGACATCAGTCAGTGGTCTAAACTAAATGGCCTTATGTTGAATCCCTCAAAATGCCAAACTATTGACTTCTTCTTTAGGCATAAACGAGATCTACAAACACTAGTAAGTACTCATGAAGCCTGTTACACTGAGAGGACTAAAACTGAAACTAAGTCTAACGCAAAATACCTCGGTCTAGTTCCATCTTCCGACCTTACTTGGACATCTCATATCCTAACGATTTCTAGGAAAGTGTCCTGTCTAACCTACTACATTAAAAAAACTAAGACAATGTGGAATCACCCAACCCCTACTTTCACAATTTGTCAACTCTTGTATCTTACCTATTCTACTTTACTGCTGCCCGTCAGTCTTTCCTGGACTGAAAAAGAACTACACCATTCTGAGAAGGATGCTGAAGGTAGTTAGTAGGACTAGTGGTGTAGAACTCAGTCAGCTCGTGACTACATTAGTTGATAGGCATCTGAATACATGCGAAAAATGGTCTAAAACCATACTCTCCAACCCCCAATACCCTCTCTATTCCCAACTCTTGCCTTGTATCTCATCAAGCAGAACCAGAAATCAGTATAAAATAATCTATGCTCGTACAACCAAGTACAGGAACTCAACGATACCATATTTGGCCCGTGTTCTAAGTGACAGAGACAATGTTAAGCGCGAAACCTATGACTGGCTTTGTTGTGAATAACATAATTTTAGGCTCTTTTATTTCTCTCGTATTTTGTATTCTATAGTGAACACCTTCTTAAACATACTTAGCTACCTAAATTATTAACATTGGCTTACTTTCTGTACTTTACTGTATTCCTTCTTTTGTGTATCTACTGGTTCCGACCATATTAGCACTATGAGTATTACCGAATTGTTCTGTCACTAACCATCACGTAATTATTAGTTTTTGTGGTTGTTTTTTTAATTTTTAATTTGTTTTTCGGCAATATTAACTGACAATCATTGGTTGTGAACGCCATTACCATCATCTCAAAAATTTGTCTTATGCAGGATTACTCACACTACCACTACAAAGACTGCATAAGACCTGACAATAAAAAACAAAACAACAACCCTGAAATGTTATTTTATGACTGTTTAGAGTTGTTTCAACCAAATTAACTGGTCATCTTGGCGATAAACATTCTTAAATATAATCTCAACTTCTTGTATGACTACAGCTATACTGTCACCATGCATAATCATATCATAGCTTCCACTATCCAACACTGAGATATTATTTTATGTTGTTTATTTTCCTTTCTACTTCTTGGTATTTTTTCGCATTTTTTAAAATTATTTTTGTGTTTGTTTTTTGTTGTTGTTGTTGTCTTTATATTTATTTTTTGAAGTACTCCTTTTGAATGTTTGATAAAATTAGATGCAAATATTGTAGATATGTGCTGAAAATTCCACACTGCACCACTAGTACAGTTTCCGGAATAAAACAAATTATTATTATTAATTAAATTTTTATTTTGCCATTGATTGACTGAACCGAAATATTCTGCCTCTCTTGACATGTTGGCTCCTTGTGCCGACGCTTCGATGATGTCTGGAGATTAGCTCGAATTAATTTGGTGGGTGGTGAGTAAAATTCAGGATGCGCATTTCTCCCTTTACAGATACACCCAGATGACAAGTAGGAAACAGGACGAAATGCGCATCCTGGATTCTACTCACCAAGTTACTTCAAGTTAATTCTCAAACTTCGTCAAAGCATCCACACAAGGAGCCGACACGTCAAGAGAGGTAGAATATTTCGGTCCAGTCAGTCAATGGGAAAATCAAAATTTAATTAGCAATAAATAAAGGGGAAATACACTCTGTGAGGACATATTCATCCAATAATTCTTGCTTCTCTATTCACAATCCAAAAGATTGCTTCATGTATTTTGCAATGTTTATCTGGAAATAAGAAGCTATACTTCGTTAAACTCAAATATTTTACATTCCTTTCTTGAACCAGTTGACTGGAATCCACAAATTAAAATTTCTTCTATTGTATTCAGCTATTGGCTTTATTTGAAAATATAATGGAATTCTCAGTGAGTATTTTTGTTTTGACTAGCTTCATACTGACATGCTTAACATGATGATCGGAAGTTCATGTCACAATGAACTGTGTTATTTTTTGAAGTGAAAGCTTCTATAGGGTCTAATACATTTTTATGTGAGATTTACTGAGATACTGTTTAGTGCATGTGAAACTCACTAATAATTCCTTTTATGGACAGTAACTGGAGGGTTGGTTTGACTATTTTGGTGTCTAAGATAAAATGACGGAGGGTTGTGAAGAGGAAATGCAGACTGCCAGGTAAATTCTAGGTTTAGTTTGGGGTCAACTGATCAAGCTTTTATCTCCATAGAAGCTCTATAAGAAAAAATACTTACCGGTAGCTAGAATTTGCCTTATTTTTAGCCTGAGGACAACCTGGATCAATCGATTGGGAAGTGGTGGGGAAAACTGGAAGACATATCGCACCAGCCAAGGCACTTGGCTTCGATAAAAGTCGTTCTGAAAGGTCTAATGGAGATTCTTTACCTAAACTAATGAAATATGGGGGTGTTTGCCGAGGCACTACAGTTATGCTTCATAATTTATGTTTTTATGAACTTATTAATGTATGCGACTTTGACTGACGTAGGTCTTTCAGCTGAGGACAACAACAAAATGACAGATCTTCTGATTATCCTCAGCAGAATTCTAGGTAAGTTTTACGTCTATTTTTCTCCTATCAACAATAACAGGATTGATTTGTTTAAGTAAGTGAAGTAATGAAATCTCATCCTTAAAAATAGTGGCTAATTTTATATTCTCCGATTTCTATCGTCTTTGGTATAGGTGTAATATCTGGCTGATTAACAAAGAATGTGTGTATTGGGCGGCAGTTTGTTCAGTCCCAATTTAATAATGTGAGCTGTTGTTACGGAAAGTGGGAAACGTGATAAAACAGAGAATGCTGATCGTCGACGCCTTCGTTCAGTTGCTTTTATAAAGTGGAATAGTATGGTGAGTAATTATGCGACTTTGCATAGTGCTAAATAAAGAAGGTAGGTCGACCACTCATTTTGAATCATCATCTTAATCGATGAGGACTATTATTTTAGACAATAGTTAGAGATAATCAAACCAAAACATGGTGTCAATGCTGGTTAACATTGAATCGCTTGTTTATTCGGATTGGTGTCCACTGACGGGAAATGAGAAGGCTGTTACTGCTTAATCGTTTACCGGTTGGCAGAAGAATGGAGAAACTCGATCGGAAGTATTGTTGTACACTAAATTAACGTTTATTTACAGACTTTTGCACTGATTGACCCTTTTAAATCTGTTTCATTATAGCTTGAAGAATAAACAATCGTGTTGCCCAACTGTTTTCTGTTATTCTGCATCAGTTACAGTGCATAGTGTTCTGTGTATTGGGTTTAATCTTCTGAAAAAAGTGATAGGTCCAGGATCACTGCGATCTGGTTATTTGACACATAGCATGAATAACTGCGGACATAAGTGACGAAGGTAGGTGTAGACTACCTGACGTGGGGATTCTGGACATGCAGAATAAACTGTTGGAGGAATATTTGCAACACTGATGAAAATCGTCAACAAATGAGACAGACACATTATAAAACATTTCAATAATTATTCTCCCCATCAGTCAGTCTGTCAATTGGCTTTAAGTGTGATTAGAACTTCTGTCATGTGTAGTCAGGTTTTTGGTTTTTTGCAACTTTGGTAAGTTATGACCATTTCCAATTACTTTTATATCTATATTTATGTATAGACACACACATTAACTGAATAGACAGAATCCTTGGCTAATTACATGTTCAGTTCTAATACAAAAAGTGCAAATACTTCGTTCTTTGTTTTGTTTTTCATTTTTCGCCAACAGAATAACAATCTAATAATAAACACTAAGACAGACTGGTACCTTTTCTGGTGATGCAACTTTCAAAGGTGAGATTCATATGAGCAGGATAAAATTATAGAAACAACAGAAAACACTCAATTGCGTGTGTTTTCTCTCTCTCCAATTAAGGACGACTGGTTAATTATGTTTCAGTTTCGTTCATAAAGACTACCTCGATTCATTCATCTTCGAATGTTAAGAACAATTAGCTTACTAGGTGAACACATACACACTACTTCTAATTAGCTGCAGAAGAAGAATACGCAAGAAGGCATTTCAATGCTGTATACTACAATGTGGACTAACAAAATAGGGCTAAGTTTCTATTGTTTCTTTTTGTAATGAATTAAAACAATTATTTGCATCTATTTTACTACAAAGTATCATTTTAATCAGTACTACCCTTTCCGTCTTCTTTTCAATATATATATATATATATATATTTATATATATATATATATATAATGTCTGAACACATTATGTATCGATTTGAAGCTAAACGAAAAATGCTGTCGACATATTTTCGACTGATTGATTTTTCCCTTTCGTTTTTGGAATTTCCTTTATAGTAAGTAATACACGGAATGATTATTTCACACGTAGCTGTTTTCAACAGCCTCTATAAGTTTATGTTGGCTTAATTAAGAAAAAAAGAAGAAACATTTAAATTCATTTTGAAAGGAATCCTGCTAATCTATAAATTTAATATTGAAGAATAATTCAAAAGCTGCATAGCGCTCGGTAGTGTGATAGTTATTATTTTGACCCATATATATATATATATACATAAGATTAATTGGAATAATAAAGGTATTAACAATGTGCATAAAGAAAACAAGTCATGTATTGATCAAATCGGCACATTACGGATCATCATTGAACAAAGCCTGGAATGGCAGTCACCTCTCTATCTCAATTTCATCGACATTGAAAATGCCTTTGACAGCGTCGATCGAGAGGTGATTTGGCAACTACTTCTCTACTACGGTGTGCCGCCGACAATTATACATCTCATCCAACAGCTGTACGGCAATGCTGCATGCCAAGTAATCCACAACGGGAAACTTACAGAATCCTTCGAAGTGAGGACAGGAGTAAGACAAGCTGGCTGCCTATTATCGCTAATGATTTTCCTGATTTCCGGTGGTAGACTGGATAATGCGACAAACAGCGGGCAATGAGGAAACAGGCATAAAATGAACTCACACAAAAACTTGGAGGATCTGGACTTCGCCGATGATGTATTTGTCTGATTTCCCACAAACTGGAAGATATGCAAGCGAAAAGCAACAAGTTGGCAGAAGAAGCATCAACGATAGGACTTCAGGTGAACATACAGAAAACAGAGGCAATGAAGATTCCTGGACAAGAACAACAACAGACAAAAATCAGCATAAATGGGAGGAACCTGAAAGAAACAACCTCTTTTACCTACCTACCCGGGAAGCATCGTTTCAACTACAAGCGGAACTGACGAGGATATCAAAGCAAGAATCGGAAAAGCAAGACAAGCTTTCATTTCTCTCAAGTCTGTGTGGAGGTCAACAGCAATCAGCATGAAAAATAAGATCCGGATTTTCAACTCCAATGTGAAGTCAGTGAGTGCTACTATACGGATCAGAGACTTGCACTGCGCGTCATAAAGAGCATCTCAAACAAACTACAGACCTTCATTAACAGTTGTCTTCGCTCAATACTCAAGATCAGATGGCCAGCCAGGAAAGATCAGCAACAGAGATCTCTGGGAGCGAACCAACCAGGAACCGATTGTGAAACAAATAGGCAGGAAGAAATGGAGATGGATTGGCCACACTCTGAGGAAACAAGCCATCAAGTGACATCACTAGACAAGCCATTGCTCGAGTTGAACCCGAAAGGGAAGCGGCGAGTTGGTCGTCAGTGTGAGGGTGACTTGGAGGAGGTCATGTGAAGAGGAGATGAAAACGTGTGGGCAGACTTGGAGCCAGGTGAAAACTCTAGCAGAGAACCGAACGCAATGGAGACGCACGGCTGAATCCCTATGTTCCTCTAGGAATTAAAGGAAACAATAATAACAATGTGCATAAGTCAATCTAACAGACGAAGAAATACAGTCTTCCAACTTAATTTCGGTAAATTAGCCTAAAACATCGAAAAGAAAAGCGTATTCGTGCCAAGCGTATCACGTAAAGCAAGAGCAGTCCAGTGGTTATTTTGATCAATTAATTTATTAGTTAATGATGATATGAAACTGATTTTTTTTCTCTACAAAAATAAATGTCATTTCATTGGCCTTCAAAATTAAACTAAAAATTGATAAACAAGACTTATATTTTCAAAATCTTAGGACCAATGAAACTCAAGGTTATTAAGTATATATATGCATCTAAAATTTCAAGGATTAACTAACACTAACGCGTCATTTGGCTATCCTACTGAAATTTCAACTTAAATTTCACTATGCGGTATTGAGATATGATATGAGATATGATCCATATTAAACTGATAGAAAATGGGAGATGCATATCTGAATTGGTGAATTTTCTGGTGGTGTTGTTTTGTTCTCCCACATTTGAATTTTACTGATGATATTGATTTCAGCGTTACTGTATAAAGAATACCACTCATACACCTGTATATATGAATATATAAGTGTAGAGAGCTGTCCTACTTTCAGACACAAACTTTTCAACAGTCTCACAGGCTGTCAATATTGCTGTCACATGAGATAAGCATCATAGTGAAAATTTAGTTCAATTTCTACTTATTTGAATAGAATTTGCTGATTTTGCTGACGTATGTAATACTTGATAACTCAGAAAAAACCTGACACACACTTATATAAACTGTTGATCGACTTGAGTGGTTGGGGACATGTCATGCCAGCTAGTATTGTTTGACAGTCAAACTAGACCATTTCAATTTTATTGTCATTGTACATCAATAATTATTTTCGTGTTTAAAGTTAAAAGTTCCACTCATTATTGTTTCTTTCCTCTATTTTGAGTTTCAATTCGTCATTCTCTCCTTTTGAATTGTGCTATTACTATCACTGAAGATTATGTAATCAATGAAGTCAACTGTCTAAGCTCAGACCATAAACACTTTCTCTTGTGCATTGAACTGATATATGATTACTTGTCACAGAAACAGTACGAATGTTTCAACTGAACACTAGTAACTAGTGCGATTTGTCTAGTACTTTCTTTGGTACAGACTGAAATCTATCAGTCAGATTTCCAGTGTGGCCACCATTCTAGGTAGCTCACCATCATGGTGCACACTGATTTGATGGTATTAGATGGTTGAAGGCAATCGGCGGGAAGCCTTTGACCCAGGTTTCGTGCTAGTTGGCACTCACTAGTCAGCAAAGCGTATCTGCAACCTCGAAAGAAGTCATGTCCCTTTTGAGATTCGAACCCGCGTCATCCAGTGAGCACTGCATTCAGAGACGTGACCACTGAGCTATTCCAGCTAGCGGTTAACCTCCTGTAGCATCGTATTGGATATTTTTGATTCGCCACACTGCAAACCTAACTGACAGAATTTAGTCTGCATCAAAGACAACACTAGACACATCACACTAGTTACTGACTAGTGTCCAATCAAAGCATCCAATACAGTCCCACAGGAGGTCTGTTGCAAGCCCCAAAAGCTAAGTGGTCACCCCTCAGAATGCAGCACTCAATGGATGACGCGGGTTCGAATCTCAGGAGGGACACGGGTTCCTTAGAGGTTGAAGATACGCTTTGCTGACTGTTGAGTGGCAACTAGCACGAAACGTAGATCAAGAAAGGCTTCCTGTGGCCGATTGCCTCCAACGATCTAATATCACCAAATATGAATGTTTGTCAACAGTTTTAACTTTTTAAATTTATTTGGTTCGATTAAACTTATTTCTTTCTGTTCAGCCAAGATATCTATACATTCAGATATCCTTGAAGAATGATGAGTGTTATACTGACCACTTTAAGGCCTGAGACAAATTTTACCACCGATTTTTCTTCATAATCTTCACTCACTTTCAAACAAAAAGAAATAACCGTCAGGTAACCATGTGCTTCTGTCTGATGCCTGTTGACACTCCAGTCAGTGTAAAACATGCTTTCTTCAGATATTTATATACGATTTCATTTAATCCTCCATTAAGAAATGATAATGCCTGTTTTTGAACGCGATTAAACTCTAAAAAGGGTTAACAACAAGGAATTCTGGCATCAAATGAGCCTTGAACCTATCTTTAAGAAATATCCTGAAGGAAATGGAGATGGATCGGACACAGGCTAAGAAGGCCACTAAGCAATATCCCATGCCAGGTCCTCAAGTGGAATCCGAATAAGAAATGACCAATTGGACGTCTAAGGGTGATACAAAGGGCATCTTCTAGGAAGAGAATGAAAGCTTATGCACACCCGTAGAACCATCTGAAATAAATGCAGAAAGGACAGTGAAACGGGGATGTGCTACTGAAGCCCTATGTTCCACTTGAAACATAAGGAAGAATAACAGCAGATAGCTGTATGAGCAGATTTCATGTACAGGTGGATCACTGAAGCATAGGAAGTTATATGTCAACTAGGACAAACTTCTCCATGACTAACTTCGTAGTTCACTGAGCTTATTGAAAGTAATAAGTAGTATAGGGGATACGCGATGTGCAAAATTCTTTCAGGTATCTAGTGTACATCTCATTATTACGAAATTTGTACACTTAATCGTGACGACAAATTTTATAAATTTTGTCCATATTTCCAAAGGTGATGTAATTGGTCAATAAGAAAATTGCGATCAATACACACGCGTGTTAGACAAAACAACATCCAGTGTATGTCTACAAAAAACAGTTTCATATCTAATCGGATTTTTACAGATACATGTGCATGAAGATGTAACTTCGATTACTTTGGGAATTTAGAAAAAAATTGGTATAGAGTTAAATTCAGACAAAAGAAATTCTAACAAATTCCATTTTAAAAGAGCTAAGATGATTAATTATTCAAGAGTATGTAAAAAAGTTGAATGTATCATGCTTAAAATCTATCGAAAATACGGTTTTTCTACATGCCTTAACTATCAGTGGATTAGATATCAAGTATTATTATTCTTCATTTATACTCACTTAACAGATCGAATTCTGTTCTTAACTAGTCAATATAAGACATTCACTACATCACTGAGTTCACTAATTTAATATCATTAAAAATATTTGCTGCATTCCAAGCAACCATTACATTTTATTCTAAGCAGTTTATAAATATGTATATGTATATCTTAATCCTCTTAAGTTGATAATTGAACACGTTCAACCTAATTTGTTTGAATAGCCTAATTTTAACCATCACTTTAGTAATTATTTTAAATTCTTATTGATTAATAATATGGCCTCTCTTTCTAATGACTATTTCTGACTATGTATTGTATTTTACAATAGCATGTTTTAATGCATTTTTTTATCACAAGGTAACAAAATGAATTCATGAATAAATAACTAATTGACTAAGTTAGCAAGAGTTAAATATAAAGAAAACAAGTAAAGATGAACATGTGAGTGGACAAATATGAATAATAAATAATAGTTGATGTAAAGTGAGCCCGCATAAACATTACGGTTCACAGTTTATTAATCTACTACATAAGCGTGGTTTATGTTATTAAGTGCAACGAAACTGAGGAATCCGACAGAATACCTCATTAAAACAAGCTTGTCTTTATACAATGTCAAGAATTTAATTAACAACAGTTTATGCAGAATAAGATGGTACCATCATTTATTTCGCTGGTTACTCACCAGCTGCTCACAGCCCAAATAAATTATTATTTAGTTCATGTACAGAAAAGTTTTCACATACTTGCAAATTTCAGTTGACAGGAGATGCCAAACTTAGTGAACAGTGCTCAGAAAATTACACTTATATAGTTTTTGCACGGGGAGCTTCGGTTTGAACAAAATCAGTGTGTGCATCCAACGGTAAAGGAGTTACGTAATAAAGACGAGATGTGCATAAGATGATGAGTAACCATTATACTGGATAACAACGTACTGAGTTCAACTCAAACTATGGAAACAAGAGACAGACAAAATTACACTATAGCAAAGGGGAGTGAGGTTAAATCCAAAGATTATGTCATCAAGTGAAAGAAAGTTTGAGGACATCCAGTCACTGATACTGATAACTGCTTCTTTCTGAACACATAAACCAGGTTTCAAGTGTTTGTTAGGGATTACTTCGGCAAACTTCAGAAGAATTGAGCTTTTTTGTTTATTGATCATTTTAAACGATTTTATGATTTTCACCTCAAGGAGATGTGTGGTAATAGTACTATTTTATGCGTTTATTCCTTTGAGACGTAGACTTTTCGGTACATGTTCAGAAAATTGGAAGTGTTCCCTTCTCTCTGTTCTCCCAATGTAACTGTTCCCTCAGATAAATGTAAAGTTGTAAACATAGTTAGTGTTAGCATGAGAAGGGTATCTGTTGACTTTTGAATGAACCAAAGAGCAAGTTGTCCGACAAACAGGAACCAACATAGCTGCACGATAGGCGCTCACCAGTGACGTATTTAATCTTCTGTTGACTATTCCTGTAATGTCATCACCTTCAAAATTAAGTCGAATGAAGACAGGCTTTTTCCGAATGTCATTTGTTTTTTTTTTGGTTTGGCCTTCATATCTTCTGTACTTGTTGATGAACTCCTGAGGGTTATTAGTTTACATTACTGATAAACTTTTCAGTAGCATAAACACCTACTATCTCACAAGGGATCACATCTGTTTTTTCTGTATATTAAAGTTAATGATTTATTTAGGCTGTAAGCATATGATGAGAAGCTGACGAAATAAATGACCGTACGATCTTATTCAGTAAAGACCGTCGTTCTTGTTTCATTCAAATTCATGAAGAGGAATAAATGTATGGAATTTAATTAACGTTGAAGAGTTAGCTGGTAATTTAAGTTATTATAAATGTAATCGTAATCAACGTTCAAACACAATGATAAGTTAGAGGTTTGTTTAAACTTTTCGCGTGTATTATAAATAATTCCTAGTGTCAAACGTTTTTTGAAGGGCAGACATGGTCTAGGATTATGTGTATGGCAAGAACTGTGTACTTTTGTTTTCGATAACAACTTACATAAGCACAATAAGATTTCATTACACAGCACTTACTGATGACTAATGTAAACAGTATATAGCTATTTGAACCAGCTAGAAGCATTCACTAGATAGATTAAATCAATCTAATCAGTATGTAGAAATATGTAGTCAGGGTGGTTCATTTCGACTTCCATTGGAAGAACCGAATGCTCTTTAACCTCAGCATGTATTATCCACTTGTCACAGTTAGTAGCATCAAGACTACAAACATAATGAGGGATGTAATATTCAGTATGAACGGATCTGAGTAGTTGGTTTTTACAGTTAACCATAGAAAGCTTCCACCACAGACTGTGCATTTCACAGACAATTTCTGTGACTAGACAGAATAAATAACACAAATTTTACAGTCTGATTCAGTGTCACAATCAATGTAAGTACTAATAAAAAACACATAGTACACTCAGCATAAATGACTAATTTAAACATGAGTAGTTTTGTGACAACTGTGCCATACACAGTATTAACATTTAAATCATGACCGTATCCAATTACGGATGTTAAAGAGATCAAATAATATATAGATCAAACCATGCAAAAGGGGTCAGTAACCCAATGTATTCAATGTAACTTTGGTTGACCATCGAAAGTGACCTGGAACAATTTTTAAGTTATCTAATTCGAAAGAAAAAGTATCATTTCGTTCTTCTTTAGGACTCTCTAATATTACGCATTCATGACTCCACCAGGGATAGAATCCAGAACCTTCGGATTACAAGGTAGGCAGGTTACTATTCAGCCACTACGGCAAATTAGCGGAAAGCAGAGTAGATGGGTTACTGAGCCCTGTCCCCCTGGGTGAATGCTATGCGAGTGTTTGATGCCTGATGGGAGACTATTGAAGAGTCCCAAACAACGACGAAACAGCTTTCCAGTACTCCTTCGTTTTTAGTGTTTCTCTAACTGAATTCAGGTCATAGTCTTTTTTGAAATTAGTCGAATTTCTGTAAAAAAAAAGTACTTGGAAGTAATATTTCCACTAAAAGTTAATCCCTGCCTGCGTCGGTGGCACAGTGGTTAGGACTCTCGCCGACCATGCACATGGTCCGGGGTTCGATCCCCTGCCGGCGCACACCCGATATCTATGGTATGCCTGAATTTGGGCAACCGATATCCATGCTGAAAATTCCACACTTGTACTGAAAATACGGTGTGGAAATCAAGCTGTAAATCAAAAAAAAAAAAATTTGGAAACACGTTATTGTATTCATGAAACACCTTGGTTGAGTTCTAGTTTACTAATTTTCCAACGTTGTAGTATTCCCTGATATTAAAAATGTTAACATGCATCTTCATATCAGGACGCTACATATCTTCGAATTTCTGATGTGAACCTGTTGACTGGGAACTGGAAGCAATCAGATGTGAAGAAAAATCGCTAGTAAGACTGAACACTAGTTGTCCCATTTAGTATTACTTTGTTGTTTGAATAATATTAGGCTGAGAAGGGATTGTTACTGCAATAAGAAAATAGTGACTACTGAAAAGTTTGAAAATCAGCAAACCACTATTAAGCTTATCTCGGACCCCTTACATTCCTAACGAATTATTTGACTTTGACCTGTTTTGAAAGCATTAATCTGCAATAAGACTATGCAATATGAGTATAAATATATTGATTTGTAATCTATTTGGTATTCAGTAATGAGTTGTAGCGGTAAATAATTCCCCAAAATTATTAACCACAGCAATCATCACTCAACATTGGATGCTGACCATCACTGTTTAAGTCGACTTGTTTAGCTGAAGGCTTACGGTCAAGCATCCCCGCCATTTGGTGCTCCGTCGTGTCACGTGCGTGCACGATTACTAGCTAGCTAAGCATTCACCTCTACCCGCGATTTTGTCCCGAAATATAATACGTACTTTGGACGACAAAATCTGGTCTTTTGCTTTACCATCTGGTACTCGAAGAACGAACACTATAGTGGTTGTTGGTATAAGATCTTGCGTTAGTATAATCCGTACAACTCGCGAACGTCGATACCTGCAGCCCGTAAACTGGTGAGCCCAACCACGAACTACATCTTCAATTCACACGCAGATAAACCCGGTGAGTTCGTTCCTTTTTGTGTTTATTCTTGTACTATATTGTTATCGGCATACTTTTCGTCATGAGTTATCCTAGCCCCAAGGTTATTCAGATTCGCCCAACCGCCAAAACAATTCAGCTAGTACCATTTTGGCCAGATAGTGCTGAAACGTGGTTTCAGATTGCTGAGTCTGATTTTTGTGAACATGGCATAACTGATCAACGTTCACAGTTCCTTGCAGTTATTCACGCCCTACCGCGGGAATTCAGCAGGTGCGTAACTCTGCAGATGTCGGTAAGTAACTCGTACGAGTTGCTCAAAGCGTCCATCCTCAAGAGAAACGTTCTCACAGATCGACAACGTCTGGATGAGTTATTTCGTAACATCGAGTTAGGAGATCAGTCAGCCGTGAGCATGCTGGCAAGAATGAAAGAGATCATTGGCCAAAGTCAGTTCGATGAAGGACTGTTTAGAGAACTATTTTTATCCAAACTGCCACAGTCAGTTCAGACTGTGCTTGTGACACTTCAGGGTGTTCTCATAGATGATTTAGCTGTCTCTGCAGATAGAATTCTAGAGATAACGAAACGGCCAGTTACCGAAGTATACTCTGTTACCGAACAGACTTCGAAGAAGGATTCTGCAATGATAGAGTTATGCAACTCCGTCCATCAGATGCTTAGGTCAAACAAGCCTAGTAATTCCTCAAACCGTCGTTGTAGATCCCCTCAACGGCAAAACGCACGTGGACGATCTAAGTCCAACACACGCTCTCTCAAAAATCCTGACTGGTGTTGGTATCACAACACCTATGGCAAGGAAGCGAAATGTTGTCGACAACCTTGTGATTTCGGCAAAGCCTCCAAGTCTGTGGGAAACTATCCCGCCGGCACGCGTTAGCAGCAACCGTCGCCGGTGGCACTAGCCGTTTACTTTACATCCATGATGTAATTAGCCAGACTAGATATCTAGTCGACACAGGCGCCGAAGTCAGCGTCCTTCCTGCTACAGCAGCAGATCGACAGAAGGATCCTAACTTCAACCTACAGGCTGCAAATGGAAAACTAATTGCAACCTATGGTCGGAAATACGTCTATCTGAACGTAGGTTTACGCAAACCTATTCAGTGGATTTTCCTAATCGCTGACGTCACAATGCCCATCATCGGCACGGACCTACTTAATCATCATGATTTGCTCGTAGACGTCCGCCGTAAACGACTAATTGACAACACTACTAGTTTGTCTATCAAAGGCATAACTTACAGTGGCCCCAGCTTGTCAATCGTTAAGATGAAAGCAATCCTCGATCCAACTTTTCAACCGATTGTTGACAAATATCCGGAACTGAATTGCCCATCTAACGATCTCCCGTGTATAACCAGCAATGTTATGCACCACATCATAACCTCAGGACAGCCCGTGACATCTAAAGCACGACGACTGGCACCTGATAAACTGAGAATTGCCAGAAACGAATTCGATCATATGCTCACCCTTGGCATCATTCGGCCATCGAATAGTCCATGGGCACCCCCATTGCATATGGTTCCAAAAAAAGATAGTAACGATTGGCGACCCACTGGTGATTACCGGCGAGTCAACGCCAAAACAACCCCTGATTGCTACCCTTTGCCTCACATACACGACTTGACGGCAACGTTATCTGGAGCATCTATATTCTCCAAAATCGACTTGGTTAAAGCATATAACCAAATCCCGATGGCAACGGAAGATATTCCGAAAACGGCTATCATCACGCCTTTCGGACTTTTCGAATTCCTACGTATGCCATTCGGCCTCCGGAATGCGGCACAAACATTCCAACGCTTCATCAACGAAGTATTTCGCGGTCTCGACTTTGTATACGCATACTTAGACGACTGCCTCATTGCCAGTCCAGATAAGGAAACTCACCTTAGACACTTGGACTTGGCATTTGAAAGGTTACGCCAACATGGTGTTACCATCAATATACAGAAGTGTCAGATAGGCGTTGACTCACTCGATTTTCTGAGTCACACTATTGACTGTCAGGGCATGCGCCCACTGGCTACTTCGGTCGATCACTCTAAGAAAACGCGTTCTGGACGTCACGTTAGATTCCCAGAATACCTTCACACCTATCTCACATAACTGAGTGACACATCAATTTTTTTTATGTTGCATCATTTAACACAAGTAAATGATATTTTTCCTATAACCGTACATAAAATTATATAAGATGTATATTTTTTTTCCCGATATTTTGAACTTTACATTATTTTACTGTATAGTAGATGCATGTCATATTTTTTTGGTAAAAAAAACGCTTATTTGGTACATTTTTCTTGACAAGGTTCTCAGCATTCTTGTTTTCTTTTCCAGGTGCAACGGGCACTGGACAGGAAACAAACGAAGCACGGGATCCAACGAACAACACTGAGGAAGCTATGTACAGACACCCTATTAGCATAGGCAGACAGACCAGCAGGCTCTCCATCAAGCCGCTTGGAAGATTTTTTTTCACCCATCAGGGAACCATCGAGATTTTTTACTTCCGGCTGGTCATGTCTTAGGGTCCTCACAAACCCACTAGGGGGGGAGTGAGCTGTAGCGGTAAATAATTCCCCAAAATTATTAACCACAGCAATCATCACTCAACATTGGATGCTGACCATCACTGTTTAAGTCGACTTGTTTAGCTGAAGGCTTACGGTCAAGCATCCCCGCCATTTGGTGCTCCGTCGTGTCACGTGCGTGCACGATTACTAGCTAGCTAAGCATTCACCTCTACCCGCGATTTTGTCCCGAAATATAATACGTACTTTGGACGACAAAATCTGGTCTTTTGCTTTACCATCTGGTACTCGAAGAACGAACACTATAGTGGTTGTTGGTATAAGATCTTGCGTTAGTATAATCCGTACAACTCGCGAACGTCGATACCTGCAGCCCGTAAAGAGTCATTAAACATTATCAGTTACTAAAGTATTTTGTCACATGCTGAAACATTAAAATGATTATAAAAGGTAACAAAATTCGGTTAGTAAAATGTTTAAACCTTTTTTCATGTAACCTTATTCAATGATTTTTATTCGTAAGCATCAAGATGTTCAAAATCGATGAAATGTAAACCTCCTGTGAACTGTTATCTCGTTTGTCTTAAATCAGTGAAACAGAGAGAGGGGAAGAAAAAGTAGTTTACATTAGGCCATTATAAAGTAACCACCTCTTGACCGAGACACCTTTAAACAATAATAGTGATCAGTTTGATTCAAAACATTGTTTGTAACATAATCAACTTCTGATTGGACAATAGCCAGTAACTAGTGTGGTGTGTCTAGTCCTGTCTTTGGTGCAAACTGAATTCTATCAGTCAGGTTGACAATGTGGCCACCATTCTAGTTGGCTAGACATCGCGGTGCACTTTGAATTGTTGGTATTATATGGTTGGAGGCATTCTGCACAAAGTCTTGTACCTAGGTTTCGTGAAGCACTGGATGACGCGGGTTCGAATCTCAGAAGGGACTTGAGTTCCTTTACGGCTGCAGATACTTCTTGTTGACGAGTGTCAACTAGCACGAAACCTGGGTCTAAGGCTTACTGTTGATTTCGTCTAACCATCTAATACCAATAATAAACCTCATTGGTTACAGGATTTCACCATGACATTGGTTAGAGAACCATTGAAAAATAAGCAGGGAGTACTGGACATCTGTTTCGTTGTAGTTTGGGACTCTTCATCAGTACGCACTCACCGGGGTTCAAACCAGTACTGATGACGAGTACGTATGTGCGTGTGTGTTTTCTGAGAGATTCTTGAATAGATGAGCGATGGACAGAATAGTAAAGACAAGATATCAAGGCCATTGTGAAACAGTTCAGAAAGAAGAAAGTGAAAAAAAGAAGTGGAATACAAATAATTTGTGACAAATGGAATTTCAGTGTGAACTTCGTATATTTTGCTATCAGTGTACTTCATTTTGTCGAATAAACGCCTCAGCTATCAGAACTCACTTTGTTCTGGAGTTAGAGAATCACTGTTATTTTGAATCAAATGCATTAATTGAAATGTTCGTTTTGAAATAATACTGATATTTAAATGAAGCCTTGCTGTCAACTGATAAAACTTCATATGATATGACAACATTTAAAAAGAAAAAAAACTACACGTTTCATACCCTAGAAACTTTATTTATCAATTAGACTTAGGTAAGCGTGCTAAGATTACTAGACAAAAAGTGTGAACAAGGCATGAATGTATAGGACGTTTCAAATATTTACGTGAATCGAAATAAACAACTGAAGGTGATGAATATCACTCTAAAAAATAGTGTATAGATATGCACGAAAATTATTCTGTTTTTGTATTATATCCATTACAATTGTGCATTATCACGCCGTCTAGATGGTGTCAACACAAAACTGCACGAATTAAAGTGGACGACCAGTACAAGTGTAATACAGAAGATAATATGTAATGAAAGAGGTCAACTCCATGAAACCAAACTAAAGCAAAGTGTAATTTATGTAGACAGAAAACCAATGGAACTTAGAAGTTTAAATCTAAGATTGTTTTCATTATAATAAAGGTTTTTGTATTTCCCAATGAATGAAAAACAAAACAATACTGTTGTTTTCACTGACGTTTCGCTATTTAATGCTAATAGCTTCATCAAAGTATTATTAAACCGGAATTTACAAAATCTCAGCATAAATATAACAAAGAGTTAAGAGGTGAGAAAATAGACTTAGGTCGAGTTAAAAGGACATTTTGAAAGTCAAAATAAAAATGAAGATCACCAAACCAAATATCAAATGTGATAGTACATCTGTTATGATATCAAAACAAAGTTTACTAACTTGATCATCGTTCGTCCGTCTGGGGTCATTTTTCGTTATCAAGTTGGTCAATTGGTAAAGATAACAAAACCAAATGTAGATTGTTAGATTTGATCAGTGTGTAAAATTATAAAAACAGTGTGTGTTTACATAGTGAGGTTGCTTATCACATTCGTGTTGATTTTATCACTTCATGGGGGAGGGGAGGGAGGTGTTGTAACCAGGTCAGATTCTGTTTTAGTCCATCATTCCTATTCAGTTCAGACAGTTTGGATTCCACTTCATATGAAGTTCTTCTGATATTAAACGTTCATTGTGATTTCTGAAGATTTTTTGGATTATTTCAATATTGTCAAAATCAATTTTGTGGCCTGATTCTATAGCGTAGCGTGCAGATGACCTATGGCTGATGATGTTTCAAGCTTTTCCAGTTCAACCAGATTTCTCGGTGGTCGAGGAGATGCTCTACGGTGTTCATTTCTTCTGATTTTGATTTCTCGAGATGTTTGTCCGATGTATATCGCATCACATTCCAAGCATTTTATTTTATAGACACACTTAGATAGAGAATCTTTAGGGAAGTACAAAGACCTTTAGTATAATGAATATCATATACCCAATGCCCAAATTTTTTCAAACTGTTAAAAGTGAACTTGGTTTGGACATATATAACTAAGATTGTTTTCTTCAGAACGCAATCCATTTTCTGCTTAAACGTTTTAATATTTATGCAAATGTATATATATATTTAGAGATCTTAGTCACAATAACAATATAAAATCCTTTCAGAAAATAAAATTATCCAATTATAAAAAGCATAAAAATGTATTAGCAAATAGAAAATAAAATAAAATTAAGGAAACTATCACAACAAATTGGGGATCATTAGAACCTTGATGGCCAAAGTAAGGTAGTGTCTGAACCAGCTTCTTTTGGATACAAAAGTTAGATTTCCTCATGGGGATCCCAACTACCTCAGCAATGTGTAATAGACGAACTCTTAATGTGAAGTTAAGATTAGTTGGTATGCGGTAAATGACTATGAAAGCCTCTTTAACATCAGTCTTGTGTTCTCTATCCACAAGATGAAATAGAATAGCGCTATGAATGAACTTTGTTTGTCCTTTACTTAACCACGCAGGGTGATGTTTGGAAATCCGATGAGAAACACGGCTAATGGTATGGCCTATGTAATCCAATTTTGTTTCCCAGTTTTATGTACAAAAAAGAATAGTGAGACATATTTATTAGGGTGAGCAGACAACTAGAAAGCATGGACTATTCACGTTGACTGACAGCTAGTTATTTGGTGTTTTTCTCAAAACTTATTAGTTGATTGACAGCAGTATTATTATTATTATTATCAAGACAGGGCTTCAGCAACACATCCTGTTCTCTGCAGTCTTTCTCGACTGCCTCCTCAACTGCCCATAACTTTTCACTTCCTCTTCACAATATCACCACCATGTCACTCTCGGACAAGCACCTAGCCCATCGTTTCCCATTCGGGCTTAATTCTAGGGCATAACCTGTTGTGTTAGTCAACGCTTTTCTCACAGCATGCCTAATCCGTATTCATATCCTTTTATATACTTGTTAGGCTATATGTCCCTGATTTGTTCGTTGTCAAAATCAATTAAGCTACAGGCCACAAGGATAGGGATGTCAAAATCAGGATTTAAAATGCAAGCCAGAGATTCAGCACTCTAAAATCTGTATAGAAATCTGCTGCACTCAGAACGAAGAACAAGCCTGAATTTTGAACATCAGTGTTGCTTTAGTTCTTCTATATGGGTCAGAGATTTGGCATATCAGGTAAAGCATTTCCAGCAGCCTGCACACTTTCACCAACAGCTGTCTTCAGTTGATACAGAGAAGTACATCACGAAGAACATTGACAAACCTACTTTGATCAGATAAATTATTTTATCAAGCTAAATGCCGTCATATGCACACAATAACTAGTGAACCACTGAAAATCATACAGCGCTAGCCAGCGGCTTCCTCTTGACCTGAAAATGTTAAGCGGTGGCCACCACTGGAGACTTCAGGTTAAGTCATAATTTGGCCAATTAGTCAGTCACAAATGGTCCACATCCTCGCTGATTCTTAGTACCTCCTGGAGTTCTAGTGAGGACTGTGACCGCTGGATTCGGTGATTTGAGTGTGTAGAAAGTTATCCATTGATAGTATTAGATGGCGTTGAAGTTGGAATACATAAGCTGTCACATTTCATTCCAGTATCTGATCAGTAGCTAACTTGACCCATGATCTCAAGATTTTAAGTACGCTTTGATGTACGTTCTTGGGTGGGTTTTACTGGGAAATTTCAAACTCAAACGAAACAGTTGTCTAGTACCACTTGGGTTCTGACTACATCTCCAATCGTTGCCAGTCAGTGATGAAATTCACCTTTCAATTAATCAAAACCAAAATGAACCTAACCATTATTATTTATTTTTTCAGTAATATTCAAATTTTCAGTTTTTCGTAATTGCAGTTTTCTGTGTACACAATTTTATGAAGGTCTATAACACTTAATATTTAATTTTCTTTACTTGTTCCTGAAACATCACTACTTCATTGAAATAATGAATTTAAAACTATTTATTTGTGATGTACGAGTATATGTAGTAGATGCTGTTCTACTAAGAGGACCTTAGAGGCTACCAATATAACTGTTAAGTCCTAAGTGTGTCGATTATTGGATGTTGATTAGATGTACGGCATAATATTTAAGCAAAGTAAGACGACACTGCCGGGCACTCTGGTTGCTCACAAAATCTGAAATCTAATACTGTAGAATAAACCAGCATGAAAATCTGTATGGCTGTATTTACCTACAAGAAGCGTATATTTACAAACTTGAGTAAATTGATAACCTTTGTCAGATTCGAATGTAGAATAAGTTCCGACACTCCTAAAGAGAAATTTCACTGATCATTATACTCCCAACTGTTATCATATGAAACTTGTTTCTGACATTACTGACTTACAACATTTTATCTGAATTCCAGTCCTTTGAGTCTCTTCATGAGAGAAACTAGCACCTGTCAATCCTGTGGTTACCAAGACGGTGAATAACAGTAAGTCGCAGTCAACCAAGAATCCAGTCATAATTAGACCAGTAAACTGAACTGAGTTTTTCAGGGAAAAGACAAGCTTTCACTACTCTCAAGTCTGTGTGGAGGTCAACAGCACTCAGTATCAAAAATAAGATCCGGATTTTCAACTCCAATGTGAAGTCAGTCAGTGCTACTATACGGATCAGAGACTTGCACTGCGCGTCATAAAGAGCATCTCAAACAAACTACAGACCTTCATTAACAGTTGTCTTCGCTCAGTACTCAAGATCAGATGGCCGGCCAGAAAAGATCAGCAACAGGGATCTTTGGGAACGAACCAACCAGGAACCGATTGTGAAAGAAATAGGCAGGAAGAAATGGAGATGAATTGGTCATACTCTGAGAAAACAAACCATCAAGTGACATCACTAGACAAGCCATTGCCCGAGTGGAACTCGTAAGGGAAGCGGCGAGTTGGTCGTCAGTGCAAGGGTGACTTGGAGGAGGTCATGTGAAGAGGAGATGAAAACGTGTGGGCAGACTTGGAGCCAGGTGAAGACCCTAGCAGAGAACAGAACGCAATGGAGACGCACTGCTGAAGCCCTATGTTCCTGTAGGAATTAAATAATAATAATAACATTATTGATATTCTGAGTAAACCACCTAAAAAATAACTTGATTTCTGTCCGTAAGAAAAGAGTGTTTTTAAGAAATGACTGCATTTTCCAATAATTAGTTTATTGAGTTACCAAAGTAATATTTTTACTCAGACTGTCTGGTTTTCAATAACTCCGAAAATTGCTTCATACTATAGAAGAATAACTTTCTGTTACTCTTACAGTTTGGATTTTTCTCTCCAGTTGACATCACTGTTTTGAAAAAATCACTTTAAAACAATTCTCATTGAACGTAACATAAAACAAACACTTCTTTTGTCTATCTTTTACTCAAATCTATACACAAACAAAGATATCATTCATCTAGACAAACACCAGTAGGGTGCAGTGGGTCGAGTGTGAGGACAAATACTCGCCGGAGACATTGGCTAGTCGTCGCGCTATGTCGTGAATTGGCAGAAGTTAGAATTCATGGGCCATTGGATCGGCTCCCAGTGGCTTAATGGTCTACGAGCTAGCATTGTAACCAGAAAGTCCTGGGTTCGAACTCTTGTGGTGGGTGCGGGCTGATGATGAGTCCCGAACTAGGACGAAACAGCTGTCCAGCACTCCCAGCTTGTTTTCCAATGGTTCTCTAACCAATGTAAGCTCATGATGAAATCCTGTAACCAATCAAATCCCTACAAACCAACACACTTGAACATATACACATGCAAACAAAAGCCATTCACTTATCTGTTGTTATCTTTAAGTAACAGGTCATTACCATATCTCACTGCTTATTCTTATTATCATTAATGATTTATCAGTCATAAAAAAGGTTAACTCTCAACCAATCAGAAATTAGAACACTTAAAGACAAAAAGTAAGCCATGCAAATATAGTTTTTAATCATAATTCCCTTCTCTTCTTTTCTCCTCTGTTTTTCTATTCAATATTTAAATGAGTTTTCCACTTCTTCTTTTTTTTGTCATCATCAGTCTATCATTTGAAACATCTTGTGATGAATGAATGAATGGTATTCTTGAGTACTATTGCTGTTAACTGTTAGTGTTTATATATATTTTTATTTATTTTTGGTAAACAAGATAATCTTATTTATTTGTTTTTGATAAACCCGCCTAATTTATGCTTGTGTGTTTATGTGTATGTGTATGTGTCAGATGCGGTCTATTTAAGTGTTTATTTCTGATGGTTGGATAATTATCCTCGTTCATTCACTTCATACCGTTTGATTTTATTTAAAAGTTTAAAACTTTCAGATTTTTATGAATAACCAGTTATAATAAATGTGTAATTAGCGTGATATTTTTCATTGACAAGCTACGCTATTGACTTTGTGTAAGCGTAATCAACCACTAGCGGGTGTGTTAATTATGGATCTGAATAATACACGGCTATAGATATAAAAGAATATAACTAATGTAAATAAAGCATCATATTATTCTTGTGGAATGCAAAATTTATCGTGAAGATATGCAGTTTACTTACAGAACAAGGTGATTTGGAGCGAACAATTGTTTTCGATAAATTCGTCCTCAGACTCTACATTTTATAAATCCATGAATATATTATAATACAAATAGCCATTGAAAGCTTGTGAAAATTATATCGGAAGCTGTGTTGGGGTAAATGTATAATATGGAGTGATAGTTCGGTATTTAATATTGTCCGATGAACTCATACACATCAAAATAGATGAATCATTTACGGTTGTATATCAAGTACGAAACAATCTGCCCAAAGACACACGATTATTTCTCTTAGCTAAAGCGGTAAATATAGAGATTAATAAGAAAAAACCTGACCTATGTGTGCAAAAGAAGCACATTCATCCTGTTTGTTTACCCTGGCCTACCACAAGGTCAGCAGGGATATAATCATTCACATTTTCATATCACATTATACCTTCTTAATCTTTTCAGAACATAGACCAGACGGAGGTTATGAAAATAACCAACCAACAACAACAACAGCAGCAACATCCAGTGCCAATCACCATCAACGGGAGGGATATGAAAGAGGTTACTTTTTTCACTTATCTAGGGAGCATTGTCTCAACTACAGGAGGAACGGACAAGGATGTCAAATCGGGAAGGCGAGAAACACATTCATCAACCTGAAACCAATCTGGAAATCTTAGTCACTTACTCAGCATCAACAACAAAATTCGGATTTTCAATACAAACGTCAAGTCAGTTCTTCTATACGGATCAGAAACTTGGCGGGTCACAAAGAATATTTCCAACAGCCTGTTACAGACCTTTATCAACAACTGTCTTCGTTCTATACTCAAGATCAGATGGCCGGAAAGAATCACCAATAAGAAACTATGGGAACAAACAAAACAAGAGCCAATTGCCCAACAAATATGCAGGACAAAGTGGAGATGGATTGGACACTCGCTGAGGAGGCCGTTGGGTGACATCGCGCGTCAGGCCATAGCTCGAGTGGAACCCGAAAGGGAAGCGGTGAGTGGGACGTCCAAGGGTGACATGGAGGAGATCGTGTGAAGATGAGTTGAAACAGAATGGACTAACATGGATGCAGGTGAAAAGTACAGCAGAAGACAGAAGCAAGTGGAGACGTGCAGTTGAAGCCCTATGTTCCACTAAGAACCCAAGGGAACAATAATAATAATAATCTTTTCACCTAGTTCACTTTATTATTACCTGTATGTGTAATTTACACCAAGCTTGTTATGTCTCTAATATTTTATTACAGTTCACAATTTAACCTCTTTATTTTATCACTACACCTTATATCTGTCAGCCCTTGAACTTGCATTCAAGGGTTCCCATTTCTTGGTATTTGTTTGCATGCATTTTGTGGTAATCATTTTCCTCTCAAACCATTGAATACAACTCAGCCCCCCCATCTCCCAATGAAACTTACATTCTGCTGACTATAAAACATTAATATGTCACCCGTTTGATATAAGAATAAAACTTGTGCACTTTGGCAGAGTGTCATTCCATTATGGGTAAATTTTATTTTGATAAAGTCTTACAGTGTTATACAGTAATGTTTACTGGTGACGTTTCGAGCACAATTTATTGCTCATAATCATATCAAGGTTGATTACTGTATAACACTGTGAGACTTTATCAAAATAAAATTTACCCATAATGGAATGTCACCCGGTTGTCTATTCGCAACTTATCTTATGTTCCGAATGACTGCACGCTTTATATACGTTCATTTGACAATATTAAATACCGAACTATCACTCCGTATAATACATTTACCCCAACACACCTTCGATATGATTTTAACAAACCTTTAATGGGTATCTGTATTATGATATTCATGGATTTATGAAATGTACATTCTGAGGAAGAATTTATCGAAAACAATTGTTTGCTCCAAATCATCTTGTTTTCATTACACTATGGGGATTTTTAACTTACTTACAGTTTATTACTGAGTAGTATCTAATGCTTTTAGTAAGTATGACATTTTCGAAATGACTAAAAGGTTGCATATTTATAACCCTCTTACCATTCTAAATTTGTTGAATTCTTCTACAGAAACCTGGAACGCTGAACTCTCAGTGACAAACTTTCAGAGACTACCATATGAACAACTTATATATTTATATATCCTTTTGTTCAAATGTTCACTAATTTGAAAATACTTCATTTTATTAAATTGCCAGTATTAAAACAAAGTCAGAGTCACTAGTAAAATTCATTTCATGATATGTTACACGGCTATTGAGTAGTACTTAGGATAAGCCAAATGAGTTAGATTAATTCCCTGTTCTGTTCTGTTCTTCTGTTTCTAATTTATTTCAGCCTTTCATACACTAAAGTCATACGACAGTGGGCATAATTAACACAGTAAATCAACAAAATAAGAGAAAACTAGAAATGTTTTTATTATCAAAGAAGTAATGAATAAGAGAGTATTTAAGATGTATGCCTATTCCAAGTGTGACCACGAACTGACTTCAATTGGAGAACCATTAAAAACCAGGAAGTAATGGACAGTCGTTTCTTCCTAGTTAGGGATTCATCAGAAATACGCGCCATAACCCAGCCTGGGATTGAATCCAGCAGCTTCAGGTTATAAGGTGAACTTGTATACCATTCAACCAATGAGGAGGAATCCAATGGCCCATGAATTCTAACCTTATTTTTTACGACAATAATTTAGTTATTTCCAGTTCATAGCTTTGATACATCTTTCGAGAAGTGAAATGAGTCAGCAGTTTATGTCAGTATCAATCAAATAACTATTTAGTGTGGTTAATAAGATAGCAGCTTACGAGGATCAATGTAGTTATTTTATAGTATCGTATCTCATTGGGATGAATTCGATGTAGGAAAGTTTCAAAATATAAGGGACAACTATCTTGACTGAGACTGGTCAGAGGAAGATTTTACAGAGATTTGATTGATTTCAAAGTAACCTTCATCATCGGCCAGAAAACCAGAGAAAAAGGTGTACTAAACGGTCGTTTCTTACTAATCACAGGCTCTTCATCAGTGTTTCCATTTAATGACTGTCAAGAAACCTACCTTACAATAATTAGTCTGTTCAAGAAATTTGTTGACAGTTTTGCTGGCGTTCCAACAGCTTTCAAGCACAGGTGAGGCACTTTTAGTGAATAGGTTAACGTGAATCCATTAGTTTTAGCCACAGGATCAAAAGGTAAAACGATCAAGCTGTAGCAACAGTTGTTTTCTATTGAATGATGTTTTTAGTGGTTGAAATTAACAGCTTTTGGTTGTCTGCGTGAAAAAAAGTGAAACCATGATGGTTCTGGGTTCCATCTGTCTGAAACGCCACCACTACCTTAGATACACGAACATTCAGTTAGTAAAAAGTCTCCGGTAGAACGAAACACTTGAATTAAAAAAGCTGCTGTCATCAATTGCTTTCCACCTAGAGAATTTCATCTTTATCTCAGATAAAACTAGCTTTGAAAATTTCCGAATATTGGTTTCTAGGGATTTTGTTTAATTGATTGGAGGATTTAATCATAAACTGACACTGGCTAGAGAACCATTGGAATGGGTCCCAATGGCTTAATGGTCTACGAGACCGCCTAATAACCAGAAGGTCCTGGGTTCGGACCCCGGTGGGTGCGTACTGCTACACAGTCCAAAGCTAGGACGAAACAGCTGGCTGTCTTTTTCTCCCAGGTTTTCCAATGGTTCTGTAACCGATGTCAGCTCATGATAAAATCCTCCAACTAACTTTGAATGAACACTCATTTGAACATCAGAAATCCTTAATACGTTAATTTTAATTTTTCTCATTATAGTTTGGTACACATTTTCTCTGAATAATAAATACATCAGAGCGGAATACACTCTATTCTTCTTTTCACAATAGAATACAAATTTTGAAACAAAAATCACTCCCTCAGTGAACGAGTTAACCTTCACAAATAGAAAAAAACAGGGAAGACTTTTGAATTATTCTTGAATTATTTACCATGACTTTCATTGTCTTCTTTTAGTTTTAATTAATCGTGAAACATTGAACTCAGTGGAAATAATCATTGCATTATTAATTCTTCTTTAATATGATTAATGAATTTTCAATGTAGTGCACACTTTAGTGGTGTGCGTTTTCAGCATTATTATACAGTGACATATTTAATTAACACTGGTTGAGAGGCAAAACTAAAGTCAATGTAGTATATCTGTTGAAAATAGTTGCATCAGATTTGAATATTGTTGTTAGTAAGGAAAATTTAGATAAGACGCCATTTTAATAAGATATTAATTAGGCAAAAGAATATGTTGTCATATTTTACCGCGTCATAGGTATAAAAAAATATACCTAAATTGATATGCCTACGCTAACAGTGTAAAGTTAGAAGACACATGAATTATAAGAATTATCTAAATAGTTATTTTTAAACGTTTAAATATTAATCATAGGAATAAAAAGAGTAGAGATTTCAGATAAATCCACAAGTTTATACCAAATATAGTATCACCCATCTATATGATCAAAGCCCTTTAGTAATATATATATATATATTGCTTAGTGTCTAAGCAAGAATGAATCCGCTTTTTCTAATATCCAACATCATGTCATTCTACATCACAGAGGATTAATTAAATCACCGTTAACCAACAAATAAAATAACCTAAGTGAACAGTAAGCATTCCACGTAATCTGTAGATTTCACTAAGCGTATTAGAATGATTCAAGAGTCAGGTAAAGGTGTTAAACTCTGTGATTAGGCATATAAAACAGGTTTGAAATTCAAATGAGCACTTTACCTGATGAAAATAAAAATCATAAGGCAAGCTCAGAACTTTAACTGCTGTTCTAGAGGCAAAACTCAACTGAGATACAAACATCGATCCAAAGACAGTATCTACGACGTTTCTGTAAGTGGAAGTTGACATAATAAATGGCAAGGAATAATCGGTGAATAACTCACTAAAACGAGTCCAAGATTAAACAGTCAAAAAAACCACCAACAGCTAAAATGTTAGATCTCCAACAATTGGCCAATAATGATAAGTATCAAAGCCTATGATGGCAAAGCAATCATTAAATGCTGCTAAGCAATATTCTAAATTCACCTCTGCGTTAAGTGACATTAAAGATATCGTCTAAACCTATAACGCAAGTTCTGCAAAGTTTTTGTAGAACATTTTCTAACTACTGAGTTCATTTCACACAAAATTACATTGAATTCATTCATCTACAAGTAAACAAATGCTTCAGCATGGCAAATAAGGTAATTCATTGTTATTCTCAGTTGTACTTAATTAGACTGAGACTTCAACAACAACAACAGACAGTGTTCTGTGCTCCACAGTTCTACTTTTTTTCGTCTGGTGAATATCATTTATTCCATTCGTTTACACAATCCTGAATATATTTCAAAATAGTAATATGTCTGAGCTGTATAGCTTTAATTTGCACAATGGGAAATATTAAGCAATTATTACTTGAACTATCAAAAATGATATACTACTTCAAAAGTGAGAAGAGATTTCAAGTGGTAGACGGTCATCTACCAAGCAAAATACAGGTACAAGTGATCATTTTATCTACTCATTCCACAGTGAGGAATGCTAACCCACTAAAGGAAGTCACAAACATTACTTAGAGTAATACCTGATTTAAAATAATGTAATAGCGTAAAAGGTAATAACCGCTCTCCAACGGTAAGCATACAGAGTAAGACAATAGTCACCACTGGTCAAACAGTGGAGCTACGGCCGTCGACTTCCAACTATTGACTCACGAATTTGAATCTCGCTCCCTCCGGCAAGTTCTTTGCTGTTAGATAATTTATATATTATTTCCACACATCACGTGTATTCAACATTAATACAGATTGGTTCGTTGCGTTCTATCACCGTGCGTCGGTGGCATAGCGATTAGGACACTCGCCGACCATGCACATGGTCCGGGGCTCGATCCCCGGTCGAAGCACTCCTTTACCTCGCTAAGCCAGAAATAATGCTGGTGAAGAGGAAAGGTTGGGCATGAGGCTAGCAACTCCGCCCCGTAAAATAAGCACTGCTACAGAAACTTCAAGCCACTAGCTTGGAGCCCTATGTTCCACTAGGGAACGTGAATGAAAAAAAAACATTACCGTACATTACGTTTCAATATTAAAAGCTAGTACTGGCTGGATCAAAACTGATTCACTTTCAAGATAATAGGGAACGTTTACGGCTAAGTGATACCACTTCATTAGTACTGACATGCCTTAATTGTATATTTTATTCGCAAACACATAAGTTCAATACAACGCATCTCTATAAACGAAGACACTAGTCATCAGTTCTGTTGAACTGTAAACTGACAGGAAAACAAGGACCACAAAATTGTAACCTAATGATTGAGGGTTAAAATGCTCATTTTCTCACAGAGTTGTCACATATGTTTTTTTTTAACAGAGTTTAAGTATCCATAGGAGGAAAAAGTATCACTCTACTGCTCCATGATTAGTATTGGTTCACTGTTTGATGTGGAAGTGTTGACTTGAAACCAATAAATCCTCAACAAAAAGCTATAACTTCTACACGAAGTAAATGGCAATGTTGACGTTGTTAATGGTACTAAAGTGATGAAAATGAAGTTAATCTTGGTTTTTTTTTAATTGATTATCTTGTTTCAGGTATGTTACAATTGTGTTTACATGTTAGACAATAACGATAAATGATAAAACATCATGTAAAGGATTGTATTTAAGTCTCTATTCTAATTACTGCATTCTATATTGAAAATGTTACACATTTTTGAAGTGTCCAGTTTACAATTCTATAGATAAGGGAACTATTCAAGAACCTGTTGCCGGAAAAATATGCCGAAGGAAATGGAGTTAAATGGGATACACACTTATAAACGCGGTGAGTGACATCGCGTGCCAGTCCTTCGACTGAAACCCAAATAGGAGACAGCGAGTTGGGCGTCCGAGGGTTACACGAAGGAGATCGTGTGAAGAGGAGATGAAAGCTTATGGTTAATGGTGAACCTAGCTATAGAGGACTGTAGAAAACAGGAAGAAACGGGGTTTTGCTACTGAAATCCTATTTTCCACTCAGAACTCTCTTACACCATATGCAACTGATGTAAAATTCCAATTCATACGCTCATGTCGGTAATAAAAGACTATACAGAATGCACAGTAGTCATCGGTCAATGTCGCTTGACCACTTAGAAAAAATACTGAACTAACTAAATGAAACTATCATCAGAAAGGAGAAATATGATTACAAATTGTGGGAAACACCCATCATGATACTAGTGAGAAGAGAAGTTTAAAAAAGAGATCTTTTCAGCGATTTCATCCACAAAAACTGTGCAGTCGGATTTCTGTAAATGTAAACACATAAGCCCTAGCTGTTTGCATCATGAAAGCAGAGCTATGCTTTTGTTTTTGTGTCCCTTGTGATATATGCCCATCTTTCATCGCACCGTCGAACTTTCATATTAAGCTAAGAAGTATTACCTCCCTTAATCCCTCTTTGTCACTAATTTGAATTAAATAATAATTGTAACTACGTGAACTTTTGTATAAAAATGAAATTATTCAGCTTTTGAGAATGAAATCACTGAAAAGATATCTTTGTTGAGTTTCTTGTTATTTCCCCTGTAATATTACAGTCTAGACGAACTTGAAAAATGTTGAACTAGATAGTGTGTAAAGATAGAAAACTGAAGTTAATTTCGACTTCTACATTATATCACTTTGAGTTATCGGATTCTTCACAGATTTCAAGGAGGATATTAATAAGTAGACAGAGTATAATTAACGTTCTGCATTCCTGCATTGTTGTTCGTAAATTTCAAGTTATCAACTTTTACAGTAAAGTGTAATTTATGCTAATTTTTAAATTTTTTCACGAGAGAATAATTACCTACATGGAAGTTAGGACATCACTGACTTTTAAAAATTCACCTTTGACTATTTTGGCTGAAAAAATTTAAATAAACTACTGTTGAAACCAGTTTTTGAAATAGCTAAAATCGATTGTGGACTTCATGCTTTAATTTTGTTTGTTAATATTACTAATAATGGATTTGTCTTAAAAAGATATATTATAAGGCTACCCAATCACATCAGGTAGTCATTGATCTAGAAAAAAACTAACAAGGATACTCACTGTATACTTCCAATTTATACAGTAATAGTTTGGTAACTCCAGTGAGTGAAGTGCAGCTAATACCACATAGTATTCTAGATAGTCAGTGATCCATCATAGGATCTTTTGCTCATTTGTCTAACTTTCACGTCATCTCATATCCGTTCTCTTTTTGAGAAGCTGTTTTTGGATAGTTCAATAAGTTAGCCAGTCGAAAGGCTTTCTGGATAACAAAAGACAAGCACAATAGATAGTTGGGTCTAAATTTAGTATTTGTTGGCATTCACCAATACGCCAGTACTGATAAAATGCCTTCCTTGAATATCTTGATTCCTTAAAGATAATAATACAAATTTTAGTTCAGAAAACAGCCAAATTCTGTTCACAAACAAAATTTTACCTTATAATACATGATTATTATGAAGGTTTTTGTATTTCCCAATGAATGAAAAACAAAACGATATTGTTGTTTTTACTGACGTTTCGCTGTTTACTGCTAACAGCTTTGTCAAAGTATTATTAAACCGGAATTTTTAACAAAATCTCAGCATATATACAACAAAGAGCTAAGAGGTGAGAAAATAGACTTAGGTCAAGTTAAAAGGACATATTGAAAGTCAAAATAGCAATGAAGATCACTAAACCAAATAACAAAGGTAATAGTACGTCTGTTATGATATCAAAATAAAGTTTACTAACATGATCATCGTTCGTCAGTCTGGGGTCATTTTTCGTTATCAAGTTGGTCAATTAGTAAAGATAACAAAATCAAGTGTAGATTGTTGGATTTGACCAGTGTGTAAAATTATAAAAGCAGTGTGTGTTTACATGGATTCTCTATCTAATTGTGTCCATAAAATGAAATGCTTGGAATGTGATGTTATATACATTGTACAAAAATTCCGAGAAATCAAAATCAGAAGAAATGAACACCGTAGACCATCTATTCGACTACCGAGAAATCCGGTTGAGTTAGAAAAACTTGAAAAATCATCAGCCACAGGTTTACACGCTATAGAATCAGGCCACAAAATTGATTTTGACAAAATTGAAATAATCCAGAAAAACTTCAGAAATCACAAAGAATGTCTAATATCAGAAGCACTTCATATCAAGTGGAATCCAGATTGTCTGAACTGAATAGGAATGATGGACTAAAACAGAATCTGACCTGGTTACAACACCTCCCTCCCCTCCCCCATGAAGTGACGAAATTAACACGAATGTGATAAGCAACTTCACTATGCAGACACACGCTGCTTTTATAATCTTATACAATTATCAAATCCAACAATCTACACTTGATTTTGTTATCTTTACTAATTGACCGACTTGATAACGAAAAATGACCCCAGACTAACGAACGATAATGAAGTTAGTAAACTTTGTGTTGATATCATAAGAAATGTACTATTACCTTTGATATTTGGTTTAGTGATCTTCATTGTTATTTTGACTTTCAATATGTCCTTTTAACTTGACCTAAGTCTATTTTCTCACCTCTTAACTCTTTGTTATATATATGCTGAGATTTTGTTAAAAATCCCAGTTTAATAATACTTTGATAAAGCTATTAGCGTTAAATAGCGAAACATCAGTGAAAACAACAATGTCGTTTTGTTTTTCATTCATTGGGAAATACAAAAACCTTCATTATAACGAATATCATATACCCAATGCCCTAATTCTTTCAAACTATTAAAAGTGAACTTGGTTTGGACATATATAATATAATACGTGATAGTTGGGAGAATTTGGCAAATCTATGGACCATTGGACATAATTCAGCCACAGAGTTGACTTATGGATTAATTTTCACATTTAAGGTATTTGTAAATATTGGAAACTAAATGTTAAAATATGCGTCGGTGGCACAGAGGTAGAATACTCGCCAACCACGTATGTGGTCCGGGTTTCGACCTCCAGCCGACACACTCCTTTACCTCGCTAAGCCAGTAACAAGACTAGTAGAGGGGGAAGGTTGGGCATGAGGCTAGCAACTCCACCCCGTAGAAATAAACACTACTGCTACCGAAACTTCTGGCCTCTAGCTGAGAACGTAAAGGAATAAAAAAATGTTAAAATGTATGCTTTATGCTTGTTTTGTTGATAAAGAGACATATAGATCATCTGGAAGAAGCTTACTCACTTTGCGTAAGTCTCAAAGAAATCTGCTGCTTGGTGAACAATTCAGTTAGAGTTTTAATGACTGATTGATTTGAAATTCTACAGTCTTCAAAACAGCATAGGATTTTCGTACTAATCCTACTAATAATTGTAACAATGAAAAAGAATCAAACAGACTTCTTGAAATGTTAAGAAAATAAGAATACATCAATAGCTGAATCATTGGTTATAGTTTTGGTTTTAATTCAGGCTTATGTCTCAGCTTTAGTCGTCATTCTTGTAAGATACACAAATACACATATATCAAAGAGAGGAAATGCTGTACAAGACATAAATAAAATGAATAAAGCAGGTTGACGTTTATTTGACGATCTATATAATAATAATGGATGAAATATTCTGTTAAGTGGTCAGCACATCATATTACTGGAAGATACTTAATAAAAGTTCTGAGTTAAACAACAGCTTGTTCACGCATGCTTAATCAATCTATTTTAATGATGCCGATATGGAATGAGAATGAGTCTATTTCCTTTAGAAGATTGTAGACATATCTCTTTGCTAGCTGATTGGACGTATTCGAAAGGAGACCTTGTACCTAGGTTTTGTATTTGTTGACACTTGTCAGTAAGGTGTATGTGCAGTCGTGAAGAAACTCATGTTCCCTCTGAGATTCAGACAAGCACAAAACCTAGGTCCAAGGCTTCCTGCCAATTGCCTCCAGTCATCTAACGTCAATTCAGTGTGCCCCGCGATGGCAAGTCACATAACATAGTGACGACACTGCATACTTGACTGATAGAATTCACTCTGTACCATCACAAGGAGTAGATGCATGACATTGGTTATTACCTAGTAACCAATCAACGTGTGCATCGGTGGCATAGCGGTTAGGACGCTCGCCGAACATGCATTTGGTCCGGGGTTCGATCCCCTGCCGGCGCACTCCTTTACCTCGCTAAGCCAGAAATAATGCTGGTGAAGAGGAAAGGTTGGGTATGAGGCTAGCAACCCCATCCTGTAAAAATAAACACTGCTACAGAAACTTCAAGCCACTAGCTTGAAGCCCTATGTTCCACTGGGGAACGTGAAGGAAAAAAACCAATCAACGTACATCTCATTGTCTTCAACGAAACTTCCGACAGTTAAGAAGGTTTTCAACTACCTGACTGTTATTTCAGCAAGTTGTAAGTCGAAGACTAAATGAACACGATTCAAAAGCGTAAATTCAGCTTGATTTTTGACATATGAAGACAACCTATTCAATAGTTCAAAAAAGGAAAGTCAACACGAAAGTAATCTTTTGCTCATTTCATTTCATTGTAAATGAGAAACAAGAGAATATAATTTACCCCTGTAAGTCACATGCGATGACTTATAGATGGATGAACTTACCGAATCACTTTTGCTGATGTAAGCATCAGTTTATTGAACTCCTGTTATAATTTTCTCAATTTCACCAGGTATTATTAATTCTCTTATTTCATATCGATTTGTATGTTCATGATTAATTACCATTTCTTCAGTTTCTCAAAAACGTTAACTTCTTATTGATTATATTATCACCATCTAATTAATTAAGTATTGCATGATTACACGTAAACTGACATATATGTAAATTGATATGCTTTTCTGTTCAACCAACTTATCGCAGTAAAACTGATATTAGCCGAATAATTAATTAACTACAAAGAGAACTGGCTAGTGTACGATAGAAGGATCACACAACTTATTGACTGAATCGAACAGTTTGATTAACAAATTCCAAACACATGCGTTAAATAGTTACTTAATATTAGATGGCTGGAGGCAATCGGCAGAAAGCCTTGCTCGACCTACGTTTCGTGCTAGCTGACACTCACTAGTCAGTAAGGTGTATCTGCAACCACGGAGGAACTCATGTCCCTTCTGAGATTCGAATCCGCATCACCCAGTACCGCCTGCAGTCAGAGACGTTTCCACTGAGCTATTTGGGCTCGTGATTGGTCTCCTGTATGACTGTATTGGATGCTTTGATTGGACAATAGTAACTAGTGTGATGTGCCTAGTCTACTCCTATCTTTGGTGCAGACTGAATTCTATCAATCAGGTTTGTAATGTGGCCACCATTCTAGATAGCTCGCCATCACGCTACTCATTGATTTGATGGCTGGTTACTAATGTCCAATCAAATCATCCAATACAATCCTACAGGAGGTCAGTTGCGAGCCCGAATATCTCAGTGGAAACGTCTCTGACTGCAGGTGCCACTGGGTGATGCGGGTTCGAATCTCAGAAGGGACATGAGTTCCTTCGGGTTTGCAGATATGCCTCGCTGACTGGCAAGTGGCAACTAGCACTAAACGTAGGTCGAACAAGACTTTCTGCCGACTGCCTCCAACCATCTAATCCCATCAAATCAATGTGCACCGTGATGGCGAGCCACCTAGAATGGTGGCCACATTGCAAACCCAACTGACAGAATTCAGTCTGCACCAAAGATAGCAGTAGACTAGACACATCACACTAGTTACTAGTGTCCAATCCAAGCATAGTTACGTAATAATGAGTACTAATTAAGGCATCTGTTCTGGATAACTGAGTTCTAGCCGGGGAAATGAAAAGATTAATCTAACTGGTTGGATATTTTCAGGCTCATACTGCTGGAAGCATATAAGAGATTTCTTTTAGTTTTCGAGTTTATGTGTTATGGATTTTTCATATTATGGGTGTGCATTATGATCAGTGACTATTTAGTATGTTATGTGATTGTTAGTCAATGGACATGAATTCCTCCATTTCTCCAAAGAAAGATGATATTATTGGTATTTGTGCCACACCGTTGTTAAACGTGAGAAATGACTGGATATCTTCGTAGAAATTATGCTTAACTTGAAGAATACTGCTTTGCATAATGAAGCATCATTATTAAAATTACTGAGAAGCTAGACATGATGCACAGTTGTATCTTCCTCATTTCTGATTTATTTTATATTTGAATCAAGGATACTATTAAGATTACTCTTGATCATTTTAATACTTATTCACTACAGATATAAATAGAGATTGTACATTTTGCCCACAAGGCATAGTTGCTGTTCATTTTCATCAATTATCTTTATTCATGGTTCGCTTTACTTCTTAATAGATACGATTTTGTTTTCAAAGGTCAGTGGTGATTTATGAGGTCTAAGGAAACTGTAAGAAGCGCTTTTAAATCAACAATATCATCATAATATTTTTGTTACTCTTTTACACATAATCTGACATGAACTAATGAAAGTAGTTATTAAACGCTTCATGGTGACTGAATTGTTTAAGTCAATCGTAATGTTATGTATGTTGTTAGAAGTGCCTGAGAAAATAGATTTTTAGTTATCTTAAAAATACTTAAATATTCTCGGTCAATTAAATGGTGATAGTTTATTCTCATTATTATTTCCTTGGTTTCCAAGTAGAAAATAGGGCTCTAACGGCACGTTCCCCCTTTGTTCTATTTTCTACTGTCCTCTTAGGCTAACCTAATGATTGTCTGTAGTCTCAGATTGATGTAGGTGTATACCGCCTGTATGATTCTGGCCAGCTTTGACATCTTCATCCGTTCCGCCTGTGGCTCAAAAATGCTTCCTAAACGAGTGAATGAAGTAACTTCTTTCAAGTTTCTCCCGTTGATGGCTGGTTATTGTTCGTTGGTTATCTTAATCACCTCCGTCTTCTCTATGTTTACCTGAAGTCCGGTCTTTGCTGCTTCTTCAGCCAGTTTGTTGGTTTTTGCCTCCAAGTCTTCGAGTTCGTGTATGTGTTAGGGAACTTATTTACGAAAAACCTTTATAACTCCTTCAAACGACACATTCACTCAAAAAGAAAGTCAGGTGTCATTTTTCTGAAAAGTGTCAAGTGGACATTTTGAGCTTTTATAGAGAATATAACGGTAACGATCATAGACTAGTATTAGATGTTGAAAGGTGACTCACTACTCATCACATCATAGATTTCAAACCCGTTCTATTAACTTCAACGTGGACAATCAAATAGTGTCATAACCTCTCAAACAACGTGCATCTCACAGCTAGTAAAATAAAATTCTACCAGGAAGATGCGTATAAAGATAATAGGCCCCTAAAAATTGATTAGTAAACTTAATCTTATCTGTTTACAGGATTTTATCATGAGCTGACATCAATTATAGAACCAGTGGAAAGCCTGCGGGGAGTACTGAACATCTGTTTCATCCTAGTTTGGGACTCTTCATCAGTACGCACCCAGGACCTTTTGGTTACAAGGCGAGCTCGTAGACCATTAATCCACTGGGACCTGATCCAATGACCCATGAATTTCAACTTCTGCCAGTTCATAGCATAGCGCAACCGCTAGCCAATGTCTTCAACGAGTACTAGTCCTCACACCCACTTTAGTGAACCCCACTGGTGACAACTTCTCACTAGAACTCAAGGAACTTCACTAAATTTTATTTCATTTCTTGTCCATATCTTTAGATTTTTATTGATAACAACTTTGAAATACCTGTTACTTCTTGTCCAACATTTCAGACAATGCATTTAAATTCAAGCACATCACAAAAGTCCGGCCACTAGACTTTTGTATAATTATGTAATTTATCTCTGTAACAGAATTAATCTGACAAACGTATACAAAGCAGTTGTACATGTCGGTGTTAGCTAAGTTGTCTTTCTACAATTATTTTAAGGTTAATTTTCACTTTTAAGATTAAAATCAGAAGGATGTTAAAAAAAGTCAAAGTATTTTGTTACAATATGGTGGAAATGACTAACTTTTTCTCTCAAAGATAAATCATTGTTTCGCTTCTCTGTAATTAAAGCATTTTTTTTTACTTACAGAACAAGTCTATTTTTCACATATGTGAATAAGGCAGACGCCTTCACTGTAAAATGATTTTCATGTTCTTTTAAAGAAGATATAAAATCCTATTAGACAGATGGAACAAAGATATAGAAAAAGTTGTTTAAAGATTCTTATAACAATTAAAAGACACATTATTGGACAAAGAATACACATTTCGATAATTTCTACAACTATATTTATACATATATATAGTCTGAAAACGGGTATCCAAAGAAATTCATGAAACAGTTCGTAAGACACTACATCAATGAAAAGAATGAGGCTACAGTCTAGAAGAATTTCGTATTTATTCAGCTAGCCTTCAACCTACAAGATATATCGCATAGAACATACAAGGGACTAACAGTTGTCCCTTTCACAACTTATCGACCACCTGAACTTGTTTCTGTTTACAGCACTAGTCGATCTCTTCACCAATTGACAATAAATAGGTACTAGTCAGAAGTTACCTGCAACTGTGCATGTGCCCAAGAAAGTACATTGGAGGAACGGAAAGATGGGCGTCCATCCAGGAAACATGAGACTCGATGGCCTTAGTTGCTCACTAACGCCATTGGTCAAAATATGGTCGAATCAAGGTGCGAAGTGGAAATTCTAGCTGCATTTATCATAATCAACAAGGAAAGAAACCAAACTGCATGCATTACCACACAATCACATAATAGGGTGGGACAGAGTCGAATTTCTAAGAAGTAATATAGGGAGGTGAAGAGAGAGATTGATCATTGAATCCTGGTTCATCGAGTCTACACCCGACACATGTAACAGAGGTGACTCAATGCAAATGCCAGAGATACGGAAGATATTATTGCCAGTCAAATAAGAGGAGGATAATAAATAATCTTAAAATTCTATTTCAATTCATGTACATTATAACATTCTAACAAGTTACTTATTTTGACTATAAAAACATCTTATTTCCTATCTAATTGTACTCGATTGATAACACTAATATTATTTCTGAACGTACATTATCTTATATTGATTTTTGTTTAAATGTCTAATCAATTTTTACTCATGTATATAAATGAAACAAGAAAGTTGTGTGAATGCCTTGATATGATTATGAGAGATAATTTGTGCTCGAAACGTCATCAGTTAATATTACTGTATAACACTATGTGACTTTATCAAAATAAATTCTTATCCATAATGGAATTATACTCTACCACAGTGTTAAATTTTTAATCTTTATATAAACTTTACTTCAGTTTGCTGAATTTATAGCCGTCAAGAGATTCAAACCCAACTTGTGTATATAAAAAGAAATAGTGATTAGATTAAATCTACCCTAGTTACCAATTTATTAACCAATTACTATGTAATTACGTATTCTGTGTTTTTTTGACTTAGTATTATTATCGACCAGCTGATATTAACTCACTCAGCTGATTACAAACCACTTCTGGTATATTGTCACATAACCTTTTTCCCTGTATGCTGCTGATCAGGTCAGTGTTTTTGTTGTTATGCCAAATATCAAAACTTCTAGTATCTTTTTTCCATACATATAATAAATAACTGCTTTCTTTTTGTGTCATTTGTGACCAATTATGCTGTCACATTTCATGCCTTAAGATTTCCTTGAACTGAGAGCTTTATGTCAAACTTCTACCGAATGGAATAAAAAAGGGTGTTCTTATTTTGCTAACAGTTTGTATATTTTAGGCTGAAGACGCGCCTCGAGAAACAATGTGCACATTTTCTACTATGAGTTTTGTTCTCCTCGCTTCGACGAAGACTGAGAAGAATTTCAAGATACTGTTTCTGAAAACGTGTCATTTTACCAATACAACTCTCAACCGACATATAACCAGTAGGTTTTTCATTTCGACTACTAAAATAACTGAGTACTTGTGCCCAAGTTTGAGACTGTCTTCGCCAATGACCTGTTAGGTGACTATAACAGGTGTGTTTGAAAAACTGTTATATTATGCATAAAGAGTTCAGTGTTATTTTATGCCTTATTGCGACAAAGGAATAATCTGCATAGCCATTTGACCTATCATGAGATGCTGTACAATATCCCTCCAATAACAGAAAGACAATTTATCTGGTCTACATAAATCTCTCAGTATAACCAAATGCCACGGATAACTTACAATATATACTGGTAAAATATGGAATAAAATATTTAAACGTTATAAGTACAGAGAGTGATAAAAGATAGGTTGACAAAATGAAGCACACAAAGACAAATCAAAGTGCACTTTAGTAGTTAACCCTGATTCCCTAATATTTGCAGGTGGAAGACAAAATTCAGCTACAAAGTAGTCAACAGTTTTGCACAACATATTTTATTCAAACACAAGCTTGGTACAGTATGGGCAAGAATATATGCGACACAAATAACAAACCAACAATGTAAAGACATTAAGGAATAGAGAAAATGAGGGACAACATCCAGAAAGGAAATAAGCTTACTTATGAAGATCAATCAAAAGATGGTTAATTGCTTCATGTTGCTTCCAGGAAGTAAAGAAAGAGAAATCGCAGCATGTTCTCCATGGCCAATGATTCCCAGCCACATCTGATAACTTCTTGAGGCAGTGATTCGATTAATCTTTCGGATCCTACCCAGAAAGTCATGACACTATCCTTCACTCCACGGAGACCCGTCATAGGTTGGTCGCCCCTTCTCATATTCTATCCAGTCCTACAGCTAGGAAACAGCGAATGGTATGAAAATCTATGCGATGACACTCGTAACACATGTACAGTTAGCTAAAGTCAGCGTTCCAATATGAAAACATTTAAGAAAGACGATCTCCACTGTACCGAGATACACGGAGCTGGACTTTAGAATTTTTCAAATGACGATGCTAGCAATTCCTCTAAGCAAACAGTGATTGCAGAGTCATAACGCATTTACAGCTCGGAGAAGCCAGGTTTAACAGGCATAGAGAAAGAAAGTAGGCACCAAGACATTTTGAGTACTGTCTTTCACAGCTAGGCTAATGTCATGAAACCGCCAGAGGTGGATCACTTTGGTGTATGTCTCCATTGATTGTTGTCCCATGACTTATGTAAGGGCTAAGATGCTATCCAGATGCCAAGACTGAGGCCGATGGTTGTCTTAAGAGATCACTTCCCTGGCTTTAAACATTAAGTTTGGTCGACAAGGTTGTAGAGCTGCGTCCTCTTGGTTGCCTGTGACCAAAACCGGTTCGTACACTATTTGATTCTTTCGCATTATGATTCTCAAGTGCACCACAGGTCTGGTAATCAAGGTCAATCAGGCTCCTAGGTGTTCATTGGTTCGGTCATAAGCGCCAAACATGTTTAAATGATAATTTAGACCATTTGCATGCTATGGGGACTAAGAATGTTCACCTAGTAACAGCTTCACACAAATACTATCTGTGCTCCCTCAAGTACTTTATTTATACAGCTAGTTGGTTGGAAAACAAACTAATGGTGTGAAGAAAACTATGTGGATTTCTAACCACGTAATACATTTGATCACTGTTCAGCATTAAAAGTAAAAATCATTACCCTGAAATTTTTCAACAACTAAAAATGACTGGAATTCAGTTATTTGTCTGAAATTCTTATCACTTTAAAAGTCCTTATTATAATCAGACATTAATTCTGATTGATATTCACAACTAACAAGCATCTTTCCAGTTACCATCATTGATTATATTTACTGTTTAAATCATCATTTAGTCAGGTATTCACAGATCAACAGCTTAACTAGTTAAACGCAACTCATTCGCAATGAATTAAAGCAATAAGTATAAAATAGTGTTCATCATAATATGGATTAGAAATCTACGATTGCACTGTTTTAATATCAACTTGACTCTATCTAGTATTGATAAATTATATGTGAATGTGCTACTCTCAGTCATTAGATTTTAGGAAAAAATACTCTTGCAATTCAATCACTGCAGCTGACAGATTACCCTCAATACAATGATGACATTGAAAGCCGATAATGGAAGTTAAGTAGGAAAAAAGACTAAACGTATAATTTGAATATCTGACTAGGGATTACATTTTCAGCATAACTATTCTCTAGGACACATAGATTTCCACGTAATCCATTACTTTTTGTTATGATCTGTTAACTTCCATTATTATCACTAATAATAGGACAGGCATCTGATGGCTGAAACATTTGATGTGAGAATACAACTAGAATACTACATACAGTAGTAATTGATAAGTGAACTGACTATCCCCTAAAACAGATTTAATTTTCATAATCTTACCAGGAAATTGCATCCATTTATTTAAGCGTTAACGCCAGTAGTCAGCAGCAACTAGTGCAATTCAAAAGAATACTTCATCTGCTTGCGATACTATTATTGTTATTCCACGTTTGCCCATAGTCTCTCATCTCCTCCTCCATTTTACCCTCGGACGACCCACTCGAGTGATGGCCTGCATTGCGCACGATGTCATTCGACGACCTGATCAACGTATGCCTGATCCATCTCCACTTTCTCCTACATATTTGTTGAGCAATAGGCTCTTGCGATACTACTACCTCATATATACTGCATGAATAACTTTTAAGCGATACACAGCATAGGAGACTAATAATACTCTGTCTTAAGCCATATTAACAAATACTTAGTAAATGGTAAATTATTCATCCATTTCATGATAGATTAATCAATCTAAATAGGACAAAAAGACTTAACTCTGTGATACATTTACCGATCGAATACTTGATGATCTCTACTTTATTATATGAACTAAAAGTTAACCCAAGTCTCTACTTGGATCATAAATACTTGTCTGTAATAAATCACTTTGTATATTAAAAGATGCAAGATGTCCATCAGCAAATCTCAATCTCCTCATTTAGTACAATGACCATTATATTGCTTTCATTCGCTATTGACATCTACTCGTTGATTGCTTATTAATGAAGCAGGAAATAAATATTTCACTGTGCTTTAGGAGAGCTTTGTGAACTTTTGGAAGTGTGTGCGTGGTTATTACTTCCCGACTGCTCACATCGTGTAACAACCTAGCTCTATCCTAGAACACCTTGTCAACTACGGACATAGAGCGCCTCCCATGTGACTGCATCACAGATTTGCTGTTAGGGTTCTGAAACCGGACACACATTCACTCACCCTATCCTGACCGGATTAATACTCTTACCACAACTTTGCTTCATTTTATTATGCAAGTTTATTACTATAATTATTATTCTCATTATCCTTATTATCCCTATTACTGTTTATTGATAACATTGCATTTTGCATACAGATTTTATAAAAACATTTTATCATCTTTCCACTAGTCTTTCTCCACTTTGCACAATTATATTGACCAGTCATTTTTCACACTTATTATGTCATCCCAGCTTCTGCTCCCTTTTTCTAATTCCCTACTAGTCATCCCGCCCTTCTAGATTACAACTTACATTATGTAATACACTTTACCAGTATCTGATTGGTCTTATGGTTTCTTTGTTAAATATAATTATGGCTGTACAGATTATGAAGATGAATCGTTGAAGAGAAAATTTTTTTGCGCTGTTTACTTATTTTCTTATAATCTGAATATAATTTTATCAATGACAAGATATTTTGTAGATAGAAGTGTAGACAACTGAGAGACATTGACGAAACCATGAAATATAGTACCACTATGCATGAGACAGAAGTTGGAAAGCTGAATTTAGTAAAGACCCTCAGCCACAGAGTTAGAGCTATACGCTCAGAAGAAGTAATTGAAGATGAATAAGGCATTGCATATGATACTTTGATCGAAAATAGCTATCAGGACAAATTTATCAAGAAACACATGACAAAGAAAGCGGAAAAGGACTAATCACTATCCGAAAACAAGAAGCCTTTATTTATACGACTGCAATTCAAGGGCAATACCAAATAATTATAAAGAAATTAAGAAAATCAGTTCAAAGAACTTTTAATGTTGGCAAACTACACGTCTTATTCTCTACACGACGATGGTGGTTCCTCGGCTGAAAGATGAAGTACCTAGACTAGCCACTTCTAATTGTATTTACCAATACAACTGCGCCTGTGGAGCAAGTTATACAGGCCGTTGCTCTAGGAACTTGATTTTTCGTGCTCAAGAACCATCAACAGTTCGATATTAGACCATCTGGTTCAAACCGGCCACAAAGCCAGCATTGAAGAATCCTTCTCTATCATCTACCGGGTGCTAAATAAATTGCCAAAAACATCGAAGTACCGCATGCTTCAAACAGCGGAGGCTATCGCAATTCGCATGGAAGAACCAGTGCTTTGTGTGCAAAAGAAGCAAGTCCAGCCACTACTAGTGCCCTGGCCTTCAGTAGAGACTAGAAATTCATAAATTTGTATTATTATCTTTACTAATTTTTCTGACATTCAGTTTATTGTTATGTTGATGCTGTTCAACTGTAATCTATTGATATTATTGATTCGCGGTTATTGAAACATTAATCTTGTTCAAAGCGCCAACTCATTCACTACTATTATGTATATATAACTGTAGAGCCTGATGATGAAGTTATCGAAAAGAGTACTCTTTGTTCAATAACCATTCTTTTGAAAATTTTAATCAGTCGAAATGTTGTTGATATTTATAAAGATGCCTTTGTTGACTGATCTCATTGCAGACAGTCAAAGATACGAAGAAATATCTTTAAACAGCTTGCCTGAAACCTATACTATATATGGCCGAACCAAGATCACTTTTAACAGTTTGAAAAAACTTGGGCATTGGGTATATGATATTCATTATAATAAAGGCTTTTTGTTTTTCCCAATGAATGAAAAACAAAACGATATTGTTGTTTTTACTAACGTTTCGCTAGTTAATGCTGCTAATAGCTTTATGAAAGTATTATTAAACCAGAATTTACAAAATCTCAGCTTATATATATAACAACTTAATCATCGTTTCTCAGCATGGGGTCATTTTTGCGTTGTCAAGTTGGCCAATTGGTTTAATAATACTTTGATAAAGCTGTTAGCATTAAATAGCGAAACGCCAGTAAAAACAACAACAATGTCGTTTTGTTTTTCATTCACTGGGAAATACAAAAAAGTGTTTATCATAATGAAGGAAACCTATACTAAATGAAAAGTTTAAGGAATATTTAAGAATTTACGGTTACAATTATATTACAGTGGTGCTTTACTACTATCCCACCAGTCAGTCAGTCAGTGGTTTTCAACATTATCAACACGATTCTTCTATTTTCAAATCAAGAACAAATCGAGTTAAGAACAATATTAATTACATGTTAAAGACGTATGTGTATTTTCATAAATATGTATATTCGCAGAGTGTTCAAATAAATGAAATATATATATATAAGATTTAAGCAGCAAAACATAAAAGAAAAGAGCTTGCTTAAATACATCTCTCTCTGCGGAAGAGAAAGTAACGTTACATAAGAAAGTGGGTTTGGAATTCCGCCATGCACACACGCAAACACAAGTACACAGGTACAAACGCAAAAGAATGAAATGAAATTAAAAATGATCAGAGATAGAGAGATGAATTCATAGTGGAAACAATTTTTTCTTTTTTTTTAATATACACATTTAATGAGAACTCCTACCTCTCTATTGCATAAGTAGGCATCAAATGATGAATAAACTAGGCGTTAATCAAGATCAGTTAACCAAATGTATAGAAATTCTTTTTGTTTCTTCTTATATATGTATATATTATTGCTTGGTTGTTTTTTTTTATTTCCTCCTCCGATAATTGGCAAAGAATAGAAGAACTAGACTGTAATGTCTCTATTGTGTCTGTCTGATACAACACATGAAAATGCATTAAATGAATGAATAACACAATGAAGTTAAGTGACAAAAGAAGAAGAAGAAGTAGGATAAGAAGAGAAGATACCATTATGAAAGTGGTAAATAATCATCACCATTCAGAAGAAAGCGAAGTAGGATGAAGTGAAGTGAAGTGAACTAATAAGAAGCTTGGTGGTAAAACAACAATATTCTACAATATTACAGAAATATAAGGTCCGTTTCTTCTTCTTCTGTATTCCATCTGTTTCATTAGAAATGAATAAGCAAGAAATAAACAAAACAAAGAGCTTTTTTAATGTGTTCTTTTTTGAACAAGAAACACGCAGACAAACAAGAAAGTGATATTCAACAGAACAACAGGACACGGGTGTTACTCAACCCCTCGGGAAGCAAAAGAAACAAACCGCAAAAGAAAAAGGGGATTTTACACATAATAAGAAATAATTTCATGTGACATAATTCATCTCACTTACTTTAAATTTCAGTAGAGAAGAAGAATTTAGCATTCATGTGATGATTATGCAGCATAAAAATGTACGTTAAAAAGATAAAGAAAGAGAAAAATCCCGGTGCTTTAGAATTACTGTGTCTTCCAATTAATTAGTATGGCTGGAATAAACAGTAGTATAGTAATATAAAGAGCATATACTGTGAATTGCAACAAAGATACTTGAAAATGAAAAGAAAACAAAATGACGTAAATAAAGAGATAAAAAAGAAGGGCATAGAAAGAATTAATTTTGAATAGTTTTTTCTTCAGAAAGATTGAGGGTCTTCTTTATGTATCACTTCAACATAATTGGCAGGATATAAACCAGCTCGACCATCTTTACGTCCTTTACACCAACCTTGATCATCGGCTTCTTCAAGTTTATCAAACACATCACCTATACGGATAGAAAGAACAAAATGGACGGATTTTAAAAAAATAAAAACATTAAGCAGACCTAAATATTAACAAACAGTTTATGTATTCCGGTCAACTATACAATAAGAAAACGATCAAAATCAACTTTATATAAGTAAACATGAACTACATAAACACTTTTTAAACGTCAACACATCACATTTCTTCTTTACGTATATATCTGTATGCATTGGCTGGAAAGCCACACTCATTCAAGCGTAGGCGTTATTAGATCACGAGTAAGGGGCAAAACTGACAATAGGTCGGTCGGTAATAGACGTTTACATATGTACATAGATTAGCTCTTGCTACACAGTAGTCTATAAGCGATCGACGGCAGCTACAAGTAAAAAAAGGGAGTTATAAACCACACATACACATACACACACGACTAAGATTATTTTATAAAATAAACAAAGGAAAGCAGCATGGAGATTAAATCTTGCCCTCACCCCACCACCACCCCCCCACAAAAAAGTGAATATGCTGCTGAGAATCGAAACTTGATAGGAGAACTACTGATAAATACACGCATTATGCAGGATATCGAATTTCTGGGTGTGTAAACATAACAAAAAAAGTAAGTAATTGAGACCGGATCAAACTGTTTGTCTGACTGACTGACTTCATCACAACCGATCGAACCGATTATTACTATTATTATTATTATTACTATAGGATACTAGCGACTTCCCGGAAATACGCTCAATTATTTCGATATCCACTCCACATTGGATGAATGGATAAATGAAACATCAATAAATCTTGATAAAAAGTTGCATAACATGGCAGAATATATATAACGGATGGCTTTGCTATCAAGATGCGTAATAGAAGTAACAAACTTTTCACCACAGTAGAAGTGAGCAAATTGTAAGAAGTGATATTTTTAAACGCAGAAGATGAAAATTACAGAAGAAAAAAAGACTGAACAAGCTGAAAATAATTTCTCAGAAGAAACACATTCATTAGCTGCAGCCGAAAAGAACTGAGACCGATAACGGAACAAATGCATATGAACCACATTTGAAAACAAGTTTATATACAGCGTACAAGATAGAGACTATAATCAATATAAGAGTATAGAAGTAATTCCGCTTCAGTGGATTACATTGCATTAGCCAGTACTCTAAACAAACAAGAATAACAGTCAACTAAATTAAGCGGAGGAATACATTTGAAATGGGAAATAAAATCTGAAAGAAAACTATTGATCTCCTCCTTATTCATCCTCTTTTTCTGCCCCTCCCTTTCTTCATCTCCACTTCAGATCGACATATTCACTTAATCTGCTTGACTAGTTCAAATGTTAAGACATTAGTTGACCTTAAATCCCTTTTATTCATAAAACTCAATAGGATAGCTGAAATTAAACTTCATCATAAGGAAAATTAAGGTAAACAACAAGCATATAAGTAAAGGAAATTGAAAAGACAACAAATCGCATGGTACAATCTCCTCAGAACAACACAATAGTACTGATATTATCTTCCCTATAATTCACATCAGAACTATCAAACTTCATAGCAATCACAAAAGAACTTTGAGCTTAAGACTTAAGACTAGTATACACGATGTTTCACTATAAACAAGAATCTGTTGGTCCAACATACTGATCACTTTTACTAATTCGGGTAGTTACACCGCCACTTTTGATGTACTGATTATTGACAAACTCTTAACACTGATGCAAGCCTCCTTTGGTATTTGCCAATTTGTGTTATGTATTTAGTCACTACAAAATATCCGTCTGCCCATCAGAGGGTGGGTGAGTGTAAGCCACAATGGTTCGTTTCGTCGTACCTGTGATACACAGTCGTTGAGAGTCAGAGATACAAGAAAATTATATTATTTTTTATTACAGGTTCCGTAGTTAAACTAATAAACTTTAGGTGAAGAAAACATCGTAACGAAGTAATTACTTTCGGTAATATGGTTCACAATGGCACAGATGCATTTACTCCTTGTCCTCTTTCAGATTATGAAAATCCTGGATTAACTATTCTCCCCTTCTGTGCATCTTGATCCGGTGTAATTTTATTGTATTTCTTTTCTCAACTTTTACAGTTGCTCTACCGAAGTAATGACAAACTGAAATGATGAACTCTCGTACAAAGTACAGGGTGATAAATGCAAGTCAACGGAGGTAGGTAGAACGTATATATATATATATATATCGAACCAATTTTTTCTTTGATGAGTTTATTTGAAGGTATCAGGACTGGTCACACCAGACATTGACTTTTGGTTGGAGCCACAGTGCGTCGGTGACACAATGGTTAGGACTCTCACCGACCATGCAAATGGTCCGGGGTTCGATCCCCTACTGACGCACACCTGATATCAATTTGGTCGGCCTGCAAAATTTGGGCTACCGATATCACATGCTGAAAATTCCATACTTGTATCAAAAATACTGTGTGGTTTCAAAATAAATAAATATGCAGACATAGACTTGAAGTTACCGAATGCTAATTAAGAATCACTGATTGGAGACTCTCCGCGAGTCGCTTATCATGACATTTCTCTTCCTTTCTCTATACCTGGTCTCTTGGACTTATCCATTTCTGTACACTTCTGTGTTTCTTTTTACTTAATTGTCTTACTATATGCGAACAAATTAATACAAGGTCAGCACAGAATTCCTATTCAATGCAGTACGATTCTTAGTGATTTCCATGAAATTGGGGGGTTGGTGGGTGGGTGAGAATCTTAACTATAAGGTGACTGATACAACGCTCAGAATAACGTATATTTCAATAAAGTTCAAATAACAAAACTTAGACTTAATGTGTCAACAGAGATAGATAGTGTTAATAACGGAGAATATACACGGCCTACCTGCAACAAAACTGATTTCATCATCCTCTTGTCCAACATAATCATATAGCGCGCGTACTTTTACACCTGGCCGACCATCATCATACGTTGCATCATTCACTTCAGAATCACAAGCACCTGAACTGAGTACTTCATCATTTCCATCACCATCAGCTGATGTTGTCGTCGGTGGTGGTGTTGATATCTTAGAAGTTTTATCATCAAAAGGTGTATGTATACTGAAATATGCAATATGTATAAAAATTGACAAATATACGACTAGTTCGAATGACAGACAATAATAATAATAACGCAATCATACTCTCAAGAAAGTAATATCAGATCGAATTAACTCAATATTGAGAAGCAAAAACTTTAACAAATGAAAATACATCATTCAAATATTTTGTGTACTGTCTTTCTGCATTAATGTAGTCTTCTTAATATGAATATACGCTAGGCACTTGATGATCAATGCAGCTGGTAAACCATTGATCAGAAAATGGGCTCAGTTCGAGATTTGAATATAAGAATAAAAAATATTCAGCGAAGAGTCTCTTATCTCACTTTTCTCTATCACTTAGCTGTACAATCATATTTATATTTAATTATTTTGTGCTTGTGTGTACATTGGGATTGTCGAACAAAAATAAAAATTAGTTAGGGTTATTGTTTACGTCAACAAAATGTTCCCGAATAGTGGTGAATAATCAAATTGTAACTAGGGGAGATGAAGGTCAGTAAGCATTGATAAGGGTTGCGTAATATGAAAGACAACCAAAAAAGAGCACGAAGACACGCGTCCAAAATAAATTACTAAAATGTCATACAAAAATCCAAAAAATAAGCAATAGTAACAAAATAGTAGAACATGAAATTAAATCCAAGGCAGAAGAAGGAAATGGAGAAGTTTGTTCTGTGTACATAAATCTGAGTTTTCTATCCGGATCGCTAAGTCCTTGGTAATGCAAAGTATGTGGAGACTTACCGTTTTCAGGAGGCTTTTTACTTTTTAGATGACTGAATGAATTCTCCTTACATATTGAGTGCCCAGTGTTGAATATATGTTCAATTATATCACTCCTTATTGATCATCCACTGTTACCTTTTCGTAGCCAAGCGAGATAATGTTCTTTGGCTCTTTTAGATAAAGCGCGCATCGAACGACCTATATATCTCCATTATAGATAAGATTTTATTTTGATAAATCACACAATGTTATACAGTAATATTAACTGATGACGATATGATTATGAGCTTGAAACGTCATCAGTTAATATTACTGTATAACACTGTGTGATTTATCGAAATAAAATCTGATCTATAATGAAGTTATACTCTACCACAGCGCCTAAGTTTTATACTTAGACCGAAATATTTCGCTCAACATGAGCAAGTAAATTGGTAGATACCCACAGAAGTGGTCCAACGCAATAGTTTATCCTTAGAGTTGTTGAAGAACAATGGGCAGCTGGAGAATACCAATAGTAATGAAGCAGCAGAGAATGTTCTTTTCAGGGCGTTATACATTCTTCGCTTTAGGATATCGGCCAGGTCGCCTTTGAACGCCACATTCATGTATAGCATCTTCTTTGGCACACATATAGGTGTTGTTCCAGATTCACAATTATTATTCCCTTCGGTTCCGAGTGGAACGTAGGGCTTCAAAAACACATTTTCATTTCACCTTGTTCTCTGCGGCCCTGGTTGGCTGGCTCTACGATTGCGCATAAGCTCTCATCTCCTCCACGCACAACATTTATGTTACCCTTAGACACCCGACTCGTTGTTTCTTCTCATAAGGGTCCCACTCGAGGAACTGGCGCGAGATGTCATTCAACGGTCCCCTCAGCGTGTGTTCGATCCATCTTGATCTTCTTCGATATATTTGTTGGGCAACAGGTACTTGGTTGGTTCGTCCCAAGAGTTCCTTGTTGCTAATCCTCTCTCTGACTGCCCATCTGATCTCTAGTATCCAGCGAAGACAGCTGTTGATAAAAGTCCAGAGCTCGTTCGAAATGCTTTTGGTAACAAGCCAGCAGACACTAGTGTTGAAAATCCAAGTCTTTCTCTTTATGCCTGCTACAGTAGATTTTCAAACTGATTCCAGATTAATGAAGGTCACATCCTGTCTTTCTGATCGTCGCTTTAACGTCTTTATCCGTGCCGCTTGCAATTGAAACGATGCTGCCTAACTAGGTGAGTGAAAAAGTGACTACCATCCGAGAAGTCCAAATCTTCTAGAGTCTTGTCGGTCTAACGTACTCCTGTCCTCTCGCTCCTCAGATTCTCAATGCTTTTCCCAAACATTTAACTAAACGTTAAAACCATTTCTTACAAGAAGAAATTGTTAGCATTTGCCAACTGACGGTTTTATTTTTGGTAAATTAGTTGAATAGACGCTTTTCTAAGTAGTCCAGTCCAAAAAAAATGCATCAATTGGTGCAAATACACTGAACATTATCATTAAAAATGCCGATGATGAAATATAATGGGAATATATTCTAAATACTCAATTATTACCTAGGATTTATATAAAACAGATCTAATCCTGGAAGTTATATGTCTGTACCTTAAAGTGATACACACTCATTAAACGTGATCAGCGACAGTTAATTAACTAAGTGAATTGGAATAGAAAACAACTGCAATATTATTAGTTAAGTATAATACCAACAGATATAATCACTCGTCCTAAAATATTTTACATTTTTAGCTTCTCCTTATTAATGACAACCATTCAAACACTGACTTTGGTGAACGACTTGTATTATTCAGTGTACAACGTTGGTATGCATCTTGTCAATACGCTTGTGTAAAATTACTTATGTACAATACTTTCTCACAACTAACTGCCTTCTATTCTTCCAGAACTTCGGGAATATTCTTTCAGTAATTTCAAGATTTCATCATGAAATAACATCAGTTAGAGGACTATTGGAAAACATGGGAGTACTGGACAATTGTTTCCCCCTAGTTCTAGACTCTTCAGCAGTACGCATCCATTGAGGTTCGAACCCAGAACCTTCTGGTCACAAGGCGATCTCGTAGACCAGTAAGCCATTGGGAGCCGGATTGCCTTGTAATCAGAAGGTCCTAGGCTCGAACCCCCGTGGGTGCGTGCTGTTGAAGAGTCTAAAACTGGGATGAAACAGGTGTCTAGTATCCTCAGGTTTTCAATCGTCCTCTAACCGATGTTAGTTCATGATGAAATCTTGAAACCAACATTTTCAGTGATTGTCAAAATAATTTTCTGTCCACTTTACTTAAAATTAAACAGTGTATCAGAGAAATAATGCTATAAAGTACTTTAGCCAGTATTGAACAAATTCTTGGTTTATACATAATACACAGATTCTTTCATTATAAACTTGTAAAGACAGTAAACAGAAAACACCGGGACAGAACAGAATGAGTTCACTTTACTTGGCCATTAGTGTGATCAGCTGTACACGACCTATAACGACATTCTAAGATTAACACTAGTTACTTGTTTTACTGAATGTTTTAAGCCGTGTGAATGAAATCACATAAGCATGGTCATAGGACCATAATGGTTAGGCGTAAATTTAAAAAAAAAAGAAATAACTATCAATGAAACTTTGCTATGTCATGGTTATGTTTAAACTGTCGTGTACAATAAACTTTAATATATTTAGATAGATGCCAATTTTCTTTGCTATTATCCTTACATAGTACTGTATTCCACACAATAGTCTACGCATATATATATATATATACCGAAGATGTATAGAATAACTGCTATGGAGAAATATGTATGCTTGGTACTGAAGTCACATGAGTTTTTACCTCTTAAAATAGCCTAGAAAGCATTGGAGTATTTTGTCGCAAAAAACACTGAAAAGAGCAATTTAGTGATAATTTCTCAAAATACTCTATATAATCACTGTTTCTTGAAAAAAAATATATATCAGTGATCAATTTCACATGTGAAAAGACTGTGATGAATGACAGATGAATTCACTCACTACAAGTGAAATTAAATACGTCACAGTGAATTACAACAGTGTTACAACTTCATGCTAACAATTTTATAATATCTTGGCCTATTGACAAAGTCCATGTATTCTATGAATTAAAATGAGATTCACACTTTTTCCCAATTGTACTACATTAAACCCGAAGAGTGGTGGTAGTGGATTATAATTTATGACATATTTTCAGTGCTACTCTTGAACACAATCCAAACTCTTCTATTAGTCTATTTCTGTAGGATGAGAAACATTTCAACAAGCAGGTGACCATCCAGTCGAATCTTGACTCCACTAGTAAGTTTCACAGGGGTAGGCTCATCACCTACTAAATAAACCAAGCCGTATTTAGCAGTAATAAACGGTGTATTCAATAGAGACGAGTTGATAAAAAATTGTTTCAATGATTAATCATTCATTAATGTAGAGAAGGAAAATCACCATTATCAAACTAAAATATTCATCAAAGATGTAATAAATTAGTGACAGTGATTACATGATTTTTCACTAGGCATACCGAAAATTTTCACCAGTAGAGAAAGTATTACCCAAAGATGTTTAGGAGTGAAGATACTAAATATGAGATGTATTTAGTCGAAAAAGAATAATACTTGATGTCAGCTTCACTTACGATAATTTGATTGTCTTTCGAATGCGAACACTGTTTCCGGAATATCTTTTTCCTGATAATAGAAGCACTTTCGTAGGAATGTCTTTACACAATGCACTGCCTATTCTGATCTAATTAGCAACCGTCAACTAATTACTTTGTCTTACCAGACCATGTAAAAATCTACCGTTTTCCTAGGATCCGGGACACGGTAGTTACGAAATAATTATTGGAAGATCTTTAGGTGTCATTCAAATGCGTAAAAGCGTATGGTCACGCAATTTGTGTCATTCCCTCCTAAAAGCCGACAAGAGGGGGAGGGGAAGATAATGAGATCTTCTAGTGGGCTTGATCATTAAGATTTGCCAGCATACTCTGAAATCATTGACGAAAAATCCAACCTGAACCTGCGACAGAAATAGGCTAGAAAGGGACGTTCTTTGATAAAGTGAGACTAACAGCGTTTTGATACATATAAAACAAGTCTACCGAAGAATGCGAAATGAGTGACTGATTGCTTCAGTACATATATATACGTGGAAACAGTGGACTGTAGTAAAGAAAGATGAATGTCCTTGAAATAAAAGAAGAGTCTTGCACCTTAAAGTGTGGACGTTTTGGCTCGATTTGCTTTCGGGAGACGCTTCATAACGCGAAACTGCACTGATGACAGTTTACAGGACCGAAACTCGGGAGGAAGTAAGAAAGAATTTCATTTAAATAATGGACATTATAACCATATTCCTCTAGACATTACACAGTTTATATTATTCTAAACAAACCCATTTCCTAGAATCACCAAACATACTTAACTTTGTTTTATAATCCTTTTCAGTGGTGCTTGCTTGTTTAAAACCATTAAATATTGTCAACTTATTTCAAATGGTGGTTTTATTAACTGATATTCTTTAAATATTTCCATTATTAACATTAGACCAAGGCATATAAGCGAACGATATGATTTTCAATTAGATCTTCAGGCTTTACTCTAATTTACACAGATTAATATATAGAAAATTTAACCAATGACGGTGAGTTTGTGGATCAAGTAATAATAATAATAATAATAGTAATAATATGTTAAATGTTTTGAACGTTAGTAATAACGATGATTACAATGCTAGCCGACGGAGTTTGCTGGAGCTCTAGTGAGAAGTTGTGACCAGTGAGGCCCATCCAGATGACATTGGGCGGTGGCCGCTCTAAAATCACGAATTGGTAAAAGTTAGAATTTATGGGCCACTTAATCGGGTCCCAGTGACTGAATGGTATACGAGCTCGCCTTGTAACCGAAGGGTCCTGGGTTCGAATCCCAGTGGGTGCATACTTCAAAACTAGGATGAAACAGCAGCTGTCCAGTACTCCCTGGTTTTCAATGGTTCTCTAACTGATATCAATCTGTGGTCAAAGTCGAAAAACAAATCAACCCTTGAAAACAAAAATAATGATAATAAGGCGTTATGAATAACGAAGATAGTAATATGTGTATATGTAGCCAATTTGATAAATAAATTAGGTCAAATCTTATAGGTTACGTAGCACTAAATGTGAAGTGAACAGATAATCAGAGTTTAAATAAATATCATTAAAACAAGAAGGAAATGGGAAATAAGAAAGGGTGGGAAGGTTTGAATTAGACTTTACCTAGGCCAAGGGAGAGACAAAGGTAGAACAAACTTCTTTTGTATGCAAAGACTAGAATTGTTCTCTCGAATTCTCCCGATAGCTTAAGCTATATGTAAAAGGCAGGTTCGAAAGGTTCGATGGAATGCAATAGACAACCTTGAAGGCACTTCTTCTATCCACTTGATTACTGCTACCAATCAAATGAAACAAAATAGAACTTCTTATAGATTTTATTTGGCCTTTTTCGAACCATCATTATTTTTGTTATCATTATAATCATCGTTATTACTAACGTTCAAAACATTTAACACTTATTATTATTATTATTTGATCCACAAGCTCACTGTCATTGGTTAGATTTCCTATATATGAATCTATGTAAATTAGAGTAAAGCCTGAAGAAATCTAATTGTAAACAATTTTGTTTGCTCATACGTCTTGTTCTAACTAATATTCACCACTAATTCGCATTTTTTTTAAAATTCCTTCACGTTCCCAGTGGAATACATAGGGCTTCAAGCTAGAGGCTTGAAGTTTCTGTAGCAGTGTTTATTTTTACAGATGGGGTTGCTAGCCTCATGCCCAACCTTTCCTCTTTACCAGCTTCTATTTCTGGCTTAGCGAGGTAGAGGAGTGCGTCGGCGGAGGATCGAACCCCTGACCATGTGCATGGTCGGCGAGCATCCTAACCGCTGTGCCACCGAAGTACGATTCGTATACGTGGTTAATTCGTTTAATAATGCCATTTGACACTAATGGCAAATAACAGCCATTAATAGTAAACTAGACTATTTTAAATAATTATAGGGGACATTAAGTCTGACAGCAGCTGTGTTCACGAATATTGGGCAAGAAGTTTGAAGAAGTTACAGAACCGTTCGTTAGTTAACGTTACTTGACTTTCACCAGACAGCCAACTGAAATTGATCATTGAAGCATGAAAAAGTCTTGAGATCTAACTGGTTTTCATAATTTATTCTCAACTACTTTTCCATTTATCAAATTTTGTTTAAATTTCGAACGGAAAGAACTTCAATTAGTCAATAGGTGAATAATCAATTTATCCAGTGTCAGGTTACTTATTTCGGTGAATCCCTGATTCGAAATTCTTTCAATTATCTCAAAATGTTATCACCACAGAGCTTAACATAAGAGTGACGATGGAAATATGGTCAATTAGAAATTTGTTCATTAAACCCAATTAATAGGTTACACCATATGGTTCTATCTGACTACTTAAACAGGAGAGGAAAGGATCAATTTTAGCTGTGGAACAAATGCTTTTACAGTAATTCAATATCTAGACAATTCTATCTAAGCTTAGCATAAAGGGATAACACCTGCAGAGAAAATAACTATAAATACACTTTGTTTTCAAACTACACTATACATTTTTTTGGTATCCAAGATGAATATCCGTGTCCAGGCAAAACTGCTATACAAAACCGAGAAAGAAGTAAGCAGAAGTTACCATTTTTGGCAGGTAACCTGATAGATGCATTTTCACAACTGTCAAAGTGTTTCACTAGCTACCACAGCTATTAATCTATCTATCACTTGTATCATAAAATCTGAAGCGTGTGTTGCAAAAAATAACACCCAGGAAGCTGCTCTAGGCAATACTTTTATAGACCAATATGATGATTTTGTGAAAGAACAGAAGTGTATATAGAGGAAACCATCAATTGGGATTGCGATAGACTGCCTCTATTCTCCTCTTAAATAGACGTGAATTCCCGAGATACTAGAGATCAGTGTTTCTCTTACGCACACGCACACACACACATAGTCCTAGAGAATAAATATACGTATTACGCCATCGATAATAGATAATTCTTTTTGATTGGACACTAGTCAGTAGCTAGTGTAATGTGAGTGTGTGTCTAGTTCTATCATCTTTGGTTTCAAAATGTGGCCAACATGCCAGGTGGCTCGCCATCACGGTGCAATGTGATGCCTTCCTGACGATTGCCTCCAACCATCTAAGACAATTATCTTTCTAAAGATGAAGGCCAGTGACATTAAGTGTGATAGTTAAACCCTATTTCACTTCGCGATTGCAGTGAATTATGGTTTAGGCTGTTATTGTATTTCTACAGTAATTACTGGAGTAACACACAAAACACCAAATGAATAACATTTTCTCTAACACAACACTCATAATAACTACTTTTGACATGTATTTCTCACATATACGAAAATAGAACATAGATTTTTCCCGAAAAACTAGTCATATCTTCCAAGTGTGGAATCTAAAAACATAACCCAAAACATTAAATACAGGCAATTTTCTTTGTTTTCCGCGTGTCTATTATACAGGATAAGAGAAATAAACATTTCTCTTCCTCCTAGGAATATACGAGAAATATCGATAAATCGTTGGGTAATACGGCCAAGTTAGGCCTCTATGAACAAAAACATATATATATATATATATATATATATATACTGAGCCTGTGTATTTGAATTTCAAAACTGTCTGCAAAAGTAGTATGACTTGATAGCCTACAACACCACACGATGTGAGAGCCTATCAATCATTGCCTAACAATAGTTGGAATATTTAAGTAATTCATATTGTTTAAAAGTCAATAATAATTTTATACCCCCGTGTTGGACAAAGAAACTCTCAAACAAAATTCAAGTGCTAGTTTGTAAGGATTTAACTGAATTGATCACGGATTGATATCAGTTAGAGAACCATTGAAAACCATAGAGAGTACTGGACAGCTGTTTGGATCTAGCTTGAGACGCTTCACGTGGTGAGTACTTAACCATTCAGCTACTGGTTCACGAATTCTAACTGCTGTCAATTCCCAATTTTTAGCTCTACCGCGAGCCGCTGTCATCAGAGAAGATTTATCCTCACACCCAATTCGGTAGACGTCAATGGTCACGACTTCTCATTGGAACACCAGGTAACTTCGCCTTGGAGTAAGCCACTAATGAGCATCAGATTAATTTTCAAGCGTTAGTTTGTAGGGATTTGATTGGTTTCAAGTTTGAACACTAATTAATATCAGTTAGAGAACCACTGAAAACCGGAGAGTACTGAACACCTGCCTTGTGCTTGTTTGAGACTCTCCGCCAGTATGCAGTCGTGACCCCACCGATAATCGAAACCAGGACTTTCAGGTTATGATGCAAGCTTGGTGACCAGTTAACCACTGGGACGGAATTTAATGACTCATGAATTCTAACTGCTGCGCCACAGCCAGCCAATTTCCTCAGAGAATATTCACTCTCGCACTCAACTAGATAGACGACCCCACTGATCAGTGGTTCTCCAACTAACTACCGACCTGTGATCAAACTTCTAAAAATAGTCATTTATCCTAAAAAAATAAGGAAATTTTTGAATACATCAGAAATCACCATTTTCCAACTGAAAACGCTTATACCAGACATTGAAGGGCTAAAAAGGCATAAACTCAGCGTTCAAATACAACTATAATCATCCCAACTAGTGATGAGTACAAAATTATTCGTATTATGATCGTGGAAAACACAATTGAACACCTGTACAGATAACTGTCGACTTTCATTTCCTGAAATACTGAGAACATGTGTTAACATGTGTCACTGTTTTTTTCATACACTTGAGAAAATGATGTATTCAAATGTGATCTTAAAAAAAGCGCGAATAGAACCGCTTGCTAGTTAAACTAAAACTCAAAAGTTGAATAACACAGATAGTCTTCAACTTTTTATTTTCTATGTGTCTATAGGTTGTAGACAATTCCTGATTGCTGTTTATTCTGGAAGATCATTAGTGTCCAGTGGGCTTTGATACTTCGCTTACCCAAACACTTGCAAAGCATAACTTTCCTTCACTTTTTGTAAAGTTTAACTAGATCTGGCCTTCCGAAATTGAATATGCGAGTGAGAGAGAGACATAAGCATAATATACATCGTAAAATCATCCATTTGCAATATTATGTTATTCGAGTCATTCTTATTACGTCTACCGTCTACATAGAACGGATAGACACTCACTGGTAATGTGATGTGTATAATTTAATTAATGGTATAACATCTCTTAAAAAAGTATCTCAGGTTATATATATATATATATATATATATATATATATATATATTATAAAGTCATCTTACAGATATTCCACGATCGCTCAATGTAGTTGTAAATGCCGAAAAATTCATAACTGAACCTAACTATATTCATGTATAAAATCATTACAATCGACCACATTGAATCACTGAGTCACACGCATCGTTCCAACTACAGGCGGAACTGACGAGGATATCAAAGCAAGGATCGGAAAAGCAAGACAAGCTTTCACTACTCTCAAGTCTGTGTGGAGGTCAACACTCAGCACTCAGCATCAAAAATAAGATCCGGATTTTCAACTCCAATGTGAAGTCAGTCAGTGCTACTATACAGATCAGAGACTTGGCCAGCGCGTCATAAAGAGCACATCAAACAAACTACACACCTTCATTAATAGCTGTCTTCGCTCAATACTCAAGATCAGATGGCCGGCCAGAAAGGATCAGCAACAGTGATCTCTGGGAGCGAACCAACCAGGAACCAATTGTGAAACAAATAAGAAGGAAGAAATGGAGATGGATTGGCTGGCCATACTCTGAGGAAACAATCCATCAAGTGACATCACTAGACAAGCCATTGCTCGAGTGGAACCCGAAAGGGAAGCGGCGAGTTGGTCGTCAGTGCAAGGGTGACTTGGAGGAGGTCATGTGAAGAGGAGATGAAAACGTGTGAGCAGACTTGGAGCCAGGTGGAGACTCTAGCAGAGAACCGAACGCAATGGTGACGCACGGCTGGAGCCCTATGTTCTTCTAGGAATTAAAGGAAATAATAATGATAATGTCAAATGTGTCACCTGACATCTACATAACTATTTTGCATATATATTTCATCCACTTTTAAAGAATAAATGAATCTTTCCACATAACGACTCTATAAAATCGAATTGAAATTAACTGCAAAACAAAAACCGCCCATTGCTGACCTTTACAATGGACGAAAGAAAATCTTCCCACTGCGAAATCTCTAACGTCTTTTCATACTGTTGCAGATGAAAAACATAAACAGTCGTTCAATACTCAACTGTTCCTAGTGATCGTCTACGTAATATCTACAACTGGGAAGTTAATTGAACCCTTATAAACTCTTCAATGTCTCATTGATATAAGAAAAAAAAATTGTGCACTGTGGTAGAGTGTAATTCCATTATGGGTAAATATCACCTTGATATGATTATGAGCAATAGATTGTGCTCGAAACGTCATCAGTAAACATTACTGTATAACACTGTGAGACTATATCAAAACAAAATTTACCCATAATGGAATTACTGTTCAATGTCTGTATTTATTGTCTGAGACAAAATGCAGAGTCTTCTGAACACCTTGAGCAGCAATCTTCGTATGTTTGGCATGCGATTCACCCCATGTAAAGTGTAAGATGCTGCTACAGGACTGGACTACTTCAACTCCTAGCTTAGGGATAGGGAGTGAAGTGATAGAACATGTTGACCACTTAACCTATTTGGGAAGTTGTATCAGCACCAACGGACTGATTGGTGACGAAATCTCAGCACGGATCAAAAAAGCTCGAGCTGCTTTCGCTAACTTACGACCATCTCTGGCGTAGGCGTGACATCCGGCTATCAACCAAGGGACGTGTGTACTGCTCAGCAGCTCGCTCCGTCCTTCTCTATGGCGGTGAGACGTGGCCATTGAGAGCGGAAGACATGAAGAGATTGTCTGTTTTTGACCACAGACGTTTACGATCTCTTTCTCACGTTAGGTGGCATAATAAGGTAAGTAATGTTGACGTTAGGCGCAGGGTGTTGGGCAAAGAGGGAAAATCAATCGACGAGGCTATAAAGTTACATAGATTGAGATGGCTAAGTCACGTACTGCGCATGCCTAACCATCGCCTCCCCCTCCCGACGGGCATTACTAGCTGATATAGGTGCAGGTTGGAAAGGAGTAAGTGGTGGCCAAACAAAAACACGGCATCAATCCATGAAATCCCTGACAGTTAAACTGAGTCAGGTAGGGAGATGAAAACTTCCGGGTTGGGGCCCTCGGGACTCTAAGAATCAATGGCTGGAGACAATAGGTGACATGGCTCAAAATCGTTGTCACTGGTGCAGATGTATTCAGTCTCTGTTATCTTTCATATTCCTTTCTACCATTACTCATTCTGTTTCACTCTTATACTTGTCAAACTCTACTGATTCTCTTCACTCATCTTCTTGTCTACTGCTGCAGTTCGGTGCCAAGTTCTATGTTGAATCCAGACAAACAGAGACATTTATTGTCTGATACACTGAAAAGGCATATAATTTTCCAAAAATAAAACAAACAACAAATACAGATAGACACTTGGTCATGGTATTGTATGTCAGTCTTACACTGGATATGAATTACAATTCATATTTGTTATACAAATACACCCCTGTTAAATGGTTAGGTTAGGTGGCAAAAATTAATTAATTCACTTAATTATGAAACGCAGCAGCAGTTAGATGAAATCATCATTTTATGAAACTAGGCAAAATAATGTTAGTGTGTCAATAGAGAGCTTTCTCTTTTTCTTTTGTTTTTTCCGTTTTATTTTCGTGTTAAAATCAGACAAAGTTATTAACAGATCTCTTAGAATGAATTCTTTGAAAGTCAACAGTTTAGTGTCAAATTTTTAATTTATAGTTAAGTGTGCAAAGAATTTCTTTAGGTTATATAGTCTTAATACATTATAGAACTGTAATCAACGTAGCATTGTTTGTATGCTGTAGGCAATCGATGATGATAACCCGTGTAAATTAAAATGCAGTCAGATTATTCTGTCCCACTGCTTCGCTTTGTTGTACTGAAAAATTTATAAGGGGGAAAAAATTGTACAGAATTGTTATCGTTTTGTTATAGGCATACAATAAATAGTTCATGCATTGGTGACACTTCTCACACAGAGTAGTTAAAACATACATAAGTACAGAAACAAACAAAGGAATTGACAAGTTCATCGTATAATTTAGACTGAGTTTTCAAAGCAAAACTTTGCACAGGAATATAACAGTTCATCGTGCCACACTCTATATACCATATATAGGTGGAGGAAAAACATTCAAAGTAACTATAATGAACAGAAGTCATCTCACACCAACAGTCTCCAGTGTTTCGAAACCCTCTCCCCCCCCACCAACCCAGCAGCCTACACTTCCCCCACGTGGCTCAAATCATAAGTTTATCGCCACAGTTAATGTGTGAGAGTTGGTGATACCACCCAGTTACCGGGATTCGAATCAGGCAACCACCTGAGTCAAGTGCTCAGGCGAATAAGTCACACATCCACATTTCAAAAAGTAAACGATCCCCGTATGAAATATGAATACTAAGAGATTATGGGAAGCAAAAAAGATTGGCATTCACAAATCACAGCATTAATTAATCAATTATCTGTGAAGTTGCACAAATGGTATATACAATACACACGATACACACACGTTAGGGTAAAATACACGACCTTTTCAACTAAAACAATTCTCCAGGAAAGTCATATTTGACTCGTGTTTTTATAGCCATAATGTAATAGATGTCACAAAGATGTATTGTGTAATCGCCCGCCTAGTGAGTCACCTTATAACTGTTTAAATCCTCCAAAACTACTCAGTGTATCTACATGTAAGTAGGACGTGAAGAAATACATTTGAAATACTCTGGCTTTTCACAACACAAGAGAAATAGACGTAAAACTACAGGATGAAACGATAATATCTTCTGCAAAACAAAGTCATGAGGTAAAACAACAGTCAGCATACAAAAAAGTAAATAATAATAGTAATAGTTTAAGGTAAGTATCTTGACACTTACACAGTTTGGGGTCCATTAGGCGATGAAATAACACCATTATCTATTTTAGCACCATTGTGCTCAGTGACACTAGAATGACGCTCGACTGGGCTGCTAATCATAGTAACATTTGTTAAAGTTACCGGTGAGCCATGGTCAATTATTGTTCCACGTTTCTTATGTGACATAGCTGCAAGCTCTGGTGAATATTCCTATTTATAATGATAAACATAAATAATAACAGTTATGTTAGTAGAGTGATTGTATGTATATTAAAAACATGATACTAGCACAACACAAATAATCGTATAGTTTTAAAAATTGCAAACGCTTCATTTATTCAGAATACGGCAAATTGATTAGTATCTATGGCCTTCTAGTATCGTTACATTCAAGTTCATAAGTTTCCCTTATTTTGAGCAACTCATACTTTCTTTTACTCTCCCCCTTGACAATCCTTAGAATTATGCACTGTATTTACGTGGATCAGTGGTATGAAACCGAACTACTGATTCAAGGACAAAGATTAAGAATAAAAATATACAGTAAGAATACAAATAATCTGTCTAATTAGCAGATCCTTCAACACTGAAAGTCCAATAACTTTTGTCACTGACAAGGCAATATAACGGATAGATCAGAATTATAAAATATAAGATAGACACGCTTGATGAAAATAACCTGCCTTAGACCTTAAGTGATAGAATTTGTTTCACCAATACATAAAATATAAAGAATTCATGAGGCAGGTAACAAAACAGCAATACATAGATAGGTGAGCTGAAATAAACTTATGTTACGTAGATATATTTATGCATAAAATTGTCTTGTAAAACATTGAGTGAAAGAAACTTTCAAAACACTTCAAGTATTATCAGAATTGGTTGGAGGATTTCATCATGAGATAACATCAATTAGAGGACCACCGTAAAACGTGCAGGGAGTACTGGACAGCTATTTCGTCCTAGTTTGGGACTCTTCATCAGTATGCACCCACCACAGACAGGGGTTCGAACCCTGGACCTTCCGGTTACAAGGCGAGTTCGTAGACCATTAAGCCAATGGGAGCCGATCCAATGGCCAGCGCATGAATTCTAACTTCTGCCAATTCATGGGCCATTGGATCGGGTCTCGGTGGCTTAATGGTCTACAAGCTCGCCTTGTAACCAAAAGGTCCAGGGTTCGAACTCCTGTCTGTGGTGGGTGCGTACTGATGAAGAGTCCCAAACTAGGACGAAATAGCTGTCCAGTACTCCCTGCACGTTTTACAGTGGTCCTCTAATTGATGTTATCTCATGATGAAATCCTCCAACTAATCAAACAAAATCCCTGCAAAAACCAATAATTGGAAGTGTTATCAGAATTCTTGTAAGATGAACATCCTCTGCCACTGAAATATCTACTTCAGTGTGAATTTCATTTCAATGAGAAGCTGTGACCGGTGGATTGCGCCAAGTTAGTTACTCACTAACTAGAGATATATCATGAATTGACGGGGTTTATAATTCATGGGTCAACAGATTTCAACACAGAGGTGGAATGGTAGGATTCTTGTATTGTAACATAAAGGTCCTGAATTTGGTCCGTGAGGAGATGGAAAAGTTATCTATAACAATCTAGTTTTTGTCTTCTAAATGGTTTCAGTTCGCGATGAAGGTGAACACACACTTAACAACCTGATTTTGAATGCTAAAAGTCTTTTGACACACTTTTTATGATATTCAAACAAGATTCAGTAAATGAAATATGTACACTCTTGATAAAATTGATGTCTCATACTTTAATGGATAAGAAAGGAATTAAACGTACGATTAACTGCTCACGAGCAAATGCCCAATTTAATGAATCACACTGTATTGTACGTATAAAACTAACCGATTATTGACTTTAGGATCATTTTATAAGTAATCTTTTCATATCGTAAGCTAAACACCTACCAAATAAGTTATCACTTTTGATTTACATTAACGCCTACTGATGTTCGATCAAATACATTGTGAGGAATAAAGTATGATTTAACCATTTAAACTTATTAGATGGGTTATTAGTAGGAGCGAAAGCTACAGAGTTTCCATTTCAACATACTCAACTGAGGTGTGAATGATTTTCAATGAGATACAAACGGGAAATAATTACATTCGGATAAATAATACCTAAATTTCTAGTTTTTATTCGATAGAAACATTTCAGAAGCCTAATTTGGCTCATATCTTTGCGTTCCGAGTGAAATATGGGGCTTCAAGCTTTGAGGTTTCAGTGGAGATGGCGTTCTTTATGCGGCTTAGGGTTTCTAACTCTGTGTTCGACCTTCCTTTAATTTCGGGTTTACTACCAACAAGGAGAGGTCTAGGAGTGCGTCAGGCAGGACCTACCTCGTGGTTGGCATTCTATGATTGAACCATAGACGCACCTGATTTCTGTTTAGACTATTCCGTGATCCTGTTGGTTTGGTAGAGTCATTTTATGTATCTATACTTGAACCAGCAGTAATTAACATAAAATTAAACTGACAAAACACGATCAAAGGGCAAGGAAAAGCAAAACACAGACTGGTGGTGCTACAAGGTTCAGTCGTTGATTGAAACTTCATTCACAAGGGCTTACTTAACCCAGTTATCATGTAAATAAATAACTGAGACGTAAATGCTCAATTTAACATTCACATATAAGAATGTAGGCGGGTATGATATTTTCGCAAGAAAAATACTCCAGATGACAATTAAGTTTCTCTTGTCAAATGTTTAATTGTAGAAAAAATCAGACTGCAAGATATATTAATGAAAGTTAGACAATATGACAATCAGTTTTACCCTTGGTGACAAAATACTCATTTATAGTATTTTCAAGTTCATTTATCAGTCAAAAACCCTAGCCATTCAATCACCAACGTAAATTCTCACAATACGCTTATTATATGCAGTAAAGTAAGTGTAAGTCATGGAACTACTGACATCTTTGGTAACAGAGTACACCTTTTATAAAAAGCCAAACTTTGTTAATAACCAGAAGGTGCTGGGTTCGAATCCCGGTGGGTGTGTACTGATGAAGAGCAAAAACTGGGACGAAACTGGAAGCTGTCCAGTACTCCCAGCTTGTTTTCCAATCCATCATCAGATTTAAAACGAATCAAATCCCTACAAACTAACTCACGAAAACACTCATCTAATTAATTCGGCACTAAAAATGATGCCGCTTGAGTGCAAACAAGTGGCTAATTTAGCATAGCCAGTGTTTCCAGGCCCTTGAATTATCGGGAAATAAACCTCATTAGACTCCAACTCCTTCGGAACATGAGCATTAACCTAATACAATAGTTTTCGGCGGTAGGTATATATCCACGACGAATATAAACAATGGAGAACTGATCCTAAGAGTACCAGCAATGAAAATAGAACTCAGATTCTCTCGATTTCACAGTACACATTTTGAGTTTAAGACCATAGTGACCTCAATTAGAAAATAGTGAAAGCATTAACCTAAACCGAGACTAACAACGAGGTGAATCAACAAACGCACACACACACAAATAGACAAGTAAGAAACGAAATAGATCATTGTTGCTTGTCTTTTTTGGAATTCACTTTCCTTCCCCTAAAATATTACAGAGTTTTGATCAATTGAGGAAAGTTCAAAAAAAGAAAATTGGGTAATCAAGCTAGAAAGTATACTGACATATAACTAGTTTATACTAAGACATGCAGAGTTGATACTAAATAGGCAATGATTACGCAAAATATTTTTCTCAAGGTCATTAAAGATAAATGCCCATTGTAGGACGGACATATAAATAATGAACATACCAACTCAAGTATTTGACGTAAATCGGATACTCACGTGCTTCTAAGTAGAAAGCAAATTCTAATCGAAGCGTTGTTTGTTTTTCTAAAGTAAAGTATATTTGTGGATGTCAGAAACAATTTCTTAACAGATCGATTATCACTAAATAAGGAAAAAACGTATTTCCCAAACTACCAAACTAGAAGATAGAAGGAGCAATATACGAATACACAATGAGTATACGTAGAAAGATCAAAAAGAAACAAACAGAGAATGAGATAAAAATATTTCAGTGAAAGAGCCAACTCATTTTTGTCCCTCATAAAACCGTAGACCAGCAAACAAGCTAGTATAACTATGGTAAAACTCACGATAAGTAGAATTTTGGTAGTATATAACTATTACGTTCTGCATACTCAGTTACCGTCGATATAAACCACACTTAACTGAGACAGAGCCGATAATACTACTGAGCTGTTCAAACTGAATTAGGATGGAACGAGACCTATTTGCTGAAAGTCGAGTGGTTAAGGCAATGAGCTACAACTTTTCCACTTCCTGAAAACTACTTTGACCAACACGAAATATATGAAGGTATACAAGTTTAGTTAACTGTATGGTTGGTTTTCGTAACACGATATATATCGCAACAGTAAAAACAGTAGTTTAGACCATAACTCTTCTCAGACATCCCAAGTGATAATGATCTGTAACTTCTTCATCTTATCTCGGTCTCTATGCCCACATAGTTTTATCAAATACCAGAAAAGATGTTGATATCCCTGAGGTTTCAGACGGTGTACCTGTGATGGCATTATTTCACAGCAGTTTAAGTAGGGCAAAGCTCACTGCTGTGCAATGATGCCATAGGTATATACTGATGAAAACTCCAGGAACTAGGACAAAACAGCCATCCAGTGCACTATATTCTTTTAATGCTTCTCCAACTGATATCGCCTCGAGATGAAACAGATACTGGGATTATTATTATTATTCAGTTTTTGAATTACACATGGATAACTTACCTCGAAACGTGGGAAAACAAAAGGCATATCAACCCCATGATTTACTGACCACCATTGTAAATCTGATTCAATATCACACTGTGAAATACTGTGTGCTAATTCATTGTAGATAGAGTCATAGCTAAAAAAAATTAAGCAATCGGACAAATAAGACAGCTTTAATAATAATAATAATAATAATAATTTAGATAAGGCAATAAGAAAACGTAATTTGTCTGAATCGTGTAATGCATTTGCGCAACACATTTCGAACAATCTGATCACACACGGACTTGTCATAGGAATATATATGAAATTAATAAAGAGTTAAGAGGTGAGAAAATAGACTTAGGTCAAGTTAAAAGGACATATTCAAGGTCAAAATAACAATGAAGATCACTAAACCAAATAACAGAGGTAATAGTACATCTGCTATGGTATCAAAACAAAATTTTACCAAAGAAGGTTTAGTGTGATGAATTGCTTTTGAACGCATAAAGGTGGTTTAAACTTGCTAATTTCTAGGGCTTCCACAAACTTTAGGATAGGTTTAAAAGATCTGTTTACGTCAATTTTATGTCCTGTCTCTATAATATGTTTCGCAATAGAGGAGCTAGGTCTCCTGTTCTCACCATTAATGGGTTCTGAAGATTCCATTTGTTTCTGAAGCCATTTAGGAATATGCTGTGAAGCCCTTACTTGCAGAGATCGATGAGTCCTCCCTATGTATGTGTGTCCACACGTACATTCAAATTGTCCGATTGTTCGAAATGTGTTGCGCAAATACATTACACGATTCAGACAAATTACGTCTTCTTATTGCTTTATCTAAATTCATAAAGGGAACTAATTGTTTTAATAATAATAATAACAGAAGCAGTTTGCTGAACTATAAAATCAAACTTATAACTCTGTAATTTCCTATCAATAAATTATTTATACGTTTAGAAATAAATTTTCGGCACCGTCACCATCCTTGCGTGTAATGTAGATATCACTGTGTAAATGGACTCGAAAAAGAATATTGAAATACTACTACTAATCAATTTACGCATGTATTTTATGTAACCGCTTTTGTATCTCACTTTCCTAATAATAGCACGAAAAATTACACTTGGCTAAGTGTACTATCCGCGACCCAGGCTCTCCAGTAGAACTCGACTGCGAAACGATGAGTGGGGCGTCTGAGGGGGACGTGGAGGAGACCGGTGTGAGGAGGAGGTGGTCAAAGACTATGGGCAATCGTGGAGTCAGCTTAAGAGGACCGCAGAGACTAGGACAAAGTGGATATAAGATGTTGAAGTCCCACGTTCCACTTGGAACCGAAATGAACAATAAATAATGCCAAGTACTATCCATCAAGTCTTAATTTTGCGCATAGAACAAGATGGTTAAAAACCGGAAAAGGAAAGCGATAAATCAACAGCACAAGTATGTAACTTACTCTGCTTTAGCACAAACATTTAAAGCATTATGCAGATTATGAAATGTCTCCTTGAAAAAGCAAAGACGCTCCCTTTCGAACTCTTGTGTTCGAGTAAAAACCTGAAATTGGAAGAAAAATTAAAAAAGGTGCAAATTATGATTTTTAATAATCTATCTCTCACGATGATCCAAAAGTCAAACAAAAATATTTAAAAAAAGGGATCAACAAAGAAATATTTTCAAATGATGAGAGGAATGTAACTCAGTTTACAGGCGGATGTTTGTGCACTATAAACTAACCCACAATCAACTTTCTTAAAGTTAATCGCTTAAATCAACAAGCCACAACTCGAATTACAATAAGCAGGGAAATAAATTATTACTACCCACCATCTATTTTTGTTAATATCTTTCTCTATATACAACTTTAACATATTTTAGGATATTTTTACCAAATAAAAAACTTTGCAATTTATCATTTCTTAGATCTGATAAAGAATGTTGGTTAATGTGAAAACATTTTATAACAATGACATAAGCGAATATATGTATAGCTTTCTTTAACTTAACTCCAAACTTTACTACAAACACACAAACAAACAGCAATATATGATTGAAGGCAATCAGCAGGAAGCCTTGCTCGACCTACATTTCGTGCTAGTTGATACTCACTAGTCAGTAAGGCGTATCTGCAACCTCGGAGGAACTCATGTCCCTTCTGTGATTCGAACCCGCGTCACCCAGTGCCACCTGTAGTCAAAGACGTTTCCACTGAGCTATTCGGGTTCGCGATTGACCTCCCGTAGGACTGTATTGGATATTTTTGATTGGCCACATTGCAAACTTGACTGATAGAATTCAGTCTACATCATAGATAGGACTAGACACATTACACTAGTTACTGACTAGTGTTCAATCAAAAACAACAAACAGCATACTTATCATTAGATTTAATTATAGAATAATTAGTAATACCAAATAATCAATATTTCAGGAAAGAGAAACAAATGTAACCAGTGATAGTATCGGATATCACTTTTACAGTCAAAAGTCTTTGATTCTCTCTATGTACAGATAAAGTGTAGATCATTCTATGCACTAATACCAATAGGCTATACACATGACAAAAAAGAATACTGGCACTGTTTAACTTTCCAGATACCAGTAAGTTATTAGGTAGGCATTAGAATTCCCCACCTACTGGTTGAAGGTGGATTACTTAGACCAATGGGTCAAAGATACACTGAATGTCTACAACGAAGTACCAAAGAAATATAAATACAATTAAATTATAAAGATAGCTAAGAATGAAAAATGAATAAAGTGAATAAAATAACAACTAAAATTCTTGGAATTATATTAATAACCACGACTACTAAGTTCATTACGATTTTTTCAAAAGAATGGCTACTGAACACAGAATATTCTCTTCGATAACCTCTTCTTCAGCGCGTTCTAGTTATATATACATAAGAGTGAGTGAATGAGTGTTATGAACAACATTAATGTTCAAGTGTTGGTTTGTAGGGATTTGATTGATTGGTTACAGGATTTCATCATGAGCTATCCAGTACTCCCAGGTTTTCCAGTGGTTCTCTAACCAATTTCAGCCCATGATGAAATCCTGTAACATTAATGTTGTTTAAATCACATCGAATCAATAGTAATATTAATATCAATGGATTACATACAGTCCGATAGCATCAACATAACAATGCACTGAATATCAGACAAGTTAGGAAAAATAATAATAATAATACAAATTCATGAATTTGCAGTCTCTACTGACGGTCAGGGCAGTAGTAGCGGCTGAACTTGCTTCTTCTGAACACAGAGCACTGGTTGTTTAAGGCGAATCGAGATAGCCTCTTCTGTTAGAAGTATGCAATACCTGGATATTTTTGTCACTAATGTATTTACCATTATAGATATGTATATAACTGTAGAACCTGATGATAAAGTTATCGAAAAGACTATCCTGTGTTCAGTAATCATTACGACTTGTTTAACAATTCATATCAGCGTTGTTACTACATATCCACAAACTATTCCCTCACGTCATAAGAGTTATAATTAAACAAATACGTGCGTACATATTTTAAATTTTCATTGTAATGAAATTAAAAAAGCACTAGATGGGAGTGAATAAAGTTTGTGTTAACGGTCGGCAGAAAAAAGCCAACATGACTTACTGTTATTTATAAAATATACCTATCGTAGTAAGACATACTGCACATGTACGACATAATGAAATATGGTCATCTGACATAACAAGAGTTAATTACAAATACCGCAGGAAGCGGTTGACAGATGCTGAGAGTTACTCCACAATTCATTATTGCACAGTGTAAGTTGCTGTATGTAGTCTTTCTTCACTAGCACTTCCACACAACTACTGATATACAAAATACTACATTGTTTAAGGTATTCAGTTTGTCTAGTTATACGCATGACCAGTTAATAAGGCAAGTGATCTAGGCTATTAGTCTTATGTTTGAAGTGCGAGTGTTTGTGTTATTATGGTGTGCGTGAAATGGGATTTGAATAACCATGTGCTTTTATATCATCTATGATTAATTAAAGATCATGCGAATGTTTTATTGACCTAACTTCCGTAGTTTTAATTATGAAACTATTTATTATAATAAGACCACAACTAATCCTATGGTAAATAACACCTTTGAGCCACTATAAGCATTATAAGCGAAACAAGTGTCGTAAAAAAGAATGCTGAAATTAGAGAACACAAATGCTTATAAACAAGGACTGATAATTTAGTGGATACCTAGAAAGGTGTACAAGAACATGGGCATGGTGCATTATCCAATATTCTAGCATTTGACTTTTACTTTTTAACGATGTAAAAACTATGTATAGATAATCAGAAAGGTTGGATAGTTAGAGAATCTAAGCAAGTTACCAGAGGTTTGTATAATAGAACAATACATAACTCAATGGAAGAATTGTGATATTTGCTAGATAGAGCACATTGTTTCATTTCACGCATTCCCTAGACAAATTTTAGCTATAGCTTATTCAAAAATTTGAATCCATAGAATGATAACCTTCTATGCTGGAACATAAAAGGACTCACCATGCAAATACAGATAAATATTACTAACTCATCCCTTTCAAGCTTATATATGTACTGAACAATGAGCTGAACTTGATGTGTACGCTCAGTGGGGACTCAGTTACTTAGAAAAAGTTTTTTTATGCAACAGTCTATGAGCCATACACACACACACACGCTTATCATGTGAGGGCTGAAGATACTATCCAGTCGCCTTGGTTGAAGCAGGTGAAACAAGCTTCAAACCCTGTACATATTAGCTTAAAGTCTAGCGCCAAAGCCAATAACTAACATCTCTACTATTACATATAAGCTCTTATAATACTATACGGCTGCCACATCCGAAGAAGAACTGAGGTTGTGAAGTTACACAGATTGAGATGGTCAGGACATGTGTTACGCGTGCATTCACTCTTTGTGATTTATAATATCCAATAGAATTCTACTGTTTTTCCATATTACTATTCTTTTTGCCTCATATTTCTTTTTATTATCTCTCTTTTGAATCTTTCTTTAATCCCTTCTCTTGCTTTGTGTGCCACTTGGAGTGTGGCAACTTGAACTGCTCCAATTCCGTGCAAAGTTCTACATTGGAACCAGTCAGTCAGAAGTAGAACCGATTTGAACACACTACTCCCTTCACCTCATTTCTGGTCTAAACTCCACATTCTGGACTTTGATCTGGACAGTCAGATATACAGTACAACCAAAAACAGTTACAACACATAGCTTACATATGCCTATAACATGTCACTGAGTTGCATTTTGTTACCACTAACATGGAAAGTTTCAGAGAACTTTAGATAAATGACTATGTTCTTAATAGATAAACGGTATATTCTGGTCTGATCGGTTTAAATATTGAATGAGAACCCCCATAAAGAGAGCATAGGCATCTTGGAGATTTTCAACTTTACGCTTAGCTTACAGATAATAACTTCTTTCAGGCAAATGCATTACCGACCGTAATATTTCCACTATTTCTTATAGGAAATCTACTTAGGTAACGCTTTTATTATCACTTAGCTGACTCATAAGATACAGTGCTTGTGTAAGTCTATAAGCGATAAAGATGGATATTTTATGCATATTATTTTTAAAAAAAGCGCTTCTGCACATATTCCCTACAGCTTATCAGTTGCTTAATTTAATCAAAGTGACAAATGTCAATATTGGAAGATACAAAAACCCTAATAAATCAATTCTAAAGACTAAAGTGCTAAACCACGACTGTAGCACAATAATATAAAATATACTAACACCCCATTATACCAAAGATAACAATAAACATAATAAGTTGTGTAAACACAGTGTTAGTGTGAAATTCATAACTCCATCGGTACATACATATATATATATATATATATATATATATACAATCTTTCAAATTTAACAGTAGAGTCTTCTTAGGTTGTACTACTTTCTGTCATATGAATTTCAGTGCACCTAGGAATATAAATTAAGTGTTATTGTTTGACAATTATAGATAACGGTCAAAAACGAATAAAACCTAAGGAATATTGAAAAGAAGCACTTTGTCCTCCCAATGTATGGTATGCCTCTATGCCACTAGATGAAGAATACAATTTAGAAGAGTTGAATTCTACAGTGTATATATAAGTTAATCAAGTCTTAATAATTGATAAGATACTCCAATGACAATTGCAGTCACTGAAATGAGTAAAGCACACTTTCACGTATAATGAATGGTAATGAGGAGAATGATTACCATTGGCCTATATCTTCAGTTTTATTTGAAGACTAAGGAGTGTATGGTTTACAACGCAATTACTTAAATCCTTGCGTCATCAATTATTTGATTTCAAGCTAACGAAAAGGTAGATCCAGTAATATGAATTGTTTAGATAGTTAGTCATTTTTGACTTAGTTCCCCAGAACACAGTTGTCAGGTACCAAACTATGAGTAGCAGTCATCGTGTAACGTTTGGGGATGCTACACAGTTGCTCTGGTTGAAGTTGGTGGGCCGGGATTCCAACTCCGAACCTACTGGATAAAAGTCAAGTAAGTATTGCAGCCAATCAGCCAGATCTCAAATAAATTGAACTAAATGCCCGTAGGAAAAGGAATGTATGTGTGCTGATTTCCTAACGCCCATTAACTTTTTCCTGTAATATTTAACTGAATGATAACATACAGGAAAAGACTGCAATTGTCGGCATTAGATCGTTGGAGGCAATCGGCAGGAAACCTTGCTCGACCTAGGTTTCGTGCTAGTTGGCACTCACTAGTCAGTAAGGCGTATCTGCAACCTCGAAGGAACTCATGTCCCTTTTGAGATTCAAACCCACGTCACCCAGTGCCGCCTGCAGTCAGAGACGTTTCCACTGAGCTATTCAGGCTTGCAACTGACCTCCTGTAGCTAGGTGGCCTCCTAGGTTGCCTCCAACCATCTAATACCAACAGTTCACAGTGCACCGTGATGGCGAGCCACCTAGAACGGTGGCCACATTGCAAACCTGACTGATAGAATTCAGTCTGCACCAAAGATAAGACTACACACACACACACACATCACACTAGTTACTGACTAGTGTCCAATCAAAAAAGACTGCAATATATAACAACAAATAACAAGTACAAAGTACAGACAAGAGGAGAGACATGAAAAAAAAGAGAAAAACAAAATTAATTCTTATTCAGATAATATCAATAAACAATATAATGAATAGAGTCGTTATCTGCACGCAGATGATTTCCATAAAACAAAAAAATAGTGAGGAAGAGTCAACTCACTTTAGTCATCTCTTCGACGTATCGAGCACTTTCAGTATCCAATTCAGCTATTGCTAATTTGTATGCGTTACGAGTTCGTTGAACATCTTTTTCAGCTTTTGCAAGCTTTTCTTGCATCTTTTTAAGCTATAGTACACAAAAGAAGAGGGAATAGTTTAGTTTTAAGTAACTACCGAAAAAACAAAAATCTACCAAAACATAAAAATTTCAGACATATATAGCATGCATTCATCTTTATTTATCCCTCTAATCTACTGTAAAAAACTGTCAATAGATGACTGGTTGATAATTAAGTGAAATAAGCAGTTGTGGACTGCTAACGTAAAGAGTAGAAGTTGGATACTGTGGTACAATATAATTCCATAATAGATAGGTTTATTTAACATATCACACAGTTGATACAGTATTCATATTATTAGTATTATTGTTATTATTATTGCTTCCTTTAATTCCTAGAAGAAAATAGGGCTTCAGCCATGCGTCTCCATTGCGTTCGGTTCTCTGCTAGAGTCTTCACCTGGCTCCAAGTCTGCCCACACGCTTTCATCTCCTCTTCACATGACCTCCTCCAAGTCACCATCGCACTGACGACCAACTCGCCGCTTCCCTTTCGGGTTCCACTCGAGCAATGGCTTGTCTAGTGATGTCACTTGATGGATTGTTTCCTCAGAGTATGGCCAATCCATCTCCATTTCTTCCTGCCTATTTGTTTCACAATCGGTTCATGGTTGGTTCTCTCCCAGAGATCTCTGTTGCTGATCTTTTCTGGCCAGCCATCTGCTCTTGAGTATTGAGCGAAGACAGCTGTTAATGAAGGTCTGTAGTTTGTTTGAGATGCTCTTTATGACGCGCAGTGCAAGTCTCTGATCCGTATAGTAGCACTGACTTTACATTGAAGTTGAAAATCCGGATCTTATTTTTGATGCTGAGTGCTGTTGACCTCCACACAGGCTTGAAAGTAGTGAACAATATTCATAACTGGATGACATTTCAAGCACAATTTATTGCTGATAAACATATCACAATATGAACTGCTGCTAATCTGAACTTCAGTAGGCTAAAAGCCCAAGAAAATGTTGACAATATAAGTCAAGACTGACAATTAAAAAGGTTGAAATCAACTGAACGGTTGGTTATACACACCAATGATTTTAGTATTTGTAGAGTTTACGTCAATTTTCCAAAATTAAAATAAAAAATTCTAGACAATAATAAATCACAACATGAAATCAATAAGACAAAAAAACAGTTCCACAATTTTTTACACTTTTTTTTCTTAATGACCATTAAATTTATTACATGTATTCAATCGAAAAAAAGAATGTTTGAGAAGTTGATCAGTTGAAAATACATTGATGAATTTATCAATTCACTTAACCCATATCATCATAATTTATATGAGACACACACTAATTATAAACGGAACACACCAGAGCAATCAAATTATATTTAACACACTGATTTGAAAATATTTATAATAAAACAAGAGGACGAAAAAGAGAGAAACACAATGAGGAACTGTAATGCAGAATAAAAAAACACAAAAAGTATGCTGATTGGAAACTGCCACCACAAATTATTATGCAGGTTAATTTTTCAAAGTGTTGCGTAGTAGGGCTTTGATAGATTTTGAGGTAGATTTCGTCACACACACACACACACACACACATGAACACGTATATATCAACATCAGCCAGATAACCACAGAAAACCAGGAAACACTGGACAGCTGTTTCATCCTAATTTTGAACTCATTAGTAGGACTCACGTGTAACTACAATCCTGAAGAGTCTCAAAATAGGACGAAATGACTGTCGAGTACTCCACGATTTTCAGTGATATTACATATAAATTTATATACATCTTCGAATTATATCAGAAGAGCTTAGATATTTTAGCTTATGACTATTATTCTCAATTATTTCTAATGAATTCATACATTTTAGTACTTAAAAGATATAGGGGTGTCCAGTTCTTTTGTCATCATCCTACAATCCATACCTGTTAATCAGAAACAAGATGTTAGATACTGAAAAGCGAACCAATGTAAAACCTTGAGTAATAGAGCATAAATTCAAGTTGTCACACTTTGAAGCAGCACACAAAGACGAAGTAAACAGAAAAGAAACATTACAGTAAAATAGCATGAGCATTTCGAAAGGATAATTTATATTAAGACTATATAATGGTAATATTCAAACTTTTGATGACAAAAAGTGAGTAGATCTCTGCCAGTGTAAACCGTTTGGAGTCATGTCAGTACCTCTTAATATCTTAAGGATCGTAGCCAGACAGCCCTTCGTAACTCACAAAAAGCAGTTCAAAAACTCTTACTTTTGTGTTGTATTTTGGTCTGACCACACTAAACACTACAAACCAAAGTGTGCTTCAGCTAATATTGTGGTAAGAGCTAGCTGCTAGCCAAAGTTGGTAGACAGTAATTGACATCATTGTTTATGTCCCCAATATTGATGGTGAGAAAATGAGAACAAAGGCTTTGCGTAGGCGGGTACAGTTAGCATATGGATGATCTGACACAGCCACAAAGAGATGCAACGTTAACTTTCTGTGAGAAACAACCAATCAAAAGACTGTATTTTCTACTAACAATAATCTACAATAATGTACATCAAAATCTATAAATGTGTTGATTTTCTTTAATAAACGATCTGTTACCTGGCCCTTGTCTTCTGTTGTTACAATATTACTTTACTTGGATTATAACTTTGAAAGTAGTTGTGTGAACGCTCAAAATCTTAATCGTATTGTTGACTGTAATCACCAACACTGTGCAATAGTATTTTTCCGTGTGAATTTATACAACACTTGACGTATCCCCTACCCACATTAGAATGATTCCAGAGAAAAACGTACGAGTACTCATCAATTTCTCAAGAAATCTTTTCACCTTCACTGTATTTACCTACATGTAAGTAAGCATTTTGGAAAAACTTACTGGTCTGGTATGCATCAGCTAAAATATTAAACTGCTCCAAACTAAAATGAAGCTAGTTAGTATCAAATGCTCTTCAGTGACCTCCAGCATTTAATTAACCAACAAAAATTAAAGCTATCATCAGAAGAATCTATTCCCTGCGAATTACTTACAGTAAGTGTTTCAAGTTAAAGGTGCGTCGGTGGCACAGCGGTTAGGACGCTCGCCGACCATGCACATGGTCCGGGGTTCGATCCCCGGCCGACGCACTCCTTTACCTCGCAAACCAGAAATAATGCTGGTGAAGAGGGAAGGTTGGGCACGTGGCTAGCAACCCCATCCTGTAAAATGAACACTGCTACAGAAACTTCAAGCCACTAGCTTGAAGCCCTATGTTCCACTGGGGAACGTGAAGAAAAAAAGTGTTTCAAGTTCGTGTTTATGATCACAATGTTACACCATACAGCTATATTTAAGCACAAATGATGAAAAACGCTTTTCATAAAAACCAGAAGTCAAAATACAACAATTCCTAAAACGGTTCTGAATTGCACCATTCTAGTCAGTTGAAATGATCAAATAACCTACTGTGCTTACATACACATTAGCATACTCACGTACACACAAACACACACCTTGACACCACCAACTAGCACTGAACGATTTGCAAACATTATACAAGGACTGCTATCATGAAAAGTGCATAATTTATACACATTATCCACTCAGCATAGAAGATTGAAAAAAAGAAAAGAAAAAAACTAGCGATAAGTCACTGTAACACAACAGACACTAAATATCGCAGATCTTAAATAAACAATCTAATGTTTAAATGTCTACCAATTTTGTTTACCAAAACAATAAAAAGTAGTTCATGAAAAATAGCATGACAACACGAATGACTAATCATAACTTAAACAATTCTCCTTAAAAGAGGTTAGCATAAGCAATGTCAGAAGTATACATATCTACACGCAATTATTAATTTTCCAAAAACTAGTACATTAAAGAGAACTAATCTATGTTACTGAAAAAAAAGACTGGAAACAGCTTAAAAGGGTATAGGTAATTTAATGAAGTAAAACACAGTAACAAATTTATGCACGCTAATAAAAGCATACTAGGAGTTGTCTGCGTGTGACTAGTACACTCTAATGCCTCTCTATTTAGACAAATTCATGTGAGTACACTTAAAAGCCACGGCAAAGTAGACGTTGCTTCCACATACACACATACACATACACACGCACTACTAATTTCTATCATCTGCATACCTTGTTATGTTCTAATTTTATCGTATAACTTCCAGTACATTTTGTTGACTGTACTCCAAAGAGAATTCAAAAAATACAACAATCATAAAAGTGCTAAAGTTGCTTTGACAAAAGTTAATCAAATATCTAATCAATCCATAAAATAATAGTGAGAAAGGTTTGATCATTTACCAGTGAAATGTCACCCGTCTGATAAAGTTTAGACAATCTAAATTATGTAAGAGAGCAAATCAGTTGACACGATCAAGATTGTAAGCGACGTAATACCAGACTTTCAGCTAAATTTATTGTGTGAAAGTTGATGATGCTACCCAGTTTCCCAGGCTAAAGTAGGTAGAGCATGATTCGAACCCGGCATCGATTGTGTGAAAATCGAGTACCTAAGTCAGCGAACTGCATCTCTATGTAATACGAAATACCCACTCAGTGAAGATCGACTACATTATATACCTTTCCATGCCTTAGTAACTGTAGAATGTAATGTTGAATCCATGAACAATTATGCCTCAGTTTGACATATGAAAAAAAATTAAAAACTGTATGCCTTATGAAACAATAATACAAAAGATTTACTTGCAAAACAAATATTAGGATTATGCTGATGTCTCCAGCCCGTGTGGTCATATAATTATTAACGTTTTATTGATCCACGGTCTTAAATCACAGCAGGTATTCCGAGATTGGAAGAGATTCACAGACTAATGGGAATCCCAACTCTTATTTCTTAGTATTTATTTTTACACATTTTGCAATATCATTGCGATTGTTTGGACAAATCAGCTTCAAGAAGCGCTGCGTGGATAACTTTACTGTCTGTCTGTGTGTTTTCGACCTAGAACTTTGCACATATGTGCGGCAGTTCAAGTCGCCACACTCCATGTATCACACAAAGCAAGAGACGAAAGTAGAAGAAATGCATAATAGAAACAGTAAACAGAGGTGTGAGACAAAGGAATAGTAATAACGAAGAACAATATAGTTTCATTTGAAATCATAAGTCACATCTGCGCTATTGAGAACGATTTTGAGCCATATCACCAATTGTTTCCAACCATTGGTTTTTACTGTCCAAAGGACTCCAACCAGGAAGTTTACACCTTCCTACGTGGCTTAGACAAACTGTCGTAGATTTCATCGACTGGTGCCATGTTTTCGTTTGACCGCCGCTAGCTCTTTTCCAGCCTGACCCTATGTCAGCTAACATTTCCCGTCGAGGAAGGCATACGTAACACATGTCCTAATCATCTCAGTCGATGTAATCTCACAGACTCGTTGATTGATTTCTCCTCCTTACCTAGCACTCGACGCCTAACCTCAATATTACTTACCTTATTATACCACTTCACACGGGAGATAGAACGCAGACACCTATGATCAAACTTTACTAGCCGCATTTCAAACAGTTAATAGATTTAGTTTTCGCAAGCCCTATTCCAACAAAAACTGAAGTGTTGTGAGTTTGTTGACAGGCCTATAGTTAATTATTTACACTACGGCACGCGCGACTGTTACACTGGCCTTTAAAGCCACAAGGAGGGTTTTCATCCAAACTAATTAGAAAACTTAGAAATAATAAAGCCTTATATATATATATATATATATATATATATATGCACAGGGAGGGAGATTCCTTCCCGACACCTATATGGAAACTAAATTATTATAAGAGGGTTGTACTAAATCTACAATAAAAATATCAGTCCATTTACAACGATCAAGCTCAAACAACCACAGCATGATGAACAGGGTATTAGAACAAAGAAACACACTACTTAGAGACGTTTAATTATCTTTATGTTTAGTGTTAACCGATCACAATCAATCCAGAGCAAGCAGTGAAACGTAAGTGTCATAATAAAAAGAAGTAATAAACACGAAATAGTATGACTCATATTTATATGTCAAAGGAATTACTGACTAAATTATTCAGTCATATGCACAAGACACAACTGCTTAGACAAGCAGCTACCATTGGACAAGCAGACATTGTAAAATTAATTAGTGAAATTATGCTACACAACTTTTATTAAAACAAATACACCGATTTTACCAAAAAAACAAAATGTCACAGGAAGCAGTCATCGTAGTTACTCTGACACCCAAACAACAAAACATAAAGTAGGGATATTAAGTATGACTAGAATACATCAGAAATTCAGTAAATCAGTTATCTGTTAAAATGATACCAATAGGATAGTAATCTTGGAGACTGCTTTCTATTGTGGACTAATCTGATAAAAGACAAATGGATTTTACAAATAATCATTAAGAAATTTTGTATTTAGATTTTGTGTTTATTATTGCTCATAACTAGTGAATGTGTGTGTTGCTACTGTGAAGACACTTATGCCTCTTCTACAAATGTCTACGGTTATTACGAGTTGTACACTAAGTGTTACAAAAAGAAAAGTGACTGTCCCAATATATTGAAGTACTCTAACGCAGGCTATTTATCTGAACAATTACTAAGACTGTCCAACAACCACTACTAGATAACTTTAACTTATAGGTGAAGGATAATTAAACGCCTAAACCTGAATATTTTTAAGATAATCGAATACCAGCAACTGTGTTCAGATGCACAGTGAAATGAAACATTTAAACCAAACAAAATATTAAAGTAAACCATAGACAGTGAAATCAAAAGCTGTGCTTTTAAATACATCTCTATTAGTTACCAATACTTTATGAAGAGTTAAGGAGAAAAACGAACAGTTTTAGAAGAATGACTCTGTGGGAATAGTTATATAGGTCTTACTTTGAAATTTATGAAAATGTAAGCTGACTGAACACGCGGAAATCTAACAGTTGAAAAATGTTTCACTGAAACAATTATTACCAAATTTTAATGTCACAAAATTCACAAAATCTACCTGCATTCTTTACAACATTCTGTTTATTCCCCTACGTTGTCTTTTCCTATGCCACAGAACAGTTATATGTTGCTAAATATGTGGTCAGGACAATTAGATCTCTCTTTGCCATAAATGAATATAGAGATAAGTAAGCACTGATAAGTCGTGTAATAGGAATGAAACTGTAGATAATCAGTAAGTAAACCAAAAAAGGAAATCATAAATCCCAATGTCACCAGTAAAATAGCACACACACAGAGCCAACTCACCTTTGTATTACCGCTCTACCAATTAAACATCAAAAATAAATTACCTTCAACACTGATGGCTTTGTAGCAAAAGAAAATACATCCAATGACGGTAATAGGTCTTCAAAAACTTCCCTACTTCACATGACATTTATGTACACATCACAAGGTTGAATTTTGACTGGTAATGTAACATCTGTATCTTCACGCACACACACGCGGGCGTTTCAGGATAAACTCCTGTTATAACGATTAGACAAGTGTTCAGAGTAGTGTCGAGTATGCCACGTTTGATCAACTTTTTGATAAACCTTTCTTCTTAACGCACAGAGTATGCTATTATGGAGATAGTTTATTTGGCCTGATATTCTACACAACTCTACCTATCATTTAAAAGTCCCACTATACACAAAACAAACCACACACAGTAAAAAGGCGTCGAAAACTACTACATCACATCGACAGGAAGCAATATAAGGATGCTCAACTTAACACAATCAACAAGCCAAGTCTAGTGCGTTGACTTTCGAATGAAATCTCTAATATCATCTGAGGTTTACAGAATATGACGATTGTGCATAGTTTTCTTAACTGTGACTGACCATTTAGTAGCTCGAGAAATCTCAACAGGTAATTAATGCCATGTTATTTAGTTAGCAAAGGTAGTATCCTAGTTTGGTGGCCAAATTGAGTCAGGCAAGAACTAAGGATTGGAGATGAAACCTTGGTTACTTTCCAGCAATTAATCAGTGGAATTAACGCAATCTCAATTGTGCTGAAAAATTTTAGTGGTAACATCTCTAACTTAAGTATTGAGTGATGTAGGTTCCAATCTTTGAGAAAATTTTTTTTCGAACACATAAACATCCTGCCAATGAGTGCCAACAATTACCAGAGATTGCCGAGTATCAGAAAACTGAATAGCTATCTTACCTGGATATTATATAAACTCCTCTTCTCTATTGAAAACTAATTTTTAACCTTACAAAGGCGAAATGAAAGGAAATCAGTACGTCTTCACGATTCCCGTAGAACAGTCTGGAGTTTAAAACTGGTAATTTTGAGGATGCAAGTTTCCGATCCTAACGTGACCTGAGTTTTCAATTCACCTTAAGTCAAATCATCCCCATTAAATGAAAATTTAAACTTGTAAACTAACAGTGTTACGTTTCGATCCATTTCGAACACTTCACTAAGCAAACGTTTTTTATCAAATGAATGTGATTAGTTAGTGTATAGAATACGGAACATTAAAATTATAGATTAAAACAAGCTGAGTTTTACTTGCGATCAATTTTCCCTACGGACGAAGTAAGCTGATTAGATAACCTATTATTAGATTACTGAAACTGTAATTGCATAATACACAAAATTATTTGAAGCCTGGTTTGATTATCAAAATCAATAATTCACCTGTTCAGCTGTACCACTTGGGTCATTTTTTGCGTTTTGAACTTGAACTTGTAGCGATCTTTCTGTTTTACATGCCTGATAATACTCTTTCTTGGTGGAATGCGCCCGCTTTAAACGTTTAGCCCACAATTTCTGTGCCATTTCGAAATCTTGATCAAATTGTTTTGTTTCCTTTAAATTTTGTGGTGGTAATGAACTCTTGTGAAAGTGTTCCTTTTGCCAGTGCTTAACACCTGTTTGTATTTCATCCAGAAGGATATTGCGTACATTCTTTAAACACAATTGGAAGAAAAATAAAACTATTTAACAAAATTCATAGGATTATTAGCATGAATAAGAAAAGATAATAACCAATCAACTCATATACTTAAAACAGATCTGTCCATTTTGATTGTAATCGTCCTCCGTATTTATTGAGTATGCCTTTACCTAAACCTTTGAGATATCACTTATTATTTAACGAGTGCCAATTTCGGAAGTCGTATTAACTTAATGGACTGGTTCTTGACGAAATCTCAATGAAGATATAGAGGACTCGTTTGGTATTCGACAATTGGAGTCACATTTAGCGCCAAATTGGCATCCAGCTACCCATCAAAGTGCGTGTATGTATTGTGCCAAAGTTTAGTCTCTCCTAATCTACGTTTGCGAGAAATAATTGTTGAAAGTAAGACATGGGAAAATTCGAGGCTTGCAACCATAAGCGTCTTTGTACAATTGCTTAAACTAACTGGAGCAATACGGTAAGCAATAACTACGTGAGGCATAAAGTGCAAGGTAAAGAAGGAATGTTGGCTGATAAAGTTATGGAACCTCAAAGCACTCCCTTCCTTAACGAGAAGTTTTAGCTAAAATAAAACTAAGCTAAAAGGAGTTAAGAGTGGCCGGACCAAGAGATGGTATTAATCCAGTACCTGAATGAGCAGCATAAGATATAGAAAGCATGGTCTGGGGTACTCAGTATGTTATAAACCAGTGATTGCCGAATCTTAATAACAAGGCTCAAAATCACTTACAGAGGTATTTACTCCTAATTGTCCCGCAGCTTTTGAGAATATTCACTGATCTCCACGCAATTATTCCCTTCTAGATATGTTCCACTATTGTCTACCTACGTTTTGTTCCTAACTTTTGTGTGCTTTCTGGAAGTGTAGAACCTTTAATTAATGCAATTTTGTGATTTTTTACGCCGTTAAAGCAGTTAGTCTGTCGTTATGTTACATATGAACGTGTACATGTTGAAAGTCACACCATTCGACGTCAGCTTTTTACTCGATATGCGAGATTTATTTAACAATTAATACCAAGCCGCGTTAAGTAAATAATAAACAGTGGTATACTTCTGTAGTATCCAAATGTATTCCTAACACCTAATCGTGATACTAATACACTTCTGCTGAACATGGTAAGAAAAAACCTGTGGAAACTAACATGAGTTCCATACAAATTAAATGAAACATGACATCAAGGTTTCTTGCCAACTATTGGCTATTTCATTTATTTAATAAGTCACATTATTCTCATCTAATAAATGGATTCTACCGTGAAAGATTTAGCTGTCACACTACATTCTATATCTGGGTAACTAGTATGGCATCAAAATGCCTATCGAAAAACAATTATCCTGTACACTAGTTTAACCATACTCTGATGAAATCGAACATGAATATGAAGATGTTTAAGGCGACTGAATACAAATGTTCTTAAAGTAACCACAGTACACAATGAATTGAGCAATCGAAGAGGGGATTTATACGTCTAAATGATAATACTAAACAAGCATACCATGCGAGGTTAAACCGATTACGCAAATTAGACTACAGTGGAAATCAGTCTTTTAAAGTGAAAAACATTACTAGACAACCACTCGCATGCAGCTGGCGATGACTGATAACCATTGTGTGAGGGCTAGTGATAATACCTAGCGGCCCGAACATCGGTAGGTGGGACGGCGTCCAAACCCATGACACTGGTTCGAAATCAAGCACTTAGAACAATGAGACACAGCTCCACACTTCTTAAGACACTAAACCAAGAGTGCTTGTGAAATCGCCCAATTTCCCACTCACTTTGAGGTAGATACCCACTGGACGAAAACCGAGTGTATAAACCATTGTGCTGACCCTGGACGTTAGTTATGCCAACACTATGCTAAACAGTAACGACTGGAACAAATACAGTTGGTCTAGATTAAAACCATTTTACAATACCCAAAGGTCTTGCATTGTCCCTTTGCTAATTCTCGAGCATTTGGTGAACTCAGGCCATGTAGCTCTATCGGAGTCGTCTTCCAATACCCAAAGGTATTTTATTCCAGCCTGTGAAAAATGTTCTACAAGTGGCTTATTTAGTATACTTCTTAACTCCCCCCTGAAAACTGTACGTAGTGGATCACAAATAATACTAAGTAGCTAGATTTACAGAATTCCTTGTTTTACAAACAAAACCTTGTACTTAAGCATGCAAAATCTTGGCCTGCTTTATTTGTTACGCGTTCTCCATGAAGAAACAAATGTTTCTACCTGTCTACAGTTTACTTAGATACTCGCTATTGCATACTTGATTTCTGTGGAACAAAGGTGCAGGGTAAAGGCGACACACATGAAAACACACCTTGAAAACCCGAAATTCTTGATAAGATATGGTACAATGTCACGACAGTTAACAATGAAAGTGTGTTCGGTTTGTTAGTTGAGCAGAAGTCACGAACTCCTAAGCAATTCAAAATATATCTATCCTACAATTGTGAGTGAATATTTTCGAGAAAATAGATCAAAACTATTATAGTATGTAAGTGTACATGAAAAAAAACATTTTATACAACTTTTAAGAAGCTACACATTTCAAAAGCAATTACTTGGTGAATATTTGATATAGCCTCTGCTTCTTTACATAATCCTCTCCAGGGAGATGATCCAGTTCCATACTCTAGACCCGAGTCCAGAAAACTGAGCCAGCGAGAAGACCACTTTTTGAGATTAGATGAATAAGCTTTCTCTAGTTCTGCACGCTCCTGGATCATCAAGCATAGTTCACTACACAATTTGTTTGCACCGTCCACGCGTTTGACTGTTCTTTGATATGCTCTACATTCCCAAAATGACGATCCGTTAGAGCAAATTTGATCTTCACATTCACCATTTCCAATCATAACTAGATTGAGAGCATATGTAACAATCGAAAATATTTCTACTTGCGCGCTAGTTATACTGGATCACAAATTCGACAAGACAAAGCAAAAATGTACTTTTAAAGTTAACATTTATTTTTTAAATCAGTTAGGCGCAGTTTACCAGAATACCACTTAAATATTATTCTGGGAATGTATAAATTCAATTTACGGAACGTTTTAGGTAGATATCAGACACCTAACATCCAATCTATTTCCGACGAATTTGTGTAAACGCTATACTTCTTGGTGCTGTCTTCTTTTGGTTTTAGGGAGTTTTCAGGTTTTTGAAGGGTTTTAATGTCATTCGTGTCGTTGATCACTATACCTCTGCTGAACGCAGTATGATAAGCTGTATAAGTTTGTTTTGCAGGACTGTCAAATGTTCGCCAGCGTATTATTGAACACTGGTTTAGGTTTGTAACACATATTTTGCACGGTTACAAACTTTTACGTTCGTCTCGCACTACTGGAAATTTGGTTTCTTTAACAATACATCTTTTCAAGTTTTCACTTCTGCTTCTTAATACAACGTTGTTCGTCTTCAGTCGTGTGTAGTGATTAGCACATCGTAAAACGTGGGAACTTGCACATACTATACTATTATAATCGGAATCATATCTACTGCCCTAAAACATAGCTTACAAGACAATGAACTCAATAGTTCTTTACAAACAACATTTGGTATGATGAGTGTGCTTACAATACTCCGTCGTCCTTCCAAAATCTACCCCCATACCCTTCTCTGACAAGGCCTTGCTTAAGGCGAACTTATGAGAATATATTTTTCTTCCACCGAATAACCTGCAATACTTTCTTCTCAATAACTCAAAAGTATAAGTAATTAGAGATTTGAATGTCTTGAATGACGTAGGCTGAAAGCATTGATAATACAATAAAGAAGTTCAGAATTTAGTCGAAAATCAGAAGCAGGAGAACTGTAAGTTTCATTAAGCAGCTCACTTTCAGGCAAAGTTGTCAAAATAACTGAGCTGAGAGGCTGTAATTAGGAACTAAATTTCTCATAGCGACTTAGTTTTGAGAATAAGGATACTGGTGTATTACGCAATAATTTGTGACCTGTACACATTCATATTTGAATAAACACCTCTCCAAACAATACACTTAACGGTCATCAAAGGCTCTGTGATAGTGAATCGTTCTGTGCTCAGCACTAGGCACTGACCTTCACTGTTGAATTCGAATCGTCAGGCTGAAGTTTCGTGGCTAAGCATTCACACCGATCGGGGCGCTATCCTGTTACTCTCGGTTGTTCGTGTATGATACCCTAAATGGCTAAGCAATCAGGTTAGATGGGCCAGCCTAAAGAATCAACAGCTAGTGTGGCCAGAGCTGATATCTGGCAGCTTAGGTTACCACACATCAATACTGAGCGCTATTTCTAGTTAAAACCAAATGGAAACGACCCCGAAATAGTGCAGGCGACCTAAATGTTTGATTGGCTAGAATATCTCAACCACAGTACAATAAGTTACCTCCTCATTACGACGACTTGATCCTGACAAACTTCAACGAGCCGAAATTATATCCAACCATATGCTCCTTACTGTCGATTTGACCGTCGGGTAATCCAAGGGCACCTCCACTTCATATGGCACCAAAAATGGCAATGATTGGCAACTCACCGGTGGTTACCAAGGTCTGTGCTTGAAAACTATCCCATACTACAATTAATTGATGCATATACACTACGTGAACGAGGCAATGGGTGGCACTACTATTGTTTCAAAAATAGACTCATTTCAGGCGTGCAATCGAATCCCTTTAGTGCCAGAAGACATTCCAAAAACAACTATCAGCTCACCCTTCATGCTGCTGGAACTCTTACTCGTGCCATTTGGTCTCCATAATGCAGCATAAACATCCCGACGCTTCACCGACGAGGTTTTTAGCCGTTTTCACATTGTATACGCGTGCTCAGACGAATAATACATTGCGGGTTCGAATCGGGAAACTCACCTCCTACAGACTATGCCGTAAGTACTCAAATGTGTTAAGTGGGAGTGGAATTCCATGAATTTAATGGCCGTACTATTGACTGAAAAGGTATCCACTCACTGGCCAGAAAAGTCAAAATAATATCAAACTTTCTGGGGACAAAGGCCATGAAACATCTTCGAATTTTTAATGATATTGTAGGTTACTGCCGACAGTTTATCCCCAACCAAGCCGTATTAATCCAGCTGCTGACAAACTACCTTCGAGGAATAAGATTGCATAGATATCAGCGTGTCTGCCAGAAGCACTCTCGCCAAAGATGAAGTAGACACCACCGATACCACCTCACTTAGGCATCAGAATTCAATGGCATCCTTAAGTACCTCAACTGAAGTATCTGATACTGCAATTCTGCAACAACTGGTCAACCAGGAGGTTACAAACAACGAGAACAAAGCATGGCGAATTCAGTAAAGAAATTCTGGCTATGTGCTCTGTCATTAACCACTTCGGCCATTCAGCGGAGGTCACGAATTCATCCCTTCCATATGCCAAAAACCACTCACTATTCTCTGAACTCAATTCCAGGTAGGTATTCATTGAGGGAACTACGCCAGCGAGATCACGTTCCAAAATATACCTCCGTTTTTTATTATAATAATATATTCTCAGTTTTTGTACGTGAGGGACGCCAGTTTACAGGGATAATAAATATGATACGAAGAGTAAGCATATTTACAATTATTCACTTACATAATATATACACAGAAAAGGTTATGGAATAATACTTATAGTGCCACTTCACACAAGGGGAAGCGATGCATACAGTATAATGCAAAATATCTCCACTGAAGGATTATAACCAAATGTGCGTCATATTTGATGCTTGCGTACTGGAGATAGGCATGGCAGGTTATTCATAAAGTGACAAAATTGCTTTGCAAAGCGTTATGTAGTTCACGAATAATAATGTTATTAGCAATATTAACTGCCAATGACTCACCACACTAGTAAGTGTCCAGTTAGGTATACAAAGAAGTATTCTTCAGCAACAGGCAATTTTCAGTCCATATGCGGCCAGGAACCAGAATAAAGGCTAACTAATCCATATAAAATGACAGTGTAGCATGTAGGAGCTGGAAATTATCATCACGCTAGTCAGTGAAATTTCAAATGCAACCACCAGCATGTGTTCATCATTTCTTAAATAACCAGACTTGTTGGCACCTTACAGGCAGTTATCGGGATTTATTATTGGTGCAAAGGGAATATTCCACACTAGTCATCCAGGATGCGTCGCGGAGGGGGTAATGGGTAATTCATGAGGCCTTTATAGGATATGGGACCAGCAATGTTTGAAGATCATTAGTCATTATAAGCGGCCAAATGCCTTCATTCTTTATCCTCATTCAGAAGGTCATATATAAACTAAAATGGTGTGAGAAAAAAGAAGACGAACGACAGTAACTCAGGAGAAAGCAAGTAGAGTTCTCAAGGAGTGATTTATTAATTTACATATACATATATATTCTGTGTAGAAACTGATTATGTTGGTACACTAATTAACTAGTCATGTTATACTAACTTTTATATTATGCGTGAACTAATATTATTGTCCTTTGTAGAAGTGTTTACCATGTCCTTCCAGTAATATTGACATTTGTTATTGTAAATTATGCGTCTGGTAAACTTAAAATGTTTATATAGGGTGAAAAAGAGGGTGTAGGATTCAAACGCGGGAGTGAACTGCCATCTCTGAGCAGTCTGGTGACTGAGGAGATGAACACTGGAAGTGTTTGCATCACACACATCAGCTGGTAGTCTATTCCAAATGACTGAAAACTTATTTAAGAAGTTATACCGGATGTTAGTCTTACAATGCTCAGTAGCAACTAGGTTGTCATGATTTCTAAGATTGTAACTAATGATAGCGGTAGATTTAGTTATTGGCCTGCAGGAGTGCAAGAGATTTGTTAGCTTGTAGTAGAAAATAAGGTTTAGCTTGAGACGTCTTTTTCAGAGTGGTTCTATTTTCAGCCTGTCGTAACGCTCAGAGTATTCAAGACCACATTCTAAACCAAGAGTTCTTGAGATGAATTGCCGTTGCACTCCCTCTAAATTAAGCTGTCATTCTGTTGCAGTCCACCAAGAATAAACAAGCAGTATTCTAAAACAGGTTAGAAACATACTTTGTATAACAAAACCCTAGTTTCGCAACAAGAGAAAGTGCGAGTTATGCGTCCTAGGAGCCTTCGTGTTTTACGTCTGGCATAATCAGTTTGTTCAGAGAATGTTAAATTACTGGAGTATCTGACACCGAGATCTACGACTGAGTTGAGCCTGGTCAGCTTTCGTTCATTTACTTCAACAGTTAGGTCAAGGTTACTGTTGCCGACACAAATTTAGCCGCATTTGCCAATGTTAAACTTTAGACAGGACTCAGCACACCATATAGCGAGACTACTTAGTTTAAGAAGTGTTTTACTTACTATATTGTTTAGTTCATGACTGTAGCAGAAGCAAACGACTTCGAGGTTGTCAGCATGTAGGAATGGACTACCTGAGACGGAGCAGTCACAAGCGCCGTTAATGTAGACCGTAAAAAAGTGGTCCTAGGGCACCACTCTGCACAACCCCACTTGTGTTCTGCTTAGGGTGAGACAATACAGACCCGACTTTGGTTATTTGTATCCTGTCACTTAGAAATGACTTTAACCAGTTAAATAATGGATTTTGAATTCCACATGAGTGCAGGTTCTCAAAGAGAACGCTGTGGGATAGCATGTTAAATGCCCTACATATATCGACTAGCCTACGTGCTTCGCGACTACCAGTGATGCAGCTGAAAAAGTCAAAGTGACAAGTAACACAGTTCCTATTTTTGAGAAATCATGTTGACACTTTGTAACAAGATCTCTCCCAAGTAGATAGTCTAATTATCGATCTTTCTCCATGATTCGCGATATAACCGGGGTTATATTTATAGGTCTGTAATTGCGAACGTTCGCCTTATCACCAGATTTGTAGTGTGTAATTATAAAGCTGGTTTTGCACTCATTAGGGTAAGTGCAAGTGTCCACATATATTGAGAAGAATTCAAGAAGTCAGACGGGAATGTCAGACCTACTGTTTGGGAAAATCATCGAAGCAAGGCCATCCGGTTCCGTCCTAGTAGAAGGTATAAGGCTTTTAACTACTTGTCCCATTAATTGACTGATGAACACTATGCTCTTGAGGGAGAAGCCAGTAAGGGGCGCGATCAAAAAGGGGTTTGGGTTTCTAAACTGAAGTTAGCGAACCACTCACTGAAAAATTCACAGATGGTGGCAGGCTAATTGTAGATTACTTTGCCGTGAAGTAAGCAGGGGATATCCCTCATCGACCGCAATCGTTATTATGAGGTTATAAACTTTGGAGGTACTTGTCAATGCACTTAACTCTTCGTTGAGGTACTTTTGCGGGTCCATCCTTTTACTCGATGGCCCAAGGCAACACCACTCAAAGACGCATCTGCTGAAACAGTCACCCGCGTCTTTCTGGAGAAATCGTTTGTGCATTTCATATACCCACCCACATTTAACACGCTGATCGAGTGAGGTGGTTCGAAAATGGTCTCTCCGTGGCTGTGACTAAACTCCTGGGCAGAATGCGTTAAAAGCTCCAGTCTCCTATCCTCAAGTGAATATTTCATAGGAACGCTTTCACTAACAGATGGAGGCTGGGTTGTCAGTCACATACACTGAGCATTGGACTGAGTCACTACTCTTAGTCCCCCTTTGAGTACGAAACGCTTGAAAACTGCTTCTAGCGAAAATTTCTCTGAGCCAGTTTGCGCAACAACACTCGAAACATCAGGAGGGTTTGTTTCATCCTCCAGTTTCCGACCAGCTTCAGATCATATCTGGCACAACAGCAAGCTCACTAATGCGATGAGGAGAGTAAAGCACGCTCCCCTCCAACAGTAGCACATAGATAGTTTTGTTCATCCATGTCTAGAGACGCCTCCGTATGTATTTTTCATTGTGAATATATTCGTTAGCCTCTAAAAACCCTGCAAGATGGATCGTATAAAGTCATTTAACGTTCAGACAAATTCTCTAGATTATACAGAAAGAGGGTAAACATTGTGCTAATATCAACTGTCTGGAACAAACTGAACTGCAGAGCTATCCCAATAACACTGCGCCAGTCGCAGCAGACGGTTAATCTAAAGTTCCACACAGAACATGCCGGATTACTTGTAAAAATAAAGAGCTGCTATTTTCATCATATTCGTAAAACTAGGGCATTCTGTAAATAATCCCACATTTATTTGTTTATTGGATAGATCACACACGGAAACAGTGTTATTTTTGGGATTACATTTCGAACACAATTTATCATTCGAAATCATATCAGCTATTATTACACAACTTATAAGCTTCCGTATTAAAGTTTTCTTTATTCCTTTTTATTCGTTGTAGGGGTATGTAAATGAATGTGAACACTGAACGTTGGTTCGTTGACCTTGGTCGCCACTGGTGGGCAACTCGAAGGTGCGGATGATTCAATCGTGTGCAAGTTGGAAGAAAACGAAAGAATACGGGCAAAAGTACAATACATTCCTTGTAAAACATTTGTTTATATGCTTTGTACATATTTCGATTTCAACTGCCGAACAATAAACTTATTACAGGTCCTTGTGTTTTGGAGTCAAGGTCGATAATCGTTGATATTAATTATCGACTTCCAGTGTCTTTGCAAATAATAGGAACTTAGGGTTAAGTTCTTTGACGGGGTTGACAGATGTTGAGTTATTTCTACTACACGCGTTTTCAGTTGATTGGATATATAAAGATTCCGTCTTGAAAAATAATTATAAGAAATTTGAATAACCAGTAATACTGACATATGAAGAAGGAACCTTGGGAACCTCACGTAGGACTCTTAACAACGCAGAAATGAAAGTGGCATTTAAACCCACAAACTCTACTGGAAATAAGCTCTGTCATTTAAAGGACACAGCGAAATCAAAAGAATTTGGTTCACCTTTTACCCTGCGAAGACGCCCACGTCAAATCAGTAGAACAGGGTTAGTCAGAATGGCAGAGCTGGAAAACCTAGCAAAACCCAGATTAGTTGACCCCAAAAAGGTGATAAATCTGGAGAACGGCACCACATGCAGTTACATACAACTACAAAATAGGATGGTATAAGATGACAGTTTTAAAATCTAATATAACAGGATGGAAGAAGAGAACGATAATGGAAACTTTGCTTATCGAGTTAACTGAGAATACGTATAGCACAAGTGACTCAACACCTGGAACACCATACTACCCCTACGACTAATAAGAAGGAATGAAGAAAACTTTTATACGGAAGCTTATAAGTTGTGTAATTATGGTTGATTACGAATGATAAATGTAATCCAAAAAATAACACTGTTTCCCTGCGTGATCTATCCAATTAACAAACTAACGTAGCACCGCCGACATCCATACCAGCCAGTGTTTAGATAAACCACTTGTGTGAATTTTATAATTTAGCCCCAACTTCTCTTTGGTACATGTATATGGGCTTGACATCCGAAAACTAAATTTTTTGCATCCAAAGAAAAATGCCTCTGTTTTAAAGGAAGGCGGAAATATATATACAGATATGAAACTTGTTAACAGCGTACTGTGGAGAAACAAAGGAAATATTGGGCCTTACGGGGCCTCAGACATTTCATATTCAGTTGATTTATCCATTCTACTGGAGTTAAAAGATATCACGCTTGGTTTTGTGATTTGAAAAAAACGACGCAGTGGCCCGACACCTTTCAGTTGGTGTAATAAAATGATTCCTGGAAACTTCTTACACAAGATACAAAGACCGTATATTTAGTCGGTCGAATGAATCGGATTTAAATCAAGACTGTGAAATAAACTGTGGAAAATGTTGCTTTGTGATATCTTTTGTGAGAGGTGCGATAATATAGAGTTGAAATAGATCAGGAAACATGATAGTAGTAGCATGTGCCTCAAACCTGTTTGCTTCTTGGTCTAAACTAAAAGTGGCAAAAGTAATTATGCTGGCCATTTGTCCTTGCAATACTTTTGTCTTAGCTTTCCCAGAGTGGTTCCCACACTAGCTGACTATTGTGTATTGGTTGTAACGATAGCTACTGTAAAATGTAACGAAATCGTGAATGCCTTGACGGTTGGCAGCCGTCCACGTCAATTTCTTTGAACTTCGCCATAGCTGATGAGATAAATGATAGGTGAAAGTGAAGTCTCTGGAGGCTGGTTGAATCCATGAATGCTTTTGGTTCTCCTTCATTTTAGTGCCATATTAGAGAATTCATAAAGACCCGGGTATGCAGAAAATATCACTTCTAAGATGAGGGGAGTGTTATACTCATAAAAGTCTAGTGTCTAACGATGGAGGCTGCGAACAGAGCTAAGGTTAGAATGATCTTAGAGGATAAACCCCTTTTCTTTGAACAACACCTAGTTGTCTTTTTGCATTTTTGGCCATATATTATTTATATTTATGAATTATGAGCTTCATCGTGCAAAACTTCACGTGACGTCCAGGGGGTTTGCATTTGTGATCAAGTATGAGACAACATACGTTTTCATTTGACTTAGACAGCCACTACTATTTAAGTTAATGAAGGAATTGCGAAAACCCCCGAATTCGTATAACAGCATAGTGTTTAGGTCACTACAAAAGACAGACAAGATCCAGACGAGGATAGCTGAAAGGGGTAAATTTATGTTATCCATCTTTATCGTGGTAAATATATGCTTTTGTTTGGAGAAATAAGTACTCTGAGCACAAAAGGTTCACTATTGGTGGATGAGATTATTGCATTGCAGCCACCATCTGCAAATAGTAAAGTAACCTGTTTGCACGTTGAAATGTCGCCAACGCACGAACCACAAAGACACAGTCTATAGATACTTAGGCCCATGCTGCCATAACAGGACTAATCTCTGTAACTCAGAATACTAAGTACATTATCAACACCAAATATACTTACTAATCGTACATGTAATTTATCATATTGATGATGCCTGTAAACTGGCGTCCCTCATGTACAAAAAATGAGAATATATTATTATAATAATGGAAAACAGACTGACGATCCGAAGGTTGTTTATTTCTGCAGCGACAATAAACCAGAACCTTCGGGTAACTAAATCAAAAAGTCTATAAATATGCACCACCACAATTCCTAATCGTTTTGCTCCGGTCTTCTGACAAACGGCAAATGGCTAGACTACAGGCGTCATTCTAGCATCCGGCGAAAATGGGCGTTGGTTTGAACAAACAAACCATATTTTGCCCATTCAGTTTCTACCAGCACTGACAGATGTTGTCCTAAAAATAATGGCAATATTTGTTGTTACCCCAGGTGGATTTCTCGAAGTTCTCGTGTTCTTCTTTATAACTAAATTGCATCTGAAAATCCATTGTGGAAAGCGGAACGCAAACGAGTTCAAGGACGACTTCAGACATCCCAAAAACATCCAAAAGCGATTCTGCAAATGGACCTCAGCATTGAGATATATAGAAATGATGTATTTTTTTCCGGTGGTTTACCAGTGTATTCGTAAACAATATGGGTGACTTCACGGAAGTTCTTTAGGTCTGAGAACTTAAATGGTACACACGACTTATCAGATATACTACATATAAGGTGTTCATGGTGTATGGCTTTGCTCCCGATTTCATACTAATGACTCATCTTCCATCATAACCACTTGATCAGGCCTTGATGCCGACTGACTACACTTCACCGTGCCGGTCACTACGGAGTTCAAGTATGTGTTAATCCTCAGTGTCCTGTTATGAATCACTTAAGCATATGAATAACTGGGACCAAATATGCATGGACTTGTTCGCTGAAAACCCGAAACTACTATAAAATATGGCTGATTTGGCCGTGTTACTCCTTGGCAGCGGTACGTCCAACGTTTGCGTTACATTTTTGCGTGATTCGTTACATAAAGTTTATCTTTTTGTAATCCTTGCACAAGTACTCTACTTCCTCCATACCTATAACTATTAACTCTCATATCAAATAGTTAAGGTTAACCAAAGTAAAAAGCAAAGAGCTCAATCCCCTGTAAATCTGATGATTAATTTTAAGTCCTTGATTGCTACATCAAGCAACACACTCCCTACAAATGGTTATAGGGAGCCACAAAACTCACTTGTATGTCGTAAGTGTCGAGCTGAAACTGAGGATAAAACTGTACTGACAGCTAGTATTAACACTACTCCAAAAAATTGAGTACCCTCTGCTCATACAGAAACCCTCCCTACACCTTATGTACTTATCGAAAAGCTCCAGCCTTCAAGCTCTGTTTCAGTACTATCTTCAGAAATAGAACTTCTAAAGTTGTCTATAGGAGAACTTAAGGCCGAGTTAAGGGAAGTAAAAAACAATAAGTCAGTAAATCCTGGAATTTCTGAAACCAATACCAAAATATCCAAATTATCAGATCAGATCAGCGATATCAGATCGCAGGTCTGTGAACTGATACCTTTAACTATTCTCATGAAAACTGTAGACCTTAACAAACGTGACGCGGAATCGGTATCTAAGGTGGATAACCTCATCAACTTTGTTACTACAGAAGTAACAAGACGACTCGACGCTAAACTAAATGCTATTGTCTACAACGTTCCGGACAATGAGGCACTAAAAAAGGTACAGCGCATCTTACTTAGTGAGGCGAAAATGTCCAACTCCAAGACTAAGTGCTACAGGCTGAAGAAGAATCAACATGAAAAGTATTGCCCTATTCGTTTTGAGTTCGAAACACCGGCAGAGGCCAGAAAATTCATCCACTCCCAACACACCCTTTCGCAAGCCAGAAATTACAAACTAATAAAGGTTGCGGTGGACAAGACAGTCACAGAAAGGCGCGTATATAATTATCTCACTGAGTCTAATTGTGGAATAAACAATAGGACATTGCAAGCAGCAATTATACCCAACCCTCCGAGAGATACCGTAGAATCCACCGCACCACCCCTCTCAAACCACACAGAATTATCCTCTCAGAGAGCGACACCAACCGAAAGGCCACAAGATTGTAATCAAATAGCCAATAAAACTATACCACCTATCACCGCAGATATAGACATGTCACCAAATAATCCCGGAAAAAATGTCAAAATCCCACGAAAGTCGACCCTGCTCTCTCATAGCCATAAGTCCATCGGTAAAAAAAAGAGAATATGACCCCAAATCATGCCAACAACAACAATTGCAGTATAAATAAGCCCACATTCCCCACGGTCAATAGTATTAGCACCCACAACGTGCGAAATAGCACCATGGCCCACACTGATAACCAACGCCACAGCAATGTCACCCTCAATAGTACGAGTGGCAATAGTCAGAACTCGACCACCAACGACTCAGGGTATTCACAGTATGGCACACAAATAAATTTTGATCGGATATACGGTACAAGTCTGCTGGGAACTAACACACAAAGCAGTGCACACGAAACCCTTACAAGGGCACAACTAGTACCTAACAATAGGTGGAATAATAAACCATGGTCTTCACAAGGTCCCAGTCACTTTTTATCCCCTGCGTCCCTGTCAGCGTTGAAAAAACAGCTGGTAGGGATGTTAACACTCCTAAACCGTTAATGCTGGCTCCCCCTTTGCATGAATATAGCAACAGTCTAGTTCACCCGCATCCATTAAGCACACTTGATACATGCACAAGTTTAAGTCAAATAAACATCCCTACCCACGTTTCCAGCTTAACTAAAAATAAAAGTGCCTTAGCCTATAGCAAATCCAGTACTCCAACGCTTAATTCTCCACTGAAAACAGCACACACCAAGTCGATAGACATAGATGAGCGTGATGTCGAAACTCCTCTTAACATAGGGTCGTCACGTCAAACAGTACTACGGGAAGCTGAACCACATTCGGGGCGGATTAACGAACTTAAATGCTTCAAATGCTATTTCAAATCTCATCTTTACCTGATCCTCATAAATGCTAGATCTGTTCTAAATAAACTACCGATGCTCAGAGCACTCACAGTAATATACAAACCCCCTATAATTGTCATCACTGAATCCTGGTGTAATTCGAACATACTGGATGAAGAGATAAGCTTAGATAACTACACACTTTCGGTGTGACAGGGAAGGTGGTAAGGGAGGGGGCTGTCACATGTACTTTCCGAATGCACTTACTGTATCACGGCTAGAAAGTAGTACACTTAACATGCCTGACACTTTATGGGTTAACTTACACTTAAATAACTCAATAGTATTAATTGGATGCACCTACAGAGCACCTGGCACCTTTAGTAATTACGAGAACCAACTTATTAATACTCTAGAACAATTATCCACCCTACACTACGACCATAAGATCCTATGTGGAGACTTTAACTTACCAGAAATCAACTGGAATATACCCACAGGCCCAAATAAATTTGATAAGTTCCTAGGCACACTGGATATACTTGGCTGGAAACAGACTGTCACAACCCCTACAAGAGGTAATAACGTACTAGACTTAATCTTCTGCCACAATATAAGTCCCCTTTCTACCCTAGTAGGTTCTGAGTTTTCAGGGAGTGACCACAAAACAGTGCTGTGTGCACTGCCACTTCCGTCAAGTAGCAATGCAGCCCATACTCCTACTTCACAACAAACAACTTACAGGAACTACAGTAAGGCAGACTGTACTCTAGTGAAATCGATGCTAAGATCCTCAGAATGGAGAGAGTACTTCTATACTGATAGTCTCTCGAAAGCTCTAGACTTCTTTTACTATAACTCTAACACATGCTTAGATGCTGTCATCCCACTTCAAACACTAAAGTTTTCCCCACATAGAAAGTCATTCATAAAGCCAAAGGATCGTAGGAAACTGAAGACACTGTCAACAAGTTACTTCAGACGACACGACTTTAGTACACTAGGGTCAATACTTAGTACTCTTAGCTCCATCTCGCGAGCTCATAACTTGCGTATGAGAAATGAAGAATGCACGGCACTAGCCAGCACCACCAGAGTAGGTGCTCTCACAGAAATCCTAAAGAAATGAATGAATCGCCAAAGTCATAAAATTTCTCTCCTTATAAACAAGGGTAAACTACACACCAACCATGGAGACATGTGTGAACTGTTTAACGAGACGTTTGCAGCTAACTACCTTAAGCCCACAAGTCCACTTCTCGGTTTACAATCTACAATAGAATTCCCTTCTTCTTCAACGCTGAAACAAATCAGTACAGTTCATTTCACCAGTTGCTGAGTTATGATTACTTCTTTGGATGTTTAACTGGATAATAACTGCTGTGGTGAGCCTTTTGCAGATTATATTGCTTAAAACATCGTTTACGGTAAACTAAGTAATGTTTTATAAGCCATTTTATAATTTTTGTGACTAGCCCACCGTATCGAACGAATGTAACGCAACACTCAGTTGTTACGCTCATGTTCAACAAATTCAAACAATAATTGTGCCTAGGATTATGCCATATAAACTGTTTTAACTTATGCAGAGTGTACTTACGGTCAATATTTCATTATCTTCCCTTGTATATATATTTCGTGTTATTGAAAAATTTTAAACATAGTTACTCCATGTATGCATTATTATCATATTGATGATGCCTGTCAACTGGAGTCCCTCAAGTGCATAAAGTGGGAATATATTATTGTAAGACGCATTTTATTGTTTTATGAGGGAAATGACTTCAAGCTTTATTTATTTTCCCAAGTATATGTAATCCATTCAACGCATACTTGGGTTTTTTTGTTAATGCGAAGTCAATATCTCTATATTTATTGGTGTGTTCCATTGAATCACCAGCTATCCGATTTTCCCCACAAACTAAAGATAAAATGACAACAACCATGTTATTTAACCGTAATCCATGTAATTTAAATATGTAACTTAAATGATTCTTATCCATTCCTACACAACTTGTGTGTCCTATATTTGTATGAATAAATATGTACCCTATTATATTATCATTACTAACTATACTTACTAATCGTATGTGTAATTTAACGAATTGATGATGCCTGTAAACTGGCGTCCCTCATGTAAAAAATGAGAATATACTATTATTATTCTAATATCAGCCAAGCCATTAATACTCTTAAAAGCCCTAGTAGCGCTGGTTTTGACGGTATACCATCGTATCTTTATAAACACGGTGGTTCTGACATTTCCGTTTTATTACTTAAGATCTTTACAATGTCCGTAGAGAGCCAAGTCTATCCAGATAAATGGAAAACCACATTTATAATACCCAAACACAAATCCGGATCAAAAACTGAAGTCAACAACTATAGGCCAATCAATATTACACCCATAGTATCTAGATTCATTGAACGAATAGTTAAAGATGATATTCTCAAACATATGTTCAGCCGCAATATTCTAAGCCTCAATCAACATGGATTCCTAAAATCCAGATCATGCATGACATGTCACCTTGACTTCTTTAACTATATAACTAGCAGCCGTGACAGACAACAACTAGTACTAGTCATCTACTTCGACATATCCAAAGCCTTTGACCGCGTTGACCATTTGCTTCTAAGAAATAAGCTGAACTCCTTGGGAATACGTAACCCATTATTAAAATGGATTGAATCATTCTTTAACAATAGTCCCAAGTGGTTAGACTGGGATCTGTAAACTCCAAACCTAGTCCAGTCACTTCTGGAGTAGTTCAAGGTAGCGTCTTAGGCCCCCTCCTATTCACTCTATATGTCAACGACATATGCAGCTTTTTCTCACTTGGTAAGCCATTCATCTTTGCAGACGATCTCAAAGTAGCTAACACATTACCCTGTGATGACTTAGGATACTTTCAGAAAGCTGTTCAGAAAGAACTAGATAGAGTAACTGCATGGTCCTCCACATGGAACCTAAAATTCAACCTTAGAAAATGTGGTTGGATCTGGTTTGGTGCACCCTCAATAAATATCAAACTGGTACTTGAATCTATTAACTTGCCTAAACTCCAAGGTGTTCTTGACCTAGGACTTAGGTACTCTAGTGACCTGACATTTTGTGAGCAAGTGGCGACACAGACGCGTAAATCGAGGATGCTCTTAGGATGCATACTCAGGAATTTCCACAACTACGAAGCGAAACTATTATTATATAACACTTGTGTCAGACCACTACTTGAATATTGTCCATTTATTCTCAGCAGCACTCGCGTAAGTGACAAACTTAAAATAGAAAGTGTCCAACGATACTTCACGTCTAAACTACTAGGATTTGACTGTGAAAAGGACTACACATCGAGGTGTATAACTCGAGGTATCGACCCAATCTGGATGAGACGACTGAGCATTAACCTAACATTCTCCTTTAAAGTCTTGCACAAAATATCATTCTCAGACAGTAAGGAGATACAGTTCTCACCGGAAGGCTCTTACAACCTTGGTAACCAAACGTGCACAGTATCTAGGAAAAACTGTAAGACAGCACTTCGTGCAAACTTCTTCATAGTCATGTACTCTAAGATCCGGAACAGTTTACCCCTAGAAATAAGGACCTGTCACTCTATTATAACCTTTAAACGCTTGCTATATAAACCTTTTCATCCCAATGACCATGCTAATCACACCGAACCACCTATTTCTAAAACGCATGAGCTACTTGAAAACTATAACGCCTAGACTCATTACTAAATATTATGACACTAAATAAACTCTGAGACTTCGCAAAAATACATGAAAAAACAACTAGATTACAGGTAATGTTTACTATAGAATGATATACATTTATAAACACTTATATATACATAAAATATTAATGTTCTCTTCATGTTCACATACTTTCTCTCTTGCTGAGCCTGCACTTCTATATACCTCCTGGTCGAGGTCAAACAACCCAACATCTAAACTGAAATGACCATTTATGTAAATTCAAACTCAAATTCCATGAACGATCCGATGCAACCACTTGAAAACGCTGACTAACATTCTGTACAAGGAGTATTCTTGATCTGAAATAAAGAAGCAACTGGTTTTCAAACAGTTTTCAATGTATTACTCAACTTACATTTACAGTCTGTCATGCTGACACAAATGGCGCCAATGGATAGTTCTAGAATCGACTTCGGCCACATTCCATGCAGTAAAACAATCTAACATGACCTTATCTAGTTTTCGTATCCACAATCAAATTTCTTTCCTATTATAAAATTAAGATTAGACTGCTGAAAAAATGGAATAAATATATCACTGATCTCAAAATAATACATCAATAAACTTTAACTCAAGGATGCTGTTCACAACAAAGTTATATAGGAGAATTGACTTCAAGCTTTATTTTTCCCAGATATTTGTATTACATTCATCTGATATCTGGGTTTTTTGTTAATACGAAGACAATATTTCTATATCTCTTTAAGTGTTACACAGACAGACTATTTCGCAGACTGTTCCGACTGACTGTAATGTCAGAAAGAACAAACAAACTGTAAATTCAACACACATCGAAACATGTGTAATTTATATAATAACTTATCCATGCCTGTACAATTGGTATGTTCCTGCATTAAGAGGAATAAATATAAGTATATCGAAATATATGTATCTAGGAACAATAAACGGTATGGTAGCTGAATTCCTAAACTATGATGGTCTATTTGTTGGATGGTTGTGTACAGCTAGACAACCAATGAAAATATAATATTCCCATGTTTGAGATTGTTTTCGGATCGACAGAACAGACGCGAACCAAAAACTTTAAACTTGGGTTAAGCATTTTTGTCACCCATACCACTGCATGGCTGCATTACGTTAGCCAGATACTCGGAAATATTGTCGCAGCTCAGACATTTAGCAGCCTCTCCCGAAAAAATAGTGTTGAAACCTGTAGAGTCTTCTGAAACGCTTCCTCACGGTTGTATACTAGTCGTAGAAATTTTGTGTAGTCAAACATTATGACGTACACACAGTGAAGGCTCCCACTAGCTTTGGTTCACTGCAGTATGTGAAGGAGGATTTCAGACTTAAAGAGGAGTCTGTCCTGATGACACTCTGAATATTAGAATCAGGTGGGTGAAGGAATTATTGTCGAACCTTGTCTTGCTGTAATTCGATGCCCTCGAATATGATGCACCTATTGAAATTCCTCTCTACTCTATCCTGTCACGCAACATGAAGGACTTCTGAGTTTTGTGTGGATACACTTCATAAAGATGGTGGTTTAACTACGTGGCTTTGATAGTTTTCCCTGGCAATATCTGCAGCGCTCACTCCAGTATGCGATACATTATAATAATTTGAACTTCGCATAAATGGTAAGTTTACAAGAAATGCCTGACATTTTTACAGGCACGATCACATATGTTGTAAATTAGATTTGTGGAATATCACAAACTGGCACCTCTACAAGAGTTTAAACGGCTGAATTACAGTACAAGCAATCAGAACAAATGTTGAATTGTAAACGCTTCACCAAGGTCACCGTCAAAGTTGAGCACCAACCCAAACTTCGTTCCGTTTCATGCTGATAGTTATGGTCAGCCAATGAGCAACGTATATATTTGGGTAAGTGCTTTGCCTCCAGGTTGTTAAAAATTATTTCAGGAACAGAAGAACGTCCTGGGACGCCGAAAAATGGTGTAAAATGCAATTATGGATGATATATCATTGAAAGTACATTGGCAAGATAGATACGAGAAAAAGCTATACAGGTCCTGACTTAAAATCAAGAATTTGAACTGACTCATAGTTACAAGAAATTTTGTTGACGTATTGATGAGTATTACTCAGTGGTGCTTGTCTCTCGTGTAGCACAAGTATTTCACCTGACAATTTCAGGCCCAACACAAACAGGAGAATTTAATTTCGTTAATATCGAAGTCTATGGCATTTGCATACAAATGTCTTCCCAGAGCGCAAATTCAGTGAAGTGCTTGTCATCCTGCTAGGCTGAATCTTGTTCAAAATGATCTTGGCGAATAAAAATACGAAAGATCGGAGGCACCTGTAAAAGAAGTGAGTGAACGTATCAGTATTTAAAACACTGTAATAAACCAGTATCCAGAAAATAGCAGTTCCTTTCGTTACTGGATCAAGGATAAACACCATCAAGAGGACTTTAAGAGTTTGGAAGCACCCGAACAAATAAAAGGAGTCGTACAGATTTGGGACCGTTTGTCTTCATTAAATGATTTGACCGTCACAAATTGACATGCAAACTTTGATTGCATGCTTTCTATTCACGTCAAACTTCTCTTCCTGACTACTTTCAAAAATTTACCTAAATATACCTCAGAGATTCCGTATTTTTATATTGATTAGATTTGGAGCTACGACTCCGTATCCCCAAATTGAATATCAGAAAATAAGATTCATCATAAGTACTCTGAGATCGTTCCCTAATCCATTTGGTAAAAAGTCTTACTCTCTGAAAGTGGTGTTAAACCACATGGGGGTTACTTTACCCCTTTGTTTGAAGGTTATCTGTAATGTATCAAACGCTGGTGGTTACATTATTTTATTTCGTGTTGGGGGTGCGTGAACTTATGCTAACAGTGACCGGGCCATTAGGACTCCCAAAAGCTCTAAAGTTTTTGGCACTGACGGTGGTCCTGACATTCCCATATTACTGCCTAGTATCTCAACAATGACCTTAGATACTCAAACCTACCCGAGTATTTGGAAAACGATATTTATTATACTTAAATACAAATGTGGCTCGTAAACAGAAGTCAACAACTACAGACCGGTCAATATCACACCTATAGCATCTAGAATTATGGAGAGACTAGTTAAAGATAACCTAATCTAGCATATGTTTGGTTGTATCGTTGTGAGTCCGAACCAACATGGATTCCTAAACTCCAGATCTTGTTTAACATGCTAAATAGACTTCTTTAATTTTGTGACCAGCAGTCGTGACAGACGACAACTAGTACTTGTCATCTACTTTGACATTTCTAAGGCATTTGACCGTGTCGACCATTTACTGCTAATACATAAGTTGAACTCCTTAGGAATACGTGATCCACAATTAGGATGGCTTAAGTCATTCCTTAAGAATGTGTCTCAAATAGTTAGACTTGGGTCTGAGACTTCCCAATCTAGCTCGACCCCTTCTAGTGTAGTTAAAGTTAGTGTCATTGGCCCCTCCCTATTTACACTTTATATCAAAGACATATGAGCTTGCTTCTCACTTGGGAAAGTAGCTTACACATTTCAGTGGGATGAGCTGGGGTACTTCCAGAATGTGGTGCAGAAAGAGTTAGATAAAGTGACTGATTGATCGTCTTTTTGGAATCTGCAATCCAATCTTAATAATTGTGGTTGCAGCTGCTTCAGCGCACTCTCAATCGACATAAAATTAACACTTCAATCTGCTAACCTACTCAGACTCCGGAGCGTCGTTGACTTAGGCCTAAGGTAATCCAGTGACCTAATATTTCCTGAGCAAGTAGCATCACGAACTCGAAAGTCGAGGATGCTCTTAGGGTGCACACTCAGGACTTTCACGACAATGAAGCTAAGTTTATTCTATACAAAACATGTGTAGAGCCACTACTAGAATACTGCCCATTTATTATTAGCAGCACTCATATATGTGAAAGGCCAGGATGGAAAGTATCCAACGATATTTCATATCCAAACTACTTGGCTACCATTGTAACAAAGACTAGATTTCACGGTGCATGCTCCTAAATCTTGACCCACTTTGGACGAAACAACCTATTATAAACGTAATATTCTTCTCTAAGGTCCTACAAAAGATATCATTCTCAGACGATAAGGACATACAATTCTCACCGGAAGGCTAGTACGACCTGCGTAACCAAACTTCCGCAGTGACATTAAAAGCCATCAAATCATCACTCCGCGAAAACGTCTTCACAGTCATGTACTCTAGAATATGGAACAACCTGCACCTCGGTTATCAGTTTCAAATGCTTTCTGTACGGACTGTTTCACTCTTCTGATTACATTAACAAACTATTCACTCCTATAACGAATCAATTATTAGTTTCCCACAGTACCTAAAGGACGCGCAAACTCCCCTAATTACTCTTTAAACGATGAATAGACTAGTCGCGTAGATGTATAAAAATACTAAGCGGAAATAAATGTATAGGTTTACTAGATGGCGGTGTACAACGAATAGAAACATATATATACAAACATTGGGGTACTATTCGTGTCCACATACTTTCTCTTTCTTCTCTGGTGCTTCGCTGATCACCTCTTCTCTTCTATTTGCTTTGTAGTGGAAGGCGCACAGATTAGCAGTAAGACTGAAGTTGAACAGGAACTGAAGCCACTTACTTACACATACCACATCCTCCTTCAAGCTGTCGGCTAGCAGTAACTGAATATCTTTAAAAAAATCCCCTGTCACAATATCAGAGCGCCCTATAACATCTTATACAGGCAGCATCCACGATCCAAAATGATTTATAAATAGCCTATTACATGTTAATCTACTTACTCTTTCAAGACACTATGCAGATACAAATGGCTGCTGACCTTTGCGCAGTAAAACAAATCTGCCTGGCGATGACTGATATTAGTCTCCACAGAATACAATTAACTTTTGACATTTCTTATTATGAAAATGCTGACAAACTAATACAAATATATAACATTTTAAGTTGATACCCGATTTGGATATAAATCAAGAATAAGATTCGATTCCGTACACACCAAAGTCATGTGGGTGAATTGACTTCAAGCATCATTTTTTCCCAAGTATTTGTGATCCATCCAATACATACTTGTGTCTTTTGTTAATGTTAAGACATTATTACCATATTTCTTAATGTGAGCAATTGAATGACTAGTTAACAGATTATTCCCAAAAACTAAAGACAAAATTGACTGCAAACATGCAAATTCACCATAAACCAAATGTATGCAATTTAAATAATACTTATCCATGCCTATGCAGCTGGTGTGTCCCTACATTAGTAGGAAAAAATATATTACCATAATGACTCTTATCCAAACTACAAAGTAGGGTTAAATACCTTTTTTCTCTTAGCTGCTGACGTCGTGTAGAATTAACAGTAAAACCTGGCAACTTAAGCGGTCTTTCATTCCAGTGGAGAGTTTCCAGAGTACTTCGTGATAAGGTAACCCTATCTCCAGTCAAAAGGCACCTTTCTTTCCCTCGAAAGCCTCCGAAACAATGAAGTGAGAATATCGCCTACAGTCTCTGATCAGTTTCATGTGCTTCGAGAGGAGTTCCTTCTGTCCCTGCTGCCTTCTTGGTTGGCTTTCAGCAGCTTGACCGCATTCAGGACTTCTGCTTTAGTTGGAGGATTGGTGTTCACTCGTAGTCTCGTGCATGCTGTTGGTGGTATTTCTGGACGAGTTGCAGGTGATGGTCGACTTAAGAGTCCTTTAAAGGGATCAGCCAACTGTTTTCTTCGTACCCATTCTTCGGTATTTAGGCTCGCTTGAACATCTCATAGATTTCTCCCGAGTTGATCATTCCTTGAACAGAGACCTAGTTATCTGATGTATTGTCCCGAGGTCTCCGTTACTTGTGGCCTGCTTGAACTGCTTCGGTTGCAAGTGTTGCGTAGAATCGCATTTTGTCCCTCTTAGCAATCGTCTTCACCTTTTTATTCAGTGCGATGTACACTGAACTCAGCTTCCCCTCCTGCTGTCCATCCTCGCACTGGTTCATCTCCTCCTTCACCATACTCCTTTCTCCTATTAGCTTCCACGTGTCTGCTGAAAGCCATTCATTGTCTTGCCTCTTCCTTCTTCCGAGAACGGCTGCAAATCGAACATCATCTACAGAGTCCCAGTGTTCCTGCACACGGGTTTTCCCACTGATGCCATGAATATTTTGATATCTTCATTTGGGAAGTTGTCCATTACTGTTTGCAGTTGTCTACAGAAATATTTCTCCCCTTGTTCTGAGTGGCTTGTACCATTGCGCATAGCATAAGATAATTGTAACCTCCCTTCCCTTTCAGGCGAATCTTGCTGTCATTATCCTGGGGGAGGTTGCTACACGCTGCATAATAGCTTTGGCTGCTGCTGGTGACAAACCGATAGCTACTCCCTCAGCGTGCCTGTGGTTATTGTCTGGATGACCGGAGTAGATTACCAGTAATTCGGTAAGTCAACATCCCTCACACCTGCTGTCACAGGTTTATAGCGCTTCTACGCCATGTCTTCTCATTCCTTTGATAGCCTTCCAAGCCAAGTTTATTGTGCGAATATTCCAAGTTCCTAGGCTTATTTTCGACACATCACAAGAAGATCTTTCGGCTGACTGGCCTTCCGAAAGCTCTCACTAGCCCACATCATTTCACCTCTCCGATTACTGCGAAAAATAAGTTCATTTTCTATATTTTTAACATCTAATACCTTTTGTTTTTTGGAGTTTGTGTAGCAGTTAAGTTGACTTTCCTGGATAGGGTCACTAGTCCCAAGCCCCAACCTCCCTGTTTTCCTGGGCGTGGAACCAGGCAGGGAACTAGAGAGTTAGTAAACCTAGTGAGGTTGCTGTTAATATTCAGGTCTTTTTGATTTTTTTGAATCTGTCATTTCGTTTTTGTATGGATAGGTGAAGTGTTTGATAATCTTCAAGTAGCCCATGTATTCCTACATACCAATGAGTGTAGACAGGTATAAACACCAACATGGCCCAGAAAAAGTAGAAATTTTTAACGATTAAAGCACGGGAAAGGCTACGCAATCAAAAAATCCCTCGTGGCAGAGAAATCAAGAAACAGCTGACACTTTACCTTAGGTCGAATTCCTCAGCCTATTAAGTGTGTGCCACATGAAAAGGAAGATCAAATTAAAAGTTAACAAAAATAATCAATACTGATGCAGGTTACTAAGAAGGCTGTCAGGAGATACAATTGTGTTGGTCATGGAGAACACAGATAAGTTCAGTCAACATTCAAGTTTGAGCCAGAGATATTACCTTGTAAGGTAATGAAAGCTCCGAATTTAGATCACCCAGACCATTAAAGAAAAACCTCATCTAATAGACGTACACGAATATTACACCATTGTAACGACAGAAGACGACAGACAAGCAATAAATTGTTTGTTGAGAAAATCAAGAGATATTTAGAGACTTTTATATACATTATTGCCAACGGAGAAGCAACGTCTTCTGATTGGTTGTTTTCTTGCTGAAGGTTGTTCTGTACTGCTTGTGACCGTTTTTCAGAAAGTTAAGCCATATATCTGCGAATCGTATTCGCAAACGTTATGTCCGCTGTGATTGCTTAGTGAGTTCCTCAAGATTAAGCTTTGTTATCGTTTTTCTCATGACCCTGATTCTGGATGTAACACTGACGCAAATTGTTGTTTAAAATTTTGGCTTCTTCGCAGCCAGCTCTCACCACACCATCACATTTGAAAACAAAGCCAGACTGAAACAAATATCGTTAGTGTTTAAGAAAGAGCGTTAGTATACGATCTGTTTGAAGAAGAAATAAGATTGACTTGACATTTAAATGAGTTATACATGGAATGAATCCGGTTCATAGTTTGAACTGTTTCTGCCGTAATTTTATTCAGAATAAATAATCAAGTTCAGGTGAACTACACTGCAGATACCTATGGAAGTTACTCTAAGTTCACTGCATCAAGCGCAGTTATCAGAACGATAAGCTTTTGCACTGTTTTATGAAAAAGTTTGTCTGTCTCGTTTCAAATTGTGAATAGTTTCCGGGTATAGGAAAATATCCGGATAATTATGAAAACGAGAGACATGAAGGCGAAGTTCCAGGAAAAAGTTCACGGTGACGAGGTAGCAAACTATGGAATTTCAGGTATCAATCGAAACCAAAAATAGGGCCAAAAATGGGAAGTCTCTTATTCCGGCTGCTTGCTCAGTTGACTTCAACTTGAAATAATTCACAAGACTGCCGTGTGGCCGCCTATCTTGCTACGCCTGAACTCTGACCACACTACTTGCCGACTCTTTAGCCTGGCCCACAAAACCTTGTGGTCGGGCTGGCCTTAACACCACCACAACTAGCAAAAGGAGAATATATCAATTACGGCTGCTGGAAGGTATGCATATTGACGATGATTTGAAGACTGTAAAGTGAGTAATCAAACCACAGCGAGACTGCCGAGCTCTTGCCCTTCGAAAATTGTCTTGACCACCAAGTGTTTCAATCCACATGGATAAAAAATTGATCGTCGGAAATAAAACAGCTTAGGTTCAATTGAGTTGATTAACTTCTTCAACTCCCTATACTTACACTTCAATATTCCAAACTTTCCTTTAGATTCGCCATCTTAGCTTATGATTTCTCTTAACACTCCTTTGTCTGAGTGGATATTCAGGCCTAATGATTACATGACTGTAGTCATCCTGACAAACAGAAGTGATAAAAAATATGATCCCTCAAACTGTAGACCAGTTTTCCTAACGTTATCTATGAAGGAACTTTTGAACGTAGTTGGTCGCATTACTTTTAACGAGACCTAACTCTTGAGGTACACAAAGGTTTTCGAGAATTTTGACATTAAATTAAAGCAATTTAATACACTTGGTCCTGTTCTGTTCAAGTGACTTTTGGCAGCGCAGTATTTCTATAAGTCTACTGGAAGGGATTTGCAAGTTGTCAACTGTGAACTACCTTATCACTAGGAAGAGTTTAGATCAAAGATGTCTCTTATCTCCCGAAAGACATTTAAAATGTTTGTGGGAGGCCTGTTGAAAACCTGCTTTCATTTAGCGCTGACAAGTGTAGAGTTATGTCAGGAGGCCTTCAACATACTCTGCAAGTGGTAAATATTACAGAAAATTCATGGCCAAGCACAGGAATGGTTATCACGGACTCCGAACCATTCATTTGAAGTTATCACTTAATAAAACCTAAATATTTTATGGCAAACTTAAACTAAACTGTCTTTAAAATTTCCCAAACGTTCAAAGTTGTGTTATATCAGTACACAACAAAGTGAAGTCAGAAAGCAAAAGCAAAGATTTGGGATGAATATTAACATAGTGTATTTTGCAAAGTGCAAAAATAGGCAGTAACAAGCTATTATATCAGTAGAAGGATATGTGAAAATAAATGTTCATTTGCAGAGTGCAAGCAAATTAGGATAATAAATATTCAGTAGAAATGCATGAAACAGACTTTAAATTTCTGCCACCTAGTATGAATACTGCGATACATTAGCCTTATGTCGCAACTTTGACTTCAATTGTACTTCGAATTTCTCGTTCATTACTGTATACCGCGCCATATACCTGCTGTGAAACTACTTTTGGAGAAGATTGATTGCGCCAAACTTTACGGGAAAACATGTTTGGTATGCTAATTTTTTCGGAATTTTGGTGCATATGAAATAGACCATATGTCCTGCTGTTATACTGTATATTGAGACTGAAGAGTCGCTCTTCCATCTCTAACAGGAAATCAATACTAGCAACTATAAAAATCATGGGCATTGAGTTAGCTTACAGATTAACAAGTCCCACAACATAATGATACTATTGATTTTAGTAACCTAGTCTAGCAGAAATGTGCAAAGTATAGTTAAATACGGATAAAATAGGCAGATTTTTGGCTAATGGGAGGGACGTTAGAATACTGGTTGAATAATGGATAAAATGGTGGAAATTTCGTAGTGAAGCCAAAATTCGCATATTTTCTTACTATAGGCTATGTTCATTATTCACCCGCTTTTACCAGTTTTGTCCGACTGAAAATTTCGGCAGCTTATTCATTTTATGATTGCTTGCTAACTGTCCTCGCATTCATTTAAACTGTAGACAGGTATATATCTTTGGAATTATGTTGGAGCTTCACTAAATTTCAAAATTACTACAATCCACTATATACACTTGATTTTCCAAGTAGCTTGTTCACATTCAGCTGAGTTAAGTGAGAATTTCGCCATTCTTTGTGCATATTCGATTTCGATAATCTGGAAAAGAAATATGTTACTAATTTCGTAATCACTATTTCATATGAAACTGACCACAATGCGGTTGTGACTATCTGCTGTGTGACTAAAGGTGCATAAACCGGAAATTCCGCGCAACCACCTAACTCACTCTGTCTATGTTGGTCGTCGATGCAGAAAAATCCTGACAGTATGTTAGCTGGTCAAAAGACTATTCTGTTTTTTCATCTGATATGATTAAAAATAGAAAGTAAGCGTGTTGAGTGGACAGGTCTTATTTTCATTATTCTGAGACGCAGTATCATTATTCAATCCACGGTGCAATTAAGTAATCTACAGTTAGAAAACAACTGAGACTCAGTGTGTGCGTACTGTTTATGAGTTCCAAACTAGGACGAAACAGTCGTCCAGTACTCCCTGGTTTTCAACGGTTCTCTAACTGATATCAATCTGCGATCAAACTTGAAATGTCTTAATTCTTTTCTCAGTAGATCCCTTTCTTGTTTTTTTTTTCTCGCAAGAATTATAATAAACACTAGTTTTTGAGGGATATTTACATTAGTGTTTTGTTGCTTACTAGAACAGTTTTCTACTTTGAACTTAACGTCCACTGTCGTTTAGACACTAACATACCTTCTAGCTGCATCCGTCCATAACTGGTTATGAAGTCAACTATAGCGATTAGCATCGGAAATATTTGCAATAAGTACTGGACATGCTGACAGAGATATCCTGGACCGACGTGAAGAACCTAGAACACCTGGATTTCGCGGATGATTTATGTTTGATGTCACACAAAATCGAAGACTTACAAGCAAAAACCGACAAACTGGTCGAAGAAGCAGCAAAGACAGGACTCCAGGTGAACATAGACAAGACGGAGGTTATGAAAATAACCAACCAACAAAAACAACAGCATCCAGCGCCAATCACCATCAACGGGAGGGATATGAAAGAGGTTACTTCATTCACTTATCTAAGGAGCATTGTCTCAACTACAGGAGGAACGGACGAGGATGTCAAATCGAGAATCGGGAAGGCGAGAAACACATTCACCAACCTGAAACCAATCTGGAAATCTTCGTCACTTACTCAGCATCAACAACAAAATTCGGATTTTCAATACAAACGTCAAGTCAATCAGTTCTTCTATACGGATCAGAAACTTGGCGGGTCACAAAGAATATTTCCAACAGCCTGTTGCAGACCTTTATCAACAACTAATTGTCTTCGTTCTATACTCAAGATCAGATGGCCGGAAAGTGTCACCAACAAGGAGCTATGGAAACGAACAAAACGAGAACCAATCGCCCAACAAATATTCAGGATAAAGTGGAGATGGATTAGACACTCACTGAGGAGGCCGTTGGGTGACATCGCGCGTCAGGCCCTCGAGTGGAACCCGAAAGGGAAGCGGCGAGTGGGGCGTCCAAGAGTGACATGGAGGAGATCGTGTGAAGAGGAACTGAGACAGCATGGACTAACATGGATGCAAGTGAAAAGTACAGCAGAAGACAGAAGCAAGTAGAGGCGTGCAGTTGAAGCCCTATGTTCCACTAGGAACCCAAGGGAACAATAAATAATAAATAAATACTGGACATGCTACATTATGGCGATTAGACTTACACATTACAATTACCCAACAGGCCAAACTGGTTAAATCTGTTAGAGGTTACATCAAGGCAGAAACGTACGTTAAGCAGTAGTAAATGTGATATAATATGCTGTCACAGTGTGAATTGATTACTATGATACTTTCCTGTTTTGGGAAAAAGGTTTCAGGAAAGATTCCCTGTTGTTCATTCTGGGTTACACTACAGAAGTCCATGACTAACAGTAAGACTCATACTGACTAAAATCCGCAAATAATATCTTTAAGTATCTCTTATACAAGTTTCATATCGAGTTGCATGAAGTTGAACTTTATTTTAAATGAGATACCACTAGGAGAAATTGATTTTCACAGTATAGGCAGCTGAGACAAAGCAGTCGCCAACAGATTTCCACTTTCCTCGCATAGTTAATACCGACTAATTATTTTGGCTTATTATGAAAGCACGTTCTAGAAAGCTTTTGGTAATTGAAAGGTCCTCTTAAAATAGAACTTCAAGAAGTCTTTGGGGGAGAGCTGGGATTTTGGGCTGAGATTTTCCAACTGGTAGACTAGACTTGCTGACTAAGCATCAGTTAACTAGGTTTATTTGAGGTTGCGAAAGCAATCTCTTGTCGAATATAGGGGAGAGCTGCAGACCATTATTTTTTGACTCCAGAAGTACTTAAGAATGGTTCCACACTGGGGCTCACGCAGTCGTGGGAGAACCTATGGAGTTGTCGTTGTGGCGATTACCACTGGTGCCTATCAAGAATGCTGAGTTTCACCCGTTTTAGGTGAGCTGACAGACTTTTCTATCTTACTTCGACAAACTTTATAGGTTAACTATCCGCCTAGTGAAGTGCATGTTCTCTTAAAGTACACAAATAACGTAGTCTTCTTAAGTAAGTACACTAAACGTAGCCGTCTGAACACCCTAATCAAAGCTCATTTGCCACGTGAATTGCGTTAAGGTAATGATTATGATAGTTATTCAGATGTAATAGAGATTTTGTAGTTCAGGTGTGGGATTTTGGTGTAGCTTTCCCGAGAATTCACTATTTATTTCTAAAGTGAGTTTGGTTGCAACTTTTCACAATTCAGATAGTTTTTTATATCCGCATTGTCTTATTCTCATAAGACGCATAAGAAGCGGTATGTGTCCAACAAAACTGATTCGGGTTAAAGCTTAGTATGAACATCAGAAATAGTAGTGCCTAGAAAATATTTATTTTTTATATCATTCGTAATTTTAGATCTCACTACTTGTAACTGACTTCGTTTGTTTTCTTAAATGGACTCAGCCAAAGGAAAAGGACCAGCAAGTTTCCAGCATTATTTATCTCAGAGTGTTGCCAGTTGGGATCCGGAACATCGAGGGAACGAACTTCCTGTCAGTGGTGACTGTCTTTTACGGATAACTAAGGATTTGCGTTCCATATGCAAGTAAGATATCTCTATAAGTGTTTCTATCGTAGATAGTGATCCTGCTCCTGGGATATGTGTAGTCCCTGATAGTGATGATATGACGAAGATCTATGCGCTAATCACTGGGCCTTTCGACACACCTTATGAAGGTGGTTTTTTCTTGTTTATGATACGATTTCCACCTCAATACCCACTTGTACCGCCAAAAGTGAAGCTGATGACTACTGGAAATGGTACTGTGAGGTTTAATCCAAATTTCTATTCCAATGGAAAGGTGAGTATGACTTTTACAAATTAATATTAATTAATAATAATCTGTTATTCAAGGGAAAATAGGTACAAGTTTTTTTACTGCTTAAACAAAGCGTTCAGCAGTCTATATTTCTGTATTTTGCAGTTAAGCTTTTAGACTTCAGGTACCATTATAATTTGGCTTCCATAATCCGGAAAAAATCTAACTTTTGACTGGGTACTCTAGCAATGTCATTGCTAAAAGAGACTGACTTGTTTAGGACAGTCATGAAATACAGAGACCATTGAAATACATGCTAACTGAGGAATTCATCGAGATTAGTAGTCAGTGTGTACATTTAAAATTCAAGTGCACAGACTGTGTGACGCAGGGTAAAATTACCATAAAATTAAGATAAGACGCCAGTACTAAAGGATTCTTATTTCATTTATAAGAATGCCAGTTAAGCTTAAAAGAGTTTGAGGGATACCAACCCTGCCCCACATATTGTTATACCTAAGCAAATGGTATTATCAAAATCGTTTAAAATGTTTTAGCACCATATTGAAGCATAATCCATTCAGATAAACTAGAACCAGAAGCGACTGTGTAGAAATGAGAGAACACACACATATATGTATATGAAGAATAAGGACTGTACTTAAATATGTGCATGCACTTTGAAACTGTTAGCCAACATGACATATCACACAGATTAATTTTTTTTCGTCTCAATGACTTGGTTAATTCAAGTTATCGTGTATCACTCCCAATATTGTTTGTAATCTGAATCGTTAGTGTTGCTTCCCATTAAACGTAAAATATATCCATGTGCGGTTTTTACTTTATTTTGTTTATCTAGGTGTGTCTAAGCGTTCTTGGTACATGGCAGGGTCCTGAGTGGACACCAGCACAAAGTTTATCGTCGGTCTTAATATCCATTCAGTCATTAATGACTGACAATCCATACTACAATGAGCCAGGATTTAGCACTGAACGAAATCCAGGAGACGCACAACAGTATAATACGATAATTGCACACGAAACCATTAGATGTGCAGTATGTGATGTTTTGGAGCGCCGTACAGCATTTCCTCCAGATTTATATGCAGTGGTGGAGTCTAGCTTTGAAGACTATTACGACTACTACGTTGGTGTCTGTGAACGAAATATGCACCTGTCAGGCCAGCGTATGGTTGATCCATTTGAAGATCAACGGGGAATATTCGATTATGCTGATCTGCTAAATCGTTTAAAAACTCTGAGTAGTAGGTTAAAACAAAATCACTCTAAAAAAGGTGCAGACATTATGGTTCTCATGGCTGGTGATATTAAACGCTAGTGCATATAGTCCATTGATTAACTGTTTTCTGAATCAAAAAATGACAATTAATGCAAAGTCCAGTGTCATATATCAACAAGCTGATTCTAAATACGCTTAAGCTTACTTTGTCAAAAGTCCTATGTTGTTAGATTGATCAACTTCTTCTATTCTCATCAATACGTCTATCATACATTGGTTTCTATTTTTGAAAGTTTTGGTTGGTAATCTGTCTCTTATTCCCAACTATCGTTTATGTGTATAAGTAATATCTAATATGTACAAAGTTGTCTTAAAAACGAATAAAACTTGGTTACGTTATATATATACGTACATCTTTTATTTTTGATTGCAGCTTGATTCCACGCCGTATTTTTTGGTACATATATGAAATTTTCAGCATTTGATATCGGCAGCCCAAGTTTTGCAGGCCGACCATATATATATATATATATATATACATTCAGAAATAATATTAGTGTTATCAATCAAGTACAATTAGATGGGAAATAAGATGTTTTTATAGTCAAAATAAGTAACTTGTTAGAATGTCACAATGCACATGAATTGAAATAGAATTTTAAGATTATTTATTATCCTCCTCTTATTTGACTGGCAATAATATCTTCCGTATCTCTGGCATTTGCATTGAGTCACCTCTGTTGCGTGTAGATTGAAAATCCCCATTGAGTCATATGAAAAAGAGAAGACATTCAGCGAAGAGACTCTTTTCGGCGAATTCATTCACATAGCTGTACAATCGCATTTATATATAAATATTTGTGTGTGTGTGTGTGTACATGAGGTTTGTCAAGTTTAGATAATTGATTAGTTAATACAAGAATGACAAAGTTAATCAGACAGCAACTAAAGTAAGACTGAGTTAAAAAACTAGATGACGTAATATAATTGGCTAAAATGTTACAACTTAGGTCAGGATAGCAACAGAGGTAATTACAGGTAGAGATTAAGTAGAAGTGAAATTGAGTGAATAAGTTGGATGACGTAACATGAATGACTAGAAACTGAGCGTTGTTCAAGTCAGTAACAGTGGTAGTGGGGTGTAGAGATTGAATCGGGTGGGGGTAGAGAACAAGAAAGTTGAGAATGTAAAATGTTACAATTGAGAAGACAAAATAATACTAATGAAGAGACAGAAAAAAAAAGATTAGGTAGAATTTACATGTTGGCTAATAAGATAGATTACGTCCATTGCAAGTGTAGCGATTGAACGAACTTCTTCTGTATGCAGAGTTCAGGACTTAGCAAGTGAATCGCCATTGCTTCTGCAGTTTGAAGAAGTCTGATTCGTACACCTTTAGGGAGACCACCTCTTACTCTGTAGACGACGTTGAAGTTTGTTTGCGGTGTAGCTTGGTGTCCGGATTCTATCAGATGTTCTAAGATGGAACTGCGGGGGCATCGATTTTCTCCTTTGTAAAACCATGCTGGTAAGTGCTCGGTGATACGTTTGGAAAGCGAGCGCTGGGTACGGCCGACATACCTGGCTCCACACGAGCAGGTGAATTGATAAATGCACATTGATGAGGCCAGCAGCGGTAGCTTATCCTTCACGTTCACATGAATCATAGGTTTTGTGGAGAAGGTTAGTCGTAGTTCAGCTGCGAAGAAGGTCTTCTTAAGTGAGCGCGACAGTCGATTTTTTAGTGTTTCCGCAGATAGATCTCCATTGAATTGGAGGTTCATGTAGAGTAGTTTTTTCTTGACGCTGAGTATGGGCGGCTTTTCTGGTCTAGGATTCATAGATTTTGCAATAAATCTTTCTGGATAGCAATTCTCGACGAGGATTCTCTTGAGGTTGTCCAGTTCATCTTCTACGGTGTCCGGGGTGCAGATTCTGCGAACTCTGTAGCTGAGTGAACGGATCAGGTTTCGTTTGGTGTATAGTGGTACCCAACTGTGAAAGTTAGTAAGCTGTCCGTTCCACGTCGATTTTCTGTGGATAGATCTTCTCAGTGTTCCATCCTGTTCTCTTCTGGTTAGTTGGACGTCAAGAAAAGATATTGTGGAGTTGGACTCTTTCTCCATCGTGAACTGAATTGCAGGGTGGCAGTTGTTAAACGACTTTAAGATGTCGTCTAGATTTTCTTCGTTGTTGACGATAATGAAGGTGTCGTCGACGTATCTTTTATAGATTTCGAAGGTATTGATCATTTTCTTCAGGCATGTGTTTTCGAGTTTTGCCATGAAGAAATCTGCAAGCAAAGGGCCTAGTGGTGAGCCCATAGCTATACCATCCTTTTGGCGATATATTTCGTTGTTGAAAGAGAATTGAACATTCAGGGTACACCTCAGTAGGAGTTCTTTAAGGTGCTCGGTGGGTATACCGATGTTTATTCCCATTGAGTGAATAAGTTCGCATATGTAGCATATTGTTTCAGTCAGTGGAACGTTTGTGAATAGTGATGTGACATCTAATGAAATCATTGTCTTGTTGGATACGTTGATATTTTCGATTGAGTCGAATGAATCTCGAACTGTGTGGCAGGAAACTTGTTTTCTGATTGGTTCAAGTAGATCTGCTAACCATTGAGCTGTTCGGTGATAGGGTGAATTGGTCATGTCAAGGATCGGTCGAAGAGGGATACCCTTCTTGTGTACTTTCGGGAGTCCGTAAAGTCGTGGTATATTTGAGCCAGACGGTCTAAGGGATTCGAACATTTCGTTGCTGATGAAGGATTCAGTCTTCAACTTACGAAGGGTGTCCGTTAGCTTTTGTTCGGTTTGTTCAGTCATGTTTTTCTCGTTGATCGGCTTTGTGAATTTGCATTCATCGGATAGTATAGTCAGCATTTTACTGATATAGTCCTTGCGATTCATGATTACGATTCCTCCGCCTTTATCAGGACGTAATATCATAATCTCTTCATTTTTCATAAGTTCTTTCAGCTCCTTATGGTGCCTCTTCGTCAAGATGGACCTTCCGTTGTGTTTGGTATTTATAAACTTGTGACAACAGTCGAGGATTGATGCTTTGAATTGTTGTAGGTTTTCGTCTGATGTAGGTGTGAGATCGTAAGTCTGGTTTATTAGATTTTCGAACTGAACCTGGCATTGTAGCTTGTCCTGAATGTCTTCTCTTTTTCATATGACTCAATGGGGATTTTCAATCTACTCAAACGTTGCAAGGACCCAGTGACGGTGAAGGAGCTGGATGGTTTCCTGCGTTACTCCGTCAAGCTTGCGGTAGCGAAGACAAAGATTGATTTCTTAAGAGATTGTATAGATCGACATGAGTATCCAAAGATGTATTGGAAGTCACTGAGACGCAACCACATCCAACCGAATACCAGAACACTCAGACGACACACACGAAACAACATCGACTCCATTCAATCACGCGTCCCTGAGCTAGAGCGAAACGTCTACTCAAGAGCTCATGCAGTCGAAGACTTAGATCAAGAACTACGCCATTCCTTCGAAGAATATGTACAACAAGTCACTCAGAAAGAATGTAACAAGACTAAAGCAGATCTTCTCAAAAGCCTAAAGCCTACAATTAATACCGAATCTCCGTTCCCAAGCAATCCAGAAAAGTACGTATTCAATCTTTCAGACATCACACTGTCTACTACTCAACTAGAGGCACTATCTCTAGGTCCAAAATTCTGCGTAAAACCACCAAGTATTGACAAGCTACAATGCCAGGTTCAGTTCGAAAATCTAATAAACCAGACTTACGATCTCACACCTACATCAGACGAAAACCTACAACAATTCAAAGCATCAATCCTCGACTGTTGTCACAAGTTTATAAATACCAAACACAACGGAAGGTCCATCTTGACGAAGAGGCACCATAAGGAGCTGAAAGAACTTATGAAAAATGAAGAGATTATGATATTACGTCCTGATAAAGGCGGAGGAATCGTAATCATGAATCGCAAGGACTATATCAGTAAAATGCTGACTATACTATCCGATGAATGCAAATTCACAAAGCCGATCAACGAGAAAAACATGACTGAACAAACCGAACAAAAGCTAACGGACACCCTTCGTAAGTTGAAGACTGAATCCTTCATCAGCAACGAAATGTTCGAATCCCTTAGACCGTCTGGCTCAAATATACCACGACTTTACGGACTCCCGAAAGTACACAAGAAGGGTATCCCTCTTCGACCGATCCTTGACATGACCAATTCACCCTATCACCGAACAGCTCAATGGTTAGCAGATCTACTTGAACCAATCAGAAAACAAGTTTCCTGCCACACAGTTCGAGATTCATTCGACTTTATCGACTCAATCGAAAATATCAACGTATCCAACAAGACAATGATTTCATTAGATGTCACATCACTATTCACAAACGTTCCACTGACTGAAACAATATGCTACATATGCGAACTTATTCACTCAATGGGAATAAACATCGGTATACCCACCGAGCACCTTAAAGAACTCCTACTGAGGTGTACCCTGAATGTTCAATTCTCTTTCAACAACGAAATATATCGCCAAAAGGATGGTATAGCTATGGGCTCACCACTAGGCCCTTTGCTTGCAGATTTCTTCATGGCAAAACTCGAAAACACATGCCTGAAGAAAATGATCAATACCTTCGAAATCTATAAAAGATACGTCGACGACACCTTCATTATCGTCAACAACGAAGAAAATCTAGACGACATCTTAAAGTCGTTTAACAACTGCCACCCTGCAATTCAGTTCACGATGGAGAAAGAGTCCAACTCCACAATATCTTTTCTTGACGTCCAACTAACCAGAAGAGAACAGGATGGAACACTGAGAAGATCTATCCACAGAAAATCGACGTGGAACGGACAGCTTACTAACTTTCACAGTTGGGTACCACTATACACCAAACGAAACCTGATCCGTTCACTCAGCTACAGAGTTCGCAGAATCTGCACCCCGGACACCGTAGAAGATGAACTGGACAACCTCAAGAGAATCCTCGTCGAGAATTGCTATCCAGAAAGATTTATTGCAAAATCTATGAATCCTAGACCAGAAAAGCCGCCCATACTCAGCGTCAAGAAAAAACTACTCTACATGAACCTCCAATTCAATGGAGATCTATCTGCGGAAACACTAAAAAATCGACTGTCGCGCTCACTTAAGAAGACCTTCTTCGCAGCTGAACTACGACTAACCTTCTCCACAAAACCTATGATTCATGTGAACGTGAAGGATAAGCTACCGCTGCTGGCCTCATCAATGTGCATTTATCAATTCACCTGCTCGTGTGGAGCCAGGTATGTCGGCCGTACCCAGCGCTCGCTTTCCAAACGTATCACCGAGCACTTACCAGCATGGTTTTACAAAGGAGAAAATCGATGCCCCCGCAGTTCCATCTTAGAACATCTGATAGAATCCGGACACCAAGCTACACCGCAAACAAACTTCAACGTCGTCTACAGAGTAAGAGGTGGTCTCCCTAAAGGTGTACGAATCAGACTTCTTCAAACTGCAGAAGCAATGGCGATTCACTTGCTAAGTCCTGAACTCTGCATACAGAAGAAGTTCGTTCAATCGCTACACTTGCAATGGACGTAATCTATCTTATTAGCCAACATGTAAATTCTACCTAATCTTTTTTTTCTGTCTCTTCATTAGTATTATTTTGTCTTCTCAATTGTAACATTTTACATTCTCAACTTTCTTGCTCTCTACCCCCACCCGATTCAATCTCTACACCCCACTACCACTGTTACTGACTTGAACAACGCTCAGTTTCTAGTCATTCATGTTACGTCATCCAACTTATTCACTCAATTTCACTTCTACTTAATCTCTACCTGTAATTACCTCTGTTGCTATCCTGACCTAAGTTGTAACATTTTAGCCAATTATATTACGTCATCTAGTTTTTTAACTCAGTCTTACTTTAGTTGCTGTCTGATTAACTTTGTCATTCTTGTATTAACTAATCAATTATCTAAACTTGACAAACCTCATGTACACACACACACACAAATATTTATATATAAATGCGATTGTACAGCTATGTGAATGAATTCGCCGAAAAGAGTCTCTTCGCTGAATGTCTTCTCTGTTGCGTGTGTCGGGTGTAGACTCGATGAACCAGGATTCAATGATCAATCTCTCTCTTCACCTCCCTATATTAATTCTTAGAAATTCGACTCTGTCCCACCCTATTGTGTGATTGTGTGTCAATGCATGCAGTGGGATTGATGAGTTATTTTCTAAATTACTTATCTTTGTGGGATCAATTATCCTAACCTTGGCTAAATGCCTAAGTTCTGATGATCTGACTACTTCTGATCTACTAGCTTGACCTATGTAGTTGACTTAACTCATACTCATTGCAAGGTATTTTGTAAATTATATTATTTTGTTTAATTGGGTCCACCGGGTCTTTTAGCCTTCAGAGTTTGTCTCTGAGTGAATTTGTAGGTTTGAGTGGCACCCTGCCTCATTAAAAATCCTACATAGGGTTTCAGATGTCTCCTTCTTATTTCGTAAAACTGCAGATGCCTTAAATTCTGTCCTATTTATGTTATCATTATTAATTTCACCAATATTTTTATTTTGTTTTTGACCTTCTCTGATCTTCCTAATGAATTTTATAGGATAGTTGTTTGACACCAATGCTTCTTCTATCTGTTTCATTTTATCATTTAGGCTTTTTGTTGCACTACTTAGTGCTATTGCTGGGTTTGTTAGACACTTAACTAAGCCTGCCTTTACAGAAAATGGATGAGATGAATTAAATTCTAAATATCTACTAGAATCCGTTGGGTTTTTATAAACCCTAGTGTGCAGTTTGCCTTCTTCCGTTCATTTTATTTTACAGTTTAACATAGCTAATTCCCCTTGTTCATTTTCCCATTCAAACTAGTAGGTCGGGGGTAGTGAGATCATCAGAACTTAAGCATTTAGCCAAGGTTAGGATAATTGATCCCACAAAGATAAGTAATTTAGAAAATAACTCATCAATCCCACTGCATGCATTGACACACAATCACACAATAGGGTGGGACAGAGTCGAATTTCTAAGAAGTAATATAGGGAGGTGAAGAGAGAGATTGATCATTGAATCCTGGTTCATCGAGTCTACACCCGACACACGCAACAGAGGTGACTCAATGCAAATGCCAGAGATACGGAAGATATTATTGCCAGTCAAATAAGAGGAGGATAATAAATAATCTTAAAATTCTATTTCAATTCATGTGCATTGTAACATTCTAACAAGTTACTTATTTTGACTATAAAAACATCTTATTTCCCATCTAATTGTACTTGATTGATAACACTAGTATTATTTCTGAACGTACATTATCTTATATTGATTTTTATTTAAATGTCTAATCAATTTTTACTCATGTACATAAACGAAGCAAGGAAGTTATATGAGTACCTTGACATGATTACGAGCAATAATTTGTGCTCGAAACGTCATCAGTAAATATTACTGTATAACACTATGTGATTTATCAAAATAAAATCTTATCCATAATGGAGTTATACTCTACTACAGTGCCCAAGTTTCGTTCTTATATCAATAGATCAAATGAAGAAATTCTCTCTCCTGATGATAAATAGCAACTACTACTATAATTAAATCTAATATGTCTTCTGACAACGATTAAATTCTGATGAGATGGTGGTAATCATTATCACTAGCAGATGTCATTTCTTCTCTCTGAAGACTTTTTGAGAACATGTATAAATTCGAATGTAAAGCATTTAGTAGTATTATACACCCAGCACCATTTCAAAACCATCAGAAGTCTTAAAGGGTCAGTTCGTAACCATGCCTGCACATCACTGTTAACGCCTGCACACATGTGGTCCCCAGTGATCGAAACAGGTCTACAAGCCATTCGTTCATATCGAATTCCTAATCCCACGTGCAACATCTATTTAGCATTATTGATATAAGTATGGTTCTCTAACTGATGTCAGCTCATGATGAAATCCTATAAGTATAAAACTTGGGCACTGTGGTAGAGTGTAACTCCATTATGGATAAGATTTTATTTTATTTATTTGGCATCACGCTTTTCTAGGTAGGTTGTCCATAATAATCTGGTAAAAAGCAACTGATAAAGTACATTGACTCGGTTCCCTGTACTTAAAATGTTTCATATTAGTTTGTTCGTCGTATATATCACGCAGTGGAACAGTATTATATACTGGGTGATATTTCGAAAGCAATTTATTTTTAGTGATCAAATTGACTGTAACCATACAACTTGGGAACTTGATGTTTATAGTTCGCTTTATTTCTTCCCATTCATCGTAAGGATGGTAAACCTTTCTAGATGTCCGGGACAGATAAGTTAGAACTTGGGTACTGTGATAGAGTATAAGTTTATCTGATACAACACGCAGTAATGCAGTATTAATAACGACGACATTTCGGCACAATCTACTGCTCATAGTCGTATCACTGTATTCACATGGCTTCAAAACTTGCCTTATTTACTTTCGCTCCCCTGTTTTTTATTGCGACTTCTGATATACCCGGTATAGAAGTTGCACCATTGCGATTGCTTGTATTTAATGTTGATTCGATTAACACAGATTCAGTGATTTATAACTGAAGCTTTATTTATCGTATCGAGTGAGAACACGAGCAACAGGAATGATTGGAATACCTGTCTCAGATGTTTGAAAAATTCCGCTACTTTTAAGACAAATGGAAATAGAGAATGAGAACCTTAAACGTAAGATTTCGAAGTTGTGATGTGATGATGTGCAATAAATTGTTCGAAACGTTACCCTGTTTCACTGTGATCTATCAAATAAACAAATTAATATGGAATTATAAACTATCACAGTATCCAAGTTTTACACATATTGAAATATTTTCTCCCTCTTTTTAAGCTTATGAAGAACATATTTCTTCATAAGACAATAAGAAGAATTTATCTGAAACATGTAATGCATTTGCTCAACACATTCCGGACATTGTGACTATGCACTTACTTTTTATTACACATGTATGTACAAAGTAATGGTATAAAGAGTCGAAATGTTTACAGCTTAAGGTCATAGATAAGGGATAAGAAAAAAGGGACCAAATCATATTGTGTAAAATATACCTTGGTTTTGAAACTGGATTACCAAGGCAGTTCCAAAGTAAAAAGTAATTTCTGATCACTTAAACAAGTACGTAGATGTCCAACGAATTTAAGTCAAATCAACTTTGTGATAAGTTTCTATGATGACGTTGGGCATCTATTTCCCTGGCTAGTTGAATTGGACGATTTTATCTGCTCTTGCAGCAAAATAAACAATGTACTCTGTAGCCCTAACTTGCAAAGGTCAATGGGTCCTTCCTTTATACACGTGAACACAAGTATTTGTTAATTGGTAAACATAGCGGAGTGTGACACTACCGTCCAAGTGATGTAAGGGTTTGCAAAACCAAATAAATTTCATTTTCGCTATGAAAATCAGTTTAGCTCTGTAGCAAGTACCATTAAATGCCACTCTAAGTCTTTGTTTGATGATCAGACTTTGGAATTCACCGTTGTAAGGTAAAATTATGTGAACATTCTTTTTGAGGGCTGGTTGGATTCACGGAGTCTTTTATCTGACGCTTCTACAGTGTTTAATAAGTTTTGGAGGACAGTTATTAACCAACAATATTTAGTGAGCTTTATTTTCAATGGTATCTCCAAAGCCTCAGGATGGTCGGGGGTGGGTGCCTTGCGCTGCGGGTTGGCCACCCCCTCCGCACACCTCTTGAAATGCTCTCATATGACCGGGCGTCTTACATAGCCTCTCCTGAGGAAGTCCTACTCACTGCCTTCACGTGGCGGAGGTGTTTTTCACCAAAGTGAGAGGGCGAAAGCGGATGCCCGGCGCTCTTCACCGGGTTGACTGTTCATTGGATGACAGTCTAGGGGAGATGGCTAAACCCTGACTCCTAACCTCCAACAACTGGCGTATGAAGCTCACTGGAGCTCACCGGCAGACGTATGGACAAAGGGCTTGTTGGATGTCCTGGATGTCTGGCCCCATTCAAAAAGGCGTATGAACCGAACTCCGGTCACCGGCTGCCAATGGATAGTGGACTCCCTACTCCACTCCTACTGCCTGGTAGGTCACACTTGGTTGTGTAAAGGCTAGAGCTGCACTCTCAAACAAAAGGCCGAGCGATTCTGGGGACATCACTCGTAACAAATTCCCATGAAACTTCATGAACTCTTTTACAAACGACGCAAAACCTTGCATCAGATCGCCGCGCCTGGGCAGCGATGATTCGAGATGTTCATGAAGCCGGCTCATTCTCCCGTAAGAGATAGCCGAAGTAAAGTAAAAGTATGTGTTGAACAAGTATTTAACCAAGGCCTTCTCTTATACTAGAATGGACAAAAACTATAATAACTTATATACTGTCCCTTCCAGGTGGACTTCCTGTAGAAATATCGTCTTATTGACATATATTTTTTGGCGAGTTGTGAATACATCTAAAAGTGACAAGCAGTTATTATTTTCTTCTACATATGTTTAAGATATACTATTGTATACTGTATTCATCTGGTTAAGATATTTTTTGACATCCGTCGACTTGTCACAGATAATTATGACATTATTCACATACCTCCTAGAAAAAATAAACTAAGTCTCCAGTTGCGTTGTAATGCTTTCAACTACTTAACTGTGATATTGATTCTCAAACATTTTGACTCTTTATACTCTGTTATCCTTTATGTAAATATGTATGGTGAGTACTTATAATCCGAATGTCTGGAATGTGTTGTGCAAATACATTAGCCATTCAAGATAAATTACGTCTTCTTATAACAGAGATGATTTGTAGCTCAGATGGATGACTTTGATTTGGTTGTGTTCTCTGAGATGGTTTATTTAATTGCGTCGAAATTCATAAATGGAACTATATGATTCACATTGGAACATATTTTTCCTGTCAAACTTAAAATCGCCTAATTTATGACTGTTGACATAGTCTTGAAGTAACTTTATGGCTGCAATACCTCGTTCTACTATTTGTCAACCAATTCAAAATTCACTACTTTCCCAAGGTCAAGACCTTTTTTTCTCTCATTTGAATTACATCCTAGAGTAATGAAACACTGTGCCAGATTCTTTTTAATGCTGCTAATCATGACTAAATAGATGGATAACAATACGTTGACCACCTTGAACTGCCGCACCTACTTTCCTTTCTATAATGAGTGGAAGCGTGACGACCCTATAGTTATCCCTTGTATTTCAGAGATATTATCTTTTAAAACGTCTCTTTCCAAGAAAGTATAACTGTATTGGGAAAATAAAATTATCTGATTCAGGTTGTTATTCACCATTTTAAAGCACTGGGATTGACAATTTCAATCTTGGGAACAGTTCTATATGTAGTATGTAGACTTTTTCTGTCTGGATCTCGTGATTTTATGAAGGAATACAAGCTTTGTACTAAATCGTTAGACATCGGTTCAGCAACTGCAAGATTTGCATAGACTTCATTCGTTTGTTTCAACAATTCCTTTATTTGTCCGCCACCATTAAGACAACCTGTAAAATGAAGAAAAAATGAGGGCAAGCATAAATTCAGGTACACAAAAAAAGCGAGTTTCTATTAGCGAATGATCAGAAATGAAATGTAGAAGTAGGAATCAACTATGAGATGAAATTAACGTCTGAACTTAGACTGTAACTTTTGCTGAACAAACCAAACTGTGTCCGTTAGACATCACTTACACTAACCAGTTGATCGACAAACTGAAGTTCTTTGTCTTAACTTTCTTGTAGTACAGTCACATCTAGATGAAATTTAGATCCATTAACATGTAATAGAATCAACTAAGATACTTAGCAAAAGCAGATAAAGGAAATGACACGATTTCAAATAATTAGAATATGAGATTTTGCAGTAGTGCGCTTTGGCAAAAAACGGGAGTGATTTTTGAAATTAGGACGCATTATTTGAAAATCCAAACACATCGAATGATTAGATGATGAAACGAATTAAGACGAGTGTTGTTACTAGTTGTGTCTTCCATAGTAGATTGACTAACAACACTCGTCTTAATTCTCATCATATTATATTTATTGACAACCGTATTATTCGTTCCGGGTGAACTTTATCTTCCATTCTGTTTCACTTAAGTCTTATATTGATTTTCACTCAAATGTCTAATCAATTCTTACTCATGTAGGTAAACGAAGCCAGAAAGTTATATGAGTACCTTGACATGATTTTGAGCAATAATTTGTGCTCGAAACGTCATCAGTAAATATTACTGTATAACACTATCAAAATAAAATTTTATCTATAATGGAATTATACTTTACCACAGTGCCCAAGTTTTATTCTTGTATCAAAAAGTATGACTTTCCTGAAGTTGAATTATACTATTATAATGGTAAATTTGCAGCTTTATTGGATTTTCTGGATTATTTAGTGTCACATAAGTCCTATAAAATGAAGTTTATATTGATGTGGGGAGTAACATTGACACAGATAGTCTGGTATCTTACTATTTAATATTTTTACTGCGAATTTCGGGAACCGTAACTAGGGTGTCACTGAACTTTCCTATTTCGTACACATAGTACAAATATTTATAACTGTTTTCTATGCATAATCTCGCCAACGTGAATGAACAAAAAAAATTTTTTAAATCATTGTATATTATAGATCTCCCGTGCATATATATATAATATTCGACTAACCATTTGGACAAGCCATCACTTCCACATAATCGAATGGATACATTGATTTTGTTTGTTTGATCTTTTTCTGTTCAAACTTGGCAACTTGATGTATTTTCCGTAAATACTGCACAATAGTTTGAATATTACGGAATCCATTAGCTACTGCGAATACTAGCAGAGCTTTTGGTTCTATTATTTCTAAATGCCGATAAGGAATTCGATTTGAATGGGATGAGAGTAGTGATGCCGCCAAGTTACGATCTTCTTTTGTATTAAACAACAACATTTCCTTTAATGGATTAATGAATTGATCAAGTATGAGTTATGTTTCATATAGATGAAAAATAATAAAGGACAATGATGATAAAACAAATTGGTTATGTGTAGTACGCCATAATTCACAATCAACATTATGACAACATTTTGTCTAGCTAGATATATTTGGAGTGGAATTTAAACTCTAAGCATATCAGTTAGAAGTCAAGTTACTTAAGTCGATGGACAGCATGTAGCTAACAATTGTGAGACGGTAATGGAGAACAATGCTTTCTCAATATAGAGAGATGGAGGGAGAGAAAGCGAAATTAAATAAATCCAATAGGACACCCTAGGTGCTAAGCATACCATGATTTACCATAGGTATATGAAGACAAATATTGTGAATAAAAAGACAACGAATGAGATGTAGTAGCCCATAAGTTTAAAGTAAGCTTGAAAGGATTAAAGTGTTTTTGTAGATCCATTTTAGAAGTTAAACAGATTGATGTTGAGTTTTTCAACTATGAGTAAAACATGTAGCAGTCACGTATCTTTAAATTCAACAAAGTAGGCCAAGAAATGAAAATATATACAATAAAGTTGAAGAAATAGCCGTTAACATAATCCCAGTAGCGGATAAAAGCAATAAACCTAAACTACTTATACGCCATGATTAAAGAAGAAGTTAAGTTCTATTCGCAGGTAAATGTTCTTTTTTCTGTGGCACGTTGGTCATTAAATCGTGAATAACACTAAGATCAGTACAGTCTTGTGTTGACAATGTCTATAAAAATGAAGTTTTATGTGGGCATTTTTGGATAAAATAAATATCAATCGTAATAAATTAGTTGAAAGAATAGTACGACTTTTATCATTAATAATAGGAAGTACAATCTAACCTGTAAGTCTCGATTTTGTAGCTGACGAACTAGTACATGTTCATCTTCTGATAAATTAAGATCCAAGTTTATTGAGAATAATTTTTCTGCAGCAAATCTGAAAATATATGCTGCATACCCACCCGAACCGCTTCCACTATGTCTATACATCGGAACAACACCTTTGTTTTCGGAAGGCATATTATTAGTCCGATTACAAACATTCCACTGCCCATGGAATACTTCACATAACCTGTAGTTGTATAATATACAAACAAATCAAAAGTTTAGTAATGAATTATCTAGAAAGTTATATTAATAAAAAATGGAATTGTAAACCAATTTTGCAATATATATGTCCAAACCAAGTTGACTTTTAACGGTTTGAAAAAATTTGGGCATTGGGTATATGATATTCATTATAATAAAGGTTTTTGTATTTCCCAATGAATGAAAAACAAAACGACCATACTTACTCATTGAAGAGAAGAAGAAATCCGCCGAATTCAACAAAATGAAAATAAATACAAACAGAGTCCTTCAAGAAATGAAACCCAAAATTGGAAATCCTCTCTGGTTTAAACTAAAACCAAAGTCTTATGTACCTTCAAGATTCTACGGTCAACCAAAGATACATAAACCCACAGTTCCATTGAGACCAGTAATAGATTTCACCAACTCACCGACATACAACCTATCTAAATACTTACTCTCGATACTACAACCACTACAAAAGGACACTCAAAATATTGTCAGGAATTCATATGATTTCAAATCCCAAATAGAACACCGAGAAATTGATAAAGAAGACATTATGGTAAACTATGATATTAACTCATTATATACTAGTATCCCCATTACCGAAAGTCTTGATATCATCTCCAGTCTTCTAGAATCAGATACAACGCTATCCCAAAGATGTCCACTGGACACCAGTCAAATAATTAAGAGCTTAAAATTCTGTCTAGAAAATAATTATTTCACATTTAAAGGGAGTTTATATAGACAGACAAATGGTGTTGCTATGGGTTCACCAGTCTCACCAATAGTCGCCGACCTTTTCATGAATAAATTCGAAAATAACATCTTTTCAAGCATACTCACTCCTAAAATATGGTTAAGATATGTGGATGATACTTTTGTAGTACTAAAACGAGATCTACACAATTCATTCCTGGAGAAAATAAACTGTGTATGTCCCAGAATCCAATTCACTTCGGAAGCAGAATCAGACATCGGTGAACTACCATTTCTAGACTGCCTAGTTAAGAGAAAGGAAAACGGACATTTTAGTATATCCATATTCAGGAAGAAAACCCACTCAAATAAATATTTAGACTTCAAGTCATCACACCCCATCAGCGCAAAGATTTCAGTTGTTTCAAGTCTTCTTAGACGAGCACACTCTCTGATAACCGACGAGAAAGAAAAAGAAGAAGAAATATCAAACATTACTGAAACTCTCAAGCAAAACAACTACCCATGGAACTTCATCAACAAAATCAACACAGACATCAAGTATGGCCGAAAACGCATCCCGAAAACATGGACATCAACAGTCGTCATTCCATATAGAGAAGAGATGTCAGACGATATCAGAAGAGTACTCAATCAGCTCGATATTAGAGTTTTCTTCAAAACATCAGACACACTTCAAAGCAACCTTGTCCATATAAAAGACCAAATCCCTAAAGATTCGCTATCTAATTGTGTCTATAAGATAAAATGCTTAGAATGTGATGCGATATACATCGGACAAACTTCTCGAGAAATCAAAATCAGAAGAAATGAACACCGTAGAGCATCTCTTCGACCGCCGAAGAATCCTGTTGAACTACAAAGACTTGAAAAATCATCAGCCATAGGTCTACATGCCACAGAATCAGGCCACAAAATTGATTTTGACAATGTTGAAATAATCCAGAAAAACTTCAGAAATCACAAAGAACGTTTAATATCAGAAGCACTTCATATTAAGTGGAATCAAAATTACCTGAATAGGAATGATGGACTAAAACAGAATCTGACCTGGTTACAACACCTCCCTCCCCCCCTCAAGTGACAAAACCAACACGAATGTGATAAGCACTTTCATTATGTAAACACACGCTGCTTTTATAATCTCATACACTTATCAAATCCAACAATCTACACATGATGATTTTGTTATCTTTACCAATTCACCAACTTAACAACTAAAAATGCCCCAGACAGACGAACGATGATCAAGTTAGTAAACTTTTCTTTCTTTTTTCGATATCATAACAGACATACTATTACCTTTGTTATTTGGTATAGTTATCTTCATCGCTATTTTTACTTTCAATATGTCCCTTTAACTTGACCTATGTCTATTTTCTCACCCCCTAACTGTTTGTTATATATATGCTGAGATTTTGTAAATTCCGGTTTAATAATACTTTGATAAAGCTATTAGCATTAAATAGCGAAACGTCAGTAAAAACAATATCGTTTTGTTTTTCATTCATTGGGAAATACAAAAACCTTTATTATAATCAATTTTGCAATATTTTATGTACCACAAATATCACACAAAATTCCTTTGACATGTACGTATAACTGCTCAGATATTATTTGGCTTAAAGCAAAACTGGACAAACGATAACATATAACACGTAGAGAGAATTTTATATTAAACATGGATCAATGTGGCATTTATGTTCAAGTACACTAGTTTAGGTTGCTACAGGCCTAAACAGCATATGTAGGAGTTCGGAAATAGAATTAATGATACTTTAATGGGCATAAATGAGTGTAAGAGAGAATAATTTAACCACGAATAGTGAAAACTTTTACAATTCCGAAAATATTGTGTAGGACTATACGGCATGTCACTAAGATTCTTCAGCCATTGATTCTTGGTATCCACAACACCTCACCTGTGAAGTGTACACTTTCTAATGTACAAAATGACTGAGTCATCTTAGTTGATGAAGATTCACCACTTCATAAGCTGATTCACCCTTTTCCACGGATACTTTACATATAATATCAAAACTATCTTGTATATTGTCCGACTTAACTAAAACACAACTAGATAAATATATGCAGCTCTGTATGTTGGGACATCATGTTCTATTCGCAAGAATCTAAAGATAAATATTTATTGACATTTAAAAGAAAAAGAACTCTGAGAAGTATGTCGTTATCTGGGCACTATGTATGACCAAAATCAGTATAATTTATTACCTTTTAAGCCGATCGTGTACGAACGTAATGACAATAAACAAGTCTGTACAGTCTAAATTTAACAGTAGATGTAATTTAAGTTGAAAACGAAACACAAAATAAAAGTAATTTATTCATACCTTGATAATATTAAACGGTTATTTTCCCCAAGTTCAGCGGCGTATGTAGGTGGAGAAAAGACAAGAGAACCATCAGATTCATGACAAAATGACTCCAGTAAGTAAAGTAATTCATTGGTAGCTAAAACTAGATCAACATCTGGGACACGACAGTCAGCAACACTTGACTGTACTGAGAATTCTTCTCTAGAAGCTTCTAACTTCTTGTCAAAGCATGGCATAATACTAACATGAAAACACCTTTCCTCACCAATAAGTTTAATAATCCTGCCCGCTATTTGTTGAGGAGAACGTATTTTAGATATGTGTGGGAGGATTGAAAATTCATTGTGAGTGGACTCAGTAGAACTGACTGAGCTACTGGGGCTTTTCTCAGCATAACATATCCAGCCTAAAATGTAAGTGGAAGCATATGCAAAACAAAATCAAGTTTGTTATTTATGTTATGGAGGATCAAACTTACAACTGTTTAATTTTTAGAAGACATGAAATTACTTCCTAGAATGAGCATTTATTTGTACTATACCCAGAAAACTACTAGTACAAAGTGATTTAAAAACGTAACCGATACAAATAACCCCTGGCTACTGAGTTGAATGCGCTAGAAACAATATTCTGAAAACAAATATCAACTGTCTGCGTTGTACAACAATATGATGACAGCATTAATGAACTGTTTGATTACTCAGCTTGTATTAATCTTCGTGATGTGAAACAAAGGTGTATGATGCACACCACAGTTTACTATCTGTTTCAATAAGGCGTTGATCAGAAAACCTTTTGATTTATTTCCTACATATTAGAAGTCTATGTGTGACATGGCTCATGAGCAACTGAAAAGACACAGTCACTTTTCATCTCCGCATTACTCTGTTACACAGTGGCATATCTACAGTTTAAAGGGTTGGGTGCAATATGAATAAGTAACTGTAAGCTAGTTACGATTCAAAATAATATAAAAAATGATATTGAATACAGTAGTGAATGAAGTAAAAAGTTGTGAGTGACTTGATATGATTATGAGCAACAGTTTGTACTCGAAACGTCATCAGTTAATATTACTGTATAACACTCTGTGATTAATGGAGTTATACTCTACTACAGTGCCCAAGTTTTATACTTATATAAGTAGTAAATGACTTACGCTCTACAGTTACCCTTTAATTAAAATCAAAACCTGAATGATTGTTCATAAATTTGAATAAGGCATTTAGAAGACAAATTTCTCGAGATGATATCATTTCGTAGTTTCTTTACAATCGCTTTACAACTAGCATGGTTCACAACAATAATAAAATAAAATGCATGACAGCTAATCAGTTATAAAAAACAAAAGTATATATTAATGACCAATCATATTTAAACAGGTCAAGTAGTCCATGGTAGGCGAAGGTTAAAGTCTATTGTTTTTTGTACACATAGTTTAGACTGTATGTGATTAATCTAAAGTGCTTTCATCACCTTCAAAAAGCTTGAATTAGAGTTATATGAAATAATTGTGAAGAAGTAATTAATATTGATTTTGTGACCTGACATTAATAAGTGCTTTGTAATGGATGATGATGGATTTCGATTCACACTAATTGCATTGAGATTTTCTATGTGTTTTAATAACCATTTTGGAACATGTTCTTTCCGACGACATTGGAACATTCTATTGGTGCTAACTATATAGTTGTCACTGGAACTGCAGGTGAACTTGTAGATACAGTTTGAAGTAGAGTTTACAGAATTTCGTCCTTTAATCTTAGGTGCAGGGAACAAAAATGTTCGAGATGTGAGGGAAAGAGATGCGGCGTAGAATCTACGTTTGATGGCTGACCGAAGTCTTTGAGCTGTCAACTGAATAATTTGGTCAGCCTTGAATGGTAGGTTAATAAAGATAGCTTTCTTTGGTACAGAAGCTGTTTTTTCCAAGATGTGGTCTATCCTTACTGTGACAACTAATAAAGTTTTCTGGATAACCATTAACTAGTGAAACGGAATGTATAGGTCAAAGCTCATACATCAATGTGTCGCTCGTATATATTCTAAATATTATCTAGCAGTTAATTCTAATGGGGATGTTATGGCCGAGGTATAAAACGTTTTGAGAAATTTTAGTTTTTTTCATGGTCCAAGACAATATTTTTCAGTTTTATTTAATTTACAGAGAAATAAGTTCAAAAACAAATTCCACTGTACTCAATATGAGCTTACACAAACTCTAAGAGGCTACCTGTTTTATTTTACATGCTTGAAATAAACTAAAAAATGGAAGGCAATTCGAATACTCTGAAACAAAAGCTTGTGCACCGGTGGCACAGCGGTAGAATGCTCGCCAACCACGCAGGTGGTTCGGGGTTGGATATCCGGCTGACGCGCTCCTTTACTTCGCTAAGCCAGTAATAAGACCGATAAAGAGATAAGGTTGGGCATGAGGCTAGCAACTCCATCCCGTAGAAACAAATACCACTGTTACCGAAACGTCAAAGCCCTAACTTGAAGCCCTATGTTACACTGGGAACGCAAAGGAGTAAAATAACATAAAAAACAAAAATAATAAGACAAAAGCTCAGTCCAGTAATCAGAGATGAAGTTTCCCTTTAGGTTTTAAAACATATCTGACGTAAATAATCCTACTAGCTGCCAGTTTTGACAAAGTATCTGTATGAAAAGATGGACAAGACGAGTAACTATTTCTGGTAAGGGAATTGTTACCTGGACAAATACTGGAAAACAGTGGCATAGCTTCGGTACGTTCATATTGATCGCCTGCAGAATGAGCTATGAATTCCAATCCAGCTTCGTACAGACATAAATCGCGAGCCCAGGTAACATCTATGACGAGATGCACTCCCATAGCAAGAAGACATGATGTGATGAAGGTTCTGAAAGCATTTGCATTCGGTTTGGGTGAAGTGAATTCGGAACAGCTGAAACATTTGGCCAATTTACTTTCCGGCGAGTTTGATATATAAGCCATTAAATTAGTAATGCTTTGTGGAGACAATGTGAAAACTATAATACTCCTATCAGAAATCTATAAATCTAGAGTGCGCTACTAGCATTACCTTTTTGTTTCATTTTGTGCCAAAACTTCTAACAATACAGATGAGCTGTGTTCCGATATGAGAATGGTCTCTGCAGAAGTGATACAGCCACTGCATGCTAAACAATCATTAAGACTGATAGATGCTTTTTGTAATACGTGTTTATTACCATCCTAAGAAAATTCATTATGTTTGCAAAAACATTACCTCAGTTACAGCAGTATAAGAACCGTCCTCTTCAATCCTGATAGACTTGGTTTTTCCAATGGACTTGTCGATCTTAACTGGTTTGATGCACGCCTAATGTAATGAAGCTTATAAAAATTGATCCTAACCTGTGTGGGAGCAATGTAGTCATCTATGGTATTCAGTTGAATAGCTGAAGAAAACGTGTTTTGAGACTTTATGGACATGATAAAAAGAAGTATTGAGTATCATGGACTGATTTTGTCACGGTCAACCTACAAAAAAGTTTTTAACTTCACAATTTGGTCTAAGATACTCTATTTCATTACAAGAAAAATGAATTGAATATAACATATGTGAAGTGCAGATACCGGTAGTTTTATTTTAATGAAAACCAGTAGTAAAAGTTAAAAGACGAGAAAAGATCGAAAGGATAATTTGTACGTATTCATTTAAAACATAATGAAACTCTTAGATTTGTAAAGAATGATGGTCAGGAATAATAACTAGTAATCCATGTGAGCAAACGAAACAATATAGATGGAATTAACGCAGGCCAAAATTTGCTTGATACGCTTTAAGAATATGAAGTAATAGGCAAATTTATCACTATACGACTACCTGAATTCATGAAATTATTAGATCCATACCTTGTGTTCACGACAATAATTGCTTTGTTAGGACCTCAGCCAAGCAGCTCTGAGTAATGAATTAGTTAATAAAGTCGAATGACTAGTAAAGCGCCTTTCACTCAGATACTAAGGAAAATGAAAAGCCACCCAAAAATTACATAGATCAGGACTTAGCAACAACCCAAACCCAAGGAATGAAGAGACAATACTACCCGGATGCTCAAACCTCAGTAAGTGAAGTAGGCTTTTAAGGCGTGACACAGAGGTTGAAAGTGAAGTAACTAAACCCAAGAGTCACAGCTTGCACTGTTTTCATACTTAAAATTTACACTACACCATTTACTTATTCACACACTAAAAAGTATTTTGCGTGTGTGTTCTGTTTACCAACGACGAGAAACAGGATAAATTCATTTAATCGATTCAATGAGCCTTATTATAATCCCAATATATATCTTTCTGAAAAACTAATGCAAACTTAAACCTAATACTGTGCTTTCTCGTGAATGCTCTGAAGCCTTTTCGGGTCACAGAAGAGATCCCAAGTCATAACCCTAATGAACCATTTGTTATTGCTTTAAGACATCACATGGACAGAAATCATATATATTCCATGGGATTTTATAAACATTCTTAATATAATTCATTTTCGGAACCAGTCTAGAGTAACTGGGTAGGTAAGGTAAGTGCAAAAGGCGAAAGAATAATAAGACAGAATGTAATTATTAGGAGGCAAACATCGCAAAGTTAGAGTATCACGTCTCATGGTATGCGAACGCACAAGTGACCCTGAGCCGAACAGTCATAAAAATTAGTGATCTTCACACAAAAACTGACATTCTTTACATGAAAATGCATGGGAACACATTGAGCATGTGTCCCTCTGACATGACTTAAAAATAACTCCGGATTATCAGTTTATAAGTTAGACCAGTTTATGTGCATGTATTCACCGAGGTGACTGGAGAGGAGCAATTTTTGTGACCGCTTTATTGCTCTTATTAAGTTTTCCAGTATCACCAGAAAAGCTCTCAGGTGACTCTAAACTATAGCAGCCCAAAACGAAACTGCCTAATGAAAGGATCGATGAAACTGACGTATTTATGTCTACAAATTTGTTTAACCTCACTATGAGGGCTCCTGTGAGAAGTTGGGAGGTTCCCTTGGAACGTATACAAGAATGATATCCTATGTAACCATTTTTAAACATTACATTACTTCTATTTAGACGTTTACTTCACATTGCGCACTTCTACTTCTTACGAATCTGATTGGTCTCTGGAGGTAGTTTCGTTTTGGGCTGCTGTAGTTTAGACTCACCTTAGGCATTTATATTGCTACAACGGTGAAAAAGTTATCAACAACAGCAGAAAAACAATGATAAACGAACACGTGTTCGGCATATAAGTTTATATGTATTAGCAAGCTTTTATGTGTTCAGACTATTCTGTTTTGTAACATCAATTCCAACACAAATTTAAATTTTTGTATACAGTTTCATGTAAACTATCGAATATTCTAAGAAGAAAATACTATAAAACCACTATATTGTAAGGATGAACGGTTACACCGCAAAACTTCGTAAATAGCGCCTAACACTTCGCCCTTTCACTTGATTTCAAGTAACAATGCCTCTCAAGTTTTTAACACGTTGCTCTCATTCATGAACATTTTTGCGGAAAATTGCTGTAAAAATCAACAGCCCCAAAAGACGCTTTTGAATGCTGAATGCAATTCAACACCAAAGAATGACCACAATTTCAGTGGTCACATCTTCATAAATATTTTATTTTTTATTTCAGTGGATCACTAGTTGATGATGCCTGACACCCACTCCTATCGGGTTATTGCAATATGTTGGTTTGCCTTTTGGAATAACTACCAAGGTACAAACATTTCGAGCATTCAGCGACGGTGACTTTTTGATATAAGAATAAAACTTGGGCACTGTGGTAGAGTGTAGTTCCATTATGGGTAAATTTAATTTTGATAAAGTCTCACAGTGTTATACAGTAATATTTACTGATCAGTAAATATTACTGTATAACACTGTGAGACTATCAAAATAAAATTTACCAATGACAGTGACTTTTTAGTATGCCATTTGACAATGCTTAAACAGATGATTTACGTGTGATCAATACATCGGAAGCTGAACGCGTACAGAGTGAGCTTACAGTCTGACAATGATCAAGACAGTATAATGTGACTTAAGCCAAAGAAGTACGGATGGCGTAAAGAGTCACATTGGTTTTGAATGCAGACGATAATTAAGCAGTATCGAGAATGTTAGATGATACTATTTCAAGTTCTTTTATCGTACACATCTCTGGTTATAGTGAATTGTAATCACCATTCTATTTTCCACTGTACACAGTACAGTCGTTGTGAAGAAGAATTAATGGTGTGAAAATTCCTCCCGAGCTATCTGTTCACGGTACTGATGTTAATTAAATGTTTCTGCTAAATCCGCAATTAATATACTTTCTGAATTGTGTCTCATCAATGTGACTGAGAAAAATGGCTCCTTAATTAGCTCTCAAGATAGACGCCTTGAACGCTGGAAGGAACACTTTGAGGAACAATTTAACTTGCCTACAGCCACACCGAGCCTCCCCGCCATCCAGCACACACCCGAATGGGACATAGACACTGGCCCGCCGTCTGTAAGTGAGGTCATAGTGGTTAGGACTCTCGCCGACCATGCACATGGTCCGGGGTTCGATCCCCTGCCGGCGCACACCCGATATCTATGGTCGGCCTGAATTTGGGCTACCGATATCCATGCTGAAAGTTCCATACTTGTACTGAAAATACGGTGTGGAATCAAGCTGTAAATCAAAATTAAAATCAAATAGCTATCTGTAATTTGAAACGAGGCAAAGCGGCAGGACCCGACGGAATTATTCCGGAGGTGTTTAAATTTGGGGGTGACATACTAGTATATAGTTTAACTAAGGTACTAGGTAACGTCTGGGAATCAGAGACGGTTCCATCAGACTGGGGTAAGTCACTTATTATACCAATATTCAAGAAGGGAGACAAGTCCTCATGTGATAATCATAGAGGAATCAGCCTGACGAACATAGTCTCTAAAATCCTAGGCTCAGTAATCATGAACAGACTAAGCCGAACTCGGGAGGAACAAACGAGGGAAAATCAAGCGGGCTTTAGGCCAGGCAGAAGGTGCATAGATCATATCTTCACTCTCCGACAGATCCTAGAACATAGAAACACCTTTAGGCGTCCAACAATTGCCATATTTCTTGACTTGAAGGCGGCCTTCGACTCCGTGGATCGAGAGGTACTATGGCAATGTTTGACTGTGAAGGGAGTGCCAAGAAAGTACATTGCACTAATCAAGGCACTCTACTCAAACTCACGTAGCCGTGTAAGGGCTTATGGGGAATTGTCATCTGAATTGATAACAACCAGTGGTGTCCGTCAAGGATGTCCACTTTCCCCATTTCTGTTTAACTTCATCATAGATATGCTAATGGAAGTATCCTTAACTGAACTTAACGACTTAGGAATCAACTTGTTACCAGGGAATAGTCTTATGGACTTAGAATATGCGGATGACATAGTCCTGTTAGGGGAGGATGCTGACAAAATGCAGAGTCTTCTGAACACCTTGAGCAGCAATCTTTGTATGTTTGGCATGCGATTCGCCCCTGTAAAATGTAAGATGGTGTTGCAGGACTGGACTTCGTCAACTCCTAGCTTGTTGATAGGGAGTGAAGTGATAGAACATGTTGACCACTTCACCTATTTGGGAAGTTGTATCAGCACCAACGGATTGATTGGTGACGAAATCTCAGCACGGATCCAAAAAACTCGAGCTACTTTCGCTAACTTACACCGTCTCTGGCGTAGGCGTGACATCCGGCTATCAACCAAGGGACGTGTGTACTGCTCAGCAGTTCGCTCCCTCCTTCTCTATGGCGGTGAAACGTGGCCATTGAGAGCGGAAGACATGAAAAGATTGTCTGTTTTTGACCACAGATGTTTACGATCTCTTTCTCACGTTAGGTGGTATAATAAAGTAAGTAATGTTGACGTTAGGCGTAGAGTGTTGGGCAAAGAGGGAAAATCAATCGACGAGGCTATAAAGTTGCATAGATTGAGATGGCTAGGTCACGTGCTGCGCATGCCTAACCATCGCCTCCCACGACGGGCATTACTAGCTGATATAGGTGCAGGTTGGAAAAGAGTAAGTGGTGGCCAAACAAAAACATGGCATCAATCCATGAAATCTCTGACAGTTAAACTGAGTCAGGTAGGGAGATGCAGACTTCCGGGATTTGGGCCCTCGGGACTCTAAGAATCAATGGCTGGAGACAATAGGTGACATGGCTCAAAATCGTTGTCAATGGCTTACGCAGATGTATTCAGTCTCTGTAATCTTTCATATTCCTTTCTACCATTACTCATTCTGTTTCTCTCTTATACTTATCTAAATTCTATTGATTCTCTTCACTCATTTTCTTGTCTACCTTTGTGTGCTATTTGGAACGTGGCAACTCGAACTGCTGCACTTCGGTGCCAAGTTCTATGTTGAATCCAGCCAGCCAGCCATCAATGTGATATTTGCTTATCTTATTTTGATTCGATCCTAATAATGAGTTTCCTATTCAGTTTCATTGCCTAATGTTTCACTGTGTTATTGTATGGTGCTTGACTATCGTCTGCATGGCTTCTTTTTACTATTGCGACTTCCTTTGAGTACAGTGCAAAATGGCTGAGGGAAACGCCTCTTAATCCACTTGGTTATTGAACACTTAGTTTTAAAACCAATTGGTTTGGGATAATTTTCCTGAATATCAGGCGTTTTATGGTTGCGTTTATTCATCAGCTTCTTAGAATGGTACATATTCGTGCCTGAGAAATTTTCACCTGACGGTATTGCAGGGGTATTTTGGCACTTTCGATATAAATTGTTACTGTTCAGTAGTGCTACAGTCGTCATGGCCATAATTTGTGCTTCTTTGCTGAGACATAGATTTTGACAATGAGTGGTATGCAAATGCTTATCCGAATTACACGAAAGACGGTAGCAAAATATATCGACCATATCTACTTGGTTTCGTTGAGTGACTATTTGAGTTGGAACCAAAGCACTTCAAGTGTCATTAAACGCACGCTAACCGAATTATTGAGAGATTTTGAGAAGACACTCATTATGACATATTCTGTATCGGGAGAGCTCGATAAGTTGTAAGTGATTTGAGTTCATAAACATGAAAATTATGCTGATCTGTGAACGCCATTGTAGTAACCATGACCCCCGCATCAGATGTAACTGCCTGGACAGGCTATTGCAACTGCAACATGGTGCATGACACCTCTTCTAGACACATGATCATGTTAATGCGAAGTCAATATCTCTATATTTCTTGATGTGGTCCATCGAATCACTAGTTATCAGATTTTTCCCACAAACTAAAGACAAAAAGACAGCAACCATGCAACTTAACCATAAATCAAATTTATGTAATTTAAATAATATTTACCCATGCCTGTACAACTGGTGTATCCTACATAGGTAGGAATAAATACCTATCTTATTATATTGTCAATACTTTCACTCGCTCATCCGGAACCATATCAGGAGACTTGACTTGGAATAGGAACCCAGATCCGTCGCGCATGCAAGAGATCAAAATTGCACCCACTATGTCGTACACCCTGATAATAGATTACACATAGTATACCCTGAAATCGTAGGAAATATACCACTAAATGGTTCTGCATTCGTTTATTCGGAAGGTGGCCAAAGGCTATAATTCTGACTGATATTATGGATAAAAGAGTTGATAAGAGTATTATATTTCCGACATCAGAGCGATTAGCACCATTACTGTGGATGAAACTGTCTGACACGAAAGACATTTATTCCGACAATAGATAGAACCGCTTGGAATCCATCCCACAGCCATTTCTGCTGGTAACCCATCTTCCAGCTGTTTAGTAGAATCACTGAAAACTTAGCCTAGAGTGACGCTGACAGCAATGAGAAAGAATGTACCTGAAGAGAAGTACTTCCTGTTGAACTCCCTGTTAACAATCGAGTGTAAAACAGGATGCGGTAGTGGTAAATAATTCCCCAAAATTATTGACCACAGCAATCATCACTGAACATCGGATACTGACCCTCACTGTTTAAGTCGACTTGTTTAGCTGAAGGCTTCCGGTCAAGCATCCTTGCCATTTGGTACTCCGTCGTGTCACGTGCGTGCACGATCAATAGCCAGCTAAGCACTCAACACGGTTCACGATTTGGTCCCGAAATATATCTCGTACTTTGGACGATCAAATTTGGTCTTTTGCTTTGTATCTGGCACACGAAAAACGAACACTTTAGAAGTTGTTGGTATAAGATCTTGCGTTAGTATACTCCGTACAATTCGCGAATGTCTACACTGTCAGCCTCGAAAATGTCTAGTGGTGTTCTGGAGAATAATGACACTGATATACTCTGAAATTACTAGGAGAATTTTCGGAATCAGCATTTGAATTTTGATTTGATATTAGTATCCTTGTTCGATGGCCAGGATGTCTTACGTTTTCCTTGATAAATCTATCAGCTATATGTTAAGCCAAAAATATATACCTTAAATAACACAGGATTGAACGCATTTCTTAATGGGAATTTTTCAGTTCCTATAATATTTATGAACTCGTGCCGTTAAAGGGGAAGAATATTGGGGCGTTTCTGAGGAAATTTCTTCTAAGAATGCGAGAGTGCATCTACCGATGCCCAGTACACCTCTCTTAGATGGCTACAGAAATACTGAAAATCAGAAGAACAATTTGATAGACAAAAATAGGACATTAACTTTAAGATCAAAACAGGTATTCAGGGATGCGTGCTCAGCTAAATACAGATATTTCATGAACAATTGGGTGTAACACAGAGGCGTTCCGAGTGCCGACAGTGCTTAACTACAGACCTTTGACCTAGTTGATCCACCTGAATAATGGATTTCGGCACCGAATAATGAACTGTGGAAGCTGTGGGCTAACGATTTCTTTGAATTACTTACGGGTATAATGATTTCAACGATTCACTCGCATAATACACTTGCAGCGATAAATAATTCCCCAAAATTATTGACCACAGCAATCATCACTGAACATGGGATGCTGACCCTCACTATTTAAGTCGACTTGTTTAGCTGCAGTTTTTCATGCCATTTGGTACTCCATCATGTCACGTTCGAGCCTGATCACTAGCCATTTAAGCAGTCATCTCGGTCTACGATATGGTCCCGAAATATACCTCGTAGTTTGGACGATTCACTTCAGTCTTTTGTTTTGCCTTTGGTCCACTAGGAACGAATACTATAGAAGTTGTTGGTAAAAGATCTTGCGTTAGTATACTCCGTACAATCCGCGAACGTCAATATCGTCAGCCTCTAAACATTCCTCAAACCTTTAATAGTGTCAAGTTCGTTTAAAAGCCGCTCACTATTTAAGTATTATTGTTATTTTATTCGAATAAAGAAAATATTTATTTTTATGTCTGTCGTTTCACAGAGCTACAAAAACTGTATACATGAGATTCGTTTGAATGTCTCTCAGACTATATTGACTGGTCACTACGCGGTAACCAATGTCACGCAACTTTTCCTTCGTTTGATGCAGACTGAAAGCAGTCAATCGCATTCGCAATGTGGTCACCAGGCTATGTAAGTCGGAATTGTGGCGCAATCTGAATTGATGTTAGATAGTTAGAAACACTCATTAGGAACTCCTGGGCCCAGGTCTTGTGGTTGTCGGCACTCGTTAGCAGGGTGTATCTGCAAAGTTGAGAAACTCTTATCTCTTCTGAGATGTGCACCCGCGTCACCCATTGCTGTAGTCGGAGACGTCGCCACTAAGTTGTTCCGATTCATGATTAATCTCCTAGAGAAATGTAGTGAATATATGGATTGGTTACGAAAGGGTAAATAGTGCGGTATGTCTGGTTCTTCTTGTTGGTACAGACTGGTTTCTACTTAGCAACTTCCGTGGAGTGTTTACAGTGTCGTTCAATTCATTCAAATATAATGTAGGCTCTTTCTCAGTGAGTGTAGAATAATTCACATCTATAGACGATGTTATTTCACATTACTGCTAGGATTTTTTTCACAACTTGCCCCCTAAGAGTGTAAAATAAGATTGTATAAAACGAACACATGTCCTTGGCTTGAGTGCTGTCTATTTATCTAAGTTACAGTCTTTATTGAAGACAAACTAAAGACTGAAATTATTCAAAGGGGATTTACAAGTGGTATTCCTGGAAAAAATCTAAAAGACTCCCAGAATCATTATTACACGGTCCTTAAGATTGGGCCCCCTTTGGTTCAGGCGCCGACGGCTTGACCTAATTGTCCTACGTAAATTTCTCAAAAGAAACAGTGAATTTTCCTAATAACAACCTTCACTTTTCTTCTTCACCATATGACTTATACAGAAATGGGCCTTCTCCCAGACCTGTTCTTTTTCGTATGAAATGTCGTTCTAACCACTTTACCGTTCAGTATAGACAAATGTGAAGTTTCTAGCCGCCTGGAGTAAAAGGCAGAATCACATTAAGATGATTCACTTCTGTACTAAACAGATACTTCTTCGAAAAATAGTTTTGTCAAATTTTGCCGCCAGCCGAAAATTTAGTGCATCCTTTCTTCTCCTTCGACACAGATGAACAGCTGTGTTCAATTGACACACCAACAGAAGCAGCCAGAATTGTCACATTTATTCAGCATGATTAATGTTCCACTAATACTGCTTTAAGTTTCTCTGCTTAGCAAGCCATACCCATCAAATATCCATAATCCTCACATACAGACCTGGAGTAGAATGCATAGTCTAACTTCTTCGTCACAGAAGTTGCACTAAATCTAGACAAACCATCTTTCTGTATGCAACAATTTCATGACCCGCAAAGCATAACCACTTCATTTCTTGTTATACCTATTGAGTTATCTAGCTGCATTTAACTTCGAATAATGATCATCAAACTAATCCACTTCTCGAATATTATTGGCTCTGTTTCACTGTTCTGTAAATCTAACCACATGAAGGTAGTCGAAACATATAGGCCATTCACTGCAGTCTTACAACTATCTGACGGTCAGTGCATACATCTTAACCTACCTATGTTGTACGGCTATTTCATACTTTTCCCTTTGTCCCCTCGCCCTCACTTCATTATGTTTGAAAAACAGAAACTGAATACAGTATTAACCACCTAGACTCTCAACGAGTTTTTCTTCTTCCTCTCTCTTAAATTTACAGGGCTTTCTACTGAAACTAGTCGTTCACACCTTTGCGAATTAGAACGAGAGTGTTTACTTAGTGTGATAAGGAATGCACGCACCTGATACAGGTAATCACAACACAACATACGGAAGAGAAGTATCACATCAGGGTCGAGCACTTTAAATGTGAGAGGGAGGAGATAGCTGGCAGGCGAACTTAATCGTGGAGACATTTGTTAACAGCCTTTTTCTGTGAGACTGGACTATCTTTTGCAATCGCCCCTAGGTTTCAATGGCTTCCATATAAAACAAAGAAGAAATCTTGAATGTCAGCAGTTAAGTATAAAATCTCTTTTGAATGCTAGTATACGGTATTAGCTGAGTATTTCAGATTGTTAGGACGGATTAGCTATCTCTGTTAGCCGTGAAGTTATGATTGACACATGCGTCCCATTAATAACCTGACTGGACAATTTTCGACTAATTTGTTTCGCAGTCTTCAAGGTCATGCAGTCAATCAGATGCTAATTATCTACTTATGGTTTAAGTTTTCGTTGCTATGTAAACTACATATACTCTGTTAAAAAATTAAAAATTTTGTTGTCGCTGTCTTGCAGTTAAATCTGACTTCTGTGTCTGTCTCACTATTCGGGAATATTTTCCAAATCAACAGTTGGTTAGATTGATGTGCCTGCAGGTGCACTCTAGTCAAAATAGGCAACAACCAACGAATCATTAACACTCCATTACAACACAGATAGACAGCTTATTGTCTGTTTCAGAATAACTGTATGCACCACAATGACTCTTCACCTTTTGTTATACACGAATCTTGCACTCTGACTTTTGGTCTAACGTTTTTCCTGTGGTATCTTCAAACTCTCTGTAGGTAAGGGCTGACAGCTCTTCATTAATGCCATTCATTTTAGCTATTCGTTAGGTCTACCATTTAATATTTACTAAACATAACTTTTCGGTGTAAGAAATATTGTAACTTTAATGAATGGGCAAAGTTAAACTTTCAACACCAGTAACAACCCATCAGCAAACTACCTCGAACGGACCAATCACATGAAAGAGGCATTTATGATAAGTGGAAACGTATATTTATAGAAAAATGCATAAAAAAGGGATAAAACGGTTACAAGGGGGTATCCTTCCCGAACATGGGAGGGAAACATCTGCCAGTTCAGCATCGGACTGTCAATCGCTTGAATGGTTCACTCTGCGATGAACATATCCCAGGGATGACAGCGAATTAAAACCTTTCCAGTAGTCTATGTGAATAATTGACCACCGTTTTACAAGTCTCGTAGTAATAGGTATTAAAGTAGTCACCTTTCTATCTCTTATTTTTTCAGCGAATCCTTTTCGAAGGGAAGTATCGTATAAACCTATAACCCAGATGTTATTCGCTTACTGGCGACCACGGTTGTATTTCTTTTTCAGCGACGCAGTCTCATCCACGTGTACAACAACGTTGTCTCCGCCAAACAACGAAGTGATCTTCTAAATTTCCCAGATGCAATATCTCTACGATGCTGGTACCATTTAACTGTTGAGAGGACGCTGTTGTCCGTTTCGGCAGCTGTGGCTCTCATGGGCTGCTTCAAAACCCAGTAGTTGCAGATATATAAAATTTACGTCAAGGAGAGGTGTGACCTTGCAAAAAAGCTCCTACGAAATATTAAAATTATCAGCATGCCCTCTCCAATGCTAACACGCTTCAAGCATATAGCACAACGGGTGACTCTAAACTTTAGGAACCCGAAACAACCTTGAGAACGGATGACCTTGACGAATGACCTTGAGCAGGCAATCATCTGACTCGCAATGGATGCTGTACATCGTTTGCGGTGCAAATTCGCACCAGAGTTTGTTTTTGATTACTGTTTAGAGAACGGGCTGATAGCGAGATCGAAAACTTGCCAGTGCGGAGGTGTTATGCATATACAAAGATACACGAAATGCATCGATGGTTATGTTTACCGTTGCAGGGAGTGCAGATGCAGAAAATCGGTACGAGAGGGTATGTAGTTATTTTTTAGTTTATAGATTCCTTAGATACATTTTTCTCGAAATCTCATTTACCTCTAACGAAGATACTGATGATGTGTCACAACTGGGTTATAAGAAGACCAGTAACAGCAACGGCATATGAGACTGAAATGTCAGAAGTTTCTGCAGTATAGTGGTACCAGTACTGCAGAGACGTGGCGTCGTGGAAAATGAACAGATTGACCCAAGTACTCGGTGGAGTTGGTGTTACTGTTCATGTGGATGAGACGGTTTTAATAAAAAGGAAATATAATCGAGGGAGAATGGCATCAAATCAACAATGGGTGTTGGGCATATATGAATGACACCACCCTACACAAGGGATATATAGAAGCAATTCTTGATCGCAGTGCCAATGTATTGTTGCCCATTATCCAACGTTTAGTGTTACCGGGAACAACAATACATACGGATGAGTGGAGTAGTTACAGCCAATTATCAAATCTCGGCTATATTCATGAGGTTGTCAACCATACAACCGGATTTATAAATCCTTTCAACGGAACTCATACTAATTCCATTGAAAGTTTCTGGAGCCATCTGAAAAAACGGATAAGATCGGTCAACGGATCAAGAAATCCAATGATTTACAGTTATCTCGACGAGTTTATGTATAGGAATTGGTTTAATATGACTTTAAAGACTCCTATGTCTAATTGGGACTTTTTTTTGCAACATATACGAGAACGCTATCCTTTGTAACTATTTTTAACATTGCTTTACTTGTATATAAACGGTTTATTAAAATTATGCGCCGTTCATTTTGAGCCTTCTGATTGGTTAAAATTGTCATTGTCAAGGTCATTTGTCCGTTCGTTCGTTTGGGTTCCTAAAGTTTAGAGTCACCGCACAACGATGGACAAATCCATCAGTTGACCTGCTATAGCTTTCTAAAATCATGATACCACCACACGAACAAGTTCGCTCCTCCCGGAGCAACCCTAAATCCAGGCAATACTGGAAAACACTGTCCTCCTCGAATTGCAAACGTAACCTTGTACGTGCACGCACCCGAAATGAATCAAGCGCTATACAAAATTGAACTACATTCGTGAATCTAATTGGATAATTCGACGTCGTTCGCTGATTGGTAGTTAGTGGTGATTAAAGTTTAACTTGGCCAATGAATGTTCTAGTATTACATGTAATTAACTTTTTTTACATTAAGGTCACCAAGTGTTCACTTTTTCTGGTATCTTCCTTTTAACCTTTTCTGAAGCTTCCCACAGACTATGACACTCATACTTGTATTACCCTATCTTAGTGTTGAGTTCGGACAAACTGCATTCCTCCGTTACTCAGTGGGTAGTTTGTGTACTTGGTAAGGATCAGATAATCTTCTTAACGAGTAGCGTTCATCTGCTTCAAACTAGATACAAGTTACTGCTAACACAATATACCTGCTAGTCACGATAATTAAGGCACAGTGATAAGTTCTTCGTTTTGGTAGTATTTCGAACAAAATTACTGCCCGCGATCATACCCACCAGTAACTGTGTATTTGTCAAACTTCTTAGATTTGAAAACCAGGACCACAGTGCTTAGCGTGTATTTTATTACTATTAAGCCAGCAATGAATGTATAGTTTTCTGACCCAATGTTTCTTCCTACTTCAGTGAATTCGTACAACCAGTTACCTACTATAACCCAATCTGTACAAATCCCGCCTAAAAAGTGACAAGTATTCGTCATTCTTAAGTATACAGTTTTAATATTGATTGGTAATTTATACGTTGGTGAGAGAACTTCATACTACTTTTGTTTAATGAATATCTTCCTTTTAAACCTTTTTGTTCTTCAGACCACTTACAGATTAGTGGTAAATGTAATCTTGTAGTAGAATTTGATGTCACAACTGCTAGAAATCAATGATATCACATGCACGTAACCGAGTAAACCTAGCTCATTTTCATGACATTCTTCATATCAGTAGTGTGCTTCACTTCTCAAAACAAGTGTAAGCTTTGATAACTAAATTTATCGTATGATTATACCAGGTATGATCGTGCCTGTAGAAACTTTATGTTGATCATACAAATACCTAGTTTATGAGAATAAAGTATTAGTATTACTCACCTTCAACATTTCAAAAAAGAAACGTTCACATCAATAAAAGAGCATCATTTTCTTTTACAGAATGAATCACACCGAACAGAAACAAAGTTTTCTTGATTTTGATATGCAGACACATTAGGACTCTCTAAAAATTATGTGGCTGTAGTGGGATATCACGTTATTTCATCGAATATAATTTAATATCCTCACAATAAAGATGTAGCAGGTAGATGAATGAAGATAAGATGTGAATAAATGGACAATGGAGTTACTTTTTTGACTGTTCGACTTCTGATTTACTGTTGTCTGATGAGAGTTTCACGTTAAAGTCAACTTGCACATATAGTGGTGTCAGCTGGCCGGTTTCATATTATTTAACCTCTAATTGAGTGGCTTTCAAATAAGGTAACTTCGAAAACGTTAAAATATCCAGTCGGTAATTCTGTGTACTTACTGATATGTGGTGGGACATTATAGCCTAACTGTCCTAACTATGACGTCTGCGTGTTTTCACAACAGTTTTTGCCTCTCAATGAGATTTAAAGGAAACCGACGAAAATGAATAGAAATGAAGAGGATAAATGCGCATAAACAACAGGACATAATTCTGATGAAAACAGGAAACATTCATCATTCGTGAAAACTAAGTCCTATTTTATGACGAAGTCAGTCACAGAATATTTTCACGGAGAAAAATCAGGAATCCATATGAACGACTAAACAGTCATATCAAAATAAACATGTATTTGGCAGGAGAAGCGATGAATTAAGGAAAAACAACTCTTCTTCTAATTAAATGAAGATATTTATTGAAAACAAAATATCACTCAAAGTCATTTCATGAAATATTCCGAAAGATGAAACTGAATCCACTTGAAACCATGGGCAAGTGTGAAATTGTGCAACGTGGAAACAAGAATTAGAGAGATGTCAAACATGTATCCGAGCAGCCTTAAAAACCAATTATTCTCTGACTCGGATAGATATGATCCCGCTGTGTGCAAATGTTTCTTGGTGTGTAAATTTTCACAGATGGTAAAAAGATGTTTGCAGCTAACTGATGAGTTCATTTCAAACGTCTCAGACATCTGCTCAATAATAAATCATACTATAGAGGGAAAATTGAGGTATTAAAAGATTTAACTAATCAAAGGGAATATTACCGATATACCCCATGGCAGAGAAACCGTCCGAGTTCGTGTATCTTTGGACTAAAATCCTAACAATCTTTGAAACTGTAAAGGCTGATCAGATTGAGAAAAAAGTGGGGAGATAAGGCATAGAAGTGCTCGGAATCTGTCAGAGCAGATGAGATGGATGTGGACTATCGAAATTGTCAACTGGAGAGTCAGTAATCTAATCTGGTCACCCAGAGGACAACCACGAGCATACTAAGGCACTGAGTGGCTATCATGACGTCACCAATAGCAGCAAAGGCTCTTATGCAGTAGGAACCAATCTTCTTCAGGATTATGACAGCAAGTCTCAACTCAAAAGGAAGGAAGGGACGTCACAATTACCCAGTGCTACGCACAATGCTACAGACAACTCAGGACAAGATAAGAAAGAAGATTTCTATAGACAACTACGAACAGTAGTGGACAGCATCCAAAATGGTGACATCAAAATCCTTATGGATGATATGAATGCCAACCGAACTGGGAGCAGACAGACAATGCAGGAAGAGAACTCATTATGATTCCAGAGGCTGCTGCTACGCAAAATGAATAACAATGGGAAATACCCTTCACAGACTACTGTGCTTTCAGTGATTTGATGATTGGAGGTAGCTTGTACAAGCACAAGGATATACACAAGGCAACATGGATTTCACCTGACAGACACACCAAAACCCAGACAGACTTCATCTCAATGTTGCTCAAGAAAGCGTGGACTCAGTCCTCGGACAAGAAGTTGAGGAAGGAAGCAGATGTGGGCTAAGGCCATTATCTGATGCAAGGAACCATCAACGTCAAGCTGAAAGCCTTCAAAAAACAGGGGACATTCTACAATTCAAGTTCAGCGCTCAGAAACTTAAGGAAGAAACTACAAACGACACCTTCAGTCAAGTCACCACAGCCAAGTCAGGGATATTATGTAGCATCAAGGAGAGGACTTGGATCGGGGATTAGTGGAACTGTGTGAAAGTGATACTAGTGAAAACCACGAAGTGATCTGCAAACCTCTTGAACATTACCGGGTGTCCCACACCTTTATCAACCGCAGTCAACAAATATATTGTTACGCCACATGTCAAATGATTAACGACAGAAAACTCAGCAGAGCTTCTGAAGTGAAGGCAAGATTGAGACAAGACTGCCTTCTATCACCGATGATATTCCTGACTATGTTGGATAGGTTCACGTGGAAAACTATATGCAGCAAGAATACAGGTATACCCTAGACCGACAAGAGAACTATAGAAGAATTGGGTTTGATGTCACACAAAAATGCAGAGATCTATTGGCAAAAACCAAGAAATTGGAGGGAGAGGTAGGCATCGAAGACAGGACTTTAAGTAAACAGAGAGAAGACAGAGGTTATAGAGACAATACCACCACCCAACACACTTCAATCGCTATCAACGGGAGAGATTCGAAGGAAGTCACTTTCACTTATCTTGACAGCATCTGCAACCTCAGGCCGCAAGGATCAGAATGTCAAAGGCAGGATAGAGAGGCAAGACTGACCTTCATTAATCCAAAGTCATTATGGAAATTCATTTCATTCAACATACAGAACAATATTTGGATTTTCAACAGTGATGGCCAGTCAGTGATTCGACATAGTTTAGAGGCTTGATGTGTCAACAGAAGCTGCAGACTTTTACCAACTCAACTGCTCCCTTGCTGCTTACTGTGGATCAGACGGCAGGTCACAAGAGATTAGCAGGAAAGAACTCTGGGATCTAACTAACCAAAATCCTATTGCCCAAAAAATATGCCAAGAAAAAGAGGAAATGGAGATATACTGCTGAGGACCAATGTTCCACTTGATAATAGTAAGAGAACCATGCTTATTTATTGCCTGACCTATTATTAAGCTCAGTTTTGGTTTCATAACATACATGCTTCATTAAATCTCTCGTTGTCTAAAAATAAAAAACACAAGTTTAGTCTACTGAGTATCAGCGTAAATTTGGATAATTGAGATCGCTAATAAAATCAGGTACAATATTTAATTATTACGATCCAAACGTGGAAATTCTCATCGATTCAGACGCATCAGATTATGATACTGATGCTGTTTTATTTCACTAATTCCTGAATGGAGCGTCTAAAACGTTAAATACGATCAAAGGAAAATTCAACCATACTGAGATAGAAGATTTGGGGCTTATCATGGGATTTAAAAAGCTCCACAAAATACTGCATAGCCGGTGGTCTGCCTTCTTTACCAACCATAACCCTCTGTTGAAGATTTTTAAATGGGAGAAGAACAGTGTAGTATATACTGTAAATAGTTTGCTAAGATGGGCTCTTGCTTTTCTAAGCCATAATTTTGATATCAGATATAAGCAAGTTTTTGAATTCCGTCCAGTAGACACACACTATGACGATTACGGAAGCAGAAAAGTATTGAAAAAATGCATAGCTACTTTCCAGACGAACCATGTTTTGTGTTCATTTTGATTTTGTTAAACTTCTTAGTATGTTAATGCATTTCCTAAGTGGATAGAGACTTTTCCTATGCATTCTGTCACTTCGCATAATACACTGACCCAGATACATCAGATGAGCAATAATTTTGATATTTCTGATGGAATATTCTTTATCCGTGCTTGTAGAAAGCTTCATATCACAAAACCTCATATCAACTCGTCAACCTTATAAAACTAATGACTTCGTATGTGTGTTAACATATATATATATATATATATTTATATAATGTACTTACGTCTAACGAAGTTGTCTTGAGAGTCACAGGCCAGTCTTTGTCATTTGAAACTTTCCTGGTCCAATAAATCAGAAGGCATTTGACGTAGGACAATATTTGGTATTCACTTAAGGTGTCTATTTCATATCACTGTTCTTATATCAATGTATTAGTCTACTAAGAATTATTGTCATTATAAAATTAAATTCGCAAATACATGGTCTTAAAATATCATCTTTAAACAAACTTGAACATTATAACTTCATTTATATTTAAAAATACGATAAGTAATCAATAACTTTTGAATTCCTTTGTCGTATTACATCAGCTCAGCTGGAAATTGTCAAACGGATTTTATTTCTAATAACAGGGAAATAACAAGTAGTCTGATGAAATGAATAGTAAGACTGAAGATGGTGAATTTTCTCCATCCAGGTGCAGAAAATGTTTGCAATAACACTTAGTTCCCCTTAATCGTACAATGGAAATTAAAGTGAAGATCAATTTTAGTAGTATTTTCAGATACTAGTTTTGAAGAAAAATCTATTTGGACTCTCCTTAATCTTTACAGTTGGCAAAGTCAGAAAGTATAAAAGACTAGTGTCTTATGGTGTAATGAAGCGGTGGGAAATCTATAGGTTGATCATCAAAAATATATGAAAATGAAATTCTGTGAAAAATTTAGAATTGAAATTAGAATTTAATTATTACATGATTTGGAGGGGAGTATGAAACAATACATCAGATGAAAGGTATAGGGAAAGGTTAGACTCAACTGTTTTAAGGGACATGCAACCAATATATATATGTATATATCGTTATTATCTTATTCGAAATGCAAAATAACCACATGGTTTTATCACAGTTAAATGATAACCCTGTAGTAGAGGGATGGAAATCTGTGGGAAAAAAATATAATATTAACTGTAAGAAGAATACATCTAGGAATTTTTAACTGTTTCAAGACAATCGCTTGGTACAAATCGCATTTCACCGTATGGATAAAATTTAACTAAACTCCAATCTTTGTTCCCATTTGAATCGTAGGAGCGAACCATAGTTACTAATTGACCTTTAGGTAATGAAAGATTATGCTGATTACAAAAATCTTCATTTATCCTGTGAGTAGCTTCGTTTAAAAATGTTTCAATTTTATTCACTTTAGAGGTGGAAGCTTGTTCTTGTTTTAAAGGTGTTTGTTTGGAGAAATCAGAATTTGAAGAATTTCCACTGGATTTCCGACTTTGTCCACAATCAGATTCACTCCGCTAATAAGGTGAGAGGAAATATAATGTCTAATCATTATTAAGGCGGTACATTTTTGCTAAAAAAATTTTACGAACAAGATTTATGCTCATGACTGAAGTATTTTAACGTTAGCACGGTGTTCACTTTAGGTACAAATTAAATGTAGATATCTTCAGTCGTTTAGATGATTTTTTTCCTTCACGTTCCCCAGTGGAACATAGGGCTTCAAGCGAGTGGCTCGAAGTTTCTGTAGCAATGTTTATTTTACAGGATGGGGTTGCTAGCCTCATGCCCAACCTTTCCTCTTTACCAGCATTATTTCTGGTTCAGCGAGGTAAAGGAGTGTGTCGGCCGGGGATCGAACCCCGGACCATGTGCATGGTCGGCGAGCGTCCTAACCTCTATACCACCGACGCACTGACGCCCGGTAGGGGACTCGAACTCCCAACCCTCAGATGATAATCCTTCAAAATAATAAAATCAGCAGTTGTCTAAATAAAGACTACTTCGAATCAAAATCTAATGAGTATCACTATACTTTTTTTTATTCCATGCGTTCTGAGTAGAACAGAGGCTTTCATGTTTTGGAAGTTTAAGTAATGGTAGTGTGTTTTTCATTGGGTGGGGTTGTTAGCTTCATTCTCAGACTTCCCTCTTCACCGGTCTTACTACCCTCCAGGTAATTTTTAGCTGTACGTCAGCTTGGATTCGATGAATCTTTATTCAATAAAGACAAGTGGAACAGCGTTCATAATAGTTAAAAAGAGAGGTCGAATCATATTTCGGCTGGTAAATACCAAATGTAAGTCAGCTGCATAAAAACAGCGTTTAGTACATTTAGAATAAACTACCGCTTATGTTCATATTTATGTGCATATACTCATTTCACATACTGCTGTGGAGCTGACTATATTGAATGTTGTAAGCGTAATCTCCGAAAAAGAGAGGTGCTTATAGAGAATATAGAATGTTTCTTACTTTTCACAATGAAGTAGAATAATTCTACGTGTAATTTGTTTACCGACATGTTTTTAGGAAGTGTTGAAGCAATTTTGTATAACACTTTGAAAAATTCTCCTTCAAATGATTATTCACTGTGTTTATAATGAATAAATTTTCTCATCCTTTTTGTTTTATAACCAACTTCATTGGAGTAAACTTGCCTTCACAAGTATTTGGAAAATAAATTATTACTTTTATTATCTTGTATTACTTTTCACTGTTATATTTCAGATATCACGAAACAGGTAAATACTGTTTATCCTGTTGATTATTATTTGTAATTAACACGGTAGATTGAGGCATAAGGCTTTCTAATTAATAAATCTTCAGTCCAATCATTAAATGGCTTCATTAACCCTATCACATGCTGTGAACGTCATGCCAGCTTATATATATATATATATATATATATATATATATATTCAAATCACATGAGAAATAAGAAAGGTGAAAACTAAAGGAGGTAAAAACCCTAATTATTGATTTAAAATTACAAAACAAAAAAACAATTTGTTTTTTGAGTAAAAATAATTAACTTTTCTTATAGAATTCCGCTATGGGCTTAAGCATATGATAGTAACCCCTATGGAGCCTTTATGTCTGCTTGGTCCTTTCGAAAGTGAATTATTTGACTTTGTAAGATCTTGCCAATGACATTAGCACTGACAGAATTACGACTTCAACTAATGTTAATTTGTCATTTCGTTATTTGAAATACACGCGTATATATATGTATATATAGTGCGTAGTGTCACCTTAGGTACTTTAAAATAAAAAAGCAGTTTATATGACTAAATTTCTTTTGGAAGAAAAGTTGGCGATTTGCGGGAGTCACCCAACTTATAACGAAATTACATGACATCATTAATTAACAGTTTAAGTGCTGTGCTCATAATTGTTCAATCAGATATTCATGAATGGATATAGTGACTGCTGTTAACAGGCTGGGCTTGTCTAAAGTAGTCAGTCAGTCAACAAGGAGCACAGATGGGAATATGATGTTCCCCTGTCTATCTCCTCTGTCTTTGAGATTGAAATATCAGAAATATAGAGAAGAACAAGTTGTTTTAACTGATGGTTTGCTTTAATAACATGCTTATTATAAGATTGAGTAAAATTACTTAAGGGACATGTGGATTCCACAGAATTAATGTGACCAGTTAGTCAGATAAATATAGGAAACTCACTGCAACTTTTGTGTTGAGACTGGATCTTAAAGCATCTCTTCTGATATTCTCTTTTGAGCTAGTTTTTCTGCTACGATAATCTGTACTTGAATTTGAATCACGGTTGTACAAAGACAGTGAAGCTAAATTAAAAGTTTTTATAAACATAATTAACGTAAAAATCAATCTACCGCTAAAAGTATTTATTATTCTACTTCAGCAAATTAACAGTATAGTTTGTTCAGGGTAAGGAAATATATATAAGACACTGTAGCATATTAATGAAATATATATACTAGAAAATATAATTTTCAGTATAATGTTAAACTGATGACGAAGGCGGAAGCTAACCAAATGAGAAAAATGATGAAATATACCTGGACAATTGTTTATTTAATGATTACAGTGTATCATTACGTCATAACTATTTTTCCAGAAATGTTTCACATATAAAGCCATCAAAGTAAAGGAATTGTAGTAATATTTGTAATCATATTCACCATTATACTAAATGATCAGTCCTACCGTGTCTACAGTTTATCAGTCTGAATTTAGAATAGGTGATACTACTAAGGCCTTGTTTAACAATATTCGCGAAGTCATCAACTGTTATCCCTAATTCAACCAACAGTTTATTAGTATGAACAGTTATCTTACGCCTAATCATTACTTCAGATTATTCTCACCAGGTCTCCATTCGACTCAACTTTTATCAGCAATTAACACCGAAGTGAAAACAAAAGTGAGACAAAACTGCCCACTATCATCGATGATATTCCTTATTGTGGTCAGCTGAATTACGTGCCACACCATGTGGAGCAAGAAGACAGTAGTATGTTGGGCTGATAAGTAGACTCTAGAAGATCTGGACTTTGAGGACGATTTATGTCTAGTGACATAAATTGGAAGACTTACAGGGGGAAATTAGTAAGTTGGCGGAAGAGGCAAGCAGAGAAGACAAGACTTCAAGTGAACATAGAGAAGACAGAGATGACGAAGATACTTAACGACTAACAACAGTAACAACAGGAAGTACTAATCACCATCAAAGAAATAGATTTGTAAGAGGTCACCTTCTTCACTTATTTGAGCAGCATTACTTTAACTCCAGGCGGCAGAAATGAGGATGTTAAAACCACCTAGAATCGAGAAAGCCTGAAAGACGTTTAATAATCTGAAATCAGTTTGAAAATTAGCATAAAGAACAAGATTCAATTTTAACATCAATATCAAGTCAGTCAGTACTTCTACATGGTTCAGAGACTTGGTGTGTCACCAGCAACATTCCCAATAAACTGAAAGCTTTTATCAGCAGTTACCCTCACACTGTACTGAAAATCAGATGGCTAGAAAGGATTATCAGTAAGGAACCATATCAATGAGCCAGCCGAAGACCAGACTCACAATAAATATGCTGAAGAGAATGAAGAGGGATACGGTAGGCTCTGAGGAGATTTTCGTGTGATATCTTTTGTAAGTCACTTGAGTGGAAGTCGAATGAGACACGACTGTTGGGCGTCAGCTCCACGGTGACATGGAGGTGATCATGTGAGGAGGAGATGGGAGATTATGAGCTGTCGTGAGGCCAGCTACGGAGGACTACAGAGGATAGGACATAGTGGAGATGTGTTGTTGAAGTCGTATGCTCTACTCGGAACCCAAAGGCATATTGGTAATAATACCGAATACAAAAAAACACTGCTTACAACATAACTAGTACAACCAAAAACTGGAGTCTTTTACTGTATATTATAAAAGGAAATGCTTCTTTCAAAGTTACAGCTTCTTATTGATGAAAAGAATAATATTATGTTAATGACCTCTGGATAAAGCTCAGTAGTACAGTTTCTGAGAAGTACTCGTTTGCTTCACTTGTTAGTTGTGTTTGGTGATTGACTAGTTCAATTAGCGAACTGTTTGAATGTCCACTGCTGTTTTTTTCCTATTCATTCTATGTGCACAATACAAACAATAATACAAATTCTCCTCTCTAAGTTGTTCTCTGGTTTACTGGTATTCGGACATTAAAGATTACAATTACAAATAAGTATTACCTTGCCTTAGAACAACTCAATCGATTGTGTTTATCAATCAGAAAAGCATAAATTTTGGAAAATAAACGTCAAGACAATGATCACAACTCAGAAAACACAAGTTAATAACCGGTTCTTTTTTTGATTGCACACTAGTCAATAACTAGTGTAATGCGTCTAGTCCTATCTTCGGTGCAAAGTGAATTCTATCAGTAAAGCTTGCAATGTGGCCATCATGTTGGGTGGCTCGCCATTACGGTGCACTGTGAATTGTTGGTATTGGATGGTTAGAGGCAATCGGTAGGAATCCTTGGAGCTAGGTTTCGTGCTAGTTAGCAGTCATCAGCAAGGCGTATAAAAACTAGGTCTAAGGATTCCTGCCAATTGCTTCCAACCATCTAATATCAACAATTCACAACGCACTGTAATGGCGAGCCACCCAACACGGTGGCCACATTGCAAACTTGACTGATAGAATTCAGTCTACACGAAAGATAGAACTAGACACACACATTACACTAATTACTGACTAGTGTCCGATCAAAAATATCCACTACAGTCCTACAGGAGGTCAATCGCGAGTCTGAATAGCTCAGTGGTAACGTCTCTGACTGCAGCACTGGGTGACGCGAGTTCGAATCTCAGAAGGGACATGAGTTCCTTCAAGGTCTAAGATACACCTTGTTGATGAGTGTCAACTAGCACGAAACCTAGGTCCAAGGCTTCTTGCTGACTGCCTCCAACCATCTAGTACCAACAAATAACTGGTTCACTTTGAAAATTCCTCCAGAAAATATCTCAGTAAAAAAAACCATATAATAATTTACTGAAATAAATAAATAAGTAAAAGAAAGTGTAAAACTGAAAATAAAAAAAATATGAAAGGTGAATAGTTCAGTATACTTAAAAACGTACCTATTTCTTGAAGAAGTGTGTTGCCTTTTTCATCTGACAGTAATTGATCCAATTTAGGTATACTGGATGATGATTGATGTGCTCGTCGGCTACGACGATGTTTTCGATCAGGTAGAAGAGATTTCAACTCATCTATTCGATTGATAAACTCTGTAGGAGATATCTTCTGAACAGTTTGTCTCTCAGGATGATTATTTTCATACTGTAAAAAAGCACAAAAGTGTGAAAAAAAATGTAAACTGCATTCAAAGTACAGTAATCTAGATAATCTTTCGATATAAACATTTCACATCACTGTACAAATAGAATATCGGTATTGTCACAAAATCCAATTCAGTATATGTTCGTTTTCTTCGATATAATAGGAAAAAATACACTATTAAATGGTGGGGGGACTGTTTAAATAAGCAAGTCCTGTTGGATTAGTTACTTCAGCTGTATTTTTATGCATCATTTCTTAATATAAAGTAATGGAGATGATTTGTTGCAAAGGTGGATGTTTTTGGTGCTACCGTGTTCTCTAAGATGAACACTTTACTTATCAATAAAATAACTCGTGATGTCTTCATTTATGAAGAATTTCAAAAGCTTACTTCATTTTGAAAACAAGCACTGAAGATATTGTCTAGAAGGATAATAAGAGATTCCCATCATCAAATCATCAACCTTGGAGAATATAATGACTCTAAGAAAATGTTACTTATTATGACGACAAACAGAAGTTTGAGGAAAGAATATGCTTTTCGAAAACCTTCCAGTCCAGCTCCACAGTTTTAATTCGGTTGTATTCTCTGAGATCGCTGATTTAATGGAGAAACGTTCATTGCCCCCTAGACTGTATCTTCAGCCCATGCTTTAATATTTTTAAGTCAACTTGTCTGAATTCTCCATGAATGAGACAACTGTATCTCCTAACAAACACTGTCGTGATTGGTTGTAAATTGACACCTTTATTGATCACCTTCATTGACTTGGAATTTCAACTTTCTTGTCTTGTGATTTATTTTTATATTAGTTGGTAAATTTGACGTTTGGTAATGTGTTTGTTAGTGGTTGATTCATCTGAGTGACAGGCTTCTAGAAATTTCCTGGCATTTTTGGTGGTTCCACTCTTTGATATTTCTACATTTTCTCAGTCAAACTGATATCCATAGCCATCTGCATGCATCGATATGAAAGAATACATGGTATGTCTTTTCACAGATAATTCTGATGAATGTAGTGTATACTGCAGTTCATGCAATATATTTCGTAAATGATATTGTTCTTATAATCTTTTACTGTTAAATCATTTGGTCTGCACAATACTGAATGAAGAGATTTTCTTGGCTTGTGTGCTGTGTCTGTTTCAAATGGTCTTAGCATTCTACTCATTATTATTTCAGAGATAGTCTTCACATATGGTGGCACGAATTTTCTTATGCTCCTTGAGGATGGTTTGTTGTTAATATTTCGATTTGAGTTTAAACATATTTTGATGAAATTGTATAGGTATTGATTCTTCTTGAAGACAGTTTGTAGAGAGTTCCTCTCTGTCCTCTTCAGCTTCGGAGTTCTGCAGTGTGTTTGAACTCTTTTAAACAATGTGTGCGCTGAGTTTCTTCTGACAGTCAATGGGTTATTCCATATTTTATCTCTGTGTGTTGATTTTTTATGTACTTAAGTTCCTAAATTTTCTGTGTTAATTCCCTTGATAAAGACATCTAAGAAAGGAATTTGTTGCCTGATTCTTCTTCCCTTGTTAATTTAATGTCTTCGAATTTGTAGCCGATCAATTCGTAGGTGCATTTCAAATCAAACCCGAGTTCAATGACATAAATTATCTGTGATAAGACACGACATGTATTCTTTCATATCGATGCATGCAGATTGTTATGGATATCAGTTTGACTGGGAAAATGTAGAAATATCAAAGAGTGGAAACACCGAAAATGCCAGGAAATTTCTAGAAGCCTGTCACTCAGATGAATCAACCACTAACAAACGCATTACTAAACGTCTAATTTATCAACTAATATAAAAATAAATCACAAGACAAGAAAGTTGAAATTCCAAGTCAATGAAGGTGACCAATAAAGATATCAATTTACAACCAATCACGACAGTGGTTGTCAGGAGATACAATTATTATATAATTCATGGAGAATTCAGACAAGTTGACTTAAAAATATTAAAGCATGGGCTTAAGATACAGTCTAGGGGGCAATGAGCGTTTCTCAATTAAATCAACCACCTCAGAGAATACAACTAAATCAGAATCACCCACCTGAGCTACAAATCTTCTCTTATTTCAGCTCTACAAATACATGTTTATGCATAATATTTAAGAATATTTGTTATTAATAATACTAATGTTTTTAAATATCATCGAGTTATTAGGATCAAAAGAATTACAGTGAGAAAAACATGTGTACATGATAATAAACATAAAAACATAATACTTAACATCAAATGAAATCAAGTACGAAGTTTTTATGACAATTAAATATTGTTAGGACACTGATGGTCAAGTTACGGAAACCGTCTCAACGAATTCCTTGTGAACACACAAGTTAGGCTTTTTAAGGTGATTCTCACGATTTCATTTCGTAAGGCAAAATTGAGAGTAGTAAGAATACGGTAGATAACTTTAAAAGCCTTGTTAACACTGATTTTGTGTACATTATCTGAAAGATGAGTTAGAATAAGGCTTTGAATAAACCTTTTCTGTCCCTTGCTTAGTCACATAGGATGATGTTCAGAAATCCGAAGATAAACACGCCTGATTGTACGCTCCACAGGAGCAATTAAACATCATGTGTCAGTGCATTCAGGAAAAGTGCACAGATGTCTCTGAAAAATGAAAGTTATTGATATTAGATGGTTGGAGGCTATCAGCAAGAAGCCTTGGACCTAGGTTTCGTACTACTTGGCACTCATCACCAAGGCGTACCTTAGACCTTGAAGGGACTCATATCTCTTCTGAGATTCAAATCCACATCACCCAGTGAGTGCTGCAGTCAGAGATGTTACCACTGAGCTATTCAGGCTCACGACTGACCTCCTGTAGGACTGTATTGGATATTTTTGATTGGACATTAGTCAATAACTAGTGTAATGTGTGTGTGTCTAGTTCTATCTTTGGTGCAGACTGAATTCTACCAGTCAAGTTTGCAATGTGGACACTATGCTAGGTGGATCGCCATTACGGTGCACTGTGAATTGTTGGTATTAATAGAATTGATACCGATAGAATTCAGTCTGCACCAAAGATACGCTAGTTACTGACTAGTGTCAATCAAAAAATACAAAACTTAGTCAAAGCATACCTTGTAAATTTCTGTACTGACACTTCACAGGTATAAGCTGTTAGATTCAAAAATATAACACACATTTCACTCAACTTTGCACTGAACAGTCAACATCCTAAAGTTTCATACACATGAAAAAATTAACTGCTTCATAGCCTACTGATATGAAAATAGTATCACTATTACTATTATTATTAGTAGTACTAAAAGACCCTATGGTGAAAATCAAAAATATCCAATGCAGTTCTACAGGAGGTCAGTCGCGAGCCTGAATAGCTCAGTGGTAGCGTCTCTGACTGCAGCACTGGGTGACGCGGGTTTGAATCTCAGAAGGGACATCAGTTCCCTCAAGGTTGCAGATACGCCTTGCTGATGAGTGCCAACTAGCACGAAACCCTATAGTGAAGGTGCACACTTTACCCTTCCCCACCCATGAAAACCAGTTGAAAGGAAACATATCTCTTACAGCATAAAATTTACCTGTAAAAAAATAATTACGCTTCACCTCTTGTAAAATTACAAAAAAGTTGACAATAGTTTTATTACGTGTAGAATTGTCATTTCTTTCATACTTTGTATTAATGGAAGATTAATATTCCTGAAACTATATGTCAAAGGAACCAGAAGTAGGAACAGGGATTGTGTCAACCAAATGAGCTCTAAAAGTTTTTGTTTTAAAACACAGATTTTCATTGGGGGGGTGTGTTATTTAAAGGTGTGCAATTGAATGAAATGTGTATACTTTAGTAAATTATTCTGCAAAAGAGCAAAAGTATTTATTTACTCGCCTAGACAGAAATAAATCAAGAAAATTAGATACCTAGGTTGGCAGAAATTACTACTGAAATGTCAATCATATATGTATATGTATATATATATATATGTATACGTCAAGAAGATTAACTCGCACTGGTTACGTAAAAGTACTTCAGTACACAATGCGGTTGACGTATCTGACATATAATGAAAAGTGGATTTGTAAAAGAAAAATTAGAATTGTAAAATAAGTATGCAATCAAGGGAATACTTATTCAAGACTTTATTTATTTTTAGATTCCAATAACGTTTTTCGACTTTATGAAATGATTTGTGTTTGTTAAGAAAAAGAAGGGTAAGGAAATTCAACCAGTCGGAACAAAAGAAGAGACATTTTAACCGATAAACTTTAAAAACAGTGAAGTTGATAAGACAGTCTTCTAAAAGTCAATCTGAACAAAGAATGTTCTTTTCAATAATTTCTCCTCTTCAGGTTTTTATTTGTTGTCGTTAAAATAATGGCCAGTTATGCGGTGGATACATTTTTTACCTAGAATAACAGATTAGTTATGGGGTGTCAAAATAAATAGTCGTATTTGTGTGATAAAAGTGCTAGGCTGAAATCGATTACAAAATATTGTAAAATGGAAGACAATAGTGGTGATTAGTCATGATAGATTGGTAGAATGTGGGGTATAAAAGGTGTCAGGTGAGTGGCTAGTGCAAAGTAGTACGTATTAAAGGGGAGGTAGTAAGACTGTAATGAGAAGTTCATCATGAAATAACCAACATGTGAAATGAAACAGGCGGAGGCATATATTGAGAAAAGAGATAATATCACTAATAAGTCCGGATAGTATAAATGGAAAATTCCATAGTACTGAGAGAATGTTTGCATGAAGGGTATAAATTGTAACGAATAATAATAATTGTAATAATAAGAAAAAAATGAAAAAAGCCAAGAGGGTTAAGGGGAAGAATAGCTCTTGGTGAGAAGAAGAATCACTAACCCAAGTTTGGCCACGGTAGGAACAGCGCTTGGATACAAAGTTCTGGTTTAGTCGATCTTATTACAAAAGTTTCAGCTATGTGTAGAAGACATTAGCGAAATGAACGTGACAACGACTTCGGAATTCGGTATATAACTCTGAAGGCTGTGTTGACTTCGATGCGATGTCCAGTATCGACCAAGTGTGACAGAGTCGAGGTTTTAATGCACTTATTTCCCTCCTTTCTGAACCAAGCTGGTAAATGTTCACAAACCCGAAGACGAACTTGCTTAATCGCACGCCCTGCATAGATTGGACCACAAGAGCAGTTGGAACGGTAAATGCATGAAGAACAGCTAAGGTTAGGTAAGACATCTTTTGGTTGCTGGGTGAACACTGGATGGCTACTGAAGGATAGGAAGAGATGTGCAGAGTAGAAAGTTCCCTTTATAGTCCTGATTAAACGTTGGCATAGAATCTCCGCAGGAGTATCTCCCTCGAATTGTAGACGTAAAAATAGAGGCTTTTTCTCCACCGTTGCCAGTTCCTGTTTACGACTATTGTAACTTATGTTGGCTTTAATGAACTTCTCTGGATATCCATTCTCGCTAAGAATGTTGTGGATGATCTGGAGTTCTTTCTCTGCATAGTCTTCGGAGCAAATGGACATTGCTCTAAATGCTAAGCACCTGATCAGATTACGTTTGTATTTCATCGATACGAAGCTAAGTAAGTGTGTACACTGATCTTTGGTCTCTAGTATTCTAAATATGGTTCTTTTGATGGAATCATCCTCTCTCCTCGTTAGTAAGACGTCGAGGAAGTGCAGAGAGTCGTTGTATTCTCCTTCATAGGTGAAATGAACCACTGGGTGTGCATTACTAAACTGGCTCAAAATCAGATCATTACGTAACCCTTAAATGTACACTAGGAAAGCGTCATCCATGTAACGATAATACATGTCCATTTTTAATATTTCATCTTTCAACTGACTATTTTCTAGTTTGCTACGGTAGTAGTGATGGCTGGACGTGTTTCTTTTGCACCCAGAGTTCTGGTTGTTTTAGGTGGATCGCAGTTGCCTTTACTGTTTGGAGTATTCGGCACCAAGAGGCTTTTGGTAATTTATTCGGTACTCAATATACGATAGACAACGATTCCTCAATACTGTCTCTACGATCAATCTGGACTGAATGACCTAATGTTGAATTGTTGATGATTTTTACTACATCTTTATTTAGCTACGCTAATATGTGTTCCCGAGCACGAAAACCTAAGTTCCTAAAGCAGCTGAAAATACAATTGACTCCACAGGAGCAGTTGAATTGACAGATGCAAGAAAAGATGGCTAGTCTAAGATGTTAATCTTTCAGTTGTGTAATCACACTTGGTCTTCTAAGATGTATCATTTCAATAAATAGAAACTCATTCTTGTTGTTTGCTTCAGTGAAATTACTTGGTCATAGTAAACTTTGATAGCATGAATATGTAACACGGGCTAGAAAGACTATTCTAAGAAGTTCAGGAGAAATGCTAACTTTACCTAATTAATCTTTTTCTTTTTCTAATGTGCGGGTTGACTGCAAATCTCTATAATCGCTAAGAAATACATGAATGGTATGATTATTCTATTTTAATCTGTATGACTGTATAAAATAACGTGGTTATTTTAAAAATATAAGTCATTGAAACGCTTCTGAATACTCGAACACGTGTGAGACACGAATATTGATTCAGGTACTGGATGATTATAAAAATCACTGAGTACACATACTATGATGAAGTGACTGATTAACTGACTGATAACAACTTAAAAATAAGTTAACTTCATTTATGTAAGAATTTAAAAAGCAAATTTTCCGTACATATCTCATATAAGATTACAGTTCTGTTTTTGATACCGATAAAGAGTGAGACATTGTTTCAGAATAGAACTTCCACTAGATGATCTACCTTTTACAAGAAGTAAATACAGACAGAGTGCGTCGGTGGCATAGCGGTTATTACGCTCGCCGACCATGCACATGGTTCGGGGTTCGATTCCTCGCCGACGCACTCCTTTACCTCGCTTACCCAGAAATAATGCTGGTGAAGAGGAAAGGTTGGGCATGAGGCTAACAACCCCATCTTGTAAAATAAACACTGCTACAGAAACTTCAAGCCACTACCTTGAAGCCCTATGTTCCACTGGGGAACGGAAGGAAAACAAATACAGACAAAACACACGGTAAATATTTCAATAATTTAGTCTATCCTCACATAAGATAACCAGACAGCACAAAGTTGCGGTTTAGAACTGGTGTTTCACTAGGTGCACATATAGTATATGAGTTAACATGTATAGTCTATAAGATGGCTCTTGCCATGCATTACAGATCACTCTGCACTTTTGATATTTAAGTAATGAAAGTTTTATGAAATATTTAATGCATTAAATTATTAAATTATCCGGAAAAGCTTAAGTAAAACAATACACTTCGAAAACAAATGACTTCAACAAAGCGTTGGATTTCTGTGAAATTAAACAACCCTGTTACTCTAATCTCATCTGTATAACCTTGTCTCTAACGGGAAATATTTACACTGTCTTTTAATAATCTTGTTATGTAATTAAGCTAAAGTGAGAAAAAGATTAGGCTTTTTCCAGCTTCTTTCATTCACTTGTATCATGAGGACAGAAAATAACAGGTATTGTGAGTTGCCGTGAATAAAGGATAAAGTCTTTAGTGTTTCTGAGATTAAAATTTACTAGATAGGATATCTAAGATAGAACTAATCAATACTCCTGGTATAATGCTGGATAATAGCGATGAAATAATTACTTCCTTGCTTCTTATCACCATCAACGGGAGCGATTTGAAAGAGGTTGTCTCAACTACAGGAGGAACGGACGAAGATGTCAAATCGAGAATCGGGAAGGCGAGAAACACATTCATCAACCTGAAACCAATCTGGAAATCTTCGTCGCTCAGCATCAACAACAAAATTCGGATTTTCAATACAAACGTCAAGTTAGTCAGTTCTTCCATACGGATGGATCAGAAACTTGGCAGGTCACAAAGAATATTTCCAACAGCCTGTTGCAGATCTTTATCAACAACTAACTGTCTTCGCTGGCTCTATACTGAAGATCAGATGGCCGGAAGGAATCACCAACAAGAAACTATGGGAACAAACAAAACAAGAACCAATCGCCCAACAAATATGCAGGAGAAAGTGGAGATGGATTGGACACTCACTGAGGAGGCCGTTGGGTGAAATCGCGTGTCAGGCCATAGCTCGAGTGGAACCCGAAAGGGACGAGGCGAGTGAGGTGTCCAAGGGTGACATGGAGGAGATCGTGTGAAGAGGAACTGAAACAGCATGCACTAACATGGATGCAAGTGAATAGTACAGCAGAAGACAGAAGCAAGTGGAGGCGTGCAGTTGAAGCCCTATGTTCCACTAGAAACCCAAGGGAACAATAATAATAATAATTTTATCGCTCGGCAGATAAACAGCTGAATTAACATTTCTATGGTCACAGTTTCGAATCCTTATGCCACCTGGCTTTCCACTTTGTTTAATATCTGTGATTCAGGATGAACTGTGGGTAGATTGGGTCAAAACTATCAACATTTAAAATCATGAATTGCTGGTTAGTTGTTTCGTCCCGATATAACACTTTTCAGAAATGCAACAAAAGTCTAGATAGTAGTTGGTTTTTTAATGAACAAAGACAGAGAGTGGTAAATTAAGACAAAATTAGTGTTTAATAATCCATAGCTTTTAATGATTCTTTGACAGTATTCTCCCAGGAGTTAACCATAGTTACATATCCTATCTTTCTAACGTAGAGCAAACAAAGCTTTTAATTGTTACCACACAGATAAAGACTAGTAATCATAAGAGATTTACTAGCCTAATATTTCAGATTCATTTCCAACTAAAAGTTCACACGTTTGGACACACAAATTGTTTATGAGATTCACATGATTTGTTTTTAAAGTGATTGCAATTCCAGGCAGCAGAAAATGATTTCCTGTTGAAGTGTTTATCCAGATTTCCATATTATTTTTTTCTTTTTTTTTGATGTGGTATTCTTTTTATAGCAATGAAATATAATTTTAAAATTTATTGAATAATGAAAATTTTTGTTACCAACCTAAGTAATCTATTTTGTATGAAAAAAGTCATTCTCACATGCGGAAAGTTGCCCAATCAGTAGCTGCTTCATTAGCCTCTGATTGTTTCAGTAAGTTGAGCCATTGTTACCATTCCTTCCACATGGAGCATACGGCTTCACCAGCAACTCTCCATTTTATCCTGTTCTCCAAGTTCCCTTTTTAGTTCATTCCATGACTGTCCATAAGCTTTCATTTCCTTCATGTCATCCTCAGATCTTTGCCAAACAAATTGTGTCACATTTCTGTTCCTCTTGAAGGATTGACGCAAAATGTCATTCAGTTGTCTCTTTAGCATGTGTCCGACTCCTCTTCATTTTATTGGGTATATTAGTTGGGCAACAGGCTGTCGGCTGGCTCGTTACCAGAGTTCCTAGTTCTAATTCGTTCTGGCCATCTGATCACTGGTGTGAAGTGTGGGTAGCTGCCGACAAAAGCTTTCAGCCAGTTGGGAATGGTTTTGGTCATGCGCCAACTTTCTGACCTATATAGAAGAACTGACATGACAGTAATGTTGGAAATCCCAATCTTGATCTTTAAGCATAATGAAACTGATTTCCACAGATCCTCCATTTTGACATCCTCATTTGCGTCGCTGGTAGTCAAAATGATGAAGCCCAAATCAGTGGAAGAAGTGACCTCTTCCAAATTTATTCCGGTGGTAGTGATTGGTACATGTCGTTGTTGTTGTTAGTGGTCGTCATCGTTGTTAAGTATCTTCATCACCTCTGTCTTCTTTATGTTCACTTGAAGTCTTGCCTTCGATGCCTGCCTCTTCCTCCAACTTACTAATTTCCCCCTGTAAGTTATCGAATTTATATGACACAAGATATAAATCATCCAACCATAACTTCTAGAGTCTTCTTATCAGCCCAACATACTCCTGTCTTCTTGCTTCACATGGTGTGGTACATAATTCAGCTCACCACAATAAGGAATATTATCGATGATAGTAGGCAGTTTTGTCTCACTTTTGTCTTCACTTTAGTGTTAATTGCTGATAAAAATTGAGTCGAGTGGGTGCATGGTGAGAATAATCAGAAGTAATGATTAGGCGTAAGATAACTAATCATTCTAATAAACTGTTGGTTGAATTAGGGAAAACAGTTGATGACCTGCCGAATAACGATAAGACAAGGGTTTTATTCCTGTCTTCACTTTCAACACCTCACTGAAATTTCCGTTGAGGATCACTTGACACATGCCATTGTCATATAGCTGTTAAATTAGGTTGATAGAGATTTGGGGCATGCCATAGTGCTGAAGTGGTTTCCAAATTACTTTGCGGTCAAAGCTGTCAAAGACCTCTTTGAAGTCGATGAAGTTAAGGTAGAGGTTTGACTGTCATTCTATGCTTTGTTCGATGATGACGTCCAGAGTTACTATTTGATCCTCACTTGATTCGCTTTCCTGAATCCAGCTTTTTCTGGTCGGAATTCTGCATCCAATACCTCTTTTATTCTCTGCAGGATGATGCGACTTAGTATTTTACTTGGCGTGGACAAGAGCATGATTCCTCGTCAGTTCTTGCAGATGCCTAAGACGTTCTATTTCGGTAGTGTAACAAGGTAGTCTTTCTTTCAATCAGTGGGCACCTCTCTCCCCCTTAAAACTTTATTCACCAATGGTATCAGGATGTTAGCTGAGGTCTGTGGATCCGTTATCAATGCTTTCATCCTTCGTGGCCTCCAGCAGTTTTATGGCATTCAAAACTTCTGCTTTTGTTGGAGGATTGGTGTCAACTGGCGCTGTGTGGTTGGTGTTGTTATTTCTAAATGATTTGCAGGTGGTGGTCAGTTCAAGATTCCTTTGAAGTGATCAGCCCATTGTTTTCATGCTTCTCCTCTTTGTCAATTAGGTTTCCTTCATCCTCTTTCACTGGCTTCATCTTCTCAGAAAGAATAAGTTTGTTTTCTGTACCCTATTCCGGGGAAACATGGAAATGTCATCCAGACGACAGTAGACGCCTTTGAGCATTTGTGATTTTAAATTCTATATTATTCTATGAAACGACTTCAAGTAAGCAGTCGAGTCCTCAGACTCAAATCAATCTAGTCCTTAAACTGCATCAATGTTTACTACATAAAAGGTTATACAATTTATTCTAATGATAATCAGTAAATCTAGTTAAAGAAGATTAGCATAGCTTACCTCCTGAATACATTTTTGAAGTAAATTTCCAAATTCTTGCATAATATTTCCATGAATGATATAACTGTATTGACAAACGGATTGTAAAATGTTGTTTGAGTGTTTTATGAAATTGGGCAATAAGTTTTCCAAACCAGATTGTAGAGTAGACAAGGTTCGCATGCTTTCTTCTTTCTGCTCATGAATTGCAGCAACAAATTGCTTGATAAGACGAAAAAATTAGAAGCTTATTAATTTTTTCAGTGTATAAACATTGTTAAATGAGTAAAATAAATAAGGCATTATAAACTTGTAAAAAATCTTGTAGTGCTGTACTTAGACAGCATATTGGCAAATATGATACTAAAATGAACTTCAAAGAAAGCAGGTGAACTTATTCGCGGGTATTAGTCATGTATGGAAAGTAGCCTAGATTCTTTAGTAGCAGAGCAGTCCAAGTGGAGGCCTAAATTTACAGTTGATGGTATTGTGTTATTTGACTTGGAAACAATGTAACTGATATGGATACATACCTCTATTTTTATTGTTAGATCTTGTTTTTCTTATTTGATTGTTCTCTGCTAACTCATTAGCATTTTTTCTTCATCTACTTATTCTGCAGATATGAAATTAGTAAATTAAATTACTATTCATGCTCACTGTATCTTCTATTGATAACACTTTTCGTCAAGTCAGTTCTTCTATACGGATGGATCAGAAACTTGGAGGGTCACAAAGAATATTTCCAACAGCCTGTTGCAGATCTTTATCAACAACTAACTGTCTTCGCTGGCTCTATACTGAAGATCAGATGGCCGGAAGGAATCACCAACAAGAAACTATGGGAACAAACAAAACAAGAACCAATTGCCCAACAAATATGCAGGAGAAAGTGGAGATGGATTGGACACTCACTGAGGAGGCCGTTGGGTGAAATCGCGCGTCAGGCCTTCGCCCGAGTGGAACCCGAAAGGGAAGCGACGAGTGGGACGTCCAAGGATGACATGGATGAGATCGTGTGAAGAGGAGCTGAAACAGTATGGACTAACATGGATGCAAGTGAATAGTACAGCAGAAGACAGAAGCAAGTGGAGACGTGTAGCTGAAGCCCTATGTTCCACTAGGAACCCAAGGGAACAATAATAATAATAATCTTATCGCTCGGCAGATAAACAACTGAGTTATTGTAGTCCTATCGGAAGCATTATCACAAAGAATAAAGGTGTCATCCATATATTGGCAATAAAATGAGAGCTTCCTGATAAGGTTGTTCAGAGGTCCATTTTCTAGCTTACTTAGAAAGAAATCAGCCAGAATTGGACCTAATGGGGAGCCCATTGCCACCCCGTCCACTTGCCTGTAATGCGTGCCGTCAAATTTGAAGTTTACATTCATGGTACATCTTAATATCAATTCTTTTAGGATTTCAATATGGATTCCAATGTTTATCGACTGCTTGTCCACTTGTTCACATATATAATTCTTTGTGATAATGCTTCCGATAGGACTACAATAATTACTGAATTCAATGAAGTAAATCCGGCTATGAAATTCACATGCGAGGAGGAATCCCAAGACAGAATTGCCTTCCTCGATGTCCTACTTACAAGAAAACCAGACGGAAGCATAAAAAGAAATTTACATAGAAAAAGTACTTGGACGGGACAATATACACACTTTCATAGCTTCGTTCCCATCAAATACAAAAGGAATTTGGTGAAGACCCTTAGCCACAGAGTTAGAGCTATATGCTCTGAGGAAGTAATTAAAGATGAATGAAACATTGTATATGATACTTTAAATGAAAATGGTTATCCTGAAAAGTTTATCAAGAAACATATGACGAAGAAGGCCGAAAAGGACAACCCACTATCTGTAAACAAGAAGCCCCTTTATATACGACTACAATTCAAGGGCGATAAACCAAGTGAGTTACTTACAAAGAAATTAAGAAAAGCAGTTCAAAGGACTTTTAATGCTGGCGAACTACACATCTTATTCTCTACAAGACCGATGGTGCTACCTCGACTGAAAGATGAAGTACCTAGACTGGCCACTTCAAATTGTATTTATGAATTCAACTGCGCTTGTGGAGCGAGTTATGTTGGCCGTTGCTCTAGGAACTTGATTTTTCGTGCTCGAGAACATATCCCACTATGGCTAAGTAAAGGTGTAGTTAAAAGTATTAACAGCTCGATATTAGACCATCTGGTGCAAACCGGTCACAAAGCCAGCGTAGACGAATCCTTCTCCATAATATACCGGGTGCCCAACAAACTACCAAAATCCTCGAAGCACCGCTTACTCCAAACAGCAGAGGCTATTGCAATTCGCCTCAAACAACCAGTGCTCTGTGTCCAAAAGAAACAAGTCCAGCCCCTACTACTGCCCTGGCCCTCAGTAGAGACTATAAACTCATGAATTTGTACCATTACCTTTCCTAATTCTTCTGATATTCAGTTTAATTGATGTTGATGCTGTTCAGCTGTAATTTATCAATATTATTGATTTGATGTTATTTAAACATTAATGTCGTTCACAAGACTAATTCATTCATTCATTATAATGTATATATAATTGTAGAACCTGATGATGAATTTATCGAAAAGAGTTCTCTTTGTTCAGTGTCTATTCTTTTGAAAATTTCATTTTTCAATAAGACCAACATAAAGCTTTCAGTTTACCAACTATGATGTGCTTGCAATAAACTAGAAATACTTTTCAACAATATCAAATATTTCATGAATTAACTCAATCTGTCAGTTATCATGTTTTTCATATTATTACACTGTTCTTTTTGATATGGCTATCTTCAATATAGTCCTCATCGATTCTTATCATCATACTAATTAGCGTAGTTTATACGTCCGGGGTTCGAACCCCGGCCGATGCCTTCCTTTACCTCGCTAAGCTAGTAATTAGACTGGTAAAGAGGGAAAGTTGGGCATGAGACTAGTAATCCAATCCCGTAAAAATAAAAACAAAGAACCACTGCTACGAAACTTCAAGTCTGCAGCTTGAAGTTCTATGTTTCACTGGAAACATAAAGGAATAAAAAATATAAAAAAAGTTCATTCTAACAATGGTGCTAATTGTAGCAAAAAAGTTCGTTGCTACGTTCACGTAAGGATATAAGTAACCTATATTGTTTGTCTGGATATTTGACATTAAACTCTGAATTGAAAACAATTTTATGAGGTATTTATTCTCACGGTTTTAGATTTCTCGGTAGTCTGCAGAAGTCAATGTTGCTCGATTGTCATATCTAGGCAGCAGGTTTCCAAGTTAAACATATAAAATCTCATTTTTATGATTTTATGCCAGTATTGCATTAGACTTGGTGCATCACGAAATGCATGGCCAATAGTCTACTGCCTTCGCTTCATAGTGAAGATAACACGACCAAAAAGGATAGGTAACAATGTTCTACTGAAGCCCAGTATTCCAGTGGAAACCAGTGGGAATAGTAATAGTAATAATAATTGCATCTTAAACGCTTTGGTTTTACTCGTGTCACTAATTCAAACCTGGGTATTTTGGGGGTATCCTTTATTATTGTCCTATGAATTATTCATATCAAAAAGGCACATTTGATCTCAGCAATAAATAACATTCAAAGTAAGCTGAAGCTCTTTAGTATTTCTCAACAGTTTTCCAAATGAAGCGAGTCAACATAAGTTATATAATAAGTAAATTCAACCTTTTTTTTTAAAGTCACGTTTTCACTTGTCAAACTTACTGAACTTTTTTGATTCTGATGTTTAACAGACGCATCCAATAATAAAATATCTAGTTCAGTACTATCATATTTTTGTAATAAGCGTTTTGCATGATTTAACAGTTGATTTAATTCATCCAAACGAGATATAACACTGGATGATAGTCTTCTCATCTAAACTCAAATTATTCAAATATACAATTATAAGGAAAAAAGAAATATCAGAATACAGTAATAATGCATGTATATAATAAAAATAAAAAAAAGGCTTTATCCCAAACAGTTCATCTGATACAGTCTGGAATTCTTAGCAAGTAGTACAATTTTGCACCTTATTTTCTCCCTACATTACATAGTAAGTGAGGGGGGGAGGAATAATTAACAAAACCTTTACAATCATAATGTCAGTAAAAGTATAAGTGTAAAATTAAAATCGCAAGTTAATGGAATGGGCGACATTGATATATATATGATTGTCAGTAAGTTGGGTGTCTTCACGCCAAACACTCTTACCATGACATAATTTGAGTGCCAAATAAGGTACCGTTGCGTTTCGTATTTAGTGGTGTGAGCATAAAGTTCTTTATTATTGCTTCTAAACCTACCTAGTGATATGCAAGTGGAGAGTTGTGAATAAAACGGATGCTCAGAGTCCGAAAAGATAATTTTTGCCAATTTATTGCATCATTTCGAGTGTCTGTACACAACAATGTTAGCAAGTTGATTTATAGGGCATACCACTCGCCTTACCGTCAGCTTTTGATACCCTTCTCAGTGCAATAAAGTCTTTTGTTAAGTGGCAAAGAAAACATAAAAGGGGAAGCAATAACGAAAAATATTCAGAACACAAAACTTAAAACCTTGTAAAAGTAGAGACTGAGTGATACCAGATTTTCCTAACTTTCTTAAGTACCTGCTAGTCTTAGTAGTTGAATGTATTCAGTAATTTATGTTAAAATTGTTTTGTGGGACCACTTTTGTTTAATCGAAGTGATTGAATGTTGAGGTGATCATCTGGTACATGCTGCAATCACATTTTTGCAATAGAAAAGTGAAATATTTGTAAAACCAAGTTATTGATAGGTGCTTGTTGTACACCAACAAAGTACTCAAGTATTTATGCAAGATTCACAGTGAAAAATGAATTTTTGTCAGATGACGAGTAAAATTAGATACAGAAACCTTTAAAGTTCTTGAGACTTGATGTAAGTAACTCATTTATCCGTTTGTTTTATACCGATTTTGAAGAAAGAAAAAACTAAATCCCACTAAGATGAGAAATATACTATAAGTGATACTTAAAAAGTTGCGATAGAGACATTCGATTGGTGGATTAAGTAAACATAGTTGAGTTAACCACAGAGAAGTCTAAGGTAATCACATGACTGAAAAGCCGAGAAGACAGAGGAGTAAATGGATTCATGCTTTTCCTAGAGTAACACTAACTGTATACTTTAAAAGCTTCTCTTGCAACTGAGTTACTGAAGAAAAATTGTCAAAAGTGATAAATTTGTGTTCAGTCAAATCAAAATCTGATTAAAAATTACCCTCATTTATCAACCTAGATCGGCCTGTTCTACAATATGACTAACATTCGACACAGTTCAGCTTACAAGTTGGTTGTTCTTGAAAAGAATATAAAATTATCTGTGAAGGCGATAAATAATGATCTCTTTTTCATTGTTAAATGTTTTACTGGGTCTAATCAACCCATAGGTCTTTTTATGATAAACTAGTATTTAAAGATATCATTTGTAACAGAAAGTTTTTAATACTTTGCTCATGATATGTTTTGCTAATAACACACGTCACAAGTAAAGTATTTCGCTGACGACTGGATTCAAGTTCCCCATCTAAACACTTGTGGTATGCTGCAAAATTAAATCCATATAGAATTTAACATATTGTCTACTTGAGAACCTTAATTTAAAACAAACTGCTATTTTAAGTTCCCTTGTTTTCAATACTTATTCTGAGAAACAACATTCTGATAGAAGCGATAATTGCAATCACTATCTTTGCATTCCACATATAAATCTGGGCAAGTTGATCAAAAGAAGCAATTAAATGTTTGACAGCATTAGTTAGATGAACTTCCATCAGTTTATATTCTTTAACTATGTGAAAGTAGAACAGAAAACAAATGTTGTGAAAACAAAATTTCAACGTGATTTACAAATTTCTATTTGTAGTTCACTTAACAGATGATGAGGCTATCACAACCTTATCACTTCATTCACAATAACGACCGATAAAGGAGTTAGAAGTCATCTGACAAGTACTATTTTCAATAATGACAACACTAAAAACCTTAAAACATTCACACTGGAGACAAACAATAGAAAGACACTTAGAATAATGTGAGTTGGTCAACTGACTACAAGTATTTAATTACCTTGAATTACATCAGTATACAAGCAACTTTAAATTATATTTAGAAATTATAAAGAAAACACAGTTCAATCAAACTTACATAGGTTTCTTGCATATGTATAATTAAGGAATTCAGTGCAGTTTCATAATCCTCTAGTAACTCCATAGGGAAACAATTAGGCGGATTACTGAGTACTGGAATATCACTATGAAGTTGTAGTCGATTGTTTTGTGTAAACATTTCTTTCAGTTGTGAGACAAAATCTCTCTGAGCGACTATAACATTCTATAAATATATATTTAAAAAAAATTAAATATGAATTCATTTATATATGCAACTGTGTGTTTACTTATGTACAGTGTATACGTTAAATTAAGAAATTTAACATTTCAGACAAGAATAATGCAATTTTTTGATGTCCATATTCTTTCTTACACTTTCAATATGGCAGTATTATTTAGTAAGGAGTTAGAAAAAAAACCGATAGAGGTTTATGCAGTTTTTATCCTGCGTAGAAGTTCTATATGTACTGATACTGAGCAACGGGAATGATCTCTGAATTATCTTTCAAAAAGGTTACAAGATCAATAAAATGAAATGAAGGTGATTTCATTGAGACATACAGAGATGTTAACTGATTGCTTGGTCTCTTCAGGGTAGTAAGCGTCAGGTTTGAAGACTATTAGTCATATGGCTGAAACCTCATCAAAGTGATAAACTATTTCATGATCGTTTGTGTAATTGTTTTACCTTGCCACATATTCCAAGTGGTTTAGTAAATTATTATTTGGCAGTCGGATGGTACGGTGATCCCTCCATGTCCAAAATTGGTCGAAGTGGTAGGCCTGCTTTGTGTACCTTTGGTAGACCATATAGTCGAGGGATAATGCATCCTGTTGGTCTTAGACGTTCAAATAGGTCCTCAGTTATGAGGCAGTCGTTCTTTATTCTCCTAAGGACATCTGTCAGTTGCTGTTCCATCTGCTCTGTCTTATTCTTCTCATTGTCTGGTTTTGAAAATTTATTATCATTAGAGATTAGAGCTGTCAACTTGTTCATATACACATCTCTGTCCACAAGGACCACTCCCGAACCTTTGTCTGGACGTGTAATGATTAGGTCTTTGTTGTTTCTCAAGTCTTTAAGCTGCTGTTTGTGTTCTTTTGTCAGGAGGTGTCGGGTTTTAGTTTTTGAATTGAGGTATTGATTGCAGCAGTCAGAAATTGTAGACTTGAAATGTTGGAGATCTGCATCAGAGACGGGTGTGATGTCTCTTGTTTGACTCATAAGATTTTCAAATTGGACATACGTGTGTAGTCTGTTACTGTATAGATTTACATCACAAAATTTCAACCCTAAAGATAGGGCTTCTAGTTGTAAGGTAGACAACCTGACGGAGGAGTGATTGAAAACAAATTTATCAGGGTCCACGGGAAACTTTCCCTGTACTTCGACGGATTTGAGGCTCCTGCTCAATTCAGATTTGATATTCTCAGCTCGTTTGCTTTGCACCAAGATAACATATTCATTAAACGATACTCTTTCACCTGATGATAGTTCGGAAAGAGCAGATGACCTCTGTGATATATTTCTCTGTAACTCGAATATACGCGAGCTAATTAATTAATTAAATTATTATTTGTCTATTCTTTTAGCATTTTGTAATTTGTAATTTTAACCATATGAGCGGATATAGTTCAGTCTACCTTATTTTGCTGATTTATTAATCAACAAATATTAGTGTGGCAGAAATTAGTGAATAACATACCTTAGTATGTCAGATCTTCAGTCCTACGGAAGATGAGTGAACCTATTACAGACAAACAAATAATCTCAGTAATAACCTAAATGACAAGAACAGTATTGTTCACTGCTGTCACACATCCTTAATTTTGCCAATTTGAATTCACCCTTAATAATAATATTTTCTCTAAATCACGAAAAAAAAATTAAAATGAATGTGGAAGGACATTCTTATGAAATGACTTTTCATTCGTTTATATTTTGTATATCTTGAAATGTTTAGGAAAAAAAGAAAGGCATTAAATGAATACTGGAATTTTCCAGTTAATAGAGATTAGTGTCATTTTGAAATGTCCGGTTTTGGGGACAGAATCACTGTAGTCTATTTTATTAAATTAATAATCCTTATTAAGACATAAAAACAAAGAATTTAGCAAAGAAAATTCTCTTTTCGATGACAGACAATAACGATCATTTTCTTGTGTGTGTGTTAACGTTTGATAGAGAGTGGAAATACTAAAGTGCGATAATATTGGCGTGTAGGATTGTGAATCACAATTGATTAGATATATGAAAGAATGCTCAGCCGAGATATTCATTCATCGCTATTGCAGCATATAGTAGATACTGACAGCGCAGCATCTGACACAATGTTTAATATAGTCTACAAAATCCAACAAAGTTTCCTGAAAGGGATACAAATGCATTTGCTTTGTATAGCAGAGACTTTGGTGATGCATAATATAAAGCTAGAACTTTGTGTACAAAAACAGTTTGTACAATCTCTTTCATTACCACTATCTTGATTTTGTTATCCTTTCTTATTCCATGCTGCATTTTTGTTTTATTTTGTTATGTTATCAAATTCTAACAATTTATCGAGTTTACTATTTTGACAACATTTAGCTCATTCCATGTCTCCAACATGCTGTATTCACATATTCACATGTCCGAATGTACTTTGTCTTCTGATCATCTATTTCATACATTTCTATTGAGCTGTAGGTCGACCTCTATTTATTTAGTTACTCATTCATACATCTAATCAGTTGTAACTCACAATCCTATGCACCAATATTATCGCACTTTATTTCCACTTACTGTCAAAAGTTAATACCCACACCCACACAAATCATCATTATTGTCTATTGTAATTCATATATATATATATGATTATACAGTTATGAAAATGAAATCGTTGAAAAGAGAATTGTCTTTTTTATTGTCCAATGAACCAAATAAATCTCTATTACAAATCATTGGGCTTTCTAACTGATAAGCTTTACAACTGGGGTATGCTAAACTTGTTTATATTTGCATTCATGAGAAAGGTAGGTATATTATTAGACAATATTTTTTTCGCTATGTATTACTTGTTACGGAAGGAAGGGTAGGTATTCATCATCATAATGACTAGTAGGAGGCTTTATAGGCGCCTGAAAACCCGACGGAATATCCTTCACTGACCGTTTAATTTTTGTCTATAAGTGTACTTTTATTTAGGTGATAACTCATTATCCTAGTTTGGGAATCATCGGCAGTACGCACCCACTAGCACCAGGGTTCGAACCCAGCGCCTTCCGGTTACAAGGCAGGCTCGTATACCATTCAGCCACTGAGATGTGATTCAATGACTCATGAATTCTAAATCCTACCAATTTGTGATTTAGCGCGACTCCAATCATTGTCGTTGGTGGGATATCCATCCACACAAGTGACATCTAATTGGACCTCACTGGTCACGACTTCTCACTAGAACTCCAGGAAACTCCATCCTATAGCTCGTCAGTTATGCGATATCTATTTATTAGAAAATAATGTAGGAAAATCAGTTTTAACTGAACAGTTTCCAGTTAGCCACATTACATATAAGTGCAATCAATACACAGAAATTATTCATCTTATTCAATCTCATTAATTTAATTGCCAATCCCTTGCATCACAGTACTGTGGTATTTCCCCTTTATAACGGTAGCCACAAATTTTAATGTGAAATAAATATTAAGAGGTAATTACTATTTACAAGCCTCAGCGTGCTAAAAAGTTTCTCTTACGTTACGAGTGAAACATAAGGCTTCAAACCAGAGCTTTAACGTTTCGGTAGTAGTAGTAGTAGTTTTATTTTTACTGGGTGGAGTTGCTAGCTTCATCCCAACCTTCCCTGTTTACTGGCCTTACTACAGGCTTAGTGAGGTTTGGGAGCGCGTCGGCCAGAGATCGAACCCTGGACCACGTGAACTTTTGTTGGAAAGTATTTTACCGCTGAATTATCGACGCTAATGGGATTATTCATTTCAAACACTCCACGAATATGAAGAGTATAACTTTTGTATATGCTTACTTTTACCTAGTTGCTAATTTTTGTGAATTTGTTTGACTTTGTCCACTTTCGTGATTGGCGAGTGATTCTTTAATCTCACAATTATTTCAAATTTCTGCATCAATTTGTATAGGATGCTTTATATCACACATGAAAATACGCTTAGTGAATCCTTTAACCATTTTAATTATTATTATTATTGTATCCTTTAATTCCTAAAGGATTATAGGGCTTCAGCCACCCACGTCTCCATTGCGTTCGGTTCTCTGCTAGAGTCTTCACCTGGCTCCAAGTCTGCCCACATGATTTCATCTCCTCTTCACATGACCTCCTCCAAGTCACCCTCACACTGACGACCAACTCGCCGCTTCCCTTTCGGGTTCCACTCGAGCGATGGCTTGTCTAGTGATGTCACTTGATAGTTTCCTCAGAGGATGGCCAATTCATCTCCATTTCTTCCTGCCTATTTGTTTCACAATCGGTTCCTGGTTGGTTTGCTCATTACCAGAGATCCATCTCTGTTGCTGATCTTTTCTGACCGTCTGATCTTGAGTATTGAGCGAAGACAGCTGTTGGTGAAGGTCTGTAGTTTGTTTGAGATGCTTTTTATTTTTTATTTATTATTATTTTATTATTCTTTTATTTTTAATTTTTATTTTTGTTATTTAAATTGGGTGACCTTTGTTCTGATGTTATCTTTGTAAATGAAACACTAGGAATACTGTGATTCTTATTCTAAACTTGTTTAGTTTATTATATGGATGAAAAAAGCAATTTTCACACAGTAAATATATCGATTCAAATATGCTTTTAAGAAAAGTACAATTCAGTGAATGTATAGTAGGAGGAAGGTAAGTAGAACTCTAATTTTAACAAGTCTTATCACCAAGTTGATGATTAACCATAAGTGGACACGTGGATTGATGTGAAATTCGTAAATACTCACAAAAAAACAACAATTACACACGAGTTCATGTACTTCTCTTACAAAAACAATCAATATTTAACACATAAGGCTAGATGGCAACATTGAATAAGTGAATACAGTTTAGCAACGATTGAGATGGCTAGGACATATGTTACGCATGCCCAGCAAACGCCATCCTTGGCACGGAATGCTACCCAGCAGCGGATTAGGTTGGCGAAGAGCTGGTAGTGTTCAAACCAAAATCTGGAATCAGTCCATGACAGTTAGCTTCAGCCATGTAGGAAGGTGTAGACTATCAGGTTGGGGTCCTCGGGATTCTAAGAAGCAATTACTGGAGACAATTAGCGATACGACTCAAAATCGTTCCTAACGAAGCAGATGCATTCACTCTTTGTGATATACTATACCAATTGAACTCTATTATTCTTCCATTTTTTTAATTCTTTCCCCTCCACATTTATGCTTATTATCGCTGTTTTGAATATTTGTTTTACTCTTTTTTGTCTTCCTTTGTGTCAACATGGAGTTTGGCGACTCGAACAGCTCTCCAAAGTCCTATGTTGAAACCACTTAGTCAACAAAGCATGTTGTGTATTTATCAACCTCCTACATTTCAGATCGTTTTATCCTAAAGTTATTTTATCATATTTTCATTGCACCTTCTTTTTAAAAAAAAACGAGTTTGAACATGTATAGTTTGGTCTTATAGGAAACAAAATGATCTATAAATCATAGGCAATATTGTTATGACAAAAGTTATGGTGTAACATAAGGTCATACTCTACTATCACTTATTTAAACAATAAGGCACTGTTTCGGTAGTGCAGGAGTAGAAAGTTCGCTAGCGATTCAAGTGATCTGAGGTTAGATCCCCTGCCTGAGCGCTCCGAAACCTCCCTAAGCCGGTAGTAAGGCCGGTACACAGTTAATGTTGGGCTGAGGCTGGCAAAGCCGCGCTGTGAAAAAAACTAATACTATTAAAACATTTAAAGCTCTGGACTGAAGCCCTATGTTCCACTGGGAACGTAAAGGAATAAAAAAAGATACCAATAAGCTATTACACTGATAAATGATAGTTTAGAAACTACTAAATAAGTTGGATAAACTTTGATTACCATTCGTTCAAAATGCCGTATTGTTTGGCTGAAGCAATTTACTAAATACTCATCATTTTCTGTCTTTTAAGGGCGTACAGAAGCTTGGAATTTAATAACACTGACCTATTAATCACGTATAATATGCACGATTAATTGTACTAGTTCACACTGTCACAGATATCATCAAGTTTGATTGAATGATTCAGAGTCAAATATCTCGCTTAAAATGTGCATAAATACTTTAAATATTTTCTTACAATACATTGCTACTTTTCAACTGAGTGTTTAAGATTCATAAATGGTACTTAAAGTTAACTAGACAACATAATTATGAGTTTTCCAGAAAGAAGATAAAACTCAGTGCTAGAGAACAGAATTATTTTCCGAATTTCGCAGATCTAACTCGTATATATATATATATATATATATGATTTATAATCGTCAGTATCACAACTATCAAAACTAATCATTATTTTCTAAGTGAACAAGCAAACCCCAGCGGAGTTTTTTTTTCAAACATTAAATATAAGTAATATTTTCTTATAATTTATAATTCAGGTTAGACCACAGATTGATACCAGTTAGAGAACCACTGGAAAACCTGGGAGTACTGCTGGACAGCTGTTTCAACCTAGTTTGGGACCCATTGGCAGTTTTCTCCCACTGGGTTTCGAACCCAGGACCTTCTGGTTACAAGGCCAGCGAGCTCGTATACCATTAAGCCACTGGGACCCGATCCAATGGCCCATGAACTCTGACTTCTCCCAATTCACGATATAGTGCAACCGCTAGCCAATGTCTTCGGCGAGTATTTGTCCTCACACCCGACCTGCTGCACCCTACTGGTCACGACTTCTCACTGGAACCCCAGGTAATTACCTACCTGAATAGGGCAAGTCGCTAGTGAGCATCTCATTGATATTCAAGTATTGGTTTGTAGGGATTTGATTGATTGGTTACAGGATTTCATCATGAGCTGACATTGGTTAGAGAACTATTGGAAAACCTATAGAGGGTGCTGGACAGCTGTTTCGTCCTAGTTTGGGGCTCTTCAGCAGTACGAACCCAGGACCTTCTGGTTACAAGGCGAGCTCGGGTACCATTTATTTATAATATCAAGAAACAGGATATAATCCAGACTATAAAAATTATTTTCATGTTACCTGCATTGTTTTATAACGAGATTCAACCGCATCACGTAAAAGTGTACACGAGCTTTCTAATTGATTGATCGTTTCTCTTTCAGCTGTAAACTTTTGTTGAATCTACAAGTAAGTTTTGCAAATGAAATAGTTGTTTAATAAACAAAAAAGGTATTTTTTTGTCAAACGAACAGTAATACAACTAAAGGTATGAATAAAATTAGAATAGCATACAAGGAAATGCTTCCTTTATGCATTACTGTAAGATGATAATAATAAACACTATGGGAGGAACTGAAATCAGTTTCCTTTTTTGTGTGCTGAAAATCTTCTACATGCGCACTAAACTGAAAATTTGTGTAGAATTTATTCATTTGGAATATCTTTGGGGAATGCGAAAATGTCATGTAGTTCAGTGTGCTGTAATCAAAACAAAGTAAGTACTATTACATCTACACAACAGTATATATGGGAATAAAAAAAACAAAGGTACAACTTTTAATTACATGCCCAGACATCATCGAAGCATCTGCACAAGAAGCCGCCGACATGTCAACCTGAGACCAAGCACTTCGGTCCAATCAATCGACGGGAAAATCCAAAATTGAATTAAATAATTACGATGACCCGTTGCACAAGAGGTGGCTCTCGTGGCCCAAGTGGTCTAGTGGATAACGCTTTAGCGTTTGAAACTATGGGTACTGGGTTCGAGCCCTGATGAGAACATCATCACTCACTGCGGAATGCAGGCACATCCAGTTGACGAGTCCCAAACAGGGCGAAATGCGCATCCTGGATCCCACTGCTAGTCACCATCCACCAATTAACTTCTAAAGGTACTAATGGTTATTAGGATGAAAAGTCCTGCTGCAAATTTGAACCAGAAAAAACTAAATAATTCAACGTAATGCTGACAAGATTATCAATAGCCGAACCATAAATGTTATGAATTTCCTGAAATAATTTGACTGCCAAGTCAGATCAAATCATTATAAAATTACTCTAAATAATTTCATCTGTGTAAATAAGTCAAAGCTGATTCTGCTGTAAAAGCTGTAGTTTACACAGCAAAACGCTCAGAAAAATTTTGTTTTGATATGTTCAACACGCTGAGGTTATTTTAAGTGATTTTATAACGATACTGAAAAGGCGTGAATAAAATTCAAGATGGCAGAGAAGGAAATTAAGAAAAATGAAAGATTTAGTATGATAAGGGGTGAAATAATGGTAAAATATTCAAGGATAGATTAAGGAGCAGGAAAAGCTGTACACAAAAGTTTTCAGTTTAGGTCTTAAGTAGAAGATTTAGGGCACACGAAATGAAATTTGATTCAATTCATTCAACAGTGAGTATTGTTCTTGCTTGACAAAAGTTACTATCGTTATACTACGTGATCACGAGGGTTCAAGTAATGATATTCGCCTGAAACGACAGATGCTTAGATTTATGAAACAGCACAATGATGACTAATTACTACATGTCTGCCTGTTATCATTTTTAGGTCTAAGAATTAGTCAGAAGTACACTGAAAACAAATCAAGGCATCTTAGTGTTCAAGAATTGGTTTGTAGGAATGTCAGTGATTAATGCTTTCAATTTATCACAGTTTGACATAAGTAGTGAACTCAGCTTTCATTTTCCACAGCCTCACAAGCACCTAGCAAAGGAATGCCTGGTGACGTGAAATCTAAGTCGAAAATGCCTTCATACAGGTAATTAACTCATACCATTTAATATGAGATCGGGAAAGCAAGGCAAGCTTTCATTACTCTCAAGTCTATGTGGAGGTCAACAACACTCAGCATCAAAAATAAGATCCGGATTTTCAACTCCAATGTCAAGTCAGTCAGTGCTACTATACGGATCAGAGACTTGGTCAGCGCGCCATAAAGAGCATCTCAAACAAACTACAGACCTTCATCAACAGCTGTCTTCGCTCAATACTCAAGATCAGATGACCAGAAAGAATCAGCAATAGGGACCTCTGGGAGCAAACCGACCAGGAACCGATTGTGAAACAAATAGGCAGGAAGAAATGGAGATGAATTGGCCATCCTCTGAGGAAACCATCAAGTGACATCACTAGACAAGCCATCGCTCGAGTGGAACCCGAAAGGGAAGCGGCGAGTTGGTCGTCAGTGTGAGGGTGACTTGGAGGAGGTCATGTGAAGAGGAGATGAAATCATGTGGGCAGACTTGGAGCCAGGTGAAGACTCTAGCAGAGAACCGAACGCAATGGAGACGTGGGTGGCTGAAGCCCTATGTTCCTCTAGGAATTAAAGGAACTAATAATAATAATAATTTAATATGAGAGAAACACATTGCATTAAAGTGCCGTGCCCTTTCATTGCATACTTCACAAGTAGACCTTAATCAATACCTATTATTATTCGTTCCGTGCGTTCCATGTGGAACATAAGGCTACAGAATTACATCTGTATTATACTCTGTTCTCTACAATCAGTCAAGTTATTATTTATATATTTATCTAATACCTTTACATTCCGACTGGAACTTAGGGCTTCAAGCTAGAGCAGGGGTTTTTGTGTGTGTGTGTGTGTGACACAGTCAGTCAATAATCAGGATTTATTAATAATGTATACAATTAATCACCAAGTCATAGTTGAACTATACTTCCACTTCCAAGTATTTTGACAAAGAAATACGATAACTTACTCTTCGACTAACTTCTGCACTGCAAGTACGTGCTACTTTTGTCAGTATTCTTTTGGTAGTTTTATCAACCATATCCATGATAGAGGTTTTATTTGTTTCATCAGATGCACTAGTACCTATGATGAGAATAATTAAGAAGTTGATAAGTTAGTTATATTTGAAATTATGTTTAGTTTGAGGTATAAATAAATAAATAACATTGTAGAGGAAAATAGAGTTTCTACAGTGAAGCATTATTCCCACTGTTAGACACTTGAAGAAATACTAAGCAGAAGGTAAACTACATTTTTGCAACTTATCTAGCAACTGACGTCTTATAATACTTAAGCTAATTACTTTGGTTTGAGTTGTAGAGCTCCAAAATATCACTGATGCTTTTATTTATTAAGCAACAGATATATGTGATATAATGTCTGCTTACAAGCAATCATAAACTTTGTATTTTGATAAGAAGCAGCAGTTTTATATGGGATATTGCATACTTCATGAACATAAGTACTTAGAGGTTATCTTCAGTAGTTTTCCTAATAGTTACTGAAATTTTTCTTCCTAGTTAATGAAGTTATGATCTGAGTACATTAAGGAAAAGAGGTGTCTAGATTATTTATGATGAGACGGTGCTAGAACTGTACTGTCTTAGTTCAAAGGAACTTAAAACAACACATGAAAAGAATAAACAGAATTAGAACAACACTGCGATAAACTAAAATAAATACCACAAGAAATAAGGTAATTAAATGCGAATCAGTGGAAATATTCAAAATTTTAATCGATTAAACATGACTACCTCTGTATCTTTCTAATCGAACTCGAGGCATTTTACTATCAATCTGTGATCGAATACCCACCAAAATTAGTAATCTAAATCTTGCTTGGCTTAGAGTAGCATGAAAAGTAGTCGCAGATGGATGCCATACTTGTATCAGTCTACTGTTGACTTTCTTCAATCCTAATCTCACTCAGTCGAACACATTTGTCATGTAAGTGAGTAGTAGTCTGTTATGATTTCTGCGCTAATATGATAAAAAGTGTCTTCCTATACAATAAAGAATAAATAGTCAGTTCCAGATAGTTAGTCTAAAACTTAAAGACACACACACAGATACAAACTAACAGGTCATTTTCAAAATACAGATGGAATCAAACACTGGCTTAGTCAACTTTTTACTATTACTGTATTTCTCTAACTGATATGCTTACTTTTCACTTTTTCATCTGACTTAACAGAGAACAGATGAATGTATAGTTATGAATTTCAAACTTAAATTATTAGCCGGGTACTGAATGAAAGACTATGAGGTACAAAGCAAAATGATGTGACTAAAACTCTACTCATTATTTGCCAAATAAGTTCTATTTGAATTTACTTAAATACCCTCGTTTTTCTTTCAACTAGCAGGTACATCCAGCTGACGAGTCCCAAACAGGACGAAATGCGCATCGTGGATTCCACTGCTAGTCACCATCCACAAATTAAGTTCCTTAGATTAGTTTGAAAAAAATACAGAAGGAACATATTTGCAGGACGAAAACGGCTTATGCTTTCTATCTGACTGTCTTTCATCATCTGGTAACATTTAAAAGTGACGAAGGTTATTATAAAGGAAAAGATGTATAACACACTTCATAAATTATTTCAACTCAAAAGGGCATAGATGTGGGACAGGACATATGAATGCAAGTTAGTTAATAATCTAGCAATCAGAGTTTATTTATACATAATGTGAAGAAAGGGGCGTTTGATGGGAAAGGGTGGAACAAAGGAAAGAAATTGTAAGTAAAAGTAAAATTATTACGTAAATACACAATTAATTTAATTGGAATATTATTAATGAGCTCAAGTCAGTGAGTTGTAAACGGAAACGAATTGTGACGCAACAAAGCGAAACACAGAAACGGAATTGAGACGTCTAATTACCAGGGAAGTGAGAGATTAATCATACTATCTTTTTGTATACAGAGATTAGATTGAAATCTTTTGATAGCACTGGCTTCTGCAAAGCGAAGTAGCCACTGGTCTTTTCTGTATACTGATTATATGGAGTTCTATCGAACAAAGTTAATAACCCAATCATCATTTTTATACAGGTGCATTCAGATTAGACAATATCAGTAGTAATCACAGGCTGGATCATTTAAAATTGCTGAAAAAATTCGGTGACTATGCTTACAGAAGACTGACTATTACTAGGAAGAGCAGGGAATCAGACTTGTTTGACCCAAATAAGTTGTTTGAAAATTTAATATATCCTATCTGTGTTACTTCTGTTGTAAGGCAGTTATCTGATAACTTAAACATTTTCTCATAATAAATAATCGTTGTACCAGTTTATTTACTGCAATAAATTTTCGCACCCCTAATTTGTTAATACCAGTACACGTATTAATACAGATTCTAAATGATGTAAGTGAAGATGGATCAGACACACACTGAGGAAACCGTTGGATGACATGTTGTACCAGGCTCTCAAGTGGACCTGGAAAGGGAAACGACGAGTTGGGCTTCCAAGAGTGACATGCAGGGGATCGTTTGAGGAGGATATCAGAGACTATTGGCAATTTTGAAGCCGGCTAAAGAGAACTTCAGAGAACAAGATGAAATTGAGATGTGTTGTTGAAGCCCTGTGTTCCACTCGGAACCCAAGGGAATAATAGTAATAATAAATGCTATTTTTGTTTCACAGTTAGTTCATTGCCTGTCAGCGTTTGCATTACTTCCCACATATTGCTTTAAAGTAACTTAATAGTCACTGCAGTCATTAGTTTCTAATCCCTTAACAACAAACTTCTTTTAAACGTAAACACCATTGAATTTTAGCAAAAATATTATCTTCAAAAAAAAACACTTCTACAAAACATTCTTGGCATAAATGTTTGCAAAAAACAACCCAGCTAGAATGATGACATCATTATTCAGAAGAATCGATTTTCATGTGAATCTGAAAATATCTATTCACTGAAGTGAATTGTGTATTGAGTGAGCCCTTAACACAAGGCATAAAAATAAACTGCTTTAAAAAAAAACCGCAGACATTCCAATAATGCTACGTTTCTTTGTAAGGCAAAATAAAAGCAGATATTGACAAAACATGAGTTTATCACTAAACAGTAGTAAGAATTTGATTGAAATTACAATTTTACGTCACCGCTGCTAAAGAAAAACCCTTCATTAACTATATATATTATATAACCCTTTATAAGATATACATAAAATATATCAGTAATAGTATTTTTAAAACTTAAAACGGCATGAATGAATTGATGTTTACCTAACTTGACATGTCATATGAAGTCTTTTGATAGTCGGTTTTATATATTACTGATCAATCGATAGTCTCAAAATTCAATGATTATTAAACGTGTACCAGTCTGAAATGCTATTGTGTGGAATAGATTGTATATTTTAAAACAATGAAAGTCTGGTAGAGTTAGCATATTAACAACCTAAGTAGACTGACTATAAGACCGTGAAAGCAGCATCAAAAGGGAATTATCTACCTACATAAATCTTTCCATCGTTTCACTTCGTTGACATCATAGGCTAATTCATTAAAATTATCAAACATTTGCATTGTTGCGGCACAATCTGGATGACTGATTGGCGTTACCTAGATGTAAAGGAAAGCAAATTCAAAGTGAATTTTAGAACAGTGAACAAGGTATGTTAATTGCTTAACTGCTTGGGAGAAAATTACACCTAAATTTCGACTTTATATTTCACAATATTTAATATTTCTTTAAATTTTATTTGTAGGTTGATTCCATACAGTATTTTGGTACAAGTATGGAATTTTCAGTGTGTGATATCGGTAGCCCAAATTTAGCAGGCCGACCATTTGATATCAGGTGTGAATCGGCCGGGGATCGAACCCCGGACCATGTGCATGATCGGCGAGAGTCTCAACCTCTGTGCCCTTGGGTTCTGAATGGAACATGGAACTTCAAAGCATGTCTACACTTTATCCTGTTCCCTTCTGTTTTTCTTAGTTGGCCCCACGATTTCCCAAAGTGTCTCATCTCCACCTCGAACGATCTCCTCCATGTTACTCTCGGACACTCCACTTGTCTCCCACTCAGGTTCCAGTCGAGGGACTGGCGTGCTCTGTCACCCGATGGTCTTCTCAGCGTGTGCACAGTCCATCTCCATTTTCTTCTGCATATTTGTTGAGCAATAAGTTCTTGATTGCCTTGTTCTCATAGTTTCTTCTTGGTTATTCTTTCTGGCCATTTGATCTTCAATATAAAGGGAAGGCAGCTGTTGATAGAGGTTTTCAGCCTTTTAGAAATACTTCTTGTGACGTGCCAAGTTTCTGACCCATATAGAAAAACTGACTTGACATTGGTGCTGAAAATCCGAAATTTGCTTTTTTTGCTGAGTGTAGAAGATTTCCAAACTTGTTTCAGAGTGATGAAGGTCTTCCTTGCCTTTCCGATCCTGGCTGGTTTTGACATCCTCATCCGTGCTGTTGCCTGTAGTTGAAACGATGCTGCCTAGATAAGCGAAGGAAGTGAATTCTTCCAAATTTATTCCGTTGACAGTGATTAGTTCCCTTTGTGGTTTTCGGTTATCTTTACCACCTCTGTATGCTCTATTTTCACTTGAAGTCCTGTCTTCGCTGCCTGCCTCTCCTTCCAACTTATCGGTTTTCTCCTGTATGCTTTCGAGCCTGTGTGACACTAGACATAAATCGTGTGTGAAATCCAAATCTTCTATTATCTTCTTGCTCCCCACAGCCTGACGCATGATCCAGTCCACTACAATTAGGAATGTCATCGGCGATACTAGGCACTGTGACGCGATTTAGTATTTTACTTGACGTGGACAAGCACATGATTGCGAGCCAGTCCTTGCAGAGGCCTAAGTCGCCATTCTTCGGTAGTTTGACAAGGTAGCCTTCCTTACAATCAGTAGGTACCTTTTCTTCTTTCCGAACTTTTTGCGACACTGGCGTGAGCACACCCATTGCGGCGTCTGCATTCTTTTTCAGTGATTCCAAAGAAATTATGCGTAATCCTGCTGCCTCCTCGAGTGGCTTTCAGCAGCTTTATGGCATTCATAACTTCTGCTTTTGTCGGATGAAGGCTGTCCACTTGAATATCTGTCTCAGTTAGTGATACCTCTGGAAGAGTTTCAGGCGATGATCAGTCCAAGAGTCCTTTGAAGTGATCAACTCATTGTTTTCTTTGCTTCTCTGATTTAGTAATAAGGTTCCCTAGACCATCGTTCATTAATTTCAACAACGTTTGTACTCAGTCTCTATTTCGTCATTATGGTTATTCACATCTACCACAATCCAATTAAACAGTTCAGTTTAACTGATGAATAGACGAAATTTTAATTAAGAATAGATGTATAATTTTATTCAACTTATTTTTCTACAAATACTTACATCTTTGAGTAATTCAAATAGTTGTTTTAATTTCACCAATCGTTGAACTGGTTTAATTAATTCATCATTTAAACTCATTATATTTGGACGTTCAATCTGTAAGCGTTTAAATCCCACCATTGCAAACTTTTGAACTTCTGGGCTCTATAGGAGAATTGTAAAATCAATAAACTATAAATAACTCACATATATTCACAGTAACTTTTGTTTTTACTTAATAAGAGATAGAGGAAACATATAAGATTGAGTTCGATAAAAAGGCATTGATTATCACCACATTGATTGAATGGTTAAACTTTTTATTTTCTTCTCAATACATTTTATTTTTATTCCTTTACGTTCCCAGTGGAACATAGAGCTTCAAGCTAGAGCCTCGAGGTTTCGGTAGCAGTGGTGTTTACTTTTACGGGATGGGTTTACCAGACTCATGCCCAACCTTCCCCCTTTACCAGCCTTATTACTGGCTTAGAGAGGTAAAGCGAGGTAATATACTTCAGTAATTAATTTATTCTGATATTTGAATGCATATATGTGAAATCTAATCAGCATGCTTGAAATGGCTCTTGCAGTTACAATCTATAAACCTGCGAAATTCATACAAATTTAATAACATATTTTGTTAACTAATAGTGACAAGTAATTCACGCTTAACAGTCACAAATGTAGAATATTTCCCTTATATTATGTATGAATGCTGGTTATAATTCCTGCTTGGTAGGCAAATTTGGATTTGTTGCACATAATGTTAACGTATAAGTTTTTAAAAAACGATGATAGCCTCTCATTGTTAACTTCTCAGACAAAAAAGTCTATGATTTTATGGGAAAATAATAATTAATATCTCTTGTAGAATTCATCTTATATTACCGTACAGCGAACAGCTTCTAATATAACCAAACAAGAAACATTTTAGTGGTGGAGATTCGTAGCTCAGCTGGATGATTCTGATGTAGTTGTGTTTTCTGAGCCGGGTGGTTTAGTTGCGGAGCTTTCGTTGTCTTCCTAGAAAACAGGCTCAGAACATACATCAATTTGAAATAAGCTATTAGAATTCTCCACGAGTTTGTCGGCTCAACAACATAATCAGTACAAATACAAGTGGACTAGATGGTGAAAAAATATCCAAAGACGACCAATCACGTTCAACGTCAATGGGAGAGATGACTTACAAACTCGTAGAGAATTCTGAAAGCTTATTTTAAATTGAAGTATGAGCTGAGCATGTTGTCTAGTAAGACAATGAAAGCTTCACAACTAAAACATTCACCTCAGAGAACGGAGTCACACTCAGATTTACTGATGAAATATATGTAATGAATTGCTGTATCATCTATTTCTCCTTGTGTTTACAAGTCAGTGAGATAATTGTTTAATTTAATTTGATATGTATCAAATTCTGAAACATCATCAAATAGTTATTACCAAAATTCTTGATGTGATTATGTTCCTTGAGCTGGATAGTTAATTTGCGAAGCTTTTATTGCTCTGCTAGGCAACATCTATGGCAATGAAAGCTTCGCAAATAAACTATCCAGCTCAGAGAATATAACTACATCAAAATCATCCACCTGAGCTACAAATCTTCTCCATCATGTATATTACTAAAATGTAAGCTCTGACTAACCTTTGTGGAAGCATCAACAGAAAAGTTCAAAATATATGTCTTCAGTGCTTCATTTATGGAGGATTTTGAAGAAAGCATACATTTACCTGTGGAAAGAGTAGAGAGAAAAGTCTTGAATATAATTCCAGAGAAGCCAATAATTACATTAAATAGATGGTTACATTTGTATTTAGGTTAATAATAGAAATACGATATTGCACAGTCACTTTAATAAGTGCTGACATGTTCTTCTTATGATTGTAGAATAAAGCACAGAAACAGACTCTAAACTGGAGTACAGAATTGTACTGAATTTCCAATGCTAACCGACTCAGTATAGATTTTTTAAAAATTCATTTTTGTGGTTGTTGTCCATCTGTGAAACATGTTTAGTCATTTGAGCTCTTCTCGAATAGTAAGATGAATAAGGTTTTTTAGTAATCCAAATTCCTATGGTTGATGTGGCTTCTAACGAAACATTCTTCTCCTTAATATTCATACTTCTTTTGTATGACGTTACAAAATGTTATATACCACGTTTCGCATAGAATACATTGACAGCCTTAAATTCTGGACAGTTCAAGTCTCTACATTTCGAGAGGGATACATGGAAGTAATAGAACTGTAATGAATGAAAATGTGCTGGAGACACAGTAACGGCATGAACATTGTCAAAATCTAGAAGAAAGAAAGGAGTAAATAAATGCCAAAATAGATGATGAACCTTGCTACAGAGTGTTCAGTCGCTGATTGTTAGCATTTTGATGACCTCAGCTAGGGAACCTACATCTCCCTATATGACTCGGAGCAGTAGTCAAGGTCTTTCGCGAGTGATACCATATTTTGTTTTAGCCACTCTCAACCCCTGCTTCAAACGAAATCGCACATCTAGGAATTCGGCTTCATCGATGTACTTAGTTTGTCCCTCAAGTCATTATTACTGATCAAACTGACTTACTGAACACCAGCAACCAAAAAAGAGTCGTTTGGTGAGAACTCTCTAACCGTCTCATATCTTCCACCACTTAGCTTTCGCATCTCACAAGCATAAATTAGGACGAGATGGACAGGTGCATGGTACACACGCTGTTTGACAAGTAACTGAGCATCACATCTACACCAAAGACAATGCAACTTGGTCAGTGGCAAACACTCATATGATATCTTTACTGAGATTTCATTGGAGATCTGTCAACTGGTGTTATTGCAACTTACCAAATAAGAGAAGTGATCAATACATTCAACTACTTCAGTTCGTATCTTTTTCCTACTAATATACACATTCCACAATAACAAGTATATGTGTACAGGTTTCAGTATCATACTGGTCAAACGATTAACAAAATATGGTCGGAGATTTTAGTAATAATTGATTTCCCTCTAACCACACTTAAGACAGTCGAATACTAATAAACTTGGAACAGAGGTAAATGGGTAAAAAATAGGTAAACACACAAAGGTGCATTGATTTAAGCTGCTGCATCTAAATTCAACAATAAGAGATATGTTAGTGTAAACAAAAACAGAGATATTCACGTGAGCAGAGTAAATAAGTTTAGAAAACTAGAAAGCCTAAAAGTTTATATGAGACTGAAAAAAAGAATACGTACACACCATTGCGATTGATTTCTAGGCGTGTTGTTCAAAATTTCTGATTGTTTCTTCATATTACATCTCTTTTGTCTTCAGGTAGTATGTAGCCCGTCAAAATATTTTAACCGATTGTCAGATGTTTTAAGTGCATACATTACCACTGTAGGTAATGAAACAGAAAACTGCTTCTGAATGAAATATTTCGTTGGTGTGAAACGTCATTTATATATTAGGAAGACGATTTGGGATCTCGCTTAGATGTCCATCAACAACTATATATTTAGGGATTCCTTAGAGCTTAAAATATTCAAAATATTCAACTTCCTTATACGACAACTATCAAGCAGCTTTTGGCAAAAACTATTTCTGAAGCACTTTATTACATTTGACGAAATCTCAAACTATTTTAATCCAACATACTTAGTATCTTCATCCTTCTGTTTCAGACGCTACCTAACAGAAATGTTATTTGCTGGCTTGTTATGAACAAGACGTTTGTCTTTTCAGGAAATTAATCTCCGAAAGTCTGAAAAATAAACGATCCGTCATAAAAAAATCTTTTTGATGAACTTATACAGATGAAGAAATGGAAAGAATGCTCACTGATATCGCTACATTTGACCACACCAGGTAAAACGTCTTCATCAACCATTTCAGTTCTATAGGAATTTCAGCTGGCAACAGCAAGCATCGTGGCAGATATATCATGCTGTGTTCTTTGAAGTTAATTAATATCTGCTAAAAATACAATGAGTATTGATCGACGTATAGGAGAAAGTGGACATGGATCGGGCATACACTGAGGAAACCGTCAAATGACATCGCGCTATCGCCAGGCCCTCGAGTGGAATCCCATTGGGAAGTGACGAGTGGGTCGTCCTAGGACGACATGGAGGGAATCGTGTGAGGAAGAGATGAGAGATTATGGTCAATCGTGGACCTAAGGCAGAAAACAGAACAAAGTGAAGATGTGTTGTTGAAGCCCTATGTTCCACTAGGAACCTAAGGGAATAATAATAATGATCGAACGACGTAATCCCCTTGATTCTTAAGCGAGGTTTACGTCACAAATGTTCAGACAGTATTATTATATTAATGAACAAAACTAAAATGGATACTGTCAAACAACTGATATAATCACTTACCTACACAAGCGCTGCCCACTTGACTATCAGGATATTCATCAATTTCTTGTTGTAGTAGCATGGATATATTATCATTAACTCGAACCAATTGATCCAAATTTCCCAATAATGCATATCGATCTGATTCATTTACCTGATTTTATACATATAGTGGAGAGATAAATCACCATTTTGTTGAGTGAAAATTCGTTGAATTGATGTTATGACGCTAGAATAAGGGGGGATTGATTTATATATACATATGCGATTATTATTATGAGCTAATTCTTGACAGACTTTTATGCTTATACTTTAATTGCTGATATCCTTTAAATTACTTAGTGGCTTTTTAGTGTCATATATGAAACTCATCCTGGTAACACATAGATTTTGGTTGTGTACCACACAGGCTTCGTTCCGCTTAATAACTTTAGTTTATTAGGGAGCTAAACTATTTATCTAAGTGGTCCTGAACTTACTGATCTGTATATTATGAGGGAAATATGATTTATTTTGTTGGAATTACCATTTAAATATCTTAACTGTTCAGCAAATGTTATGCATAGATTTTCGAGAGTCTGGCTTTACAAAACTTCACCTGAGAGAAGAATTCGTCCTTATGGACTAATTATGGAAAGCACGAACTAATCAAATTAATAAACTAGTAGAGAGTGTTACATAGTCAAATTTAACTTAGCTAAAGATTGAGTTCATATGCTGACACTAACCTTTGTATAAGAATGTCTTCCATTGACAGCTATTAAAACAGACAACACAAAAGTCATCCACACCGGACAGACTGATGATGAAATCTCAGCACGGATACAAGAGGCTTATATGGCATTTGCCAATCTACGCCATCTCTGGTGTAGACGTGCATACTGCACAGCAGTTCCCTCTGTGTTCCTTTACGGCTGTCAGCCAGCCATTGAAAGTGGAAGATTTGAAAAGGATGGCTGTTTTTCCCACAGACTTTTTCATTCTATCTTCCGTGTTAAGCGGTAAAGTAGGTGAGTAATATTGGAGTTATGCGTAGAATGTTTGTAAGTGAGAATAAGTCAATCGATGAGGTTGTGAAACCACATTGATTGAGATGTCTGGGGTACGTTTCTTGCATCCCAAGCCATCGTTTCCCTTGACGGACAATTTTTCTTAACATAGGATTAGGTTGGAAAGGAGTAAGGTGTGTTCAAACCAAAACACGACATCAGTCCATGAAGTCTTTAACTGTGGGTTTGAACCTGCCACGTGCTGAGGCGTGGGCTTCCTGGTTGGGGTCATCAGGATGTCAAGATCCAGGTACTAGAGACTGTTTTAGACATGGCTCAAAACCGTTCTCAATGGTTCAGATGTATTCACTCTTTGTGCTCTCCCATATCCACTAAATCCTAATGTTTCTCCATGTTACTATTCTTTTTCCCTCATATTTCTGTTCATTATATTTGACTCTTTTATTTCTATTTTTTCTACTTTTGTGTACCAAATGCAGTTTGCCAACTTGAACTAGTGCACTTCTGTGCAGAGTTCTACATTGAAACCCAGTCGGTTACGAAGCTTTCAAAACGAATAGATGGAAGTCTACAAAGATCAATTTATGGAAGGCCAGGAAGGAATCGACGGCAGACAAACTTTCATGGTTTGGCTCCATTAGGTGGAATGAGAAATTTCACTGCCTCTGATGTAACGAGAATCTATCGCATGTGCAACAAAGATAAATTCAATAAGGAAACAGAATGCTTGAGGAGCGCCCTGCTCAGAAATGGATGTCCGGCCTCTTGCAACGATAGACACTTAGAGTGAAAGATCTATGCTCCATAGACCCTGGATGAACTAAAGAAGCGACTAATTGTAAATTTGAAATTCAACAGAGGTCTAATTAGTGCAGTTTTACGAACTCATCTGTCAACAGTAATTCAAAGAAAGTCTTTTGCTGCATCTCTACTCATCACCTTCTCTAGACACGCTGTTGTTCACCAAAACACCAAAGACAAGATAACGATGTTGGAAACTTCAATGAGTATTTACTAGTTCATTTGTTGCTGTGGAGTTATGTACATAGTCTGTACCAGCAGGACATTGCCTAGACGCGCTGATGAACACCTACCAGAATGGCTGTTGAAAGGAGAACGCAGAACAGTCATGCAGCATCAACACAGATTTCATTTAGAGTGACGTATTAATTAAGATTGAGGCGTTCAAAGGTATTTCGCCTGCATTTTTTTCATGCAGTCAAAGCTCTAGCGACCAGTAAGTAAATAAGGAAATTTCGTGTACATAAGTGTCTTATCCAGACCCTTTTACTACAATGGTCTTGGTGTGAGTTTCATTTTTTTGAACTGCTGTATAGTAAACTCTATACAGCCCTTCAAATGATTTTTTTAAATTTTTATTTCAGTAACCTATTTTCATTCCTGTATTCTTTTGTTTCCTATGCGTTATTTCCGAGTGATTCTTTATTGCTTAACTAATTATTTGTCAACCCTCTGGATTACATACGATTATTCACTGTTTATGTTTCACTCACTGTTATTTTTCACAATTTTTCACCTATTTCACTACTAATTCACAATAACCTATGACCTTTATTGTCAATTAACATTGTTAGTTAGTAAGTTATTCTACATAACTGTAGTTTAACGTCATTAAATGGTAACTGGAGCACTCTGAGTCATTGCATGCAACCTAGATTGTCTACAAAGGACAACAGATTTTTAACCTTTATCTACCCTAGACTGGCTTATCTAATACAACCTTTATCTTATGAACACCTTATTTGGGTTTATTTAAGGAACTAACTTATTCAAATATGAGTTGGGATATCGAGTTTGACATGGAGGAGATCATGTAAGGATACACTGAAAGTTTATAGGAAATCGTGCAGCCACATAAAAAAGACGTCAGAGAACAGAGTGGAATGGAGATGTTTTGCCGACACCTTGTGTTTCACTCGAGGGCCAAGGAAATAATAATAAGAATTTTGATTACATATTCGCATGTCATAAGTGCTACGAAACCCTTATTGAGCATGTAGGAAAATCTGTTACCAGTGAGAAGGAAAACGATGATTAATAATTACATCGTAATTGTCATATGTTGAAACTTTTTTGATATTGGTTTTTTTGGTTTTATTCCTTTACGTTTCCAGTGGAACATAGGGCTTCAAGCTAGAGCTTTGAAATTTCGGTAGCAGTGGTGTCATTTTTACGGGATAGGGTTGCTAGTCTCTTGCCCAACATTCCCTCTTTACCACACTTATTGCCGGTTTAGAGAGGTTTGAGAGTGTGTTGACCTGGGTTCAAACTCCCGACCACATGCATGGTTGGCGAGTATTCTGCCACTAAGCCACCGACGCGCTAGCAAAGCATATCTGCGACTTTGAAGGAATTCATGCCCCTTCTGAGATTCGAACCCATGTCACCAAGTGCTGCACTCAGAGACGTTACCACTGAGCTATTCGGACTATTATTTAATATTACTATTGTGATATGACTACTACTCAGTAGTTTTCGACCAGCAGAACTCTTAATAAATATTGTTGTATCTTCATGCAATTTACATACATAGGTGAATGTTATGGTGAGCATAAGATGAAACTTAAAAACTTTGTATCCATCTTTTCATGGCTAATTTAATCATTTGTGAGAATTAAAAAGAAAAGATAAGCACAAAGTAACAACACAAATTCATCATTGATAATTACCTGCATTGTGACAGAATTGAATACCGATAGAACAGTTTTCATATCTGTTGTAAAATCTATCTGTGTTTTAACTAATTCTTTTACAATATGCTTCCGTTGACCAAATGCTGCTAAAACGCGTTTTTCAGAATCATCAGTAACTTCATTATTTGTATTGCCATCTTCATCCGATAAACTGAATCCATATTTATAGTGATAGCTTATCATTGATGTATGATTGTTGGTGTTACTGGAAACTCTACGTAAGAATTTTCTACCGTCAGATAGTGTTGGTTTAAATATTTGACAATGAAATTGATTTTCCTCTGACAAGACTACAAAGGAGAAAAAACGCAAAGAATTCTGTTTCATTGACAAGAATTATCAAAGCAAAGCTACAAGTACATGTTGGTTAAATTTAAAAAGGAAATTTTAGATTGTATATTGTATTGTGTAACATTATACACGCACATAAATAGCTGCATATGTATAAAGTGAAACTTAGTTTGTCTTCCTGTAGTATTTTGCTAACAGTTAGTTATATGTGCATACATGATTATCTGACATGATTTATGTCAACATTTATCAAAAGGTTTTTAACAACCTGGGGGAGGGGTGATTTACGACAGTAGAAATTAAGTTTTATTTGTACTACTTTATACAAATGGGTGTGTATAGAAACATTTGACGAATTTCATTTCATAGCTGGCGAATAGAGAAAATATTTTCAATAAGTATTTTCACAAATTGATATTGTAACCTATAAAGTCACTCAAAGTTAAATAATGAATAAATCTTACATTGAGAAGATTTTAAATGGCTGATTTTGCCATCGAAAAGTTATTATTATTATTATTGTATCATTGAATTCTTAGAGGAACATAGGGCTTCAGCCGTGCGTCTCCATTGCTCTCGGTTCTCTCCGAGAGTCTTCACCTGGCTCCAAGTCTGCCCACACGTTTTCATCTCCTCTTCACATGACCTTCTCCAAGTCACCCTTGCACTGACGACCAACTCGCCGCTTCCCTTTCGTCCGTGTTCCACTGGAGCAATGGCTTGTCTAGTGATGTCACTTGATGGTTTCTTCAGAGTATGGCCAGTCCATCTCCATTTCTTCCTGCCTATTTGTTTCACAATCGGTTCCTGCTGTGTTGGTTCGCTCCCAGACATCTCTGTTGCTGATCTTTTCTGGCCGGCCATCTGATCTTGAGTATTGAGCGAAGACAACTGTTAATGAAGGTCTGTAGTTTGTTTGAGATGCTTTTTATGACGCGCAGTGCAAGTCTCCGATCCATATAGTAGCATTGACTTCACATGCCCGATAGGTACCTAGTTGTTTGGTAGAGTGTTGCGAGGTCTCCTTTGCCTGCAGCTTGTTCTGCTTCACTTGCCATGGTTTCATAATACTTTCTTTTGTATTCTCTGGCATTCTTCTTTACTCTTTTGTTCAGTGTCTTGTAGTTTGCATTCAAATCCTGTTTTTGTTGCTCGTCGGTGTTAGTTAGTAAATGCATTAAAGATACTAAAGCCTAATGATTATTCCATATGGTAGTAAACTTAAAATACGGCATGCTATGAAAATGCACCAGATAAATTCTTATTCTCATCAAGCTACTTTGGTGGATCAGTAGTAGAAAGCTCACCAACCACACATGTGGTCCGGGGTTTGATTCCCTTCCGACGTACTCATAAAACTTTTTCAGTTTAGTAGTTAGTGTTAAACCCAGAAAAAAGAGGAAGGCTCGGCGTGATAGTGGCAACGTCAACCGGTAAAAACAAAATGACGACTACTGGAACTTCAAAGCTTCATGGCTGAAGGCTCATTTCCCACTCAGAGCTCAAAAGGGAATGAAAAATAAGCTGAAATTATTAGAATCACTTGTCTCACAATAAATATGAATTCAGGATTTCATCATGAGCTGACATTAGTTAGAGAACCATTGGAAAACCTGGGAGTACTGGACAGCTGTTTCGTCCTAGTTTGGGACTTTTCATCAGTACGCACCCGCCGAGATTCAAACCCAGGACCTTCTGGTCACAAGGCGGTAGGGTGCAGCAGGTCGGGTGTGAGGACAAATACTGGCCGAAGACATTGGCTGGGGGTCACGCTATGTTGTGAATTGGCAGAAGTTAGAATACATGGGCCATTGGATCTGATCCCAGTGACTTAATGGTCTACGAGCTCTCCTTGTGAACAGAAGGTCCTGGGTTTGAATCCCGGCGGGTGCGTACTGATGAACAGTCCCAAAACTAGGACGAAACAGCTGTCCAGTACTCCTAGGTTTTCCAATGGTTCTCTAACTAATGTCAGATCATGATGAAATCCTGTAACCATTGAAATCCCTACAAACCAATACTTGAATATCAATGAGATACTCACTAGCGACTTGCCCTATTCAGGTAGGTAGTTACCTGGGGTTCTAGTGAGAAGTCGTGACCAGTAGGGTCAGCAGGTCGGGTGTGAGGACAAATACTCGCCGAAGACATTGGCTAGGGTTCGCACTATGTCGTGAATTGGCAGAAATATGAATCCAGTTGATGATTTTTAATCCATTCTCTTTCTCTTTTTGCGTCATACTATAAAACTTGTGTCAGTGGACTCTGTAATCAATATTTAAGCGAAAATTGCATACTTCTAAACTTTTGAAGTATACATATTCGTAGGTATATTACTATTTAATTTTTATGCATTAATATTAACTCCAGAAATACACATAGATATAAGGATACAAACATGATTAGCAGGTTGTTACTTCAATTTGTGTAGTGAATGCAGGGTAAAAGTCTACTTCAAATAATAAAATTGAAGAGTTACTATTTATGAAGAACAGGAGTAACTCTATATATGTAAACACAACAGGTTTTTTCCCACTCATCACTCACAAAACACTTTGTTAATTTGAATAAGCAGGATGACTAAAATAGTTAAGATCCCTTTAAACTTGAGTTGTTGTTTCAAATGAAGTATTTTTTACGATTGTGAAAACATCTACATCTGTGAATATTTTAAAAAACTGGAAAAAAATGCTTTTAACCATTGAGGATAGGATATAGTAAAGTTATGATTAATTATATTGAAAAGAAATAATTAGCTTTACTATTGGTTGACAAGTGATTTCTAGTTGGTTTAAATTTCTCAAGGGGAGAAAAAAGGTTTCACTTATAATTCGTAAGAGACCAGTTAATAATGATAACGATAACAAGAGTGTCAAGTAATTCGTACGGTCATGTGTTGTAAAGATCTCGAATGCTTTCAGAGAATCTGTTTCATGTGGAAATATTGCAGAACCGGTTGAACAAATGCTCAATAGAAACGTATTTAGCATCCAGCTTTAAATCGATTGCTAGATAAGAAGCCTCACTACCAAATTTCGTGAAGTACGAAGCCCAGATTTATTCGCAACTGCATAAAATTTTATCTAAAACGTGGTTAAAGTTATAGAGTTCATTCCTCTCAAAGGCAATAATTATTTGGCCTCAAAAGCCTTCATTGTGGTCTTCTTTAATGTATGGCATCAACAAATTAAGTTAGTGACCATTTAGTCAAACCTATTTAAGAAAGGGTTTGAAAAACGTTTCTGATAATTGTATTTAAATAGTCGCTATGTTTCCTCGAAACTCCTATATTTCTTCTCTATACCTACATAGCAATTTCACCTCTTTTTTTCAGAATCTCCTAACATGCTTATTTCTGGCTTTCTGTTATAAATCTTTTCTTCGGCTTCTTTCTTATAAAAGGATTTAGAACACTGAATGGATGAGTTCTCAAGTACATTCCAAGAACATGACTAGTACCTGTTAATTATCGATCACCTTAAAAACTATTTTCTACTTATATTCAAACAGGAACCGATTGTGAAACAAATAGGCAGGAAGAAATGGAGATGGACTGGCCATACTCTGAAGAAACCATCAAGTGACATCACTAGACAAGCCATTGCTCCAGTGGAACACGGACGAAAGGGAAGCGGCGAGTTGGTCGTCAGTGCAAGGGTGACTTGGAGAAGGTCATGTGAAGAGGAGATGAAAACGTGTGGGCAGACTTGGAGCCAGGTGAAGACTCTCGGAGAGAACCGAGAGCAATGGAGACGCACGGCTGAAGCCCTATGTTCCTCTAGGAATTAAAAGAAACAATAATAATAATTCAAACAGTTTGCCATGAAATAACTTTTATTTCTTTAACCATATAAACTGTTCCATATTGAAATAACTTTAATCTTAAAAAATTATTTTCTGCTTTATTCGTTAAACATTTTATTAGCAATTGGGCCACAGTAAGTAAGAATCAAAACGTTCAGCCAGTTTCTTGTATCTGTTTACACTCAGTTGCCTAGAACAGACCTTTAATGTACCAGGCTAAGAGCCACAATTGTCGCCTGAGGACTGATAATACCACCCATTCGTTCAATTTCAACTGCCTACGCCAATAAGCCACGACCTATATCAAAGGGATCATTAAAACAGATCTAACTGATCCTGATACTACATTAATATTTGGTTAACATGTGCACTATATCCGCGTAATATCTACTGAAATTTAGGAGCATTGGCATCTAATGAATTCTTGTATTCTATATGTAGTATACACTGGATAGAATCAGTATACTTTTATCTTATCTTATCATGTATTCCTGTTGACAGAATTGGAAATTTATAAGACAGCCTCAATAAAGTGTAAATCATAGTTGCATCAAAACGTGTAAACTGTTATAGAAACAAACTCTACTTCTAGAATGAATTTGTTGAGTCTATAGATATTAATAAATTAGTTTATTGAATTCTTCCGAATTAAAATGAGATCAGTGACTAGCTCGCGAGACTTGTCAGGATACAAAAATTCTACCTAAGATAACAGTAACAAAGGATACGTGTAAATGTCCAGTTATAAATAAAAATGTGATTCCATATTACCATACCAGCTAAAACGATGATTGTTGAAGCTTTCCTATCATAATAAAAATTTTATTTAAATTTAAATGAATTGAAACAAAGTCAGACGTTTACACTATGGTGGCATCTAAGGTCAACTTCGTTTAATTAACGGTATGACAGGAGTAAGGTGTTTTCCTGGGGCTAACAGCCAATCAACGATTGTGCTTTCTCATTCTGAGAAAGAGGGTTGGCTGCAAAACCTATGTCCAACAACCTAGCCTGCTGACGTCCATATGTAAGATAACATTCTGCATATCCAATTACTTTTGAAAGAGATACGTATGGCAGACCAGAAATAGGTATGTTGTAGGTTTTTTAGGCATGCGAGATTAGTCGTTTTTCTGTTTAAGCGAGCTTTCAAAGAAAGTGGAGCAGAGATGTATCAAGCACCGACATACTTCTTTGATACAATTTGATGAGGAAAGATAAATGTTCTTATAAAACCTATTCCATGTATTCAGGCAGTTATGTGGCCTCTATTGCAAGGTACTAGATTTACATTAGATAAAACCATGTGTCAGTAACTAATACTGTGTTTGACGTAAAAGCACAGAAAGAACAATTGTATCTGCGTGCAAATTAAAACTTGCATGTAAAAGGGGGCTCAGATGTTATCAGTGAATACCTGTTTAGAATAACTAAAACCAGAAAAATATAAATTATGAGAAGTTTATTTACATTGCACTTTTGAACAGTAACTCCAGCTACTTCATATTAGTTACAACAACAGCTGCTGAAAAGAGTTGTTTTTCTAACTCTGATAAAGAGGTTGTTAGTTTTCTTATTGTTTCTTTATTTTATTCAAACTGTCAAAAATAGCCTGAATAAATAACGATGTGATGAAAAAATTATTTTCAAGTAAGAGATGGGTTGCTAGCCTCATGTCCAACCTTTCCCCTTCACCAGCTTTTTTAGTTCTGGCCTAGCGAGGTAAAGGAGTGCGCCGGCCGGGGACTGAACCTCGGACCATGTGCATGGTCGGCGAGCGTCCTAACCGCTATGCCGCCGACGCACAAGAGAAATTGTTCGCATTATGAACTGCTATTAGGTTGTCACAATGACGTATAAATCTTGTGGCTGCGAGTCCAGTGATATAAGTAGTACAACTACGAAACTTCATTATTAAACTGGATAATACTTCAAGCTTAAAAAGTAATTAAGCTGACAGTTGTGAAGTTCTTCCTACTGGAACTTATACCATTTTTATGTCAGAAAAGTATGTATTTGATATTTTATGAGTTGTTAAGTTGGTCAGTATAAGGACATCTAAAACTTTATTTAGCATTCTTAACAGAGTCTAATATCAGGGTGGCATTTAAACCTACAATCTCAATCAGGAACAAGCTATGTAGACTCAGGAAGAGTACTGACCCAATCAGACATAATAACGTAATCTACGAAATAACTTGCAATGACTGCGAAGTCAACTATGCAGGTCAAACCAGTAGATTGGGGTTAGTCAGATTATTGGGACTTAAGAATTCAACCAAGAGCAGGATGCTCGGCCCCACAAAGATGAATAGTTTGGAGAAAAATGCAGCTATCACAATGCATACATTGACACAACCACACAGTAGGCCGGGACAGAGCTACAATTCTAAAAGGTGGTATAGGAAGATGGGGGCAGAAGTTGATCACTGAATCTTATTTACTCAAATCTATACCTAGCACGTTTTTTTTCCTTCACGTTACCCAGTGGAACATAGGGCTTCAAGCTGGTGGCTTGAAGTTTCTGTAGCAGTGTTTATTTTACAGGATGGGGTTGCTAGCCTCATGCCCAACCTTTCCTCTTCACCAGCATTATTCCTGGCTTAGCGAGGTAAAGGAGTGCGTCGGCCGGGGATCGAACCCCGGACCATGTGCATGGTCGGCGAGCGTCCTAACCACTATGCCACGGACGCACACACCTAGCACGTGCAATTGGAATAATGCAACACTAATGCCAGAGATATGGAAAATATTGTTATTATCATTAAAGTCAAAGGCTAAAAAATAATGGAATTATATAAACGAGGCAGGAAAATTATGTGAGTGCCTTGATTTGATATGAGCAATCAATCTTGCTAGGAATGTCAGTAGTGAGTGATACTGTATGACTGTTTGCTTAAATCAAATAAATTTACTCGGTGGTGGAATTATACTCTCCCACAGTGCCAAAGTTTTATTTTTATATACATGCCAAGTTATATCCTTAAATTTTATCAATGTGATGGTGTTCATGGAATTACCGTAGTCTATTTCTTTTGTCGTCTTATAGTGGAACTATTGCCGACAAAAGTCTGTGCGAATTGTAATCATAGATGTGAAACAGTGTCATTCAACCACCCTCAGATAGTTACACAATCGTGAGTGAACGAGATGAATTTAATCAAATGTTAAGATACTTTCAGAAGAAATATATCTATCTACTGTGCATTGTGCTTATTTAGTTCTCGTTCATCAGTGTTTCCATGGGCAATTATGTGATGATTCCTTGAATGTGTAAGTGTCTGATATACCACTTTGGATGATAAAACTCATATTTTGACATATATGAGACAATAAGAGAATCAATACAACACAAGGATCTACAAAATGTAGACATTTCGACTCATTCTTACTCAGACAAAATACTATCGAATGCAAATAAAATCAGCAAGAAGCACACAAAATATATATTAGCTCACTGATAATCAGCTTAGTGAAGAAAGGTGATAACAACTCCTTCTTCTTCTTCACTTCGGCTATCTCCTACGGGAGGATGAGCCGGCTTCATGAACATCTAAAGAGTTCATGAAGTTTCATGGGAATTTGGTACGAGTGATGTCCCCAGAATAGCTCGGCCTTTTGTTTGAGAGTGCAGCTCTAGCCTTTACACAACCAAGCGTAGCCTACAAGGCAGTAGGAGTGGAGTAAGGAGTCCACTATCCATTGGCAGCTGGTGACCGGAGTTCGGTTCATACGCCTTTTTGAATGGGGCCAGCCATCCAGGACATCCAACAAGCCCTTTGTCCATACGTCTGCCGGTGAGCTCCAGTGAACTTCATACGCCAGTCGTTGGAGGTTTGGAGTCAGGGTTTAGCCATCTCCCCTAGACTGTCATCCAATGGACAGTCAACCCGGTGAAGAGCGCCGGGCATCCGCTTTCGCCCTCTCACTTTGGTGAAAAACACATCCGCCACGTGAAGGCATTGAGTAGGACTTCCTCAGGAGAGGCTATGTGATACGCCCGGTCATATGGGAGCATTTCAAGAGGTGTGCGGAGGGGTGGCCAACCCGCAGCGCAAGGCACCCACTCCCGACCATCCTGAGGCTTTGGAGGCACAACTTACAGCTTACGTAAGTCAGGGAAGTGTTTTATAATCCTATTTTTCAGTATATATGTGTGCTTTATGTAGAAACAGAATTCAAAATGGAAATCACTCTACCTATTCAGTTAACTAAACTTATTTACAGAAAAAGCGTTGAAATACGTAGGAAAAATAACTTTCAAGATAGATCCCGTGACAAAGTGATATCAGTCAGAGAAGTACTAGAAAGCTGTTTGTTCCAAATTTGGAACTCTCCAATAGTACGCAATTATAACGCCACCAGTGATTGAACCCACAACCTTCGGGTTTCCAGGCTAGTACATTACAATCTGGCTACTCATTTGGAATTCATTAGCATAAGAATTTTAACTTTTGTCAGTTCGTATATGGCGTCACTGTCATCTATTGTTTTCTTTGAGTATATTTGTCATCACACCCAACTCTTTGTGCCTCACTGGCCATAATTTGTCTTTACAACTCCTGAAAGTTCTAACTGTAGCCAGCTATTAACGACGTGGATTAATTTCCAAACTTTCAGTTTCTCACACGGTTTTAACCACATTCAGAAATGAAATACCTGTTGGGTGTTCCCTGATTTTTAATAATCTTCTGACCGATTTCGCTTCGCTATCAAATCTACTTTAAAAACAAATGAATCCCCACAAAAACAGCACCTAAAAATAGCTGAATTAGTAAGAGACTGATTAGTTAGCTATAACTGAGAGTTAAGTTTGTTATAATACCTTAGAATTGTAGGATATGTACTGTATACTAAAATATTCCATGTATTGTAAATAAATGTGAGCTGGAATGCACGCATTTTCGTGGGTAAGAGGAATGAGGGTCACAAAGACACAAATAGTCCTTGATGACAAATCTAAAATATTGAAAAGTGTGGACTCCACATTAAGTCACAATCCACTGAACGCTTCTATTTTTAAGGTGCTTATACTTTTATACCGTAATACCACGCTATATTACATACAAATAAAATGATAACCTATTGTCTATGATGGAGTCGTTGCGCTAGAAAAGGAAAGCAATAAAGTATGCTGAATGTTAATGTTACTGTGTGAAGTAAAGAGTCATAATCTATCCTTAGATTTCATTAATTGTGTATTTTTGAAATCCTGTGATACTGCATAACTTATACAAGCTTTGGACAAAGTCTAACAATTTCACAAAAATTATCAACTAAATAAAAGCAAGCATATGTGAAAGTTATATTTTTCACATTCTCAAAGTGTATTTAAAATAAATAATCCCATTAGTGTTAGTGTTCTGGCGGTGAAATTTTCACCAACAATGCTTCACACGACCCTGGGTTTGATTCTAGACTGACACACTCCTAATCCTCACTAAGTCTGGAGTAAGCCAGTTAAAGAGGAAGGGTTGGACGTGAAGGTAGCAACCCCACCCGATAAAAATAATACCGCTGATAATGAAAATTCAAAGTCCTATGTTCCACTTAGGAAGCAAAAGAATAAAAATTTTCAAAAGTAAAAAACCCCATTTATTGGTTGCTAGCATGTAACCAGTGTGCGTCGTTGGTATAGCGGTTAGGACGCTCGTCGACCATGCACATGGTCCGGGGTTCGATCCCCGGCCGACGCACTCCTTTACCTCGATGAGCCAGAAATAATGCTGGTGAAGAGGAAAGGTTGGGCATGAGGCTAGCAACCCCATCCTGTAAAATAAACACTGCTACAGAAACTTCAAGCCACCAGCTTGAAGCCCTATGTTCCACTGGGTAACGTGAAGGAAAAAAATAGCCAGTAACATATACTATATGCGTAGTTCTTAAGGATGCTGACTGAATCATATCACAATTATATTCCCCATTGGGATATAAAACAAGTCTTCATTTTACGACTCAAAGGGGAGTATGAACCCCACAGTGGTGAGTGACGTTACTCCGCCAAATTTTCATTGGCAAGCAGCTAATTATATCGGTAATGCTTGCAATATGGTAGGTGACCAAGCTAGGTGACTGGCTATCGCAGTGAACTTTGCATTATTATTAGATGGTTGGTCATTAATACCTTCCTTTCCTGAATAATTTGCCTAGTTACATTAAGTTTCTTTTCAAACATTTTCATTGTAGTGGCCCCTGTTAGTCTTATCTTCGCTTATGAGCTCTGTAAGTATCCCTGTCAAATAAACTGGCTTCACTTTTTCAGGAAATCAACTGAGAATTGCCTCTAGATTGATTGTTATGAAAAGCTTCATAATGGAAAACCTAAGGTCGGATAATAATAGTAATAATAATGATAAACTTATTAGAATATCCAGGGCATAACTTCTTTCAGTCAGTTTCTATCTTTAAGATGACATTATTACACATTTCTTAAAATGTTTCGTGTCATTTTAAAATAAAAATTAAAGCACAAATTGAAAATTATGACTATAACTTAAATTCATGAATACAAAATAGATCATTTTTAATGTAAAATTAGCGAAAGATAACTCACGTGTCTTATACTGAATGGGTGCTAGTAAAATTCGATTAGTTCTCTAAAAACAGAAATGTTAAACAGTATATAAATTTAGTAATTTATTATTTCAGGGTATATTTCTTACTATAGAAGTTCGGTGTAAGTGTGTGCGTGTGTGTGTGTATCTCTAAACACGTAAAATAGTCAGCAAAACATGTCCACTGTTAATATTCAAAGTATTTCTTAACCAACCAACCAACCAACTAAATTTCAAATCTTTGCATACCAATCATATATAACATGGCATGATTTACAGTGTTACGTAACATAGATTTGCTTGAAATAATAATAATAATCAAAACAACATATATTATGCCTTATTCAGGCATCAAATGAAATGGTCTAGATAAATGAAATTGAAAGATTTAGAAATAACCATGTCATTAATTAATCGATAACAAACTTTATGAGGACCACAAACAAACAAGGATAAATTATTTTCCACAGTTTGAAGCTATTAGCTCAATGACTGTCTACCGCTACATCAAATTTTTATTCTTTTTATTCCTTTACATTCACAGTGGAACACAGGGCTTCAAGCTAGAGTGCCGAAGTTTCGGTAGCAGTGGTGTTTATTTTTATGGGATGGGGCTGCTAGCCTTATGCACAACCTTCCGTCGTTACGAGTCTTATTACTGGCTTAGCCAGGTAAAGCACTGCGTCGGTCAGGGATTGAACCCCGACCATCTGCGTGGATGGTGAGGTTCTATCGCTGTGCCATTGACTCACATTTCATTTTAATAGTTATTGTTAATGTCAGTGACAGGATAGGACAGGTAAACATTCTTTTATTAAAGGGATCTTATACCGTAGACTGAACACTGTAATAATGGCAGTAGGATCAAAAACAACGAAAACAGCACTCGAACGACAGAACTTTCGGTTTTTTGAATATTGATAGGGAAACATTTGATGAAAAAAATTTCTATATGATTCACTGCATCTTACATATCAGAATAATGGCAAACAATGCAGGTTTTCTTTGACAGTTTATAACAATCAAGGAACATACGCGATACTTCCTAATTTATTGTTTGCTTTCGAAACCCTGGGTAAACTAACATGTGTACAGAATAATGAATCATAATGTTTGCATTGTGTTTCAAGAGTCCATTTTCCTGATCTATTACTGTTAAACATGTAAAAAGTATGAGTTTAGTGTAATTTTGTGACCACTATAATCCATGTAACACTGTCCACATCTGTAAGAATATTATTTGAACAGCATAGAAATTAGATATTGAGTTATTATTAAGCGACCTATTTGGATCGAGAGAGTTGAAAGTCTTCATTATTATGAATTGTACATGTGTTACACATATTTATCCTCTGTAAACGTCAGTGTCGTTCTTTACGGAAATTAGAAACAGTTTGAAACATGTCTTGACCAATTTACAGTAGAGATGCATGAACCTACTGACTGACTATGGGGTTCAGATTACAATGGAAATCTATCGTTAAACATTGTATTGCTCACTTATCTTCAACTTGACTGCATTATCACACTTCTTCATTTTTATCCCTTTCGCTTCTCCCGCCAACACTACATTAATTCTTCGTTGTTTTTTCCTTTTTTATCTACTTAGTGAAATCAAAATTTAGCCACCAAAACCTTCACGCTGTAATCTTATATCGTGAATTAATAATGTGTGCCTGACAACTTCCGGTGAGCGCCATACCCTTCACCCTAAAATACTTAATATTAGAGCCACAGAGTATATCATCTCCTTATATAAGGCAGTCTGAAGTTGGATAAGTTAGCTACCCTCCATGAAGCATTAATAAAGTGACTGGCTTTCTCAACAGTCAAGAAAATGTCCTTTCGTACAACAGTATATTAATAATTCATGTACGATGATACCTTATCTTATCATGAACAAAAGAGTACTATCTAAGTTAAAAGAAACAATCTCTGTGTAATTGTTCGAAAACAGAATTTAAAACCTACTGGAAACACATTGGGACAAATTTTAATGTATTTGAAGTACATAAAATTACTGTGATATGAAAACTGTTAGCGGATTACGGGTATATGTATATCAATAATTTGAACTCTTTTAGAGACAAAATCTACGTATAATCAAATATAGGGAAATTTGGATGACCGTTAATGAATAATAATAATAATATAATGAAGCCACTAGTTCAGATGAATTTCTACCAATTAACAATCATAATCCAGTGACAGCTAGATTATATGGAGTCGTATTTTTATACAAATGGAGATAGTGGACAGAAGCATAGCGCCTTCTCATTAGGTAAATAATAACACAGTGTATCTTCAAAATATAAATAGTTTAAAACAGCATAGCTTCACCAGTTGTTTTTGGCTACTAGGCACCAGGTGGGTTATGTTCTAATATGTCGTTAACTGTCTGTCTGTCTGTTTTCGACATAGAAATTTGCACATATGTGCCACACTCCATGTAGCACACAAAACAAGAGAAGAAAGCAGAAGAAATGCATAATATAGACAGTAAACAGAGGTGTGAGACAAAGGAGGAATAGTAATAACGAAGAACAAAACAGTTTAATTGGAAATCATAAGTCACAAGAAGTGGATGCATCTGCACCACTGAGAACGATTTTGAGCCATGTCGCCGATTGTTTCCAACCATTGGTTTTTACTGTCCTGATGACCCCAACCAGACAGCAGTCTACACCTTCCTACGTGGCCTAGACTAACTGTGGTGGATTTAATTGACTGGTGCCATGTTTTCGTTTGACCGCCGCTAGCTCTTTTCCAGTCTGACCCTATATCAGCTAACATTGCCCGTCGAGGAAGGCGATGACTAGGCATACGTAACACATGTCCTAACCATCTCATTCGATGTAATTTCACAGTCTCGTCGACTGATTTCCCCGCCTTACCTAACACTCGACGCCTAACCTCAATATTGCTCACCTTATTATACCACATCACACGGGAGATAGAACGCAGACACCTATGATCAAAGACAGCTAATCTTTCCATGTCTTCCACTCTCAATGACCAGGTCTCACAGCCATAAAGGAGGACGGAGTGGACTGATGAGCAGTACACCCGCCCTTTGGTCGATAGCCGGATATCACGTATAGGCCACAGACGGCGTAAACTGGCATATACGAACCTAGCCCTCTGTATCCGTGCTGAGATTTCGTCAGAGATTAACCCGTTAACTAGACCAGTTGATAACTAGAAAATGGAGTGGATTATAATTAGAAAATCAATTTCTGTATAAAATTCAGCTGCAAAATGGTACACTTTTAAGGTCTTTGCTCATGAAGATGAGAGACACTTCGTTAAATAGCTTGCCTAAAAATAATCTCTTAGAAATCTGGTTATGAATTTCTACTCTATGTGCGTTGGTGGCATAGTGGTTAGGATGCTCGCCAACAGTGCACAGGGTCCGGGATTCGATTCCCTGCCGATGCACACCTGATATCAATGGTCGGCCTGCTAAATTTGGGCTACCGATATCACATGCTGAAAATTCCATACTCGTATCAAAATACTGTGTGGAATCAAGCTATAATAAAGCTTAAAATTAAAAATAAAATTAATAATATATAATTATATTAAATTACTCATGACTCCCTATGAGTTAACAGACTACATATTTTAATAAGAAGGAAAGTCACTTACCGTTTGGTATAGACACAGGCGCTAATACTATTCTGCATCAACTTTTCACACAACATATACACATATAGAAATAGACACATCCTATACAGATAATCTGTGTTAATTTTCATTCTGTTTTGTGATTGTACATTAATATATGTGTTTGTGCATGTGTCAATGCATAGCATTGTACATAAGTACACATGTATACCGTACAGTGTACGCATACTACTGTCGCGCTAATAGCCAGTAATAGTCATAATTGTATCACTCATCATAGGTTTAACAGTAAAATGTAATCAACATTTAAATTTTAGATTTTCTAGTAATAAATGAATGATCTCAATTATGTATTTGTATCACTTGTAAGTATGCTATGACAAACAGTTATGAAGGAGAAAATATGATAGCAAGACATTGGAAATTTAAAGGTTAGAGAAATTATTTTCCGACTGATTAATAGTCAATAATGACAGTTATAATACACTAAAAAGTATTTGTTCTATTGGCTATAATGTGTGTGTTTTGAGGCGAAATCAGTAATCTATAAGTTAAACTTTAAAAACTAACTAAATATATATTAGGAAGGAATAATTTACAATGAAAAATATAGTTTTGTTATCGGTGAATTTTTCCTATTTAAACAAATCATCTTCACTTGTTAAATTGTTGTACACTTGTGTATATCGGATGACCTAATTAGAGTGGCATCTGTGACCTGAAGAATAACGAAACAAAGCCAGATCCACATTTTGGGAAATAGACGCAGAGAATATCACTTCTACTTTGTGCATCACACGATAATTCCGAAAATAAATAATAATAAGGAGAAAACTATTTATTGATCATACTGTGAGATTTTAACTAAAGTACTTTTGGAAACCTTGACAAAGCTACTAAAATCCTATTGTCAAGACAATATGAATTGGTTACAGGATTTCACAATGAGCTGACATCAGCTAGAGAACCATTGGAAAATCTGTAGGGAGTACTGGACAGCTGTTTCGTCCTAGTTTGGGACTCTTCAGCAGCACGCAACTACCACCAGAGTTCGAACCGATAACCTTCTGGTTACAAGGCGAGCTCGTAGACCATTAAGCCACTGAGACCCGATCCAACGGTCCATGAATTGCAACTCCTGCTAATTCACTACATAGCGCGATCACTAGCCGATATCATCGGCGAGCATTTGTCCACATGCCCAACTTGCTGTACCCTGCCAGTCACGACTTTCCACTAGAACCTCAGGTAACTACTTACCTGAGTAGGGCTGGTCACCTAATGGTCTACAGCCTCGCCTTGTAACCAGATGGTCCTGGGTTCGAACCCCAGTAGGTACCCACTGTTGAAGAGTCCCAAACTAGGACGAAACAGCTCTCTAGTACTCCCTACAGGTTTTCCAATTGTTCTCTAACCGATGTCAGTTCATAATGAAATCCTGTAACCAATTAATCAAATCCCTATACACCAATACTTGAAAATATGAATATTTTAGAGGCTACTTTGTTCACCTCCAGAAAATCGCAATAATACCTGTTAACTATCTCATTGAGGACTGATACTAAAAATGGAAATCAACATAGTGAGTAAATTAGCTTTTCCATCAACGAAAACACGACTTCGTAATGAAAAAAGTACATTACTTTAAAGAACCTGTCATTCATAGACGTTTATCCTTCAGTAGAGAGTAATACATTCTCAATGGATATTCCGTTATTATTGTAAAGTAAACTTTTAAATAATCACTGTACGCAATTCAATGAAGTAATTACACTTTCAGTTATCTTATGAGCATTCTAGTAATCCCTGTAGACATTAGTTGCCAAAGAGATTTTACCACTTTGGGTTTGATACCAGTCATGTAGCTATAACTATAAGCTAGATAGTTTAAGCGAAGCAAGAGCTTTGACTAACCTGAAGGCATTTGAATGTACCCAATGGCAAACTGCTAATATCTCCATATGATTTTATTAGTGAATAAAGACGATAAAGTCTTGACAGCAGTAACTTCAGACAAAAAAATTCAGTGAGACGAACTAAAGTCTGTTAAACCGATAGAAGGATGAAGAAGTCCTTCAACAATAATGAAACAGCTGTATATGTGAGATAAGATCTGGTGATTATTACATAGTGCACATTTTTCACAAATTTAACGAGGCTGAGAACTTCAGTTAGACAACTCATTAAATTTCGCAAAGCATGTAAAGTAATACCTAGTAGGTAGTCTCAAATAACTAAATTAAATTAATTGTAGTTACTCATATATGAGTCAAGTCCTAATCTATGCATTGGGACTAGGGATTTAAAGCATAGTGGCAGTATGAAGTCAAGTCAGTGGATGGGAATATTAAAGCGTAAAGTTGAAGTAACTCGGACATCCTATTATATTGTCGTTTATCTCAAGGAATAATGACACTTACAAAACGCTTAGGTTAAAAGAAAGCTATTTGCATTTCATTCGTGGCAAATAATTTATATCTCTCAGATTATTGATGAACATCGTATCAAGAAGTTTATTTCACCTGGGAAGAATTCAAAAGTTATGAGGAACAGGCCAGTGACTACTTTAGGTAGAACTTATCTATAACAATACAGTTCGTGCTATTTTCGTCAGGTTTTCTAGTATTTTATTATGGTATACTTATTGCTTCTCTTAACTATATCCAATTTTCCTTGATGATTATAATTCATTTGCAACTGGTGCAAAATATGAGAATTTAAATCAAAAAATCTTGATCTATATGATAGTTTAGATAGTATTTTTTATTCTGCTAATTGCCATGCGAATTTCATAAGACATTGTTCATCTACTAATATTATTTGACAGTAAATTGCGCAATTTTAGTACACTTAATCTCCAGCTCATCTCAGTTAAGCTAAGGAAAACAAGACAAATATTGTTCAGTAACCAGACCACGAGACAACTAAGGGTAATCTTTTATCTTAAAAACACTTCAGGTTAGTACTAATCTAAAAAGTATTTGCAGTTGCAGATAGCTACACAAAGTATTAGATGGCTGGAGGCGATCGGCAGGAAGCCTTAGACCTAGGTTCCGTGCTATTTGCCACTCACCAACAAGGTGTATCTGCAACTTTGAAGGAACCCATATCCCTTCTAAGATTCGGACCTGCGTCACCCAGTGCTGCAGTCAGAGACGTGATCACTGAGCTATTTGGGCTCGCAATTGACCTCCTGTAGGACTGTGCTGAATATTTTGACTGGACACTAGTCAGTAACTTTCGTCTCATCAAAAGTTACACAAAGTATTGGTCTCTTCAGTTTAGTATAATAATAAATAGTTGTCAGCATTTTGGTTGACGTCTTAATATTGATGAATAGGAGAAGGGTACAATAATCAGAAAAAACTTCCTTAAGTTTATCTTGGTTAAAATTCGTCAACCTACTTGAAAAAAGGAGGCCTGATTTTAAAAGAATCTGCTATTATTATATCATATGAAGATAAGCTAATTATTGTAACTGTGGAGCATAAGTACTTCAATTTCTATGCAGGAAGGCATAATGCCAATGTATAGATGCTACGCTGTACCAGTGGCAAAAACAGCAGAGTAACGAAATGATAGGTAAGTTATTTCAAAGATGTAAATGCAAATAAAATCTAACCCAGTGAAAATAAACTCAAATACAAATGAAAGAAATGAAATTTAAACAAAACGATGAACAGCAAAAATATGACAACGTTATAACATAGGGAAAAGAGTGTTTCTTTCATCTTGTCCAACCGCCTCCTACAAAATTATTTCACTGAAATGTAGCCTGTCGAATACCAGCTATTATACACAGTGTCATATTTATACAAATTACTCATTTTGTGAAGGTGTGATTTTTTGAAAAACAATCCAGTTATGCATTACCTACCGACTTCATCGTATATTTAATGCTAAAAAATGAAAATTCCATTTGACAACCTTCAGTATGAACTTATAATAGTTACCTTCTAGTAAACAGGCCCACAAAACAAATGCCTAGCAAATGCTCCAGAATTCCGAAGGGTAGGTGTAATCTTTATCCTCTTCAAAATGCCTCTGTATAACCATGTGCTTATAGTATTTACCATGAGATTTTTATGAATTGTATTCATTATAGAGGTGAAGGTCAAACAGCCATCACATTAATGAATGTTTACCTGGATAAGTTTTCAAAAAAAAAATCCAAATTGAAACAAATGGTATACAAGAGTTTCGAAGCAAAGAGTACGAATCTCATTTGTATACGAACAAAGTCAAGAATTTGGCTCATACTTAAATATTCAGAGGTGATAGTAAAGCGTAAAAACGAAAACAAATTTTATTACCTTCAACCTCCTGTTGTTTATTATAACTGGTCTTTCATTTTTCATATAAACTGATGTGACAAGTAAATATGTGATGAGACTATTCAAAACGTATTGCATAAATACATTTTCCACATATTTCAGATAGACCCCGTCTTCTAATAACTTTATTCAGATTTACTAGATAGAACTAACTGTTTTTGATGTGGTTGTGTTCTCTGAGCTGGATAGTTAATTTGCGAAGCTTTCATCACCCTACTAGGTGACATCTTCAGCGCACACTTTAATTTTAAGTGAGCTTTTAGATTTCTCCAAGAGTTTATTAATCATCTCTCCCGGTGACCTTGGACGTGATTGGTCACCGGGAGAGATGATTAATAAACTCTTGGAGAAATCTAAAAGCTCACTTAAAATTAAAGTGTGCGCTGAAGATGTCACCTAGTAGGGTGATGAAAGCTTCGCAAATTAACTATCCAGCTCGGAGAACACAACCACATCAAAATCATCCACCTGAGCTACAAATCTTCTCCATCATATCTAGGACTAATTGTTTCAAACATCTCAGAGGTGGAAGATTCAGAAATTTCGAAAAGCAATTTATCTCGCGTCATTCAGTCTCAAAGGACTATTGTTGGCATAGTTTCATTTGTATTTTCCTTGTTAACAGACACAAAGTCAACTTATTATCTAATCTCTGGAATGGATTCCAAGTTTTGTGTTCAAAATGACTAGCAAACTGAATTTTTTACTTACAGGATTTCATCATGAGCTGACATTGGTTAGAGAACCATTGGAAAACCTGCAGGGAGTACTGGACAGCTGTTTCGTCCTCGTTGGAGACCCTTCAACAGTGGGCACCCACTGGGGTTCGAACCCAGAACCTCCTGGTTACAAGGCGAGCTCGTAGACCATTAAGCCACTGAGACCCGATCCAATGGCCCATAAATTCAAACTTCTGCCAATGTTTTTTAATTAATACACTAATTTTCTGTTCATTCTGCATTTTTAGGCTGATAAATTCAGAGTATAACTGGACTGTTTAGTTAGCGTGGTAACAAAAAGTAATTAAAATTTTATTTATCGAATAATGTGGTGACTGGCATGTCTGCATAATTAAAACTTAGATTTCATACCACTAAATAGAATAAAAAGTTATATTTACTTATCACTGAAGCATTCATCGTGTCTATGAGTTATGTTACTATTTTTAGTTACTAAATTTTTTTCACTGCTACATTATTATATAGGCTTTACATTGATAACCACAGAATTTATTACGCCACCCTCTAACATAATGTAATATCTTCAAAAGAGAAGCTTGTAATCAAAGGCTGCAAACTTTTCCAGTTTTATTCCATGAAGTTCTTAAAGTCCCCAATCGATTTATTTTTACCAATAGAAATCTCATCCTTCTTTTTTCTTAAGTTGTCACTCAAATCCTGAAACCTAGAATTCTCGGTACCAAAAGCACACATTCTAGAAACTGTCTCAATTTTAGTGATATTGCGAAGTGTATAAGTAGTGATATCATAACATATTTGACGACGAGGTTGTTGAGTTTTCCGACTTTGAATCAAATTCTCAAAAACAACCAGTCTAGTTCAGTCTGGACGTAAGGGTGATCCTAAAACCAATGAAGTCCGCCAGACCTCTCGAAAACTCTGCATCAGCCTCTGGCCCCACACTATCTTGTTCTATCTCAGACATCCATTGTCCCAGTTACTCACGTAATGCCAATCGACGCCCAAAGTTGACACCCCCATCATCCTGCTGGCATTGTGGTGCTTGGTATTTCGTCAAATCTTGTGCGTATAAGCAATAGCGGTGCCAAGGCCACAGTAATGTTGGACACAAGGATGGTTTTCGCCAGCAGTGGACAACGACCACCCTCCACAAATCTCCTCAGATGCCATTCCCAGTCAGCACCTGCTAGCCCAAAATTCATCAGTGTTAGGACTCTACGTCTCCCAGATGGCGCCACGCCTATTTCCCGACGAAAGAGGTCTGAGCCAGGTGCTTCACTACGTCTCGAACAACAAGGTGTTCTCAAGTTTGCCACAACTTCTCACGCTCTGATAGGGAGGAGGCCGCGAATGCTCTAGACCTTCCATCAAACAACAGATCACTCCATAGATGTCGGTCAGCCGGGTGCAGAAAATAGACAATGCAGTTCCAGGTTGGCTCCCAGTGATACGTCTTTTATAAAGTGAGAGGTGAGATACAGACAGATAAACAAGGGACTATCCTTTATTGAGGATATGATGATCAAGGCGAGTTTGGAAACAAGCCAATCAGAAATGGCCTACGTAAAATAAAACCCACTATCTTACTCATCATGGTTATAGACTAATTGATAAATCCTTGGTTAGTCTTTTCGATCATACATTATTGTGTAAAATATACTGTGGGTGATACTGAAATATACTTTTCGGCTTACGTTATTGTGCATCGTCGCCTAATGAGAGTGGACTGGGGAACAGGTAACTGTCGTAAAATGTTGTTGGCGTAGTCAAGCGGTATTCGTAATCAGCACATCTGTGTCCAACTCAGTGTCTCTATTTCAATCTCATTGTTATTGAGACACATAACAGGTGGAGAATATTCCACCTTTTTACACTCACAATTACCTGTAAAGTGGTTCTACTATTTACTAACAACAATTTAGATACACTTGTTGTAGTATATATGCAGCTTCTTAATACTAAACATCTTCAGATGTGATTCAGAGAAAATCAAAAATGACTGATGAACACTGAACTACTTCTGTGATAATGAATAAAATATCTCTCCCATGCTTCGAAAATTATAGTCTCAATTATTTTGGAGAAGAATTTTAAATGTTAAAATTTCATTGTCGACTTGGGCTTGTGCACATTCCGGAGTAAATGATATCTTTGGCACTCAGTTATTTCACTATTTAAAAAATAATTTGGGTTACCAAACTGTCTTAAAAACAAAATTGTGTGAAAGTTGCGAAACACATGGCAAACATTTAAAATTATTACTTGAGGTAAAACAAACAAATGGCACACCAATTCACAATACCACTTTCATTGAAACACCTTCAACAGATTAGATTTTTAATGAGGAACAGTGGTTTTAATCACTTCAAATGAAACCTGACAACTGCATGACTTCAGCTTAGAAATTCTTAGGAATATACAACGTATTTCTAGCTTATTGTTAAGTGCTGTCATTTGTTAGATCCATGACAAACGCTGAGCGTTATTCAGTGTATCTGCACCACAACATCTGACAAAGAGCAGAAGTTGTAATGGCACACCTTTATCTTAACCAAAAGCTTCGCCAGTTTCTTCAATGTCATTGTCGTTCAAAAGTGACTAGGTGTCAAATCTTTACGATTACATTGGTTACAGTAATAAAGTTCACTCTTTTGTGAGTATGAAGCTCCTTTCTTAAAATAAAATAAACAACTGCATCTCAGAGAAAGCTGAAGCCTGATGTTCATTCTCTCTCTACTTTCAAACAGGATTAAAGGGAAATACTACTTAAACCCTACATCAGTAGTAGATAGGTTAAACTGAACTTAGTTTATCCTACACAGATACTAGAAGCATATTGTAGCTTCAGATTTTATAAATTTGTTGACAAATACAACTGTTTTCTAGACAGTTTTTCACCAAATAATTTTACCAGTACTTAGAGAAAAATGACGGTTTACTATTCACAGGGAACTAACTAAAACCTACGATAACAAACTGAACGATAATAGCTACTGTATATACCGAGACCGCGACTGCTTGAGCGGCTGAGTATTCTCAGTATAATCTCGACTGTATTTTATTACCTCAGTAAAAGTAATTCAGTATTCTTCTTCATACTCTCGATCGTAGTCATAGATTTCACTGTCGAATACCCAATAGGCAGGACTAATACACTAAGGAAACCATAACAAAGTTTTGACAAGGATAAATTAATTTTGGAAAAGAATGAGGGACAGAGTAAAATGTCAAACTTGTGAATCCAAACTCCAATAACTAAATGCCGTACAAGAAGTTATAATTTATAGACACAAACGAGAACCTCATTCCTCACGTTTTGATTCAGCGCCTTTATTAATATACTTAGTCTTTAGTTTACGCTTAATACCTGTAATCACAAGAAAGCAGTTTTGCTCAGTCTACGAGAGAGTAAAGATAGTCTAATATGAAGAAACAAGAAGCATCTGAAGCATTTTGTTCAACAAATCGATATACACATATAAATGTAAATATCATGTGAATAAACTCTACGTGTCAGTACAACAAAAAGTAATACCTTTTGAAGGCAATACTCATGGGTGTATTTGGTAACTAAGGTTGTGTTAAATATCTTCATAAATCATTTCATGTTAAATAAGATGCAAAAATATGAATATATTTAAAAAATGTGCAATTAAATGTCATACTTACTTTCATTGATAAATGTCTTTGTCGTTTTTCAATAGGAAACATTGTGGCTATTTTTTTCCAAGAGAAAATTAGAGAGGAAAGAACACGTGATAATTGAATTAGTGGTGAATGAAAGAATAAATATATTCACCTAGTGTTATTTCTAGGCCATATCGAATTTAGGCAGTAATTATGAAAAAATTACAGTCAGTTTGAAAATTTCTGTGTTCTGTAATATACTACATGATGCTATTCTGAAATGCACTGCTTAACATGCAATACCATCTATATTTATTTCACTCAAATGATTGTGTCGATGACAAATGGATCGCATTATTGATTTCGATTCAATGGTCTGAGACAGATCCAGAGACCAATAGTTCGAATAATTTTTTTCAACAATGTGTTCTAAACGTGTTTGAAAAAAAAAACATATTAGGAGTGAACGGAAAACTAAAGAAACAGCATTGTATAGGCTGGAAGAAGTTGATAAAGTGCGTAAAATCAAAAGAAGCGGGAAAGTGAGTAATTTTAACTTAACAATAGTATGGGATAGTCTGTCAGAGTGAGACGTTTTCGATATCTGAACTGACTACAGTACAGTCATATTCTGTTCTATAAACAAGTTTAAAGTTTTCCGACCAGAATAATCCTATGTGCTTCAATGTTTTGCTAAGAAACATCTCAACACCATACCCAATGCAATATGCAGTATAGAAGTGTAGTTGTAAACCATAATATTATTATGATTATTCCCACAGGTTCCCAGTGGAACATAGGGCTTCAAGCTACAGGCTTGAAGTTTTGGTAGCATTGGTGTTTATTTTTACGGGATGGGGTTGCTAGCCCCATGCCCAACCTTCCCTCTTTAACAGTCTTATTACTGGTTTAGCAAGGTAAAGGGGTGCGTCGGCCGGGGATCGAACCCCGACCACTTGCGTGGTCGGCGAGCATTCTACCTCTGTGCCACCACCGCACACTGTAAGTCATAATGACAATAAATTTCATGAAAATAATTACGTTTCCATCGCGAACTTCTAATAAATAGAAAATATTTTTGTCCAAAAATTTGAATATTTAATACCGAATTCACAATAAGAAAGCAGCAATAATAATACCGAAGAATACGGAGTCTAGTAAAATTGTGGTATTCACGTGCTGTAATAACACATAAGTATTGACTATGTGCATTGGATCTATAGAAAATCAGTCAAGTTCAACTATTATACTAAGTGAATAACAAATGTAAACTGAAGGAATCGTTTATTGAGTTAGTATCTCAATATAATGTAGCTTCGAATGACGTTAATGTGAAGTCACCTTTCTAAGAATGAGTAATAGTTTAATCACAATAGTTCATAAGTGTTAACCTTTGAGGATTATTTTACTATGAGTATTACTACTTACTACTACTGTACTATTACGACTTACTATTACTTTCTACTAGAATTATTAAACTATTTCACTATTAGGTATTACGGCAGCTGAGTTCAATTTTTTATGCTATTTCTATGCACCCATATTCATGACATTGAGTTACACTGAAAGGACTATTCAAATTACTATTTATTTCTGAAGGCATTCAAATATTATTTTTTTTATTCCCTAACGTTCCCAGTGGAACATAGAGCTTCAAACTAGAGGCTTGAAGTTTCTGTAGCAGGGGTGTTTATTTTTACAGGATAGGGTTGCTAGCCTCATGCCGAACCTTTCCTCTTTACCATCTTTATTACTGGCTTAGCGAGGTAAAGGAGTGCGTCGGCTGGGTATCGAACCCCTGACCATGTGCATGGTAGGCGGGCGTCCTAACCTCTGTGCACCAACGCACAAATATTATTTAGTTGACCATTTATGGTATATAAATAAAATGTTGTTATATGAGTGTATTATAAAATCACTCAAAATGATCACTTTGATGATCATTGTTCACAGAAAATCCCTTAGTTACTAAACAGCTACCCCAGCACTTAATTACATAAGAATACAGTTATAACTGTAGGAATGAATTAAATCAAAGGTATGCAGCAGATCTAAGTCATGATAATAGAAACAGCACTTATATTTTGTGTACTTGTGCTTACTTTAGTATACAAGAATGATTGGGAGTCGGTTTGAATCTTCAGCATAGATTATTGTGTCATACAACAGTGAATAATATATGGCTGTTCGTGCTGGAGAACATCTCACAGTATGGCTAAGTAAAGGTGTAGTAAAAACCATCAACAACTCGATATTAGACCATCTGTTTCAAAAAACGGGCCACAAAGCCAGCATTGAAGAATCCTTCACTCTCATCTACCGGGTACCAAATAAATTGCCTAAAGCATCGGGGTACCGCATACTCCAAACATCAGAGGCTATCGCAATTCTCCTGAAACAACCAATGCTTTGTGTGCAAAAGAAGCAAGTCCAGCCAGCACTACTACTGCCCTGGTTGGCCTACAGTGGAGACTGTGAATACATGAATTTATATTATTATTTTTCCTAATTTCTCTGATATTCAATGTATTGTTATGTTGATGCTGTCGAACTGTAATCCATTGATATCATTATTATTATTGATTCGATGTTATTTAAACAACATTAATGTTGTTAATAACATTAATTCATTGACTATTATGTATATATAACTGTAGAAGCTGATGATGAAGTTATCGAAAAGAGTATTCTTTGTTCAGTAGCCATTCTTTTGAAACAAGCACCTCTAAATACTACAGTCTGAATAATTACTTAAATATTTCTAGATCTTTTGTTTTCAAAAATGAAACTGTTTCCATTAGTACGATAAACAGTACTGCAAGGCCACTTAAACACATACACACACATAGGAGAATTATTATTGTTATCAATACATTCCTGAACTGGAAGTAACATGGCACTTTATTGAAATAACATAAACTTGTAGCTCAGGTCGATGATTTCGAATTAGTTTTATTCTTTGAGCTGGTTGATTTAATTGCGAAACTTTCTTCTTCCTTCTGGACAACATCTTTAGCGCAGGGTTTAGCATAAAGTGAACTCATTTGAATTCTCTATGAATGATACAATTGTATCTCCCGGAAAATTAATTCTACCATGTATAAAAAGTATCTCCGAAATAACAGCTAGAATATTAAAACCGCTTAAAATAGATATAGCACACATGCCAGCCAGCACAATCACTTCACTCAATATTGTGCAAACTAAAAGATCCAATAGGAAAAGAAGATGAAATTAATACCATTTACAAAATAAATTGCATGAATTGTAACAAACATTATATCGGTCAAAATAGGCATCCCCTTCGAATCCGAATCCAAAAACACAAATTAGCTGTGAAAATACATGATATATATTCTTTCATATCAATGCATGCAGATAATTGTGGACACTATTTTGATTGGGATAATATTGAAATTTTAAACAGAGGAAACACCAAAAGTGCTAGAGAATTCCTAGAAGCCTGGTACTCAAATGAATCAGCGATTAACAAACATATTACAGACCAAATTTACCAGCTAATAAAAAGTAAATCACATGACAAAAAGTTCAAATTCCAAGTCAATAAAAATGACCATTAATGATGTAAATCAACTACCAGTCACGAAGATGGTTGCCAGGAGACACAAGTATATCATTCATGGGGAATTCGAATGAGCTTATTTTATAATAAACCCTCCGCTGAAAATGTTGTCCAGAAGGACAACAAAAGCTCCTCAATTAAATCAACCAGCTCAAAGAATACGACTAATTCACAATGGAGTTTTATTCTCACATGTATTTGAATTATGAAATAATCATGCAGAAATTTATAAATCGATAAGCTAGATATTCAGGTAGTGAAGCATACCATAAAGAGAATTCGACTGAGACGCTCATTGACATTATTTAAAAGATATCCTTGTTTCACTAAGAATAGTGAAATTGTAAAAGTAACAAAGCTGTATAAAGAGATGCATAAAATTTGTGTTTTTTGGCGAGTAATTATTATTATTGTTTCCTTTAATTCCTAGAGGAACATAGGGCTTCAGCCATGCGTCTCCATTGCGTTCCGTTCTCTGCGAGAGTCTTCACCTGGCTCCAAGTCTGCCCACACGTTTTCATCTCCTCTTCACATGACCTCCTCCAAGTTACCCTTGCACTGACGACCAACTCACCCCTTCCCTTTCGGGTTCCACTCGAGCAATGGCTTGTCTAGTGATGTCACTTGATGGTTTCCTAAGAGTATGGCCAATCCATCTCGATTTCTTACTGCCTATTTCTTTCACAATCGGTTCTTGGTCGGTTCGCTCCCAGAGATCCCTGTTGCTGATCTTTTCTGGCCGGCCATCTGATCTTGATTAGTATTGGGCGAAGACAACTGTTAACGAAGGTCTGTAGTCTGTTTGAGATGCTCTTTATGACGCACAGTGCAAGTCTCTGATCCGTATAGTAGCACTGACTTCACATTAGAGTTGAAAATCCGGATCTTATTTTTGATGCTGAGTGCTGTTGACTGTTGAGTAATTAGTGATCTGTTTTCCATGATAATAATAATAACAGAAACGACACAACTGACGTTCAACTCCAAGCGTTCTCTTACGATATGATGGTTTTCATTCACTGCCAGGATATAATTATATCCTGCTGTATTATTACAGACGTACATATGTGTTTTATTTCATTATTCTTAGTCACTTATCAACCACTGAGGTGGTGATTAATAATGTTTACGTAAGAACTGAGCCTGCAGCTTTCCAGTTTGTGGAATAACTAAGAAACAGTCAGCAGAATGACTTAGCTTATTATTCAAACTTTATAAAAATGAAATTCCTTTGACAGTAGTGCTAAAGATATCATCAAACAGCAGGCCATTATTCATGATCAATTCATAATGTCCACATAGCGTAGAGGTTTCTTGCCTTTGCACAGACTTATAAATTCTTTCTATGCGAAGAACTCAAAAGACGAAACATCGATGTTGGTATTCCTATATCTTTTATGAAAGAGCTTCTCTTGAAATGTACAACGAATGTCCATTTTTAATTTAATAAGGAACTGTATAGACAAATCGACGGTGTGGCAATGGGGTCACCACTAGGACCCATTCTAGCCGACATTTTCCTTGCGAAACTAGAAAATGGGCTTTTGAAGGATGTTGTCAATGAACTCGAATTTTATTGTCGGTACATGGATGATACCTTTTTGATTATGAAGAACGAAAAGGAAGCAAAGAACATCCTGGACAAATTTAATGAGGTACATCCTGCAATAAATTTAACTATTGAAAAAGAAAAAGACTCTAGTATTTCATTTTTAGACGTCCTTATGACCAGAAAAGAGGACGGCACAATAAGAAGAAGTGTTTATAGAAAACCTACATCAACGGGCCAGTACACACATTTTCCCAGCTTTGTGCCCTTGAAATACAAACGCAATCTAATAAAGTGCTTGGTCCACAGAGCAAGAGAGATTTGCTCGGACGAATGTCTTGACGAGGAACTTAACAATATTAAACGGTCGCTAAGTGAGAATGGTTATCCTGAAAAGTTTATTGATAAGAATATGAATCTGAAACCAAAGCAGCCCAAGTTACCAACAGTTCCAAAAAAGGCCTTGTTCTTACAGATGCAGTTCCTAGGAGACAACACCAGTGAGATACTAACACAGCGCCTTAGAAATGCGGTAAAATGAGCATTCCCTGCTGCTGAATTACTCTGTATCTTTAAAACCACTCCTCTTCTACGTCCAGGAATAAAAGACAAACTGTCTAATTTCGCCTCTTCCATGTGTATCCACCAATTTAACTGCTCCTGTGGAGCCAGTTACATAGGCCGTACAATTAGGCGTGTTTCTCGTCGAATTTATGAAAATCACCTTGCGTGGCTAAGCAAAGGACAAACAAAACCTATTCACAACGCTATTCTGTCTCATCTTGTGGAGACAGAACACAAGATTGACATTAACCATGCTATCAGGGTAATTTACCGCATACCTACGAATCTCAGTTTTGCCTTAAGAGTTCGACTATTGAACATTGCTGAGGCTGTGGGGATCCATATTAATAAGCCTAATTTATGCATCCAAAAGAAGTTAGTTCAGACATTATCAGTACCTTGGCAATCCAGGTTTGAATAATCCAGAATTTTTGTGAAATTTCCCTAATTTTAGTTGATATTCTATTCGCTATTATATGTTTATTATAGTTATAATTTAAGCATCTTTAATGAACTGTAATTGCATTGATCATACTATACAAATCGATATTATTTAAAAGACTCTAATATTGTTATTAACTACTAATTTAAAATATTCTGTGCATATTAACATATCTATAATTGTAGAGCCTGGAAGAGGAATTTATCGAAAAGAATATTCTTTGCTCGATTATTTGGTGTTTTATAGATCCAACGTTAAGTTAAAAAGCAATGAAATGAGAATAAATAGAGAAGTAAACACTTCAGATACCCCTTAGCACAGCCTTATATTCATTTAGCTGCTTATTCTTCATTAAGTTAAACCTTCTTTAAGTAAAAATAAGAATCTACTCTACACTCCAAACTTTATTTTACACATATTGAATCACATATATTTAGGAAGCCACAGTCTTTGAATAAATCTTGTATAAAAACAAACTCGACTATCAAAATCAATAAATAAGGCATTGGTAAAATAAATAAAAAAATAATCAAATATCAATTTCTTACTTGAATGGTTATGACATTTCATCAGTTCTTCTATGTGTGTTAAAAGAAGGCCTGTTTGCAGCTCCTTGGTCTTTATTTTTCTAGTTTACCAACAAAAAAGTAACATTCTCTGGGAGACAAAACAATCCACTTTTATTTATTTGATCCTATGCGCAAATTTATTTTATTTTTTTGTCATCACCTATAGTATTCAAACGAAAAGGAAACAAATGAGAAGAATTCAACGATATGAAATTTCGGATGAATAATGTGATCAAGACTAATCATGATATGAAACTGCCTGTATGATGCAGTCTATTGGTTTGCTAAATATACTTTTAAAGTAAAACCAAAGGTAGGATAAAGCATATATCAGTCAATTTTTTATTTATTTTATATTAACTGCAGTTAAGATTTAACCGAATAGTTTGAAAAAAAATTGGGTGAGAAGTGGATGGAATCCAGAAATATTAAATTTATATTTGCGTAAGTCTTACAGAAGGCGTCGGTGGCACTGCGGTAGAGTGTTCACCGACCACATATGTGGTCCGGGGTTCGACCCCCGACCGACGCACTCCTTTACCTCGCTGAGCCAGTAGTAAAACTGGTAAAGAGGGAAGGTTAGGCATGAAGCTAGCAACCCCATCCCGTAAATATAATCACCACTGCTACAGAAACTTCAAGCCTGTAGCTTGAAGCCCTATGTTCCACTAGGAACGTAAAGGAATGAAAAAACGAAATTAATAATTCGAATGTTTCAGTAAACTGGTTCGGATCTCTACAGATGAATAATTAAATTAAAATAAGTGTATAAATAACTGGTCATATCCCGATGTACTTTTTGAAGAAATTTTAAATGGCGTCTACAGTTAAAATAAGAAAGTATTTCGCCTTTAAGTATGGCATATATTTTATATATGATACTCTGACAACCAAAACAAAATAATTTTAAATTTAATACTGGCAAATTTGATAGTAGTGTAGTACAATGCAATATAGTAATCTCTTCCACTTTCTATCTCACATGCTTCTTGAGAAGTTGCTTCAACGTGAATTTCAGTCTCAGTTGAACGCACAATTTTTTTCAAACTACTATGATGTAAGTTATTTCCTACTGAATACCTAATTCTGTCTTATTTGTCTGAGTACACCACATTCGATGATATATAGCAAGATATGATTAGTATGCTAGCTAAGATGTAAACAAATCAATTAAGTAGTCTAAAAGAAAATCATATGAATTTAACCATTCATCATTTTTTTACTCAGAAACCTTACCAATGTTGATTGTTTCTGAACACCTAAAAATTCTATATCACTTCTCAGATGTTGCACAAAATCAGTGTTAAGTCAAACTTCGAGAAAACGTTTAATTTTATGAACGTGAATAGGTAATGAATAGTACATGCAATATAGACGATTCTGACGGTAATCAAATTAATTTTCAAATCATAAGAAATATAATTTGAATATCCCCATAATTTATTCAAAATAAAAATAGTTAGAGCGAACGATTGTTATCAATACATTCTTCTTCAGGCTCTACAATTATAAATCCGTTAATTTTTTAACATACATTAGACAGTTAAGGCAAGTTAGAATTATATCAGAAGATGTATTGTGGGAAAAGTATAGCAAGGGATGGAACAATACACAATTAGTTTTTATTATCGTTTATAATATGCACGATCAATAAGAAGATGAGATGAAATAATTCAGTGATACATACACAAATATATATTCATCCACAAAAGTACAAGTTTCAAGGGTGAGTGTATCAGTGGTATGGGAGACAACATGAATACTACAGAAAAATAAACCAACAAATGGGTGGACTAGACGTAAGTCCCATGTGTGCTAATGTATGCTAAAAAATTAATGGATTTATGATTAAGATACTGTCTTGTCCAGGTAGGTTTTCTATAAATAGATCTTTTTATTGACCCATAAAGCCGTCGACTAAGCAATATGTCTAGGAAAGATAAACAGTTATCTTCCTCTTCTACAGATGTAAGTGTCAGCTATTCTGAACTTCATTCATTCAATTTAAAATTGAGGTGGCAGAACAAAACTTATCACTGATGATTACAATATCATCTACATACCTTTACCTGACTTGGAGCCAGGTAAAGACTCTCGGAGAGAACCGAACGCAATGGAGACGCATGGCTGAAGCCCTGTATTCCTCTAGGAATTAAAGGAAACAATAATAATAATATAATAATCAAGACTGTCAGTAGTAAAACAGTGATACTTTTGAAATAAAGTATACGGTCTATCAAATTTATTCTAAACTGTCACAGATCATGGCTTTACAAGTAAATAAAACGAAATTTCCACCTTTTATCTAGTGATACTAGAAGAAGTAAAGCTATTTAAAAGAACCATGCAGAAATATCCTAAAAGATCACTAAAGTTGTGGTAATATAATAAATAACCTTGAGATGTTAAACTGTATGATTTATATCGTATAATACAGATGATAGATAATTTTTCTAATTGCTGAAACACTGTAAATTTATTATCAATATCCGTTTAAATCTAGCTTGTTTACACAGGGAGATGTAACCTTAATTTTTACTTTCTGTGGGTAGGATATTGTCACCGTTTGTCTACAAGTGAATGAACAATGTATTCTATCAAATGCACCATTATCATAAATGTGCCTAAATGTGAAATACATTTCAGAATATACCGTTAGTGATGTTTCAACTTGACGCTTTATTCTACAATAAATATTTTACTAGATTAAAGTGGGGTCATTAATAATAACTTAACTCTAAATGTCAGTAGATGCAATTCACTCCGTAGTTTACTTTGAATGCTTCCATAACACCAAAATAAACACAAGACATTTCTCAGACAGCCTTTTGGAAGGTTTCACATGCCAAAAAAACTTATGACTTCTGTCAGGTAAAATCAACGTGAAATTACACGCGCTAAAACTAAAAAATTGATTCGCCGTGCAAGGAATAGGTCTCGTGACTCAGTCACCGAGCTGATAACTCTTAAAAAAGTGAGCGTCTGGTATAAAGTAACATTTACTTAGACGCAACCACATTTAGCTGAATAAGACTGAATAAGATGAACAGAACAATCTGGTTTTCACTGTTGATCAAAAAATTAATCCCGTTTGATTATTTCTTTTTTCAAAATAGGGATGCCTGGAATATAAAAGCGACATTCCACCATTTCAATTCATTTGGTAGCTGGTTACTTTACGAAAAAAGTCTGTCAATGTAGATCTAAGAATGAATGAAATAACAGCAACTTATAGAACCAATCTATCTGCCTACTTGAAAAGAAACTAACAGTTTTGCGGTCACATCATCAGAAATAACTCAGGCGTGATTCTGTCTTGATTTCTAAACAGCTGATTTGTATCTCAGATATAAAGAAATAACACATGTGAACAAATGACTTTCCTTTAAACTGGAAATGCTACTTTAATGGTTTACAGTAGTATAAAATGAAGTATCAAATGTAAGTGTTGGAAAATAAAATTGAAATTATTAAAACTATCTTAAATAAACCGTTTCACATGTTTTACAATTGTTCTTAATTTGGTCATATAAAAGGCAAAAGTAAAAAAACGTCATTTGATTTATTTGAGCGTTTATCAATTACAGTCTCCTTGGGAAACCAAAGGTACTCAAATCATTATACATAAATATACATATATACAATGAAGCACAGATCACTTAATGATAATTATCTGCTCAAATTAAGACGCTTTTATGTGAGTTAAATGAAGTTTCGAATGGCACAATAAACTGTTAACTGACTATCATAGTTTATTCCGAACAAAAAATGGTTACTGTACTTCATTCAAAAAAACAAGATATGCAGTGTTTTACAATGAAACAAAAAAGACATGAGAATGTGCGAGAATACGAGCTACTGCAAATCACACTCGCCGCGTCTTTATTTCAGTATGCTTGGAGAACAGAAGTGGTCATTTTCGAATTGAAATTCCTCAGATAGTTGATTTTGTATTACTTGCCTAGATGAACAACGCTGTAATCATATCAGATGTTACGTCCAGCTGTTTCAAAGGTGTTATGTTAAGTATTTCGCATAGCTGGAATATCTGTCGTAGTGTTTGCTATACTATATTCTAAAATATCACACGGTAGCTTTTATTACTAATGCAAAATCATAATGAAAAAAGTATGACGCTGTTCAAAATGACTACTACTACTACAAATTGTATGACAGATATGTTACATATATAATCGATTTTTCAAACTTATACAGAAACGTACAATGAAATCTATCTGCTTTAAACTAGTCTATAAACTATGTCATCACTGGTGAAATAAAAATTAAATCAAGTTTGAATAGTAATCACGTTCTTACAGTGGTAGTTTTATTGATTGAGTGAAGTGCCACTGGTCTTATTTAATTTCTCAACCCTTCTTAAGATAAATTACGTATCTGATATGCCATCATTCAGTGCGAATCACAGACAGTAACCGGTATACTATCGCTCAAAAGATACGATAAAAATAGTGATTTAACTTCTGACATTCTGAAGAAAGGAAAATCTTACTCGCTAAAAACAGTAATCTTCAGTGTAACTTTAAGATTAGTGTTCTCTAGTTTCCTTTCACCATTAATAATCTGAAGAAAAAGACAGTGTACTTGGACATCTCTACTCATATGTACCAGTTTGACCCTTTCTGTGGCACAGGCTGTCATAAAATACATCCCAGAACACAGTTGTGAGCACTTGTAAAAAGAGAGAAATGGATCTATAATAAGTGTAAAAATTGAAAATTTCTTGGACACCAATTACTCAACTTTGAAATGCCCTGCCACGATTCCATGCTTTTCTTTATACAAATTACTCATCATTTATCAACTATTTTTGTATTACTCAAAACTATTCAGCTCTGATAAATTTCCACTACTTCTTGATTAACACTTACCAATCTAAGCAACTTCATACTTCTAGATTATTCATTTTGAAATAACAAAAGCAGTGGTTGGAGCATGATAAAATGATATTATTTGATTTCACCGATTTCTGATTAGTCGCACACTATCGATGAAATTTTTACTAAGTGTACATTGAGAGAAATTTTTTAACGTACTTGTATTGCTAATGTGAGTCAGTTGATAAGAGACTCAAACAATAATAAAGAAGATTTGCTCAAAATCTCCACTTCTATTTCTTATGCTCAAGGGGTTCAAGTTGGTTAAAAATGTTTTGGTACTTTGTAAAAGGAGGTGTACAAGAAAGGCGAGGAATGAATTAGTTGATGATAACTTACTAATAATTTGCCTAGTAACATCATGAAACAAAAACGAAAGACAAATTTTCTAACAAACCACAAATGAAAAGCCTAAGGTAAAGGAATATGTAATCAAAGGAAAATAAAAGCCAAAAAATTGAGTTACTAGGGAAAACAATGACTCATAATTGCTTCTTTTAGAATACATAAGTCGTGTTTTAAACACTTGATATTAATTGTTTTAATAAACTTGAGAAGGACTGAACTGTATTTTCCATTAATTAACTTGAAGGATTCTAATATAAGTATTTCATGAAGCCAGTCTACAAGACGCTTGGTGATAGCACTGATGAAACTGTTTTTTTCCTCTGAGATGTAGGTTTTCCAGAACATCTTCAAAGAATCTGTGTTATCTAATCTAGCCGCAAATGTAGAAACATATGAATCTGTACGCACAATTAGGGCTAACCTGTGAAGAGTACCTGGTTATTGCAAAAAACAGAATGTTGTTCGGTATACATGAACCAACCCGGCTTCATGAAAAAAACATTTTGGCTAGTGAATTACTCAGTCTTCTGTTGACTATCCATGCAATACTACCACGTTTGATATCAAATCATCTGAAGATGAGTTTCTTATCCACTGCGATTTGTTTTGAGTCTACATCCTCAAATGTTCCTTACCTGTTGGTAAATTCCTGTCAGTGCCCATTATTTTCCAAGATTTTCCCAAGAATCTTCCACATTCTCGATTAACAATATTTTTTTCATTCTGTAAAACAGAGTTCGGACCACCGCTCATTTATGGCTGACTGGACAAAGACTAGTGAAATTTAATTATTGTTCATTCCATGTAGACTTTTAGTGAATGAATGTTTGCAGACTTCAGTTTTCCAAGTGATGCACGGTGCTGTCAATAACGATTCACCAAGTCTGATGGCCACTAATGTAAACTTGGCTGATGGGTATCAGTTAGCACGGATACAAAAGGACTAGAAACATGACACTGGGTACTCCCTAGTTATGTCTCAATGCATCCATGTCCTACAGGAGGTCAGTCTTAAGCCCGAATATCTCATTGGTAGCATATCTGACTGGAGCACTGGGTGAAGTGGGTTCGAGTCTCTATGGGGATATAAGTCCCTTCCAGGCTGCAGATACGCCTTGTTGATAGGTGCCAACAAACAAAGCCTTCGTCTAGGGATTTCTGTCAGTTGACTTTAAGTGTCTAAAACTAAGTGAGAGTTCCAGGCACTTTCATCTGTTATGCAAACTCAATATTTTCATGAGTGTCACCGAATGCCATACGTGGGTAGGATGCATGAATTTCATTTTCAAATACTATGAATGTGTCACCAGTATATCAACAGTAAGTTCTTTTGTTAATTATACGCTTGAGCTTTGATCATTCAAGATTAAGCATGAAGATATTTGTCAGTTCATGGCCTAGAGGACTGCTCGTTTCTACACCGTCTACTTGACGGTAGAGTGTAATCGAATTCGAATTGCACATCCATGGTAAGCATTAGTAGCAGGTGTTTAAATTCCTACACTGTTCGATGGAGAAGACCAGAATGCTGACAAATAATATTTGCAGTTTCATGAATCGGAATCCTTGTAAACATGGGAGGTAAATCAAGTGACATTATGAACTTATTGGAAGCATTAATGGAATTTAGGTTTTCAATAAACTGGAATAAACCGTTCATGCGATATGCCGCTTGCTAGTCGTTAACATATAGGCTCGAATCTCTGTGTAGGCCAGCAAACAACTTCGTCCTTAGGCGAGTTGATCATGCAGATTGTTTATTTCGCTGTTTTTTCAACCCTGAAATGTTCAAATGAGAACGCTGTGGATTTTAAAGGTTAACGACTGGTAATACGATTCAGCGAGAATCTTATATTGGTCAAAGCATATATATTTTTATATGGCTCTTCTAATCACAACTACTGTAAGTTTTTCAAGGTCATAAGTTTGAGCATAAATTAACGAACTAAATATTTTCACGTATGACTTGACACTAGAAAGTATGAAACTTGGCTCATTTTTCGTGCATCATGATACCTGTTTCAAAAAAGCTACATGTATTACAAAATAACAGTAGAGTCTGAAGATCTATGAGGAACTCTTAAAAGTAACAAGCTTGATACCAAATATGTTCTAAAGTGAAGTTAAGTTAGTGTTATTTTACTGCAATGGTCTTCTGTATATAAGATGATGTCTAAATAACAACCAGTTACAGACAATGCAGTTAAATTCACATAATATGATCTTGATAAAGGTCTGATATGTGCAGCATTAACAGAAAACTATGTTTAACTGAAATATATGACGTATTTGTCCAATACATTTCGAAACATGTAAACACACATCTACCTGCCAAGTCAGTGTATTCGCAAATGAAAACATGAGAAGAGATTTCAGCTTAAGGAGAATGATAATGCAAGAAGTCGGTTGTGACACTAGATAAAAATTAATTGTAACAATAATTATTTTAGCACGCATAAAATAGGTTTAAACTAAGGAATGACAACTGCTCCAATATATGTCTCAGTATGTGGCCCTCATTTTTATCGTATAAAATCCTAAAGGCTATGTCAACCTTAGCCTGAAGCTTCATTTTTCATAATGAGCTATGTTACCGATGAAAATGGTTTTCAGACAACTTTTCTAATAAAGTTTTCAGATTTCAACTCCTTTTCAGGCTATTTGTGAATACACTTTCACCTACCATTAACCGTCTTATCGAAGCATCTTTTCTTCGACTTATTAGAAAAACCTAACTGTTTTTAAGTATCTTTTTACCCTAACAAAATCCAAATGCTTGATAACCAAGAATAGTCTTCTAAGTACAACCACTTAGACCTCAGTTAGGCTATCATCAATGATGTTATTAATAATGTTGCATACCAGTGCTTGAATGCATACCATATTTAATTTTATTGATTTATGAGGTATAAATATTATTTCACATTTTAGGATATCAAAATGCATTCATACAAAATGTCCGTATTCATTACTATAATCTGTAACGGAAGTATTCTGTAACACATGACAGAATAAGAAGATAAATTTATTGATCTTTTTTCAATTCTCCAAAAATATAAGTAAATGAAAACTGTAATGCGATTCTGAGATAATCAACCTCTTAATTTGTGTATACTACACACTTTACATAAATATATAATATATATATATGCTATTGATCGCATCAGAATATTTTAATTATACTGATAATGTTTATTCACTTTTTTGAATTTTAAGTATAAAAACAGATATTCAGCTGCTTTTAGTTGCCAGAATTAGATGTATATTTATGCAAACACAATGTTTTTTTTAATTACTCAACTGAATGAATTGTGTAGCGCATAATCACTATTTGTTGTTGCTAACAGATTAACTGAACAAATGAATCCCATAAGATTGAAAACATTGACTTGTACTTGACTCTTTTCATAAACTAGTTACTATTTTTATAAATTTTGTAATTCCTTTTAACTGAGTATTTCTAACAACGCCTGTTGATGATTTTTTTTCAAACGACAATTGAAAAATACTGAATTGGTGTAAAGCAAAATAAGTATAAGCCTAAAAATAACTGACATCATTATGTCAGGTAAATCTGGTAAAGATTAGGAGTTCTGTTTAATGGGTCTTACGGCACTGTAGAACTCTATTTGAATGCAACAAATCTAAGTAATAATTTCAGAGAATTCAACGAAAACACAGTAGAAGACTGTATGTTTTAAATAAGCTCTCCAAATGCAAATGAACTACTTTTAAGTCAGAGATTAAAACACTTTTGCGTAGCGATTAGAACGCACCTGAAACGTTTTCAAAAACGAACATTGAAGTGTAGTGAACCTCCTAAAGGTTACTGTACCAGTGTGTATTAGTGAAGTAGTTTTTCTCAGTAAATATTCTCTGAAGGTCTACTAAGTGTCATGTGATGTTTTTATTAAGTTGAAATTGGTACATATAAAAGGTATGTCTGTAACTAGTTTCTTTTCTCTTTGTGATTCTATAAACGACTACTCTACAGCTAACCAAGAAATAAGTCTACAATATGTATCTGCAACCATGACATCTTGGTCAGGCTTTTACATTGCAATGGGCCTACTAGCTACATTAAAACAAGTATCCATACGTCTTACCATGACAAGAATTGTCTGATGAATAACTTTGAACTCAACACCAACTGCTGTCCTTTTGAATTTTTGATCACGCTTAGTTAGCGTCCCTACCTTTCTGCTTTTCTGAAAATAAATCAGTTTCTACAGTGTGGGCAACTTGAAAGTAGCAAATGTCCAAACGCTTCTATAAAAACACGAAGTGCTTCTGTTTGTCTCCCGTCTTTTTCATCTCCTCTCTTCCCTGAAACTTCATTTCAATCTACTGCTAACTCAATTTTCCACACGATTTCTTCACTTTCCCATAACTCTGACTACTTCTGACAAATTGATTAAAGAAAATATAGTTCCTAGTCTCTTGAAACCCTACTGTCAACTTGGTGTTTGGGCTTTCAGTGTCACAACCTTGTGTCAAATCAGAAACAGGTCTCACCAACTGAATCCTGATGTCTTAGGCTTTGTGTGTATGTCTTGTCTTTGAGACAAGTTTCAGATGCAGTTATTTTATTTTTTTATTTTTTATTTGAGCTTGAAACCACACAGTATTTTTGGTTCAAGTATGGAATTTTCAGCATATGATATCGGTAGCCCAAATTTTACAGGCCGACCATAGATATCAGGCGTGCGTCGGTAGGGGATCGAACCCAGCTAATCTGCATTGTGAATCTAGGAAATTCGCCCTACTTGTTTGAGAAATTTCGTTGGCTAATTCTAGTGAACTTGTTGGTCTGGTAATGAGACCGAATTCTGCTCCAGAAACCTCACTGTTAGACTGAATCTAACTGATCAGCCGTTTATGTGCTGTCTGACTGAATTAATAAAGAGGGAAGATGATACTTATTGATGGCTTTACGTATTCTCCATTTACTCTCCCACTGACTGCAGTTCGAATGAATAACAAAGATCAGATTTACGAAAACACAGATAAGCAAGGAGCTTATGTGGGATTTTCACTAGTTGATCCAGTCAGAAAAGTATATTTGGAGTAAATATTGAATCCCAGTGTGGTGAGAGCTGTCTACTAGCCAATTGGTTGACAGTAATTGGGGTCAATGTTTATGTATCAAATATTAGTCATGTTGTGGTGAGAGACGGTTGCTAGCCAAATTGGTTGACAGTAATTGAGGTCAAGGTCAAGATGGACAGGCGGATTCAGCTAACATATAGATGAACTGACACAGCCACAAGAGATGCAAGGTTAACTTTGTGTGAGAAACAACCAATCAACAGACTGTATTTTCTACTAACATTAACCTACAGTAATGTACATCAAAATCTATAAATACGTGTTGATTTTCCGTAATAAACGTTCTGTTGCCTGGCCCTTGTCTTCCGTTGTTACACCAGTACGACAGATCAATAAAGGCGACATTCACTGGTAATTTAGTTCTGTTCACAACCAGTACTCATCTCTGAAATAAAGGGAGAGTGAGGACTATCAACATTTAGTAGGCGATAGATATAAACAGACCGCTTATAATAAGCTGTCCACTGAGAGAAGATTGGTGGAATACTGATGCTCTATATACAAAATCTCAGTATTCTGTGACCATGTATTTTTCCATACATGTGAATGCCTATGACTAATTGGAAATAAGAAACAAGACGTGTTTAGTCTGTATGCTAGGGTTTATCCACCAGTATTCATCATAAGTGATGGTGAACATTGTCCAAAAAATACAAAAATTTCACCAGACGTTCATATACTTGTATAAATTATTGTAATCATGAAAATTAATTGTTACTTAATCACATAAATTTAGCACTCATACGAATGTAATTTAGCATCTTTTGGGTAGATTTAAGATATTTAACAATATATATTCAACAATTAAAGTAAAATGACATATTCCACCAACAATCGAAATGTGCTTATTTTTAGTTGCTGCTGTTGTGTATTTTTATATTTTAAAAGAAATACACCTACATTTTGGACATGAGATATGCACTTCTTTTTAATACGCATCATACGAGACGTATGCTACTCGAACTCTATGAATCGTCTGAAAATACAGTAGAAATTTGTATTTCTTAGATTTAGAAAAAGTAATTGCGAATTCATTACCAAAGGAAATGAATTATCTGAAAAGATACTGATATAGAAATTTAAGATGGGTAATAGAAAATATGGGACCGAATGGTAATGGTAGACTAAACGTCAACTTTTGAGCTCAATATAAACCTTTACACAAACAGGAATCCTTCCCGGCATGTTTTCTTTTAGACTTTCTCAACATTTGTATCGTATTTATGAAATAGAACATAAGGATGGATAACATGATGACGACAACTGGAACTACTTGTGGTTACAGTGAGTGAAAACTTTTACTGTACATGTCAAATATCATAACTGCTAATAGAGGGGGCTTACACTTATAACCTGAAGACAGCTAAAATACTGACAAGGTGTAGGTCACCTAGGTACTTCTTTCATCTAGAAGTAACACAGTAACAAAATAAATTAGTTTAATAAATCTTGTAAATGAAAAAGGAATTCCAAACAAAAGAATCGATATTTTATGTTTGTGACTATCATATTTATGAATTCAATGTGTCAGTTCTGTGGGGAATTTCCAAGTTTACTTAAATAAACAAGTGATTTCCTTTTAACTGAACTTGGTCAAAATACCTCTTGGCCTTTCGCCTGTATCAGTTCCCCCCGAACACCAATGTGAATGTTAAAAATCAGAATTAAGTTGTCGAACAAACCTAATGAGGGTCAACATATATAGCTGGATGGAAAACTCTTAATTATCTGGAACTCTCTGTATATTTATTTAACCCAGATAAACTAGCAGCAACAAAAGTATCCTATTTATCGACATGTAACATCAAGTAGATGGCTTTGGAAGGAATGAATAAATTTGATTTTTTCATGAGTACATTACTTGATAATAATCCTTAAAAATATCCGTTTTGTGGCGATTATTTCTCCAGTGCTTGTGTCTTTGCATAGTCTACGTCATCATTTTTTCAGTTAAGTAATCAATCTGTTTGGGTACCAAGCATTAGGTAAATACAGGCTTAAGTCAAATAGTTATTATTCCGTTTTAAATATGCAATAAAAAATGAAACAAATAGTCTAGCTTGGAAAATATGTAATCAAACGGTCGCCGTAAGTTGATTCTATTCAGCTACATAGTAAAAAGTGAAATCTGTTTATCTGCTAAGAATTATTTTCATAGATGATCCAGTAATGATCACTGAATTCTTTGTCACTTTATGTAAACAGGTTAAAGTTCTGATACCCAAAACTTTTAGTCAGTTGTCACTTTAAAGAGCGATTATTGCAGGGAGAATCATTAGTGCGATATATGTATAATTCAGATAACATTCGTACTGTATGGGATCATTATATTATATGCAGAACTCTGGAAAAGCAATATCGATAGTAAATTCGAGAATATATAACTTTCATGTTAACCTTAGCCCCAACATTTTTCTCTTTGGTTTGACAAAGTCATAGAAATGATGACATCCCCACACCACAGGCTAGATTAAGCAAGTTTCTCTGAAGACAGCTAACCATCTTACGAGTTTGATTGCATAGGTCAATCAAAAAGTTGGTGATTAAACCGAAAAATCGTGTAAAATGAATTTATAGAGGATAAGACATATACTCAACTGTAGTATGTCGTAATCTTGATCGTGTGGTAAATAACTTATTCATAGGAAAATCAGTTGTGTGGACACCAAAATGTAGATGTCTAGTAATCTTTCTAAGCATTAGTTTGAAGAAACCTAGTGGCAGTATCATCACACAATACATTTGATCATAAACTCCTAGAATTCTCCAAATTAACAGCTCTAGCTCGGTGGTTCAAAAAATTCACTACAGTCATGCTTCCTCAACTGTGGTGATGAGGAAAAATTCTTGTGTAACCTTCCATCCACAGTAAGAAGCGATTACATAGTACTCCTTTTTAAGTTCATTGCAGTTGCCGCCCTTGTAGTGAATACTGGATTCCAACCGAAAGTGTGGAAAGCTGAAACAGTCAACCCTACCCATAGGATAAGACAAAGATAACATCATTTAAACTGCTCACTTATCAGCAAACTTAATGAGAATTCTAAAAAGAATAGTTGGAAAAGGTGTTCTGGCTTATCCTGAAAATAACAATCTGTTATTCACTGGACAGTATGATTTTCAAGGAAGTCTCCTACGAATCTTAACCTGGAAATCCAAATCTCCCGTAGTTCCCAACGTAAATGACGTAAAAGCCAGGTAAGATCTTAAGAATAATACCAATGTAAATATGCTGAAATTATCCCACTAATTTGTTACATTGCTTAAAATATTGAGTGCCTCTAAATGACTTATATAGGTGAATATCCGTTAGCATTACAAGTGCAAGAGTTAGTGAATGCCACATGGAGGCAAGTTCTAAGTTGAAAACTATCATGAGCCTTCTCCACTTTGCAGGCTGACAGTCTGAAACATTTTAGAAAATATGTAGCACCTCTACCAGGGCTTCAAATGAAATGTTAACCACTATATACACATCTTTGTCGAGATACAATAAAAGGTAACACTTAAGCAGACAGCCCATGTGTAATGAAAACAAAACTCATATTTTAAACTCTAATCAATGTTTTATTTTCTTTGCTTGCAGGAAGATACTCGAGAGTCAATTATCTGGATCAGGAGATGCAACAGTTGCAGGATATAAACCTTATCGAAGACCAGTAAGACTGTTAGACCCTAAAACTGGACTCTTGCACCTTTTAAAAGTTGATTCTGGTGGAATAAACGTTCCCCGTACAACTCCTGATCTGTTTTAATTACCTGTGTGTCTTCTGCTTTGCTTGTGACACTTGAATGAGACATGTCTCACACAAGTAAGTGTCCAAGATATGGTTACATCTATCACCAACTTATCATACGAGGAACATATAGGAAGACCGAATCTCTTGACCTTTTTATACTATATGGATCAATGTCTAAACAGGCCTGTTTGAATAGATATCTAACTGGATCATGATGGCAATCATGATGTACGAAATTTCGAGAAGTCACTGCGAATGAATCAGAAAAATTCTACTTCAAATATCGCATGAAGTAGAGGCGATTAAACTTAATCGTGATGCTCTAAAATGTTGGGCTCAAACATAAGAGTGTCGCATACAATCTTAAATAACCATGGTTAATTAGACTAATTATATGCAGAAATAAACAATACACTTTCACTTACCACGACTCTCAGATATGTGAACCTTGCATTCTAGTTGTCTATAACTTGTAAAGGCCGAAGATTTTAAAAATTATTTCTCACAATATACTCATTACAAAATCAACGACATCTAGTTGACATTTCAAGTACACGCAAAATTGAAGGAAGAAATTAAAACAGTATCAGTACAAAATATTGGTCACCTTGCATGCGCCAAATAGTTTCGAGTTATTAGTATCTGAATATAATGAACTTTTTGTGTCTCTAATAAATAAGTTGTCATTCAAGTGTAGAGTAGACAAGTCTCAAATATTCGGTTTAAGTAAGGCGAAAACAAGGACATAAAACGTAGTTTTTACTTTAACACCCATTTTTCAGCATGTTTTTCATTTTAATATGAATTCCTTGTGTGGTATGTCAGTCTGATCACAGCCAAATAATAGAACTATGTTGGCTAGATGTTTAGATATATTTCCTGATATTTGGAATGTGTTTGCTATTATGGCAATTTATGTCTTTTTATGTTGCTCCGTGCTGTGAATGATTACTCATGTGCAGCATGTGAAATTAATCCGACTTACTGATTTTCTTCCTGTAGTTCAAGAAGATCCAACAAAGCAGATTGTAGAAACCACATAACACTCCATTGGAGAGGTTAAAATTCAGCTGAATTTGATGATTCGTAACACAGAGTTTTCTCAAAGATATAACAATTTGCAGTGCTAGAAATATGCAGCAAAAGACTAACAACGTTTGATTTTTGTTATAAACTTGTGTTCAGCCCTAGCATCCACAAACATTTTTCATCAATATTTCTCATCTAGTCCCCGCGTAGAAGATGACTGAGCGACCATTTGGCATTGTACTTACGGTAGCAACTAGGATATCAACTTCAGACACTTCTTACGAATCAACACACTACTGGCCGAACCCTGCTGTAACAAATTTTGTGTGGATGAATCACTTTGCAGGAGAACAGCATTCTCATAACAGTTGGTAATGCAGTGACGAAATAACAAATCTGTAGAAGTTTCAAATTACCTGAGAGAATAAACTTAGACAGTAATACAAGGTAAGAACGTGACGTGTGCATTGATAGAGGATTGATTCATTGATACTAAACGGTTGAAACTATGGCTTGAGCAGTCAACTAACTTCCGAACTACAAGCTCACCAGACAGTCTTCCCTATGGCCTGAAAGACGGATTCAAATGACATTCTGTTAGGCGAATATCTGAAATGTGTTTCTAAATCTACTGATTCATACCATGACAAGTGTCTATCATATCAGGGTAGGTTTTCACACATTGCAAAACTTGTAAAATCGCAACCCTAACGAGCCATTTACGGAGAAAAACTAGTAACACGAATGTAGTAGCTCTTCGGACTTCTGTGCCCAACCCCTGAAGTCTAGCATTGCTTGAAATAAAGAGCTGCCATATACTTTGACAAGCAACTTAAATGTGCACGTGTACCGGACTCATCAATTACTGAACTCCCCGACTCCAAATGGTGTCATTTCATGTGAATGAACACTGGGGATTGGTGAAAAATACCATCCACGCGGCAATCTCAGATACCGTCCTCTGGTCACAACACAGCAGAAGAAAAGGTCCTCATGCCTGAAGAGAGGTAGGCAACGTATTCTGAAAGCAGGGCGGAAGACTCGGTCTGTGTGGCGAGTATCCTAGAGTCAGACCGAAAACGATGCATGCCTGGAACTCAGAAAGCGATGCAACACAAGATTCAGGAGTGACAAGAGGTCATTTCGGGCTAAACTTGTCAGAAAACTCCAGGCGAAACTGAAAGCCTGTACCAATTCATGTTAGAGACAAGAGCAACCAGCCAAGGAGCATGTGTCTTAGTAGGTCCAAACGGTTAATACCTCACTAGTCTGCGAATGGCGGAAAAAAACCCAGTGGCTACTCTCCAAATAAACCTGGCAATATTTAGCGAAGCTGCACAGACTCACATCAGGGAGGTCCCCAGGTTGTGACATCAGGCCATCTGTTCTGAAACAATACGCTGAAGCTCCTGTAGGCCCTTATGCGACTTGTTCCACCACTAAATGGATTCAGGGAAACTGCCAAGAGAGTGGAATAGAGCCATCCTTTCTCCGATTTTCAAGGGTGGGGACAGGCTAAATGCCACCAGTTATAGATCAGCAGCGCTACTCCTAGTTGTAACAAAAGTACTTGGGGTATAATTGATGGTCACATCAGGGAGCACCTCGATAGGAGTAGTAGAATTCATGTAGCACAACATGGTTTAAGGAAAGACAGATCTTGTGTAACAAACCTGATATTAGCTTGGGAAGATTGGACATCATGATGGGGTATGAATAATTCAATCCATGTGGTCATCCTAGACTTTGAGAAGGCATTTAACGCAGTTCACCATGACCTCCTACACAAAATAAGTCAGGCAGGTATAGGTAAGCCACTTCTGTCATGGTTGAAGGACTACCTAGCTGAAAGGAAGTTTTGCTTTAAGGTCAGTCGAGTCTGATCATTCTAGCACAGCTCGTCATCAGGAGTTTGGCAGGGTTCTGTCCTAGGACCACTGATGTTTTTGATTTTTATCAGTGATTCACCAGGCCGTCTAAGCTGCCTGACTCTTCTATACGCTGACGACGTAAAGATATGGAGGGCGATAAGGTTTCCGGAGGACTCAGATAGGCTGAAGGTAGATCTAAATCTTCTGGAAGCCTGGTCATTGTTATGACTTTCAACCTGAAAAGTGCAAATTAGTGAAATCATTGCCCCGTCGGCTGCAGAATGCAAGTTACACCCCGTGCAACGAAAGCTTGTCCTGCACAACTTCAGAGAGTTTCTTAGGTTTAGTTCTATGGGAAAAATGTACACTATTGTAATTTACACTGGGAATATAGCGATAGCACATTTGGTTATACACTTTACACATAGACAGTCAGGTGCACTCACTCCTGAGTGCCACACCATGAAGTGAGCAATATCATTGCACCTCACTACTTTGAAGAGAGGCGAACCTTTTAGAAAGAGTCCAAAGAAAGGAGTGACGAATCTCCGAAACTAACCGTATGATGAACGGCTAAAGAAATTAGGCCTCTTAACACTTAGCTGCCGTCGGCTTAAGTGGGACATGAGTACTGCGTGCAAGATAACGAATTACCAGAATCACCCGAACAAATGTGCTCTGTCACTGAGTAGACACGGGCTTCCTCGTGGAAATCCGAGCAGAATTGCTCACTAGAAGGCAGAGACTCGGCTGCAGTCCCAATTCTTTTCACTGCGAGTTTGCCGTTCGTGGAACTCCTTACTGGCAGATGTGGCTACCGCAAGGTCTGTGAACAGATTTAAATGAATGCTAGACAATCGTGCAGCGAAATAAGGACTGAGTGTGAACAGCCTATCCCCTTTAAATCCCATATACCATTAATGGATAGACATCTATACTCATCGTTTTACTTTTTTACATCCTCTGACAACTCCAACTACAGCACCTACACTTATAATTATAATTGATAATACATACATATATATATTCAAATATTTCATCTGCCTGGTTTTACGCTTTCTTCATTTCTTTTTCTGTCATTTAGTCTGAATAACCTACATTGATTATATCTGTTATTATTATTCCTTTTCTTTTGTCCACGACACTGGAGGACTAACTGGTGAAAGTGTCAACTCCATCCACAGTAGCAACAAAGTCTTAACACACCGCATACTACAAACAACTGCACCACTCCTTTCGGAGTCAACCAAAGCTACGAGAGTCGAGTGGCGGGAAGTTTACCGAAAACCAGGCAGCTTTACTTCACAATCAGGAAGTGAGCACAATGTAATAAAACTGGTTTACACTAGCTCATAAAAACGATACCGGGCGCTGTAGTTTATTAAACACGGCTCGTGTAAGCGATAATGGATATTGGAAAGGTGGGACATTTAAATTCTTGGCGTACATGGATTTTGGCTGAAATGGGTTTACCTTAGGGAAGCTACTTACCACTGGACTTTATTCCTAATATACGTGTGTTTACGCAAGTTTCCCCAATACATAACTTGAAAGTGAGCAAGTTTATTTTTTACTCATTAATATATATATATTTACCTAGGTAAATCACCTTTTTATGCTAAATGAATATATATTTATTTACCATCAAGCGTCATTATCGACGCACAGGTTAAAATTATTGTAAACTTGGGCGGCCTGTAAGGCTAAACTGCGTTATAGCAAAGGTACTTGGAACAATCATAAGAGATCAGCTCTTAGCCCATTTGGAGAAACGTGGTTTACTGACGGTGGAACAGCGTAGATTACAACCAGAACGATCATGCCTGACAAACATACTTTTACTTAGGGAAGATTAGGTCGAAGCCAGGAATAAATACCTTTTGTTGAACATCGTTTTCATCCATCTTAGTAAAACATTCGATAAGGTCTCCTTAGTAAACTATAAAGTTCTGGATTAGACCAACGCGTATGTGAGTGGTTTAGAGACTACCTTGTGGATAGAGGGCTCGAAATATTACCAATAACAAAACTTATCATAGTGTGTAAACTATTGTTTGTCGTATATTTTAGAGTATAATTAGCTGTTTTACTTAATTTACTTTACTTCGGCTATCTCCTACGGGAGGATGAGCCGGCTTCATGAACATCTCGAATCATCACTGCCAAGGCGCGGCGATCTGATGCAAGGTTTTGCGACAGGGTTATCCAATTCTTGTTCCACAGACGGAGTCTGTAGACGGTTTATAGCCTCAGGCACTCCATATCAGCCTTGACTACCAAGCCATATTTTCAGCTGTTCACCCTTGCGACATCGCCAAGATGGTAATGGCGAGGGATTTAGAACTGATTTGACCAGATCTTCATCTGGTCGGCTCAGAACATGGCCAAACCACCGAAGGCGACGTTGTTGGGACCAGTACTGGAATTTGGTTGATGTTGAAGAGTTCATGAAGTTTCATGGGAATTCGGTACGAGTGATGTCCCCAGAATCGCTCGGCCTTTTGTTTGAGAGTGCAGCTCTAGCCTTTACACAACCAAGTGTGACCTACAATGCAGTAGGAGTGGAGTAGAGAGTCCACTATCCATTGGCAGCCGGTGACCAAAGTTCGGTTCATACGCCTTTTTAAATGGGGCCAGACATCCAGAACATCCAACAAGCCCTTTGTCCACACGTCTGCCGGGCACGCAAGACAAAGAAAGAAGACCGGACGTTGATAGGAGAGCTTTTACTGTCTCTACAACAATCCTATAAGTGGAACTCATACAAATTCTGTTGAATGATTCTAGGTCCATCTAAAAAAGCGGTTCTCGATATGATATACATCCACTTAGATATTTTGTATTGACATTGGTTTGATATGCCGACAAACACTCCTATGAGAAACTGGGACTAGTTTTAACAGCATCTTAGAGAAATATACCCTTTATAATTCAGTTTTATAACATATCTGTTTCATAAATACACTTCTTTTTAAAAATAAATGTCACTTTTCACCTAAAAGATTATAATTGGTAGATTCAAGGTCATTTGGATTTGGTGTCTATTCTCTACTGTTGCCGAGGATGGAGCATTATCATACCGAAGGAGGAAAGGCCACTTAATTTTGGCATACCTTATATTAAAGGTTGATTTAGAGACTGACTTTCATAATCTCTCCCTTTAGGGTGCATCTACAAGGTCACCACACATAGCTGCCCAAACGGAGGATGAATAAAATACGTGTGGAAGTTAAATTCTCTCACAGAGTGGTCAACGACTTGCACTGCTTACCTGGTTCAGTAGTAAAAGCTCCATCAGTGAATACTCAGAGAGAAATTAGATCTCTGCAGAGATACATACTGTAAGGATTAACACAAGGGCGTACTATCCTTATTATCTGAATCTAATTTTGTTCGATAAATTAAATCCTTTATTTAAAATGACCTCTGGTATTCTGTAGTGCTACATGATTTTCTCCAAGAACACTATGTTTACGAGACGGTACTCAAAATAATCTGTCCCTATATAATGTGTTCAAATACTTGGATGGTTTTAGTCCATCCTAGCAAAATAGTCTATTTACTCAGCTATGTTATGGATTACTCTAATGTATCCCAACCTGACGATAAAGCTTTTTTTGTATAATGAGTCAGTGTGGAAATTGAACAGATTTTTTAGCAATTCCTTAACCTCATTTTACTGTTTCAACAGCGAGTACTTTTTACAGCACTGCGCCCATTATTTCCGCCTAGACAGTTGTACATTCATTTGTACTGTTCGGCATTCTTGTAAACTTATTGCTCATCCCCAACCCAGGTTGTCTATGTAATTCTTTATCATCATTTCCAAAGTAGTTGTAAAGTTCTATAAGTCGTCATATTTGCAACTGAGAATATGACCCTATTTACTTGGATAGCTAAATTCATCTTATTACCATTGCAACCGTTAAACACTAAGAAGGAAGAGCTATGAGAAAGTGAATGGAATTAAAAGTTGACCATAGATCATGGCGCTCTAATTCAGTTCTTTAATATACGCCCCCCCCCCAACCTAAAGGCCAGTTACGCTGTCGAAATTACCCTGTATATACTTCTTTTATTAACTCCAATCAATCGATTATTCACATACTCGACCTTCCTGAGAGTTGCTAAGCACATCCAGAACAGAAGACAGTCCAGTTTAGTCATACTAACAGTAAGGCTTCTAAAAGAACACCGCATATATTTCATACTCCGTAGTTTTAGAATTGACTATGTTAATCATTTTCTCAAAATATTCTTATTATATGAATTAGTAGTAATATTGACAACCCTTTTTCCCTGATTGACTTACAGCACAGAAGTTCGTAAGGAAGTTGATTAATTCAATTTTTTACACTTTCAGATAGTAGTTAGTATAAAGAAAATACGAAGGACAAAAATAAGCTAGGATACAATAATTAGATGTATCCCACAAAATGATAACGAATGATAAACTTAGCCGATATATGCGATTCAATATATCCTACTCTGTTATTTGTAGGAGATGCATTGGTCAGACATTTCTTAAGTGGTTTCTTGTGCAGTTCGTTTCGTATTACACAACTCCCGAAAAGAATTTATATTTGTTTACAATAATCCTATGACTAGAATTAGGTTGATACCGACACAATAATTGTTTCCAAGTGATGAAAGATAGTACGGCTTGTCTCCATGTCAAAAGTTGTAGTTACATATACGAGAATGTTCGGATTTTGTACATGTGAATCTGACGCTGAGACATCTTACAAAACAGTACAATATGTACTGTATTCATATGCTCGAACTGTTTTTGTAGTATCCTACAGTTATGAAGGAATGCTTCGTACGAAGCCTTAGAATCTCACTATTAGGTTAAAGTCAAGTAAGTTGAATGTGATGTTTTTAGCAGACACCACATGGTTCCCTTACCGCATAGTTTATCTCATCAAAAACCCTAGGTAACTACGTTTTCACATGAAGAATTTTTTGTCAGAAACTGAAAAATTCAACTGCTCGTCGTAAAGTTGAGAATGACAATTATTATTTGTCAATACGTTTATCTATGCCTTGCTATAGGGTGAAGTTGAACGCACTAATGAACAAGCCGAGGACCGACCTGTTTCCCATGGGTTTTCTCTCTATAAGTCCTGGCTGTCAAATAATTATAAAACCTGGTGTCCTCGAAAATTTTGATAAGATAGATTCCTGTTCTCATTTAAATTAGGACAAACAACGAGTACTCTTCACAAAAAACCAGGCACCTAAATAGTTACCTCAGTCAGTTTAACGAAGTTTCGAGTCACTAACTTTATGTATCCTAATAAGACCCATCGTCTCTTCTTACTTTAAGCGACAGAGAACTAAAAATCGAAGAGTTCACTGTCTTATTAGTTTCGCATCCACGCTGCAACTGAATGTGCCACAGTTGAGTTATTCTCCCACGTTTCGGTGAGAAGAATCATTTCCATGACGTACTGAATTTTAAGCATCTGATTTTTAAGTAATAAGTCAGTGCAGCTCTTTAGAAAACGGATTCTTGTGTTCTCTATGGCAAGCTTGATAAAAAGCTTTCACTGTCACAAGGTTCTTGCTCTTCCTCAAATCACCGGAAATACTCATTGAGTCATGAAGAAAATAAAAGACAAATTCAGCGAAGAAAATTTTCTTTATCGACGAAATCATCTTCAGAGGCTGTATAGTCGTATTTATATTTACTAAAAATGTATAGTAGTCTATTATTGAGTAGTAGGGGGTGACATAATTGATATAATTACTCAGAAGTGGCTTTAGGAGTAAAAGAATAAAGGTTGTAAATTACGTGTCAGTGACTTTCAATGACAACCCTCCGATGGTCTTCGCACAACACGCTGTTTAATCTACATAATTGCTAAAGTGTACATATCCTTTTAACATATACGTTACATAAGTCAGTACAGTTTTTCATGCAAGCCGCAATAGTACGACGAGATTTTACTAACCTAGGAGTCTATCAAGAGTAATAGTCAAGACAGCTAAGGTGTCAACGGATATAAATGATAGGCATTAGCTGTTTTGTTCGTTGGGTCAGCATAGAGATAATAGCAGTTCTATTTGCATGAAATTCGCAGACCCAATGTGGTTTGTTTCTACCTATGCTAAATGCCTATAAATGTATAAAGAGACTGGTTTTTCGATAAGTCTATGATAGGTTGATTCCATAAAAACTACACATATCCAACAAGGCAAGTAATCCCGAAATTCAGTGTTTAGTTTTCATTTGAAAAAATTCCTTATCTGCTACGTTGATGCTTATGTAAAATTATTCAATTTTTTTCATTTAAATACATTTCCCATAGTTTTGAGCAATGTCCACAAAAGCTAGACGACGACTTATGAATGATTTCAAGAAGATCCAACTTGATCCTCCACCAGGAGTCTATGCAGTTCCACTTGATGATAATATAATGAAATGGCACGCAATTATTTTGGGCCCTGATGGCACAGCGTTTGCAGATGGCATTTTCAGATTAACTATGGAGTTTACAGAAAGTTATCCTAATGTTCCGCCGATCGTTCGATTTGTTTCCAAAATGTTCCATCCCAATGTGTATACTGATGGCAGTATATGCTTAGACATATTACAAAACATGTGGTCTCCATCGTACAACATCGGAGCTATTTTAACTTCGTTACAGTCTCTCCTGGGTGACCCAAATCCTAACTCTCCTGCCAACACAGCAGCAGCAGAACTATTTGAGGAAGACAAACGACAATATGAAACCCAGGTGCGGGCGATTGTTGAAGAGTCATGGCGGGACGATGGACCCGTGGACTAATATTCTTTTGTACTTAAATGCCTTTGATTTATACAAATGTAAATAATATTTTTCTTCACAAAACTAAGCACTTATATGCTGTGACAGTCTTTACTGTCAGATTTTGTAATAATAGCGTGGGTAGATATGTTGTGTACTATGACTAAATGCGGTCACAGACTTCATAAAAATGTAAACTCTTGTGAGTATGTTGTCACATATTACGGACTATATTTGGTCGACTCGAAAAAATAACTAGATATTAAAGTTTGATCAATAAATTCCATCGAAGTGTGCAGTGTATTGATAAAATATATATTCAGATCTAAATAATGACGAGTAAATTCGTTAATATAGGTACCAAAAGTATGTATCATTAAACAAAATATTCTCATTATATGTTCTCGTTAATAACATACCCAAGGCTACTTGATCGTTTTAAGTAAAGATTACAAGTTTAGAAGAGTGCGGACCTCAGATATTTGATCGCCCAACTAAAAGTTGTTACCACATTTATTCTACCACCCTGGTGCATGCTCACCTAGTAAATGAAATTCGTCTTATCCTTACTCGAATGCAAATGTATGTGAGGCACGTAAATAAGGACATTGGCGATTGTGAGTTGCTGACACTGGTTTTGTTGGCCTATTGGATAAAACTAATTTTAGTGAAGAGTATTCCCAGGCACATGTGACATCATAATTCTATAGTCGTAATAATAAGCACTTCAGTAATTAAGAAGGTAAGTGTGACATATCTGTTAGATCAAAAACATAAGCAATCTTAGTCCTCGAAGACTAATTTAACATATTTATCAGACGTAAATATTTTCCATGTATTGACAAAGTTTACCTAGCGCTTCAAATGCACTTGCAGAAAAAATCTGAGCCTTTAGTAGTGGGTCTAAATGACATACATTTTGCTGTTGATTTTATTTTTATGTGCACTTAGATCCATTTATATTAGATAAGTGTGAATCGCTTTACCTTTGGTCATTAAGTATAGGTGTACGTAAGCTGAACGTACATTCAGGTTGTTCATGTTGATATCAGAGACTTATTTTGGATGCCAAATATCGATTTTTTAATAAATGACCTTATCAGTCTCAATAATCATTTTTCTCTTAAGTTATCGACGTGCGAAACAAAGCTGCCGACTGATATTTTCACATTTAGCAATTAACAAGAAAGTCAGATGTTTTACCTCTTCAGACTGATCTTTGTTCATAACCATGATATAAAAAATGTGATTATAAGTTTAGTGTGCTGTTGGAAATCATACATTGTGCGAAACATCACTTAGGCGACAGTTGTACATTTGGCGAATCGACTTATTCTCACAGAACGCCAGTTAGTTTTCCTAACGAGAATATCATCGTCTACCAAAGTTTGAATAGGCAATGGCGGGTATTATTAAATATTGCCTCCAAAGCCTCAGGATGGTCGGGGGTGGGTGCCTTGCGCTGCGGGTTGGCCACCCCCTCCGCACACCTCTTGAAATGCTCCCATATGACCGGGCGTCTTACATAGCCTCTCCTGAGGAAGTCCTACTCACTGCCTTCACGTGGCGGAGGTGTTTTTCACCAAAGTGAGAGGGCGAAAGCGGATGTCCGGCGCTCTTCACCGGGTTGACTGTCCATTGGATGACAGTCTAGGGGACATGGCTAAACCCTGATTCCAAACCTCCAACGACTGGCGTATGAAGCTCAGTGGAGCTCACCGGCAGACGTATGGACAAAGGGCTTGTTGGATGTCCTGGATGTCTGGCCCCATTCAAAAAGGCGTATGAACCGAACTCCGGTCACCGACTGCCAATGGATAGTGGACTCCCTACTCCACTCCTACTGCCTTGTAGGTCACACTTGGTTGTGTAAAGGCTAGAGCTGCACTCTCAAACAAGAGGCCGAGCGATTCTGGGGACATCACTCGTACCAAATTCCCATGAAACTTCATGAACTCTCTGCATCAGATCGCCGCGCCTGGGCAGCGATGATTCGAGATGTTCATGAAGCCGGCTCATCCTCCCGTAGGAGATAGCCGAAGTAAAGTAAAGTAAGTATTATTAAATATTCAAGGTGAATAAGAGGGGCATTTCCGGAAACACGAACTAGAGATAAGCATGGTATACATCCATTAGCTAATATTATGACTCTGCAACTCTTCATTTTATGAACGGAATCAGTTATTGGATAAAATACATGAGTACAAGATACGAAACCAAAAGTTGAATGACGAGAATTGAAGATCACTAGGTACAGACAGTGCTTCACTTGCAAACAGACAGCTTCAAAAAACTAAGAATGATAAATACACTGTCGGATTTATGTAAGTGACTGCGTAAATCTATTTGGCAACTGTTTAAGCAAAGAAGTTTAGTGCTTTATGCAGCTACTATTTTGTGCAGATCGTCTTTTAACATATTTTTTGGATAACTGGTTTAGCAACTGCACAAAATCCCAGGAAGCAGAAGACTCGTAGTTTGAAACATACCAACTTTCGGATGTACGACCATCCGCAGAATTTCTTAAATAAACGAAACTAAAAGGAATTTGTGATCGTTAACTCTAAAGCGATTTTTGACCAATAATTTTATGCTCATGTCTTCAAAGTATTATAGTTGCATCCTTCCTAGATGTGGCGTTTTATCATCAGGAGCGAAAATAAATAGCCTACTATATTCTTTAGTGACAGCAGAGATTACTTTACCGACTCAGTTAATGTCGATAGACTGGAGGCCACATGTTGTATATATACATATACATATATATATGCGTCGGTAGCTGAGAGGTGGGATGCTTGCCTACCATGTATTTGGTCCGGGGTTTGATTCCCGGCCAACGCACATCTTTACCTCCCCAGCCGGTTGTAAGCCCGACAAAGATAAGGGAGGTTGGGTGTGAGACTAGCAACCCCACCCTGTAAAAAATAACACTACTGCTACTGAAACTTCACAGCTCAAACTTGAAGCCCTATGTTCCGATCGGAACGCGAAGGAATAAAATCTTGAATATATATCGGTCAACAATGGGGTTTACGATATAAAGGATGAACGGTTCTCCACAAACTGGAACAACAAGTTTCATTAGTGCATGAATCACGTGTCACTATGAGGAGATACGACAAAAAGTATTAAGTGCTTTATGATACCTACTGAATTATATTAAAGTAAGACTCAGTCAAGAATGAAAAAACGGACTCCAACACAAACCACAATATTAGTAAGCCCTATAAGTTGCACTTTATCTCTTCGTACCTATTTCCTGGTATAACAAAGACGGAAGTGAGTATGAGTCGGCGCTGTATATATTCAGTGATAGCTGATACTGTTAAAACACCCTGAAACTACTTTCCGTGGGTCTAAGTAGACCATGAATAAACAAGATCAAATGATGTAAAAGCATTTAAATCTACAAAGCACGTTAATATACACAGATGGCAGATAATAGGAAAACTGATACTATGAAGTCCAATGAAACACAGTTATGAATTGGTAAAAAAAGCTTCAACATAAACACGTAAATTCATGACAAGTTCATCTGAAAAACGTTAAGACAAGGATCACAGCACATGTAAGCTTAAAAGTTGGTTAAACCGTATGTCCCATAACCCCTTGGGTTAAGTGGATTGCCGTTGACGGGTGAGAAATAACTGACGTGCATGAGACAAAAGAGCTTCACGACGTTCATTTAGGCTTAACTGACGCGCATTAGAACTTGGTAGGAATTGTGGAGCAGCAACGTTAAGCCTACTTGGAGATAAAATACCTGCTTCACCACTAAGGCCGTTTACATTTCGTTGAGAGCCAAATTCATTTGAGTTTTCTAAAAGTGAACTAATCGCTGATTCCACGTCACCATGAGTACACACTAAATAAAAACAGAATAAACAAAATATGAACTAGTAGATAAGCCTACGGTTTTTGTTTTGATTTATTTACCACTAGACTTAAGTATTTCCAAATTAGGAAACAGATCAAGAATAATCGATTCTGATAGTACAGAAACTGATAATTTATTACATTAAAGAGATGTGCGACTATAGAATATCACTACTGTCAGAGGCAACTGAAACACTTCTAAATCATAAACAAAAATGGATGGGGAGTTATACTCACTGGCAATTTTATAAAATAACTACTAAAATTATAATGAAGTGATAATACTAGTAAGAGTTGAACCTATGTGAATGATTATAGCACTAATCTGTAGGACAAGGCTCAAACACTGAAGCCATTCTTCGAAAACTTAGTGCTCAGGTTAACAGAATACTGCTAAAGGTTACAGATGCAGAAAGAAAAATACTAGCATGCATACACTAATCACCAACAGATGCAATAGATATCATATGGTTGCTACGTTTTGCGAAAAGGACAACAAACAAATGCTATTAAAAACCCTGTCTAACTGATGTCAGTTTGTGACCAACATTGAAACCTATCAAGACTCTTCTGATCAAAACTTATTCACTTACCAAGCGCTTCACGGATACGGCACACAGGAACATCACGAAGAATCTCACTAATTCTGGGTACCAGATGTTCAAAAGCAAAATCTGAATTTTCATCGGTTTCATGATTTGATTTACCAACTGCACGGAAACGAACTCCATCACGTGAAGAGTTCGGAGACGAAAGTGTTTCACTTGACGAACCGGTAGAATGCTTTCTGGATAGAGATAAACTTCGAGGTGTTGTTGACGCACTGGACACTGCAGGAGAGCGAACGTTTGGAAGAGATGTTATCTGTGATTCTGTTCCAGAGTACTGAAAATAAAGTATATTCACAGGAAAAAATATTAACACTGATCGAATAACACTAATTACAAATGAAAATTTATAGATTCTTGTTCTGCAAGGAACAATTGTTGTGCACTATTTTCAAAATATGAAACTGTCATATTACATATCAACAACTTCAAATACACAGTTTATATTTCTTTTTTAATAGTACTACTATGAAATGTGATGGGTGGAATTTGAATTATCCCTAAAATCTACGATTCACACAAAACAAATTTTATTTTAAAAGTAATTCACGTAGAGGATTTATACGAAGGTTTCGCAGTTTAATTCACTACACTTTTTGAAATAGCGCAACACATCAAATGAGTGAAGCCAAAAAAACATTACAATAAACAAGGATATGATAGGAAGAGAAATTACCAGCCGGATACAGTTAATTATTTGTAATTTTTGTCTAACCAGACAACTCAAGTAACAAAAGACTTGGAAGTGATACAAACTGAAAACTCCTAACATTTGAGAAAGAAATTAAGTTAATTTAAGCAACGAATGGTTTATTACTACCAATCGAATGAAATAACAGGAATTCACAATAGTCCTAACACTTACATCAGCAAGATGCTCAGCGCTTATTGAACTAACAGTGGCTCCAAGTGATCTGGCGATAGCACAACGAACTCTTTCGCAGAAATCCGCATCCGCTTCATCAGGTATACGACAAACAGGTGGTAAGTATTTGATATTGTAATACGTGAAAGGTGTGAATAACTGCCATAACAACTCTGTCAATTTAGAAATAGGGTGAACAACCTAAAATAAAAAAAAGGTTGATAAATTATTATAAAGTGCAGTGAAAACAAAGAAATGTAACATCTTATTGCACTTTTTGTTTATACTATTGCTGCAGGAAAAGCATCAACACCAAACACTTTGTGTTAAAACCCCCCAATTCAATCAGCAACTTCCTCACTAAAAACTAAATGGATCGAGAAAATTCGAGATGAAAATTCAGATCTTCCAGACGAAACATACACTTGTTGTACGAGAACGAAACGACTAACTGCATGGCATTATTATAAACATGTTGACTTATATCAGTTGAAAAAATTTCTCCTGTGACTTTTTTGAAATTCATACGATAGAATTACTGGCTAGAACACAAGTAAATCCAGCTGAGTACCAAATATATTGAGAAACCTCCGTTCTGGACTTTACTGCTATACATAATATAGCAAACACTACAAAAATAATCCTGCAGTTCTGTTGGGTTTTGGTGACGATGGACCAGGGACCATATCTGAACATCTTACATCGTGCTCAGATATCAGATGTTAGGGCAATCTTGAACACACCTAACTTTTGTTTGAAGCCAATTATCTACAAAATATGCTGCTTGATTGCGTTCTTTAGGTCAGCGGTCGTACTGACAATGACACATAGATTTTAATTGGTTTGAGAAGCAAAGCGGTCACCATTAGACAACCTATTTGTTTCCATTATGAGTACATGGAAAATATAAGATCCTAAAGTGTTCATAGGATAGTTGTATCATACTAGAGCTTGTTGGCGTATCACAATCCTCATGAGGTAATAGTTTAGTAGCTGATCAACACAGTGTCATGTTAAAAAATACTGAGGATTGGGTCGATACCACACTGAATTGTACTTAAGTCTTTTATTTCTTAAATCTAGCACGAAAGTTAAAAAAATCTACTTCATGAGTGCATCACATGCAACTACTACTTATTGATTTATTTTCTATCCACCTCTTATTCATGCTATTTAATAATACTGCTGTACTAAACTACGCGATGTATTTATGAACTGTATCAAGCAGACAGAATAGTACAACCTCTATCAGTGTTGTATACAAATTTCACTTCTTACACTTTGTTACAGCGCAACGAAGAGGAATAAAAAAGTATTACATAATTTATTGATGATAGTGAACCAAGTTAAAATAACAGATAAAGTAAAGACATTCACAGCACTGACACCGTCAACGAACATCACTATAATAAATGGGGAATCATCAAAACACTTCACCGTTAGTAAAAATAGATGATAAAAATGAGCTTCACCGAAAAAAATGTAAACAGAGTACTCCGTCTAAAATCTTCAGCAGATCCATCCTGGAAAAGTAACATTTAATATCTCCAACTACGACGTTTTCTCTCATTAGACTTTGAGAACGACAACTTACCAGATTTTTCAATTTATTTTTTTCAAATCAAACTTGATATAAAATGGGCACTAAGAGATGATACACAACGACAAAATAATATAAGGTGGGGAGATAAAATAATTGATGAACGGTAGGGACATAATCATGAAGAGACTTTAAAGGAGAGCTCATTACAACAACATACTATTAGAAAGGAAACAAAGAAGGGAACTACAACATGTTCATGACTTATTTACATTCTGAGTCATATGTGATAATATCTTGAGACGCTGAGCTCCATGATATCTTTGATACTTATGCATACAGAGATGCTAATCATACACAACTACCCATCATTCCAAAGCACTATGTCATTGGCCAACCGCTCCCACACTTTTCATCCTCAAATCTGGGGGTGGCAAAAAGTGAACGGTATGAAATGTGCGCTGGCACCACCGGACGCAAGTGATTTTACGAGGACAGTGATGGTCGGGCCTGTCACACATCCTCAGCTTGGAGGCCAGATTACGCAAGCGTACAGTGAGACTGCACGCATTGTAAACTCGACTTTCAACAGTCATACAAATATCACGATAGCGTTAGAGTGGTCCAGATAGGTATGTTTCACAATAATTTCATTATTCGGTTAGAAATTTCATCCATTACATTAATTTTTGCATTCTTCTAATTACATTTAATTTGGGCGTTTAAACTAATTACAAACGTCACACAAATACGTGTCACACATTAATCATGAGAGAAATAAAATATTTTGATTTAGCCAGGACCATCGCCTTAGGTGTGAAATAGGTACATAAAATAAATCAATAACTGCATTTCTTGTGACAAGATTAATCTACATCTATACCATCTCTTTTGATTATTATTTGCAGACAATCTTTAAAATATTTCATAGTTCTAAACTTGAACCATTCACACAGCTATTCATCCATTTCAGCACCTACGCAATGAAAACCATAATGACTAAGTGATAAATAGTTCTGTAAAGATGTAATGGTTAAAATATGGCTTTATCTATTAGGGAATATCTAAAAATATGTATTCTTGAGACACAAAAGTTGTCCCGAAATGCCTACTACAACCAAACGAAAAAGATGTGCTATGCGTAATGAGGAGGTGATATGATTTAGAATATAAACTTTTTTATTAGAGAGCGTTCAAAGAATATCTTGCTGTCTCGATCTTTTTCGTCTTTTGGTTACACATAGTTCTTTTCAAATATGCCACAGCGGTGAACTTTGTTTTGTGGAATAGAGGTTCGTAGTCAACTTATATTTGCTTAATATTCAACAGTGAATTGAAAAATTATTTGTACAGCTTATCATAATGTAAATGCACAAAGTATTAGCAGGGAAAATTTTACTTACCAGCTTGATAGGGAAGATTCGATGTACCTTAATTGCTACCTGAAAACAGTATTAATAACTTGCAAAATTGTGTTACTTACAGGTTGAACTTTGTCTACATTAGCAAACATCTTGTGGTCAAACTTGAAAAGGCAATCAGTAGTACCAGTTGGCGCATTTTCAGGAAGGAGATGTACAGGTTGGTGATAATCTATGGAAGTTAGCATTAAAATAGAACTTACCTCGTACACACCGAAGAATAAATTCGGAAACAGGAATTACTTTCTCCTTACAATGAGATATGGATCTCCAGTGAAAAACATTTGTATTCGGCTGTTGATTAGCATCAAAATAATGAAAAACAGTCAGTATTGTAGTATATTTAAACAAGTGTGCAGAATTTAGTCAATTACAGGAAATCAGGAGCGAAGTGAACGTCAAGCTAAGTATAGTAAGAATGTTTAAACGAACTAACTCGGGTAAAATTCAGTGACAATTCGTGATATTCTTAAATAAATACAATGGATATTCATGACACTTATATTAAAATATATTGGTGTACATATGTAGTAAACTGGAAGCATACAGCCTGTTAATAGACTATCTAATACAGAAACATTGAATGAAACAATCCTGAGATATCTGAACATAAAACATGTCAGACAGAGTCAACTGTCAAGTAAGAGAAATAGAAATACCTCTTATATCCAACAATCCATCTTAGCCCTAACCACTTATCCATACTGTTTAGGTACATTTAAAGACAGACAATATCAGCACAAAATAAGAAACTAATACACAGTTGAACAAGTCACCCAACCCCATATTCATAAACTAAGATAAAAGTACTGAAAGAAAAAAAGTTAAGGCATGATCAAAAGTAATGGAAAGCCTCAAGAACAATGAAAAATACAACAAGTAAAAAAGTGTGGCACAACGAACAGAAGGAGCATAATATATGAATACACCTGTCACTGTGATCGATTCTAAATCATTAGCAATATTGGTTTCAAATTATGTGGAATAATTGAGGAATAATGGTTGATACTGATTTTGTGACTGTCTGTCTGTCTGGATTCAACATAGAATCGTGACTAAAGATTAATTAATGTTTCTCGGTGGATTATGCTAGATTTCTATTAACGTTTCAGGCATTTCTACACCATACCAAGAAATACAGATAGCACTAGTAACTGGTAAGTAAACTTATGTGAAATAATTTTGCGAATGTCAACGACTGAAAGTTAGCCATCGGATGACTATGGAAAATGGGATATCTGAAAAGGTGATTTTACTTAGATATAGACAACTACCTGAATATGATTATAAAATAAATTACCACTGTTGCATACTAACCAGGCTGATTTTAAAGATCTCATCTAAAATGCTTTTGTCCTAGTTTAATAAAATTGTTCGCTGTTGCGACCACATCTGAATGAACTGTTTTCTGTAGTGTGTCGAACACGTGACAGAAACTATATTCCACATAGTCCCAGTGACAATTTCTGGATCGCTAGAAAAGGGCGGTAGCAGGCTTTGCATGCTTCACAAGCTTTTAGAGTGCAACACAAAGTAAGCGGATGCCCGGCGCTCTTCAACGGGTTGACTGTCCATTGGATGACAGTCTAGGGGAGATGGCCAAACCCTGATTCCAAACCTCCAACGACTGGCGTATGAAGCTCACTGGAGCTCACCGGCAGACGTATGGACAAAGAGCTTGTTGGATGTCCTGGATGTCTGGCCCCATTCAAAAAGGCGTATGAACCGAACTCCGGTCACCGACTGCCAATGGATAGTGGACTCCCTACTCCACTCCTACTGCCTTGTAGGTCACACTTAGTTGTGTAAAGGCTAGAGCTGCACTCTCAAACAAAAGGCCGAGCGATTCTGGGGATATCACTCGTACCAAATTCCCATGAAACTTCATGAACTCTCTGAATTGGATAACCCTGTCGCGAAACTTTGCATCAGATCGCCGCGCCTGGGCAGCGATGATTCGAGATGTTCATGAAGCCGGCTCATCCTCCCGTAGGAGATAGCCGAAGTAAAGTAAAAGTAAGTAATAACACGGGCAAGAATGTTCGCTAGTTTTGTTTATTGGTACGACTGAATATTATATGTACACATTCCACTCTTTGAGAATTCGTCAACATGGCTACGTGAAATCAACTAGGTGACAAGAATTGTTTTGTACAACCATCTCCCAGACGACATACACTTGTGGCCCAATATACCGCAGTTATGGCTAATGAAGGTTATTAACTTTGAAATCGGATGTGAACATTGAGGGTTTTGAAACGTATTCCAAGGTGCACCTTCAGTTAATTAGGTGTGCTAATGTGAAAACTCAAACCGTTAGCACGGAATACGAAGCTGGAGTAAGATGGAGATAATGTAATTAATGTGGTAATGGAAGGTTGAACTATGAAAGGAAGAACAATATTTATTGTGAATGAGTTGTCAACAGACGTGTGTCAGTGATAGACTTTTATTAGTGATCTACACTGTTGGGGATTATTTTTTGAAATCTAAGAAAATAATTGAACTGTTATTAGTGGTTTTACCGACCTGAAAGCAATATCAAACAACATAAGATAAATGTGGTTGAAATAAGTTGCACATGACATTTATGAAGTTTTATTTGGATTTACATTCAAATTGTACCGCAAAATCGCGCACTGCTGTTAACACGACTACACAGAACTCAGGGATATGCATAAAGAAGCTTGCCTTGTAACCGGCAGGTTCTGGGTTCGAACCCCAGTGGGTGCGTACTGCCGATGATTCCCAAACTAGGATGAAATAACTGCCCAGTACTCCCTAGTTTTCAATGGTTCTCTAACTGATATAAGTCCGTGGTCAGACTCGTAAGAAAAAATCTAATCCTTACAAGCTAACTATTCAAAATATAATTTTGATTGAAACAGAAAAAGTAACACTGCTTGGTTACTGTCATGTGCTAAAATCTGACGGATAATATACCTTGTACAACCAGTAGTGAGGATTTGCAGTTGAAACTCGTTATTTCACTGTACATAACTAAACTGTTAAATGAGGGGAGTTCCTTACAAGGAAACATTCATTTGCATTCTGCTATAAAAGTCAGAAGAGTTGAAGCAGAAATAGAAAAAGGTTGACACACCAAATTCCATTTAAACTGTCATTTAAAGACTCATCCTTCCAGTTATTAAAAAACCGAAGATCCTGAGCACTTAAATGAATAAGTACCTACTACTATAAATACCAAACCCCTTTACACAGGACAAAAAAGTGAATGAAATTTACAAAAATCACAGTTGATGATCTTATCTATTACTCCCCGAATAAATGCATGCTAAAGCATTTAGTCACATATACACTACAGGGTTGATGTCATCTGGCAACCCAGAACTTGGTGAGTGGGATTTGAACCCTGTACCAGCAGTTTAAAGTTGAAGGTGTAATACAGTGGGGTCATAATTTAGTTGGTTCCTACTGCGGTTGAGTGCGGTGATCTTCCCTAAGCATACTTTTGGGCAAGGTTATACCGACGAAAATCAAACATAACATGAGAAACACTAATATGCTACCCAAACTCCGATATCACCAGATTATTGAATTAGAAGTATAATTAAATTAACTAGCAACTATACTTCCACATACAATTGTTACGAATAACATCGAAGGGTAGTAATGAATGTTAACATAGCAGAATAAAAACGGGAATTATGAAACTCACTGTGATGCAATCTTCCGAAAGACATAATACTAAATGGTCAAATAACGATACATGGTTGGATACGAGAGGCATGCAGGTATTGTAGTCCGTACGAAATCCATCATCGATAGATACTACAAATCCCAGCACAGTGCACATAGAGCGCAATACAAGCCTGCAAACAACAGTGAATTATTACTTAGGCACTAACCTTCGTAGAAATTCGAACTGTGATAAGACCCATGAAGCTAGGAGAGCATGCCCGAAAATCACCAGACGTAGAATCATAAGTACTAGCCCCAGGGGTGTGTAGGGTATTATAAATAATCCTTGTGGAAATAAAATTCTGACAAACTATACGAAAGATGTTCTCTACCTCATATCAATCTGGTTAGTTAACTGGAAAAAAACACGATTTCGCTGAATTTCACAAATATCTCGATTCTGGTACGATTATTGAGACACTGGTCTTCGCTCAGTTGAAATCAAGAATTAAACTTCCTAATAATCTACGCTTGTATTAGAGAAACACAATATGCGGTCTTCGCTTGAAACCTGAAAAATAAAAAAGACTAATTAGGATATTTACTGCTACTATTACTGGTACAATTGAAGCAGAAGACTTGAAGAGAACAAATATTTCATGTAACATTTGATCGTAAGCACATACTTAGTCTACTTCAGTAAGTATTTCGTGAAAAAAAATAGTCATAACTTAGGAAATTCTGGTCATAAAAATTGTATACTCATCTGCATCCACCGCCTCTGCCGTTGTGCTTTCGTAAGGTGAATTTGCTATATTCTACGTGCTTTATTAGAACTTGAGCGACTATGATCACTGAGATATGCAATCAGATGTTTCCTTCTTCCTGATCTCAATGAATAAGGAACGTTGAACATGCATTTTCACTTACAAAGATAATCAACGGTTTTTTTCCATTGTCGGTACACATATAATCCGTATACTATTTTAAAAGTAGTGAGATATTCCTAATGTTCTACAAAATAACTAAAGAAAATTACTCTTAGACACCGTTGAATGAAACCTAGATTTCTCCAGGTTTGGTGGTGAAATAAGCACAACTAATCGTGCGGGATTGGCACTTTACAGCCTTAACCATATCCCAAACCTTTTAGGCTACAAAGCTACAGTTCTTGGATTTTCAGCCAGCAAACCCGGGAAGTGCATTTAGGAACGTACACTACGCCGAAACACTAAAATTGATATGATTGAGACTTTCCCACTTATCTCATACACTATTGTATTCAGATAACCATATAAGAATGTTACAGAAAAGTTTTCGGTACGTGGGATGGTGCGAACAGTGACACTATAGAGCACCATTATTGATCCTGATTTGCAAGGTGACTTAATTTGATTAACTCTTCATGAACCAGCCACTGACAACCTCAGGACGGATACAAGAAGCTCGTTTGGGGTTTACAGACCTGAGTTAACTTCGGATCAGCAGTGATATCCAGCTACCCATTAAAAAGGGTGCGTACAATGAACAGGAATTTGCTCCATTTTCTTCCATGACCACTCCAGTTGAAAGAAAAGAAAGCACCAACGGTTGTCAACCATAGAGTCACGGACTATTGATTAAGGTCTTAAAATGACAGTCGACTCTCATGACTGAAAAGAATAAGTGATATGAAACTATTTGCAACACAACACTAAATCGCTTACGGTAGTGCAGATGAATTCACTAATACTGGAAATCTTCACGTACCCTGCAGGACTTGCTTAGACAAGTGCTGACAAAAGGTTCCAGTTTACTTCAGAAAATCTAAATCTCAGGGAGCTATTTACTATTGTGAAAGAATTTTGGCGTTCCGAGAGAAAGACAGTCTAAATATACCAGCTCTGCGTTTCATTTCAAGCCCAAATAAAAATTTCTGGGGCAATCTAGCGGCAACTGGATGCAGAATTCTTGAGGGAATCCCTCCTATTTTCCTCTAAAAATCCCGAATCTGCCCATAAAATCCTTAAATTGCCCCAAATATCTTTACCTGGGTGAGCATGAATACATATATATAGATAAACGCATGCAGTAGTCCTCGATTTTATGGAAGTTTTCATAAATTTGATTCGCATTATGTGCATAACACGAAATGGATAGAGTCCATCCAGACTATGGAAAATAGATTATCACTACATCCCTGACATTTTTCATTACTAAATAACGTGTTTTAAAAAGAACAAACCACAGAAATCCATACATACTAAATGATCAAAACAATTGGAAGTCAACTTACAATAGTCTGTCACAGCAGTGACCTAGACAAACAGTTTAGATAGTAATTGACCCCTTCACTATAACGATTATAACAAACACACTGAATTAATGAATGAAATATGATAATCTAAAAATACATCTATTTCCACAACCGAAGCGTATAAAATGTTGAGTCACCGCTTCGACCGTCGTCAGACCTGCATATAAAGTCCAGAGTAACAAACTCTGACTTCATTTAATGGTTACGTTTTACTACTACACATACTAAAAATCCTTCTGCTGACACTGCCGTCTGGGGAAGGAGATAGTAATCTTCATGTGACCTGTCATAAACCTATAAAGATTATTTCATAGGGCAATGGCAAACTTCTTTTGAAATAATTTCTATTTACTACTACCCATCACCTGAGTAGAGACCCTTCACATGCCAGATGTCAGCTGACCTCTGTTTACAGAAAATTACACGTGCAGGTGGTATCCCCTTTTTTACACTGTAGTTGTTTAGATTAAGATAAAAAGAGAAGTTTAAGAGATTTAAATGTAGGGTGAATTCAAGCTAATGAAATGAAATATCTCTGACGACAAAGGTTTGTGTACTTTTAATGTCACTATAAATGTAAGATAACTGTGATGCACGCAATCAATGTTACGTGAAGTTTGTACTGGCCTGTCAAATTTTGCCTACAGGAGATGCAGCAAGCCATTACCTCCTTTCAAGTGGCGAAATGCCTAAACGTCCATATTCGAGAGGCACTTGCGCTTCTTGTAAGTTAGAATTTTAACACAAAAAGTAGATAAGAAAAGTGGGCCAGCATCTACAATTATTATTCATGAAGGCTTCGTGTAGGGCATAGGCTTTCCATTTGTCGGTAGACAGAGACACCAAATGTAACGACAGAAGACAAGGGCCAGGCAATAGATCGTTTCTTGAGAAATTTGACAAATATTTATATATTTTAGTGTACATTATTATTCGTTATTATTAACCGAGAAACAGCGTCTTCTGATTGGTTGTTTTATCATTTAAAGTTCTTCCGTCACCTGCTTGTGGCCGTTTCTTTGAAGGTCATGCCGTATATCTGTGGATCGCATCCGCCCCCGCTGTTAAAAGTTACTGAGTTAGTGTTTGTTCTTGTTTTTTCTCATGACCAAGATTTGGGACGTAAACGTTGACGGAAATTGTTGTCTACCAATTTTGGTTAGCAGACAGCTCTCACCACAAATGTATATATTCAGTGGTGGTAGGTGTCAACTAAGTAATGCATTTAAAGAATATGTATACTTCCCATGATCACAGCGACACTTTGTGGAATATATCAAAATCGTAGGATAATCGAACTCCACACGAAATACAATTATTTATATCCACGCGGCTAACGACCTGTAGTACATATCTAGATATACATCCATATGTTGATCATGCTTCTTCTAACTGCACTGAACTAAATGAGAACAGTAGTCACTTTATTATGTCTGCGCCTGCTTCCGATTTACTGAGCCACGCAAATATCAAAAAACAAAGTCTGGCCTGTGACTTCAAGATGCTGTATTACACCGTTTATTGTATTAAGAATTGCTGGGAAAACAACAAGTGGTATTTATACATTTTTATAATTATAAAGATGGCTAACAGCGTTTGAAATGATTGATCGTGTAATCAATCACAATATGCGCGAGAAATGATATACTCTTTTATGCGGGATCCTCTCAGTGCTGACAAATCCAAATCGCTAACTATAAAGCTGCAATTAATCAGAATGTAGCGAAACTATTTATTCAGACATCTATAAAAAACAAAATAACTGAGCAAATAATATACTTTTCGATAATTTCCCCCTCTGGCTCTACAATTATATATGTTTATATACAAAGAATATTCTATAATTGTGGTCGATAACAATATTAGTGTTTTTTAAAGGGTATCGATTTGTTAGGTAAGATAAATGGAATTACAGTTTATTAAAGATGCATAAATTATAATAAACACAAAAGTGTAATAGCGAATAGAATATCAACTAAAATTAAGGAAATTTCTACAGAAGGTTGAGGACCAATCGAACCTAGACGGCCAAGGTAAGGACAATGTCTGAACCAGCTTCTTTTGGACGAAAAATTAGGCCTCTTAATGTGGGTCCCAACGGCCTAAGCAATATTTGGTAAGCGAACTCTTAAGGCGACGGTAAGATTTGATGGCATGCGGTAGCTGACTTTGAAAACCGCCTAATTTGATGGTAGTATTCTGCTCCTGTATGCTTTATTCGTCATTTTGCATGGATTAGTTGTCGGGCATTCTGGTTCCTGACTGAAATGAGTTAAAAAATCCAGCGGTTGCTGATTATGGTGATTTATTAATACTTCTTTATATTTTGAGCCGAAAACTAACTGCTGTGGTGAGCCTCTTGCAGATGATATTGCTGAAAGCACTATTTTCGGTAGACTAACTGACGTTTTACTAGCCATTTTTGTACTTTTGTGAATAACCCACCGTGTCGACTGTATGTAACGCAACCTTCGGTTGTTATGCTTGTTCACCACAAATTCAAACAATAATGGTGCCTAAGATTATATCTTGCAGATTGTTTTAACCTGCGTAAAGTGTGCTTACTGACATTGCTCCATTACCTTTCCTTGTATATATATATATCCTGAGTAAATGAAAAATTGTAAATATGCTTACTCCATATATATATTACTTATCATATTGGTGACGCTTGTAACCTGGTATCCCTCATGTACATAAAGCGAAAATATAGTATTATTATTTCACCTTGGAGCAGAAGCTTCAGTCAGAGCAATCTTGGCAGCATATATTTGGCCAAGCTTGCAACGCTAATTGTGGAGTTGAGCAAGAGAGAGCAAAGCGTTCCAGAGGGCGGAAGTAAACACACAAATAATGTCACTCTTAGGAATATTCTTGTAGCAGGATACTCAATGTTCAAGTGGACTTGTTAGTTCCCCTGTAACACTCGAACGGATTCACTTATTCACCTACATCTATGGGCTCATCAGATTTCCGGTGGCTGCACTACCTACTGATATTACTTCGGATATAGTAGTGAGAGCCTTTCTTCAACACTGGGTAGCCATGTTCGGAGTGCCTGTGACAATAACAAGTGATAGAGGAGTTCTATTTGAGTCTAATCTTTCCAACAGTTCGTCGAAGTTACTCGGATCACACAGGATCCAATGCATTACATATAACTCTCATACTAAGAGTGTGATAGCATGATTTCATCAGCAGCTAGAGGCCACATTGTCATGTTACGATGACTTTCCACATTTAGCATAATTCCTACTGATTTTATCACTTAGTGTCCGAACTTCATTTAAAATCTATTGCTCAGTGTTCAGTTGCTGAGGTGGTATTCGGCTGCACACTTGGACTAGCTGGCGAGTTTATTTGTCCTAGCCCTGATAAGAATACACTAGACTAGGCTTCATATTTTGATAGACTTCAAATACATTTGGCCTTCCTAAGGCCAACTCCATCAAGGGAACAATCATGACAGGTATGTGTAGCAAAGTAATTGTACTGCTGCCCCAACGTATGTGTGAGATGTGATAAAACACAATTAACTCTCAGCTCACTGGGCGAAGGAATTTCAAACTAGCTCCAAGGCACACGAAATGCCTTGTTATTCATAGTAACACAGGATGTTAACATGAACAGGCTCAAACCGTCCTATCCTCCGTACGTAGTTACAGAAGAGCCACCACAAACAGTAGTAGACAGCTCCAATACCAACACGAAACCTATCAGACTGACAAATGAGTTAAGTGGGCTGAGCCCCCAACTTCTGAAACATCTCTAGCAAATATACGGCACGAACAACTGGCGGTCTATAAACCTTAATTCGTTTGCTGCCTATAAAAGTTTACGGAATAATTTTTCCACAACACTGGAATGTATGAAAAATTATTCAGAATATATGCGTAGACGTTCTCCGCATTTGTTCTAAAAACAGAAAATCCTATATTTTTTGTTCGAACCCAGTTTATATTGTTTTATTTCAAGTGGTAAGTAATAAAAAATTGAAAGCGCACTTAGAAATGAGCAATCCGACGCTGAGCCTGACGAACTGACACGGTTAAAATAAATTATTTTCACCACACGGCTGGGTGAGGCATTTATTCTCATAATCAGACTAAACCTCGGATCTTCTAGAGTATACCTCAAAGGAAGAAACTGAAAAAGCGAAAAGATCATTCCACCAAAGATGTGGTGATTTTCACCAAGTCCATGAAATTCAAGGAGAGTTCTACCCATGTGACAGTTGTAATGTAGTGTGTTGTGTTCAGCTTTTTCTGTGTATGCATCAAGCATTACCATTATACTGGGTGCCAGGTTAAGTGTCCTTAACACAGAGAAATGCTTTACATTTACAAGTTTTGTCTAAACATGTCTTCAGCTTGCTACTTGACTCGTTCAGTGTTCTGCTTCATGCGTTGCCTTAGTTTGGAACCTGACAATATCTACACAGGATTTAAATATTAGTGATGATTTCTAATTTATAGCTGTTTCTTAGTATGTCGAGTATGACTGAAATTCTATATATCTTTTCAACTTTATTAACCAGAATTAAAATGGGCAAAATATTGGCTTATTAACATACACAGCAGACTATAGGATGCCTACCTACCAAGAAGTATTGGTGCAAAATATTCATCTATTGCGATTATACGCTCCATCACTATTTCAAAACAGTCCTAACGGAGCAACCCCTGTCGCCATAACACAACAGTCATGCACAGGCATTTAAACTGTCATCAGCGAAGCAGTGTAGTAATCGTGTAACGAAGAAACTTATTTGTTTACCTACTCATTCACCCAGCAATTTTATTTCAGCCTCTGACACCTAAAAAATTTTGGAAGAAAGGCATGAAACCCAATCCTAAATTTACGCTCGAACCATGGACAGTGACAACAGCTGTACCAAACACCTAGAATCCTTAGCATTATCACCACACCAATAGCGTCTAGTGACACAGACGTCTTAGAAACTGCTTTTACGGTAAGCATGGAATATCGTAGTACAAATATGATCAGATGAACGACTCACTTCCATTGCCTCTTTATAGCTTAAACATTCTTAATAAGTTCACACATGTATACGGAAACTTTTCGCCCGCGATTGGCCCAAACTCACGCAATCATCCGCAACTTCGTAGGTTGCAGTTGAGTACTGGAAGGTTAGCGGGAGCTACATTATAAAGTTTTGACATTTGTAACTAAAATAATCCTTTGTTAAGACCAAAGTGGCATAACCGAAATAGCTTTAACCACGTCATTTCGAAATTTCACATTCCATGAACGATTTGTGACCCCAGAGCCACTTGGATTTGAAAGACCGGTCAACCCTCAGTTGTATGGTCAAAGTTACAGTTTCCATGATTCAGTACTTCAAAATAGATGTTCGCTTATATTTATGTATGATTATAAAACCCGGAGAAAAATTTGATTTGTTTTGCTGGTCTTATCCTGCATACAAAGCCGCTGCACTTGCTTTCACTCTCATTTTTCAGATCACAGAATATCATTGCAATTCCGGATTCCTTAGGAAATTACTCAAAAACACAGCCTACATTTTATTATCACATTTCTCAATTACTTATTCCTTTACATTTGGTATGGGCAGTAGAGCGTTCTAAAGGGTGTGGCGAAATTGTTCACTGCTTCAGCTAGTGTCCTCCTTACCTTATTCTGCCTAACAGGGACCCCCAGAAGCAAGTGAGTAGACACCAATTCTTTGGCCACAACCAGTTAAAATCCTGCATCGCCACCCATCTACAGGATTTCATCAATTCGTTTTCCTTTCAGTTTGCCAAGTTCAGCGTTTCCTCCACTGAATTCTCGTCCCCCTGCGGCAGTGCGTACTTCTTAAATGGTGTGAGTGCACCAGCCATTATTCTAGATGTAGCCCGTAGTCCATGAATTTGAATATATCACACCGTCAACCTCATCGAGAAACACTGCCATGGCACCAGCGTTATGAACGAGAGATCGATGAAACACAGAATCAAGACGTTCGTGGTGTAAAGCTTTATTTCTTTCCCAAGTATTTGTAATCCATCCAACACATACTTGGGTTTTTTGTTCATGTGAGGACAATATTTCCATATTTTTTAATCTGCTCCATTGAATGACAAATTAGCAGACTGTACCCTCAAACTAAAGTCAAAAAGGACAGCAACCATGTAATTTCACCATAAATCAAATTTATTTAATTTAAATAGTACTTATCCATGCCTGTAAAACTGGTGTGTCCGACATAGATAGGAATAAATATATTATTACTAAAGCACCGAATCCGGCGGGCAGTAGTAAGTTTTGCTCAATTCACCACTCACAGTGTTTGCCCTGCCATACCTGTTCATTCAACGACTGAAATTTATTCTGGATAAAAGAAAAGGCATATTAGAGTCTGTCAGAGTTGTGAGCTTATGCTGATGAGACTGATTCACAGAAGACCTGTTGGCTGATTAGGGATGAACATTCTCTTGAAGGAAAAATTAATTTGCAGATATTGACTATTAGGTAGCGGTAGAGGATGCTCAATTTCAATTCATTGTTTGACATACTGTGTTTGGTCTCTCATTGTCCGTATTGTTTAATAAAAATATGTTGAGCCTAGGAACCTTGTCCAAATCAAAACTAGATTTCAGTGGTCTGAAAGCTACTGACGACCCGTGTCAATCTGTACATGGGGAAAGTGCGAAACCTCCACCAACAAAGTAGCCATCAAGTTCATCCATGCTGCCAGACGCTACGCTCCAAATAGATGTGGTTCGGTCATTTCAACGGTGGCTAAGGCGGCTTCAGTGATAACTAACAAGAAGGACCGTCCAGAAGCTAGCATAGTAAAAATGAAATTTTTGGCGCCGGATGAGTTAACCCCAAGGGAATCGTTTGCATGACAATAGGAGCCGTTCCAACAGTGTATGCGGAAATTTGATGAGGTAAAAGAAGCGAGCGCTTTAATATGCTCCCTATTGCTTCCCCATTCGAAAAGCCTGAAGATGGCAGGATCAATATTTCAGACATATGATGTAGAAGGGTTATTTACGTCTATACGTCGAGCAGCTGATCCGCAAAGACATTTCGAGGAGCGCTGGGCACCTCTTATGATTGCGCTTAACGCCAAGGAGAAAGTGTCGATGAACATTTACGGTGCCTGTGAAAAGTGGTCACTTCACTTGTTAGCAGTGACTAACCAAAAGCAGTCAGTTTGAGTACTGCAAGCCAGTCTGAAGAATTGTTACTTTGAAAAGGGGGAAAAAAGATAGTCTTTGGGAGTGGGCTAAAATCACAGTTAGAGACCTTGAAAACTGTCAAGGAATAGCAGTTACCGCTCAGGTTGCACAGAAACCACACCGAGAAGGAGTGGTGTTTCGTTCTCCAGTAAGGCAACAAAATCATCTTAGCATGGAGGAAGAGGCCCCACGAAGAGGGAGGGGGAAGATGACAGCACTAAAGACCTACCAACAATCAAAGGTACTCTTTAAAACAGGCACAGCCGATGGAGTTCCCAAAGAATCGCAAGGTTTCCGGTGAAGAAGGTGACTCCCGGCTTGTTGTGCCTGATGTTACGCGGATATCGCAGCGCCTGTGTGTAGTTAAACGTTTGCGCAATGTTTTAGCCAAATTTCAAGGCAAAAAGCTTACAGTCTTGGTGGACACTTGTGCAGGCCGTACCCCGTTTTCATGTTAACTTTGAAGTGACAAGCTAGTGACAGCCACCTGGCTAGATGCTATCTAGCATCTTGAAAACAAGATCGAGAAAATTCCAAAGAAAAAGCTTACAACACCTTCGAATTCACCGTGGGCTCCCTTACAATGCTAGTGAAAAAGTCGAACTAGCTACTACGCTTATCCGTAAATGACGGTAAATTAAACACAATGGCATAGAAAGACGCTCACCTCTTACCACAGACTGATGAAGCGTTAGAAGCGTTATCAGTAGCCGTCTAGTTCCTGACCCTTGATTTAGCCTTGAGATATTAGCAGGCTGAAGTGCACCTTCGTGATGGGCTTAAAACTGTTTTTATTATACCTCCAGGGTTGTGTGAATTCTAGGCCATACCTTTCAGCTTGAGTAATAAAATACCAACGTTTCAAAGGCTGATGCATACAGCACTTAAGAGGCTGTCTTCAAACGTTTTATGGTATATTTAGACGACATCACGATGTTTAGCCCCACTACTGAAGAACACCCTGAAAGGCTGCGGATGGCCTTGAGACGTTTGAAGAAGTGAGCAGTAGAGGTACTGTCCACTAAATGTCGTCTTCTGGAAACGGAGGTCACGTTTCCAGGGCACGTGATCAGTGCAAAAGGAATACAAAGCAACTCAGCAAACATTATAGCCGCTGGGAAGTAGCCCGAACGAGAGTCTGCGAATGAGTTACACAGTTTTCTGGATTGGCTTCATAATATCACCCTTTTGCAAAAGGCCGTACTGAAATTGTTAGCTTTTGACATAGTTAACTGGTAGAAACAGCCTTTTTTGCAGTATTGTGGCCGTGATTTTACCTTTAGAAAGATTCGTGATGCTCGGTGACAACTTAAGCCTTTCCAGATACATCCCCAATAACTGGTATTTATATCTGAGAAACTGATGCCGGTCAAACAGCCACTGGAGCCTTATTGTGTCCGGTTGGCAGTGACGGAGAAGAAAATATTACCGAACACTAAAGTTGGACGTTGACCCAGGCGGAGAAGAACCAATTCCTCGCTAGTAGAGGGGCGCTAGCCACTGATTAAATCATCAATGGCTTCACTGTTTACAAAACATAAAGGACCGTGGAGGCCAGACCACTCGGTGGTAGGAATATCTTCAGGAGTATGACTATGCACTGTCCTTGTGAGCAGCATGAAAATGCTCACACGTTGTCTGGAGAGTGATTCAGGTCAAGTGGACATTGCCCTTACAGCGAGAATACAGATACCCGTACCATTTCCTTGTCAGGACTTAATAGATCAGAGTAAGCACATATCCAAGTTTCGCACAAAAGGACCCCATTTCTATATCAAATTTCATCAAATCGGACTGAGAAACCAGCTGAAACAGTCGCTAGGAAGAAGACCTAGGGGGCGAAGCGTTTAGGAAACCAGCTAGGAATCGCGGACCACATTCTGATTATTCAACCGAGCTCTTCTGAGTTGAGAAGGGTTGTGGTTGCTCAGTCGTTTGTTATAGCGACTTTAGAAAGGATGAACTGGAACCTGTGATACAGTGGAATTAGAAAAACGCTGAGAGCAACCACCTGACGTTAATTTTAATTATAATAATGATTTGCCTTATCCACTTATTGGAACGTTGCGAGGAGCTAGGGGTTGGAATGAATACACCTTAGTCACTGTAAGCCATTTTACACAGTGAGTTGAGGCTGTGCTCCCCCATCGAACTGATGCTTCTACCGTCATTAAAGTTATGTCTGGTTATTAGATTGCCAGCTGTGGTGAATTAGAACAGTTCAAAGGCTTCGTTACTTTATCGCGTGTTATTCCTCAGTTCTTTTTTACTCAATAGGCGACTTTTAATTGGTCTCTCACGGATAGTGTTAAATATTTAGTCCTATTCTTTCATAGAATAAAACTTTTCCGGTTAGAATTTTTCGTTATAGTCAGCGTCTACTTAAGTGCTACTGTTATCGCATCTTTGCATTTATAGTATTTGTATAGCGTGTCTTTATGCTTTATTTCAATATTTTCATCCCTACAAAATGTTAACTGCAAACAGAACCAGACAGTTTAAATATCCGTCACTCTAAAACGGACTTTACAGACACTTTGCTCATTCTCTTATATTTAGGAATTTAAACTCTATCCAAAAAGTGCCAATAGTCCAAACTAAGCGTCTGACTCCACTGTCTGCTTCAAATCCCAGTAAAAAACACAAACAAAACAGAATAAATAGGCCTACAGGAAGTGAGAGCACTACATCCAGTGATTTAACAACTAAATACAGGTCTGCTGCAATAGATACGTTAAGTCCGGACATTAAACTCCCTCACCTGCTTGCGTAGTAAACATCATGGATGGCACACACAGTGATACTACATGTAATGATCTAGGCCTCGTAGACACCTGCAAAGCGTCTTGTGAAATGAATTACAAGGCAAACATTTTGACTCCCATCACTGATCCAGTTTCTTGATCTACACCTAGCTGTACAGATGAAATCGAAGAACTATTTTCTATTGTTAAGGGGCTTGAAGATAAAATATCAAAAGTGGCACTACTTAGTTAAATTGGCAGTAGTAGTACTTCACCTAGAACTTTACCACAAGCCGCAAACCCGACAAACTACATTGCAACTGAAGTATACCAACGTATAGTGAGCGAGAAGAACATAACTGTTTACGATATACCGAATAATGCACAGATCAATAAGGTCAAAAGCACTCTTCTGAATACATGCTCTATGAATAATGTCTCGTGCAGCTGCCATCGACTAAGAAAGCCTCAGAGAAATAAATCTTGTCCACTTGTGTTTAAATTTGACTCGTCCTCTAATGCTGACATCTTTGAATGTAGGCAAACACTGATGAAAAATACGCGTTACCACACGATTAAGTTAGCTCGTGACAAAACGCCGATCCAAAGAATGACTTCTATGACTGATTCTAAAACCGTGAATTCCGGCTCCTCCACAACACCTCTGAGCACCCACACTTATGTTGAGGCAGAACAAAAGGGTGTGGATTTGTCTACACAAAGCACATCATATCTGGAAACGAACTTCCGTGAAAATACAAAGTTCAAAAATAGTTCAGTGTATAGCCACACACTAGGAAAGAAATCGACCGTAGATCTAGACTCCCCTGATAACGATCCCTGTACCCAGGCGACACACTGCAATACGTCACACCCTGTATTCACCAGCCCAATTAGTCCCAACTCCACGAAATTGGAGAATGCGGCTATCAGTTTGTTCACAAAGCCAATGCAGAACAGGACACAAATGCCATACAATAATTCATATGCTCACAGATTGATATCACACCTCTCTTCAGAAACGAATATTCACAAAGCTGACAGGTATAAAAACCGCAAAACAGAACCCGGACTTCGTAGCCACCTGTTCAAGAAAGTGAGCTCTCTCACCATCATAAATGAAAAGATTGGGACATTTAACTATAGGCCATCGATCAGTGGCAACGTAAATCTCAATAATTCTAATTAGTTTAGCTTGCTTGGTAGACCACCTCCACCTATTTATATGCCCAACACCCAACCGTGCTGCCCGTCCAGAGATCAACTGTTTTGCTGAAACGATATTACCATTTTTCATTCAGGTTCACAATATGATCACCAACATATTACAAATGCTCACCACTCTCCACAGGTTTCGCCCCCCCCCCGATATAGATAGGACAGGTGATACACCAATGACCAATTACTGTCTGGAGCTCACCTTACATGACACAGATAATTCTCTTCTTCATCAACAACCCTCTATCTCCATTTCTTCTGACAGTCAATCTTCCTTACTCCCGAACATACAGAAACATGAAAATATAACTGACCCCCTCTGCACCTCTAGCTTTCCTAGCGCATCCACAGACATAGACATTTCATTGTCGTCTGGGGACACAATGATTGAATCTCAGCACCAGCTACTTCAAGACATGGCTAAAGTCTTAAGATATAACTCGGCTAATCCTAACATAGTTCTAATTAATGCCAGGTCAGCTGTAAACAAGATGACATACATCCAATCCCTACTATTGTTTAGCCAACCTACAGCACTAATGATCACTGAAGCTTGGTACACAAGTGAAGTAAATGATGATTTATTTCACTGAAAAGGTTACTCATTTTTCAGAAAGAACAGATCAGTTGGGAGGGGTGGAGGACGCATTATCCATGTTAAATCTGACTGCAGAGCTGTACACTACGATGACCGCAACTTGAATATATGCGATACATTACGGGTGACACTCTACATAAATAAACAGCAAAACCTGTTATTAGGTTGCATCTATTGCCCACCCAACTACGACAGTGAACTGATAAGTGAAATAACTGCAGCCTTTCATTACACTACGAAATTAAACTTTACTTATAAAGTGATTGGAGGTGATTTTAACATGCCCGAAGTTTCATGGGAGCCCACTAGTGCTCCTCCCCACTGCAGTAAGTTCTTAGATGCAATGGAGTTATGTGGGTGGCCTGCTTAAACCTTGGGCTACCAAAGGTTTTCGTCACTCATATTGCATCGGATTACTTGGATTCATTTCGTTTTAATTATTCAATTATGTGTCCAAATCGTATTACTTACTCTCGCGATCATTTAAAATGTTTTCAACCGGATGATTTACAAGTACATAATAACCTTCAGAAAAAGCATCATGGTGGGTGGCAATGATGGTTAGAGTGTACTCCGGTGCATCAGATGACTGTTCCTGTGATTATGAGCACAAGTTGCGGGTCATTATCGAACAAGATTAATTACTTGGATGCTTTATTATGCTAAAATATTTATCGTAATACAGATGTAATAACGCTTCAAGAAATATAACTCCATGATTCATATTGTAGCGGTAAATAATTCCCCATGCTGACCACCACTGTTTAAGTCGACTTGTTTAGCTGAAGGCTTACGGTCAAGCATCCCGGCCATTTGGTGCTCCGTCGTGTCACGTGCGTGCACGATTACCAGCTAGCTAAGCATTCACCTCTACCCGCGATTTTGTCCCGAAATATACTACGTACTTTGGACGACAAAATCTGGTCTTTTGCTTTACCATTTGGTACTCGAAGAACGAACACTATAGAAGTTGTTGGTATAAGATCTTGCGATAGTATAATCCGTACAACTCGCGAACGTCGATACCTACAGCCCTCTAAACTGGTGAGCCCAGCCACGAACTACACGCAACCACCAAACTGGTGAGCCCAACCACGAACTACATCTTCAATTCACACGCAGATAAACCCGGTGAGTTCGTTCCTTTTTGTGTTTATTCTTGTACTATATTGTTATCGGCATACTTTTCGTCATGACTGATCCTAGCCCCAAGGTTATTCAGATTCGCTCAACCGCCAAAACAATCCAGCTAGTACCATATTGGCCAGATAATGCTGAAACGTGGTTTCAGATTGCTGGGTCCGATTTTTGTGAACATGGCATAACTGATCAACGTTCACAGTTCCTTGCAGTTATTCACGCCCTACCGCGGAATTCAGCAAGTGCGTAACTCTGCAGATGTCGGTAAGTAACTAGTACGAGTTGCTCAAAGCATCCCTCCTCAAGAGAAACGTTCTCACAGATCGACAACGTCTGGATGAGTTATTTCGTAACATCGAGTTAGGGGATCAGTCAGCTGTGAGCATGCTGGCAAGAATGAAAGAGATCATTGGCCAAAGTCAGTTCGATGAAGGACTGTTTAGAGAACTATTTTTATCCAAACTGCCACAGTCAGTTCAGACTGTACTTGTGACACTTCAAGGTGTTCTCATGGATAACTTTGCTGTCTCTGCAGATAGAATTCTAGAGATAACGAAACGGCCAGTTACCGAAGTATACTCAGTTACCGAACAGACTTCGAAGAAGGATTCTGCAATGATAGAGTTATGCAACTCCGTCCAGCAGATGCTTAGGTCAAACAAGCCTAGCAATTCCTCCTACCGTCGTTCCAAATCCCCTCAACGGCAAAACGCACGTGGACGATATAAGTCCAACACACGCTCTCTCAAAAATCCTGACTGGTGTTAGTATCACAACACCTATGGCAAGGAAGCGAAATGTTGTCGAAAACCTTGTGATTTCGGCAAAGCCTCCAAGTCTGTGGGAAACTATCCCGCCGGCACGCGTTAGCGGCAACCGTCGCCGGTGGCACTAGCCGCTTACTTTACATCCATGATGTAATGAGCCAGACTAGATATCTAGTCGACACAGGCGCCGAAGTCAGCGTCCTTCCTGCTACAGCAGCAGATCGACAGAAGGATCCTAACTTCAACCTACAGGCTGCAAATGGAAAACCAATTGCAACCTATGGTCGGAAATACGTCTATCTGAACGTAGGTTTACGCAAACCTATTCAGTGGATTTTCCTAATCGCTGACATCACAATGCCCATCATTGGCATGGACCTACTTAATCATCATGATTTGCTCGTAGACGTCCGCCGTAAACGACTAATTGACAACACTACTAGTTTGTCTATCAAAGGCATAACTTACGTAGGCCCCAGCTTGTCAATCGTTAAGATGAAAGCAATCCTCGATCCAACTTTTCAACCTATTGTTGACAAATATCCGGAACTCAATTGCCCTTCTAACGACCTCCCGTGTATAACCATCAATGTTATGCACCACATCATAACCTCAGGACAGCCCGTGACATCTAAAGCACGACGACTGGTCCCTGACAAACTGAGAATTGCCAGAAACGAATTCGATCATATGCTCACCCTTGGCATCATTCGGCCATCGAATAGTCCATGGGCATCCCCATTGCATATGGTTTCGTAAAAGGATAGTAACGATTGGCGACCCACTGGTGATTACCGGCGAGTGAACGCCAAAACACCCCCTGATTGCTACCCTTTGCCTCACATACACGACTTGACGGCAACGTTATCTGGAGCATCTATATTCTCCAAAATCGACTTGGTTAAAGCATATAACCAAATCCCGATGGCAACGGAAGATATTCCGAAAACGGCTATCATCACGCCTTTCGGACTTTTCGAATTCCTAAGTATGCCATTCGGCCTCCGGAATGCGGCCCAAACATTCCAACGCTTCATCGATGAAGTATTTCGCGGTCTCGACTTTGTATACGCATACTTAGACGACTGCCTCATTGCCAGTCCAGATAAGGAAACTCACCTTAGACACTTGGACTTGGCATTTGAAAGATTACTCCAACATGGTGTTACCATCAATATACAGAAGTGTCAGATAGGCGTTGACTCACTCGATTTTCTGGGTCACACTATTGACTGTCAGGGCATTCGCCCACTGGCTACTTCGGTCGATCACTCTAAGAAAACGCGTTCTGGACGTCACGTTAGATTCCCAGAATACCTTCACACCTATTTCACATAACTGAGTGACACATCAATTTTTTTATGTTGCATCATTAAACACAAGTAAATGATATTTTTCCTATAACCGTACATAAAATTAAATTAGCTGTATATTTTTTTCCCGATATTTTGAACTTTACATTATTTTACTGTATAGTAGATGCATGTCATATTTTTTTTTAGTAAAAAGCGCTTATTTGGTACATTTTTCTTGACAAGGTTCTCAGCATTCTTGTTTTCTTTTCCAGGTGCGACGAGCACTGGACGGGAAACAAACGAAGCACGGGATCAAACGAACAGCATCGAGGAAGCTATGTACAGACACCCTATTAGCATAGGCAGACAGACCAGCAGGCTCTCCATCAAGCCGTTCGGAAGATTTTTTTCACCCATCAGGGAACCATCGAGATTTTTTTACTTCCGGCTGGTCATGCCTTAGGGTCCTCACAAACCCACTAGGAAGGGAGTGAGCTGTAGCGGTAAATAATTCCCCAAAATTATTAACCACAGCAATCATCACTCAACATTGGATGCTGACCATCACTGTTCAAGTCGACTTGTTTAGCTGAAGGCTTACGGTCAAGCATCCCGGCCATTTGGTGCTCCGTCGTGTCACGTGCGTGCACGATTACTAGCTAGCTAAGCATTCATTCCTACCCGCGATTTGGTCCCAAAATATATATCGTATTTGGACGACAAAATCTGGTCTTTTGCTTTACCATTTGGTGCTCGAAGAACGAACACTATAGTGGTTGTTGGTATAAGAACTTGCGTTAGTATAATCCGTACAACTCGCGAACGTCGATACCTACAGCCCTCTAAACTGGTGAGCCCAGCCACGAACTACACGCAACCACCAAACTGGTGAGCCCAACCACGAACTACATCTTCAATTCACACGCAGATAAACCCGGTGAGTTCGTTCCTTTTTGTGTTTATTCTTGTACTATATTGTTATCGGCATACTTTTCGTCATGACTGATCCTAGCCCCAAGGTTATTCAGATTCGCTCAACCGCCAAAACAATCCAGCTAGTACCATATTGGCCAGATAATGCTGAAACGTGGTTTCAGATTGCTGGGTCCGATTTTTGTGAACATGGCATAACTGATCAACGTTCACAGTTCCTTGCAGTTATTCACGCCCTACCGCGGAATTCAGCAAGTGCGTAACTCTGCAGATGTCGGTAAGTAACTAGTACGAGTTGCTCAAAGCATCCCTCCTCAAGAGAAACGTTCTCACAGATCGACAACGTCTGGATGAGTTATTTCGTAACATCGAGTTAGGGGATCAGTCAGCTGTGAGCATGCTGGCAAGAATGAAAGAGATCATTGGCCAAAGTCAGTTCGATGAAGGACTGTTTAGAGAACTATTTTTATCCAAACTGCCACAGTCAGTTCAGACTGTACTTGTGACACTTCAAGGTGTTCTCATGGATAACTTTGCTGTCTCTGCAGATAGAATTCTAGAGATAACGAAACGGCCAGTTACCGAAGTATACTCAGTTACCGAACAGACTTCGAAGAAGGATTCTGCAATGATAGAGTTATGCAACTCCGTCCAGCAGATGCTTAGGTCAAACAAGCCTAGCAATTCCTCCTACCGTCGTTCCAAATCCCCTCAACGGCAAAACGCACGTGGACGATATAAGTCCAACACACGCTCTCTCAAAAATCCTGACTGGTGTTAGTATCACAACACCTATGGCAAGGAAGCGAAATGTTGTCGAAAACCTTGTGATTTCGGCAAAGCCTCCAAGTCTGTGGGAAACTATCCCGCCGGCACGCGTTAGCGGCAACCGTCGCCGGTGGCACTAGCCGCTTACTTTACATCCATGATGTAATGAGCCAGACTAGATATCTAGTCGACACAGGCGCCGAAGTCAGCGTCCTTCCTGCTACAGCAGCAGATCGACAGAAGGATCCTAACTTCAACCTACAGGCTGCAAATGGAAAACCAATTGCAACCTATGGTCGGAAATACGTCTATCTGAACGTAGGTTTACGCAAACCTATTCAGTGGATTTTCCTAATCGCTGACATCACAATGCCCATCATTGGCATGGACCTACTTAATCATCATGATTTGCTCGTAGACGTCCGCCGTAAACGACTAATTGACAACACTACTAGTTTGTCTATCAAAGGCATAACTTACGTAGGCCCCAGCTTGTCAATCGTTAAGATGAAAGCAATCCTCGATCCAACTTTTCAACCTATTGTTGACAAATATCCGGAACTCAATTGCCCTTCTAACGACCTCCCGTGTATAACCATCAATGTTATGCACCACATCATAACCTCAGGACAGCCCGTGACATCTAAAGCACGACGACTGGTCCCTGACAAACTGAGAATTGCCAGAAACGAATTCGATCATATGCTCACCCTTGGCATCATTCGGCCATCGAATAGTCCATGGGCATCCCCATTGCATATGGTTTCGTAAAAGGATAGTAACGATTGGCGACCCACTGGTGATTACCGGCGAGTGAACGCCAAAACACCCCCTGATTGCTACCCTTTGCCTCACATACACGACTTGACGGCAACGTTATCTGGAGCATCTATATTCTCCAAAATCGACTTGGTTAAAGCATATAACCAAATCCCGATGGCAACGGAAGATATTCCGAAAACGGCTATCATCACGCCTTTCGGACTTTTCGAATTCCTAAGTATGCCATTCGGCCTCCGGAATGCGGCCCAAACATTCCAACGCTTCATCGATGAAGTATTTCGCGGTCTCGACTTTGTATACGCATACTTAGACGACTGCCTCATTGCCAGTCCAGATAAGGAAACTCACCTTAGACACTTGGACTTGGCATTTGAAAGATTACTCCAACATGGTGTTACCATCAATATACAGAAGTGTCAGATAGGCGTTGACTCACTCGATTTTCTGGGTCACACTATTGACTGTCAGGGCATTCGCCCACTGGCTACTTCGGTCGATCACTCTAAGAAAACGCGTTCTGGACGTCACGTTAGATTCCCAGAATACCTTCACACCTATTTCACATAACTGAGTGACACATCAATTTTTTTATGTTGCATCATTAAACACAAGTAAATGATATTTTTCCTATAACCGTACATAAAATTAAATTAGCTGTATATTTTTTTCCCGATATTTTGAACTTTACATTATTTTACTGTATAGTAGATGCATGTCATATTTTTTTTTAGTAAAAAGCGCTTATTTGGTACATTTTGCTTGACAAGGTTCTCAGCATTCTTGTTTTCTTTTCCAGGTGGAACGGGCACTAGACAGAAAACAAACGAAGCACGGGATCCAACGAACATCACCGAGGAAGCTATATACAGACACCCTATTAGCATAGGCAGACAGACCAGCAGGCTCTCCATCAAGCCGTTCGGAAGATTTTTTTCACCCATCAGGGAACCATCGAGATTTTTTTACTTCCGGCTGGTCATGCCTTAGGGTCCTCACAAACCCACTAGGAAGGGAGTGAGCTGTAGCGGTAAATAATTCCCCAAAATTATTAACCACAGCAATCATCACTCAACATTGGATGCTGACCATCACTGTTCAAGTCGACTTGTTTAGCTGAAGGCTTACGGTCAAGCATCCCGGCCATTTGGTGCTCCGTCGTGTCACGTGCGTGCACGATTACTAGCTAGCTAAGCATTCATTCCTACCCGCGATTTGGTCCCAAAATATATATCGTATTTGGACGACAAAATCTGGTCTTTTGCTTTACCATTTGGTACTCGAAGAACGAACACTATAGTGGTTGTTGGTATAAGATCTTGCGTTAGTATAATCCGTACAACTCGCGAACGTCGATACCGTCAGTCCCTAAACCCCTATACCTTGGTCAGCTCATAATTGCAATGATTTATTTCGAGTCACAACACAAAGTACTTGACGTCGTCCCACACAAATGGTAGTGATATGCGGTTCAAAATAATCCTTACCACATAAGAAGCGTCTACCAGGTTTCGTCTGTGAAACTTCGGTTTTTTATCATGGAACTTAAAACGTGTTTAATAACTCTTGTGAGCCTCTACAGCATCTTATTTCTGTGGCTAGCTTGTAGTGGATTGAACTGCCACTCAGTATTCTTCTTCAGTATCTCTCCTAATGAATCTCATACAGTGATTTTTGAGAATATCCTTCAAGCTTAATATGGCAAGTGGTAATATTGACAGTTGGTTACTAGGAATAGACCAAAAGCCTGCGAATGCACATCAACATAATGTACATCCATACTTCTAATCGTATCGCTATTGCCTTTGGTCAAAGAGTTAATGTTAGGGCCGCTGTTAGGGATTGTTAACTACGGAGAACAGAAAACTAGTTCGAAGTCACTGAATACCCATTCAAATATTAGTAACATCGGCAGGTATCAACGTGTGTTGATGCTTTTTCCGCTTCTTCCACAAATAACACACTGCTCTCCTCTGACATTTTGGAGTTCCAGTGGTCTGACTTCTGTGTAAGTTCCAGCCTTCTTTATGCTTTCATTCTGCTGGACCAGTTTTCTTGCATCGGCTGGTTAGACTACACTAATTCACTTCATTCTGCCAAACTTTGGATTAAGCTGATCGATCGCCGAAGAATTTTGGAGTTGCTCTAACTGTTTAACTGTCAGATAACTTTGAGCAACCATTGTAATAGTCTTCACATTCACCAGCCACATTAATCGCAATTAGTAACTTTTATTTCAGGTCTACAATACATGCGGATAATAAACCTCTCTAAATACAGACGTGATACTAAAAAAAGCGGAAAATATAGGACACATATGCCACTCGAGCCTGACGTTTGACGTTTTGACAAGTACACAAGTTAGTGTATTAATGTCCTTCTACGGAAAATTTCTTGTGAGTTGAGCTTTTCGGACCTAATGTCCAGTGAATTCATCAGCTGACTGTCTTTCCAAATGATCAAGGCATTTCTTAGATGAAACTTCAACATTCGATTTGCCTGAGGCATATTCGATACAACACTCACGTTAATCGTGGTGCGTCACATCTGTAATTATTTTCGTATGTGTCTGCAGTAAGTAGCACGAAAATAAAAATTAGTTACGCTAAACTGTGGAGACCCAGTAAAAAGAGGTGATAATTACCTAGATTAACCAGTCAGATGAACCAATAGTAGATACTCGGAATTATGGATGCAATACACTAATTACGTTACGGTCTCTATCGCCATCTGCTAATGCACGATTGTTTGGATAGTAAGCTCATAAGAAGTTTTAAGAAAATGGCGATAGTGGAGAATGACAGCCAGTGCGTAACCTGTCTTCAACAAGCAATCAGAGTAAAGGAGCTTTGAGGTGGTAAATCATATTGGCAAACTTAAATGATAAGGTCAGCCAACTAGATGAGTTTTTAGTAATTGGGCACAAATACAGTACATGAATTACGTTGCAGAGTTCTTTGAGATGTAGTATTTGAGTACTACCAGGGTATTAGGCTTACAGGGAGCTTGTAGATACGAAAGAGCAAGGTCTTTATGGAGGTACGCAGCTGCTGCTGATAGACATGTGCAGATTTCCAGACTACCGATACAAAAATCTGTTCCAGAAGATATATAGTTCCTTTTTTGGGCTCATTGGTGCTTTAGAGTGGTGAATGGGTCACGAAACAGAATAATACATTGTCGCCCAAATGAATTTATGTACAAATATAGGTAAGAACTGTCACCGAAGACTCCGACAGGGAATTAGGCTTTTTTGAAGCAGACACGTAAAAATTATAACTGTTTTGTAATACTTACTTCGGTGTAAATATATGAATTTCAAATCATGCGCACTTACTATGAACTCATTCGTTTGGTTGACCAAGGTCGTTACATCCCTTTATGAGGTAGTTTCGTTTTAGGCCACTATGGTTTGAAGTTATCTGCAAATATTCTTGGATGATTCTAAACTACGGTAGCCCAAAACGAAACTACCTAATGAACAGATTGATGACCATGACGAATTTATGTACAGAGATAGGTGCAAAGCTAAACTTCCGACACCAATAACAACCAATCAGCTAACAACCTTGAATGGACCAATCACATGAAAGAGGCGTTTATGATAAGTGGAAGCGTATATTTATAAAAAATGCATTAAAAAGGGATAAAACGGTCACAGTGGGTATCTTCCCGAACATGGGACAGGAACAGGTGACTCTAAACTTTAGGAACCCAAACGAACGAACGGACAAATGACCTTGACAAGGACAATTTTAACCAATCAGAAGGCTGAAAACGAACGGCGCATAATTTTAATAAAACGTTTATATACAAGTAAAGCAATGTTAAAAAATAGTTACAAAGGATAGCGTTCTCGTATATGTTGCAAAAAAAAGTCCCAATTAGACATAGGAGTCTTTAAAGTCATATTAAACCAAGTCCTATACATGAATTCGTCGAGATAACTGTAAATCATTGGATTTCTTGATCCGTTGACCGATCTTATCCGTTTTTTCAGATGGCTCCAGAAACTTTCAATCGAATTAGTATGAGTTCCGGTGAAAGGATTTATAAATCCGGTTGTATGGTTGACAACCTCATGAATATAGCCCAGATTTGATAACTGGCTATAACTACTCCACTCATCCGTGTATATTGTTGTTCCCGGTAGTACTAAACGTTGGATGATTGGCAACAGTACATTGGCACTGCGATCAGGGATTGCTTCTATATATCCTTTGTGTAGGGTCGTGTCACATATACCCAACACCCATTGTTGATTAGAAGCCATTCTCCCTCGATTATATTTCCTTTTTATTAAAACCGTCTCATCCACATGAACAGTCACACCAACTCCACCGAGTACTTGGGTCAATTTGTTCATCTTCCACGACGCCACGTCTCTGCAGTATTGGTACCACTGTACTGCAGAAACTTCTGACATTTCAGTTTCATACGCCGTTGCTGTTACAGGTCTTCTTATAACCCAATTGTGGCACATCATCAATATCTTTCCTAGAGGTAAATGGGATTTCGAGAAAAATGTATCTAAGGAATCTATAAACTAAAAAATAACGGCATACCATCTCGGACTGATTTTCTGCATCTGCAATCCTTGCAACGGTAAACATAACCGTCGATGCATTTAGTGTATCTTTGTATACGCATAACACCCCCGCACTGGCAAGTTTTAGATCTCGCTATGAGCCCGTTCTCCAAACAGTAATCGAAAACTAACTCTGGAGCGAATTTGCATCGCAAACGATGTACAGCATCCATTGCGAGTCAGATGATTGCCTGTTCAAGGTCATTCATCAAGGTAATCCGTTCTCAAGGTTGTTTTGGGTTCCTAAAGTTTAGAGTCACCCAGGAACATCTCCCAATTCAGCATGGGACTGTCAATAGAGAAGCTGCACCACATTCTACACACATATTCGTCTAAATGACTGTAAATGAGATCTTTTTGCGATCCATTTATAGCCCGGATCCTATTTTTCAATCGACCCCAAAATCCTTCAATGGAATTTGTATAAGTCCCTGTAACTGGATCCACGAAATCATTTGAGTGGTTCACTCTACGATGAATGTATCCCAGCGATGACAATGAATTATAAAATTTCCACTCGTCGGTATGTACAGTTGATCCCCTTTTGACAAGTCAGATTATAATAGGTATCAGAGTACTCGCCTTCCTGTCTGCTATTCTTTCAACAAATCCTTGTCGGAGGGACGTGTCGTATCAACCTATTACCCATATGTTGTTACCTCTCTGACGACCACCGTTATATTTCTTCTTCACCAGCACTGTCTCGTCCACATGCACTACTACGTCATCCCAGCCTAACAACGAAGTAATTCTCTCCATTTTCCATGAGGCGATGTCTCTACAGTGCTGATACCATTGGACTGTTGAAACGAGGCTATTCTCCGTCTCCGCAGCTGCCGCTCTCACTGGCTGCTTCAATACCCAATAGTTGCAGATATATAAAATCTGGGTTAGGGAGAGATGTGACCTAGCAAAAAAGATCCTACGAAATATTAAAATTAGCAGCTTACCCTCTCTAATACTAACTCACTTCCAGAATATTCCACAACAGTGGACAAATCCATCAGTTGACCTGGTATAGCTTTTTATAGTCATAACACCACCACACGAACAACTTCTCTCCTTTCAAAGCAAGCCTAAGTCCAGGCAATACTGAAAGACACAATCCTCCTTGAATTGAAAACGTAACCTTGTAAGGGCACGCATTGTAAATGAATCAAGCGCTATACAGCATTGAACTACGTTCGTGAATTGCATTGGATAATTCGACGTCGTTCGCCGATTGGTAGTTAGTGGTGTCCAAAGTTTAACTTGGCCGAATATTACACGTCAGGGAAAAGTATCATGTGCAACAGCTGCATGCTTTTCAATTCATGATTCTCATGAATATACTTATCTTATACACAAAAATCGTCTTTACCACATGTTTGGCGCGTTTTAAGTCATTTATCCGTTGGTACTTACTGGTGCTCAAAGTTTAACTTTGCTCTGTATCTATCTTCTCGAAGTCCTAAAAAGCAGGCGTGATTTAGAATGACCTTTCACAGCATTCCCAGTTCCTTGTTACTTCTTGAAGGCCAACTTTCGGAAGACTTTGACACTTTAACTTTACCGCAAATTTCATGTAAATCTAGTATTTAGACACTGCTTAGACCACGGGCCCATTGAAAGGGGAAGATGTGTAGTCAACTGTCACCCGTGGACTATATTCATCTTGTGGTCAGTAATACGGCCGATTTCGTTAATCCTTTCAATGAGAACACAAATTCCATTAAAAGATTCTAGAGCCAAATTAAGAGAGGACCGTAGCGGTGAATGAGTCAAGGAACTTGATTATTTGTAGTTATCTCGACGAATCTAGTTACCGAAATTGGTTTATTCTGAAAATGAGGACTCCTATGACAGACAGAAAAGTTTTCTTGGAACATATACAGGGAATTTATTCTATGTAACTACTTTTTAACGTTTAATTATTTATATATAAACCTCTTTTTCAAATAATGCACTTCTGCTTCGGACGCGTCTGATTGATCGACAGAGATTTGCCAAGGTCTTCGTTAGGTAGTGTCGTTTCGGGCTGCTGTACTTTAAAGTTATCTGGATGAGTGCGTCTATTACGCATAGTATGATTTTCCTACAGATCGTCTGTGTAGTGACTGGGGACATCCTTACAACACATCTGTGACAACTACATGGCATAATATCAAGTTTGCAATATTTTTCTACGAATGTGTGACGTCTTTGCACCTAAATTCTGACTGGTTGTCCAAGGTCACTGTGGTTTTGGATATGATAATTTGAATTTACCGAACAACCAATCAAATCTTTGGAGACAACAATTTGAGGGTATAAGTATAAAACTTGGGCACTGTGGTAGAGCATAACTCCATTATGGGTAAGATTTTATTTTGATAAATCACACAGTGTTGTACAGTAATATTAACTGATGACGTTTCGAGCATATTGATCAATAACACTCGTATTATTATTTCTGAATGTACATTATCTCATATTGAATTCTATTCCAATATCTAATCGATTCCACACATGTATATAAATGAAGGAAAGAAGTTGTGTGAGTAACTTGATATGATTATGAGCAATAGTTTGTGCTCGAAACGTCATCAGTTAATATAACTGTACTACACTGTGTGATTTATCAAAATAAAATCTTATCCATAATGGAACAACTTGAGGGGCAGTTCCAATGGTTTAAAGACATTTGCCGAGTACCTAAAAACTTCTGAATGTAATGCAGACCCTGGCCCTTTAAATATAACTGAGGTCTGTTATTTGAAACTGGGCAAAGCTAAAGGTCCGATGGAATGTGTTTAAGGACGGTGGCGACAAAAGGCTGTATGGTTTAACCAAAGTATTAGGCTGTGTTTAGTAATCACAGGTAGTCCCACTAGACTGGTGTGAGTTAATCATTATCCCAGCTAATAATGGAGACAAGTCTTCCTGTGATAATCATAGGAGGTAAGCTCTACTAACACACTACCTAGAGTTCCAGGTTTGGTAATCATGCACAGACTAATTGGTGTTCGGGAGAAACAAACCCAAGAGCTTTAGGCCAGGAAGAGGATGGACTGATCACAAATTCACCCTTCGGAAGATTCTTGAGCCTAGGTATACGTACAGTCGTCCACAAATTGCCGCATTTGTCTACCTTAAGGCGGTATTCGACTGTCAACCGAGTGGAATTGTATTAATGTGCAGTGATAAATGGTATATAAGGATAGCATATTGCACTTTTCAAATCACTCTGCTTGAACCCAAGAAGTTGTGTTAGGGCTTACGGAGAGTCATCATCCGGATTAGCGTCAACCAACAGGTGTGCCCATTGTCTCCATAGACGAATTAATGGATGTGACCCTTATCTAATTAGGGAGTGCCTTATTATTACAAGTGAGGATCAAAAGTTATCGTTGTGCAGTATGGAGAATGTTACAACAGATATTCCAGTTGATGAGACAACTGTGACTTCCGATATGACTAGAGCATTTCTGTAAGCTTGTATTATAACATCATAGCATAACATACCATAAGTCATCACTACCTGAGAAAATTCAAATGGTAATTGAATGCCACCATCCTACCTGCACAATGAGGAATAATTTTGGTATATTTGAGACACCGTTTAACCCTGCCAACATGATGCTGTAGGACTGGTCTGGGAGTGAAAAAGCAGAGCGCAATGACCATCTAACTCAGTTGCATCAGTCCAAATAGACTTATTCTTGACGAAATCTCAGCACGGACACAAACAACTCGTGCGTCACTTACATCATCTCCAGTAAAAACTTGATACTCGCTAACACCAAAGGACGTGTGTACTGCGAAGTTATGCTTCATCCTCAAGAGTGAAACATATGAAGAGGTTAGTTGTCTTTGTCCATAGGTATTTGCGTTTCGTCCATCATGTAAAGATGTATAACACAGCCAGGAATACTGAAGTTAGGTAAGGAGTGGGAGTCAAGAGATGAGGTTGTGAAGTCACACAAACTGAGGAGAACACGATACGTACGAAACACGTCAGGCTGCCTCCAAGCAGTGTTAGATGTGATAAGATTAAGTTGGAAGAGCTAGGTATCAACAAATTCATAACCTGCACAAATGCATGAAGTCTTTGACTGTTGGATTTGACCTACATGAGGTGGTTCTTGAAACACTAAGAACCTATGGGAGTAGACATGACACACAATTACTCTCAATGTCGCAGATGTATCCACTACTTATGAACTCCTAGATGCACAGATTCTCAGTAACATGGGTGACATTTCTCTTGGCGAATTCTTTCGTAAAGGTCAAATACTCATCAATGCATAAAATAAAGGAGGATGACGGATACGTCCAGACACATAAGTAGTCGTTGGTTGTCCACTTGTTTTGATCAAGAGACAGTGATATTATTTATCTGATTAACAATCCGATGTCGACTCATTACATTGATCAAGGACTTCTGGGAAATTCTACAGGTCTAATCCTTCACTTAATCTTGATGGTAAAGTAAATCACTGAGCCATCACAATGACTGGATTGTTGCACCGTCAGAGTGAAATTTCATGCTATAAACGAAACACTTTTAGGGTAACTTTCTTTCTGTAACTGTAGGGACTTGGGGGAAAATTTCAGCTTGTGATATGAAAGTCAAGACACAAAAATAAGGTAACTGTTGTCTGGGCTTATACGTACGCAAAAAATAGAAATGCATCAACAGAATATGTATGTTACAAATATAGACAAAATGTAAAAATTAACATAATGCTGCAGAAAATAAACACACATACAATGACTCAATAGTTCTGCGGTGGTGTGAATATAAAACAAGAGAAAGGACAAACTGAGTGGGCTGCAAATAGAATCGAGTGCACTATGTGCCGAAGACTTTCACTGAACGATCACGACTAGTTGAAATAATTGTAGTTGCGTTCTCACCAAAACGAACACCAGTTGCAGGGGCAGTATGAGCGTTGAAGGAAATCAGCTGGTCCCACTGTTTACATAAATACACGCGTACATCAGCACCAGCAATAGCAAGATATGAACCAGACTGGTCGAATTCTACATCATTTATTTCGTACGAAGATGACTGATCCTCTGCAGGAGTCTAAAAATAAGAAGTAATAAGGAAGTAATGAAAGTTATTCTAGTATATAGGTCTCAGTGAAATATCCATACAAAGAAATGATATCACAATTAATATAACTAAAACACTTTAAGAAGGTCATAATGGAGTGCTTTGAATGGAGTGTATGCCATGCTAAACAACATACATTCGAAATGGATACTGAAAACAACTACTACTTACCAAGGTTTTGAAGTTCTTTAATTTTCGTAAGTCCCAAAGTTTTACTTGATTATCTGCCCCACTTGTTGCCAGGTAGTATCCATTCTCTGAAAAAGCCACAGCTGTTACGGGCTGATTAGCACCAGAGCCATGAGCAAAATTAGCAACGTTTCGTCTTTCTTTAACATCCCATATTTTCACCTCACCATCAGCGGTACCCGTACCAAGAATGAGACCATCTGGATGAAACTGTGCACAGGTGAGGGCTACAAGTGTAACAAAAACAGTTTTTAGTATTAGGAAGAAAGGTAAGACAAAAAATTTCCATTAAAGTATCCTGATTAAAAACGCTTAAAAAACTACGATACTAAGATAGTAGGACGAAGGTGTAAAACTTATAAAACTGTAACTGATGATGACTGGAGTCTATTTAGTTACTTCGGTTGGAAGTGGGAAACAAACCGACCAATGTAATAAATTTTTAAGAGACTTGACGAATCCAAGAGAAATTTCAGAACAAACCACATATGACATTTTCAGGGACATGTGAAAACCATAATTAAACTTATTTTCAGACACGTATTTATACATGCAGAGCAATAAAAGCCACAGAAATTTATACAGTTTGCTTAAATTTATATATCACTAACACTGGACATTCATTCCATAACTGACCAGAATAAATGGATGCATATGAGATAAAAACGACCAACAGTCTACTGTCAATCTAACTAACGAAATACGATTGGAAGAGTTTACCAAAGAAGATATGTCTAGTCTGCACCAGAAAGACTTCTATCATACTGATATAACTTTAAACTATTGATTCTACATAAAGCAAAACTGCAAATCGAAAGTCATATAAAAACTTATTACGAAGTCTAGGTTTTTTGTTGACGTAGTAATATGCTTTCAAAAGAACATCGAAAGCAACTCAAAGAATTGAAATCAAATGAAAACCTCATATAAAAACTCTTAAATTCCGGGATTGAGAAAATAGTACGCGGATATGCTAATCTTACTCATCTTCTGGTATTAATTAGGAAAGATAGAACTCCAGTGAAACGTACCGAAACTCATCCTGTCAATAAAACTAAAGCCACTGTATGGAGTTTTGTCAAGGACATGTTACTTCATATTACTACACCTTATAAATTGAGTATTCGAATCTCACTACCTGAAATGCGCGAATTCTATTGTGATAGTGAAGGAAATGGAGCAACAAAACAAATTATGTTCATGATTACCTTAACAGACGATAGTGAAATAAAAAGATTTCATTCAATACAATAGTAATCCATAGAATACCTTCCGACCTGAAGAGGTGGGCGGCCTTAATGAAGTAAAGAAAAACAGAGTGAAAACCAAATACGAGGGAAATCTCCAGAACTCTACATGAAGGGAGGAAAATAAACTGCACACACATCGAAACGGAAATACCTTATGAGTTGATATAAAAAGAAACATATTTCATCTAAGGGAAGGCATTATCAATATAAGGTTGATAAATTCACATACCAAGCCATTAAAATATTTCAGGTATAAGGTATTATAGATTCCTAACCACTTATAATAAGTGAAATTCAAAAATTAACAAAGAAGGGTGTTGCGTGCTTCACATGAGGGATGTTCACCTAAATGCGGTGTAACAATCACACTAATTACTGTCTTGTGATATGAAAAGACATCAAACAAACAGTTGTAAAACGATTACCCACACTCAAGGCAACAATTAATTCAGAAAATTCAAGTCTTAAAGTCGACCAATTGAAATGACTTACCTTGTGTACTGCCAGATTTATCTGCAGCTGAAATTCGAACCAGAACGGATCCGTGTCGTAAATCGCTAAAGGCCCACTGACCATCTGAGCTGCAGGACAACAGGTAATCTCCAGTTGCATGAATACTTAGCCCAGTTACAGGTCCTTTGTGGGCGCGAATAATACTCGCACACTGACCTTGTTCTACTCCCCAGACTCGTACAGTTGTATCTGGAGAACCTGTGAACACTAATTGTTCAGAAGGATGATATACAACTTTTGTAACTTTTTTACTATGTCCCTTGAGAATAGATATGACCTGTAAAAGCAAAAAAAGTAAACGTGAAAAACTTAAGTTGTTAAAATACATCAAGATTATAAGTAGGAAAGATGAGAAACCATAGTGAGTAGCATTACTAGATGCATGACCCATTTTTATTTGCTGTTTTGGACAAACTTTAGGATTGAGCAGAAAAAACCTGTGGATTCGAGACTTCATTTGTTATTGTCACCACAGACTAAGAATTTTTCCAAAACCTAATTTGACCACAAGTAGCCTATCAATTCATAGCAATTTGAACCACTTTTGGTGAGTCAGTGCCTATCTGCTCCATACAGAAGGTCATTTAGTAGACAAGTTTAATACAGCTAGGACGGTAAGTGATGATACTCAGCTCACAATTAATCACAGTTTGTCTAAAAATATGCCCCAGTTTTATCAATGATTAAATCTCGTGGTTTTCCTTTTGCCAAAAGCATCCTGAATAATAAAGGCTTGAGAATTATTACTGTGAGATTCTATATCATAAAGCAGGTTACACTTCTCAAATTGAATGTTTACTACTGTAAAATGAACACAGACGAAATCATGACCAATAAAAGAGCAACTGCAACGACTACAACTAAAATAAGCATATTCAGAAAATTATTCTCCCGACTGTAACAATAATCAGTAGTTACCACTAGTTTTCCCTAAATTGAATCAGACTACTGATATTTCCAGTGATTATATTTTTTGAGAAGAACAATTATGCCGCAACAACTAAAACTTACTTGTGCCGTGGAAAGATCGAATACTACCGCATTTTTGTCATTACCACCTGTTACAATTCTCTCAGTGGACGTCTTACTTATGTCCAAACAATTGATACCAGGCATACTGGCAGAATGCAAACCAACATGATTCGCCAGCTGTTGGTATTCAGAAATAGAACGAGATTTGGCTAAACCTTCTGGGACTGTTTTTCCACGACGTTTTCGTTCCGCAGTAAGTTGACTAGCTCGTTCTTGTAGAGTGCTTATCACCTCTTCACTTATACCAATTTCTTCTTGTAGCTGAAAATATAAAAGAAATTAAGAATGAAACAAGCATTTGAAGAGAAGTTCACAGAGAAATCAACTAAATAACCGAATAATCACTTGGCTTGAAAATCATGCACTAATGTACGTCAAAATCTTACACTTGATTTGTAGATAATTAAAACATTTAGAACATACTTATGTTTGCTAGTCATTATTCAACACTTAACTGATATCTGCACAGCGATTATTACTAGTTTTAAAAGTAACCTTTGCAATTGTCCGTGATTGCATTTTATATTAAGGTGAATGAAAATCAGTTAATTTCATCAAAATTTGGACCGAAATAATTTTCAAGCTCAAGATTACATATAAGTTGCACAATCAAGATAAAAAAACCCACAAATACAGTGGAAAAATGGGAATCAGTGAAAGTAACGTTGAGAATAAATCTATTAGAGTACAATTAGTCATATATAACCATAGGATAACTACACTTTTACGTCAACATTTTAGCTAGACCAGTTCACCTAAATGATGTGTACTGAATTCTGGAAGCCGTATTTTAAACAATAATGCAGTTTGTCTAGAACACTGTTCATGAGATACTTAACTTTACACTTTAATTTTGCAGTGTTTCAGAGATACGAAGCCGTAAAAGTGAGGTAATACAAAGAGGACTTGTGTGTGCTTTAATATTTTGTTGCATATTAACGAAGGAAATACTACCATCTGCCAAAACGAAAAAGATTCTGTTTGACTGTCCTATAAAAGATTATGAGAAGTTAATCTAAATGTCTGATGCGTTAAACACAAAGCACCTTTAGAAGAACTCGAATACCTAGGTACAAAAGTCTGTGACTGATTTCATTAGGTTAACGTAAAGCGTCAGATACTTGCTCAACCAGACGGAGAGATTACAAAGAAATCATGCATATATATATATATATATATATATATATTCACTTAAAAGTAATGACCTATATAAAGATAGCACACGTGTAATACAGCTATACATCTATAATCTAATAAAATCAAAACTTGTGAAATTTATACGAAAACTGGAAGGTTAATTCGATCAAAAATATATTTGAGTGGGAAAAAAGCCCTACTATCTGAATTAAACTTACTGATATGAAAATCAGACAAATGTAACTACTATTAATTTAGGTTACTTTTGAACACATATTTGTGTAAAACTTGGGCACTGTGGTATTATGTAATTCCATATTAATTTGTTTACTAGACATATCACACAGTGAAACAGTATTATTTAATGGATGACGTTTCGGACGCAGTTTATTGTTCATAATCACATCAATTATAACCGCACAACCTCGAAAGTTTCGAAGTTGTGTGTGTGACCAATTCTACACATTATGCTAAAAAAGCTGCGAGATTTTAAAACACAGTGCTATCACGTCAAGCGTTTCATGTTACCTCGTTTTTTTTCTTACGACATAATGCATACTCATTAGTGAAAATGTATTCAAACTCACTTGATTCGAATCTGCCGTAACTGCGTTTTCTGCTGGAGTCTCTGGATGCTGAGGGGCCGCGGAAGCTGAGACAGCTGGAGCTTGGTGAGTAGTGGTATTCTGGATGTTAGCTTGAGCTGGTTGTATTATTCCAGCCTGTGGCTTCAATGTGGCTAAAGCTTCACGTGCAGCTGTAACTTCCTTCGTTAACCTGAAAACCAGATTTTATTCAAGTCAAAAACGTTTCACTGTAGGGCAGCCAGAGCGAATGAAAAGTAGAAATTTACCAGTAAAAAGTGTAAACTAATTTTGTAGCTCAAAAATTACTTTAAAAGAGTATTGTACCACCTCGCCATATCTGTTACGGTATGTCGAACTTACAAATGAAAGGCGACTGGGACATATCAGTATGATCACCGAGAAATGTAAATCAAGGTGACTAAAAGCATCTACATACAACTACCACAGCCTCAGTACACAGAGAAATTTTTCAAATTTTCAGGGAAGACAACCACGGTCGAAAATTCCGATGTTTTTTTAAAAACTTAAGTTGCTACACACTAGCATAATGGAAGCAAATTAAACGAAAACATAACGTGACAGTCGTTATGTAGCATTAATCCGAAAGAGCATACGACATTACGAACAAACGTTGAGATGGGAAGTAGCATTATGATGTATGCTGCTTAAAAGTAACGTCGGGCAAACAGCTAGAAAACTAATCAACTTATGTTGAACCAACTAATGTTTTTAAGAAAAAGACTAAATTGTTGAATATATATAAGAAAGCCAAAAGAAGTGATTGAAAATAGATATATCGCATATAGAAAGCAAATGCAATCTTCACAAATTAAATTGAATGGAACTTCAGCCAAATTATTGATGACTGACAAATTACAGCAAGGGTTCGAACATGTGTACATCAGTTCTTACTTCATTCATAGTAACCTCATATTTAGTAAAAAACAATCCGCTTAAGTCACTAATCTTTTACAATACTCCTCATGACATACTAAGCAAAGATTAAAATAGGCAATTACGATTCTGAAACAGTAGCAGCTTCACAACACATAGTACAGGTGCAAATGACATCTTCATGCACTTCAATTTAATTTCATATTTCATGTAGTCGTATAAAAAATAATACTAATCCATAAAATACCTGGCGGTAGCGAAGACCCTGTGGAGAAGTGGGACCTAACAGTATGTTAAGAACTGGGTTTTAAAATCCTGGATGAATAGCAAGGATTTCAAATAATCATCGCCCTCTTCATCCTTTGTGTATAGCTGGGACATCAAGTCGATGATTTCATTTATCTCGCCTTTTGGTGTTGTTAAGCAATAAATGCATTTCAGAGACGTCACTAAGTGATGATACTGTTAGGAAAGCGATTGCAGCTTGATCATAACTAACTTAGATGCTAAACCACGTGTTACCATCTATACACAGTAGAATGTTTTAGACTCCACCCAGGGTGCCACAATGTACACAGGAACGTTAACCACACATAACTATCCTGCGTTCCACAAAGCAATGTCACTCACTGACAAATTCACTTTTTCCATCCAAACCAAGAGCTGGAAAAAAAGTGGACGGTAGGGAAACTACTAGTTACTTTTGTAGCACACATCTAAGCCCCCGGGGCCGGCATTGCGAAAGGAAATCACTTATTGGAGGAAGACTTTCATCACATCCAAATACACAGGCGACAGCAGATGCAAGTGATTTTACGAGAACAGTGATGGTCTGACCTCGTGTCATCGCACATTCTACGCTTAGGCCAGGTTTCACAAGCGTAGAGCGAAACTGTGTGTACTGAAGTACAGGAGGCCCAAATTTTGTTGGTCAGTGACTATTTAAACGGTGACGTCAACAGTTGCATTTCCGCAGCACAGACTACAAACCATAGGTGTAAACAGTGAACACTAACTTGTGGAAGACTATTGAGGCAGTTTACATTATCAAACAATAAGGTAATATTATCTGTACATGGTTGCAATTATTTCGAACGTCATCGATGGTAAATTTAAATAGAAATGAAGAGATTAGACTTCTTTGTTTAACTCACTGCTGCTTAAAAAGAGTGACTCATACAAACTCACCATACTTAAGATGTTTTAAATATGGTATTTTTATCATATAGATGAACTTTTAATGACACTAATGTCTAACAGATAGTCCTTCTTTGCTGACCGAAGGTAGCCCTGCCAACTTGATATTCAGTCACGGTAGCAGTGACATGATTTTCTTAGGTCAGTCTGTTTAAAACATCTACGATCACAAACAAAGGTGTAAGAGAAATCTAGCACAATAAAGTTGGTCGGAAGAATTCACTATACATAAGCTAGAATTAAATACATGTTAAAATAAATGCATCTTTCGAGGAAGGTAGGACAGTAAACTACATAGATTTGATATTTAAGCTTCAGTTTGCAATTAGGGAAGATCAAAAAAGTAGATAGATGCAGTGGTTTCAGATGTCTTCAAGTGGTACCACAAATAGATATCATGTTTACACTTAACAATTAATGTTTACAGAAAGGTCATACTACAGCATTTTATAACGACGATCTTGTACAAACTTAAATAATGAAAAAAACATGTACAAGATACACTTCCTTAAAACATACACATTTGAAATTATTTGTCTGGAGGCGTAGAATCATAACTGGTTGAGTTTCCACACAGAAGAGCGGCAATCCAAGTTGCAACACGCTTACACAGAGAAAAAGAGGCATATAAGCACAGTACCATACTTCATGAGCAGAATTACTAGTTTTAACTGCGACCTGACTCTAAGCCACATGTTAAGGTAGTACTCCAAACTACGTTTGTATTACTGGGACCTATTCAGTAAATGCTACTGATACTATAAACTACTTACAAGGCTACCATTAACTACAGCTAAGGAAAGTCAAGCTAGATACAGAAAAAAAACAATCCCTAATAAAAACATACCAGAAGAAAGTCAAAAACTACCATTTAGGAAACTCATTTAAATTTAATCAGCCAAAACTTCGAAAAAAGTAATTATTGGATAAAATTTTTAGAAACATTAGTAAACCTATATCATATTAGCTGTTCTCAGTGGATGGATACACAATTTCCGCTTGACAAGAATGAAGTACCCGAACCACGTAGTAGTCTGCAAACCATATTGAGAGATAGCTCCCGTTAAGAAAAGAATATAGCACCACTACAGAAATAAGAGAAACTCCAAAGGCGCTCAATCACCAGCAATAGGCATAACTCTAGTTCATGACAAAAGTTTTTAGTAACCATAACCGTTAAGGGAGTAAAATACCACAAGCTACAAATGATGATGCAACTTACCTAGCAATAACACGACAGGCAGCATCATGCTGGTAGAGAGCATGCGATAACTCTTGTCTTGCCGTCTGTAACTGCTGTCGCAGTGTGAATGACTGCAACATAACTGCATCCCACTCATCCTAGCAGGAAGTAATTTATGAAATTATACTGAATACCTGAAGCGATTTTAAAATAGCAGGAATCGATGTAGCAGACGGAGGTTTCGGACGGACGAAAGCTGACGTTTTCACATCAATCAACTCTTCCACTGCCAAAGGTTGCTGATCAATGGGGTCAGTTCCATTTTCGGCAAGATACTTTTCAATTAAACGTCTTTCAAAAATGTAACCAGATCGTGGACTAACAACTGGGTGCTCAGGCACCTCATTAGATAAGGAGCACAAGAGAGACATTCTACAAAATTAAACGTTTACATTAGAAACGGATTTTGACAGAGGAAAAAAGAAAGGGGAGTAGGAAAAAAATCTATATTATTTCATTGTACAAGTAACAATCAGGAGATCTTGTCCATCGTAATTAGTTCTCCATAGGGGGTAAAATCCTCAGTCGGTGACCAGAACATATATCATTCTACCGAAGTTGAATTAAATTGTGAGAAACATACCCATAAAGATAGTAGAAGAAGGAGAGAACATAGAAAGCTAGCTTTACCATACCCTCTTTCATTGCCCTGCTGAGCTCGCTTTGGTTAATAATAGTTGTGGGGTCGTATAAACCAGGGCACGACATAACTGGACGATTTTTATATCTAACAAATGATGAAATAACAGATTAACTGACCTGTAAATGTGATATGCCAGAAGTGGTATGTTTAGAAGAAAAGTTCCTATTTGAGCTGTCAGTAGAAACAGCAGTGTATATGTTGCATGAAGCCCATACTCAGGGAGCACAAGCTAAGTTATAAATAATATGTGATGAAAGAGGGTGTTACCGGGTTGAGTGATTTACATTGGTCAACAGGATTTTTGTAGTCAGTCCGTAATTCATCAAATGAGATAATCTGTGGCAATTATATTACTCAAGCAACTTAAATACCTGGAAGATGACGAAAAATATGAGGGCGATTGTAAAAACCAAAGCTAATATGTAAGCAATTGCAACGAGGCCAAACCCCATTCTTCAGTGGATTGCCAAAAACACGCGCTTCACAGCCTGTCGAGGCCAAAGTAATTTTAAAAGTATTTTAAACAAATATTTTGAAGAAAGTAGTATATGATAAATTTTTTTATTATACATCTCATTTTTATTAAATCGGTCTGTGCCTATGAGATGTTGTTTGTTATTCAAACGGCGGACGAAATGAATATAACGATACATGAGCCATCCTAAGCTTGATTACCTGAGACAGTTTGTTAAACCAAATGACCCAAAGGAGGAATATAAAATATTAGCTCCAATCGGTAGTGGGACATATGGCGATGTTTTCAAGGTTAGAATGGCAGTGAAAAATGTGTCACTGCTCCTACTTATATACAATAATATTCCATGTATTCTATGTGACTAGGAAGTTTTTGCTGAGTTTTTTTCACCTTTTTCGTGCAGTACATTTGTTCCGTTGATGTGGCACTGTTAGTCTCTTTTGAATTCATCAGGGTACATTTTACTATTACTATCACCGTCTCACTTATTGGCCACACCGGGTTGCCAGCAGGTGAAGAGATTTACTCTAAAGAAGACAACCCTACGATCTTAACACACCGCCTGCTGGTAACAAGTTACATCCGACCTGGCACTATTAACATCAGAGTCTACTAAAACCATGTCGGACTAGTCGAAGATTTAACTTTATAGAAGCTCACTGAAGACCGAGAACCATCACGGCACCAGCTCAAAGAAGTTAACTGGGCTTATACTAAGTTGTGCAAAAGATGGACATGTGCATGCATACGAAATAACTGGGCCGGAAGATAAATTGTGTAATAATCGTAATCCAAAGCGATTCGAAAATTTCACTTCAATCTAAGTCGCGATCAACAGTCTATGAGGTCTTAAAAGTAATCATTCCAGTCCATTGGCCTAAAGCAACTAAGCATTGTTTAGTTAGGTCAAATTCCTGTTCGTCAGCTTAAACTAAATTTATTTTCGTAATATAAAGACTAATATTGAGAGGAGTGTTTTCTAAACCAGTTGTTAACTTCAAAAAAGTACACTCATGTTCGACTCAAGTACAATCTTATAGGTCATACCATGACAACTATAAACCTTCCTTATGCTACCTGAACTATATGATAAAATGCTCCCTTAAAGTGGTAATTATACTGGTATCTGCGGTCAGTATGTAGAAGTATCTCAGGGCAGTGACGTAGACTGTTGTTTTCGCCAACTCACTGCCGTGTGAATTTGTAAGACATTTTAATATTGCAAAACAGTCTTGCATAAGTATGTAACACTCATCCTACAATTTAGACACTTTGGAACACTTAGAGTGGAACTATTTAGTCACTAGATCTGAATTTCCTGCAATACATATTTTAAGATATATGTTTATGAGTCATATTGTGGAATGGCTTGTAATTCCATTCCCTCCCGTGGTTGGGTTAACTAACACGGGATTCGAACCCGGGACCTACCAGGTAGAAGTCCAGTGCTAAAGTCTTTGAGTTACATTTCAGGCAGGGAACTCCTTTCTAAGTGTTATATTCTCTACAGTATTCTTATAACTTCACACTCTTAAGAGACTACTGTTTACACCACTTCTTTATCACAGTTAAATTTAGTCAAGCAGGTCTGCTTAACAATTGTTATCAGTGGGTCTGTCCTGTTTGGTATAGTTTAAGTTTCCAAGATAAGGCAGGTTTCATGATTTTTGTCTGTAACCATATGTAAATACTGACAGTGTGAGGTGTCTAAGGTAGTATCTGTCATACTCGCGAGAAGTACTAATATATTTTAAAGGAACTCGTCGCAAATCCCTCGATAAATACTGCACTAAAATGGAAGTATTTAAAAAGCATAAATAATACTTTACAAATTATCACCCCTATATGACTCTTCAGTTCAATATGTTAAAAATCATGATATCGGAATTACGTGGAATATCCTTTGACTCGGTGTGTGTTATCTATTCCATGAACTTCTGCCCCTTAATAGTCATAAAAGTTAAATGTGAAACAATTTTTGTTTCTTTCGAAAACCAACACGTCAAGATATTTTGTTTTGTATAAAAGACTTTCTAAACCTTTGGTGAATGCCGTGAAATGTCAGTTGTGTTTCACAGCAGTTTTCCAAATTAATTGATTCAGCCTTAATAGTGACTTGAATTTAGTGTTATTATCTTACTTTCAAATTAAATAACGCTAAAACGGATTAAAAGATTGAGAGATAGTTATTAACTTCAGAAAAAATCAGTGGAATATCTATGGAGAAAATTATTGCAGGAAGCGCTCATTGGAAACGTATCTAGCCAATACGCCTTCTCTGTGTTTTCGTTCGTAGATATTTTGTCGTTTGCTTAAAACATCCAAACCTTGTTTAATTATATGATTGATACAATACCCTTGCAGAGAAATTTGATACTTAGAATGTTTTTAGAATATGTCATTTGCTTTCCAACCCCAACATTTTATTTCATGATTGATTCACTTTACTCCAAGGGAATAATGTGGTAAAAAATGACGAAAGATCGTTCACTGCTCTTTATCCCTAATTGTTTACTTCTCGTCATATGCCGTCATTTTTCCAATTTTGGTCAGTGATAATTCTTTGCGGGAATTGTGAGCACCCGTACATAATAATAACAAGCTAAACTTGATAAATACTACACTCCAAGTCATTCTGATTTAGCATGAAATGGCCCACATTACGTTTAATTCTTGGGCACGCGGATAAAACAGATAGTCTATAGTTCTCCCTAGGCTTTCCTTCATTTCACTTAATAAGTCAGATAAACGACTGCAGTGTAATTTTTTTGTAAATGAACATTAGGTCTTTTGAAATTGTTTTCCTCACTCGATTAATATATAGCTACTGGATCTGTATCCGCTTTTATGATGAGCAACAGAGCATAATATGTCTTACAGTGTCAAATACGTAAACGTATGCATTATTAACCTGTGACTCAGTTATCGTTCATCGGCTCAAAGTATTATCTAGTCTTCAAAACATAGATTGCCACAACTATAGCATTCCACAAATAAAACAGGCGCTGCTAGTAAAAATCCTTTTATAAGTTTCATTTCAAAACAAGTCGTGTATTCATTGTATTGGTTGTTACTGACTGACCGATAAAAGCCCGGCTCTTCAAGTTTCTACACTTCTGAAAAGCAAACGAAAAAGAGAAACAAACGTAATGATGTTGCAATAAACGAACATTGGATTAGATTGACTGCATTAAATACATACTATTTCGTTAACATTTCTTTCCACTGAAGTTAAATTATAGTGCCAGAGACACTTCAAAGGTCAATTGCGGTATGCTGCATTACAGTCTTCCCAGTTCTTTAACATTGACGGTGTATTTGAAAAGATTCGAAGTATTTGTCTACTAGTCTTCATAAGGCTGCTCATACTTAGAATGGATACCTGAATAAAGTGGGGACCAGGTGTAGTCGTAACTGAGATAACTAAGCTACTCAGTCAAATTATTGATTCTCTGAGCCTCCAATGATTTTATCATACACTAACCGTCCACATCGATGTATCATGTTAGCGGAACTAGGATTAGGTTGGAAAAACTAAGGATAGATCAGGGAAAAACAATACCTTTCCATGAATTGATTATTGGCCCAAGCTATGTTAGTTGACTTACTGGTGCTCAAATGATCATAGTAACACACTTTAGGTAGCTTAAAATCGATCGAATCGATGCTTCGTTATCTTGCAGTAAATTAAATTGTCACTTTTCTTTTTAAGCATTTCATGATTTTCAATTACTGTGTGTGAAAATGCTGAGTATGTATTTCTGGGCCACATGTTGGTAATGTCTATGCACTCAAATGACCTCCAGGTACTTATAGTTGTCCAAGGAAACTGCACTAAATTGCCAATGAAAAGCCTTGTACGACAGTGAGACATTCCGATTTGTTATATTTCATCAAAGTATGCATAAAAGGAGCAAATAAAAAAAATTAATGCAAAGAAACCATAATAAATGGAGAATGGATAATTATATTGAGAATAATGAGAACCTAATGTATCTGAAACATCTCAAAGAGTGTATGTACTTGTGCTGTTGACAACGATTTTGAGCTGTGTCACCAGCAGTTTCCATCCGATGGTTCTTAGTTACTCGAAAACCTCAGGTGCATCTCCCTACGCGACTCAAACTAACAGTCGAAGACTTCATGAACTTATACCACGTTTTGGTCTGACCATCCTTAGCTCTTTTCCTGTCTAGTTCTCTGGCTTACATCGCTCGACGTGAGATGAGCTGACTTGCCAACAGTAACATGTGTCCTAGCCGTCTCGATCTGTGCAGATTCACAACCTCATCCATTAACCTCTGCTTCTTACCTAAAATTTTACGCTGAACTACATTATTGCTCTACATACTATTCCACTTAACACGGTAGGTATAATGCAAACTACTGGTTGAATACAACTAGCCTCTTCATATTTTCCACTGTCAATGGCCATGTTTCACAGCCATAAAGAAAGGACAGAGCTAACTGCTGCTCAATATACTTGTTCTTCGATCGATATCCGGATATCATGTCTTCGCCAAAAATGATGTAAGTTGGTTCCCAAAACTAGAAAAGATAGTATTGAAAGTAGACAAGCTTTTCCGTTAATGTTATTCAATTAAACTTACTGACTGATGTTAATCACCAAAAAAGTTCTCAAGTTGTTGACCAATAAACTTGTTCTGAACACTTGTCTCTAACATTGTGAATCAGTTATCAAATAAGCACAGTATTGGAAGGAAAGAGCTCTCTTCTGTGATAAATCTAATGTTATTCTCATTGAGTTTTAATTACTTTAACATCTGCAACAACGGTACTTTGAGTGTTTTTTCGAAGTAAAATGGTATGAAGTTTCTTTGTAATACTTAATTAGTTTTCTTGAATTCAGTAAATATGTTTTTTCCAGGCAGTTCATCGGGAGAAGCGAACACTGGTGGCGGTTAAAGTTATGAAAATTGATCTAAAAGATGACATAAGATCAATCTGTCAGGAAATACACACTTTGAGGGAATGCAGACATCCGAATATTGTACAGTTCTATGGTAGTTATCTCAGGTAACTGATCTACTCATGTTAAACATTGAAAATGTTGTCCTTTTTAGGAATAATAAGTTATGGATATGCATGGAGTATTGCGGTGGACAATCTATGCAAGATATATATTTATGTATGCAAAATCCCTTCTGATAAACAATCGATTCATCTTTTGTTTAGACACCAGGCGTCCGTTAGAAGAAGACTGCATCGCATTTGTTTCTAGAGAGACTTTGCAAGGCTTAAACTTCATGCATAATCGTGGACGTATCCACAGGGACATTAAAGTTTGTACATTATTTTACTGTTTTCCTAACAATCGTATTTCCTTAGGGTGCCAATATTCTTCTAACTGATGATGGCCATGTTAAAGTGGGTAAGTTTATTCCCTTTCCTGATTCTTATCATGTTCACGTTTTGCAAATTAGCTGACTTCGGAGTAGCCGCCCAACTCAGCACCTCAATCGCTAAAAGAACAACCTTAATTGGAACACCCTATTGGTGAGTCATATACTGTGGATTCAAATATGTAAGGTAGTAGATAGTCCTATTCTCCTCGAGTTAATTTGATACTTTATTGTTGTTCAGTGGTAATAATGCTATGATAACGCTGTCGATTGCCTGACACCATTTAGTATCCTTTCATGCTAATCTTGGTAAGAAGAATCAGGTAATTCTTATAGTATTGGTGCATCTGTGGCGTTTGTTGGTTTCAGTACACAACTTTTAATCTGTACCGTGTATGGCTGAACTACGTAAGCAACTGACTGGTTTCATTGTTTGTCTACTTGGAAATTTACAAATGTATTTGTATGTATAAACAAGGCTTACCATGATATTTAATAAGATTCTAGTGTTCCATCCAGTGTGGATCAAAGTGAACTGAACGGCTATATATATTGTCTTTTGATGTACCTTAGTAGCCTAATATTTCATATTCAACTACTCTGAAAAAGGAATATCACGAAGTAAAAACTCGGGTATGAGATATGTCAGCAATCAGATACGCTTATAGATGAATATCCAACTCTGTGTCTGTTCATACTCATTTTAATTATGCCCACTTAAATTGGACGTCATAGTATTTGATTAAACTTCTGTATTCGTGATATTTGCATAACACGGCTGCACAGACTTCCATAGGTAGATAGATAGAGTCCAAAATTGGAACACAATATACAATGGTGAAAAGTCGCTTACTTACTATTTTTAACGCATAATTTTTACTGTTTTCATGAACAAAATGTTCCACTTATATTCACTCTTTGAGACAATGCTAATAGAAACTCGGAAAAACCCAAAGTCTATAGAGTTTAAATTTATTCTATCAATTTCTAAATAAAATACTCGATATTACAACACTTTTATTTGGTAAATGCTAAATAAGTACAGTAAAAAAAATTGGTAACCTGCATGCTATAACTGAATTAGAACATGTTGCCAAATCATTCACTCACTATATCAACTATATAATGTTAATGAATAACTTGGCACCAAGTCATTGTGTCAGACAATAAAATACTATTGATAGTTATGTTCTGACTATTGTTGTTCACCTTCATTATTTTTTTTTTTCGTAGGATGGCTCCCGAGGTGGCTTCGATTGAGTCACGTGGGTCTGGTTATGATGGAAGATGTGATATTTGGGGTGTTGGTATTACTGCCATTGAATATGCTGAACTGCAACCTCCCATGTTTGATCTTGATCCAAGAAAGTAAGCATTTTCACAGTGTTGGTACCCAGAATATTAGAATTTATTTTTAATAATTTATTCTTAAATTTTACCTGTCTAAAATATATTTCCCGCTATTTCATTTTCTTTTCCAGGGCATTACAAATTCTTGGATCACGAAATTATAAACCTCCTTCTTTACAAGATCGCCATAAATGGTTCGTTTCAGTGTTATTTTCTAACCAACTTTCTTCCGAATATTTTTGTCCAGTGTATTAAACGCATCATTAGGAAATGTTAAACTCGCTAGGTTTGGTTTTTGTGTTTCTTCTGTATTTGCTTTCTGTTGAAAACATGCAAAGTGGAAATAGCAGGTTTAAGTTAAACGTTTATCCAGGTATCTAATACGTCTTATAGTTTATATAAATTAAAATTAAAACTCCATGCAATTAATATTCTAATTCTACTATTCCTTTCGCTCGACTTAAAATGCCATGCTTTCATTTGATGTTTTGTAGACCCATTTAAAACTCGAAGACAGAAATCAAATTCATTCTGAGTGTTCATATTAAAAATAAATAGTGATTATCACGTTGTCACTTAAGTAGTTGGAAATTTATGGATAACTAAGTCAGTTGACTCCTTCTTTTTGAAATTTAACCATATGCTGGTATTTTTTAATCCGATTGTGTGCATCAGTGATCATTAGTTTCACCATTTATTTTCTGTGTTTTTTGGTTAATTTCCACCCCAGAGGACAGTAAATTGGCGGTTTGTATTTGACACTGGTTGGTAGAATCTGTTGGCGGAGACATTCATGCAGAAAAAAATAGTTGTTGTTCTGTAGAGACTTGCCTTTTGGCAAAGTTTTGGCATTTGCAGTAAAACAGAAGCGTATAACGCTTGTAAGATTTAGAAATAATGGCGAAGATATGGAGCTCAGGTAAATGATATTGAATTAGTTATGTTCTCTGAGCTGGTTAGTTTTATACCAAAACCTGCGCTGAAGATGTTGTCTAGAAGGACGACAAGAGTTTCGCAATTAAATCAACCAGCTCAGAGAATACAACTAACTCAATGACTCCTTACTTATTTATTGATTGTTTTCAGGCAGTATTGTAATCCAATTTTAAATGAAAGTCTAAATTTATAAAATTGTAGAAGCATTTTGTTTCGTACATTTTGGACCAAAATGGGATCTTTGACTCATTAGAATATCTTGCACGACCATGACAATACTTCGTCCTCACTTGCACTGAGGCATGCACTTGTAAAGTTGGTACATGAAATATTTAGTTTTGTTTAAGATTCATGTCTAGTCACGCATTTTTATCGTTATTAATTCTGTAAGTATCAATCTTAGCTTTAAAGTCAACATACTGCTTTCTGGTTAAAAAAACATGTTTATAATTTACTATGAATTTTTATTACAAACATTTTCACAAAACTGCTTCATTTTCAACAGTGAGGAAGAAATCTAAATCAAACCCAAATTTGCCCATCATTGATTATGTAATATCCTTTTTCAAGGTTATGGTTAACAGATGTTTTGCTAGATGTTAAGTCTGTTAATCGCAATCATATACTACAGATTTTAGTAGTGTGTTAAATAGTGGATTACTGTAGTGTTAAAAAAGGCAGGAGTATTTTCCACAACTGATAAGAGAGCATTCCTAAAACGTGTATATTTCTCCTTATTTAGAAAGTTGATTGAATGGTTTTTCCCCTGAGAAAAAACTTAATCTTACACATTGCCATGAAACAAGTTTTGACACTAGCAACAATAACTAATGAAGTGTTAGATACATCTAAGTTTACAAACCAATGCCGAAATCAACACACTCTCAAAATTCGTTCTGAATTACAGTTTCTCAACTTCCATAGTCTAAGTGTAGTATTTAAGCCTAATCTCCACTAATGTTAGGATACCTTGTTCAAAGTGACTCAGCCAGGTAAATGATTAAGTTGTTTGGAATGTTAATTACCTTGTTGTCCTTTAAATGGTAGATTGCTTTAGTGTTAAAAAAAGGCAGGAGTATTTTCCACAACTGATAAAAGAGCATTCCTAAAACGTGTATATTTCTGCTTATTTAAGGAGTTGATTCAATGGTTTTTCCTCTGAGAAAAAACTTGACCTTACACATTGCTATGAAACAAGTTTTGACACTAGCAACAATAACTAATGAAGTGTTAGATATATCTAAGTTTACAAACCAATGCCGAAATCAACACACTCTAAAAAATCGCCTTACATATTCAAAATTAGTTCTGAATTACAGTTCCTCAACTTCCATAGTCTAAGTGTAGTATTTAAGCCTAATCTCCACTAATGTTAGGATACCTTGTTCAAAGTGACTCAGCTAGGTAAATGATTAAGTTGTTTGGAATGTTAGTTGCCTTGTTGTCCTTAGCGCAGGGTTGAACACTGTTCTATATTTATATTTTGACTGAACTTTCATCTTTCCAGTAATACCTCAATGCTTGTACTCATAGTTGTTGTCAGTTTCTTAATAAATGCCTTCATTATACTTAGAGTATCTTGGGATTGTGTCGATTGTTCAGTAGTGGGGTGTTCATCAACCACACACGTGGTTTGGGTTCGATTCCTGGATAACGCACACCTAAACCTCGCTTAGTCCATGGTATGTCCAGTAATGAGGGAAAGGTGGTTTTCAGGCCAGAGACACCACTGCTAAGTAAACTTCAGAGCCCCCAGACTTGAAAATTCATGCATTGTCCAAAAGACAAAGGAATTATATATATATATGTATATATATATATATATATATATATATATATATATATATATATATATATAGTTTTCAATACATTGTTTTCGTTGTTGGGTGAACATTGTTATATTAGACATAGCTTTATATTGAATTGATAACCAGGTTATGCCTCTTAAAACTAGTGTTCTCGTATTCATGCATATGACCATAGAATTATTTTGCTGTACTCACTCACACTAATTGTTATAATCGCAAGACCATGATTTCTCTGTTGATTTTGTCTGACGTTGATGTTGATCTCTACACATAGGTCAGCAATATTTTTTAACCTGACATACATGTTCCCACAGTCTATTAGGTTCTTCAAATTTATTTTACAAAGGTTAATTTTCTGACACTTTAATACTGACTGACTGAGTTCCCAACGTAGAACTTTTCGCGAAGGTGCAACACTTCAAGTTGTCATACTTCATACAACACACAAAGATAGAGAGAAAAAAATTCAAAGAAGTTGAAATGAGCAGAAATCTACGGGGAAAAGAATAGATACGATGATAATAATCACACTTTGATAGGTCTAGAAGTTTATAAAGACCCAGTCCATCGTTGCCATCGAGAAAAATTCTAAGCCATGTCACCAATATTCCCCAGCCATTGGTTCTTAACATCTCAACGATCACAGTCGGGCACTATACATCTCCCTACATGATGCTAACTAGCTGTCAGAAGCCTCATGAATTAATGGCATGTTTTGGTCCGACCACCACGTAACTCTTTTCCAACCGAACATTCCTCGACGAGGAAGGCGATGCTTTAACACTTGTAATTTAGCAAGAGTAACACTTATATCAGGTGTGTAAAAATCTGAATGTCGATGCTGTTGGTGATGATAATCGAGGAAATACTGTTGTAGTTTTGACAGTTTTATTTTAAAACTACTTCTGCCCTGTAATAATTACTTTATGCTTTTTGGAGGACTAGCATCCTTCAGAAAGTTCGTAACACCTACGGTCTGGAAACTTATATAATCTTTTATTTTTGATTTACTCGTATATTGACAAATTTAATATTCAGTTATTCTGATTGAACAGGGGTAATGTTTAAAAAGAACCCCTTAGTTTAGCATAGCATCATTAATGTAGACCTAATTATTTTCTAATTATGTAAACGATAAATTTCTCTACATGTAGCCCTTAATGCTTAAATTACCGAAATAATAATTCAAGTTTTCTGTCACATTCCACGATAGTAAGCACATTTTAATATGGCTTTTTATTCTAAATTCAATATTAACTTCTTGAATTAGTATTCTTCTGCACATACAAATATTTAATATACTTTTCTGTACTCATTCTAACTGTTGTTGTTGTTGTTTCACATGTAGAATGATGACTAAGTGTTTTGATTGTATATCCATAAAATCTTTTTTTTAAAAATCATTCAGACGATCTTCATCACAATTGTTTATTAACACATGTACATGTGATGAGCCTCTGCATACCAAGTGTTATTATTTCACCTACTGTGTTGAAAGCCAATGTGTGTCATATAACTTTTCATTTTTACTGTTTATATACCAATCGATAAAACTGCTGAAGTTATACTCTCATTACTGCGTGTCATCAAGTTCCTGATTATAGAAACACATAGTTATTAATTCAGGTCCATATTAGCATTATAATAATAATAATAATCATTAAAATTATTAGTTGATCAGAATAGTGTGTATGCTGATCCATTGATCTGCATAATCCACTGTGAGTTTGCATAACTTCTTCAAGTATGCACCACTGTAAGCTACAATAGGTATAAGAAAAGAGGGTGAAATCAGTTTAGTTTTTTATTTTATCAGTACTGTCATTATCTGTGTACTTGGCGATTATTGCGTAGTGTTTTAAGATTTTTCCGCCTAATTTAGTCTTTTGCAGAAATCCTTTTTTTTTCTGCATTAAAATAGTAATAAACTTCACAGCCGTCTACCGAACGGTGGTGAACTTTCACAAAGAATACAATGACTACAATTTACACTGCGAGACAGTCATATAAAAGTTCACCGTAATATAAACGATAACTGTTTTATCAGGTGTATTATAGCTGTATCATAAGTAACTTTCTTTAAAAATCTGATCGATTTCTGATCTTCAGAATGATAGTGGATTTTTTTTAAACAAAGCTGAGATTAAGCCTTTCAGCTTCTCTATAAAAAAATATTCTCCCTGACTATACAGTGTCCTGAAATACATTCGACTTCTGTTTACTGTAAACTTCAATTTCACCTGACATACAATATTGGTCTGAACTTTAATGAGGAAACTTGTCTGGGCAGTTAGTGTGACAATAATGGACGGACGGATGGATGGATGGATGGTTTAATAGCACTCATTCATATGACATTTGAATATAACCGTTTTAATGGTGAATCGTTATGTCGCCGAATAGAGAGAAAAAATTCTCAGACTATTGTTTCGACTGTTACCACCCCCCCTCCTCGCGTCCACTCCCCCTTCTCATTATTTTCCTCTTAACTTTTACTGACACCTGAAAGTAATTAGAAGCATTTTGTTAAACAAAGACGGCTTAAAATAGTTTTGCTTATAATGTTGTAGGCGTTCAACAAATGCTACTTATTATATCTTCAAGTAGTTTTTTAGAATGTCCTAGAAATCTAAGGTAAAACATTAAATTGTCATCATTGTACTAAAGCAAGTGTGGTTATTAATTATCAACACTGAAGTGTTAAAGTGTTTAAACACATAGATATTTATTGCAAGTATTTGGAAAGCAGTCTTTTCATCATCATCATCATCATGATGCATGTAATATCATCATCATAGAAAAATTGCAATGCATTCCTTTTGTTTAGTTTTTGACTAGTCATATGTTATCCACTGTGAGTGTGTGTGTGGGTAGAATTACGTTTTAACTTCGAAGTGTATGTTTGTTTTTTCTTCTGCTTCTCTCAAACTGATCCATTTGATGAAAGAAATCAAGTGAATTGATTAGCTAAAATTAAATATTTGTTGGTTGCACTTGATATGATCAGTGTGAAAGTGTTATAAGAAGTAAAAGGTGTATACTGTGTGCTAACATCTTGAACTGGTGGTAGGACAATTCGATTTTTTCCACATTCATTGGTCATATCGCATTGTTTTCTTTCAGTGATTTTTAAAATTGCATGGAGGATTTCATCATGAGCTGACATCAGTTAGAGAACCACTGGAAAACCTGAGAGTACTGGACAGCTGTTTCGCCTTAGTTTGGGACTCTTCAGCAGTACGCACACGGTGGGTGCTGTCAAGTACTCCCAGGTTTTCCAGTGGTTCTCTAGCCGATGTCAGCTCATGATGAAATCCTCCATGCAATCAAACAAAATCCCTACAAAACCAATACTTGAAAATTTTTAAAATTGACAAACACAGTGATATATATTTCAGCTAAAAACGGATTAGAATAACTGTACAATTGTTACTTAAGTTGTCTGTTTATGATTCATGACGTGAAACAATAGATTTTATTTAAACTATGGGTTATTTGTAGGGGATCGAATTAATTTCAGTGTAGACCACATCACGAATAAACATCACTAAGCCGAGTCATCGAAATCCAAGGAGCACATTAGATAGCTATTTCGTTGTAGTTCAGAGTCTTTTTTTAGTACAAGCTCTGAATATATCAATTTCCAGCTCACTAGCACCTGCTGCATGGATGTCCTAAGAGGGCGTAATGAGAAGTAGTGACCGGTGGTAGTAGTGTTCACTATGTCAAGGCATTCGTTGCTGGTGGTACTGTATCACGTCCTGAAAAAACTAGAACTCACGGGTCATTTAATTCTTGTCCAAGGAGCTGAATGAATGGTCGAGGAGCTTGGTCTCGTAACGTGAAACACCCTAGTTATTGGTGTGCACTTTGTTGAAAAGCACACTGAGATGGGATGATAAAACTATCCGCCACCCTCTGATTGACTGTCGATGATGACTGCATATATTGTCTGTTTTTTTGTACCACTTGAACAGTGGAAAGCGTATAAAGAAGAAAGAACAATAAAGCCTTATCTGATGAATATGAATTCTCCATTTCTTTTTGTTTAATAGTTGTTGCCATTTCTTAGCTATACAATGTTATGTGATTTATCATCTAATGTCAAATATTTATTTTAAATAAATAAATAAAATATGAATGTAATAAACTCATTTCATTTCAATGACAGTCATTTAATTGACCTGATCAAAATAATTGTAGTGACAGATTGTAAGTAATGCATGCATTCCAGACAAAACAATACATCAAAGCATGGTAACCTCTTAGTTGGAAATTAGTTCCAATATCTTTTCAGTTACAACAGTATTTTATTACTATATTCAATAGTTAAATTGAGAACTGACTAGTTTGGTCTCATTAACCCTACATTGTTAATGATCGATATGGCATTTATTTAGCTTTCACAAGTATGTTGTGCAGAACAATTTGTGATTTTCTTATGCGATTTTAAAAAAGTGGTCTTTAAGTTTAAGTATCTGCAAAGGCTTTATACACTTGATTCCTGTTACTCTGATGATACTGCCACGATTAGTGGATTATAGTACTCGGTAACTGTATGTTCGTAATCACTAGGTTTGTAAGTTTTCATTTGTTACGTTGGACAAAACATACTTCTTTTCTTGGTTGGATTTTCTCGAGACAACTGAAACACAGATCCCTAGAAATACAAGTGGTATGCCTTCGAATCAAATACCCCAGGGCACGTGTTTTCATCCAAACCGTAATGTTACATCGAACTGCTTTTCCTCCTTTTCACGGCTTCTTATAATCGTATAAAGGATTTTGTTTGCTTTTCTGCTGTTGTTGGTTTCCATCTCAATTTGTTAATGATTTGTATGATAAGCTCCATAGACACAATTGTGTCAGGTCTTTCTTTAGTGTGAGGTTAATAACATAAACTTTTCTAAAACTCTCTATCTCTGCTCTGTCTGTCATCCTGGTATTCCTTAGAAGTTTTTGACTGACTCACTGGTGTCAGCATAGAGCTCTGCACCGATGTGCAGCAGTTCGAGTTGCCACACTTCACTAATGATCAGGAGGGCTTCGTGTGCTTTTGGAATTGTGTGGGCGTTTGTTACTTCTCGGCTGCCCACACCGTGGAAGTAGATTGATTCTTGAGGTACCTGAAACAGAAGAAGGGTTAGTGTTGCGTGACAGCAGAGCTCAGGGGACAAATGCTTGAGTCCGGTCACACACGGCCTGTACGAACTGGTTTCTTGAATTGGTTCCGTACTAGTAACTTACCGCCGATTACGGACCACTGTAGGGTAAGTCGCGATGTACAGTTTTGGGGTCGACCTTTTTTAACCCATTCGCTCCAGAGTGGAGAGACAGCATAGTTGACATGCTGGTCATCTGAGAGAAACACCTCACTGCTGTTGCATTCCTGTTGCCCAGCAGTACAACTTCGCCCACAAACCCCCAGCATAGTGTAAAAAAATTTTCACACTATTCCGGTAACTGCTTCTAGTCTAATCGCTATCTTAACAATCTTCCTGGCATGGCAGGACCTGCAGGAACATTAGTTTCAGCCAGTGTAGCTGGTTGGATCATTGCGATATACAAGCCCAACCACCACGTCAAGGTAGCAGCTATCGGTCAAGATTATAAGTTTTTTTAACAAGTCCTGTCTTTAAGAAGTAAGGTATTATCACTCATTTTTACTAGGCAGTAGATTGTTCATATGATTCTCATATTCACATCCTCACTGTTTCTTTTATTACTATTATGTATTTTTGTGACACTTTTTTAAAGTTTACAAAGGTTAAACATTAGTAGGTTACACCATCAAATATTTCTTAATTTTCTTTTGTTCAGGTCTCCACTATTCCATTCATTTGTCAAATGTTGTTTAATTAAAAGTGAACGACGGAGACCTGATGCGGCTACAATGCTTACTGTAAGTCCTTTCGTTGCCTTTGTATCCGCTTTTACTACTCTTACTAGCAGTAATATTAGTAGTAGTGAAATTAAAAATCATGTCACTGTGCTACATACAATGTAGAACACAGTTATAGTAATCAACTCTAATAGCAATAAATTAACTAAATTCTTAGTTCTTTTCATATACATCCACATAAATTTAATGAAGTATCAGCTGCGTATGTTAAAAAGTAGTTAACTAACACGGTTTGACCATACACACCCCAGAAGTTATCTCTGTTATAATTTTCTAATGATTGCAATGGCCATTGCTTGTTCCGTGTCTGATCAGTTTCTCTGAAATTCGATTATAAATAGGCATTACAGTATGCTTCCTACTATATCAAAGCTTTCTATGGAGATATAAGTTGTTCATGAGGGAATCATATAAGAGTTCTTGCGTCTAAGTCCTCAAACAACAAAAAGTCACGTTGGCTACTGCTGCATATTTGCTTTTCTTCTTATGTGCTACTGTAGAACTTTCTACCACACCCATGTATATTTTTACAAGTTTCTCTCTGTCTTTCTATATATATATATATATATATATATATATATATATATATATATATATGCTTATTTAATCTATTTAAAACATCTGTAGGAAAGGTCACGTACACATATGAGCAAGATTCCTTTTCAATGTTATCTGATGAAAATCAGTGTCAGGAGAACCAACACAGGAGATTTAGAGGCACAAGTTTATAGAAAATCAACGCACACAGATCAAATACTCAACTATACTAGCAACAATCCAGTTACTCACAAACGAAACTGTGTGCAGACATTGTTTAAAAGAGTTCAGACACATTGTAGCACTCCAGAGTTGAAAAGAATGGAAGAAAAGTACCTACAAACGGTCTTCAAAAAGAATGGTTATCCACGAAATTTCATCAAAAAGTGTTTAAAGTCGAATCAAAACACCAACAAGAAACCATCATCAAAGACCACAAGAAAATTCATTCTACCATACATGAGGACTATCTCTGAAATAGCAGCCAGAATACTGAAACCGTTTGATATAGATATAGCACACAAGCCAGTCAAATCGCTTAATTCGATATTATGCAAACCGAAAGATCCAACAGAAAAAGGGGATAAAATAAATACCATCTACAAAATAAATTGTATGAACTGTAACAAGCATTATATCGGCCAAAGTGGGCGTCCCCTTCGAATCAGAATCCAAGAACATAAATCAGCCGTGAAAAGACATGATATGAATTCTTTAGTATCAATGCATGCAGACAACTATGGTCATCAGTTTGATTGGGATCACGTCAAAATCTTAAACAGAGGAAACACGAAAAGTGCCAGAGAATTCCTAGAAGCCTGGTACTCAAGCGAAAATGCGATTAACAAACACGTTAATATAGATGAAATATACCAATTAATAAAAAGTAAATCAGGTGACCAAAAAGTTTAAAATCCTAGTCAATAGAAAGTGGTCAATACATATGTGAAGATAGTAACCAGGAGACGCAATTACATCACGCATGAAGAAATTTAAATCATTTCACTCTGTGCTAAATATGGCGCTGAAGATGTTGTCCAGAAGGACGACGAAAGCTCGGCAACTAAACCAACCAGCTCAGAGAACACTATTAATTGCAAATCAGTGTCAACAGATCTAGTGTGTTATAGCAAATAACTGTTTGTTGTTGTGCAACTATCAAAATCTGGCGTTCTTTGTAAATAGATAATCATACCCTTTCACTTTAAATTGCAATTAAGTTCTCATAAAGCCATAAGATGTTCAAGATCCATTATCATATTTCATGGAATTTCGTCTTATTAGTTTGCGTAATTGACTTTAGAAAGTTTGTTTTAGCTCTCATAAGAAACTGTGTTGTAGTTCTTGTAAAATAACCCTAAAGCATCCTGCAAAGTTTACTGATAATACCTTCATATATAGGGGATTTTCATGTATTGCTGATACCATTTTTTGCACATTCAAATTTTACCTATATGCATATCGTTGAATTTCATCATAGATTTGCAGTTGAATACCTGTGTTTAAATATTCTTCATTTGTTTTGTGTGTTTTTTCAGCATAATTTCGTTACAAATCCTCATTTATCTACATTATTAACTCAACGTCTACTGTGTTATCGACGACAATTAGAGTCTACAGCTAAAAATGCTTATTCTCATGGCGATGGAGGAATATCTATACCACCGAAAAAGATTTCTGCACCTGCGGGGAATTTCGTTTCGCCTAGTAATAATCATGCGCCTGGATATATTGTGCCACAACACAATGCACCTCTAATATCCAATGCAGGTACACCTACTTCAAAACTAATGAATGAATTTACCGACACTCCTGCTGTAGTGAACAATCTTGCTGTTAGTTGTGGAGTGGGTGCTGGTGGCCCCGTACATTTTGTGTCATCTCAGAAACTTGTTCTCGAACGGAAACCTGATGTATTCCCCAATGTACAGATCCACAACAGTTTATCTTGCTCCGATTTAGCAAATGTAAGTCCCTTTCACTATATGAATCTATGCATATATGTGTATATAAAAATAAATACATAAAAACATTTGTAAAATGGCAACCACACTTCATAATCCATCTTTGTAAGGTGTTTCATTGAGTTATTGGTCAGTCAGATGTTATTCAACCAGTGTGTATTTTACTGTCTTCATTGCTTTCATCGTCATACCAACTTTTACTATCTAATATAGAGAAACATAATAACACTATCCTTCGTCTTCCATGACTTTGCTGAGAGTGAGTGTTTCAGTTGTCAGTAGGAAAGATGATAGGTTGTTTTCATTTGAATATTCTAACTGGCTATTACTTATTGAATGCGTCAGTTTTTAATACTTCTAACAATTGCCCTGCATAGACGCGCTCTATTATCTCATCTCTAACCATGAATTTTGTTCAAATAGAATTTTAAAATGTTTAGTTCTTTATCTCCCTCATAACCTACTAATTTGCAAGTTTTATGGTGAAAATATGCATGCCTATAAGAAACAATTTCTGGCGAAGCGATGTTTCAATAATCACGAACAACAGAGTATCCCAGTGTTTTGAAATGGGGGTTCATGTAGCTTTTGTAAATGAAGTTTATGTGTTCCACTCTATATGTAGTAAACATTAAAACTCGTGTGTTGTCCTCCGATTATAGTTCAGTGTGAAGCCTCTTGTTTATTTTGTAGTATTTTATTTTTCTACTTTTTCAATATTGTTTGGTGAACAAATACGAACTCAAGCATAATTTGCTTAGCGTGAGCTTTTGCCATTGAAGACGTTTTAAAAAAAGTGATCTGAGTTACTTTACGTTTACGTTGTTTAACTACAGTTTCATTTCTCGCTCTTTGTATAACATTGATCGGTGTATTAACTGCCTTGTTTTAGATGAATGATGATGTAAGTTACATAATTAATGCACTAATTAAACATCTCATTCATCTTGTAAATGTTTCTTGTGGAGTCATTTTATCAGATCACCGAAGAAGAATTGATTTTGCTACTGAAAGGTGTGATGTTTAACCGATTAGTTTTTTTTACTCGTCAGAAGTGCTTCGCATTTAGTTATACTTTCTTATTGCTTTCCTCGTCCATAAACGTTGATCTGCTTATCAGCAGATAGAAGTGTTTCGTGTTTGTATCAACAAGTTGTGACTAATTGCGATATTGGCTAAAAGTTCGTGCTAAACAATATAGCCGACTGAGATATGCATAGTTTAGAGTCTGTTTTTTCAAATCATGAGTAGTATAAACAAATTGCTTCATTTTTAATGCACATTTTTTTAATGTCTGAGTAACTGCTGCTACGTCACAAATTTTACGTGCTAAATGCTTGATTTGTTTTCTATCAGTCCAGTGTTTCTCTAATTAAATCACAGTTACCATTACCTAACATCAGCTTATATTTAATTTCTATCTAATCAGAATGATTCTACTATGCTGCTGAGAGAATTTATCGATTTTTTAATTGATTAGAAATGCCCATTGAACATTTTTTTCAAAAGAATGGTTACTGAACAAAGAATATTCTTTGCGATAAACCCTTCTTCATCAGCTTCTACAGCTATATACACATAATAGTCAGTAAATTACTGCTATTAACAGCATGAATGATGTTTAAATAACATCGAATCAATAGTAATAATATCAGTGGATTACAGTTCGATAGCATCAACATAACAATACACACTGAATACCAGAGGAATTAGGAAAGATAATAATACAAATTCATGAATTTAATGTCTTCATTGAAGGCCGGTCAGGGCAGTAGTAGTGACTGAACTTGCTTCTTTTGCACACAGAGCATTGGTTGTTTCCGGCCAATCGCGATAGCCTCAGCTATTTGGAGTATGCCGTACCTCGTTGTTTTTGGCAATTTATTTGGTACTCGATAGATGATGGAGAAGGACTTTTCAATATTAGCTTTGTAGCCGGTGTTTGGACCAGGTGTTCTAATATTGAGCTGTTGATGCTACTCACTACACCTTTATTAAACCACACTGGTAGATATACCCGAGTGAGCATTAAAGAAACCAAGTTCCCAGAGCAACGGCCAATATAACTCGCTCCACAAGGGCAGTTGAGTTGGTAGATACAATTCGAAGTGGCTAGTCTGGATACTTCATCTTTCAATTGGAGAGTCATCACTGGTCGTGTAGAAAACAAGACTTGTAGTTTGTCAGCATTAAAAGTTCTTTCAACTGATTTTCTTAACTTTTTCATAATTATTTCGCTAGGTATGTCGCCCTTGAATTGCAGGTGTATGTATTATGATTGATTCGATGTTATCTAAACAACATTACTAGCGTCAGTGGCAGAGCGGTTAGGACGCTCGCCGATCATGCACATGGTCCGGAGTTCGACACACTCCTTTACCTCGCTAAGCCAGAAATAATGCTGGTGAAGAGGAAAGGTTGGGCATGAGGCTAGCAACCCCATCCTGTAAAATAAACACTGCTAAAGAAACTTCAAGCCACTAGCTTGAGGCCCTATGTTCCACTGGGGAACGTGAAGGATTTAAAAAATATTAATGCTGTTGATAACATTAACCCATTGACTATTATGTATATATAACTGTAGAAGCTGATGATGAAGGTGTTATCGAAAAGAATATTCTTTGTTCAGCAACCATTCTTACGAAAAGATTTCTTGATTGCACAATATTTCAACGTATCTATCACTAGTTAACTTAGAAAGCTAGAATCCTTTCCGCCTGATCAGACGGATTTGCTTAACGTATAACTGATTAACACATTCATCTGTTTCATAATTTTCTATATGTAGCCATTGAAAATATTCTCATCTCTTTCTATCTCGCTTACTGCTTACATTTGCGTGTTTCGTGTTGAATTTTCCTCTTGGTGATTGTTTTTTTGTAACATATGACATGGTGGTCGGTTTTCACGAGTAAATAACCCAGAAGACAATTGTCTCTAATTCAGAGCGAAGTTTTGAAAGTTGTGTGTCTTTCAACGAACCTAACAGTTTATTTTTATTTTGGTGATCCAATTTTATTATGATTATTATTTAGTGATTGGGTTTGATTTTAATTTTATTTGGTGATTTATTTATTTGTTGTCCATAATTTATCAGACAACTTCCTTGCTAATCAACACTTCTTATGTCATAATATTATCGGTGTTATGGTGTTGCTGTCTTTTATTTTCAAGTTTTAATTTTTATTTCATACACACAGGATTGTACGAAGAAGTCGTCTAATGAGACTGCTGAATCCACTGATGTAAATTACACCACACAAGGAAAAGAAAATATCACTAATGCTGAATTAAATAAAAAAGACCACTATTCATCTGAGAATACAACAACAACTACAACAACAACAAATGGTGGATTGTTAAAGCACTCACTATCCGACCTATCCTATCAGTCTGATACATCGAAGACGAAATCTCCACCTGTACTGCCATTGAAAAGCACTAGACGTTCTTCTTCTGTAATTAATCATGATAGTAATCATTCTGTAGACTCGAAAAATTCATTAAACCAAGATAATCATACAACTGGTGCTACAGCAACAGCTGAGACTAGTCACATTATGCCATCGCCTGTTGTTACAACCACTACCTCTTCTAGTAATAATAATAAACCAAAGCCTAGGCGTCCTTGTCCACCTATAATTCCAATAAATGCTTCACGTCTGTCAAATGCAACCGGTGTTGCGGAAATATCCCCGGGAACAGGTTGTTTAACTGAAAATCATTTATTTGCAGATCGTTTACTGCATGTCAGCTCAGAGGCAAGTGCCTGTTTTGGACATTTTATTAATTTACTAAGTATAGATTTTTATTTCAAGCATCTTATTACGTGTAGAGACTTTATTCGCATCAGCATGCATGTATATAGGGTCTAATTGTCCATTAGTGACTCTTACTCAACGACGCATTACTTCATCCTAGGAAGGGTCATCGATAGGTGTATGCTCGAAGTATTTGTTCATTTGTACTAAATGTGGTGTTTTATTGCTATGCTATGCTTGTTTACGTTACCTTAATATGCTAACCTACATATATCCTCCTATTTGTATGCACTTAGTCATTGCTTTATTCTTGCACCATGTTTTTACTTCATTTCTCGTCGAGAATTTCTTCATAAAGATGTACTAATTAGATCCAGGTACATATATCATAAACCGCCTGTATTGAGTGTTCTTATTAATTTTTGTTTCAATTGAAGATCAGTAAAACCATGATTAAACCACATTAGTGTGTATTAACTAACGTTTCTATTTATTTTATTTTTTTTTACTTTGTGCTGTGGAGAAATTTATGTTTATTTTGTTGACTCAGATGTGCTTGTTTTGCTTACTGTCCTCCTAAGTCGTGACAATTTCATATTGTCACTTTGGTCATTTACTTTCTCTGTCTGTTTATTTAACTAGCCTCTTTTGTCTCTTTCAATTAGACAGATAGAATTATCATCTGATTTCGTTACATATATATATATATATTTTTTTTTTTTCTCCTAAGTATTACATGCTTTTTATAGCTAGAAATAAGCTTATGTGTAATGTATTTTTATTCCAGCACTTGAGAATTTCTCATTTTTTGTTTGTTAATTTACACTTCTGTTTTTTGCAGGATTTACTTCGTGAAGTAATGGATGCATTCGATAAACGGCGAAGTGGTGTTGATTTCCGTGGAAGTGATTCTATCGACTGGTAAGAGTGGTGGTAGTGCATACACAACTTTTCTTCTTTTCTTTTTTTTCAAGACGACGACTGATAAGGTTTAATTCTAGTTGCTGACATTTTCACTACTTTTGACATATCTAGTTTTGGGAAAGGTGAATAACATGTGATTCGTGATTTCGTGTCTGTCAGCAGGGTGTTTTGTAATCCATTGATCTGACAAACTGAACTTTTATTAAAAGAGTGTGAATAAAAAGTTTAAAATTCTTCATTTGAACTATTTAAAGCTTAGGTGGACAATATAGAGAGAGTACTATTCCATGTGTGATTTGCATTTCTCCGTGTTGCATACTAATGCCTAATTTGTTTATTGTCTTTTCACTGTATAATGTAATACAAAATGCAAAGTGATATATATATATATCGACTGACTTTTTAAATTAGGTATTGAATATTGCGAGAGTGAAAAAAAGGCATGAAATAATAATTCAGAGTGTACAATTGTACAAACTGTTGTACAGAATGTGACACGTCTCATCCGTGAGTAAGAAACCACTTATGCTGATGTAGTATTTTCTACTGATTTCAGGTTTTCCAGCTGCAAAAAATAATTAGGCGGTTGTTGTCTTTTTCAAGTTTCACGATACAAAACTAAATGTCCATTTCTTAAGGGCATGCAAGTAAGCAGTCGAGAGACGACTTATTTATAGTCTTCAAAGTCCCACTTACAAACACTGTGGTGTATTTCTTTTAAGCGTTTTATTCTTTCGTATCTAAGACTCTATTTAACAACTAGTTAACTTTGCCAATCATTTCCTGGCCAAGTGCTTTTAATGCTTATTGTTTGGCTTACTTAGTTATATATTTAGGTCTTCTTGAGTGCTTTCTGTATTTTCGAGATAGAAATGTATTTAGTATATATATATATATATATATATATATATATATATATATATCGTTCTACATGACTTATTACATCTTTGTTGTCCTTATTACTTACTCAGGTTTGAATGTCTATAATGTATCAAATATTGTGTGTTTCATGTTTAATGAATGCTATTAGCTAAATCATTGATCTTTTTATCAAGCAACAGTTGCTTTTTCATGCTAATAAAACATGCTAAATTCTATTTAGTTAGCATGACGTTTACCTGGTTTTAGTAAAACAATTTAAAGCACTCCATTATTCAATCATAAAAGATCATAAGTTCAAGACCTTTCGTATCTTTCGGATCCCAAGGACACAGAGGATGAGAGAAATTCATTGCTCATATGTTGTTGCCTGGTTCTATTTTTTTTCATTCATTTATTAGGTGCGTATACACTCATCTGTTGTTGTTGTTTCTTTAAATGTGTTTTGTACTTTCAGTTTGGATACTAATCAGACAGATGGTGAAATTAAAGCCAATGTGAGTTCAATTGATTCTTCTCATGTAGTATGTCTTTATGACGTTTCTTTCAATATGTTATATTATATTATATAGTACTTTGACAGTTAGTTGACTTCTCAATACTATTAACGTACTCAATTTAATATACGATCACAGTCAATGTATGCCCTGTAAAGATACATGAAACTGTGTAACGATCATTCACTATACAACACGATAGATAGGCAAGTATTTGTCATATTAAACGTACAAAGCAAGCACCTATGCACGTATTAAATTAATTGTTATCTCTTTTTAAAATGTCATTGAGATATTGATTTTTTTAATAGATTAAGAAATGGTAACACCTACTAGCATCAACCATATTAGCAATACATCCGAAATCAGATAGTTACGACTTTCAAAAATACATGAATAATTACTTCTTTTGCCTATTATTATTATTAGAAGTATAAGACAGGTTGTCTGAAGGAATGATAGATCTCTCAGTTATTCGACAACCACTTGCAATGGCATGCATTTGACAATGAGACACACCTATTGTGTGAGGGTTAGTGATACTGCTACATGTGCTACTCATGGAATTTATGAGTAGTATATAAAGGGACGTTCATTGACATAAAAATATCAAGTAGCAGGGAAGTACATTGAATGTCAGGGGAAGCAAATGATACAGCGTCGCGGAGGTATATGAGAGACGTGGAAGGAACACAAAGAAACGCAATATGAAGTTCAAAAGTACCACAACACGGGAGATCGGTGCAAATGGTGCGTTGAAGTTAAGGTATGCATGATTTCGCTATCTAGAGACTTCAAATTTAGCAAATCTCTCATCTTCTGTCGTTACAATACTACCTTGCTGCCTTAATTTCGGTAGGTGGAACAGGGTTTCAACCTGTGACCCACTGTTTGGAAATCGAGCGCCGAGACCAATGAGTCACTGCTCCACGGAGTGATTAATCAATCTATCTAATTAGGAGGCTGAGAAAGAGTTTGAATGAGATCAAGAATTTAATTTGCAATAAATATCTAGGCTCAGCTTACTTTCTATTCTTGTTAATCTGTCACGTGATATCATTGCGCAATAAGCATTGTCTTTAATTAAATGTTTACATTGTGTGTGTGAATATCAAGTTACAGTAACCAGTATGCTTATATATTTGTGTTTGCATGTTCTATTATTATTATTTTTTCTGTAAAGAATGTTTCACGAAATGATGCTGCAATAACACCTCCACCTATTCCTCCTGCACCACGTTCACGCTCTAAAAGACGTGCTCCACCTCCTCCACCACAATCTTCATCTAATGCTTTTAACAATAATGTTAACATTACAAATTCATCATTCGATCAAATCATTGATATCTCCACTTTAGAAATTGGTAGTGATATTTCAAAAGCTGATGATCTATTCATGAATGGACTATCTGCTCCAGCGCATGAAAATCATGTTGAAGAAACATCTGGTGATATATCTTTAAATTATAATATTAAAATAATCAGAGAAAATGTTACAAATAATCAAGAGAAATACAACAATTCTGTAAGCATAGATCATAATGGTCAAATATCTATTGTGCATGAAAATGATAGGACAATGACACCAGCTCCGCCTAGACCACCACCGCCAAAAGTCGATAATAATCATACTACTGCACCAGCACCAGCATCATCAGTTGCAATTTGGAAAGGGAAACAAAATGATGACTCGAAGCATGTTTCACGTCAACAACAATTAGAAATAGGTATTGGTCTTCCGCCTACACCAAAAGTTCATGTAAGTGTCTAACATTACTTGTATATTGAATGTATATCTCTGTCGTGAAAGTTGTTTCTCTTTTTTTCAAACATGAGAATTCTCTGCAATAACTATTCTTAAAATTTACTTTTAATACACCCGTTTAACAGCGCAATATTATCATTATTATTATGATTATTATTATTATTGTTCCCTTGGGTTCCTAGTGGAACATAGGACTTCAACTGCACGTCTCCACTTGTTTCTGTCTTCTGCTGTACTTTTCACCTGTATCCATGTTACTCCATACTGCTTCAATTCCTCTTCACACGATCTCCTCCATGTCACCCTTAGACGTCCCACTCACCGCCTTCCTTTCGTGTTCCACTGGAGCTATGGCCTGACGCGCGATGTCACCCAGCGAGTGGCCTCCTCAGCGAGTGTCCAATCCATCTCCACTTTCTCCTGCATATTTGTTGGGCGATTGGTTCTTGTTTTGTTTGTTCCCATAGTTTCTTGTTGGTGTTTTTTTCCGGCCATCTGATCTTCAGTATAGACCCAGCGAAGACAGTTGTTGATAAAGGTGTGCAACAGGCTGTTGGAAATATTCTTTGTGACCCGCCACCAAGTTTCTGATCCATGCGTATAGAAGAACTGACTTGACGTTTGTATTGAAAATCCGAATTTTGTTGTTGATGCAGGCTGAGTGACGAAGATTTCCAGATTGGTTTCAGGTTGATGAATGTGTTTCTCGCCTTCCCGATTCTCGATTTGACATCCTCGTCGGTTCCTCCTGTAGTTGAGACAATGCTCCCTAGATAAGTGAAAGAAGTAACCTCTTTCAAATCCCTCCCGTTGATGTTGCTGCTGCTGTTGTTGTTGTTGGTTGGTTATTTTCATAACCTCCGTTTTGTCTATGTTCACCTGGAGTCCTGTCTTTGCTGCTTCTTTGACCAGTTTGTCGGTTTTCGCTTGTAAGTCTTCGATTTTGTGTGACATCAAACATAAATCATCCGCGAAATCTAGGTCTTCTAGGTTCTTCACGTCAGTCCAGGATATCCTTGTCTTCTCGTTTCCCACTGTCTGACGCATAATCCAGTTCACCACAATTAGGAATATCATTGGTGATAATAAGCACCCTTGTCTGACTCCTGTGTTTACTCCAAACGCTTCGCTGAGTTTTCCGTTGTGGATCACTTGACATGTGCCGTTGTCGTACAGTTGTTGAATAAGGTTGATGAATATTTGGGGAACGCCGTAGTACTCGAGTAGTTTCCAAATTACTTCACGGTCGACGCTGTCGAAGGCCTTCTCAAAGTCTATAAAGTTGAGGTAGAGGTTTGATTGCCATTCCATGCTTTGTTCGATGATGATGTTTAGAGTTGCAATTTGGTCAGAACATGATTTGCCTTTCCTGAATCCAGCTTGTTCTGGTCGGAGTTCTGTATCCAGTGCGTCCTTGATTCTCTCCAGGATGATGCGACTCAGAATTTTACTTGGCGTCGACAGGAGCATGATTCCTCGCCAGTTCTTGCAAAGCCGTAAGTCGCCCTTCTTTGGTAGTTTCACCAGGTAACCTTTACTCCAGTCAGTAGGCACCGTTCCCTCTTTCCAGTCCTTTTGCAATAATTGAGCCAGAATATCCTCTGTCGTCTCTGGGTCCGCTTTCAGTGCTTCAGGGAGTATTCCATCTGGTCCAGCTGCTTTTCCAGCTTTCAGGAGCATGATTGCATTCAAGACTTCAGTCTTCGTTGGAGGATTGGTGTCAACTTGCAGTTGTGTACGCGCACAGTATACTTGTAAAAAAATAACTGACCAAAAAACTAACGTATAAAACAAATCAGTTTGCGTTGGATTTAACACAACTTTGAAAGCATGATTTTCTTTCCTCTTCTTCTATCACTTTTTCTTATGTAATGTTAAATTAATTTCTACAAGTTGTGAAAGAAAATTTATAAATAAAAAAACTGAGTCGAAACGTGTCGCTAATACACCGAAACCAACTACTTTTGGTTTACACTTTTCAAGACAGTGTAAATCTTCCATTGAGGATTGTTCAGATGATTACTAATGGTTGACGCGTTTTGATCACCGTCATCATGAACCTCAATGAATCCTACTAATATGTGTTCAAACATTTACTTTTCAAGTATTGGTTTTGTAGGGATTTTGTTTTATTGCATAGAGGATTTCATCATGAGCTGACATCAGTTAGAGAACCATTGGAAAACCTGCAGGAAGTAATAGACATCTGTTTCCCCCTAGTTTGGAACTCTTCAGCAGTACACACCCACCGGGATTCGAACCAATACTTGAGAATTAATCTGATGCTCACTAGTGACTGCCCCTATTCAGGCAGTTAACCTGCGGTTCTGGTGGGAATCCGTGACCAGTAGGGTTCAGCAGGTTGAAGATGAGGCAGTAACTCATCGAAGAAGACACTGCGAAATGGTCGCGCTTTGTCGTGAATTGGCAGAAGTTAGAATTCAAGGACCATTGGATCGGGTCTCAGTGGCTCAATGATCTACGAGCTCGCCTTGTAACCAGAAGGTCCTGGGTTCGAACCATGGTTGGTGCGTACTGATGAAGAGTCCCAAAATAGACTGACGAAACAGCTGTCCAGTACTCCCATTTGGTTTTCCAGTAGTTCTCTAACTGATGTCAGCTCATGATGAAATCCTCCATGCAATCAAACATTTACTCTACACCTGCCTTTATTCTGTCAAATCCATTTTCGGTTTCGTTATAAAAATTTAAAAAAACACACTAGTATTAGTGTTTCTTCAATAAAAATCAAGTACTGATTCATTTGTCTTTGATGGTGTAATATTTCGTCAATGTACACACATTCAACAAAATTATTAATTAATTTCTCTTTATAACAATGAAATTCTGAAGGTGTGCGTTATACGTAAAATTTAGCTGTTTTTTTTTTCATTAAAAAAACTGATATTACTAATTAAAAGTGTAAGCCACCCTGATCAGAAAAACTATGGAATTCAATCAATAACATACTTGTCTGTTAGACGTTTGATGTAGGTTGGTTTTTGTGGATTCATTTCTTTTAATCTAAGAGATTAAGAGCGACAATTTCTAGGATTCTTTTGCTCGTTATAACACCTATCTTCTTATAAAATGGCAATATTGATTAATATTTAGGTCATAGTTTTTTCGGGATTACTTTCAGTGTAGATGTCGTCATGAAACAACATCGGTTCGATAATCAGTTCAGCTCATGGTGAAATCCTTTAACCAACTAATCAAATGCCTACAAACCAATACTTGAAAATTAATGAGGTGCTTACTACCGACTGGTCCTGGGCTGCTAATGGGAAGTCGTGATCAATAGGGTGCAGCAGGTCAGCTGTGAAGACAAATACTCGCCGATGACATTGGTTGGTGGTCGTGGAATATCGTGAATTGGCTGAAGTTGGAATTTATGGGCTGGTCATTGGATCGGGTCTCAGTGGCTTAATGGTCTACAAGCTCGCCTTCTAACCAGAAGGTCCTAAGTTCGAACTCTGGCAATAGGTGCGTACTGATGACGAGTCCCGAACTAGGCTGACTAAACAGCTGTCCAGTACTCCCTGCAGGTTTTCTAATGGTTTTCTAACGGATATCAGCTCATGATGAAATCCCGTAACCAATTTTCCTAAAGCACGCACCATTAGAATGCTGTTTCGTCACAGTTCAGAACTCCGGCAGTGCTCCATCCATGACCTCACTAGGAATCGAACTGGTGACCTTTAGAATACGAAGCCAGTTCTTCGCATCATCCAACCACTTTGGCTGGAATTCAGTCACCGGCAAATTCTGACTCCGTCATTTGGAGATATAGGGTTACTGATTAACTTCGTTCTCATTTCGTCTGTACATCCTTCATACTTGAACTGTGGTCAAGTTGAGCTAAATAAATTCGTTTTAAACGGTATTCATTGAAAGGAACCAGGTCATAGAGATGTCTGATTTTGAGCTTCTCACTGCAACCTGCCTAAGTGGATACATCTAATTCTTTATTTCTGGTTCTGTATCTTTATCATAACCAGTTGAAGCTGGATAAACTCTAATTTGTTTTGTTGTAAAGGTTTATTATGTGCTTTCTTGGGTTTTGAACTTAAAAAGCACACTTACTTAGTTGTTTACTGGTTTCCACCTTCTTTCTTCTCATCTATAAAATATGTGGTTATCACAATAGCTCAGTTGTTATATTTCTAAAGTTTAAATCCAGCATGCTACTAAGCTTCGTCTTAAAATGTGTCATTCTATTTTCCATAGTGTATTAATATGAATACCGTGGATAATAGTAGAGGAATTCTGTCGGCTGTCATATTGTATACTTCTTAGTAATCCCATTCAGTGTTTATTCTTCTACTCGTTGAGGCTAATAGATTGCCCATATTTATGATTCAGTGGTCCTAGTAAGTGGTAAGTAACAGTGGGATTTTAATTGATTCCAAGAAATTTTTTCTCTTCTCTTCTCTTTATACAGATGGGTGCTTGCTTTATGCAAATATTTGAAGGTTGTCCGCTAAAAGTGAACTCCACAGCAACTTGGGTAAATCCAGAAACATTAAGTAAGCTGACATTTTCACAATTGGTTGATATTATGTCTTAGTAACAAGGTAAACAGACTAACCTTCTTCATTGTATGAAGTTTAAAGAAACGATTATTTATCACTACATAAGTAAAGTTGAAGAAATATGATAAATTTGTGTGATGAGTTAAATTATTTAGTGAATGAGTTGTAATCAGGATGCACATAAAAATGAGGGAAAATGTGACGCTACATAACCGCACAAAAGAATAGAAGAGTTGGAGTTCAAAAAAGACAAATCGGTTGGAAACAAGAGGGTCACTGCCATGATGGTAACAGTAGTCGAAGAATTCTCAGGTTTCTCTATCTAAAGCTTTCGCAATGCAAGGAAGGCAGGTTGCTCTTCACGTTGTTATTGAGATAAAATGGCCAGTGTTGACAAGGTGTTATTATTGCATACACTAGGGAGCCGCTACTACCTTACTACAATCATTCCGGATATCTTTTTTGAACCCTTTTAGACAGAATAAGCGTAGAACGATCAATACACATGAATCCATAAGAATAAGTGTATTCATATATATGCACACAGAAGCAGCCATATATGAGGTCTTGTCTTACAGGCCTTTGCAGACCAGTGGATCACTATAGTTCTCCTTCTAAAGCGTGATGAACAGAAATAAGTATGATAATCACATGTTTTGTTTCTTTTTATTTAATGAATTGTGTAACACTCGGTGTTAAGTGCAAAAGTAGACTTTTAAGGGAAATTCAAATATGTAACCAGCAGTTTAGTTAAAACTGACTATTCCAAGACTGATTGTACATTTATCAAGTTGTAAGCCACATTTCATGTGTGAAGTCTGATTATATTACGTAGTTCTGCTGGCTGAAGTGCGTCGGTGGCACAGTGGTTAGGACTCTCGCCGACCATGCACATGGTCCGGGGTTCGAACCCCTGCCGGCGCACACCCGATATCTATGGTATGCCTGAATTTGGGCAACCGATATCCATGCTGAAAGTTCCACACTTGTACTGAAAATACGGTGTGGAAATCAAGCTGTAAATCCAAAAAAAAAAAGTAGATGAAGCAAGCGATTCAAACCTTGGAACAATCGACTGAGAGTAGACTGTTGAAGCCAACTTGATACCTTTCGAAAAGAGGTAGCCGAGTTTTTTTAAAAAAAACACTATTTTTCCTGTGATAGGTTACAGCGTTATTCAGTTGGTGTGTTAACTTGACAAACTTTAAAACAATACCGTTTTCCTATCGCCCTAATGCTTTCGAGCCGTCAGATTTAACTTTGTTTTGGATATCTGTGCATTAATCCAAGTTGTGTGTTACTGTAAACATCGTATAAAGGAAAAATTGATTGGAAATATATATATATATAAGGGATTGACTGTCTTCTGTTGTTATTCGTAATGTATAGACATAAACACGATATGTTTTGCAGCATCCCCCTGGATATATTATTGGCATGACTATCATTCACCTAATAAGTCAGACGTACTACCTTATCAATTATGTAACTGCTTATCATCTTGATAAATAGCAAAGCAGCCATGATTTATTTTATTTTGAAAACAAAATAACTTCAGTGCTTACAAAAAAAACAACTAAAAATCTTATCCTGCTGTATTAATCGTAGTAGAACTTTCCATGTAGTAAATCTTAGGCTACAAGAGTGTCAAGTGTATAAGGGGTTAGAGCATCGGTGGCACATCGGTAGAATGCTCTCCAACTACGCATGTGGTCCAGGGTTCGATCCCCGGCCAACGCACTCCTCTACCTCACTAAGCCAGTAGTAAGACTGGTAAAGAGGGAAGGTTGGGCATGAAGCTAGCAACCCCATCCCGTAAAAACAAACACCACTACTACCGAAACTTCAAGTCTCTAGCCTGAAGCCCTATGTTCCACTGGGAACGTAAAGGAATAAAAAAACATGTGGGTTTAGAAAATGAATGACTGTATAAGCTTAATCCTATTCCCACCCCCCACCCCTCTTTTATTTCTTTCATTTATAACAGAATTAACTTCAAGTGTAAATTACTCATTTAAAAAAGAGTTAAACAGAATACTACACCGCATACACTTCCGACAATTTGAGAGTAATAAAAGATATCACTCCGTTTACACCAATCTTTTAACACACTGGAACTAAGCAATAAGTAAATGAATTAATTTCATACAATAAGCCGCATATTTGTCATCTAATCAATCTAAACCACTGACATTTTACCCGTGTTAACGAGTTTTTTTCGGTATTCACTAGAAAATATTTACATTTTATCGGTTACATTACTAAAACAATAACTTTTGTGATTTGTCACTCATCAAACTCGAAAGTGTAGCGGTTGTGAAAGTTACAATAATAGTAACTATTCTCCTTTATGCTATTTGATAGATGATTTACATGAGTGTTTTTTTAATGTGTTTTTCTATTCTTTTTTTTATGAAGGTCAGATTATTCTTTTTGGCACGAATGATGGTATTTATTACCTTGATTTAGTGAATTTAGCCGATGGTACATTAGAACTGGTAAGCTCATTACTTCTTTCTCCTTCTTTCCTTCTTCTTTAATAATTTTCCGCCATGTTTAAATTCATTTCGCCGTCTAGTTGTCGATTAATTGCTTATAAATCATGCAGTGCTATACACATACACACACACATACGGACACATATGTGAACACGCAGACTCACCTCTTTGGTATGAATAACACACACATGTGTAAACCTGACAGCTGTCATATAATGATTAGGAAATGTCTGCTAAAGGTTAGATAATAAGTGAACCATTAATGCTGCATGTGTAAATAAGGTCTTGGTAGTCGATATATACGGCTATCTTCGGTAATTCTTCTTCGTATATTAGAGAGTATTAAAATATCCTTTCAAAAATCTTCAAACCAATAGTATCTGTCATCTTCAATGTTTCATCTCACAGTGATACAGCTTAACGGTTGGTTAATTAATCAATGAAGTTCCTCAGTTTCAACTAAATTCTATCCATGATGTTCTCAATGTGAACATTGTGCTAAATAAAACTACGTTGCAATGAATTGTATTTTTACGGTAGATTTGATTGATGAGAAGCATGCGCGGGAGTTTTGAATTATTAGCGTTGATTTCCAATTAATAATACTTTTTTTTGATGTTTTTTTAAAAAAATAGAAATTGCATTGTATTCATTCCTTTCATTTATCGAATGTCAGTTTTATGTTTAGTTTATACGAGTGTGTGTGTGCTTGTACATGTATGTTAGTCCATTAAAGGATTTCTCTTTACAAGAGAACATTTTTAAGATAAAATAATTGTTTTTAATTTGAACACTAGTCAGTAACTAGTGTTATGCGTCTAGTCCTATGTTTGGTGCAAACTGAATTCTAACAATTTTCAAGTATTGGTTTTGTAGAGATTTTGCTTGATTGGTTGGAGGATTTCATCCTCAGCTGGCATCAGTTAGAGAACCATTGGAAAACCTGCAGGGAGTAATAGGCAGCTGTTTCGTCCTAATTTGGAACTCTTCGTCAGTACGCACCCACCGCATGGGCTCAAACTCAGGACCTTCTGGTTACAAGACGAGCTCGTAGACCATTAATCCACTGACACCCAATCCATTGACCGGCCCATGAATTCTAACCTTCTGCCAAAGCATACCTGAAAATCAGTCTTGATGCTCACTAGCGACTGGCCCTATTCAGGCAGTTACACCTGGGCTTCTAATGGGAAGCCGTGACCAGTAGGGTACATCAGCTTGATGGTGAGGCAGTAACTCATCGAAGAAGACATTGCAAAGTGGTCGCGCTATGTCATGAATTGGCGGAAGTTAAAATTCATGGGCTGGCCAATGGATCGGATCTCAGTGGCTTAATGTAATGGTCTACGAGGTAACTCGCTTTGTGACCAGTAGGTCCTGGGTTCGAACCCTGGCGATGGGTGCGTACTGCCGAAGAGTCCCGAACTAGAGCGAAACAGCTGTCCATTACTCCCTGCAGGTCTTCCAATGGTTCTCTAGCTGATGCCAGCTCATGATGAATTCTATCAGTTAATTTTGCAATGTGGCCACCATGCTAGGTGGCTCACCATCACGATGCACTGTGAATTGTTGGTATTGGATTGTTGGAGGCAATTGGCAGGAAGCCTTTGAGCTAGGTCTCGTGCTAGTTGGCACTCGTCAGCCAGGCCTATCTGCAACCTCGAAGGAACACATGTCCCTTTTTAGATTCGAACCCGCCTCACCCAGTGCCGCAGTCAGAGACGTTACCATTAATATCAACAATTCAAACTGCGCTGTGATGGTGAACCACCTAGAATGGTGGCCACATTGCAAACTTGACTGACAGAATTCAGTCTGCAGCAAAGACAGGAGTAGACTAGACACATAACACTAGTTACCCTTGCATTACATTCAAAATAAAGCCTAAATAAACATCTTATTTTGTTTGTTGTATCCATACAAGGAGTTACTATTTTGAATATCTTATTAGATATTGTCTGTGTTTTGTTGATACAAAACAGAATAAAATTTCCGCTTTCAAATTAATACATTTTCTAAAAATCCTTGCTTTCATCAGAAAAATAAGATTTTTTGTTTTGTTTCTAAGTTAAGATAAATTTATTCCCAGTCATCTCATATAAAAGTCATTTTCATTGCCTGCTCAGGAATATGAAGTAAACAATTTTCCAATAACTGAGTATCATAAGTATTCTAACCATGTTGCGTTCTTCTCAAGTGTGTACATTTTTAGAAGACGTATTTGTGCTTAAAGCACAAACTTCGCTTTTTTGTCTGCACTTAACGCGATCACACCAAATAATGCGATGTCGTAAGGATAGATTGACTATTTTGTATTTAATTCGTTCTAATCCCGGATATTTCTGGGTTAAATAATTTGTGAAGTTTAACAAAATTTCACGAAACTATGCTGTAGGTTTTGTGTGTGTGTTAAATTTTTCTAAAACATTCGGAAGAAATTAATTCATAACACGATAAAATACTTCAGTCCGATAGGAAGAGATCAACTTGAGGAATGAACTCAACTCATGTAACAGGCCGTGATTATTCACACTTATTGTGTGTGTGAGGTGTATAATAATACTTCTTATCGGTTTGTCCAGACTAAAGTAGGTGAAGCTGGATTCGAACCTGATACTTACTGGCTGAAAAATTGAGTGCTCAAGGTAATAGGTCATGTCTCTACCAACTTAAGGAATACATATTTCTGTTCTCAAAATCAATATCTCGAAATCTCCATCCTGCTTTTATTCCAGAGTCAGTATTTAACTATGAAACGTTCAGAATCCACTTCGGAGAAATTTAATCAATGTTTTTTAAAATTCATCTCGAATCAATAATTTCGCCTTTTTGATTGGCTAAAGAATTTCGTAAGATCTACGTAAATTTAGCGAATGTTTTCTGTCCACTTATACAGTGAGTAGTGAAATTTAATAGTTGTCTTCCAGGGTAACTATTAACATCCTGTGACGGTACGAACTAACAAATCTATAAGAAATATATCCAAGATGTTTCGCTAAGTGATCGAGTTTTAAGCCATCTCATGTTAAAATAGTTAACTTTATCATACAAGATGATTCATGTATTCCGTGTATTAATAACACAAGTTATTTTACTTCATCAAAATATGGCTATTTATCTTATCGATTTTCAAGTGTATTATCGATTTAATCATTTTGAAATAAAGTGAAATTTGTATGCCAAATCCTACTTATAGCTTAATAAGTACCTCCGGAACAGTCTTTTCATCTAAAAAGTTTGTCTCTTGTATCCGTGTATTGTGTTCTGTAACGCTCGACCACCGCTTTTTCTTCCTTCACTTTTACTTCATTGTATATTGTTCTGTGAAAATATCCTGAAAATAATATCATCTCTGCCGTTCAATGCACCAACCAGCAAAATACCATCTTGAATCTTTCTTCGTTAGCACATCAATGTATTATTATTTCTTTAAGTTCCGAATGAACCACAGGGCTTCAACATCACATTTCCATTTCATCTTGTTCTCTGCAGTTCTTTTTAGCCGACTCACGATTGACCATAAACTTTCATCTTCTCCTCCATGTCACCTTTGAACCAATTCCCAAATCACTGTTCTCCATGTGGGTTTCACTCTAAGGCCTGGTGCGTTGTCACTCAACGGTTTCCTTAGTGTATATACAGTCCACCTCCTTCTGCATATTTGTTGGGCAATAGGTTAATTGGTGTTAGTTCTTGGTTTCTAGAGTTCCTTGTTCCTAATCCATTCTGGCCATCTGAAGTGAAGACATTGATAAATGAACGCTTATAGCCTCTTGGAAGTGCCTTTTGTCAGTCCCTAAGTGTTGAAAATCCGATTCTTATTCGTCATGTTGAGTGCAATAGATTTCAGATTGATGAAAGTTTCATTTTGCCTTTCTGACCCTGCTTTTGCACTCGTCATCTGTGTTGCCTGTAGTTGTTGAAACCGTGCTGCCTAGATAAGTGAAAGAAGTGACCTCTTGTTCCTTTTTTTCATTCTGTTTCACTAACATATAAATGAATAAATAAAGTGGATAAAAGTGTCTCGTAATTTTTCACTCTCAACAATTTATTATTGACCCAGCACTGAAACTAAGTAGTCTAAAACACACAATGACTTTGTTTTTAGACATAATTTGTTCACAGTTACTCAGTTGAAATTATCGTCTATAGTGATTATGTAAAATCAAAAATCCATTTCACTTATAACTAACTAACTAGTCAGCTGTCTTATCGATCAGCAAATGAAATTTGATAATCAGACAACAACTATGTACACGAGAAAAAGCAACAACAACAACAACATATGCTTGAAAAATATCCGTAATATTATTACTGTATGTGAATTTTGACACCATCAGTGTGTGTGTGCGTGCGTGTTTTGGGGTGGGGTGGGGGCTTTGACCACAGAAATTCCTCGCGTAAATTTTAGCCATTTTCGCAACTACTTCTTGTCTTACTGAAACTCTAGTTGTTGTTTTTGTTGTTGATGTTGTTTTTTCTTAACAAAAAATAAGAATAAATTGAACAATTCAACCAAGTCGACTAATTAAAAATTCTGATTGTGTTCATTCGCATTAGCTGACCGACTTAGTTTAACACTTAGTCTATACAGGAGTCACAGTATATCCTATGCACTACTTTCTTGTCAATATAAATAAATCTATGTCACTTTAATGCATGTGGACTTTTTTGTTGTTGATATCTTCACTTTTGTTTTAATCGAATTTTTAAAAATTTTGGATACTATCCGAGTTAAAGTGTGTGCAATTCAAAATGCACACGGTATTTGTTTGTTTTTCGCTCCACTTGGTGGGGTTTTTCTCAGTGTCATAAGTTTTTCAAGCATAAACAGAAATTGTATCTTAATAAGTATAGGTTAACTAAGATCACTGTTACTGACAGCACTAATCAGTTAAGCAAAGACTGTGTATCTGTTAATGAATATGACACTATCACCCAAGCGTTTTCCAGGTAGATATTGTCACTAATCGACATGATGATTTAGAGCACCATTCAAAGACTAAGTATTGAATGCTGTTTTATCCTGATTTAAAAGGGTTAGTAGTAGTAGTAGTAGTAGTAGTAGTAGTAGTAGTAGTACCTAAAATGTTGCCATGTTGTTCAGTACGTAGGAATTAACCTTCTGTCTGTATACTGGCGACTAAGTCTTCTTCCGAAATGAGAAAATTCTCTAAGTCAAACACTTCAGCTTATCAACATATCAACTGTAGTAAAAATGCTGAGAATTCCATTCTGCATCACAAGTACTATTTTGGAATAAAACAAATTATTCTCGACACACTGTCGTTTAATTGCTTCTTCAGCCGGCTGTGCTATAAATTATTCATGAGAATGCAATTCTCACTTTAGGTGGAAGTTAACAACCTGTACTACTTGATTAGGATAAATAAATCACGGCACCGTTTTCATACAGTCCTTCTCGTGTTGGAAATGGGGGCTAGTAAAGATCAGTCTTTTCAAAGTGAGTAGACGTGGGCTGCCTGTTCACCTGGCATACTTCAGTAGAAACAGCGTAGAGCTTCGTTATTTTATTGTTTGATATTGATGTTTTGTAGCATAAAAATCCCAATTGAGTCATATGAAAAAGAGAAGACGTTCAGCGAAGAGACTCTTTTCGGCGATTTCATTCACATAGCTGTAAAATCGTATTTATATACAATTATTTTGTGTGTGTACATGAGGTTTGTCAAGTTTAGATAATTAATTAGGTAATACAAGAATGATCTAATATAGAAACAAGGTTAATTAGACAGCAACTAAAGTAAGATTGAGTTAGTAAGTTAGATGACATAATATAATTGACTAAAATGTTTCAACTTATGTCAGGATAGTAACAGAGGTAATAAGAGGTAGAGACTAAGTAAAAGTGGGGTAAAGAATAATTCCACTTAAATTAAGACTAAAATTGAGCAAATAAGTTGGATGACGTAACATAAATGATTAGAAATTGGACGTTGGTCAAGTCAGTAACAGTGGTAATGAGGTGTACAAATTAAATCGGGTGGGGATAGAGAACAGGAAGTTGAAGATGTAAAATATTACAATTGAAAAAACGAAATAATACTAATGAAGAGACAGAAAGAAATAGAATTTACCTATCGGGTATTAAGATAGATTATGTCCATTGCAGGTGTAGTGATTAAACGAACTTCTTCTGTATGCAAAGTTCAGGACTTAGCAAGTGAATTGCCATTGCTTCTGCAGTTCGAAGAAGTCTGACTCGTACACTTTTAGGAAGACTACTTCTTACTCTGTAGACGACTTTGAAGTTTGATTGGGGTGTAGCTTGGTGTCCGGAATCTAATAGATGTTCTAAGATAGAGCTGCGGGGGCATTGTTTTTCTCCTTTGTAAAACCATGCTGGTAGGTGTTCGGTGATACGTTTTTGGAAAGCGAACGCTGGGTACGGCCGACATACGTGGCTCCACACGAGCAGGTGAATTGGTAGATACATATTGATGAGGCCAGCAGTGGTAGCTTATCCTTCACGTTCATACGAATCATAGGTTTCGTGGAGAAGGTTAATCGTAATTCAGCTGCAAAGAAGGTTTTCTTAAGTGGATGGGACAGTCGATTTTTCAGTGTTTCCGCAGATGAATCTCCATTAAATTGAAGGTTCATGTTTCGAAATCACATGTACTCCTTTTTCTCAATACAAATATATATGTATAATTGTTTTTTGTTGTTATTATTATTAGCTTGTGCCAAGACGATGTCTCTGGTTATTTGTCTTCAAAGACACAATGATGTCTATATCAGGTCAACATCCACAGTTATTCAGTCATAATTTAATCTCCTTGATGAAAAATCGAACTTCACAAACACGATTTCTTCATAAGTAAGTTTTGTTGTTCTTGTTATTGTTTCCTTATATGCTATTGTTTCAAAGTCATGAGATTGAAAACTCTTATTCTTGGTACTAGATGGTTGAAGGCAATCGGCAAGAAGCCTTCGACCTAGGTTTCGTGCTAGTTGGCACTCATCATCAAGGCGTATCTGCAACCTTGAAGGAACTGATGTCCCTTCTGAGATTCGAACCCGCCTCACCCAGTGCTGCAGTCAGAGACGTTACCACTGAGCTATTCAGGCTCGCGACTGACTTCCTGTAGGCTAGTGTTCAAACATCTCCACTTTGTTCTGTTTTCTGCTGTCCTCTTCAGGTAGGTCCGCGATTGCCCAAACTCCCTCATCTCTTCCTCTCCACACGATCTCCTCCATGTCACCCTCGAATTGACGACCCACTTGTCGCTTCCCACTTGGATTTCACTCGAGCAATAACCTGCATTTTTCCCAATGTCATTCGACGGTTTCCTCAACGTATGCCTGATCCATCTCCACTTTCTCCTACATATTTGTTGAGTGATCGGCTCTTGGTTGGTTTGTTCCCACAGTTTCTTGTTACTAATTCTTTCTGGTCGGCCGGCCATTTGATATTTAGCATGGAGGCAGTGAAGGCAGCTGTTGATAAAGGTCTGCACTAGCCTGTTGGAAATCCTTCCCGTGACGCAGGCGCCAAGTCTCTGACCTATAGAGAAGGACCGACTTGACATTGGTGTTGAAAATACGAATCTTGTTCCTTATGCTGAGTGCGGAAGATTTCTAAACTGGTTTCAGATTGATGAAGGCGTATCTTGCCTTTCCGAAACTGAATGGTTTTGACATCTTCATCCGTACCATTCACCTGTGGTTGAAACGATGCTTCCGAGATAAGTGAAGGAAATAACCTCTTTCAGACTCTTTCTCCCGTTGATGGTGATTAGTGCTGATTGTTGTTGATGCTGCTGTTTGTTGATTATCTTCATCACCTCCGTCTTCTCTGTGTTCACCTGCAGTCCTGTTTTCGCTGCTAGCTTCTTCAGCCAGTTTGTTGCTTTTCGCCTGTAAGTCTTCAAGTTTGTGTGACATTAGATATATATCGTCTGAGGTAACCAGATCTTCTAGTGTCTTCTTATCGGTGGTCCAGCGTATTCCTGTCTTCTCACTCCCTGTGCACAGTCTGACGCATAATCCAGTCCACCACAATTAAGAATATCATCGTGGGTGATAATAGGCAGCCTTGTTTTACTCCTGTATTCACTTCGAACGCCTCATTGAATTTTCTGTTGTGGATCACTTGACACGTGGTGGCACTTTCATATAGCTGTTGAATTAGGTTAACAGAGGCTTAAGGTACGCCGTAGTGTTGAAGTAGTTTCCAGATTACTTATCGGTGAACGCTGTCTGTCGAAGGCCTTTTCGAAGTCGATGAAGTCGAGGTTTGACTGCCATTCGATGCTTTGTTCGATGATGACGATGCGTAGAGTTGCAATTTGATCAGCACATGATTTGCCTCTTTTGAATCCAGCTTGTTCTGGTCGGTGTGGCGGAGTGCTGTATTCAGTGCATCTTTTATTCTCTCCAGGATGATGCGACATAGTATTTTACTTGGCGTGGACAAGAGCACTATTCCACGCCAGTTAGTTCTTGCAGAGGCGTAAGTCGCCCTTCTTTGGCAGTTTGACAAGGTAGCTAGCCCTTCCAATAGGTAGGTACCTTTCCTTCTTTCCAAACCTTTTGCAATAATGGCGTAGGCACATCTGCTGTAATCTCTTGGGCCATCATCAGGGTTTCGGGAGGAATTCCGTCTGGTCCTGCTGCCTTTCCAGCTGGCTTTCAGTAGCTTGATTACACTCTGGATTTCTGGTTTCGTTGCAGGATTGGTGTCCACTGGTAGGCAGCTCTGTGCATACTGTTGGTGGTGGTATATTTCTGCGCGTGTTGCAGGTGAAGGTTAACTCAAGAGTCCTTTAAAGTGATCAACCCATTGTTGTATTTGTTTCTCCTCCTGCATAATCAGGTTCCCTTGAGCATCTTTTATTGGTTTCATCATCTGTGTTGTTTTCTTCCCGGATACAAGCAACCTGGTTATCTGTTATAATGTCCTGATGTCTCTACCTGTGGCCTGCCTGTTCTGCTTCAGTTGCCGGTCAGTGTTTCGTAGAATTGTCCTTTGTCTCTCCTAGCACTCTTCATTCCTTTATTCTGTCCAGTGTACATTGAACTCAGCATCTCCTTCTGTTGTCCATCTTTGTATTGAGTCATCTTCTCTTTCACTATCCTTCTCTCCTCGATTAGCTTCCAGGTATCTGTTGACAGCCATTCCTTGTCTTATCTCTTCCTTCTTCCTAGAACAGTTGTACACGTTTCCTAAAATATCACCTTGAGAGAGTTCAATGTTCTCCCACACATGTTTCTTCGGCGATACCACATAGTGTCTCTGACTTTGCTCTTATCTGATCTGTAGTGAAGACATCCCACTCAGTTTTGTCCTTCAGTTTCTGACTGTTGAACTTGAATTTTGGTCCGTCTCCATTTGTTTTGATGGATTTCAGCTTCATCCTTAAGGTTCCTTGAACCAGATGATGGTCTGAGCCCACACCTGCTCCCCTTCTCGAATTTGTATCCAGCAGGCTGCCTCTCCACTTCCTTGAGCAGCATTGAGATGAAATCTATCTGTCCGTCCGTCAGGTGAAATCCACTTCGCTGGCCTTGTGTATATACTTGTGCTTGTACATAATGCTTCCAATCACCAAATCATTGAAAGAGCAGGAGTCTGTGAATAATTTATTTTTTTTAAATTTATTTTTATTGTAGCTTGACTCCACACAGTACTTTTGATACAAGTATGGAATTTTCAGCATGTGATATCGGTAGCCCAAATTTATCAGGCCCGACCATTGGTATCAGGTGTGCGTCGGCCGGGGATCTAACCCCGGACCACTCATTTCTCCAAGAGACTTTTGACCCATGATGAGTTCTCTTCCTCTATTGTCTGCTCCTGGATTGACATTCATATTGTCGATAAGCACTTTGATGCCGCCATTCGGGATGTTGTCCATTACTGTCTGCAGGTGTTTATAAAAATCTTCCTTCTTTTCTTGTTCCACGTTGTTTGTGTGTGCGCAGCAGTGGATAATTGCAACCTTCCTTTTTTCCTTCCTTTTGAGTTGAATCTTACTGTCATGATCCTGGATGAAATTGGTTCCTAATGCATTGGAGCTTTGGCTGTTATCGTTGACATCATCGTAGCCACTCACTACCTCACTGTGCTCGTGGTTGTCGTCTGGGTGACCGGAGTAGATTACTGACTCTCCAGCTGACAATTTTGATAATCTACGTCCATTCCATCTGCTTTCGCAGATACCCCAGCCCTTATAGGCCATATCTACGAATTTCGTTAGCAACTTCGGCAGCCTTCCCTGTCTCGTACACTTTACGGATATTCCACGTCCCCACTCTTTTTCTTGTTTCAATTGGGAGAAGAAACACTGGCTGGCCTACTGGCTTCTCGAAGGCTTTCATCAGCCCGCTATGTCATTTCCCCTCTTCAACTGGAGTGAAAAATAAGATTGCCGTTATTTGAATTTTTTGTATTTTTAATATATTTTGTGTGTGTGTTGAAGTTTCTCTAACGGTTTGAAAGATTTAGTGATGTGTGGTTGCTAGCCCCATGCCCAACCCTCCCTATTTACCCGGGCTTGGGACCAGCTAGAAAACTGGCAAGCTGGTTAACTAGGCGAGGTTATGTTATGCATTAGTATTCATTAAACTCTCAGTATGTTTTTTGACTATCTTCGGATGTTATCATTGTCTTCTAGTCATCATTATTATCATTCTAATTGATATTCGAAATCACACCTTTTTATTAGAAGTGTAGAAAATAGCCACTAAAACTAGGTGATATATATATATATATTAAAATTCAAAACGTTTTTGGAGTATTTAATTTCTAGAGGAAAAAGAACAAAAAGTTCAGCAAAGATATCTTTTCGATAATTCCATTTTCAAAAGCTGTACAACTGCATCTGTACATAAGTTTAACTCCATTATGGATAAGATTTTATTTTGATAAGTCACACAGTGTTATACAGTAATATTAACTGATGATGTTTCGAGCACAAATTATTGGTGCTCATAATCATATCAAGTTACTAACACCACTTTTTCCTTCATTTATATACATGTGTGGAATTGACTAGTATTTTAAATAGAAATCAATATAGGATAATGCGCATTCAATTCACGTACATCATAACATTCTAACAAGTTACTTATTCTGACTATAAAAACACTCGTCTTGTTTCCCATCTGATTGTATTTGATCAATAACAACCATATTATTATTTCTGAATGTACATTATCCTATATTGATTTTTATTTAAATATCTAGTCAATTCCACACATGTATATAAATGAAGGAAAAAGTTGTGCGAGTAATTTGATATGATTATGAGCAATAGTTTGTGCTCGAAACGTCATCAGTTAACACCGTGTGATTTATCAAAATAAAATCTTATCCATAATGGAGTTATACTCTACCATAGTGCCCAAGTTTTATACTTATATCAATAATACATAAGTTTACATAGATGCAATTATGATTTATTTAATTCCACATAGTAACAAAGGAGATTAAGGGTCATAATAATTTTCAACTTGATATGAAAGTTTGAAGGTGTGAATATAGATTACAAAGGGCTTGGGAACATAATCATACAAGATTAGGAAATATTCTTTATAACGACTAAAGGTGTGAATGGGATAAGCGTAGGATTAAGTTGAAAGAATAATATTTTAAAACTGAAAAATAGGGGAATGAAGGGGATGAAAAAACGGAAGCAAAGGAGACAAACCGAACTAAATCCATGGTAAATGTAGGGGTTGAACCAGTTTCTTTTGAACACACAGCTCCGGTTTTCCGAGGCATATGGCGAGGGCTTCTGCAGTACAAATAGGTCGAAAACACACTGCTTTTGATAGATTTTTGTTTACTTTGTAAATGACTCTGAATGATGAGTCAGTTGAGATACTGTGACTGGTATTGACGAGGTGTTCACTGTTGGCGCTCTCGACTGAACCATTGCTTTCCCTTTGCAGGCATGATTGGTAATGTTCTCCAACATATTTTGATTGGACCCGCATAGAATTTCTTCCACTAATTCGTATGCCACTTGACCAAGTCACACATCAATATTTTCAAATTCGTATTTAACTAAATCCTGAACACCCTTATTATTTCTTCATCGAAATTTTCTCATCTTTGCCTTAATTATCTATTGTATCTATGAAGTTGATGATGATACTTCTGTGAAAATCAACCGTATATTTCTTGTGAAGGATGTTATTTTTGATGAACTGAGGTAAATTAAACTAGAGTTGAGTCAAAAACATTACCTTGTGATATTAAAAATATGGTATTATTATACAATGTCATCCCATTATCCATTTATGTTAATTAGCTGACTATACTGATATTTTTTGTCCATTGTTTGATGGAAGGACGATTTATTTGTTTCCTAGTCAGTGATAACGACATTCAACCCGTTCAACTATCAAGATTCTCTTTCTCAAGTGTCTTACACTTCATGATAAGCACTGACTCAGAGTTTTTCTAATTCTTGAGTAATTTTATGTTATGTGGAATATTCTGGAGAATTTTTTTCAGTCGTATAAATTCGACTCTGATGTGGTTGTGTTCTCTGAGCTGGATAGTTAATTTGAGAAGCTTCCATCACCCTACTGGGTGACATCTTCAGCGCATACTTCAATTTGAAGTGAGCTTTTAGATTTCTCCACGAGTTTATTAATCATCTCTCCTGGCGACCTTGGACGTGATTGGTTGTTTTTGTGTGTTTTCACACCTTCTAGGTTACTTGTATTGTCACTCATTGTTTCTTTGACTTGAACTTTGACCCTTTGTGTGTGACACACACAGGTGTGAAAACACACAAAAACAACCAATCACGTCCAAGGTCGCCAGGAGAGATGATTAATAAACTCGTGGAGAAATCTAAAAGCTCGCTTCAAATTGAAGTATGCGCTGAAGATGTCACCCAGTAGGGTGATGAAAGCTTCGCAAATTAACTATCCAGCTCAGAGAACACAAACACATCAAAATCATCCACCTGAGCTACAAATCTTCTCTATCATATCCAAATTCGACTCCCTTAGAAGATTTGTTTTCGAGTACTCTTTCATTCAAGCTGTGCAGATATTCTTTGTTGTAATTAAACGTCCATTAGATTATTTATATTTATGCTTAATCTGCACAATGAATTGTACTTAGGTAGGTAGGTAGGTGTCTTACACTCAGTCCTAAATTCTTTTCCAGTCTACAACCGGGAAAATATTAAATAAACGGAGTAAAACGTGTTTTAATTTACTCCTTTTTGTACTATTTTACTGATATTTAATGTCTGTAAGAAAAAGCGTTTTCATCCACTTTCTGTCTATTTCAACTGAAATTATAATATTTTGAAATGTCAGTGCTAATATTTTTCAGTCCTTGTTAAACACTATAGAAAAGAAGTTCATCATCAATTATTTTTTTTTTTCTATTTCTGCTTGTGGCATTGTAACATTTTAAGACTTTATCGGTGATGGCATTTTGTTACAAAGAAAAAAAAGAGGAAAAAATATCACTGGTGTTAGCGTCTCAATTATTACCGTTTTAATTTTTTCTATTCTGAATACAAAATGCTTATTTTTCTTCTGATTTTTATCAGAACATTGTATGTTCTGATAATAATAATAATAATAAGGTGAGAATTAGAGTTTATCTCCACGATCAACTAAAGGAGAAAAGTGCTTAGGGAAATAACAAAAAATACGACGTAGAAGATGGAAAATTGAGGAAAAAAGTTGATATCCTGGAAGTGTAACAGTAAAAGACGAGAGACTTGGCAAAGGAATGTTTATTTGGAAATTGGTATCTCTACAGAACGAAATTATGTACACGTTATCTTCAACGCATCATTTGAACAGATCATCCGTGTTGTGCTACTTCTAGCCTTCCTTCATATTGTGTTTCTTTGTGTTCCTTTCACTTCTCCAATGTGTCTTCACAACTCTGTGTCATTTGCCTTACCTCTCTTACCTCACAGTCAATGGTAGATCTTTGAAGGCAATCAATAAGTGGCCCTACCAAAACTAGGTTTCGTGTTTTTTTTATTGTCAATCGATATATTGATCGGTTGCCATTAGACAGTGATGAATATCATGTGTCCGCCTAGTTCTTACTGTTTTGGTACTGACTAGATACTGTCGGTCAACTTTGTGTTGTGAGACTACCGAGCTAAGTGATTCGGCCATCGTGTTTCAACCTGAGTTGAAGTTAAACGGTTGGAGGTATGCCAGTTTACGCCGTCTCTGGCTTAGTAGACGTGATATCCGGCTAGCTGGCTGTTGACCAAAGGGCGTGTGTACTGCTCACCAGTCCTCTCCATCCTCCTTTATGGCTGTCTGTGAGACCTGGCCATTCAGAGTGGAAGACATGAAAAGACCGGCTAGCTGTCTTTGATCATAGGTGCCTGCAGTCTATCTCCCACGTGTGAAGTGGTATAATAAGGTGAGCAATATGGAGATTAGGTGTCGGTCGAGTGCTAAGTAAGGAGAGAGGGGAAATCAATCGATGAGGCTGTGAAGCTACATAGACTGAGGCGGTTAGGACGTGTTACGTATGAATGCCTAGTCATCGCCTTCACCGACATTGGACAATGTTAGCTGACATAGAGTCGGGCTGGAAAAGAGCTGGCGGCGGTCAAACAAAAACATGGCACAAGTCAATGAAATCCACAACAGTTAGTTTAAGCCAGTCACGTAGGAATGTATAGACTTCCTGACTGGTTGGGGTCATCGGGACGGTAAAAACCAATGGCTGGAGACAATTTGTGATATGGCTGACTCAAAGTCGTTCTCAATAAATGGTGCAGATGCATCCACTCCTCGTGACTTATAATACGCAATGAAAATATATTGTTCTTCGTTATTACTATTCCTTTTGTCTCATATCTCTGTCTATTGTCTCTATTATGCATTTCTGTTTACTTTCTTCTCCTGCTTTGTGTGCTACATGGAGGGAGTGTGTCGACTTGAACTGCCGCACATCGATGCAAAGTTCTATGTGGAAACAGACAGACAGGTAATCTGGACGAAGCCGTGCTCGATCTAGTTGTCCAACCCATTGACAGTCGTCAGCAGGGGGTCGAACTGTTGGCCACGTAAGTGGTTTTTTGAGCACTCGACCACTGAGTTAACGATGCACGAAATTCCAAGGAGTACTGGGCAACAGTAAGCCCGAAAATAGAACCTGCAGGTTATAAGGCGAGCCCGTTGAACATTCATTCACTGATAGAAAGGGTTCAAAGGAAGACAACACATATAGTTCTCGGCACGACTAATTTATCATGCGAAGAAGGATTAGACAGTTTAAATCTCTTCTGACTATCATACCGTAGGCAGAGAGGATATTTAATCATAATGTGTAAAACTTTAAATAATGACTACGGAAGGCAAATGTATCTCCCTGCTGTTTGATGTTTTTATGTCGATGGACGTCTCTCTGTATACTACTGATAAATCTAACTAATAGCACACACCACAGAAGTACCTTTAGTCGTAACTGGATATGATAAAGATTTAAGGTTCCACAATGTATATAAAGCGTTACCGGATTGTTTTAACGATTTAATGTTAAAATATTATGCAATAAAATATTTTCGGTATTTACAAACACTGTTATCCTATACGTCCTACATTCTATTATTCAAAATGAAGCCATTTACTACACGGCATAAAGTTTAAAGGGAATCAACTATATTAGCCATCAGTGTAGCTGATGAATTTCTAGCAGAGAGTATGCAGAGCTCGGAAGAAGAAAAAAACTTGAAAAGCGAGAGGGGTTATGTTGGTCATATCTCCACTCTTTAACAAGTTCTGGCACACAGGCGTATTTACCCTCTGCCAACGCATCCTTAACCTTTATCATAGATGGAGAGTGCACAGACCTACAAAGCACCTCCCATTCGTCCCCCACTTATGAACTAATGAGAGTGGAGGTGTTAGGATAGGACAAGCTTCAGTGTTATCCGTGAAGTCATGATTTATGTATGTGCTGACATGATGAGCCTACTGGACAACTTCGACTCGTTTATTTATGACTGAAATTTCTTAGTGTTTCTAAATATAATATACCATGTATTTTGTCTAATAAAGGTGTAGGTTACGGTTGTTGTTTCTGTCGTCGTTTTTCCTAGTCTGACTTTTTTGTCTGTTTCAGTGTTGAAGATAACTTCAAGTGATCAGTTAGTCATAATGTCGTGTTCTGGAGGCGCATTGTAGTTAGTTTAGACGAATCCACAAGCCAGTATCACTTCACCATAACAACCTGTAAGCAACATTTGACTGCTTCGATCCAGGGGTACTTTGGCAATGTCTAACCGTAAAGAGAGTTCCGGAAAAGCTCATAGCATTCATCAAACTCATGTAGTCGTATAGAATAGTTATCTAAAGTGATGACAGCCAGTGGTGTCCCTCAGGCATGCCAAGTTATCATTTTGCTCGACGAGCATTGTTAGCGGACATAGGATTAGTTTGGCATAAGTTTAGGGATGGTCAAACCAAACCATGATATCAACTTATAAAGTCTTTAAGTGTTGGTGTGATCCAAATAGGGAAGTGTCGACTGTCTAACCGGGGTTAACTAGACTCTGAGGACTAATGACTAGATACTGTCTATGACATGGTTCGAAATCATTCTCAAGGGCAGAGATGCATTCTTTCTTTGTGATATCTCGAATTCCCGAAGTCCTAATTATTCTTCATGGTACCATTATTCAGAGTCTTTAGAAAACAAAGTGGTATTCTATCTGTTTTCTTCCATAAACTTTACAAGTTATTCATGTTCATGAATGTTTATCATTTCCTAGTGCACTATACAGATTTTAATGTATTCTACACATATAAAGAAAGTACACCCTTTTTATAGTATTCTTGTCGACCCACCAATATTGGAAATGAACTATCCAACCTGACAGCGCAGTATCTTCTCCCAATATTGAGTCCGATCCACGGTTTTTCTTCTGTATCTAGCCATTGGTTATAAGTACTCAATTCTCGAATCGGTGACTCTAAACTATAGCAGCCCAAAACGAAACTACCTGTAGCAGCCAATCAGATGCGTCCGAAGTAGAAGCGCGTAATTTGAAATAAACATCTAAATACAAGTAATGCAGTGTTTAAAAAATGATTACATAGGATAATATTTGTGTATATGTTCCAAAAAAACTACCCAATTTCTCACAAGCGAGTCCTCATAGTCAGGTTAAGCCAATTTCTGTACATAAATTCGTCAAAGTCATTAATCCGTTCATTAGGTAGTTTTGTTTTGGGCTACTATAGTTTAGAGTAACCCTAGCATCACTTCTTATTGTAATCCATAATACTTAATCTATGATCTTGACGTCTTAATCTAGAGCCGTTTCAGACTTTATAAATCACTCCCTGCTATTTCATTATATATTCAGAAACATTTGGAAATTCTGGAGAATGGTATAAAAGTGGGTATATACCTCGTATACAAGTATTATGAAAATTCCTTTATTTTTCTTAAATATTTTCTCCCATACATTTTGTATATTAGCCGAACAGGCTTTTTTCCTGTTGAATATCTAAATACAGTTCTTACGCAATAAGTTCCATAAATGTCATGCCCAGAATTTTTTTCATCTTTGTTTTTTCACACATTTTAGCCGGACGTCAGCCGCATTTGTAATATATATATATATATATAGTCTACACAAATCATCATTACATATATAATCGGGAAGTTATTCGTTGAGAAGAATACTTTTTTTTCTGCGCTAAATATTATTCGCATATTGTATAAGCGCTCTTAATGGGTGTTTTTTTGGTGTTTTCACTCATTTCCAACATATCCCTTCATTTTATTAACTATAACTTGTAGTTAGTAGTATAAAAAACTCGAATTTTGATCCATTTGCTGAAAGGTAAACACAGTCGCCTAGTAATCAGAACGTTTGGTTTCGATGCCTGGAGAAGTCACAGGTATTCACAGATGAAGAGTTAGACAGCAGAATATGACAGCTACTCGGTGGTGGTTTTCTAACCGGTGCAGATTCGTGGTGCAGTCTACCTTGATATCCAGAAAATGCCTACAAGCGCTACAAATAGGGAGTGAGGTGGTAGAGCACGTTGACCGCTTCAGTTATTTGGGAAGTACTATTAGCCCCAACGGGTTGATCTCTGACGAAATCTCAGCACAGATACAGAGGGCTGGTTTCACATATGCCAGTTTACCCCATCTCTGGTATAGACGTGATATCCGGCTATCGACCAAAGGGCGGGTGTACTGCTCATCAGTCCGCTCCGTCCTCCTTTGTGGCTGTGAGACCTGGCCATTGAGAGTGGAAGACATGAAAAGATTAGCTGTCTTTGATCATAGGTGCCTGCGTTCCATGTCCAGTGTAAAGTGGTATAATAAGGTGAGCAATATTGAGGTTAGGCACCGAGTTCTAGGTAGGGAGGGAAAATCAATCGACGAGGCTGTGAAATTACATCGACTGAGATAGTTAAGACATGTGTTACGTATGCCTAGTCATCGCCTTCCTCGACGGGCAATTTTAGTTGACATAGGATCAGGCTGGAGTAGAGCTAGCGGTAGTCAAGCCAAGACATGGCACGAGTCAATGAAATCTACAACAGTTAGTTTAAGCCAGTCACGTAGGAATGTATAGACTTCCTGACTGGTTGGGGTCCCTAGGATGGTGAAAACCAGTGGCTGGAAACAATTGGTGATATGGCTCAAAATCGTTCTCGATGATGGCGCAGATGCATCCACTCCTTGTGACTTATGATTTCCAATGAAACTGTTTTGTTCTTCTTTATTACTATTCCTTTGTCTCACACCTCTGTTTACTGTCTCTAATGTGCATTTGTTCTACTTTCTTCTCCTGCTTTGTGTGCTACATGAAGGGAGTGTGGCGACTTGAACTGCTGCACATCGGTGCAAATTTCTATGCCACAAGCAAACACTTGAAAATTTTATTGTCGTTTTTTCTTCCATTCTTTTAGGTGAATAACAGAATTCACACACAAGTTAAATTCTTCTTAATTAATGGCTATCGTTGTCATACATCATCTTTAACTTATGCATTATATTAAAGTTCTCTTCATTCAACTAGTCCAAAATATGTTTTGGCTGTGTTTGTTGTTTGTTTGGTTGGTTGGTTTTTTACAGTATTTATCATAAACCGTGCAATGAAAGTCAAATTCAGTTTATAAATCTGTATACATCTAATGTATATTTGTGCATACTTATTATTATAGTGAACATCTTCCTGTCAAAATACAATGTAACAAAATGCACAATATTCTCTGTCCTCTATACATTACACACAGTTACATAACTGTGTCTTGCTTTGGAATAGCATAAATTAGACAAATTCCGTTGTAATTTCATTTGTGGATACATGTGCTTTTATTCTATCATAATATCATTTGTATCATGTATCGTATTTTTAACTTAGAATATTGCATGACTAAGCTTCATCATTCAGATCAATGCACATAACACTGACTACCGTCGTGGAAGTAACCACACAACTGATCTAGGCTAGACTAGCATTGACACAGCATGAGGAAATGTTGTGAAAACACGGACTGATGTGCACTGTAGATGTTCAGATCAATTTACTATCCTCATTGTGTAAAAACTGGGCTTACCTGGTAGTAGTTTCACGCATCATCTCTAATACGGTCATTGATAAGTACTTTTTTTATCGAATATAGCAGCTATTTTTTTGTGTGTGGAGGTAGTTTCTTTGTTATGCGAGTTTATTAATATTCATCCGCCCAGTCTAATTAAATCACTACAGTTCTAGTTGAATTGTATACTTGTTTTCGTAATAATTACCCATTTATTTTATCTAGAAACAAAATGATTAGCAGTGGATTAATTGTTTTCAAAAGTTCGATCTATGTGGAGTCTATTAATATAAGACAATATGCATCATATCACAAACTGTCTGTCTGGATTCAACATAGAACTTGGCACCAAAGTGCAGCAGTTTGAGTTGCCACGTTCCAATAGCACACAAAGGTAGACAAGAAAATGAGTGAAGAGAATCATTAGAGTTTTGACAAGTATAAGAGTGAAACAGAATGAGTAATGGTAGAAAGGAATATGAAAGATTACAGAGACTGAATACATCTGCGTAAGCCATTGACAACGATTTTGAGCCATGTCACCTATTGTCTCCAGCCATTGATTCTTAGAGTCCCGAGGGCCCCAACCTGGAAGTCTGCTTCTCCCTACATGACTCAGTTTAACTGTCAGGGATTTCATGGATTGATGAGGCCATGTTATTTTTGGCCACCACTTACTCTTTTCCAGCCTGCACCTGTATCAGCTAGTAATGCCCGTCGGGGAAGGCGATGGTTAGGCATGCGCAGCACGTAACCTAGCCATCTCAATCTATGTAACTTTATAGCCTCTTCGATTGATTTTCCCTCTTTGCCCAACACTCTACGCCTAACGTCGACATTACTTACCTTATTATGCCACCTAACGTGAGAAAGAGATCGTAGACATCTATGATCAAAAACAGTCAACTTTTTCATGTCTTCAACTCGTATTGGTCATGTTTCAGAGCCATAGAGAAAGACGGAGCGAACTGCTGAGCAGTACACACATCCCTTGATTGATAACCGGATGTCACGCCTACGCCAGAGATGGTGTAAGTTAGCGAAAGCAGCTCGAGCTTTTTGGATCCGATTCACAAGTAATTCAACACCCGATACCAAATTTCCCACTTCTTTCTCTTACACTCGATTTCAAAAATATTCAGTGCAGTAAAATCCATTCTTCCAAATAAAATATCAATAATTGATACAACCCTAGCATATCTAAGTATAATTCCCGTTTGATTAACCTCAACATGATTCATATACTTTACACAGAATATTACTTTTCCTAACTATTGATGATTGTAGTAGAATTCTGAATAAGATTCAGATGTATGTAGACCCTTTAGCTTAGATAAATACACAACAGAAGATATTTGATGTTGTTATCATTTTGAGACACACGTTTCCGTTGTTGTTTCAACAAAGATTTTTTAAAAGTTGTTAAAATTTGAATAACACGGATTTAAGCATAGCGGCATCACTAGTTGAAAATGCTTGTTAAGGGATAATTATTTATAGAGACTGAATTACACTCAATTTATTTCCTGTTACTTTATTCCTTCATGTCCCCAGTGGAACATACGGCTTCAAGCTACAGCTTTGAAGTTTCGATGGCAGTAGTTTCACTTTTTACGGGGTGGAGTTGCTAACCTCACATCCAACCTTCCCTCCTTTCCGGGATTACTACCGGCTTAGTAAGGTTTTAGAGTCCGTCGGTCGAGGACCGAACCCCGAGCCAGGTGCATAGTTGGCGAGCGTCCCACCGACGCACACCAATTACACTCTAATGAAAGTAATATCTAATTTATTAAAGGTCATAGTAATACACATGTGTGTCGTTCTTAATAAATTTTTTACCATGACTGTAGTTTTATGTGGAAAAGGAAACGAAGTACTTCAAAGAGTAGTGCTATTGTTTAAGTCTTATTAAGTTCTGTTCAATCTCCTTTCCCAATTTCGTGTTGTTTTTTTCTTTATGTTCATGTTTACTTAGCCAGTAGTTCCATCTTCACTCTTTAAAGCATTTGATTTCGTGAATGACAAAGCCTGATCCATAGCCTGATATATATACAAAAACTATTAGGTAATTGAGTTGTGTATTTTGATGCCCCCCAGACTGTAGCAAGTTTGTCACTGTGTTACCTTTGGTAACTGGTTGACGGATGATTATTATTAATAGTTTGTAGCTTGGTAATGTTCAAATCATAAAAGTTTTCTTAGTTGTAGCCATTTTAAAGTATGGCATAGTTATACACGTGTGTAAATTTTTTTTCTTTTGTACCCTTAAGGCGTTTTCAGCCAACTGTCAAGGTTCCAGATACACGAGGATGTTGCATAGCTAGTGTGGTGCGTAATCAATGCAAAGGAATGAAATATTTATGCGGTGCTATAGCGAAAAGTATTTTTGTTATGGAATGGTATAATCCAAGGAATACATTTATTGAAGTCAAACGAGTAAGTCTCATATCTATAAATGCTGTCAATTTGAATTTTTTTTCCTATGCCCTTTTATTGCACGCATCGTTAAAAGAGAGAGTCACTGGATATAGTCATCTAAATGCGATTAGAAGATGAATAACTTGAGGCTTACGTCATTGCTTTGAATTTACTACCTTCTAGAATAATATAAGTAAGGAAAAGAAAAGGCGCTAGAGATTAATCTCTTCTTCAGTCCTATGATCTCAAGATAAAGATTGAATGCGTTTTTTGCTGGCTGGCATAGTGCTTACCAGCCATGTTGAAAGTTCAGGTTCAAATTCCGGCCAACACACTCCTAGACGTCACTTAGCCGATAGCACGCCCTTGAGAAAACAGGTTAGCAAGCCCACCACGTCAAAAAAACAGCAGCGCTAATGAGGCTTCAAAGCCTAAAGCCCTATGTTCGTTCCACTCAGAACAGAAGGAATAAAGAAAAGTGGTTGATTGTAATAGGTTTTCATACATGTCATTCCATTTCCTCAACCTATAGCACTTTTTGTGTTTGACGTTATATAAACGTAAACCTAAGTCATTTTATAATACTGCGACTAATTGATGTCTTTCATCCTCTTTCTAAACTCGTTTACACATAGGAAATCCTTATTATTATTATTGTATTCTTTAATTCCTAGAGGAACATAGGGCTTCAGCCGTGCGTCTCCATTACGTTCGGTTCTCTGCTAGTCTTCACCTGGCTCCATGTCTGTCCACACGTTTTCATCTCCTCTTCACATGACCTCTTCCAAGTCACCCTTGCACTGACGACCAACTCGCCGTTTCCCTTTCGAGTTCTACTCGAAGGCTTACACCTATCATTTTCCACAGGCGAGTATATTTACCTAGTGCTTACCTATTAGCTTATAATCCTATCTGAACACTACTCACTGGCATCTTGTACTACTTGTACAAACTCTTAAAAATAATTAATTGTAAACATGAGGGGGTGGGGCTATTTTTCGTTTTATCTGTGTTTAAGGTTAATTCGTTGCAACCACATAGCAGTTTTTTTGACAACAATCTGTATTATTCATTTGACTTAAAACGCGCTTTCATATGATAATTTATCCAAGAAAAGAAAACCTCCGAGTCAGTTTCCAAGTTTTCACTGTCCTTAACAGATGGATGCTGTATTGATCTGTTATAGTCATCGGCTAGAGTGTTATGATTATGATTCAGGATGCACAGTAGCTAATCATGTCTTAGCATTCAATAAGCTGTTTATTTGGAATAATCACTATATGGTAGGTAGTATTAGGTTAATCGACATTTTAGGGTTTTTTTTTCTATATGTCTGCTTAATTATTTTGTACTTTTACATCTATAGTGTTATTTTGTTTACAATTAATTTTTTTTAATGCAATCGCAATGATGATAGGAATTCGATACATTCCTGGTCAGCTGTTGTTGTAAAGTATTTAATACGTGCCTACTTCTTCTTTATGCAGCCCCAACAAATACAACGTTGTCTGTTAAATCAACAAATAATAAAGCAAAATCTTATGATTTGTTTACTATCATTATTTCAATCTAATCGCGCATAGGCTGAGAATGGAATAAAGCGATGATTATTAGGCATGCCTGTGCTTTTCAATTCAATTCTTTATTGTTTCATCGCGGTAATAAAAGTATTGACATGAATAAACAGAGGAGGAGGGTAGACAAAAAGAAATTGACAGTCATTTTGTAGCCTTGAGTATGATTCTTATGGTCGTTGTTATCTGTCATCAGTTTATGTGTACACCCTTCAGAAAACTGAAGCATCTGAGTATGCACCGAGAACTGTAAACCCCCTTTGGTATCTTTTTTGAAAAAATTCCTCTGCATTCCATATGGAAAATAAGGTCTCCAAGCTTGAGCTTTGAAGTTTCAGTTGTGGTGGCTTTTTTTCACGAGATGAGGTTACTAATCTCACACCCAACTTTCCCTCTTTACTGGGCTTATCACGGGCTAAAAGAGATTGAGGAGCGTGTCCGTTGGCCTCCAAAGCCTCAGGATGGTCGGGGGTGGGTGCCTTGCGCTGCGGGTTGGCCACCCCTCCGCACACCTCTTGAAATGCTCCCATATGACCAGGCGTCTTACATAGCCTCTCCTGAGGAAGTCCTACTTACTGCCTTCACGTGGCGGAGGTGTTTTTCACCAAAGTGAGAGGGCGAAGGCGGATGCCCGGCGCTCTTCACCGGGTTGACTGTCCATTGGATGACAGTCTAGAGGAGATGGCTAAACCCTGATTCCAAACCTCCAACGACTGGCGTATGAAGCTCAGTGGAGCTCACCGGCAGACGTATGGACAAAGGGCTTGTTGGATGTCCTGGATGTCTGGCCCCATTCAAAAAGGCGTATGAACCGAACTCCGGTCACCGGCTGCCAATGGATAGTGGACTCCCTACTCCACTCCTACTGCCTTGTAGGTCACACTTGGTTGTGTAAAGGCTAGAGCTGCACTCTCAAACAAAAGGCCGAGCGACTCTGGGGACATCACTCGTACCAAATTCCCATGAAACTTCATGAACTCTCGTTCATGAAGCCGGCTCATCCTCCCGTAGGAGATAGCCGAAGTAAAGTAAAGTAAAAGTAAGTCCGTTGGCTGGCAATCGAGCCCGGACCACTGAACCACCTTTAGCATTGACATACCATATTAGGTGCTTGCTGGCTAATGATTAGAATTTTGATTGTTTTGAGGGTTTCATCATGAACTGACATCAGTTAGAGAACCATTAGAAAACCTGGGAGTACTGGAAAGCTGTTTTATCTTAGTTCTGGACTCTTCATCAGTACGCACCCACGCTGGGTTTCGAACCCAGGACCTTCTGGTTTCAAGGCGAGCTAGCTCGTAGACCGTTAAGCCAGTGGGACCCGATCCAGTGGCCAGCCCATGAATTCTAACTTCTGCGAATTCATGACATGGCCCGACCACTTCTCAATGTCTTCTTCGATGAGTTACCGCCTCGCCTTCAACCTGCTGTACCTCACTGGTCACAGTCATATAGTAAGTACTGAAAACTCCATTTCGGTACCTTTCCTATTAAAATGTTTATTTAATTTCTTTCGTTCAGTAGTAAGAATGATGATATAATAGCTATATAATTAAGTGCTTTTTTCTTTCTAATCCATTCAGGTTGAAGTGCCAAATATGCCTAACCCATTGTTGAATTTTGATTTACTCATCAGTCCAGATCAAAATTTGCCTATTGTCTGTTTAGGCGTATCATCTACACCAGATCCACTAGTTTATAAATTGCATCTTGTGAATTTAAATGAAGACACAAACGCTTCATGGTATACAAATCCTTGTCGTTGTAAGTTAATCTCTCTTATCAAATGATTATTTTTCTTGCATGCTATTATTTTTATATACACAATGTTTTATTGGAAAATTACGTCAACATTGAAGAGTGCAGTGCTGCACATATTTATAAACCTCATTCAATAACTAACTATATGATGATACCACATACTTAACTCTGTGGATACCTGTAGCCTCTGCATATTTTGTAAACACCCGCAATTGTTTCTATAGATAATCTTGGAAGACATTTTGATGTCAGTCTTGAGACTGTTGATATCCTTTGTGATTACATATATAGTTGTCATCATTCCCCAGTCCTCTAGTCTATTTGAAGTACTTATTATTATTATTATTATGTACTGACTACGTACGTCCATTTCACATTTGAGGGTGAGTACTTTCTACAATTGGATGGCGTTGCTATAGAAAGTCCATTAAGACCATTATCGGTTGATGTGTGTATATGTCTTACGTTGAAAATCTGTGTGGCTATTCTATTGTTAAGCTGCCCTTTTAATAGAAGATGTGATTCGTCTACTGGATAGACTCAACTCTGTACAATGCACATGTAATTCTTACATGTGAAAAAGAAAGTTGCAACTAATTTGCATTTCTGTTCGTACTTTTGAGTCGTAGAGAGTATGATGGCTCAATAAAGCAGTCAATTTATAGAAAGCCTACTTGAACACTGGAATATTTAAATTTATTTAAGAGAGGTATGGTTGAGTGTTTATTCAATTCAAGAGAATTCACCGTATTTGTAAAGCTGATGCGATAGATGTTAACAATATATAATATTGACGGATACACACTTCTTGTCGAGAACTGATGTCCTTTGATGATTTTAAACCGCTGTGGTGGACAGCTAGTTTCAAATCCTACATTTCATTTCGTCCCAACGAAAAATGTTTACATAAAACTCCTTTACATCGAAGGAATAAATAGTAGGACATTAATCTATTGTGCTGTAGATGTTAATTGGTAAATAATGTTGTACAAGTAGATTGAGTGACGTAAGATAATTGAAAAGATTGAGTAGAGCACAACTAAAATCGGTAGTAGGTTAGGTTAATATCAGTGTCATAGCGGGTAGAAACGTAGTAGTGTGGAAGGAGAGAGCACAGCGGTTAGGACTCTCGCTGACCATGCACTTGGTCCGGGGTTCAATCGCCTGCCGAAGCACACTCGATATCTATGGTCGGCCTGCAAAATTTGGGCTACCGATATCCATGCTGAAAATGCCATACTTGTACTGAAAATACGGTGTGGCATTAAGCTGTAATCAAAATATAAAAATATATATCTATGGTCGGCCCGCAAAATTTGGGCTACCGATATCACATGCTGAATATCCCATACCTGTACCGAAAATACGGTATGAAATCAAGCTGCAATCAAAACATTCTTTAAAAAAATTAAAATTAAACATACCAACCGATTCACAATAGGATAACTCAGTGAAGCCTTTGAAATGGAGATAGGAGCAAGACAAGACTGCCTACTACCAACGATGACATTCCTGGTTATAGTGGACTGGAATGATGTTGTGGACCATAAGGGTGTTAGGATGCGTGTATGCTGGACTGACAAATACACCCTTGAAGATCTGTACTTCGAAGATATCTCGTGTCACACAAACTCGAAAATTTACAAGTGAAAATCAGGTTGGTAGTACAGGCAGAGAAGACACTGGTGATGAAGATAGCCGACAGTCATCATTAAGCAACAACCACCGTCATTGGGAGAAATCCACAGTTGTCCCTTTCACTTACCTGAACAGTATCATCTGAATTACAGACGGCACGAATGACAATGTCAAAGACAGTCAATATCATAAAAACAAGACAGTGGTGCATTACTGTTATATTCGTTCGGAGAAGGAATAGAAATAGAATTTCTAACACTAATGTCAAGTCAATGCTTCTGTATGGTTCAGAGACTTTGCGCTTTCGTTACCTCAAGTATTTTCAACAGGTTACTGCAAGCTTACATCAGTTAATATATTCACGTGAAAATAATGGACAGCTGGCCAGAAATGATACACATCAAGGAACCAATCAAAAATCTGTTGACCGACAAATATGCGTAAGAAAGTGGAGATGCCATCCAGCATAAACGGAAGAGACCTTTTAGTAACATCATGCGTCAATCCATTGGATGGAACACGAATGGGAAACGATGAATTAGGCGTCCGAGGGTAGCATGGAGGGATTCATGCAAGGAGAAAATGAAAAATTGTAGGCAGTCGTGGAGCCAGCTGAAAAATACTCTAGAGAACAGAATGATATGGGGATGTGCTCCTGAAGTTCTGTCTTTCACTTGGAACCTAAGGGAATAATAAAGTTGAAATCAACAATTGCAATCAAATGGCAACACCAACAAATAATATCACTACATATTTCCACAGTCTTTCTACTAACAAAGTTTGTTTCTTTATGAGCTCCGTTGTAGATGTCTTGTGCCTTTGGCAATTGACTTTCACCTACTGATTTGTATTTTCATTGTTCATTCACTGTTATTCATCCGTGTATTAAACTGTATTTTTACCAGACGTCAAATCATAGGCACAATATACAGACTAGCATGTAAAACTGTATGAAGTGGTTATGTCTTGCATATATATTTCTGCGTGAAGATTAAGTATAAGGAGCGATTCTCTTAACTATCTTTATTTCATCGGATAAATATCTCTTGGTATAGAAAACGATAAAAAACTATCACAGCGACATGACAAACTGACATTTAGCAATAATATTAACAGCTGTTTAATTATTTATTTAATGCATATGATATCAAAGTCTTCTGTGTTCCATTGTGGACACTTACGCTAGACGCTGCCTAACTATGGCTGATATGATTGATTCGATGGTTTTAATAGAAATACTTATGGCAATACGATACCAATAAAAAGCCTAAGTATGCTTGATATTCGTAGTTGAAATAAATGTGCTTTAGGTTTTCTTCTCCTCACACAACTTATATGTTTCCTGTGGTATACGTTGCATGGCGAACTGACTGTCTTTTTTCCACTGTGATGACTATTCGTTTTATTCGTATACACATTACCCTTGTTTTAGCAGTAGTAGTAGTAGTCACTGTAGCATGTGAAACGAAACTGAACATGTCTAGATAAAGATCATAAGAATTTATACTACCTGTAATAAAAGAATGAAAAGAAGGAAATCAATAAACTGATCTGTCTTCTCTCTCATGTTGATTACATTTATTAATATAGCAATTACAAGTCTGTTTGTCTTCCTGTTATCATCATCAAATATGAGATTTCAATATAGTGAAAATATTCATCCAGGTATTTAGAAAAAACATTGAAGAAAGAAACATCCTTTACGATAATTTCCTCTCCTGGCTCAACGATTATATATATATATATATATATATATATATATATATATATATATATATATATATATATAGTTTATATACGTAGAGTGTTCTAGAGTGATTGTCATTAGCAATATTAGTATTTTTAAATACTATTGATTTGTTAAGTAAGATCGATAAAATTACAGTTGAAGAAAGCAGCTTAAGTTTTATTAAGCATAAATATGTAATAGTAAATAGAATATCAAATAAAATTAAGGAAATTTCCACAGCAAATTGAGGATCCTTAAAACCTTGATGGCCAGGAGGGTAAGGACAGTGTCTGAACCAACTTCTTTTGGATACATAAGTTAGATTTCTTAATGTAGATCCCAACAGCCTATTAAGGTGAAGTTAAGATTAGTTGGTATGCGGTAGACGCCTTGTTAACATCAATCTTGTGTTCTCTATCCACAAGATGAGATAAAATAGAGCTATGAAGGGTTTTTTGTTTGCCCTTTACTTAACCACTCTAGATGGAGTGAAACGTCATACATATTGATTAATTTTTTTATGATAGTTGTCCTTAAATTCTAAACATTTACATCATACATATAAATCCTTTTGAGAGTGAGTGTGTATTCTTACGGCATCGGTAGCCTAGTAGAAGTGACTGTATTCGTTAAGGATCACAGGAAATGTGTCTGAACAAACAGTTGTTTATCCATTCAAATGTTCGTATATACGAGCCTTTCCCTATTCCAGTCGTGTCTACCAAGATTTTTTTTCTATCAGGTACCATCAGATATAAATACGATATCGGGAAGGGATTATTTCTCATGCTTCAGAAAAAGGCTTCAGCACTTCTATTCATTTGCGTTGGTGGCACAGCGGTAGAATGCTCTCCAGTCACTCACTCCTTTGCCTCGCTAAGCCAGTAATAAGACTGGTAAAGAGGGAAGGTTGGGCATGAGGCTTGCAACCCCATCCGGTAAAAATAAACACAACTGCTAACGAAACTTCAAGCCACCATTTGTTCCACTGGGAACACAAAGGAATAAGAAAAACTTCTATTTATCTAGACAACGGAAATCCAACCTTTTTTCCAGTTCAGTGGAAATTAATCTTAAACTGTCATTATGATTCTACCAATCTATCGTGCAAAGCGATGGGTTGAACTCACACTGAAGGGACCGTTGAGTGACATCACATGTCAAGCCCCCAAGTAGAATCCGAATGGAAACTATGAGTTTGACATGGGTCCGAAAATGATAAGGGAAGATCGTGTAGGCAGTCGTGGCGCAGACTGTACAGGACTACGGAGAACAAAGTGGCGGTGTGGTGTTGAAACCCTAGGTTCCAATCGGAACTCAAGAGAAAAAAAATAATAATATCATTGAAAAGGTTACAAATGAAAAGTAGACATTATTGCAATCGACGAAACAAATTCCTACTGTCGATATGTTGATGACGTATTTATAGTGTGCAACAATGAAAGTCATGCTTCACACTTACTCGGATTATTCAATGATGCACACAGCAATATTGAGTTTACTATGGAACATGAAAGTGACGGAAAGTTTCACTTCCTCGACATTGCCATGGAAAGCCTAGAAGACGGTAGTCTTCAAAAGTCAATTTATCGAAAGCCTACATGGAAAGGACAATACTTACATTTCAATAGCTTTTGTCCAAATAGCTTTAAACGTGGTCTAGTCAAGACTCTGTACTATAGAGCGAGAAGAATATGCTCTATAGAGAAATTAGAGGAACAATTTGAGTTTCTTGAAAAGATATTGGAGAGCAATGGGTGCCCTCAAAGGTTCATCAACAAGTATGGAAGATCTGAAGTCAAAAATGTAAAACAAATCACATTAGGAAAAAAGCCAATCTACTTTCAGCTTGATTATAAAGGTGAAAACATAACAGCGATGATCAACAGAAGGCTGAGTACATCACTAGCTATAGCTTATCCTGCAGCTAAGCTCGTTCCCGTCTATCAAACAACTTGCTCTTTGGTGCAATCAAAAAATCGATAGATATCCTTCTCATGTCAACTCCAACTGTATATACAAATTTACATGTATTTGCGGGAGCAGTTACATTGGAAGGACAGAAAGAAGGGCATATCTACGATTTTCTGAACATGTACTAAAACGCTTACGTCTAAAGGGAACAAATTCTTTAAACAGTGCCATCGCCAGGCATCTCCTCGACACGGGTCATGAGGTGGAAATCGAGAAATCCTTTAAAATTATCAATAGACAAAGGATCCCCATTCTCCTCAAGTTTGCCGAAGCAATTTCTATCAAACGCTTCAAACCAGATTTATGTGTTCAGAAAGAAGCAGTTATTAGTCTTTCCTTGCCATGGTAACTGGATGTCTTTATTCTCTACTCTGATTACGTAATCTTTGTCTTTAACCTCACCCCTCTTTTTTATAATCTGCAATATTACTTGTCTCTTGTTTCTATGACGTGATTTGAACTCAGTACATCGTTACCAAATTTATTAGTTACTCATCATCTCACTCACCTCTCGTCTTTATTACGTAACTCCTTTACCATTGTATGCATACATTTATTTTGACTTGAACTGCCTGTGTAAAAACTATAATAAAATTTAGACTATGGGTTTAGTAGGGACTTGGATTCAGTGTTACTACAAATTTTGTCATAATTCAACATCAGTTAGAGATTTGTTGAAAACCAGAAAGTACTGGATAGTTGTTTCGTCGCAGTCTAGGACTCCTCATCAGCGCACACCCATGATTCCAACAAGGATCGACCCTGAGTCGTCCAAGTTTCCTATTGATTACCAAACTGATGTCGCTTCGTGACAAAGTGTTTATTAAATTTTCTCATATGTTTGTGATTTCAACACGTAGAATTTCGATTACAAGTAACGTTTTATTGCTTGTAGCTGATTGTCCTTTTGACTCATTTATACACATGTATCTGGTTTATTTCAAGTAGTATAGTTTAACTTTCTTTAGAATTAGCAATTTCTGATTAACTTTCACCCATGTTGATTTTGTTTTCTGGAAAAAAAAACTATTACAAATTCTTACGGATCAAGCTGTCGTTATTTATTTACAATATATATTCAACATACTTTCATATTTTATTTGCTTACCGCTTTTCTTATTTTGTATTTGCTTTTCACAAATTATTAGCTACTTTTATGATTGCCATTATTGTCAGATGAGACTACTCGTGTGTGTGTGTGTATGTATGTCCTATAATATATATACTTATGCATATATATATAACTAGTCTATGAATTACATCCATCATAACTTCAACAATTATCGCTTAGTCTGTATTGATTGAATTCTGTTCTGCCTTTGATGAATATGCATGTGTCTGTATGTTGTCTGTATGTGTGCACACGTGATGAATGCATATTTCACTCGTGTACATGTGTTTACACTCGCTAGTAGTATTATGTATTCAACTGATTTGTGCAGTTGAATGTAGCCAGATTCAGTCAGTTAGTATACTGTTGTAGGTCATATCATTAAGTTTCTTTTTTGCCAACAATAATCAAAAATATTCATTACAATAATAATAAAAAATAATCAGGACAACGGTACACTGTAATGGTTGGTTATTGCTATTATTATGACACTGATTGCGAACATTCTTTCGCTTCATAAATCGTGATCTATTCAAATTGTTATAAAGTGTTGATGTTAATATTTATTATTATTATTCCCTTGGGTTCCAAGAGGAACATAGAACTTCAACATCACACCTCCATTTCATCCTGTTTGCTGTAGTCATCTCTAGCTGGCTCCACGACTGCTCATCTTCCCTCATCTCCTCCATGTCATCCTCGGACCCAACCTTTTACATTTTCAATTTCTAGTCATTTATGTTAAGTCATCCAACCTATTTGCTCAATTTCAGTTCGAATTTAAATGGCATTATTCTCTACCCCACTTCTACCTCTGTTGCTACCCTGACCTAAGTTGAAACATTTTAGTCAATTTGCAATTAATAGTGTTCTCTGAGCTGGTTGGTTTAGTTGCAAAGCTTTCGTCGTCCTTCTGGACAACATCTTCATCCACCTGAGCTACAAATCTCTATTATTTTAGTCAGTTATATTACGTCATCTAACTTACTAACTCAATCTTACTTTAGTTGCTGTATAATTAACCTTGTTTCTATATTAGATCATTCTTGTATTACCTGATCAATTATATAAACTTGACAAACCTCATGTACACACACACACACACACACAAATAATTTTCAATTAGTATCCTACCCGAGATCCTGGCTCGCGATGTTACTTGACGGTCTTCCCAGTGCTTTGCTGAAGCAATTGCTATCAGACGACTTAAACCAAATCTATGTACTCAGAAAGAGACGGTGGTGAATCTTGCACTGCCTTGGTGAGAAAATATATACAACAGCTTGTTTGTTTTTGTTTCCAAGCCTAATTGCCTAATTATTCTATAAATATTTATAAACTGTCAAATATTGATCACAATTCATTTGAATTATTCTATAAATAGTCAGTTGTTTGTAACTAGTTAAATCATTCCGGACTAATGTTACTTTTACTTCCTACCAATTACTCCATGTGATCGTGGAAAAGTATGTTCAAATCTTCAATGTAATGTAATTTATATTTTTCATCGTTCAGGTTGTAACCAGTTGAGAAGAATCCTCGAAATAATAAAAGATGAGCTCACATTATCCTGGTACAATAGTTGTTCTTGCTTTGTTCAAATCTCCATTTACTTGGGTATATTTCTGGGTTATGTGTTCTTGAATGGTTCTTTGTCAGACTTCCTTGTTGCTAATCTCTTCTGACCATCTGATCTTCGGTATCTAGCCGATGAAGCCATCTGTTGATAAAAGTCTTAAGTTTGTCTGAAATGGCTTTAGTGATGCATCAAGTCTGTGAGACATATAGGATCACTAACTTGACATTGCTATTGATTATCTCAATCTTATTCTTTATGCTGATTGCAGTAGATTGGCAGACTGATTTCACAGTAAATGAAAGTCTGTCCTAAGTTTCTGATCCTGGTCGGCGCTTACATCTTTATCCATACTGCCTGTAGTTGAAAAGATATTGCCTAAATAAGTGAAAGGAGCGACTTTCTTCAAAATTGATAGTGATTAGGGTTGCTCATAGTTGTTAAATCAAATTTTTCAAAAAGCACAATGGATTGTATCGAAAAAGCAATTTAGAAGTATAGATCTATTCGAAATTACAACAGAAATTGTGGTATTCATATTCAAATAGTTGTGTAATTTTGTCATTCAGTATCTTCTGCATGTATGTTGACATAGGTTTGTATATATTTATCAGCGTTTGTGTTTACGTTTGCAATAAACTAATTTCCTATTTATAAGCTTGTTTGTCGTATATTTTAGGGTATAATTAGCTGTTTTGACTAATCGTAACTAGATAATAACTGGTGCGTCCTCGGTGGCACAGCGGTAGAATGAATGCTCACCGACAACGCATGTGGCCCGGCCGATGCACTCCTCTACCCCCTCTAAGCCAGTAATAAGGCTGGTAAAGAGGGAAGGTTGGGCATGAGGCTACCAACCCCATCCAGTAAAAATAAGCGCCACTGCTACCGAAACTTTAAGCCACCAGCTTGAAGCCTTATGTTCCACTGGAAATGTGAAGGAATAAAAAAGAGATAATATTTGCGATTGTAGTGTTAGAGTTTGTTTCATTCAAATAATTATTGTCAGGTATATATAGTCAGTAACCGACTCTGATAGTGCTCATTCATGAATTCACTAATTATCCGTACCCAAGGCCTTCAGATTGCCAGCCGATCACGCATGTTTACCACTTAGCTAATCGGTTGAGAACCAATGTCACATAAATTCTCTTTCCTGTTAATTCATCATATAATCACTACTGCTTCAGTTTAAGTAATTCTTCGTAACTGGTGTCAGTTTGTGATGTGACGCATATTGTTTAATATTAATAGACTGTATATAAATCTAACTTTTGAAAACAATTAACCCACTGCTAATCATTTTCTGTTTTCTCAATTCCTAGTCGATTTCTTATTTCTGTACATTTGAAAGTAATCTACATTGTGAATGGAGATTATGATACACACGTTGATTAGACATTTTTCAGTCACTTCTTATCTTCTAGATTAATTCACTTATTCACATCTAGTTTGATATTAAGAGTAATATATCTGATAATCTGATATTATTCCATTATAGATAAAATTTTATTTTGATAAATCACACAGTGTCATACAGGAATATTAACTGATGACGTTTCGAGTACAAACTATTGCTGCTCATAATCATATCAAGTCACTCACACAACTTTTTTTCTTTCATTTATATACATGTGTGGAACTGATTAGACATTTGAATGAAAATCAATATAGGATAATGTACATTCAGAAATAATAATATGAGTGTTATTGATCAGATACAATCAGATGGGAAATAAGACGAGTGTTTTTATAGTCAGAATGTTATGATGTACGTGAATTGAAATAGAATTTTAAGATTATTTATTATCCTCCTCTGATTTGACTGGCAATGATATCTTCCATATCTCTGGTATTCGCATTGAGCTATTTTTGTTGCATGTGTTGGGTGTAGACTCGATGAACCAGGATTCAGTAGTCAATCTCTCTCTCCACCTCCCTATATTACTTCTTAGAATCTTAACCCTCTCCCACCTTATTGTGTGATTGTGTGTTTATGCCCGCAGTGCGATTGCTGAGCTTTTTTCTAAATTACTTATCTTCTCTGGGTCAACCATTCTTACCTCAGCTAAATTCTTATGTTCCGACAATCTGACTACCCCTGACCTACTAGTTTGACCTATCCAGTTGAATTAACTCACAGTCATTGCAAGATATTTTGTAAATTATATTATTTTGTTTAATTAGGTTCACCGGGTCTTTTAGCCTACAGAGCTTGTCTCTGAGTGAGTTTGTAGGTTTAAATGCCACCCTAATTCCTGCTTTATTGAGAATCCTACTTAGGGCCTCAGATGTCCCTTCCTTATATGGTATAACAGTAGATGCCGTATATTCTCTTTTATTTTATGTTATCATTATTAGTTTCACCATTATTTTCATCTCGCTTTTGTCCTTTTACGATATTCCTAATGAATTTTATGGGATAGTTATTCAACACCTAAACGACAAAATGAAACAGATGGAAGAGGCGTTGGTCCAAATTCATCACTCACTGGTTGCAAGTCGAGTGCCTAGATCGCATAAGCCACAGCTCTAGATAAGTTTTTTGTTTGCTATAACACAACATTTGACAGGTATTTTATACCCAGCTTTTTAGTAACACTCCAATCCGTCTATATACTTACCTTTTTACATTTTGCCCTATCTCATGGTTGCTGGCATGATAGTACTTGAAGCATCACCAACTTACGTACCTACAAGTTTGTTTTGAGTACTGATCCGGATTCACTGAAACTTCATAGACCCGAGCATACAATAACAACCAGTTGTACTGCCCACACTTTATTTTTCTGCAATTCTTTTGTTAACCGATACATCTGTTCCGTTGTAATGCATATGTAATGTAATGTAAACCATACTTTTTTTTCTCACACGTAGCTGAATGATTTTCTTCTCCTCTTTTGTTTTTATTATAGCTGAAGATAAACTACAAGTGATTAAGGTTGTACAGTTGGATACACGTTCATTATTGATTTGCTTCCCAAGTAAGTCAGTTTATGATTATTATTTTTTTTATTTTGTAAGCCGACATGTCTAAATGTCTTCAACAATTTTTCTAAAGCCTTTTATATTTATATTTTTATAGTAAAGAGGTATTAATAATAATAATACCTAATGATTTCTCTTTAAAAAAATGTTGAATTCTCATTGACATTCCACCACAGATATTTGCGCTCTATCTACCGTGTTAAGTGGTAAAATATGGTGAGGTTAGTCGTAGAGTATTCGCTAAGAAGGGCAAGTCGGTAGGTCACGTGAAGTTAACATGGCTAGGATACGTGTTATTACTCATACTTAGCCACCGCCTTTCTGGATTAGCAATGTTGGTTAACAAAGGATTAGGTTGGAAAATGGTTTGAGGTGATCATACCAAAACCTGTCATCAGTCTATGAAGTGTTTGACTGTTGGTTTGTTCCACGAAGGGTGGTGCAGACTACCTGTGTGGGGTCCTCGAGGTGCTAAGACCAAATGTCTGGAGATGATATGGCTCAAAATTGCCCTCAGTGACGCAGACGCATTCTTTGTGATCTCCCATATTTACTAAGCCGTCATGTTTTGCTATGTCACTATTCTTCCTCCTTTATGTATTGTGCTAAATGTAGTTCGTTTGTACCTCTTCTTTTCTCTCTTTTGTCTACCTTTGTGTGCTACATGGAGTAGGGCAACTTGAACTGGCCAAAAAATGGTTGTAATACACGTGAATTTCTCGTGCTGAATACAGCAGCATTTAACTACTGGTTTCTGTCAATAGGCCGTTTTCGTTTACATATATTTGTTTCATACATTTGGTTCCCTTGATAAATTTCGATAGAGAAAGGAAGACGAATTTCACAGTATAAAATGATATTATTCTATGTCACAGGTTCTCATCAAAATTAAAATGGTTATATAGATGATAACAACATACTTTATTTTTTAAGTGGTAGTAGAGAAGAAATACTATATAATTGACGCATCCAAAATGTAAGTATTACAATTTCTAGTTTAGGCGTATAAATTGATGATGAAAATTTAAACTAAAAATGTAACGCTTACATTTTGGATGCGTCAGTTCTATAGTATTTCTTCTCTACTACCAATTAAACAATAAAGTATGCTATTGTCATCTATATAACCATTGTAATTTCATATAGTTTGCAGCTGATGATAACCTGGGAAACAGAATTATTATTATTTCCTTTAATTCTTAGAGGAACATAGGACTTCAGCCGCGTGTCTCCATTGCGTTCGGTTCTCTGCTAGTCTTCACATGACCTCCTCCAAGTCACCCTTGCACTGACGACCAACTCGCCGCTTCCCTTTCGGGTTCCACTCGAGCGATAGTCTGGCGTGTGATGTCACTTGATGGTTTCCTCAGAGTATGGCCAATCCACCTTCATTTCTTCCTGCCTATTTGTTTCACAATCGGTTCCTGCTGGGTTGGTTCGCTCCCAAAGATCTCTGTTGCTGATCTTTTCTGGCTATCTGATCTTGAGTACTGAGCGAAGACAGATGTTAATGAAGGTCTGTAGTTTGTTTGAGGTGCTCTTTATGATGCGCTGGCCAAGTCTCTAACCCCCAAAGTAGCACTGACTTCACATTGGAGTTGAAACAGAATGATATCATTTTATACTGTAAATTTCGTCTTCCTTTCTTTATCGAAATATATTTATTTATTAATTACTAGGATACTATTTCATGTAATCTTAATATATTGTTAAAACATCCCAGATCAGAGCCTCAGTGATTCGTGTGTTGTTCGTGTTTGGAGGGTCGACTTTTACAGTACATATATGTTAACTTTTTTCGAGGCTACTTTTGTACAGACTGTCAAGTGTTCATTAGCCGTTACGTTTTCCTACCATCACTAACATTTAATATTTTGTATAATATGAATGTGTATGTGTTTTATTTGGTTTATTCATACAATGTCTAGTGTTTAATTGCATTAAAGTATGATTAAAAAAACAACAAAACAACATGTGAATTAGTATACTGTGTTATTATCTAATCAAAATTGATCATCTTATTCATTCAATGATGTGTTTCTCTGTGCTATATTGCCTACATGTGTGCATAAATTATACTCCACTTTTAATATAAAATTTAGCTCATGCTACAATGGTCAATATGAACGGACGTGTGCTAGTAAGTAGAGATGGTCGTATAGCCAAATTTCCATTCGATACAACAGTTGACTCTATTGGTACGTCGTCATGTATGCTTAATGTAAACCAGTTTCTTTTTTATCTTTATATTTAACTTTTGTTATAATAATAATAGTAATTGAATTAAAGTAAAATCGTTAGAATGTTAATATCCCTTTGATTGCAAGTGGTTTCACAAACTCCTTGATATTGCAGTATTGGATCCCATAATGTATTGTAAATTTTTGGGGATGAAACGAATACTGCGGTCACTTTCTACCTAGGTAGAATTTTTACCTTACAGCTTATATGCTGTGATGCGACAAATACAACTATTGTGATGTACATTCTACAAATGTGTTTCAAACCACAAAGTATTACCCTTTAGCATAGAATGGAAAACCTACTTTCGAATTATGTACACACTCTCGAAATCCTTTAAGACTTCTCTGTATTATTCGTTAAGTATCCTGTCAACCTTTGAATATTATCAAGTCCTTGCTTGGCTATCTGGAGGTATTATTTGCGTTCTATCCCCCGCGTTATGCGGTATAATATGTTAAGTCATATTAATAAAGATAGATGCAGTGTTAGATAAGAAGGGCGAGTTAATAGACGTGGTTGTGAAGCTGCATCGATTGAGATGGCTAGCACATGTATTACTAAGCCCTCTTTTTACTCTTCAAGTAATGTTAGCTGACATAGGATTAAGTTGGAAAAGAGTTAAAGACGGTGGAATCAAAACCTGACATTAATCCATGAAGGCTTCGACTGTTGGTTTGAGCTAAGTAGGGAAGTGTAAACTGTCCGGTTGGGGACTTTAGTATTTGCTAAGAACAAAATGGCTTGAGACTTTTGTGGATATGGCACAGCTGTATTCACTCTTTGTAAGCTGCCAGGCTCATTCAGTTGTCATATATTTCCATGTAGTTATTCTTTGTTTCTCCTGTACATTCCTACACCTTACAGTTGCCTTGAATTTATTTTTCCTTACGTTTGTGTGCTGTATGGTGTGTGTGACAACTTAAACTGCTGCACTTCTGTGCAAAGTCCTGTGGTCAAACTCAGTCAGTTAGCCAGTGTCTGCAAGCATGATAAATATGGAGTGTAACTTCTAGACATCTTATTCAGAAACTCTAAAACAACAATAAAATTATGAAAGTGTTTAATAAACTTGATGTATACTGTTTTGAATATTCTAATTAGCCTATGTAGTCGAGTCTACCACAGAGTAAAATGAAGATTGTAATAGTTTGTAAAAATATTCACCTGTGGTTGAATGACAATACATTGCATGATTGAAAATCGTTAGATCTGATGGGCTCAAATTCCATTTCATGAGTGTCATTTATGTTTCTTCAGCTAATGTAAAAACTGTATGCATCACCACCTGGTTTTCTTTCTAATCAGCTTAATTTCTTCTTACCCCTGAGGTATGAGATCTGTTTATTCGACTAGTTCATTTCTAATTGATTAAAAATGCCTATTAAAATTTTCCAAAGAATGGTTACTGAGCAAGGAATATTCTTTTCGATAATGCCTTCTTCATCAGCTTCTATAGTTATGTATACATAACAGTCAGTGAATTAGTGCTATTAACAGCATGAATGATCTTTAAATAACATCGAATCACTAATGGTAATATCAATGAATTACAGTCCGATAGCATCAACACAGTAATACACACTGAATATCAGAGAAATTAGGAAAGATAATAATTCAAATTCATGAATTTATAGTCTCCACTGAAGACTGGCCAGGGCAGTAGTAGTGACTGGACTTGCTACTTTTGCACACAGAGCACTGGTTGTTTCACGCGAATCTCGGTAGCCTCGGCTGTTTGGAGTATGTGGTACCTCGATATTTTTGGCAATTTAGTTGGTACCGGATAGGTGATAGAGAAAGAGTTTTCACTTTACAGACAAATGGATCGAGTGGCGATGGGTTCGCTATTGGGTCTCATTTTGGCAGATTTCCTTCTAAGTAAACTAGAAATGGAAAATGATTCCAATAGGAACACAATAGTATTATTCAATTCAATGAAAATCACGTGAGAAGAGGAATCCCAAAATAGAATTATCTTCCTAGATGTCTTCCTTTCAGGAAAACCAGATGGTAGTATTAAGAGGAATTTGCGTAGGAAAAGCACATGGGCGTGACAATATACACATTTTCATAATTTCGTTCCTCTCCAGCACAAAAAAATTTAGTCATGACCGCCCCCCCCCCAGTTACAGGGTTGGAGCTATATCCTCAGAAGAGTTAAATGAAGGTTAACTAAGGGTTGTATATGATACCTTGATTGAAAATAGCTATCTAGAGAAATTCATCAGGAAATATATCAAAGTTGGAAAGGACTACTTACTATCCACAAACAAGAAGCCTTTATACATACGACTGCAATTCAAGGGCGATATACCTAGCGAAATAATTATGAAGAAGTTAAGAAAGTCAGTTAAAAGAACTTTTAATGCTGACAAAATACAAGTCTTGTTTTCTACACGACCGGTGATGACTCCCCAATTGAAAGATGAAGTACGCAGACTAGCCACTTCGAATTGCGTCTATCAATTTGACTGCCCTTGTGGAGAGTGTTATATTGGCCGTTTCTCTGGGAACTTGATTTTTCGTGCTCACTCGGGAACATCTACCAGTGTGGTGTAAAAAAGGTGTAGTGAGTGGCATCAGTAGCTGGATATTAGAACACCTGGTCCAAAATGGCCACAAAGCTAATATTGAAAAGTCCTTCTCCATCATCTATCGGGTACCGAATAAATTGCCGAAAACATCCATGTATCTCATACTCCAAACAGCAGAGGCCATTTGCGATTCGCGTGAAACAACCAGTGCACTGTGTGCAGAAGAAGCAAATCCAGCCAGTACTACTATTGTCCTGGCCGTCCTTCAGTGGAGACTGTAAATTCATGAATTTGAATTACTATCTTTCCTAATTTCTCTGATATTCAATGTGTATTATACTAGTTGATGCTATCGGACTGTAATTCATTGATATTACCATTAGTGATTCGATGTTATTTAAACATCATTCACGCTGTTAATAACACTAATTCATTGACTATTATGTATATATAACTGTAGAAGCTGATGGTGAAGAAGGCATTATCGAAAAGAATATTCTTTGTTCAGTAACCATTCTTTTGATAATTCACTTTATGTCTGCTATTCTATAGAAATAATACCGACAACTTTTTTTCTGATATTCAAAGTAGATTAATGAAATTACTATCCACTTTTTTTATTATAGCCATTTCATTGACTGGCTTTGTTTTATCGTTTGTATAAAACTTCCACATGACTGATGATAACTAAAAACAGGTCTACAAAATCAAGATTATTACGGATAATCAATAACGTAATAGTGAGACTGTAAAATCTTACTATGTTCGTTGTAAAAGTGTATGGCATTAAAATGAACTATGGGTTGTGTATAGTTCATCTTGCTGGAAGCCGTTGCTTCTTAATGCGTCCAACGATATGTTTAAATCAGTCAATTCCTTCTGTACATTTTCAAATACACTATATTTTAGCAGAGTCCCAAGTTCGTTCATTCATGTCACACTTCATTAGGATTATTTTACGATAACTTTCTTTATATAGAGCTCAATAATATTCTCTTTTACGACTTCGATTTCCCATTTTTGATTTTTTCAACCTCTCTCTCTCTCTCTACCCATAGTTCGACTGCCTGATAGCGTACTGGCTTTCCATACTCATGGCTTAAGAGGAATAGATTTCGCTGGCAGGGTAAGTATTCTTGATCTTAAAAGAATTTTAATACATTATATGATGAATACAAATTATTCGTGTCGATTTGAAATTCCGCCAGAAATTATTTGTTGAAACATCACTACTATCACCTTGGTTACATGTATATCTAATATTTTGGGGACTTTTCCTGTATCTAACCTTCTGTAGACAAACATTTCAAACTTTACTAAAGTATCACGTCTCATGCCTACCGCACACATGAAACCGTGTGTAGAAACGTAATATAACTTATTGCTTTGTCAACTTTCCATTTACACGAAGCTGTTTGTGCTAGTTACTAAAGATATAAGGAGATCCGCACAGTTCTCACTCGTTTGAAATAATTATATACTTCACATTTCAAATTACCATATTTGTTAATATAAACAGTCATATCAGTCAAGTGTTTCTTTACTTGAACGGTGAACTTCAAAATTGTATTCATTTGATGGAGGCAGTGTAACATGAATGTCAAGGTTTTATTGGAAACGGACATTCTCTGTCGACTGCCTGTTGTTTTTATAGAGAAGCTTTACTGGGTTTTTTTCTCTGCTTTGAAATCACCAAAACTAAATCCTTTATCACACTTCATGCTCTTAGATACTAACATATACATACGTACATTTTCCTCCAGCTACATTCATCAACTCCATATGTCTTGAACAAAACTACTTTAGTAACCATCCCCTTACTCCCATCAAAAATGGGAATACTGTAGTTAGTTGTTAAGATTTAAACTACCATTCTTTTTTGCTTATCATCGTATTTTCTGTCTAACAGAGTACACCAGATGAGCTATGATAAATGCATTAAAGAGTTAAAGAAGAATGTAGTGTAGTGTGATGAAGGGGAATGCGGACCGAATTTTTCTAAGCATACAACCCAATAGCGTATAGTGTTCGAACAAGGTCTTGTTATTTTAAATCAAGTTTTAATAAAATCCCAAATTTCAATTCTACTCATTTATCTAACAAAGTAGTATCACGGAATTCCTGTTGTATTGCATAACCTGAAAAAAGTCACCATGAAATATACTAATGCTTTTGTATCTCTCTACATATTCATTCTTTCTTTTTCTTCTAGACTACACAAGATATTGATGACGATAAACACGTTTACCGACTTCTTGGAAGTGATCGGTAAGTCTATTGTTTGCAAGCATACTAAGCATTAAATTGCTTTTATGGTGAAACTCTTATAACTTCACAAACACTAATTATAGCATTACTGTACTCCAAAGTGGACGTGCAAAATAAAGTTTCATATTTAAGAGGTTTTCATCCCTGTGTTGATCGCAGTCAAACATCTCTCTCTATAGACCAAAGCGCCACATTCAATGCTAGTAATTAAATGTTTTTAAGTATACAGTTTGAATACCAACCTTTAAAATCCTGGTAAGACATGGTGCTTCTTGTTAATTATAGTGTGTAATACTTTACGAAGTGAAGATAAATTTTATCCTTGAATATTATCCACTTTCTAATATCAACCATTCACTGCTTCTTTGTCTTGACTTATTTTTTATCCATCCAGAAACATCGTTGTTGAAAGCAGACCAAGTGATGATCCAATGTCTAACTCAAACCTTCTCATTCTTGTTGGACATGAAGACTCAACGTGATCCACAGTATTTAGTGTCACAACTTCAAAGAATCTGTATTTTTAGATATGAATTATTTATACTCGTGAATATGGCGTTTAAAACAACTAGCTATCATTTCTTTACCATGGTCAGCTGACAAATAATGAACTGAAATATCCTCCGTTGAATATATTAGCAGTCGGTTCGTTTTTATAATTTGCAATACTTCTAATGATATTTATTACAAACACAGAAATGCACACGATTTGACGACGTTTTGAGGGGAAAGCGAACCCTTTCTGACTGATTTAATAATGCTTATTTCGTTTATTACTTTATTTTGTGTTTAATTTTAATTTATTTCTTTGTTCTTTCTTTAAAATATCTTCAGTGTTGATTACTTTTGTCAATCATAACTTGTGGAAACTTGTACAGCCCCTGCCTTAAAAGTGTGTATTTTCGATCAACACTTTACTCACTTATACTCGAATTCATTCAACTTATAACTTGTGCTTTCAGAAACTAATAATGAGCCTTGTTTCTGCAACTAAATTTATCTTATTTCTATGTATGTGAGACAGATTTTAAATACTCTTCAAAGTTACAGTAACCGTTGCCCAGCCAGTTAAACGTAATACTGGTGATTCAGTTAGCAAGAGGATTTAGCTTGGAACAATCCTGACTAACATTATAATAATCGAATATAGTGAAGCAGAAATAGTCTAGGGATATATGTAGAAGGGGACATAGTTCGAAGTAAATTACTGCAAAGTATGATAACAAGTTAAAAACTGACATAATCAATGAAGACAGTATATTAACCTGAGTTTTGTATTCATATCAATTTCATCAATAGATCGAACACTCATCATTCAAGCCACAAGCTTAATTTCTACATTTTCATGCTATTTTACGTATCAAGTGAAGTATATGCCAATCATGCTCTTGTCACTATAACTTAAAAACGACCTTTTTCCAAAATTGCATATTTCACATTGGAGCTATTTGAAGTGTATAAATCCTCTTCATGGAATCACGAAAACCTCCATAACGTCGCCTATCTAAATCATCTTAAATGTGCTTTTCCATTCATAAAATGCATGAAGAAAGCATTGTGTACTTGGCGCTTTCGGAGTATATAGAGCATGTTACGGACAATAAATAGACGTAAATATGTGGGTAACTCTGTAGTAGATAAGATCATGTAACCTCTTTTTGTTAGCCTGTAATAACGGAAAAGGGGAATAGTTAATTAGTTCACTGGTATATCCTTCCAGTTCAAGGTAAATGTACTTACCAAACGGTTCTATTTTTTACGTTTCAATAATGAAAATTCAAATACTTAAAGAGACAACGTGGTTTAGTAGCTGTAGCACTTAATTTTCAACCAGTGACCTGGATTACAGCTTTACCTACATCAGCTTAGGGTTTTCTAATAAATTTAGTTTATAGTCTGGTATGTAAGCCTCTCACGAGTATCTAAATTCTAACTAAATTAAAACACATATGCCCTATCTCGCCGGAATTCTTAGGGGTCTCAAACTTTTATAAGTTTAAGGACGCAGATGAAAAGCGTACGTAGCGACACAAATTCCACAATAACAGAATCTCACACACGCAGTGACTGAATGTATGTTCAGCTAGTACGTATTATGTATAAAAGAAGCTTTAAGATTCGAACAGTCATATTAGAGTACAATCTGGTCAAGACATTTATATTCCGCCGTATCCACTAGTAGGAAACTACCGTAATTTACTATCGTACCAGTCTCTGATGATTAAAAAAGTATAAACAACCATAGGACGAAATCCTGTGGACCAGTAAAATATTTATCATTATACCAAGTTAATTCAACATCGATACATTCTAAATACCATATTAAGGTCATCCTATATGTTGAAGACCACGAAGAGAGATTAGGTACATGCATCCCAAAGGTAACTAACGTAGGATAAATATTAATCCCATTTCCCCTACTTCAGCATGTGCAACTATGTAGCAATAGCCCAAGCCATCACAACTTAGTGAATCAAAGTATGTCGTTTAACAGAATTGGGTCAATACTTTGATGGGAGTCTGAGTAAATGAATTTCTGCCAAACGTCCTGGCGCTAATCCACATTTATTAGCATTATATTAGATCTCTTGATAATACTAACTAAAACTACTTGCAGTCACTGCGTATGCCTAAGTGTCAACAAATCACACCGGGTTCATATTGCTTAGGACTGAAAGCAATAAGTCAGTACCTAATGGGGAATTCACGGGGTTACTTAGTAGTAGGAATCCTTTGTTTTTATAAACCCGTGGCGGAATTCGTCATTCTCGAATAACACCAGTCTTGAGTTGGAACAGAAAAACAATCCAAGCAGATGTTAAGACTCAAACTAGAATAGCAAATGCAGAAATTGCACCCGTGCACTCGGTCAACATATAAATGTAATTCGAATCAATGCTATAAATGTGAAAATATGTACTAATACTGACCAGCTGTAAAATAAGGTGAGATACACGCATGATTAGAGGTCCTTCACTTTGACAGACATTAAGACGATAGAGTGACACCGTGTGTTACATCAAATAAACTTCCCTAGTATAGAAGTTAATTTGCCCAACTTTCTGTGAAAGCGACAATGCGGCTACATTCATGAAGGTGCAGTGTTTATTTTTTGAGAACCACTACACAGCCTTGTATAAAATTATTGCTCAAGTTAACTGAGATTGTTCTTGAACTCCCTTAATATATATTCCACTCTGCTACTTCAGAGTTCAGCAATGGTAAACCTAGCACTTGTGACTATAGTTACTTGACTTACGTAATGCTCTTCACTTTTTGCAGTGGGATTCTCGCGGAATATTTATTTCATAAAAGTGAAGCAACTACGTCCGGTGCTTTGTGTAGTTGGACTGATAGCCACATTTTTACCACATCAAAATTACTGAAACTTTCCAAAATCGCAACCGCAAAGTATTCTAATACAATTCGGTTATCGTCTCAATTAGTACATATCAAAAGCAAGCACTTCCCCAGAGACTAGAGTTAATCTGAGTGAAATCATTTAGAAACGCAAAAGAAAACAATTACAATTATGTCAATGTAATTATAATGGCAATGACAATCATTATAGTTGGAGTTGACTTCGAGAAGTGATATATGAACGGAGGTAAAAATAAAATGCAGGCGTATCTATTTTCGAATATCAAAACTATGATATTGCAATTGGGAAATCTTCTTTTCATCTTTGAATTCACATCTCTCAATGTGAGACTTCGGACTTCCAACTTCACGCAGCCAGCGTTTACTAATCAGTTTGACTGAGGATAGATGAATCGTGAACCTACAATGCATCTGCCTTCTCGGTGGGACCTTGGAATTCACCCACCACTGTCCCTTTGTCCGTATTCATAACCCAACCAACAAGTCCATTCTGTTTCGCGAACTCTGAAGCATGCTAAATACATGTGTTATTTTCAGAAACGACAAACCTTCCGGAAGAAGACTCCTATTTAACAATTACCAGTTTAGATATTGCCTACCTTGAACTTTACCGTAAACCTCAAAAGAACAACCCACCAAGTTACCCGCCATTTATATAGGCCGCTAAGTCTAAGGAAACGGGAAATTCAATGCTCAACATGTCCGTGCTGTGGTTGCATAAGCCTGGTGATTTTTCGGTCATCTTTTCTTCATGTAAAATAGTGGTTTCAGTTCTTAGGCGTATTATTTCCCAGAATATCTATTCACTCACGTAATGTATGACGCCAGAGCAGAGTTAATCTAAGTAGAATAAAACTCAACCCTACACTTACTACCATTGCAAGAAAGGCGAATTCAATTCTTAAAGTCAATGAGTAACATCCTTACTAGAAATTCTGACAGAAAAGTTACAAGACAGTATGGAAGTTAACCTTTTTCTATCATACAAATTCAACAAGCTGTTTCATAATGTGAATGGCGATTAAAGACAATGTTCGGAACGGTATATTCTTTCAACTTGTTTTTGGTTAGTATACTCCTTATAAGCAGAATGCTGATTAGAAGCCATATGTTTCAAATATCATTATCCTTAAACAACTTCAATTTGAAAATTTGTAGGATGAAACAATGGATTTTATACTAAAAGCCACGGAAATTCGGTGTCATGACCGAAAATAAAGAGAGAAGAATTAACCCTTATCACAAGAGGTAGACAATATAAATAAATTTATGACTTTAAAGTCAATTTCCTTTATCTGTAACGCACTCAATTGCATGCTTTATTCCTTTCATTGCAGATATCCATTAACATCATTCAACCTGGTCACAACGCTTCTATGTTGCCGAAACTGTTTCCAGATTTCATTCTGTACACGTTTAACCTGTAAATACCTTTGTTAAGTGTATTCTTTCTACTGAATATATTATTCCCACCCTGTGTTTGTCTTATTCCATTCCAGTGAAACACTGAACGGTAGAGAAAGCTAGTTTCCAAAACAGCTGTCACAAGGCTTGTGAGTAGATTATATATTGTTTAAGTAGTTTATAATTGAGACGGTGCAAAATGGGTAGCTCCTTCGTTTAAGACGTGGGTAGGATGGGAATAAGTGGTTAAACAAGTTGAAATCGCCCATGTTTTCCCAATTCACTCATGTACATTCTCCTAACGGGATGGTATAGAAGAGCTAGATATTTGTGAGAGCGGATGGAATTCAGGTGAACTCTTCGAATCGCTAACTAAGGAATTATTAATCTGTCTCGGTCACCTGGAATAAAATTAGTACTCTGAGGGAGTGACCATCTCGAAGTCATCAACAGGTTTCAAGACGATCATGCATTGGGAACCAGTCTATTGCAGGATCATAGGAAATCGAGTTTAACCCAAAAGGAGTATTTTACATGAAGTCAGAAACCTCCAAAGATGCTAGAGACCGATCAAAATTTAAAGTTTAACACTCAGAAACTGAAGGATGAACCTACAAGTACGCTCCTGTAGCGGTAAATAATTCCCCAAAATAATTGACCACAGCAATCATCACTCAACATTGGTTGCTGACCCTTACTGTTTAAGTCGACTTGTTTAGCTGAAGGCTTCCGGTCAAGCATCCTCGCCATTTGGCACTCCATCGTGCCACGCTCATGCACGATCACTAACCGGCTAAGCATTCACTTCAGCCCGCGATTTAGTCCCGAAATATATATCGTACTTCGGACGACTAAATCTAGTCTCTTGCTTTGTCTTTCGTACTCGAAGAGCGAACACTATAGAAGTTGTTGGTATAAGAACTTGCGTCAGTATACTCCGTACAATTCGCGAACGTCAATACCGTCAACCTCCCAACTGGTGAGCTCAACCACGAACTTCATCTCCAATAAACACGCAGATAGACCTGGTGAGTTCGTTCCTTTTTGTGTTTGTTCTTGTGCTATATTGCAATCGGCATACATTTCGTCACGAGTGATCCTAGCCCCAAGGTCATTCGCATACGCTCAACTGCCAAAACAATTCAGCTCGTACTATTTTGGCCAGGTAATGCTGAAACGTGGTTTCAGATAGCTGAGTCTGATTTTTGTGAGCATGGGATAACCGATCAACCAGTTCTGCAACAGCTTGTTAACAAATAGTGGCAACCACTCGCCTTTCTCTCGAGGCGCCTTCAATTAGCTGAAACGAAGTACAGCACATTCGGAAGAGAACTTCTGGCTATGTACTGTGCTATACGTCATTTTCGACATTCAGTGGAGGGTTGTGAATTCATAATTTTCACTGACCACACACCTCTGACGTACTCTCTGAACTCAACTTCAGATAAGTATTCACCCAGGGAATCACGATAACTGGATTACGTTTCACAGTTTACATCGGATATTCGCCACGTATCCGGAGTGGACAACACTGTGGCAGATGCCTTGTCACGTATTTGTTCCTTCACCCAAATCGACGGCACAGACCTTGTGAAACTGGCCCATCTCCAAAAAGAAGAAGAAGACATGATTTGTCGAAAACAACTCAACTAGCCGAGAAACCCTTAGGTATAGGAAAAGATACTATTCTCTGCGACATTTCCACTGGTACTCCTCGCCCTATCGTGCCTAAAAGTTATCGCCGTAACGTCTTCAATACGTTGCATGGCTTATTTCACCCAGGTATTCGAACTACCGTCAAGCTCGTAACTAGTCGGTTTTGTTGGCCTGGTATTAACAAAGAAGTAAGGGAATGGGCACACACGTGCTTAGCTTGCCAAAAGTGCAAGGTAATAAGACACACCAAAAGCCCTCTTGGTACTTTTCTTATCCCTGACGCGCGTTTCGAACACGTCAATATAGATTTACTTGGCTCCCTTCCAGAATCTCATGGATATACCTATATGTTAACCTGCATCGATCGCTTCACACGATGGCCTGAAGCAGCACCCCTCAAGGATGTATCTGCCGAAACCGTCGCACGCATCTTCGTAGAAAGATGGATCGCAAACTTTGGATGCCCATCTTCCATAACAACTGATCGCGGGCGGCAATTCGAAAGCGGTTTATTCTTCGCTATGATTAAAATCCTTGGTTGCATGCGCTTTCGAACAACAGCCTATCATCCTCAAGCGAATGGTATGGTAAAATGTCTACACAGACAGTTGAAAGCTGGTTTGTCAGCTGCAAACAACACCTTTTGGACTGAATCACTTCCATTAGTTCTCCTAGGGATACGAAACGATTTAAAAACCGATGCTGGTTGTACTACCGCCGAACTAGTGTTATGGCACGACACTACGACTGCCAGGTGAGTTTGTTTCTTCCTCGAGCTCTCCACCAATGGTAGATCACGCCTCATACGTCAGCAGGCTTACAAACGCAATGCGTTCAGTATAACCTGCTCCCCTTCGACCACAGTCCATTGATGTCTTCGCTCACCCTGTTTAAAAACTTCACACGTATTTGTTCGCCATGTCTCTGTGCGTCGCCCTCTCGAACCCCGTATGACGGACCATATAAAGTAATTAAACATACGGATAAATTCTTTGTCTTGGACAAAAAGGGCCGCAAAGACACCGTCAGCATTGACCGTCTGAAACCGGCTTACTTGGTAGGTAATCCTATTAGCCTAGAGCTAAACGTGTCCGATAATCCACAAGTAATTGAATATCCTTTAGTCCCCGAAGAACTCCCTAGCACGGCGAAAACTACCGAATCTTCGGTCAAGCCATCTAAGAGAACGCGTTCTGGACGTCACGTTAGATTCCCAGAATACCTTGGTGCGATTTACCCAACTCATTCGTTTGTGGTATTAATCATTATTTCTTCTTTTCAGACACATCAACTTTTTTATGTAGCATCACTAAACACATGTAAGATTTTTTTCTATAACTGTACATTATACATGCACTTGAAAAAATTAAATTGGATGCATAATTTTTTCGATGTTATAAACTTTACATTATTTTACTGTATCGTAGATGGACGTCAATTTTTTAAAAACGCTGATTTGGTGCATTTTCCTCGACAAGGTTCTTGGCATTCTTGTTTTCTTTTCCAGGTGCGACGGGCAGTGGACAAGAAACAAACGAAGCACGGGATTCAACGAACAACATTGAGAAAGTTATGTACAGACACCCTATTAGCATAGGTAGACAGACCAGTAGGCACTCCACCAAGCCGCTTGGAAGATTTTTTATAGAAGTTGCTGGTGTAAGATCTTGCGTCAGTATATTCCGTACAATTCGCGAACGTCGATACCGTCAACCTCTAAACCAGCTTCAGTAGGCACTGAAGTGGAAGACTTCCTTTTATACACGGTGTACTGCTTTCTTTCTGAGAAATAGGAATGTAACCAGTTAACAGCCCAACATTCTGTTTGACTTGCAGCAGGTTTATTTAATAAGATGTCCCTAGAGACCGAGTCAAGAGCAGATGCATAGTCTAGGAAGGCACAACGAACAAATTTAGCCCCCTTGTCTAGACTGGAAGCAATGTTATGATATAAGACGGCAGCTGCATCTAAAGTGCTTCTACTGTGCTTATAGGCAAATTGTTTTGGGTCATTAAATGATTTAAGTGAGGGTACAAGACTAAGTAAAAGTAGTTTCTCCATAGTTTTCAAAAAAGGAGAGGTAATAGCAATGGGTCTAAATTTGACACATGCTCCAGTAGACGATTTAGGTATGGGTACAACCTTAATGTTTTTCCAAACGGCAGGCACAATATTAATGGAAAAAGATTTGTTAATCATATCAGTGAGAGGGTGACACAGAATATCACAACATTTTTTAAAAATAATACTAGGTACATGATCTAGACCTAAGCTCTGGGAAGGGTTCGGAGACTTGAGGCACTTTTGAACATCATTTGTGTTGAAACCTGGAAAGGGGCTATTATTAACACTAGTGGTGCTGGGAAGCATGGCATTTGAGGGAGAATAAATAAAAGATTTGTCAAGAGTATATACATCAGAAGAATACGGAATATTGTTTATCTACTTACCACCAGCGATTTCCTTAAATAGTTTCCACATATTTGAAGCATTTTTGCAGGATATGAATTTCTGATTATATATAACATCCAATCTCTGCATTTCAGACTTGATAAGGAAGTTAGTTCTTTTTACGCCACTTTTATCTTTCATTTTATATAGCTTTTCCTTCTCTCTACGAAGCTTTTTAAGTTGAGGGGAGGAGAAACGGTCGAATTTGACGAATAATGTTTCTTTTGGGCAGCAGATTTCAGAACAGAATTTCAGATAAGACGTAATATTAGAGATTCTGTCATCAAGTGAAACATCATTAAACAGATCCCATCTTGTGTCACGGAGCATGTTTCTAAGATGTTGTACGTTCTCATTTGAGTAACATCTGTGAACAACTTTCTTGGACAAGGTAGAGAAGGCTTTTTTGTGTAACTTTCCGTAAACTTTGGGTAGAATTCGTACAATACAGTGATCAGAGTTTAAGAGCGGAGCTCTTTTACGAGCTTCGTATATTCCAGAATCATTTTTAAATACTAAATCAAGTGAAGTATCTTGTCGAGTTGGGAAGTTAACCACATGTTCATGACCCAGCAATGTAATAAAGCTGTAGTCACTGGAGTTGAAGTCACCAGCCACTACAGACGAGGAGTTACCAAACGAAGCAGCAGCAAAAATAGTGAATTCGTCAGCAAAGATTGATAGTTCTGAGGGACTGCAACAAGGTGTGACATAGATATTTGTGACAAAAATGCAGTTATACTTAGATAAGTGTTTAGGTCGGCATTTAACAGCTATACAATCAATGTTGTCATTTGAGAATTTGAAGCAGACGTTGTTGGCAGTAGACCACTGAGAATTAATAAAAGTGGCAACATCTCCACCTCTCTTCTTCTTTGAGCTGCATCGGTCTTGTCTGTACATTGTGAAATCAGATAAAAAGACTAAATTATCGTCGTATGAATCGTGCAGCCAAGTTTCTTGAGTAATTACAGCAGTATTACAATATACATTTGAGTATAATAGAGAATGCAAGTAATTAATTTTGTTTGGTAGAAATCTGCAATTTGTGTTCATAATCACAGGAACAGTCATCAAATGCATTGGAGTACACTTTAAAGCTCGTCGTCATCCACCATGAAGCTTTTTCCTAAGTTTGTTAGAAACTAGTAAAAAACAGCCGGTTGGAAACGTTTTAAATAATCGCGAGAGTAAACAATACGATTAGGACACATAAATGAATGATTAAAATAAAATAAATCCGAGGAAATAGATGCAATATATAGGATGGAAATTTTGGTATCCCGAGATTTAAGCAGGCCACCAAGTCTCCTCTTCGCTTCTGCAGGCACTGTCCCCAGTGTCTGGTGGTGGTATTGGGTATGCATTGCCTCCATCAGTTGGCACCTCGACGTAGCTAGTAGCGGGTGGCAGTTGTGAGGGGTTCGGCGGTTGCTTTACAGCTGCTGGATAATTCAGTTTCAGCTGATTTTAATGGTCGTGGATGAGGTTGTCTTGAGGTCTTTGCAGGTTCTGCAGAACATACGTAGTGGGAGGGTGGTGTTGTAAGATTGAGGATTTTTGACATTTTTAAAAACACAGGAATATGATAAAACTAGAGTTCTTCATCACTACAAATGTCGGGCTATGCCAGTGGGCCAATGGCGAAAAACATTAATAAAATAAACCCCAACTAGATGTTCAGTTCGGAAAAATAAATTCTAAGTGTGTTGATTGATTCGTGTCAAGGTTTCGCATACATTCCTGTCACTATAGACTAGTGTTAGGTGTATATGGCAAAGGAACTACTTGCATGTTACAATTTTTATATGCATTGCAGACATCTTTTTTGATGCAATTAGTACCGTCATAGAAAGCATACCCGTCCTGAGGACATAGTAAGATTAAAAGACACTCACGTTCAGCATTTTGTAAAACAATTTTTTTGTTTTTTTTTTGTGGGGAAGGGGGGACTTGAAGCTCCACGCAAGACAAGGCTTAGTTGGGCTAATTCTTGTCTCTAGTACTCCTCACGTAGCCACCCCGTTGATCCCTATATAAGTTTACCTAGAATATATTTTGGAATTAGTAGTCGTCATGAAATGTCCTGTTAGAGTATCAATTCTGATTCCAGAAATAGGTGGAATCGACCTAGCTCATCACAAAGAGAGCAAATGATCCTGTCTTTCTTAACAGTTTGTATACTAACTTTCTCAATGCTATACGAGCACGAATCACATACTAAAACTATTTTGTACTGTTATGTAGGCCGGAACTACGACACCAGATTATTTCTCTATGTAGTCATACCTTTCGTCTTACTTTTCACTAGCTTAATGACCCGGTTGACAAGAAAATAGCATTTGTTTCGCAATATAGAGACTACATACGGACCCAAATATGGTCCTTGACATGGAGCGTAGATTTTAGGACACGAACCGTCAGGAGCTGATGGTCGATGATGCCAGACAAAGTCAACAGGGGAATAAGTGGGTCCATGGTCAGACCGGTCATAAATGCTTTTCTGGAGCTGCGAAGAAGAATGTAGATGACGACGCGTCAGGCTGCAGGCCATATCCGAATACCGAAAGTATTGCAGATGTGCGCGATAAGATAACTCTCAAAAGCAGCGCCCTGATCGGAGTGTAAATAAATAGGGGCATCAAAGTGGGATATCCAAGTATCGGAAAGCGCGACCGATCATCACAGCATCCTCTTGTTGAAAGGGGACAGCTTAACACCACTTTTTTAGGTAATCAACCATTGGGATTATGTAGTGGTTACTACGTATCGACGCTGAGACTGGCCCCATAACATTTATCCCCAATCGATGATTAGGAGCTTTGGTTAGCATGGGTACTGATGGTGCTCGGTAAGCTGGTTTGGGCTGCTTAATCCGTGCACATGTAGCACAAGCGCAGCAGAATTCAGCGACTTCGTGGTGAAGAAGCGGCTACCGAAAGCGTTGATGGACTGCGTGTTCAGTTTTTCGTTGACCAGCATGACCAAGTTGTTGGTGCACGAGGTGAATCACAACCGGAATTTTCAAACGTGGACGAGTAGGCGGGGCGACAAAGACGGTTCTATCATATTCAAGACATCGTTAATCAGTCGTAATACATCCTACTTACCACAGATGCATCGTGTTATTTCGGACAAACTCTGTATTTCCATAAATGACGGTACATCTTTCGCAAGACACTGTCGCGAGTAGACAGTTTAGATATCTGCATCGGCCGCGTTCATTGCGGCCCAATCAGCATCTATCCCTGTGTTTAGCACAGCATCTACTGTCGAAACGCAATTTGGCAATCGAGAGAAGGCATCGGCGTTAGCATGTCAGCACCCTGGGCGATACTCGCAGGTGAAGTCGATTCTTGTAAACGATCTTGCCAACGAGCCCCTTGACCTTCTGGTTCATGGAATGTCTGGAGCTATTGTAATGCACGTTGGTCACTGCGCACTCGAAAGGAGCGCCCAGGGAATTTATGCCGAAAGCGTTTGGAGAAATGCACGAGTGCAAGCATCTTCCTTCGTGTATTCGAATACCGTGTTTCACGTTTGTCTAGCTTTCGAATGGCATATTCAATAACGCGCTCTCAACCATCAGTTACTGCCTGGGAAAAGACAGCCCCTATAGCATTGGCGCTTGCATACATGTCCAAAATAAAAGGACCAACCGATAGGGACGTGTCTGGAAACGTAGGGATAGGAGTGGATGTCAAGTTTTTCTCTATCTCATAGAACGCATGTTAGCACTCTTTAGTCCATAAAAATTTACGGCCTTTTTCTGTCAGTCAGTGCAGAGGCGGGGTAAGGTTAGCGAAACGAGGGACGAAATGTCGTCGATGCCAACCTTTGGAAGCTACCAACTTTATTACAAGACTGGAGTACAGACCATTCTGCGATAAGACGGGTTTTCTCCGGGTCTGTCTCGATGCCATTTGGTGAGATACGGTGGCCCAAAAATGTGAATTCTCTTTGGAGAAAGGAGCATTTGGAAGGCTTCAATTTTAAACCATTTGTTCTTAACCTCGTAAGGACAGTCCGTGGATTATCAAAATGATCCTCTGGGGACCTTCCATGTACAATATTATAGTCAAGATATTAGACACTTATGCGGAACCAACATATCAAGGACCGCCTGCATCAAGAGTTGAGATGTAGCGGGGGCATTACATTGTTCGGAATTCGTATAGAACACTCGGGAGTACAAATGCAGTCTTAGGGCAGTCGTTCGGGGGGCACTTCTAGTTGCCAGCACTCGGATGCCAGATCTTAAGTAGAGAACCATTGAGAGACAGCAAGTGCATCGAGAGTTGCATCAATTCGTGGAATAAGGAAACAGTCAAGTCTAGTCATGGCATTCAGTTTGCGACAACCAATACACATTCGGAGAGAGCCGTTCTTTTTTAACCAAGGCGATGGGTGACGCCCATGGAGAAGATGAAGGTGCAGTGATATTTTTGCCCAACATATCTTGTATCAGAGCATCCAACTTGGTCTGATATTTACAATTAAAAGCGTTCTCTGAGCTGGTTGGTTTAGTCGCGAAGCTTTAGCACTTCGTGCTAAATATGGCGCTGAAGATGTTGTCCGGAAGGACGACGAAAGCTTCGCGACTAAACCAACCAGCTCAGAGAACGCTTTTAATTGTAAATCATCCACCTGAGCTACAAATCTTCTCTATTATTTTGGTCTGATATTGTACGTGAATCCATCAGGATGGTTGACGCACAGGTGGATGACTGCCTGTACCAACACGTGTTGGACAACATCGATGCGTCTCGGATTGTTCCCTTCATCAAACACATCGGTATATTCCTCATTTAACTCCCTCAAATGAGAGCAGGGCTGGATGAGTTGACCGAAATTTGGTTAAGGATAGAGGACACGGATAAGCTTGACCCAGAGGAGGTCGATTGCTGGGAGCGATACAGGGGTATAAAGGCGGAGTCAAGGGTAACCTGGAAATGGACTATGTCTATAGAGGTAGGGTGTGACGTCAGAAAATCTACACCTAGGACCAAGTCTAATGCAACCCGACCACAGATGAGAAAGTGATGATGGACATTTAGATCTCCAAGGTTCAACTGTAAGCATGTGGAATATTGGGCTTCCATTTTAGCACCGTTAGCTGCTGTCAAGACGTTGTGAGTGGCTACTGGCGGTGAGTACTGGGGTAAGCGTCGTATCCTCTCTGGCGCAGCTGGGATCCCGTAGGGTCGGGATGTGCTGGGATAAAGGCAGCTGCAGTTGACGCTGTTGGAAGTGGATGGAGCGAGTTACTGGATGTGGCTGCACAGCCTCGCTCGGCGTCCATGAAACTAAGTATGATTTGCTCCAACTCCGTTGTGCCTCGTTCGTACTAGGTGGTCTCTGTTGGTTATATCCCCGTTATTCTCAACTCCGGCTGCCATTGACTGGAGGGTGTGAAGATATTTCAGCGGGCTTTCCTCCGACAGTTGTTGCCAGCCGAAAAACTTCAGTAGGGCTTGATCAGAGCCCAGCTTCAGGTCAAAACACTGGGCAAAAATCAGCCAGTTTGTACTAATAGAGTTGGTGCTGCTGAAACCAGCAGCATTGGCGTGGGCAAAGGCCTACTCAGACAAGGCGTTGAGGATGTCAGTGAAGTGGTGGACTGGCGGGGAAATGCTGAGGAACGCCTACATTCGTTTCTTCCGACGTGGGTAATCCGATGACAGTTGCAGTATCGGTGGGCGGAGAAGAGCCGGTACACTTAGCAGGGTGGATGCACAATCATCACGAAACAGCTTGGGAAGATCATAATCGGATGATGAAATAATGGAGAAGAATTGAAGCTTATGTGGATGATTTGCAATTATTAGTGTTCTCTGAGCTAGTTGGTTTAGTTGCGGAGCTTTCGTCGTCCTTCTGGACATCTTCAGCACAATATTTAGCATAAAGTGAAATGATTTAAATTTTTCATAAGTGATATAATTGCGTCTCCCGGTAACCATCTTTACATATGTATTGATCATTTTCTATTGACTTGAATTTTAAACTTTCTGGTCACATGATTTACTTTTTATTAGTTGGTATATTTGGTCTATATTAACGTGTTTATTAATTGCATATTCGTTTGAGTACCAGGCTTCTAGGAATTCCCTGGCATTTTTGGTGTTTCCTCTGTCTAAGATTTCGACATTATCCCAATCAAACTGATGTCCATAATTGTCTATATGCATTGATATGAAAGAATAAATATCGTGTCTTTTCACGGCTGATTTGTGTTCCTGGATTCTGATTCGAAGGGGACGTCCACTTTGGCCGATTTAATGCCTGTTACAGTCCATACAATTTATTTTGTAAATGGTATTAATTTTATCTCCTTTTTCTGTTGGATCTTTCGGTTTGCATAATATCGAATTAAGTGATTTAACTGGCTTGTGTGCTATTTCTATAACGAACGGTTTCAATATTCCAGCTGTTATTTCAGGGATATTTTTTATGTATGGTAAGATGAATTTTCTTGTGTTCTTTGATGATGGTTCTTTGTTGATGTTGTGATTCTATTTTAAACAATTTTCGATGAAATTTTGTGGATAACCATTCTTTTTGAAGACCGTTTGTAGGCATTTTTCTTTCATTCTTTTCAACTCTGGAGTGCTACAGTGTGTTTGAAATCTTTTAAACAATGTCTGCACACAGTTTCTCCTATGAATAATTGGATTGTTGCTATTATAGTTGAGTATTTGAAATCATTTCACTTTATGCTAAATATTGCGCTGAAGATGTTGTCCAGAAGGACGACGAAAGCTCCGCAACTAAACCAACTAGCTCAGAGAACACTAGTAATTGCAAATAATAGAATGATGTTTCCATGTTGTGTACAGAAATCTCACCTCCGACACCAATTTGTAACAAACAATAGCAACAGTCACAACCGAAGAAGGAAGAAAATGAAGAGGGCGCGAGAGATGTGTATATTTGACTGAAAGAAGCTTAAAGTGAGCGGATACAAAGCTATTTGTCATCACTTATAAAAAGTCCAGCTAAACGCTGCTATTCTTGTTCCAGTAGGTTTACGTCAGCGTTCCTTTCTGAAATAGAGGAGGAAAAACTTATCTAGTGACATCATACTGGTTTTTATCTCATCTCAGTTGTATCATCCGTACTGCGCGTTGAACCAAGATGCAGTAGACTATTCAACATATCCGTTGACACCCATATGCGCAGTGAATTCATTGTTTTTAGTTTTTTTTTACAAGGGACATATAATTTAATATTTTTCAGCCTGCGCAAAGATATTTGTTGGACCAAAACGACTGTACATCTAGTTAAATTGAGAGAAGTTTAATGGATTAGATAAAAAACATCAGTAGCTCTCATGTAAGTGTTTATTTACACGCCAGTCGTACAAGAAATAATTTCTGATATCAGGATCTTATCTTTAGATTATATGATATCAGCATAAGAATTGGAAGCCATCTCTTCACAATCGTTTCAAGGTGGCATGTATAGAGAAATAAGTTAGGGCATATTATTTCTGTCAGTCTGGCCATCCACTTTACAGTTCAGAGAATATCTAATGAATTTTCGTGTAAAAGTGTACGGCAGAATATAGTTAGTCCGGAGTTAACTAAAAATATCATACTTTTGCGAAGAAAAGACAGCTGTGAATCTGAAATAAGTAAGAATAACCGAAAATTTATGTATTTGACACAGTTTATCAACCTTATCATTATCTGGGTGTTGAAATCACTAAGACGTAATAGGATATTAACAATAACTTTTTGTATATAATTTGTACTACTCGCAAGTAACATAGTATGAAATAATAATAAGTTAGTATGGATGAAGAAGGACGATAGTTTTCAATTACTGGGTTGGTGGGGATTTGCTTGACTTCACTTTAAATCCTTTTACAAAACTGCAAGTTTTGTGTTCAGTCAGTGGTTGAGGTCATTGGTGTATACATCTGACAAAACAGCTTTCCACTGCTCCTTAACTTTCGATAGTGCCCATGAATCGAAAGATGTCAATTAATTCGTTTCACTGAGAGCATCATAGGCTAATTATAATGTTCAGAGTAATTCATCTACTGTACTTAAGCCATGATAGCTGGTCTGTGAAAGCATGACATTTTGTTTCCCTTTAAAGATCGACCGAACACTATGAATGCCTATGAAAGCGCTGAGAAATTTCATGATCAAAATATTGAATATTCAAAAGTAAAAGATCAACGTACTTTAATTTTAGTTATCCCTGTGTCATAATGCATACTGTTCATCTTTGAAGCTATAATTATTCACCTTAATTCTTATCTCGTTTTGCAGCCTACACAGCATCCTGTATCATTCATTATTCCTTCGCTCAATTTTTACTCATTTATTTGTAAGTAAATATTTATTCCTCGACCTGCTAAATACTGGGGTATTTTTTCTGTTTTTATTAGGTAGTTTTAATACTGTGGATGTATGGATAACACTAGTGAAAATTTTCTTTATGTAGTACAAATTCTATTGCATAGCTTAAAAATAAATTCATTGAAAAGAAATATTTCTTCTTCTCACCTAAAGTAGGCTTAGACTGTAAGAAAGTGATCAAATTTTCAAGTGTTATGAATCTATAAAGTCAGTGATTCGTCCTTCGTCCTTCAGCTGAGTAATCACAACCGGTTGGGCGTTATTGTTATTATTGTTGCTATGGCTTTTCTCCCTCTGAACTGTTCCCAAAATTATTTCACTTGTTCCACTTGTCATTCTAAATCCAAGATTTTTTAGCAATGCTGAATTCTATCTTGTCAAATTTCATACCATGTTATGTAACGTTTTATATTTGCCCACTGATCCCATAATTAAACACCTTTATCCAATATCTAAGCATCCCATAAACTATTCTGTATATGGCGTCATTTGTTTCGACACTTGATGTTTAACTGTGATTATAATCACAAACACTCTAACTGTATTTCATACTATTATTATTTTATGTGTTCACACCATTGGTTAAATTTCCTCTCAGGATATAATTTCTTAAAAACCATATATATATATATATATACGATTGTACAGCTTGATAATGAATTCGTTGAAGGGTATCTCTTGGCTGAATATTGTGTTCTTAATCTATAGAAAGCCTACTCCGACAGGGCAATATTGAAATTTCCAGTTTCTGTTCATTATAGTATAACAGAGGCTTGATAGATTGCTTATTGAAGAGGATTCAGTGTATTTGTGCAGCTGGTGGAATTAAAATGTTGACGGATACTCTTGTTGAAAAAAAGATATCCTTCAACATTTCTAAAGCGGTGTAGTGGTCAGTCAGTTTGAAGACCTACAGTCTATTCCGTGTTTAAGGAAAATATCTTCATCAAATTACCATATAATTTAAAAATAAATAGTATGATCTTAAGACAGAGACTAAATTCAGTCGTTCGTAAAACTTACAATGCAGTCTGGCTTGTAATTATTGAAAATGTCAGAAACATGCTCTGTTACAAGCCTCAACATTGTACAATTGATTGTGTAACACCTCATACTATATACCAGTTTACACGTGTGGGGTCACATCTACACAGGGAGAAGTGATGACTCTTTGCACATGGAGGTGACAGAACATATAGTCAGGTGGTTAGAAAAACAAATGAACTGTGAAAGAATAGACAGGGAACAAAGAGTACTCTTTTCGATAAATTCATCATCAGGTTATACAATTATATATACATTATAATGAATGAATGAATTAGTCTTATGAACGACATTAATGTTTAAATAACATCAAATCAATAATATTGATAGATTACAGCTCAGTAGCATCAACATAAAATAAGCTGAATGTCAGAAAAATTAGGAAAGGCAATAGTACAAATTCATGAGTTTATAGTCTCTACTGAGGGCCAGGGCAGTAGTAGGGGCTGGACTTGTTTCTTTTGGACACAGAGCGCTGGTTGTTTGAGGCGAACTGCAATAGCCTCTGCTGTTTGGAGCAAGCGGTGCTTCGACGATTTTGGTAGTTTGTTAGGCACCCGGTATATTATGGAGAAGGATTCGTCTACGCTGGCTTTGTGACCGGTTTGCACCAGATGGTCTAATATCGAACTGTTAATAGTTTTAACTACACCTTTACTTAGCCATAGTGGGATATGTTCTCGAGCACGAAAAATCAAGTTCCTAGAGCAACGGCCAACATAACTGTACTGTAGAAAAATTAGGTCTATATTATATCTCTCCTGTCGAAGAAAGAAAATGAACGTGTACGACAAAATTAGTACCTCTTTTTTGGGTCAAATTTGAATCGTACTCTCTGAGATTTTTCTCAACTGGATTGCCTTCTGGGCTGAAACTCCTTCTACTTTGACTACTGTTTGGTTACCTTCGTATGAACTGGAGTTATTTTAAATGTTTCAAGTAGAAGATGTAGGGGTATTTCGGGTTTTGAGGGTGTCAAGTAGCACCGTCGTAACTGATTTGTGTGTCTCATCCATGTTTCATTCCCCACTTCTACTTCACAGATCACTGTTCCACGTGTACTCTTAATCTGACCTTCAGGGACGATAATTTGGAGTGTAGACCACGTCACCCTTCTGGAAATAACTATCAGTGCTATTCCTATGATTTGGTGGTGACGGAAAAATTATATGGTTGTGGGTGCACATCTTCGATTCTATCAAATGTTCTTCTGGACTTCTATTCTGTACTGTCGTTGGTGTTTTGCGGTATACGAAAAGGAGCTGTTGTGTAATTTTTTGTGTAGATCTTCCCCCTGCTTTTACTATAGCTCTCTTAAAAGTGTTCACAAACCTTTCCAACTGATCGTTGGACTTGGGGTGATAAGATGGCGTCCGCACCTGTTGTGTGCCATTTCTTCGACAGGAGTTTTGAAATACTTGCGATGTGAGCTGGCTAACGCTGTCAGATACAATGTTCTCCGGAATGCTGTGGGATGCGAGCTTTGTAGTGAGTGCTCCTATGGTACGACTACTGGAAGGTAGGCTAATTAACGCTAAATATGACCACTTTGAATAAGCGTCCACCAGAACCTAATAATAGACACCATTCATCGGCCCAGCGATGTTTCAAGGTTGTCGGGACCATAGTTGTGATGGTGGCCATGATTTCGGCTGTTCTTGTGGTGGGCTTTAGACTGCAGCTTGACATGGTTGGCGCAGGCTGACGAATTCAACTATATTAGTATCCATTCTTAACCAACGAGCATAACTTCTTGCGATAAACTTCATACTCGCAGTTCCTCGATGTTCACTATGAAGCTGTTTCAACACAGTATGTTGTAAGGTGTCCGGTACTACCACTCATTCCCCAAAAGTTAGGCAGCCATTGATTATCCTCAGATCGTGACACCGGTGAAATAGATCTTTGACGTCATATTTTGACATGAATGCTGGCAAGGAATTTTGGACGAATCCCATAGCTTGCTGTAGAACATCATCTAATTCTATGGCTTGTCGTATTTGCTCTGTTGTATTCAGCAGCTGCTCAATGCTACACATCAACAAATTCTGAGCATAACTCTCTGTCTTTAGGGAGGCAATAGCTGTTTCATCGTTTGAGGATGGATAGTCGCCTACTAGTCTTGAGAGAGCATCTCCATGGCTGAAATCTTGTATGCGGTTATATTTTATGTTGCAATCATCCTCTAGTGGTGTCATCTGTCACCACTGTAGTCTGTCTGCTGAGTGAACTGAAATACCTTTCTATGAACCAAATACAGAAATAAGGGGCTAGCGGTTTGTCAGTAAAGTAAATTTCATGCAGTATAGCATCTTGTGAAGCTTTCGGACTACGAAGACTAAGGCAAGAGCCTCCTCCTCTACTTGAAACTAACGTCTTTCTGCTGCAGAAAGTGAGCATGAGATGTGGACAACAGCCTTTTGAGTTCCGTCAGGATATTCGTGAAATAGGATGACATCAACTTCTGTTGCTGAAAACGTCCGCTGAGAATATCGTGGGTCACTTAGGATCATATTGCGTAAGTAACAATCTGAGGATACTCTTTATTCGCTAAATGGCTTCACTGCACTCCTCGGACCATACCCAAAGATGATCTTAATGTAGCAAATAGTTCAGTGTTTCGCTAATTGTCTTCAGTGATGGTAGAAAAGTTGAATAATGAGTGATCATTTCCAGGATGGAACGAGGCGTTGGCACATCTTTCGGTACCGGCATTTGTTGAATTGCCTTTGTGTTCTCTGATTCAGGTCGTCGTCCATTAGCGTCAAATATCAACCCCAAATACTTGACGGTTTGTAGGCTGAATTGACATTTTTCTGCTCTTAAAAGTAATCCGTTGTCAGCCATTTTCTGGAGTACAACTCGCATTCATTGTCTTAATTTCTTTGGGGAAGCTGAGACTATCAGTATATCGTCTGAATAAGTAATGACTCCTGGAATGCCAGCTAAGATAGTATCCATTAGTTGCTGGAAAATGGCGGTGGCATTCTTAACTCTGAGAGGTAGCCTGTTGTACTGAAATATTCCTCGATGGGTATTCATGGTTAACAGCTCATGGCACTCCTATGAAACTTCGTTCTGCGGGCGTGCATCAGCCTAACCAATTTTGGTGAAAACTCTTCCACCATTTGGAGTGCTAAATAGATCATCTGTAATGGTCAGTGGATAATAATGTTCTTCTAGGGGTGAATTTAGGCCTGTCAAGAAATAGGCACAAACACGAATGGAACCATTTGCTTCCTTAACAACAACGATAGGGGCTGCTCATGATGAATGGGTTACTGGTGTTATGACTCCGGCTTCTTCTAATCTTTTCAATTCATTTTCCACTGGCTGTTGTGAGGCGTAAGGGAAGGATCTTTTTGGGAAAAAACTGGTGTGGCGTTGGGTCGTAAACGTAGGACGGCTTTCATGTCTCAATTCTAGCTGGAATAAAAACTTGAATTCTTGAAGGAAACTGGAAGAGTTTTTCACTTTAACTCTGCTGCATACTCTGTTGAGGAGGATTTTAGAGATTCGTAGACTTTTAAAGCCAACCAATTCAGGTTTGAATTATTCACAAAGCATGTTCCAACAAACTGGATCTCACAGAACCCGACGTTGCATTTTAACTGCCCTGTCAAAGTAAATTTTCCACCACATGCACTAACTGCTACCTGATCTGTCTTCTCCACAACGCAGCATCCCAAATTTCGCTATAACCTCTTCAATATTACCGTTATATAGGATGTTGTGTCCATTTGTAGACATACCGGCTGAGTTGATTTCCACCTCAATGTATTTACGTGGAGCTGGCGTGGTGATGTGATAAGTAGCTGTGATACTCATAGCTTTTGGCAATGGGCGTATACGGGATCAGCTTCTGGACTTTGGTTGGCGAATCTGATTGCAATATCCATCTTTCTGTTCAATGGTGTAGCGTCGTCGGTTATTATTATTGTTATTTGTATGGGTATAACCTTACGTAGTGCCAGGTCGCACAATGCCAGCATGCTGAAGGCAGAGTCTGCTTCAGATGACGCCGTGAGTTTGATATCAGAGGTATTGGATGCACCGCATTTACTTCGGCTATACTGTGACCGCCAGACTGGATCAAGGTGGTATCTTTGAGAAGGCTGGTAAGTCGCTGATATTCTTCTGCAATGTCTTTCAACGTTATCTGCGGGTCTTTTTCAAGTCTGTTGGACAGTCATGTTCTTATACCGGCAAACTTGGAAGAATACACACCACAAATGATGGCAAGGACTTTGAATCAGTCTTCTGTCAGCGACTTTAGCTTGAATCACTCACGCTGCTGCTTTACAATACCAAGCTGTGTGTGAATGTCGTCGTTTTCGTTCAATACAAGTTTCATGAAGTGGTAACGAATGTTGAACAGTGATCCGTGTCCACCAAACTACTGACGGAGTGTTTGGATAATCTCATCGAACGTTCTGTTGCTGGGCTTCTGAGGGAAAAACGGGTGCAGTATTTTCCCAAATCAGCTACACTCAACTTCCTCATTAAGAGTCTAACTTTCTGTGCGCCATCTTTCCTTGCAAAGTCCATTCTAAATAGGTCTTCATGCCTGCATAACCAAGTGTCGGATGTAATGTTTGCATCTGGGTCATAAACAAATTCAGAAAGACTTCTGCCAACATTGTCGTTAGCTGGAGACGAATCACAGTGGGATGATATCCACAGACCAGCAAGCAAATCCACCATTTAATTGCTGCTCCATCAGTTTCTCCAGAGGTGAAGAGTTCATTTCTACTTTGTACCCGTCACCAATTTTAATATGACCGTTATTACACTTAGTAGTTTGTGCTAATCAACTCCATACCTAGTGGATTTGCGAGTCCACAACACGATAAGTTAGTATTTCACCAATAAAATGTAGAAAATTCATTAGGAATTGATGGCTACGCTGACTTCATTCGACTTTATTTCAAAGGAAAATAAACGTAATAAAACATTCAAAGAAGAACTAGATGGATAATTAAAGCCACACCACGGATCTATTTATTTATTTACTTATTTGTTATTATTGTTATTTTTGGCTGTTTGCAGTCGATAAGATATCATGAACTATTGTAAATTAATTTCCCTCGTTTCTTCAGTTTCTCATTATTCTACGGGACAATATCTATTTCATTTGAATGAATTATGAATAAAGCAAGAACAACAGTTTTTGCAGAATAAAATGGTAGCATCTTTTATTTCGTTGACCTCTCATCATCTGCTTACAGGCTACAGTCATTATTAAATATATCTACAGAAATAATTTTAACATACTTGCACAGAGTTCATTTTTAAACAAGAATCAATCGATCAATATATGTATACATTAATAATATATATATATTATAATATTAAACACTATTTCCAACAATAATGATCATACACAATGGAAACTTTCGACATTACGTAATCAGATGAAAGAGAAGTGAAAATATCCAGGGCAAAGAAAGACTGATAACTGCTTCTTTCTGAACGCATAAATCAGGTTTTAGGCGCTTGATGGAGATGGTACCATTTTATCCTGCAAAATCTGTTGTCCTTGCTTTATTCAAATTCATTAAGGGGAATAAATGTATGAATGAATTACGACTTATGAAGAGGATAATTCCAAGTAGTATTACACGTTTTATAGATATGCATTTGATTAATTCAGTATTCATAAGTCCAGATGAACATTTCAGGTTGAAACTTAAGGACTGATTAGTGACTTTTAGTCTGCTAATGGTCAGATATTGATTGATTGTAAATTGATTTGCACAAACATCTATTATGATACATATGTGAGCATTTCACTTCATCAGTATTAGTACTAGTGATAATAATAATAATCGTCTATACTTAGTAATTTTTAAATTGCTTAAAAGACACGTACAACCAACCAGACCTCATAACTTACTGCAGTGTTGATTAATTGAATAGTATTATTACGTAGGTAAATAAAAAGACATTTACCGGCTGATATGTGATATCATTGTCGTCATACGTTGTTAGCTGTTGACTGTTATTTTGCTATTCAGTACTCTCCACTTTGTATACTTTGCAATGCTAATGCTAAAAACATCATAAGACTTGTAATTTCAGTCGTTTTAATTATTTTGTAATACTAAAAGTGTGTATATGATACTTGTTCTTCTGTCTAACTATTTATTCCACTATGAAAATGACTTAAATTACTCATATTATACGAAAAACACTATTCAGAAAAGGCAAAATAAGATTTTTTTAATAGTGTCTCACTGTGTGACTTCAGACCATTATCTACTGCGAAGAACCTACAAGGTCAAATCGAAAGTCTTCAAAGCAGCAATTTAATTCAGAGGGTGAAGGATAAAACTAGGAAGTGAAGTTGAAGGGAACCTCTGCAGCTGTCTTACGAAGAAAGAGGAGTCGAGACAATGAATAGCTCTCAACTGACACCTGGAAGCTAAGAGAAGAGAGGGGGTATTGAAACAGAAGGTGACCTAAGACAACAGAAGGAGAAGCTGAGTTCATTGTACACTGCAATGAATAAAGCAGTAATGAGGAGTGCTAGGATAGACAAAAGACAATTCTACGATATACTGGCCGGCAAACGAAGCAGAACAGGCAGGCCGCAGATAAAAGAGATCTAAGGAAATTATATCAGATGACCAGGTCTCTATGCGGGAAGCGATCAACCCAGATGATGAAACCAATAAAAGATGCTCAAGGGAATCTAATTAGCAAGGAGGAGAAACAAATAAAACAATGGGCTGATCACTGTGAAGGAGTCTTGAACCGACCATTATCTGCACCTCGACCAGAAATACAGCCAAAAGCAGGCACAGAACTGTCAGCGGCCGCCAATCCTCCAACAAAAGCAAAAGTTTTGAATGCAATGAAGCTACTGAAGTCTGGAAAGGTAGCAGCACCCATAAGAATTTCCTCTGAAGCACAGAAAAAGGATCCAAAGACTTCAGAGGATATGTTGACGTCACTATTGCAAAAAGTTCAGAAGGAAGGAAGGCTACCTAGTGATTGTAGAACTACCAAAGAACGGCGACTTAGGCTACTACAAAAACTACAGTGAAATCATGTCCCTGTTCATGGCAAGCAAAACATTAAGTCCTACCATCCAGGAGAGACTAAAAGATACTCCTGATGCCAAACTACTTTCGGAACAAGCCAAATTCAGTAAAAGCCAGTAATTTGCTGGTCAGATTGTGACGCTACGTATCACCATTGAATAGAACATAGAATGACAGTCCAATCTCTACTCCAACTTCACTGACTTTGAAAAACCTTCGGGGATATTGACCATGAAGTAACTTGGAAATGGCTTTAACTCTGTGGAATGTCCCAAACCTTTATCAATCTCATTCAAATCCTGTGTGATGATACCGAATGTGCTATGTAAGGTACAATATACTGGCATAGTTTGGTCAACAACTGAATACCTAAAAGTACTTGATAGCTGTTTAGTCCTGGTTCTGCACTATTTAACAGTATTGTTTGATGATTTGAAAAATGACCAACAAATTTATATCACGCCTTACTTGGACAAATAAAAATCATTACAAACACAATACTCACCACTAATAAAATACACTTTGTTAATTTGTAACTCATATACACATACTTAAATTTCAGATTGATAACAGATAAGCTTGAATAGCTATAATTTTGATATAAAGTCTAGAAAACATTCTGCTGTTAATGGAATAAAGGGAGTCCACCAAATTCCATATTAGTTTGTTTATTAGGTATATCACACAGTGAAACAGTATTATTTACTGGATGACGTTTCGAACAAAATTTTTTGTTCATAATCATATCAATTGTGATATGATATGAACGATTGATATGATTATGAACAATAAATTTTGTTCGAAACGTCATCCAGTAAATAATACTGTTTCACTGTGTGATATACCTAATAAACAAACTAATATGGAATTACTTACTACCACGGAGTCCACCAAACTTACGTAGACTTCTAGATTGGTATATGAAGAAAATTTTGTTACAAGAGGTCTTTTCATTTTAATAATACACTTGGCTTACTTTGGTGTAATAACAGAGTTAGGGTTAGCGTGTTAATTCTTTTGTGTAGTTCATCCACTTCCAGTTTATCTTCTTAAATATCATGTTAATTATCTTCATGCTTATCATATGTGTATTGACTGAGCAATTTTTATTGCCACTCAATGCCTTTCTCCGTAATTTATATAAGACTGAACACCGTGAAAATGAGGTCGGTGAAAAAAATAGTAATTCGCTGAACAAAAACTGTTGTTTCTTGGTATTAAGATGATAAATCATACTGTGAATTGGATGAAGACAAAACAAAATAGTTCAACATAATACTGACAATATTTGAATAAGATTCACAGGGGTAAACAGGATATTTAAAGTGTGACCTATTCCATGCGTCAGTGGCACAGTGGTTAGGACTCTCGCCGACCGTGCACATGGTCCGGGGTTCGATCCCCTGCCGACGCACACCTGATATCTATGGTTGGCCTGCAAAATTTGGGCTACCGATATCACATGCTGAAAATTCCATACTTCTACCAAAAGTACAGTGTGGAATCAAGCTATAATCAAAAAAAAAATAAGATTTAAGAATGTAAAATTCTTCCATATCATGAGTTCAAGGTCACTTCGAACTAAGTATATTCTTTTCACTAAATTCTCTGTAGATTCCTACAGCTATATAATATAATATTTATTCTTACAACACGTACTTACTTACACGTATTAAAATAAACGTATGTATAATATCTCTATTTATCATGAGTAGTGAATAACTAGCTCACTTTGACGGATGCACTGAAGTAGATTAGAATCTTGTCTACTAATTCATTGGGTTATTAAATCAGAATCGCCTATCTTCTGTTCCTTTTCTAATACATAGAAATATTTTCAAGAGTTGGTTTGTAAGGATTAGATTTGTTTCTATGAGTTGATCACGGATTGATATCAGTTAGAGAACCATTGAAAAGCAACACCGGAGTACTGGACAGCTGTTTCATCCTAGTTTGGGAATCATCGGCAGCATGCACCCAGTGCCAGGGTTCGAACACAGGATCTTCCGGGTACAAGACAAGCTCGTATACCATTCAGCCACTGGGACCCGATTCAATGGATCATGAATTCTAACTTCTACCAATTCGTGATTTAGCGCGACTAACCCTTACAAACCAAACTATAGTAAATTAGTCTGATGCTCGCTAGTGACTTGCTACAGGATAGAGTTTCCTGGAGTTCTAGTGAGAAGTAGTGACCAGTGAGGTCCATCCAGATGTCACGTGCGAGGATGGATGTCCCACATACGACATTGGTTGGGGTCGCGCTAAATCAAGAAATGCTAGAAGTTAGAATTCATGGGCTGGCCAATGAATCGAGTCCCAGTATCTGAATGGTATACGAGCTTGTCTTGTGACCGGAAGATCCTGGGTTCGAACCCTGGCAGTGGGTGCGTACTGCCAATGATTCCCAAACTAGGATGAAACAGCAGCTGTCCAGTACTCCGGTGTTGGTTTTCAATGGTTCTCTCACTGACATCAATCCGTGGTCAAACTCGTAAAAACATGGATAGATACAATATTGCTGAATTCTACTATCAGTATTTCTGTTATAAAGAGAACTTATATTTACGATGAGCGTATATACCTTTGAATTTTTCCATTAATTCAGAACAAGTTTCATGGTGTTTCACGATTTTAACCAAACGAATTTCAAGATTTAAGAGAATGCAATACTCCCATATAGTGAATTAAAAGTCAGTCTGAATGAAGAATATTCTTTTCCATAATTTCTCTTCAGGTACTTACAATTATGCAATATAGTATTTGTTGTCGTTACAGTAATGGTCAGTTTTGTGGTGGATACATTTTTACGTGGAATAACAGATCAGTTATGGGCTGACAAAATAACCAGTATCTAATGTCAGTAAAAAGTTTGAGCATTGTCGAATAGATCAAATAAATTATAATTATATTTAATCAGTATCTATGTAACAAACGTGCTGGGCTAAATGCACTTTTTTAAAATGTGAGACGATTATGGTGATTAGTCATAACCGATTCACACAATCAGGGCAAGGAAAAATGACAAGTCAGTTCAAGGTTATAAAAGGTGTCAGGTGAGCGGCTAGTACAAAGTGGTATGTATTAAACAGGAGACAGTGAGACTACAATGAGAAGTTCATCATGAAATAACCAATATGTGAAATGAAACAAAAGGAGTTATATATTGAGAAAAGAGATAATGTAGAAAATCAAAACAAGTGATTCAGCGAAGAGACTCTTTTCAACGAATTTATTATCAAGCTGTACAATCGTATATATGTATGGTTTTTAAGAAGTTATATCCGGTGAGGGAATTGAATCATAGGTGTGAAAGCATAAAATAATGGTAATAATAGTATGAAATGCAATTAAAACTAAAATGTTTGTGATTATAATGTTTGTTAAATGTCAAGTGGCAAAGCAAATTAATGTCATATATAGAATAATTCATAGGATGGATAGAACTTGAAAAAGGGTGTGCAATTATAAGATTAGTAGAGAAATCGAATAAAATAAAAACGTTACGTAATATTGTGTGAAATTTAATAGCATAGAATTTAATGTTGTAAAAAAGAAATGATTTAGAATGCTAAGTGGAACAAGTGAAATAATACCGGGGACAATTAAAAGTGAGAGTAGTAATAGTAACAATTGACGTAATAAGGAAGGGTATACAAATTGAAAAATTGGTAGAGCTAAAATATGATTGGGGATTATCATACTTTAGCACATAGGGATTAAGACCATGAAAGTTTGATGGGTTGAACGAACTTTTCCAAAAAAATTTTCATTTTGTCTATTCCCAATGTATCTTGCTTTCTACCGATTCCCTATCTGATATCAGGTCATTACTATGTCTAAACTGATATTGTGCATTTAGGCAAGTTTAGGAATGAGGCTGAAACATAATTAAGAATTCCTAAAGTTTTGGTGAAGGCTTTTGAGATCTACACTATCATTAAAATTATGAGCTTACAGGTGGCGATTCATCCTAACGGTACAGTTTCTGGATTATGTTTGATAAGCTCATATTCTTTGACCACACTGGATTTACATCTCTAAGGTATAGTGTTAGACAGGACCGTACTACTACTTTCAATCCATCCTTATCTAAACATCTCGTATGTACCAGTAACAACTCACCCAACATAAAGTGTAGTAATTTCAATCACACTACGTATATATAGGCGAATAAATATGTCTTTGTGGTGAAATCAAACACATAATAATAGACTGAATAGTGGCTGAAAGACGCGAAAACTAAGATCTACCTAAGACATCATGTGAAAAAGTGAAAAAGCAACAACAACAAACAACCAAACCACTGCTTGTACATATTTTGGAAGTGTCATACTGTGGTGAGAGCTGTCTACTAGCCAAATTGGTAGACAGTAATTGACGTCAATATTTACGTTCCCAAGATTTGTCGTGAGAAACAACCAATCGGAAGACTGTGTTTGTTTGTTTACGTAACCATAGTAATGTACATGAAAACATATATAAATATGCGTTGATTTCCTTAATAAATGATCTGTTGCCTGACTCTTGCCTTCTGTCGTTACAATAGTACCAGTTGACGAGTACTTGAAAGTATGCATTTGACAAAATGCGACATAAATCAATAATGTCATAGTCAATTTATATGTATAAACATCAAAGAGTGAATGAGTATGTTTGTTTTATTACATGAAACGTAAACTTCATAATGAAAACAAGATTGCCAAATAGTTAACACATGACTGATAAAATATTGATTGACGTCTTCCTTTTACGTATTTCTTATATTACTACTATGTTTCAATGAGTCATTCTGACAAGTGAAAATCGAAATAGCACCAACAGTTTATTAGGTAGTCATGTTCACGATGTTACCACTGTTTATTCCTTATGGCCAACAGATATTATCAGATCAATTTTGCATTATTATCACTGAGTTAACTGACTAATAGTCCGACTGCACGAACTGATTTACTGATGAATCAAAGTAGAATTTTGCGCGGAAGTGAAGCATTTGGAACTGTCATATTTTGGAAAGGCCTATATGTGTAACAGAATTATTTAATGAAGGATAGTGACGATGTTCAGAGTTTCCATTACAGAAAGCTAATACATCTTCGCCTTTATGAAAGAGTTTAATTCACTTGGTAGCCTCCTCTGATGAGGACCTCGAAAGATTCAAATCAACTCCGATAGACTGCTGCTATCAGTATAAGAAGAAAAATAAGAACGCGCTCCACTGTACACTCACCAAAGAGCATCGAGAGGCTTTTAAAAAGCTAAGACAAAACAAAAACATAGTTATTACCAAACCGGATAAGTGACGGGGGATAGTAATTATGGACAGGTGTGATTATATAAACAAGATGAACTCTATACTGGAGGACCGCGATAAATTTCAGAAGGCGAAAATAATGAAAGATTAGTCTGAAAAAGTGGAGAAAGACATAAAAAACTTACTGAAGGATTTGAAACGCAGATGGTATATTTCAACATACGAAAACCTAAAACCCAAAGGGAGCACCATTTAACTCATGTGCAATCTACCGAAGGTGCATAAATCAGGAATGCCCCCACGTCCCATACTGCACATGTCTCAATCACCCTATCACGAGACGGCAAAGTGGATGGTACAGATAACTCAACCTTTGCATGACTAGTTATACGTCGGTGGAATAGCGGTTAGGACGCTCGCCGACTATGCAAATGGTCCGGGGTTCGAACACCGGCCGACGCACTCCTTTACCTCGCTAAGCCAGAAATAATGCTGGTGAAGAGGAAAGGTTGGGCATGAGGCTAGCAACCCCATCCTGTAAAATAAACACTGCTACAGAAACTTCAAGCCACTAACTTGAAGCCCTATGTCCCACTGGGGAAAGTGAAGGAAAAAAAGACCAGTTAGTGAAGCATAGAGACACGGATACCTTCTAGTTTATTGATAAGAATAAAAACTTGAACGCAACTGGCAAATATATGGTCTCACTTGATGTTTCATCTCTATTCCCTAATGTGACTCTGGTGGAAATCATCGATTATATCTGTGAACAGATTATGGAAAGAAAATTGTGCACTGATATTCCTACTAGTAATCTGAAACATCTACTGCTTAAATATACAACAAGTGTCTGATTCATGTTTAACAATGTAATGTACAGACAGGTTGATGGGCTGGCCATGGAATTCCCAATAGGACCTATTTTTGCGAACATATTTCTAGCAAAACTAGTAAATAGTCCATTGAAAGATGAAATAACAAAAATGGACATGTATTATCGTTATATGGATAACACTTTCGTCGTGTACAATGAAGGGTTGAGTGATTCGATTTTGAGCAACTTGAATAATGCTCACTCAGCGGTCCATTTCACCCACGAAGAAGAATACAACTATCCTCTGCACCTCCTCGACGTCTTACTAACAAGGAGAGAAGGTGATTCCATCAAAAGAACCATATTTAGAAAGCTAGGGACCAAAGCTCAGTGTACACACTTCATTAGCTTCTTACCGATGAAATACAAATGTAATCTGATAAGGTTCTTAGCATTTACAGCGAGGTCCATTTGTTCCGAAAACTCTGTAGAGAAAGAACACCAGGACATCCGAGACATTCTTAGCGAGAACGGACATCTAGAGAAGTTCATTAAAGCCAACATTGGTTACAGTAGTCGTAAACATGAACTGGCAACGGTGGAGGAAAAGCCCCTATTTTTACGTCTACAATTCAAGGAGATTCTATCTCAACGTTTAACCAGGACGATAAAGAAAACTTTCTACTCTGCACGTCTGTGTCTATCCATCAGTAGCCGTCCAGTGCCCCAACCAGCAACTGAAAGATGTCTTACCTAACCTTAGATCTTCTTCATGCATATACCATTTTAACTGTTCCTGTGGTTCAAGTCATATAGGGCGCATGACTAGGCAGGTTCGACTACGGGTTCGAGAACATTTACCAGTTTGGTTCAGCAGGAAGCAAATCAATTGCATTAAAAAGCTCGATTACGTCACATTTGGTCGATACTGAACATCGTATCGATGTCAACACAACTTTCAGGGTTATATACCGAATTCTGAAGTCGTTATCACGTACAGCTCGCTTAAGTCTGCTACACATTGCTGAAGCTGTTGCAATAAGATCGACTAAAGCGAAACTTTGTATCCAAAATGAATTCGTTCAGACGCTGTTCCTACCGTGGCCAATCTTGGATTGACGATTTTTCTTCTCACCAAAAGTGCTTCTTCTCCTTAACCCTCTTAGTTTTCTCTCCTTTGCTTATTATTACAATTATTATTATTCGTCATAATTTATGCCCTTCGTGCAAACATTCTCTCATTACTACCGAATTTTCCATTTATACTATCCGGACTTATTATTAGTGACATTATCTCTTTTCTCAATATATGTCTCCACCTGTTACATTTCACATATTCGTCATTTCATTATGAACCTCTCATTGCAGTCTTACTATCTCCTGTTTAACACAGACCACTTTATACTAGCCACTCACCTGACACCTTTTATAACCTTGAACTGACTTGTCAATATTTCCTACCCCACACTCTACAAATCTATTATGATTAATCACCATTGTCTCCCGCTTTACAATATTTTGTAATCGAATTCAGCCTAGCACGTTTGTCACACAAATACGACTATTTATTTTGACACCCCATAACTAATCTGTTATTCTACGTTAAATTTGTATCTGTCGCATAATTGGCCTTTATTGTAATGACAACAAATACTGTATTTTATAATTGTAAGAATCTGAAGAGAAATTATTGGAAAGAATATTCTTCGTTCAGATTGACTTTTGATCATGTATGCAGTCCATTTTTTGTTCGTTCATTTTTGTGTGTCGATAATTATATTCCAGTTTTGGAAACATTTATAAGTAAAAAAACAGTTTTTGTTCAGCGAAGAAATTTCTTTTCAACGACTTCATTTTCAAGCTGTACAGTCGTATTTATATTACAGAAAAGGTCATTAAGTGGCACTAAATAATTGCTCAGTCAATATACATATATGTGATAAGAATAACGATAATTAAAATGTTATGAGGGGTAGAGTTGAAGTGGATAAATTACAAAATTATTAAAGATTGTTTTATAAGTGAATTTAAAAATGTCTTAAAAATGTCGTGTTGTCTAAAAATTTTATAAACTGGAATATAAAACAAGCAATAAAGGTTAATAAAGCAGGATTTAATGAATTCATCAAATTCATCAATTCATTAAATCCTGCTTTATTAACCTTTATTGCTTGTTTTATATTCCAGTTTGTTGACAGTTGTGCTGATTCACTCTTGTTACATGTATTCGGCAACACATGAATGGATACATATTCTGTTATTAGTCTCTTTCCATTTGTTCATATTAGACTTCAGAATACAAACGTTGTCCGAATCAATGTTGTGGGTTTCATCTCATGCATATACAGCTATAGATGATTTTTCCTCATAATTACTGTGCGTTTGTGTTCCTGTGGGATGACCTTTGATTAGACGATTATTTTCGAAACATTACCAACACAAATAATTCATCGCTATGTGGTGTCAATTTTTGAAATATAATTGTATCATTGATTTGTATCCCACACTGCACAAACTTTTTACTGACATTAGGTGATTTGATATTAAGACCTACTTTAAAAGTAGGTCAAGTGTTGACAAAAATGTAAAAGTGAGATGACCAAGTAAACTGGAATGAATTCAAGTGATAAAACTTAAAAAGAGAACATTATTATGACCAAGGTGAACAAAGGGGCTTAACCAAACCTTTTTGAATATGTAGCCTAGATTTTTCTCCATTTATAGTTAGAACATAAGTGCAGAAAATGTGAACTTTTAAGATGACTGAATTAGGCTCTGTATCATGGGCAGTAGCACGAACAATTTTAGTAAATCGGTCTTAATTTTACATTTCTGCTCGCTTTCACAGTAAACTTGAAAAGACAAATTTTGAGGTTGTGAAGCTTGGGTACTTCCCTAATTTTTGTGATGATTTTTAATCCTCTGACATGAGTGAATTTTAAATGGCAACACCCATGGAACGGAGATCAAGCCGATCCTACCCACTGATTCCTTATCATATGCAGTAAATATTTATATCAATTAGAGAGTCATGTTTTCTTTCCTCTTCAATGCTTTAGTTTTCAAGGGTCGATTGGTATGGACTGGATTTGTTTTACCTGTTTGACGACGGATGGATATCAGTTAGAGAATTCATATGTCATTGAATCGGGTCTCAGTGGCTGAATGTTATAGAACTTGCCTTGTAACCGGAAGGTCATGGGTTCGAACCCCCACAGTGGGTGCATGCTGCCGATGGCTCCCAAACTAGGATGAAACAGCTGTCCAGTGCTACGGTGCTGGTTGTCAATGGTTTTCTTACTGATATTAATGCTTTAGCTTTGTTCGCTCAAATTTCACTCATTTGAATGTTAATACAAGGAATCACAAAATTTAGTTCCTGTGTTTGAATCTTTAATTCACAGGATTCCCTGGAAATCATATATTCATTAGGAAGTAAGTAGTGTCAAAAGACTGTTGATAAAGAAGTATTTTTGTCAGTTAGTTTTGCTTCAGTTGAGTATTGTTGACATAGCTGAATTTTCAGGATGTATTAGTCCTACCTACCAGTCCATTTGTAGCCACTGTCTTCAGTCACACTATCCATAATATTAATTTTTCATTTCAGGTAAATTAGAATTTTCACTTACTTCTTCTATACCTTAATCTTTTGTCAACATTCAATTAACGATTCTGCTGGCAGACACCTTAACTGATGTTCAAAATAATCTCTTCTTTTTATGTTAGTCTTTATTGTTCTGTGGCTTTAAAAGGAATTCATCGACGCATACACGCGTAAGGTACTAGTTGGTGTTGTGGAAGGTGTATTACATGTGTAACTCTTTTCATGAAAGCTAAGACCTGAATACAATGAAAAATGTCCGAAAATTCCATCAATACCAAAGTATTCTTTTAATTCAGATCCTCTGAAAACTATGAACATTTTCAAAGTTTAGAGGTAATTTTGATTTTTAATTGAATACAAAAGCTTTTAGAGCCTCAGGGTAATAATGTTCACAGATAGTACGAAGTATACTAACGCAAGATCTAATACCCACAACTTCTATGGTATTCGTTCCACGTAGACCGAAGGCAAAGCAAAACGCCAGAATTGATGGTCCAAATTACGGAGTATATTTCGGGACTAAATCGGAGTGCGAGATGATTGCTTGACTATGTAGGAATCTTCCACGAATGAACGAACGTAACACGACGGCGTGCCAAGTGGAGTGGATGCTTGGCCGGAAGCCTTCAGCTAAACAAATCGACTAAAACAGTGAGGGTCAGCATCCAATGTTGAGCGATAAATGCTGTGGCCAATAATGCTGGGGAATTGCCTAGCGCTACAAGCTTCACAGCCACTACTTTTCAGTGATTCTTGTCATAAAAGACTGTACAAATGATTGGTGATAAATTAGACTTAAATCACAAGGTCTCCGGAAGCTTCATTTAGCCACTTAACACAACTATCTAAAAATACTCCACTGTTATGCACTCAGACACATCTAACGACAGAAGGCAAGAGTCAGGCAACAGATCATTTATTAAGGAAATCAACGCATATTTATATATTTTCATGTACATTACTGTGGATATTTAAGCAAACAAACACAGTCTTCCGATTGGTTGTTTCTCACGTAAAGTTAATCTTTCATCTCTTTGTGACTGTTTCTTGAATGTCAAATCCTCTATATGTTAACTGCATCCGCCTACGCAAAGTCTGCTGTGGTCGGTTTTGAATCAACCTTTGTTCACATTTTCTCACGACAAATCTCGGGAACGTAAACATTGACGTAAATTACTGTCTACCAATTTGGCTAGTAGACAGCTGTCACCACACTCGTCCCCCCGTCAAATAGCTTCGCGCACAGGCGTTCTGACTTTCTGGGTGATGCATCCTCTAGTTGATGATCGTTACAGACCGACTTGTCCCAATGCACCCATCGTTGGATCTGACTGGCGTTAACTCGTTTTTGTTTGTCAACTCTTCTGATGGTATATACTTGACTCCGTCTTTTTGTGATAGTGTATGGTCCTTCCCACTTTGGAAGGAATTTTGTGAACCTGACCCGCATCCAACAGTATATCTTCTGTCTCTACACTTCACTTGGTCCCCGACTGAGAAGGTAATGCACTGAGTCTTTTCTCTCTGCTGAGACTTCGCGACATCCCTCCGCTGCTTCTGAATTACATTCCTGACGGCTTCTTTCCGTTGTGCTTTTAATTTCGTCGTACTCCACTTTTGGTGAAGGGGCCAGGTTTCGTTGTGTATCGGTAATCGTGGTTTTCTACCATACATCAGTTGAAAGGGTGACTTTATCGTTGTTTCCTGGGTAGTGGCACGATGTGTTAGTAGAATCAGTGGCAGCTCGTCCCCCAGTTACCGCCCTTCGAGGCCAACCACTCCTTCAGCGTACGGTTGTTTCTCTCCGTCAGGCCATTCGTTTGTGGATGGTATGGGGTCGTTCGGATCCTCTTGATGCCCAGCTGTTGCAAACGGGAAGTAAATTCTTCACTTTCGAAACACGGACCTTGGTCTGTCAGTATTGTCTTTGGTACGCCGTGGTCTGCAACGATGTGTCTAACTACTGCATCTGTCACGGTCCTTGCGCGTTGGTCTGGGATTGCTACGGCGTCTACCCATCGTGTCGCGTGTTCCGTCATCACCAAGAGGTACTGATTACCATTGGATGTCTGAAGAAATGGACCCATAACATCTACGGACCACAAGATAATTAAGAATTCCTAACGTTCCCGTGAAGGCTTTTGGGATTTACACTATAATTAGAAATATGAGGTTACAAGTGGCTATTCATCCTAACTGTACAGTTTCTCGATTATTTTTGATAAGCTCATATTCTCTGACCTCACCGGATTTATATCTCTTAGGGAAAGTGTTAGACACGACTATACTACTACTTTCACATAATTAGATACTGTTCGCCGAAGTTAGGTCCTTTAAATACCATGAGTCATTGGTTCCAAACTCTTTCTAAAATGACTTAAACTCTTTCATAAAGGCAAAGATGTATTAGCTTTCTGTAATAGAAACTCTGAAAATCGTCAACATCCTTCATTAAATAATTCTGTTACACATATTATTGTTATTATTATTACTATCATTATTGTATCCTTTAATTCCTAGAGGAACATAGGGCTTCAGCCGTGCGTCTCCATTGCGTTCTGTTCTCTGCTAGGGTCTTCACCTGGCTCCAGGTCTGCCCACACGCTTTCATCTCCTCTTCACATGACCTCCTCCAAGTCACCCTTGCACTGACGACCAACTCGCCGCTTCCCTTTCGGTCGGGTTCCACTCGAGCAATGGCTTGTCTAGTGATGTCACTTAATGGTTTCCTAAGAGTATGGCCAGCCAATCCATCCCCATTTCTTCCTGCCTATTTGTTGCACAATCGGTTCCTGGTTGGTTCGTTCCCAAAGATCCCTGTTTCTGATCTTTTCTGGCCATCTGATCTTGAGTATTGAGCGAAGACAACTGTTAATGAAGGTCTGTAGTTTGTTTGAGATGCTCTTCATGACGCGCCAAGTCTCTGATCCGTATAGTAGCACTGACTTCACATTGGAGTTGAAAATCCGGATCTTATTTTTGATGCTGAGTGCTGTTGACCTCCACACAGACTTGAGAGTAGTGAAAGCTTGTCTTGCTTTTCCGACTCTTGCTTTGATATCCTCGTCATTTCCGCCTGTAGTTGAAACGATGCTTCCCAGGTAGGTAAAAGAGTTTTTTTCTTTCAGGTTCCTCCCATTTATGCTGATTGTTGTCAGTTGTTGTTGTTGCTGTTGGTGGTGTTGCCCAGGAATTTTCATCACCTCTGTTTTGTCTATGTTCACCTGAAGTCCTATCTTTGATGCTTCTTCTGCTAACTTGTTGCTTTTCACTTGCATATCTTCCAGTTTGTGGGAAATCAGACATATATCATCGGCGAAGTCCAGATCCTCCAAGTTTTTTGTGTGGGTCCATTTTATGCCTGTTTCCTCATTGCCCACTGTTTGTCGCATTATCCAGTCTACTGCAATCAAGAAAATCATTGGTGATAGTAGGCAGCCAGCTTGTCTTACTCCTGTTCTCACTTCGAAGGGTTCCGTAAGTTTCCCATAGTGGATTACTTGGCATGCAGCATTGTCGTATAGCTGTTGGATGAGATGTATTATTGTCGGTGGCACCCCGTAGTAGCGAAGTAGTTGCCAAATCACCTCTCGATGGACGCTGTCAAAGGCCTTTTCAAAGTCGATGAAGTTGAGATAGAGAGCTGACTGCCATTCCAAGCTTTGTTCAATGATGATCCGTAATGTGGCGATCTGATCAATGCATGACTTGTTTCTCGTGAATCCAGCCTGTTCCGGTTGAAGTTTTTCATCCAGGGCATGTTTGATTCTCTCCAGGATGATGCGGCTTAGAATTTTGCTTGGGATGGACAGGAGCATAATTCCGCGCCAGTTCTTGCATTGACTTAGGTCTCCTTTCTTTGGTAGTTTGAATAAGTATCCTTTCTTCCAATCCTCGGGTACTTTGCCTTCTTTCCACACCTTCTCCAGTAGTGGCGTCATCAAGTCCGCTGTTACACATATAGGCCTTTCCAAAGTATGACAGTTCCAAATGCTTTACTTCAGCGCAAAATTCTACTTTGATTCATCAGTAAATCAGTTCGTGCAGTCGGACTATTAGTCAATTAACTCAGTGATAATAATGCAAAATTTATCTAATAATATCTGTAAGCCATAAGGAATAAACAATGGTAACATCGTGAACATGACTACCTAATAAACTGTTGGTGCTATTTCGATTTTCACTTGTCAGAATGACTCATTGAAACATAGTAGTAATATAAGAAATACGTAAAAGGAAGACGTCAATCAATATTTTATCAATCATGTGTAAACTATTTGGCAATCTTGTTTTTATCATGGAGTTTACGTTTCATGTAATAAAACAAACATACTCATACACTCACTGATGTTTATACATATAAATTGACTATGAATTGACTATGACATTATTGATTTATGTCGCATTTTGTCAAATGCATACTTTCAAGTACTCGTCAACTGGTATGGTACTATGACACTTCCAAAATATGTACAAACAGTGATTTGGTTGTTTGCTGTTGTGTTTTTTTTTACTTTTTCACATGATGTCTTAGATAGATCTTAGTTTTTGCGTCTTCCAGTATTCACTTTTCAGTCTATTATTATGTGTTTCATTCCACCACAAAGACATATTTATTCGCGTATTTATTCATTGTGATTGAAATTACTACACTTTATGTTGGGTGAGTTGTTACTGGTACATACGAGATGTTTAGATAAGGATGGATTGAAAGTAGTCGTACGGTCCTGTCTAACACTATACCTTAGAGATGTAAATCCAGTGTGGTCAAAGAATATGAGCTTATCAAACATAATCCAGAAACTGTACCGTTAGGATGAATCGCCACCTGTAAGCTCATAATTTTAATGATAGTGTAGATCTCAAAAGCCTTCACCAAAACTTTAGGAATTCTTAATTATGTTTCAGCCTCATTCCTAAACTTGCCTAAATGCACAATATCAGTTTAGACATAGTAATGACCTGATATCAGATAGGGAATCGGTAGAAACCAAGGTACGCTGGGAAGCTGTTTTGTCCTTGTTGGTAACTTTCCAACGGCACACACCCATAAAGCCACTAAGTGTAGAACTCAGGATCTTCAGGTAATGTGGCAGACCCTTTAACCATTAAGCTTTTATAATAACTTTAACTTAGTCTTTGTAGTCTAGCTTACACTATCACTTATGGACTGATAACTGTACAGCCTAAGGAAGAAATTATTGAAAACAGCTGTTTCGAACAGAATTTTATTAACTCGATAACAATTTAATTGACATGATCATCTCTTCGTAAACTTCAGAAAATAAAAATACTTTTAGATTATAATTTTTACAGGAATCTGTATTCAAATCAGTGTAGATTTTACCACAAACCAACATCAGTTGAGGAGTCAGTGAAAACCAAAAATCACCAGACAATGGTGTCATTTCAGTTTGAGACTCCTCAGCAGTGCACTCCTAAGATACCACCAAAGAGCGAACCAGGCCGTCAAGGTTACGAGACCAGGTAGTTGATCATTCAACCACCTGGGCAGCTAGAATTCATGGGTAATTGAATTTCGACTAAATTGACTGAATGTTCAACGAGCTAACTTCGTAATACTAAGTCTTCTGGGTTCGATCCTCAGTGGAGTTGTTGGTGCGTGATGCTGAAAATTCCCAAATTAGGACGAAACAACAACCTAATATTCCTTGTTTCTCAATGATTTTGTTGCCGATTTCGGTTTCGTTTTGAATTTTATAATGACAATACTGATGTTCACAGCTCACTTAAATGAAATATCATCCATTTTGAACACCATTTATTCAAGTGAATATATCCAGTGAAAATACTTTTGTGTCAAACAGAAAATACAACAGACAATATATAGAAATTTATTTCCATTGAATTCGAATATGATTTAGTGAGTCATAAAGTTAGACTGAATGAACTCGAGAGCTAACCGGATGAAATGTCACCTTAATATTTTGTTATCAAAGCTTTGGAATGATTTAATTCAATTTTAGATTTTCCCGTCGATTGGTTGGACCGAAAGGGAATCAATGATGCGCATTTCGTCCTATTTGGGACTCGTTAACTGGATGTACCTGCATTCCCCAGTCACTGAGTGATTTTGTTCCCAATGAGGCTCGAACCCAGTGGCCATAGTATCAAACGTCGAAAGCGTTATCCACTAGACCACTTGGGCCACGAGAGCCACCTCTTGTGCAACGGGTCATACTAATGAATATTGTAAGCATTTACAATTAAGCAAGATTATATCGTTTGCTTTCATGTTGCTGTTTTGTTTTCGCATATTTTATTGAGATGAATAGGAGAATTAGACTTTTTATTTGTTATTTATGGTCAGCTTCAACTTACGAAGACGTTTCGTTAATTTCAAAAGTTTTAATGATTAATGTATGATATTTGTCAGTGGTGAAATTCTCTGGAATGAAATATACAACATACATTTGATTATTTTATCAATAAAATATATATTAATTAATAAACACTTTGGGGTTTCATTGATCAAATTAACTGGGAATAATGACTGAGGATGGTAAAAGAATTTTGAGTACAGTTTTATTCCAGTATTTTGGCTTCGAGTCTCGTAACTCAGAGATTTCCGATCCAACTAATATCATAACCTAAGTTTTATTTTCGAATCCAGTCACTTCCTACCATCTCTGGCGTTGCTTTCATCTTCTGGGTGGAAAAGAAATCCTTTTCTTTGTAAAATGCTCAGTTTGATGAAAATGTGATGAGATGTTTGGCTTCACAGAGTTTCATTAACTAACAGGTAACTATTATACCGTTAGTCAATAAGAGGTTTAAAACAGTGTCCGTTCAACAAATCTGCACTGTGTATTCATAAGATTAGTGTTGAGAGATAATACCATTGAGTGGTTTTTCTACAGTCACGCTACGACTCGCGTATTTGGTAAAAATAAAATAATGGACAGCACTCAGTGATACGAAACGAAAGAATTTTGAGTAAATTATAAGTTGAGATTCTTGACATTTCAGTTACTAGGTGGGGTGACGTGTCGATCGAGTAATTGATACTTAGCCCACAAACAGATTGGACAGTACCTTTATTTCAGTATTTTTGTTGTTATTCAGTAAAAACGTTTTCTATCGAAATCTCAGCTTTCAGAGACACGTAAATTTTTTAAGTCTTAAGCTAACTGGCAAAATGCAGTATGTGCTGTCAGTTTTAGGGGTTAATGGGTACCCTGAGAACTTGTTTCATTTGAGAGTATAGAAAAATCCCCCTTCGACAGGAAAAAATCAGTCTTCAGATTACCTTCCATGGGTGAACAAATCATGATACAGGTAGGCGGACAAGTGAGTCAGCTGTCAACTACACCTTTTACTTATCATTCCTTCTCTTGAGTCCATGAATATTTGCCTTCCAGTGCTTACTATCAAAGAAAATTTTTTATTGAAACCACTTCCTACTGTATCTGCAAGTTCTTCTGCAATTGCTGCAGAGTAAGTATGGATGCAACTTACAGAATGCTACACTGTTGCAGATACAAGAGTTATTAAACCACTGACCTTCACAGAAATCTAGCATCCTTTACTGAAAAATCAATAAGACTTTAACAAATCAGTAATAATTGTTATAACAAAAATCTCCAGTCAGATATAAAAACACGAGTTGAATGCAGGAGAACTTACTTTTCAATTATGTCCTCACAGATGTTTACATAATACATAATTTACCAGTCTAGTGGTGATAGTTCTGTTAAAATTCGTGAATAAGAGTATATCTAAGAGGTGATGATTAACCAGGAAAATCAGGCCATTAAGTGGAAGGTAGAAATAAATACACTGTATAGTCATGAAAATTAAAACAGGTGGTTACATAATTCATAGTCTATACGATGTCAAACAATTAAAAAGCATAACATATATCAGAAAAATTATAGTCCAAGTAATTAGATTAATAAGATAGTAGAAGTAGTAGTGTAACAACAGAAGACAAGGGCCAGGCAACAGATCGTTTATTAATGAAATCAACACATATTTATAGATTTTCATGTACATTATTATAGATTATTGTTAGCAGAAAAACACTGTCTTCTGATTGGTTGTTTCTCACTAAAAGTTAATCTTTAATCTCTTTGTGGCTGTTTCTTGAAGTTCAGATTATCTATCTGCAAAATGAATCCGCCTACGCAAAGTCTGCTGTGATTAGTTGTTGAATCAGTCATTGTTCTTATTTTTTTCACGACCAATATTGGGGACGTAAACATTGACGTAAATGACTGTCTACCAATTTGGCTGGCAGCCAGCTCTCACCACAGTAGAACTAGTTTAACTGTAGCGGAAAATACTTGGTAAAGGGATGTTTATTCGAAATTCGGTATGTCTATATAGCAACGTTGTGCACACCATTTGAACAGATCTCTAGTGTTGTGCTATTTCTGGTCACCATAGCGTGTTTCTTGGTGTTTCTTTCATGTCTCCCATGTATCGCCGCAACGCCGTATCATTTGCTTTGTCTCATATCGAATGTATCTCCCTGCTATTTGGTGATCTTATGCCTCTGAACGTATCTTTGTATACTACGGATAAATTGTATCAGTAGCACACGCCACCGTAGTAGTAGTAGTAGTAGTAGTAGTAGTAGTAGTAGTAGTAGTAGTAGTAGTAATAGTAGTAGTAGTAGTAATAGTAGTAGTAGTAGTAGTAATAGTAGTAGTAGTAGTAGTAATAGTAGTAGTAGTAGTAGTAGTAGTAGTAGTAGTAGTAGTAGTAGTAGTAGTAGTAGTAGTAGTAGTAGTAGTAATAGTAGTAGTAGTAGTAGTAGTAGTAGAAGTAGTAGTAGTAGTAGTAGTAGTAGTAGTAGTAGTAGTAGTAGTAGTAGTAGTAGTAGTAGTAGTAGTAGTAGTAGTACTAAACCATGATTAGTATCTGAGAAAAGTGGTCCGATTTTACGTTAACGGGAGGATGTTCAAGGCTTTTTCAAATGGATTGCGATGACGGGTTGTACATAAAAGATGCACTGGTAAACGAAAAACAGGACTAGTATGGATGCCATAAATAACTCTAAAAGCTTGTTTAATAAAATCAGTGTTCAGTGGCGATAACACATTCCATAATGAAATTACAAAACGATGCTGTTTCTTCTCTGAACATGCAATGTAATGTTTAGAAATCTAACGACGAACGTGTCTAATTGTGTGCTTAATCTAATTCGCTCCACATGAGCATGAGGGAGAGTGAAACTGGGTATTTTGTCCTTGTTTACTTATTCAATATCAGTTCAGTTACAAAAGGGCAGTATAACCCTGTTGAAGTGAATGCTACCTTAATAGTATTTTTTAAACTTTCTGTTGCAACTTCAGCAATAATGTCTCCAAGAAACGAAATTTTAGGAGGTGTGGCTTTCTTATAACTTTCGATACACCAACTTTATCAGACGATCAGTCTTAATTCTTGTCTATCCTGGGCTGCTTAACAGATTGAAATGTGATTGGTTGTTAGAATGTCCTTAAATCACATACAATTAATCAATTGTCAGACAATTTACTATGGTCAGTTACGCCAGTTGTAGCGTGACTTTAGACACCATTTTAATATGTTTATTAGATATTTCACCCAGTGAAACAGTGTTATATACTGCATGACGTTTCAAACACAGTTTATTGTTCATAATCATATGCATTATAACTGTAAAACTTCGATACTTTCGTTTTATAGTTTCCCTTATTCCTTCCTATTCGTCGTAGGGGTATTAGAACTTTCTGGATGTCCAGGACAGGCGGTGAATCATTCCTACTAAACTCATTTTCAGTTGGTTCGGTAAATGAAGCTTCTGTTATCACTCTGATCCATTATTCTGTTATATTAGATTTTAGAAGTGTAATGTTATCCCATCTTATTTCCATAACTGATATGATTATGAACAATAAATTGTGTTCGAAACGTCATCCAGTAAATAATACTGTTTCGCTGTGTGAAATATCTAATAAACAAATTAATATGGAAAAAGGCACAAACAGCGAAGAAAATTTTCTTTTCGACGATTCATTTTCATGAGCTGTACAATCGTAATTATAATTAACAAAGAAATCTTTAGACCAATCAGATAATGGTAAATTTTGTCCTTGGAAAATTGTATTACATAATGTAAGGTGTAAGAAGGGATGACTAATTGTAAGTTAGAAAGGAGACAGAAGTTGGCATGACGTAATAAGTGTGAGATAGTGAATAATCAATAATCTCGTGTAAAATGGACAGGAACTAGTGGAAAGGCTATAAAGTGTTTTTGTATAAAATATGTATGAAAAACAATGTTATTAATAAACAGTAATAGAGTGGTAATAAAATGTGGATGATGGGGACAAAATGATAATAAAAGTATTAATAAAATAAAAATAATAATAATGGTAATAATAGTGAACTTACATAATAAAGGAAAGAAGCAAAATTGTGATAAGAAATTTTACTCTGGCCATGGTAAGGCAAGAGAATGTATGTATCGCTTTTGTATGCAGAGGTCCGGTTTTAGATCTCGAATAGCTAATGCTTCAGCTATGTACAGATGGCGAATCCGAAGTCCCTTTGTACGATATTGAGGGACTCTGTGTAACACTGCGAAGCATTCATGTGGGGGTGCTCGATGTCCAGAGATGACAAGGTGTTCGAGGATCGAGCTGTTGCTATTCTTCTTTTCTCCTCTGGCCAACCAAGCGGGGCAGTGTTCCAGAATACGTTTTTGGACTTGACGTTGCGTACGGCCAATATACTTTGCTCCACACGAGCAAGTAAATTGATAAATACACATTGAGGTGGCCAAAAGCGGTATCTTGTCCTTAGCGTTAGACTGGATTAACTGTCTGCAGGAGAATGTGATACGTAGAGTGGCTGTTGGAAATGTCTTCTTCAGACATTTAGAAAGGCGGTTTCTGAGAATTTCCGCTGCGACATCACCTTTGAATTCTAGGTTCATGAAGAGAGTCTTCTTAGGAACCGTTGCGATGTTTGACATCGGAGGCTTCTCCTTCATGTTTTTGTCAATAAATCTTGGTGGATATCCATTCTCTAGTAGGATTTTACGTAATAAATTTAATTCATTCTCCACCATGTCTTCCGAGCAGATTTTTCTAATACTTGAGCTCAACGTACGTATCAGGTTTCTCTTTCGGATTAGTGGGACGAAGCTCTGAAAGTTGATAAACTGTCCAGTCCATGTTGGCTTGCGGTATATTGATCTTTGGATCGTACAGTCGTGTCGTCTGGTGAGTAGTACATCAAGGAATGGAAATGCGTTGTTCGATTCTCTTTCTAAGGTGAAACTTATTGATGGATGCACTGCGTTGAAGGTTTTGAGGAGAGAATCTAAATCACAATTTTCATCACAGATTATAAACGTGTCATCTACGTATCTCTTGTATAAGTGCAGTTGACTTATCAAGGGATTGAGGATGTTGTTTTCCAGACTCGCCATGAAGCAGTCGGCTAGGAATGGACCGAGAGGAGACCCCATTGGCTACCCCATCTTTCTGTACATAGAACTTTTCATTGAATTTGAACTGGATATTGAACGTACATCTGAGAAGAAGTTCCTTCAGGTAGTTTATTGGGAGAGGAACTTCTAGGTTGTTGGTTTCGATGTAATCACAAATGAAGCATATTGTTTCAGTTAGGGGGATGCTTGTGAATAGAGAGACGACATCTAGTGAGATCATTTGTCTTTCAGACACGTTGACATCCTTCACTGAGTCGATGAAGTCAAATGTATCTCTGAGGCTATATTTTGTCATATGTCTTTGAACTGGTTCGAGGATATCAGCTAGCCACTTCGCGATTTTATGATATGGTGAGTTAATATGGAATTACAACGCCGAAGTTTTACTCATATAATAATGTGACTTTACATTCTGATGGTTTGAAAGAGTCAAATATTTCTTCACTTATAGCATTTAGGCCAAGAATCTTCACTAGATTAGCTTTCACTCTACATTGCAACAATTTGTTTATATCATCAAGAATAGATAACATTTTGGATTCGTAGTCACTTTTGTTCATGATGACAACTCCAGAACCTTTATCAGGCATCGGAATAGTTATATTAGGGTTTTCCCGTAGTTCTTTCAAAGCCTTGATATTCAACTGTTGCAAGGCACAGTGACGACTAATCTAGTGAAGCTTCTTGGCCTAAATGTGACTTTGGATAAATTATATGACTCCACGATTGACCGAAGGCTCCCATTTTCTCCTTCATGTCATCCTTGGACGCCCACATCGTCGTTTTCCATTCGGGTTTCACTCGATGGCCTGCGTGTAATGTCACTCAGTGATCTTCTCAACGCATATCCAGTCCTTCTGGATATTTGCTCAGTGACGGGTTCTAGAATCTCTACTGAACAATCATCATATGTTTGGATAACTATGCAACATGCCAGATACCTTAATTTTTGCTTTTTATACAGTTTTTTATATGGTTTGGGTAACAATACTGTATCGCTATAAGATTATGAAAAAAACACTTGTTAGACTTGCCTTAAAAGATTCATGTCGTTTCGCTTATGATTAGAAGTATTATCAAATGGATATTGGATATTGAAAATATCTTTAGGATATAAAGTGTGATACCGCACATTCTGAATCGTATATCTTGTGTGACACACAAGAAAAGTGCGAAAATCAGACTGGATATTCTTATCTTATATAGACTCATGAAAATAACTTTACTTCATCAAAAATATTTTTAAAAGCCTTGTCTTAAGCGCCACATTTTAGTTTCATTGAGAATATCCAGCGGAAACACAGTCTCGTTTCCAGACTATCGTCTTCACTAAGGCAAAATATTACGTAAGGAAATTAGTTTGATATCCATCCACTTATACTTTAATGTCGTAGAGAATATTACTGAGTTTACGTGAGAAAGTACGTTCTAAAAATTGTAAACACAGAAAAATGATGGCCCTATTTTCCCGCGACATTTAGCTTGTACAAGAGATTGAAATAGTTCAAAAATGAATATATTACTGTAGCCCTTGATAGTTACTCATATCTGGTTTTGTTTTAAAGGTAGTTGTTGTAATGTAGTTATCTAAATAAGCACACATTAACAAATAAAGACAACAAATTCAAAAATTTTCAAGTATTGGTTTTTATAGGGATTTGGTTTGATTGGTTACAGGATTTCATCATGAAATGAAATCGGTTAGAGAACCATTGGAGAGGCTACAGGGAGCAGTGTACAGTTGTTTCGTCCTAGTTTGGGACTCTTCATCAATACGCACCCATCACTGCGGTTCGAACCCAGGACCTTCTGGTTACAAGGCGAGCTCGTAGACCATTAAGCCACTGAGACCCAATCCAATGGCAAGTCCTTGAATTCTAACTTCTGCTAATTCATAACATAGCGCGAACAATTCGCAATGTCTTCTTCGATGAGTTACTGACTCACTTTCAATCTGCTGCATCCTACTGGTCACGAATTCCCACTAGAATCCCAGGTAACTGCCTGAATAGGGCCAGTCGCTAGTGAGCATCAGTTGAATTTTCAAGAAATTTCATACATTTGAATGAATGAATTTGAACAAAGCAAGAACTACAGATTTAGCAGAATAAAGTGGTACCATCTTTTATTTCGTTGCCTTCTCGTCAGCTGCTTACAGGCCAAAGACAGTATTAAATATATCTACAAAAACAATTTTAACATACTTGCACAGAGTTCATTTTAAACAAAAATCAATTGATCAATATATGCATACAGTAGTAATACATATATATATATATATATATATATATATATATATATATATATAATATTAAACACTATTCTGAACAATAATAATCATACACAATGGAAACTTTTCAGCATTTAGCATTCAGATGAAAAAGAGATGAAAAATATCCAGTTACCGGGGCAAAGAAAGACTGATAACCGCTTCTTTCTGGACGCACAAATCAGGTTTCAGGCGCTTGATGGAAATGGCTTCAGCAAGCTTGAGGAGAATTGAGCTCTTTTGCCTATTGATAATTTTGACCGACTTTTCGACGTCCACCTCATGACCCATGTCGAGGAGATGCCTGGCGATGGCAATATTTAAAGCATTTGTTCCCTTTAGACTTAAGCTTTTTGGTTCATGTTCAGAAAATCGTAGATATGTCCTTCTTTCTGTTCTTCCAATGTAACTGCTCCCGCAGATTTTTGTTTAAAATGAACTCTGTGCAAGTATGTTAAAATTGTTTTTGTAGATATATTTAATAATGTCTTTGCCCTGTAAGCAGCTGACGAGAGGGCAAGGAAATAAAAGATGGTACCACTTTATTCTGCTAAAACTGTAGTTCTTGCTTTGAATTTTCAAGTATTGGTTTTTGTAGGGATTTAGTTTGATTGGCTGGAGGATTTCATCATGAGCTGACATCAGTTAGAGAACCAGTACTCCCAGGTTTTCCAATGGTTTACTAACTGATGTCAGCTCATGATGAAATCCTCTAGCGAAACCAAAGGTAGAAACCAGGACCAGAGAAGTTAGCATCTAAATAGTAGAAATCCAATAGTAGTCAATTTCTGACCAGCAGCTATTCATACGCAGACAGCTGCTGATTATCTGATTAGCTATTCGTCCAGAAAAGATGCTACTGATCGGGTTCCAGTGGCTGAATGGTATACGAGCTTACCTTGTAACTGGAAGATCTTGGGTTCGAACCATGGTAGTAGGTGCATGCTGTCGATGACTCCCAAACTAGGATGAAACAGCTGTCCAGTACTCCCTGGTTTTTAGTGGTTCTCTAACTGATATTAATCCGTGATCAACTCATAAAAACAAAACTAATCCTTACAAACCAACTATAGAAAATTCAAAAACCTCACCAATTTGTTACTAATCTTCAAATTTATAATCTCGTGCTCTACAACTCTTTTGTGTAGCTGATTCAAGAGCTGAAATACTTAGTTTGAATTTTGTAGTTAGATACATTATGTTTACACCTTAAATTAACGATATTATTTAAATTTTAAAGCATACTTTCCCGAGTGAAATTATAACAAGTTAAAACAAAACAGGTGTGTCTTGCAGAGAAACTTAGTCAATGGACTACAAAACTATTTAGTTTGTAAAAAAATAGTACTACTGGTAATCAGAGCAGTAGTAACAATTATAATAATATCCAGCATTCACTATTAACTGCCTTCTTGATTTTGCACAGTCAATCATTTGAGATGATAGTAAAGAATTTCTGGAATTCCATAAACAACAACAACATGGAAAAAAACAAATCCATATTTAGCAAAAACAGTCACCTGACTAACATGTGATTTGTGACCTTGACAAAGTCCATACTTTGGTGGGTCACCTTAACAAAAACAATATTTAATCGCGATGCCTATTAATTAATCTATAGCAATAGACGAAAACTAGTACACTAGAATTTATTCACACGAAAGGAATGTATTACTTCCTATGGAATGAATTCTATCAGTGGTACAATGAAAGGAATTGAAAGTTGGAGGGTTCACTTGAGGTTCATTCTGTATATAATAATGAGTTGTGTACAGTATGTTGAGAACTCCAAAGGAAATCAATAAAAATGAGGAAACCAGCCGAAAATCACTTTTATCTTCAATACAAGACAGTAGCAGTTCAGTAAGATAATAATAAAAACCAACATCTGTGCGATTAATTGCATCTAATTTCCAAATGTATGCTACTCAAAACCACCAGAACGTGATGTAAAAGTAATTACAAGTCGAAGTATTATCGTTTAGTTATACTCCATTTTACGTTAGATTTTTTTCAAGTGTTGGTTTGTGGGGATTTGATTGGTTACAGGATTTCATCATGAGGTGACATTAGTTAGAGAACCAGTGGAAAATCTGGGAGTACTGGACAGCTGTTTCGTCCTCGTTTAGGACTCTTCATCCGTACGCACCCACCACCACGGTTCGAACCGAGGACCTTCTGGTTACAAGGTGAGCTCGTATACCATGAAGCCACTGGGACCCAACCCAACTGTCCATGAGTTCTTTCTTTTTATCATTTTTTTTATCATAGGTCCCTATCAGTTAGAAAACTTTTGAAAAGTACAAAGCATCTTTCCGCGTAGACTTCTTCAAGAGTGCTCATCTACAACCTTGTATGAGGAAGGTGGCAACCAGGACCAAATAGTAGAAATCCAATAGTAGTCATTTTCTGACCTGTGTCTGTTCATACACAAACAACTGCTGATTATCTGATTAGCTATTCGTCGAGAAAAGATGCTACTGATTGATGTTAGTACCTGTTAATGATTCACACCAATCAATAGTGCTATACAAAGAGATCTAGGTAAAGAGCTAACAATCTTCTTTCTAGTTTGGGACTGAAAAAGTTGGGTGAGCAGGCGAACTGATTCGCTGCACTGGGACAAATCATTTCAGACAATACTAATTTTTGATAGTTATTCCAGTTATTCTATAATATCTTAAATGCAACTGTTCAGTTGATATAAGAATAAAACTTGTGCACTTTGGTAGAGTGTAATTCTATTATGGGTAAATTTTCTTTTGATAAAGTCTCACAGTGTTATACAGTAATGTTTACTGAACATTACTGTATAACACTGTGAGACTTTATCAAAATAAAATTTACCCATAATGGAGCAACTGTTCAGTTGTTGCAGGGCACAGTGACAGCTAATCTAGTGAAGCTTCATGGCCCAAATGCTATAAGTAAAGATAAATTTGACTCTTTAAAGCCATCAGAATGTAAATGCCCGCATATGTATGGCTTGCCAAAAATACATAAGCCCACTAATCCTCTACGTCCTATATTGTCAATGTGCAAATTCCCAACACATAAACTTGCTAAATGGTTAGTTGAATTATTGCATCCAGTCAAAACACAATTCTGTAAGTATGTGTTAAAAGATACATTTGAATTGGTTGATTTTCTTGACAATAGTAATATTATGAATAAGAATATGTACTCTTTTGATGTAAACTCGTTATTCATTAATCTGCCTTTGCTCAAAACAGTTGACATTTTGTGTGATTATATTTCCATAAACAATTTTTTCATCCCGTTCCCTATATCTCATTTAAGGGATTTATTACTTCTATGTACTAACAATGTTAGGTATACGTTTGAAGGCGATTGTTTCCGCCAAGTTGATGGTGTTGCAATGGGAAGTCCGTTATGGCCCCTTTTAGCAGATATTTATATGTCGTACATTGAAAATTTATCAGAGGATTTAATCGAAAATGTGCCACTTTATAGAAGGTATGTAGATGATATTGTAATCACCAGTGATAAGTCTTGTTCTGCCACCTCAATTTTAGATCGAATGAATGAAGTTCAGAATAGCATATCACTTATATCTGTAGAAGAGGAAGATAATTGTTTATCTTTCCTAGACATATTGCTTAGTCGACGGTTTGATGGGTCAATAAAAAGATCTATTTATAGAAAACCTACCTGGATAGGAAAGTATCTTAATTAGCACAGTTTCTGCCCTCTTCGCTACAAAAGAGCCTTAGTAAGGTGCCTCTTCAGTAGAATCCAACGCATATACACTGAAGACACAGATGATGCGGAAGAAAGAATGTTGACACAAACTCTGGTTGATAACAATTATCCAGACAAGTTCATCAGGAGATATAAAGTAGTCAGAACACCAAGACCCACTCTCCAACTCGCCCCTAAGAAAGACGTGCACATCAAGCTACCCTATATGGGGCATCATAGCAGCTTGATAACTAGACAAAGACTGAAAGCTGCTGTTAAAAAGACTTTTTATACAGCTAATATCTTAATAATGCACACCTAGCGGTCCATTTCACCTACGAAGGAGAATACAACGACTCTCTACACTTCATCGACGTCCTGCTAACGAGAAGAGAGGATGGCTCCATCAAAAGAGCCATATTTAGAAAGGTAGAGACCAAAGCTGAATATACACACTTCATTAGCTTAGTACCGATGAAATACAAACGTAATCTGATCAGGTGCTTAGCATTTATAGCGAGGTCCATTTGTTCCGAAAACTCTGTGGAGAAAGAACTCCAGGTCATCCGGGACATTCTAAGCGAGAACGCATATTTAGAGAAGTTCATTAAAGCCAACATTGGTTACAATAGTCGTAAACATGAAATGGCAATGGTGAAGAAAAAGCCTCTATTTTTACGTCTCCAATTCAAGGTAGATAATCCTGTGGAGATTCTATCTCAACGTTTAACCAGGGCGATCAAGAAAACTTTCTACTCTGCACATCTGTTCCTATCGTTCAGTGGCCGTTCAGTGTCCAGTCAGTAACTGAAAGATGTTTTACCTAACCTAGCTCTTCTTCATGCAGATACCATTTCAACTGTTCCTGTGGTTCAAGTCGTATAGGGCGCACGATTAGGCAAGTTCGTCTACGAGTTTGTGAACATTTACCAGCTTGGTTCAGTATGGAGGAAATTAAGTGCATTAAAAAGATCGATTCAGTCACACTTGGTCGATACTGGATATTGCATTGATGTCAACACAGCTTTCAGGGTTATACACCGAATTCTGAAGTCGTTATTACGTACAGTTTGCTTACGTCTTCTACACATAGCTGAATCTGTTGCAATAAGATCAACTAAACCAGAACTTTGTATCCAAAACGAACATGTTCAGATATCACTTCCCCTTATCCCACTTGGTTTTTTTGATTTGCTTACTATTGCAATTATACTATTATTCGTTGTAATTCATACCCTTCATTCAAAGATTCTCTCAATACTATCGAATTTATACTATCCGGACTTAATATTATTACGTCCTTTCCCAATATATACCTCCATTTGTTTCATTTCCCGTTTTGGTTATTTCATGATGAACTTCTCATTGTAGTCTTACTATCTCCTCTTTAATACATACTACTTTGTACTAGCCACACACCTGACACCTTTTATAACCTTGAACTGACTTGTCATTTTTTTCCTTCCCCTCATTGTGTGAATCGATTATGGCTAATCCCCACCATTGTTTCATATTTTAAAATCTTTTGTAAGTGCATTCAGCCAAGCCCGTTTGTAATATAGGTACTTTAGATACTGAGGGTGTTGACGTTCACAGATAGTACATTTTTAACCAACGCAAGATCAAATACTTACAACTCCTATAGTATTCGCTCCGCGTATACCAAAGGCAAAGCAAAGTACTAGAAATGATCGTCAAAATTACGGAGCATATTTCAGGACCAAATTGGAGTGTGAGGATGATTGCTTAACTAGCTAGGAATTGTGCATAAATGATAGATTTATCTGTCCTAACTGTCCTTTTTCGCAACAACATGTAAAGCAAAGCTGGCAATAGTAGAAAGGTGAAAAAATCAATTAAAAGCGAGACATGGATTAGGGAAAGTAATAAGAGAGTTTTAATGGGGAAATTGCTAAATTTTGAGGATGAAAAAAATATAAATACTCTAGAAATATTTCGTAAATGAATGAGTCATGTAAGGATTATCTTTACGACATTTGTTTCATTAGGCCAGACCACCTTTAAAATGAACTTTTATTTGGGAAGATTGAATTATCTTCAGGTCTTATATTAGTATGATTATTATATTAGTTATTGTAAGGGTGTTAGTAATACCTGTAATAATAATAATAATAATAATAATAATAATAATAAGCAAATGTATAGGAAGTTTAACTAGGACATTTATTCACAATTAATACAATCAGTCAGTTAAAAAAGATGCTTCTCTCTTACTGATTCGGCATAATTAGCATTGACCGAAGACCTAGCTGAACAGCCATTTCACATGAAAACTGGGCATTACCCCTAAGGACCAATGTGGATTAGTGACCTAGTTAGCAGTTGAGTCCCAAACATCAGTCGATAGAGCACCAGCTAGTAATTAGGAGGCTGTCTGTTCGAATCCTATCACAATTCAAGCTTTCATTACAACCACCACTCATTGTATTGAATTCAAAATTGCTTGTTAATTATGGTATATTAAAAATAGCCTCAAATGAATGATGATCAATTGTAAGAATAACTAACGTAGGTAGCATGACAGATAATAAATCAATAATACAGCTCAAGTTTAAGGTATGCGCATGACAAGCGCTTACGTATTACAGTGAATCATATGAATTTTAAAAAAGCAATAAATTTTGAGTGAATTATTCAAAATAAATGGATTAGAACTACTCAATACTACTATTATTGTGACCATCATTAGCGAAACTCTATCAGAAATTTGATACTTAAGACTTATCTGAATGTGAAAGAAACTGGGAGCTGTTAAGGATAAATTATGTTAAAAGAGTAAGGTAGATAGTATAAAATCGAAGAAGTGTGAAACAGTGTTTTTGATGCCTTGAAAAACTGAATAAAAATAGTAGCTCATGATAATTCTTCTTCTGGAAGCAGAGTTATAGAATAGTTAATTAATTATGTTTTTCCGAGCTTCCACATTTTGGAGATTTAGGAAGACTCTGTTTTAATCTAGTCCTGGAACACATCACGTCACAGAAAACACTGTTTCGGGTTATTAACAAATGTATAACCATTCTCTGGATGTAGATGAAGTTTACTGGTTTGTCAATGAGTGTCAGTGATCTGTTATAAGTAGAAAATTTCTGATAAGAATGATGTCATTTTTATCATAGTGAAGAAACATAACACTTCAGTTGTTTATTTAGAATAGTGAATTCTTGAAGGGTAGTAGTCTCTCCCCTATTAAAAGGTCAGGTAGCGAATTAATTTATACTTTACTTCAGTAAAATTATTTGGATAGCTGTATCCCGAATACCCCTTGGTTTCTTTCAACAAACTGTTTAGATTTAAATGAATGTTTTGCGAGTTCTACGTGTCATATACAACTGTTGTGGTGAGAGATGGTTGCTAGCCAAATTACTAGACAGTAATTGACGTCAATGTTTATGTCTCAAATATTAGTCATGTGAAAACAAGGTCAAAGATGGACAGCAGACTTTACGTAGGCGGATACAGTTAGCATATAGATGATCTGACACAGCCACAAAGAGATGCAAGGTTAATTTTGTGTGAGAAACAATCAGTCAAGAGACTGTATTTTCTACTAACAATAATCTACAATAATGTACATTAAAATCTATAAATATGTGTTGATTTTCCTTAATAAACGATCTGTTGCCTGGCCCTTGTCTTCTGTTGTTACACTGTGATAATACTATGTAATCGCAAAGTTATTGGGGCATGTGTACAAAGATCAACCTTTTACGAGTACGTTTTTCTTACAAAACTATCCTTTTTATCATTAACCATAAATCCGCAAACTCACAAACATATAATTCACATTCACTTGTAAATCAAATTAACCGTTCAATGATTAATTGCTAAGTAAACTGAATTCACGTTCCTAAAAGGATATGATTTGCAAACTGGCTGCATAAATTGGTAGTGACACTTTTATCCCAGAGAAGTTAATTTTCTAACTTTCCTAGGATTATATCTACGAGTAAGGAAAACTGAAAGAAATGTACTGAAAGAATGTTCTTTATTCATTTTTAGGAATGTTTCTTTTTGAAGAAAATCAAACTATGCTAAGATAAAGTGGATGGGGGTGAAAAAACTGGTATTAGTGATTTTTGTTAAAGTAGCGACGACTGTAAAACAGAATGGTACTAAACAACGTACGTCAATATGAGAAAGTAAAAAGTACTGTCAAGAAAGAAAGACAAAAATGAAACAAGTTTTTGTAATAGTTGATCTCGGATTGATATCAGTCAGAGAACCATTGAAAACCAGCACCGGAGTACTGGAAAGCTGCTGTTTCATCCTAGTTTGGGAATCATCGGCAGTACGCACCCACCACCTTGGTTCGAACCCAGGACCTTCCGGTTACAAGGCAAGCTCGTATACCATTCAGCCACTGGGACCCGATTCAATGGCTCATGAATTCTAACTTCTACCAATTCGTGATTTAGCGCGACCCAAACCGTTATCATCAGTGGGACATCCATCCACACACGTGGCATCTAATTGGACCTCACTGGTCACGATTTCTCACTAGAACTCCAGGAAACTCAATCCTGTAGCAAGTCACTAGCGAGCATCAGATTAATTCACTATAGTTTGGTTTGTAAGGGTTAGTCGCGCTAAATCACGAATTGGTAGAAGTTAGAATTCATGAGCCATTGAATCGGGTCCCAGTGGCTGAATGGTATACGAGCTTGCCTTGTAACCGGAAGGTCCTGGGTTCGAACCAAGGTGGTGGGTGCGTACTGCCGATGATTCCCAAACTAGGATGAAACAGCAGCTTTCCAGTACTCCGGTGCTGGTTTTCAATGGTTCTCTGACTGATATCAATCCGTGATCAACTCGTAAAACCATAACGAACCCTTACAAACCAAACTATAGAAAGTTTTGTAATAGTATATTATTACATTAAGTTTTGATCTACTTAAACACTTTTCATTGATTTCTTGAATTATACTGAAGGCATTTGTAATGTCTCAGTAAGATTGTAGAAGTTACAAATGATAGAAATATATTAGTTGTAATTGTCGATTATTGTCTTCAGTAAACTTATTATATATCAACCTACAACTATACTGGTTTAATTTTCAAGTGTTTGGCAATTTCATGTTAATTAAAACGTATCTAAAATGGCAAGTAATTAAGCTGATGACTTGTTACTTACTGTAATTGAAACACTGAGGATTTTTAATTGCATACGAGTAATCTTAGATGACTAAAGTTATTTTTTGCTGAATGGGATATCGAGATCTTTATCTATCCATAAAAGGACAGTACAAATGGCATTAAACGTTTGAAGTGTTCTATTACTGGTATTGTAGTGTTTTGCGTTCTGAGGAGAATGAAAACTTTTAGCCTCACATCCCTATTGCACTCGTTTCTCTATCATCACTGTCAACTGGTTCCACAACTACAGTCATGCTTTCATTTCTTCTTCTTCACATAATGCCCCTCCGTCGCTTCCCATTCTATCCGCAATCGGTGACTTAGCGTGAGGTGTTACTTAGTGATCCTCTCCCCAACGTGTATCCAATCCATCTCCATTTCCTGCTGAAAAATTTTTGGCGATGGGTTCTCTGCTGGTTCTTTGCCTGTCAGAGTTTCTTGTTGCTAGTTCTTTCTGGCTATCTGGTCTTCGGTATGCAACGAAGGAAGCTGTCAATAAAAATCCGCAGCGTGTTGGAAATTCTCTTCGTAACGCGCCAGGTCTCTGAACCAAACAGAAGCAATGACTTAACATTAGTGCTAAAAATCCAAATCCCATCCCTTGCACTAATTCCAGCAGTTTTCCACTCTGAATTCAGATTAATGAAGGTCTGTCTTGTTTTTCCAATCCTGCCTGGCTTTTACATCATTATCCGTGCTGTCCGTACTTGGAGCTGTACTGACTAAGTAAGCAGAGGAGGTGACTTCTTCAGGGTTACGCTCACTGACGATGATTGCCGCTTGTTGTTGTTGCTTAGGTATCATCACCTCTATCCTCTCTATGTTCACTAGAAGTTCTGTCTTCGCTTCTTCTTCTACCAGATTGCTGATTTTCTCTCCTCAGTCTTTGTGAGACAAGAGACATCAATTATTCGCAAAAATTCAAATATTCTAGGGTCTTTTTGTCAGTCCAACGCTTGCCTATCTCCTCACTCCCCACAGTTCTCTACATAATTCAGTCCACCATGGTTAGGAATATCATCGGTGATAATAGGCAGTCTTGTTTTACTGTTGTATTCACTTGAGAGGCTTCTCTCACCCTTGTGTTGTGAATCACCTGACATGTGGCATTGTCTTGTGACTTTTGAATGAGGTTGATAAAGAGTTGAGGCACTCCTCGGTGTTGAATTAGTTTCCAGATTACTTCTTGGTCAACTCTGTAGAAGGCCTTTTCAAAGTCGATGAAGTTGAGGTAGAGATTTTACTGCCATTATACGCTCTGTTTGACTGTGATGATGCATAGTGTTGCAATTCAGTAGATATTTGATTTAATTTTCCTGAATTCAGCTTGAACACAGCAATGTCTTTAGTTCACTACACCTTCTAGTCTCCCCAGAATGACGCGGCTTGATATTTTGCCTAGGATGGACAGGAGTGCGATTCTACATTAATTCTTGCAGAGACCAGAGCCTCCCTTATTTAGCAGTTTCACAGAGTAGATACTTTTCTCTACCTCCACACCTTCTGCAAAGTCGGCGGGAACACGTTCTGTGTGAAGTATTTACCCACTAAAGTCATAGGAGGATATGCTACTAGCCTATTGGCACCAACATTAATGAGTTTTTTCTTTCTTCTTTATTTAATAAATGTATTACAGATTCGACTTCTGAATTGCTTGGTGTGTTTCATGTGGTCACACGGTAGCATATTTCTACACACACTAGACTCTATTTACAAAGAGTCTAACACATGAACCTTTAGTTAATTTCTGCATTTTAATAAAAGATGCATTTCGGCATAAAAATGACGTGGAGTTGCGAAGTAGCTTTAAACACTGTGAACACTGAAAGCGTTCAAGAATTCATTAGTGTTCTAAATACTATCTGGTAAGAATATTAAATTCCTTTGGTGTGTAGAAAACAACTGATAGACTCAAATGAATTCTGCTAGCCACAAGTGAAAATTTAGTAAGAAGTTAACAGTTTCTGAATAATTACGGAAGTCCCTTACCATGTCGCCTAGAGAAAATCATTGCCAGTGAAATTATCCTTTCACTAATGACAAATAAAAGCATTTTAAGATCATCTAACTTCTTGAAACTGAAAGGTGGAAGTTTTCTGTTCAGAAATTGTAAGCAACTGGTTCCTTTTATGAATTTAAGAAGAACAATAATGACTTAATTTATCTGAAACGTGTAAAGTATTTGAGCAACACATATTTACAAGGAAAACGAGATTTATGTTGTTCTGTCACACTATCCGAACGATAGTACCACATACCATTGTGTTTACAAATTTACATGCATGTATAGTCACACGTGGATACGGAGCACCCGTAGATCTCTGCAGGTCAAGGCTAGAGAACACATTCCAAAGTGACTGCAAGAATACATAAAATCACCCAATACAGTTAATTGAATATTCCCATAATTTATTCAGAACAAAATATTTAGAGCGAACAATTGTTTTCAATAAATTCTTCTTCAGTTATAAATCCATTAATTTAAGCATACAATAGCCTGCCAGTAAAGGCAAATTAGAATCATATCAGAAAGTGTATTGTGGAACAAGTATAAGATGGGATGGAACAATAGTCAGTTTTTTAATATGCATGGTCAAAGAGAACAAACGAATGGGGCGGACTAGACATAAGTTCAAGGTTGAAAATAACGACAATAAGAATGAGTGTAAAATAATAACGATTATATGGTGTAAAATTACAAGCACTATTGGTGAATGATTGTCAAATAATAATAATGAATATAATGAAGTGGAATGAATAGGATTTTGTAAATACGATAGCAAGTTAGGAAAGGCACTACTTAGACCTAAGGTAATAAAATCATAAGAAAGGTCATGAAATCATAAAAAGTCGAAAATGAACGATTGTCAATGAAACAGAGGAATAGAAGAAGAAAAGAAAATTGTGAAAGGAATTTATAGTGTTAATGGAGGATTTGTTGGCTTTATTGTAGGCCAAGGTAAACATAATGGTTGAACATACTTCTTCTGTATGCAAAGAGATGGTCTTCTGGTATTAATTGCCACCGCTTCAGGTACTGATAGAAGACGTAGGCTAGCTCCTCTAGATAAATTACTAGGAACGTGGTAAATAACTGAGAACGTTTGGTCAAGTTTTATAAGGTGTCCAGTAGCTACCAAGTGAGCTAAGACTGCACTATTTACGCATTTGGTTACTCCTTTATTCAACCATACAGGTACATGTTCACGCGCGCGCATGGATAAAGCCCTCTGATTACGGCCAATGTAACTAGCTCCAAATGAGAAGTTGAATTCATAGATACATTGATGAGGCCATCTTTGGTAATTTATCCTTTACTTGCTGTGTGAGTACCGGTTTAGTTGAGAAGTTGAGTACCAGTTTAGCTGCAGGAAATGTTCTATCTACTGCTCTATTAAGTCGACATTTTAGAATGTCAGCTGTAATTTTCCCTTTGTAACTTAACTTAAGATACAAAGGTTTCTTGTCTACGGTATCCACCTTTACCCTATCTGCAGGTATTGACATATACTTTTTTAGGAAGCTCTGTGGATATCCATTTTCTTGCAGTGTGAGTTTCAGTTTATGCATTTCTTCCTTAATGCATTCCTCTCGGCATATGCATTTTATTCTATAGCTAAGACACTTAACTAAGTTTCTTTTGTACTGAATATGTGTGAAGCTATGGAAATGGGTGTACTGACCCGTCCAAGCTTTCTTTCTAAATAATTTCCTTTGTAGATATCCGTCTGTCTTCATGGTAAGGAGGACGTCTAGGAAAGGTAAACTGTTATTGTCTTCTTCTTCATATGTAAACTGAATAGTTAGGTGAACACTATTAACAGCATTCAGAAGCTCTTGTTTATCAAGATTTATATCACAGTTAATTTTGGAAATAGATGTCCAGCAACATCTATTGCAAAGCATATCATAGAGACAGGTCACATATTTGATTTAAATAATCCCTTTAAACCCATATACAAAGCAAGTTTGGGTCGCATACTTATACTTGTTGAGGCCTTAGCCGTAAAAAGGCTTAGACCTGTTTTATGTATTCGAAAATTATTTGTCATTACTTTGAACCTAACTTGGTAATCCAATTTTAAAACCAATATTCATCTTTATAATATTTTCACCCTTTTTCTTACCCCATCTTCCTATTTCTTATCTGTGACCATGACCTATAAACATTTGTATATTCATAAAAATTGTAATCCCCTATATATGACAAGTATACAAGTGATTAAAGTGTCTGAAGTGTGTAGGGCAAATACATTACACGTATGCAAAAGAAGCACATTCATTCACACAACTGATATGATTATGAACAATAAATTTTGTTCGAAACGTCATCCAGTAAATAATACTGTTTCACTGTGTGATATACCTAATAAACAAACTAATATGGAATTACTTACTACCACAGTGCCCAAGTTTTACACATATATTCATTCTCTTTGTTCACCCTGGCCCACTATAAGGTCAGCAGGGACATAATCATTCATATTTTCATGTCATATTACGCCTTTCATATTCCTTTTCACCTATTTCACTTTACTGCATTATTACCTTTATTATGTGTCAACCTTTTGTAATTTACATTGAGCTTATTATTTCTCTAGCATTTTATTACAGTTTGTAATTTAACCTCTTTATTTTATCACTACACCCGATATCTGTCAGCCTTGAACTTAAATTCAATGTTTTCCATTTTTGGTATTTGTTTGTATATATTTTGTGGTAAGCATTTTCCTCGCACACCAACGAATATAACTCGCCCCCTCCCCATTCCTCAATGAAACTTATATTCTGTTGACTATTAATACATTAGTATGTCGCCCTTTTGTCTATTCACACTTTATCCTATGTTCTGTATGACTGCACATTTTATATACGTTCATTTGATAACATTAAATAACGAACTATCATTCCATACCATATATGTACCCCAATACAGTTTCTGATATAATTTTCAGATGCCTTTAATGGCTATTTTTATTATAACTGTACAGCCTGAGGAAGAATTTATCGAAAACAATTTTTCACTTAAAATCATCATCATAAAATAACGATATTTTGCAGGCTAAAACCTATTTAGATCAGAACTGATGACTTGAGCCACTGAAATGAATTAGATTTCGACATTGTTTGATCAGATACTCCTGAAGTTATACAGATAACCAAATCAGTTCTTGAAAATTTATATATGTAATGCTTTTAAAAAAGTCTCTGTTCATACTGGCATTGGCCAGTATCATCTTCTGATTCTTCTTGGATTTGGCACATTAGAAAATTTTCTATGATTGATTTGTAATGATTAGATTTGTTTTTACGAGTTGATCATGGATTGATATCAGTTACAGAATACGAGCTTGCCTTGTAACAGGAAGATCCTGGGTTCGAATTCTGGCAGTAGGTGCGTACTGCCGATGATTCCCAAACTGGGATGAAACGGCTGTCCAGTACTCCCTAGTTTTCAATGGATCTCTAACTGATATCAATCCGTGATCAACTCGTATAAACATTAGAAGGTATTTGAGCGAGAACAGCTGTATTCTGTCTTTGTTCCAATTGTCAATTGGATTTCGTATCGAAACCCAATCCCAGTATTATTATTCTGTGGTATTTTTCCATTTCTTGAAGTTCAGAGTGAAGCATAGGGTTTCAACTCTCAGCTTTGAAGTTTCAGTAGTGGTGATGTGTTCTTTTTACGGGGGAAGTTGGTAGCATCACGCCCAGCCTTCCCTCTTTACCAGGCTTAGTACCGGCTTAGAGAGGTTTAGGAATGAGCTGGCCGGGAATCGTACCCAGACCACCTGCGTGGTTGAAAAGCATTCTGCCAGTGAACCACCGACGCGATTCTGTGTTATAACAGTACATATTCCCCTTTATAAACTTCAAGAAAGTAAGAACAGACAGTTGAATAGAATAAGAAGAACGAATTTCGCTTCGTCAGTTCACATCAGCTGCTCATGACCTATACTATTTATACTACCAAATTATTTTAAAAAATTGTGTAACAAATCTTACTTCGATGACGTTAGATGGTTGGAGGCAATCGGCAGGAAGCCTTGGACCTAGGTTTCATGCTAGTTGGTACGCGTCAACAAGGCATATCTGCAACTCATGTCCCTTCTGAGATTCACACACGCATCACTCAGTGATGCGGTCGGAGATGTTGCCACTGAGCTATTTGGGGCTCACGATCAACTTCCTGTAGGAGTGCTACTCGTACTCATGCAGCCAGGTGAGGGCTTGCGGCGAGTTGTCATCTGAAGTGGTGACGACTAGTGGCGTCCGTCAAGGATGCCCATTATCCCCATTCCTATTCAACTTCATCATAGACGTACTAATGGACTTAACCCTAACACACTTCAGCGACTCAAGGATTGACTTGCTACCAGGGAATAATCTCGTCGACTTAGAATATGCGGACGATATAGTCCTTCTAGGCGAGGACGCTGACAAAATCCAGAGTCTACTGAACACCTTGAGCAACAATCTTCGTATGTTTGGCATGCGATTCGCCCCTGTAATATGCAAGATGGTGCTGCAGGATTGGACTTCACCGACCCCTAGATTAGAAATACGAAGTGAAGTGGTAGAGCACGTTGACCGCTTCAATTACTTGGGAAGTACCACCAGCCCCAACGAGTTGATCTCTGACGAAATCTCAGTACGGATACAGAGGGCTAGTTTCGCATATGCCAGTTTACGCCGTCTCTGGCGTAGACGCGAAATCCGACTATCGACCAAAGGGCGTGTGTACTGCTCAACAGTCCGCTCCGTCCACCTTTATGGCTGTGAGACATGACCATTGAGAGCAGAAGACATGAAAAGATTATCTGTGTTCGATCTTGGGTGTTTGCGTTCTATCTCCCGCGTGAAGTGGTATAATAAGGTGAGCAATATTGAGGTTAGCCATCGAGTGAGGGGGAAATCAATAGACGAGACTGTGAAATTACATCGACTGAGATGGTTAGGACATGTGCTACGTATGCCTAGTCATCGCCTTCCTCGACGGGCAATGTTAGCTGATATAGGGTCAGGCTGGAAAAGAGCTAGCGGCGGTAAACGAAAAGATGGCACCAGTCAATGAAATCCACAACAGTTAGTTTAAGTCGCGTAGGAAGATGTAGACTTCCTGACTGGTTGGGGTCCTTGGGACGGTAAAAACCAGCGGTTGGAAACAATTGGTGACATGGCTCAAAATCGTTCTCAGTGGTGCAGATGCATCCACTCCTTGTGACTTATGATTTCCAATGAAACTGTTTTGTTCTCCGTTATTACTATTGCTTTGTCTCACACCTCTGTTTACTGTCTATATTATGCATTTCTCCTATTTTCTTCTCTTGCTTTGTGTGCTACATGGAGTGTGGCGCCTTGAACTGCCGTACATATGTGCAAAGTTCTATGTCGAAACCCGACCGACCGGATACTTTGATTGAACACTAGTAATTAGTGTAATGTGTCTAGTCTACTCCCATCTTCGCTGCAGGCTGAATTCTGTCAGTCAGGTTTGCAATGTGGCCACCATTCTGCGTGGTTCACCATCACAGCGCACTATGAATTGTTGATAATAGTGGTAACGTCTCTGTCTGCAGCACTCGGTGACGCGAGTTAAAATCTTAGGAGGGAAATGCGTTCCTTCGAGGTTGCAGATACGCCTTGCTGGTGACTGCCAACTAGCACGAAACCTAGGTCCAAGGTTTCCTGTGGCTGATTGCCTTCAACCATGTGATATCATCAAATCAATGTGCACCGTGATGGTGAGCTACCTAGAATGGTGGCCACATTGCGAAACCTGACAGATAGAATTCAGTCTGCGGCAAAGACAGGAGTAGACTAGACACATAACACTAGTTACTAGTGTCCTTACACCTTACTTCATCTGACAGAAGTCAATAATGTCACAGTTTATGATGAAATAGTTCGATATGATGTCAAATTAATGCCTTATGTTAGGACTTCACAAATATTTTTATCTTATTTGGATTAAATTTTTCACAACACCACATTTATTGAGAACATCATTACGGATAATATGCACAAAACTTAATTAGATGTGCTATTCGCAAATTAAAGTAATACCAGTTCTCAAGTTTTGGTGTGCAAGGTCCCACTGTCAGTTAATAATTTACTGTTGCTGTTATTATCTTTTTTTGATAAACTGCTGCTTCCATCAATATTCCCACTGCTTTTGATCACTAGACGGTATGATAATAATAATAGTCAGTGATATTTATTATTTACATGTAATTTTGGATTGACAGATAAGCGTGCGTGCGTGCGTGTCTACCTTTTAACAGCCAGTTATACTTGTACACACATACATACATACATTTGCATGTAAAGTAAATATGTGAATACGTGAAGGTTATTTTTCAAATGCAATTTAATCAATAATATCATAGCTTACTCCACCGCTAACACACAAAAGTCAACTAGAAATCATTCGACTATAAAAGATCATAGATTAAATTTTGCAGCAAAAAAATACACTATTTCTGTTGATCGAACAGTGTGTAGATGTGACAATTTGAGCATGCGTGTGTGTATGTGTGTGTACCATAGAGACAAATGCTAACAGAATACGAAGTTTGTGTAGGCTGTATATTTATAAAAAACTAATAAAGAATATAATCACAGGTGAATTTTTACTGTATGTATTTTGGCTAAAAATACGAAAACAAAAATTAGTATGCAATTAGAATGAGTAAGACTGATAGTAATGTAGAAGCTTAGATTCTACGCCTGTAGTAGAGGTCTATTTTTGTACTAAGACGATATGCGATCCTTGTTTGAAACCTAAAAGGTGCGGATGATTATTCAGGATATCTATTCTAATTCATATTATTGACATAATTGATTCAGAAGGGCCTATGGGATAAATATTTCATGTGACGCTAGATCCTAAGTACATGTCCCGCCTTCTTTAGGAAGTATTTCATGGAAAGAGACAGCTGACTAATAACTTTTGATTGCAAAGATGTTTATTCTGAATTTCATTCCTCCTGTGTCAAGTTCTGCTCTCAAAGGTTGGTTCTACTAAATTCTAAGTGCTCTGTCAGAATGTGTGAAACGATGATCAGTAAGATATGCCATCAAATTCCCCCTTCTTTCTGATCCATTTATAACTTAATACATATGGAACATAATGCAAATATAGAAAAGTGTGTCCTGGATGTCCTACTTACAAGAAAACCAGACGGTAGCATAAAAAGAAATTTGCATAGAAAAAGCACTTGAACAGGACAATATAAACACTTTCACAGCTTCGTCCCTATCAATTACAAAAGAAATTTAGTGAAGACCCTTAGCCACAGAGTTAGAGCTATATGCTCTGAAGAAGTAATTAAAGATGAATTAAGCATGGTATATGATACTTTAATCGAAAATGGTTATCCTGACAAATTTATCAAGAAACATATGACAAAGAAAGCCGAAAAGGACTACCCACTATCTGTAAACAAGAAGCCACTTTATATACGACTACAATTCATGGGCGATATACCAAGTGAAATAATTAAGAAGAAATTAAAAAAATCAGTTCAAAGAACTTTTAATGCTGGCGAACTACACGTATTATTCTCTACACGACCGATGGTGCTACCTCGACTGAAAGATGAAGTACCTAGACTAGCTAGCCACTTCAAATTGTATTTATCAATTCAACTGCGCTTGTGGAGCGAGTTATATCGGCCGTTGCTCTAGGAACTTGATTTTTCGTGCTCGAGAACATATCCCACTATGGCTAAGTAAAGGTGTAGTTAAAACCATTAACAGCTCGATATTAGACCATCTGGTGCAAACCGGTCACAAAGCCAGCGTAGAAGAATCCTTCTCTATAATATACCGGGTGCCTAACAAATTACCAAAATCGTCGAAGCACCGCTTGCTCCAAACAGCAGAGGCTATTGCAATTCGCCTCAAACAACCAGTGCTCTGTGTTCAAAAGAAACAAGTCCAGCCCCTACTATTGCCCTGGCCCTCAGTAGAAACTATAAACTCATGAATTTGTACTATTACCTTTCCTAATTCTTCTGACATTCAGCTTATTTTATGTTGATGCTGTTCAGCTGTAATCTATCAATATTATTGATTTGATGTTTTTTAAACATTAATGTCGTTCATAAGACTAATTCATTCATTCATTATAATGTATATATAATTGTAGAACCTGATGATGAATTTATCGAAAAGAGTACTCTTTGTTCCGTGTCCACTCTTTTGAAAATTTTAATGGGCATTTATAATCAGAAAAGTGTGTGTTGATAAATAGCTCTCTACAACACCTTTTCTAAGGTGTCCTTTACAAAGGGCTATGACTCACTTCTAATTATGGATACACGAGGACAGAATTCTTTTTCAGCTGTCAACATACTTGCAGTCTTGATGCTATACTGAAGAAACTCAACAGTGAATCCCTAACTGACTATATAAGAGCTTATAAGAAGTATAGCGTGAGAAAGTTAAACAACACCTAGTCTTCAAAATAAATTGACCAATCTTATGTTCATTTTTTATGTTCGCTGGGGAAATCAGCACAGCTGTTTGTGTGGGAAATGGATTAGTGTTTGAAAAAATTCCAAACTTTTCACGTTACTAGACTATAGACTGTTAGATTTCAAGATAACGAAGCATAAAAGCGTATTTAGGAATGCGCTTATACAGGACATTATTAAGGCTGTCCCTGTCAGTCGTTATGATAGTATGAACAGTGACATTCTTCATGCGTTAAGTATTGATCTAATTAACTTGTAGAAGTCTGTACAATATTTTTCAATTAATTAGGAATTTGCATCACTCCTTATGAAATGTTTATTGATAAAACTCGATCATGGAAACAGAAGGCTAGTCTGGAATTTTCCGACTTGCACCATCTTTGGTGAAGTTGTGATATCAGACTCTCTTTAAAGCGGCATCAAGTGGTATGCTGTGCAACAGTTCAATCTGTCGTATTTTGCTTCTGTGTGACTTGACAACTGAAAGTAGACGAAAAAAATGTTTGACCGCAGGTTCATTTCTGATCAGTCGCCAGCACTAAGTGGAGCAGCAAGATAATAAAGAACGACAAATAGCATAGATCACCAAGGAATATTGGGAAGTTAGTCAGTAAAGTTTCGAAGTACCAGGGAACTCGTTAAGCCTGTCAAAACGCAGATTATCTGAGCAACTGCTGTTTGGTTGAAGTTACATTAGATTGGAAAAGGGTAACGGTTGGTTCGATTAAAACATGATACCAATCCGTGAAGTCTCTGAGTGTTTGTTCGAGCCACATAGGCGGATATAGACTGCCTTTTGGGGATCTTCTGGCTGGGGACTTTTAGTGATATGACTCAACACTGCTCACATTTGCGCAGACATATTCACTTCCTTTAATCTTCCAGATTCCTAATATCTTCAATGAGCTTCATTTAGTTATTCTTTCCAAGCATATTTTCATCCTGCAAGTGTGGTAAGCTTAAAAGACGGCTAAAGGTAATAATCAACGTGATGACTAAACTAATTTCACTGGTTACATTGCACAGGACTATGAGAATTAGCGAAATCGTCTACACATTACACATACACAGACTTTATACAGCTTCTTTTATGTTGGTGGACAATAGGTATTGATATTCGTTGGGGATGCCACGAATTTCCAATATTTACAGATGACAACATCAAACACTCTGCTTCCATCAATTCAACTTACAAAGCGAGCAATCATTCTCTGGACGGAGGAAAAGAAAGTAGTAGTTCCAGAATAGGCTGAATGGAACAGGTAACCCTAACGATGGCATTTGATATTCTTATTTAGTACGCTATTACCGTGTATAATATTACGGTATCAGAGGTAATCGACTTCATAACCATAAGCCCTGAGATGGAATGGAATGGAAATATAGTATTAGATCAAGGATTGTCACTGAGAAAAAAGTCATCGAAATAAAACGAATGATAGCATTAGCAGTTATGAAATATTATAGTTAACAAAGGGCAATAGATAAAAGGAAAGAGGATGTATGACGGTAATTTTAAGGCTGTCAATAAAGGTGAAATTCGGTCACACCGGTAATTTTCCTGTAGGTCCTAAGGTATGTTTCATAATCTGCAGTCATCGAATTTTATTGTTCCACAGTCTTTTTCCAAGAAGTTCAAACTAATCGTTACTTGGTTTTTGAAGTGGTCTCCTGAAAGTAGTGGTATCCCACACCTTTGACCAAAGACATCACAAATACTTTTATTAAAGAAGACAACTTACAACCATGATGTAAGGTCTTCAACTGCTGGATTTATGAAGGTTTGACTGGTTTTCCAATGGTTCTCTAACCAATGTCAGCTCATGATGAAATCCTGACCAAACTCCTACAAACCAATACTTAGATTCTAAGTGCTTTATCAGAATGTGTGAAACGGTGATCAGTAAGATATGCCATCAGATTCCCCCTTCTTTCTTATCCACTTAAAACTTAATACATATGGAACATAATGCAAATATAGAAAAGTGTGTGTTGATATATAGCTCTCTACAACACCTTTTCTAAGGTGTCCTTTACAAAGGGCTATGACTCACTTCTAATTATGGATACACGAGGACAGAATTCTTTTTCAGCTGTCAACATACTTGCAGTCTTGATGCTATTCTGAAGAAACTCAACAGTGAATCCCTAACTGACTATAAAAGAGCTTATAAGAAGTAGAGCTTGATAAAGTTAAACAACACCTAGTCTTCAAAATAAATTGACCTTATGTTCATTTTTTATGTTCGGTGGGGAAATCAGCTCAGCTGTTTGTGTGGGAAATGGATTAGTGTTTGATAACGAAGCACAAAAGCGCATTTAGGAATGCGCTTATACAGGATATTATTAAGGCTGTCCCTTTATACCTCATGCATTTATTGTATCGAAATGGTCATAAATGCATATGTTATGCAAAACAACAACTGTCAATCGCCACGATAGTATGAACAGTGATATTCTTCATGGGTTAAGTACTGATCTAATTAACTAGTAGAATTTGCATCACTCCTTATGAAATGTTTACTGATAAAACCTCATCATGGAAACAGAAGGATCGTCTGGAATTTTCCGACTTGCTCCATCTTTGGTGAAGTTGTGATATCAGACTCTCTTTGAAGCGGCATCAAATGGTATGCTGCGCAGTAGTTCAGTCTGTCGTATTCTGCTTCTGTGTGACTTGGCATCTGAAAGCAGACGAAAAATGTTTGACAGCAGGTTCATTTTTGATCAGTCACCAGCATTAACTGGAGCAGAAGGGTAATAAAGAACGACATTTGGCATAGAGCACCCAGAAATATTGGGAAGTTGGTCAGTAAAGTTTCTGAGTATCAGGAAACGCATTAAGCCTGTCAAAATGCAGATTACCTGAGCAACTGCTGTTGGTTGAAGTCATGTTAGATTGGAAAAAGGTTGTGGTTGGTTCGATTAAAACATGATACCAATCCATGAAGTCTCTGAGTGTTTGTTCGAGCCACATAGGCAGATATAGACTACCTGTTGGGAATCTTCTGAATGCTATCGATCATTGGCTAGGGAATTTCGGTGATATGACTCAACACTGCTCACATTTGTGCAGATATATTCACTTCCTTTAATCTTCCAGATTCCTAATATCTTCAATGATCTTCATTTAGTTATTCTTTCCTAGTATATTTTCATCCTGGAAGTGTGGTAACCTTAAAAGAAGACCAAAGGTAGTAATCAACGTGATGACTAAACTAATTTCACTGGTTACATTGCACAGGACTATGAGAATTAGCGAAATTGTCTACACATTACACATACACAGACTTTATACAGCTTCTTTTATGTTGGTGGACACTAGGTATTGATATTCATTGGGGATGCCACGAATTTTCAATATTTGCAGGTGACAACATCAAACACTCTGCTTCCATCAATTCAACTTACAAAGCGAGCAATCATTAGCTAGAAGAAGGAATAAGAAAGTAGTAGTTCCAGAATAGGCTGAATGGAACAGGTGAACCTAACGATGGCATTTGATATTCTTATTTAGTACGCTATTACGGTATCAGAGGTAATCGACTTCATAACTACAAGCCCTGAGATGGAATGGAATGGAGATATAGCATTAGATCAAGGATTGCCACTGAGAGAAAAGTCATCGAAATAAAACGAATTATAGCATTAGCAGTTAACTAAGAGCAAGAGATAAAAGGAAAGAGGATCTATGACGGTAACTTTAAAGCTATCAATAAAGGTGAAATTCGATCACACCGGCACTTTTCCCGTTGGTCCTAAGGTATATTTCATAATATGCAGTCGTCGACTTTTATTGTTCCACAGTCTTCTTCTAAGAAGTTCAAACTAACCATTACATGGTTTTTGGAGTGGTCTCCTGAAAGTAGCGGTATCCCATCAAACATCTTTAAAGCTGCACCTTTGACCAAAGGCTTCACAAATAATTTTATTAAAGAAGACAACTTACAGACATGATGTAAGATCTTCAACTGCTGGATTTATGAAGGTTTATTATTATTATTGTTTCCTTTAATTCCTACAGGAACATAGGGCTTCAGCCGTGCGTCTCCATTGCGTTCGGTTCTCTGCTAGAGTCTTCACCTGGCTCCAAGTCTGCAAACACGTTTTCATCTCCTCTTCACATGACCTCCTCCAAGTCACCCTCACCCTCGCACTGACGACCAACTCGCCGCTTCTCTTTCGGGTTCCACTCGAGTAATGGCTTGTCTAGTGATGTCACTTGATGGCTTGTTTCCTCAGAGTATGGTCAATCCATCTCCATTTCGTCCTGCTTATTTGTTTCACAATCGGTTCCTGGTTGGTTCGCTCCCAGAGACCTCTGTTGCTGATCTTTTCTGGCCATCTGATCTTGAGTATTGAGCGAAGACAACTGTTAATGAAGGTCTGTAGTTTGTTTGAGATGCTCTTTATGACGCACCAAGTTTCTGATCCGTATAGTGGGTAGCACTGACTTCACATTGGAGTTGAAAATCCGGATCTTATTTTTGATGCTAAGTGCCGTTGACCTCCACACAGATTTGAGAGTAATGAAAGCTTGTCTTGCTTTTCCGATTCTTGCTTTGATATCCTCGTCAGTTCCGCCTGTAGTTGAAACGATGCTTCCCAGGTAGGTAGAAGAGGTTGTTTCTTTCAGGTTCCTCCCATTTACGCTGATCGTTGTTTGTTGTTGTTATCCTTGTCCAGGAATCTTCATCACCTCTGTTTTCTTTATGTTCACCTGAAGTCCTATCTTTGATGCTTCTTCTGCCAACTTGTTGCTTTTCGCTTGCATATCTTCCAGTTTGTGGGAAATCAGACATGTATCATCGGCGAAGTCCAGATCCTCCAAGTTTTTTCGTGTGAGTTCATTTTATGCCCGTTGTTTGTCTCATTATCCAGTCTACTGCAATCAGGAAAATCATTGGTGATAGTAGGCAGCCTTGTCTTACTCCTGTCCTCACTTCGAGGGATTCCGTAAGTTTGACTGATTTCAAAATTTATTTTGTCATATAGTGACATCAGTTATAGAACCATTAAAAACCCAGTAAGTAGTGAGTACTTACTTCTTTCGTCCTAATTTCGCTTCTTTTCAGTATTACGCACCCATGACATAATTCGGAGGCAAACCTACAAAATTCGTGTTAAGAGGCAAGCATGTTACTCCATAGCCACTGGGTTAAACATGACTTTCCACGGGGACTCCAGGATAACTATCTGATTGTCAGTCATTAATATGCAGTGTAGTTATTTTTGACACTTGGATATGTGGGGATTCAGTTGGTTTCAGGGTAGATTTTATTACTAACCAGAGTATGCTGACCAGCAGTTATTGAAAAATCTGTAGTCCTTACGAAAGTCTGAGCCAAAACTTCTTAGAAATGATTCTGATGGTTCATTCTGTCTATGAGCGAGTGACACGTTTACGTATTATTTGTCTGAATCTTGGTAACATGCCTAAACAATTAAGAGAGATTAAATGTAAGTTGTTAAACGTGTAGACCTACTTAAAAATTGATATACTCGTCACCAGCTCTGCCTACGAAATGAGATGCATAATTGTGCAAGTCTGGTAAGTACAGAAGTGGTTGAATAACATCATACCATAACAGATTACATACACGGAATTATTCGTTTCCAAAGTTTTTGATTGAATTAGAAATTACTAAGCATTATTGATCACAATGAGAGCTTGAAAATCCCCATTGAGTCATATGAAAAAGAGAAGATGTTCAGCGAAGAGACCTTTTTCAGCGAATTTATTCACATAGGTGTGCAATCGCACTGCGTCAGTGGCACAGTGGTTAGGACTCTCGCTGACCATGCACATGGTCCGGGGTTCGAACCCCTACCGACGCACACCAGATATCCATGGTCGGCCTGCAAAATTTGGGCTACCGATATCCATGCTGAAAATGTCATACTTGTACTGAAAATACGATGTGGCATCGAGCTGTAATCAAAATAAAAAAATAATAAAATATACAATTATTTGTGTGTGTACATGAGGTTTGTCAAGTTTAGATAATTGATCAGGTAATACAAGAATGATCTAATATAGAAACAAGGTTAATCAGACAGCAACTAAAGTAAGATTGAGTTAGTAAGTTAGATGACGCAATATAATTGACTAAAATGTTTCAGGGTAGCAATAGAGATAATTACAGGTAGAGACTAAGTAGAAGTTGGGTAGAGAATAATGCCATTTAAATTAGAACTGAAATTGAGCAAATAAGTTGGATGACGTAACATAAATGACTAGAAATTGAGCGTTGTTCAAGTCAGTAACAGTGGTAGTGAGGTGTAGAAATTAAATCGGGTGGGGGTAGAGAACAAGAAAGTTTAAAATGTAAAATATTGCAATTGAGAAGACAAAATAATACTAATGAAGAGACAGAAAAAAAAGATTAGGCAGAATTTACTTATCGGGTAATAAGATAGATTACGTCCTTTGCAAGTGTAGTGATTGAACGAACTTCTTCTGTATGCAGAGTTCAGGACTTAGCGAGTGAATCGCCATTACTTCTGCAGTTTGAAGAAGTTTGATTCGTACACCTTTAGGAAGACTATTTCTTACTCTGTAGGCGACTTTGAAGTTTGTTTGCGGTGTAGCTTGGTGTCCGGATTCTATCAGATGTTCTAAGATGGAGCTGCGGGGGCATCGATTTTCTCCTTTATAAAACCATGTTGGTAAGTGTTCTGTGATACGTTTGGAAAGCAAGCGCTGGGTACGGCTGACATAGTGGCTCCACACGAGCGGGTGAATTGATAAATACACATTGATGAGGCCAGCAGTGGTAGCTTATCCTTCAAGTTCACATGAATCATAGGTTTATGGATAAGTTTAGTCGTAGTTCAGCTGCGAAGAAGGTCTTCTTAAGTGAGCGCGACAGTCGATTTTTTTAGTGTTTCCGCAGATATATCTCCATTGAATTGAAGATTCACAATGAGACAATCTTATCAGCCTACGTTTTACAAAGTTGAGGAAAAATCAACAAAGAGGTGGATGCTTGTGTTAAAGACTAATAATATTTACTCAGGAAATATAACCATATATCACATAAAAATACTCGCCAGGTCATGAAGGGAAGAAAAAAAATCAGTGAAGATCTTTTCTTCTATCGAATAAAGCATATTCAGAGGCTGCAAAATCGTGGTTGTGTTGACTGCAGCAAATAACAACGTATTGTTGAATGACAGCGAAGAGCTCTATATCATTTATAGTGATTCAAGAATGGTTTCTAGTAACACTACGTCATCAACAGAACCACAAAATTAAGGGTTTGAAAATTATCACTTGATGTCGAGCAATTTTATTGAAAGTACATTTGAGAAATGTAAAGATGGTGAAGAGTGACAATAGTGAATCATTTAAAATAGAATCCAACTAGCAAGGAGTTTAAGAGCGTGCAAAAATGATAGACTACACAAAGTTTCTCCTAACACAGATTTCGTGCTTAAATAGAATAGAATAATAGTTGTTTATCAAACACTACAGTGCATGTGAACTTTCTTGAAGACTCCTGAAAGTTTACCGTATGTTGCTACTCCAAACTAGGGGTTTGTTATACATAGGATCTGTCAGCTATACATACTTGATTTCAAGTAGGCGATAGCATTCGGGCAATCTAGAAATGGACACAGATTTGTTGCCAACACTTTCCAAAAATAAAATATTCCGCACAGAGAATATGCCATCAACTTCGTTACCGGTTTTGACAACATTAAGAATACTTGAAGCGAAAATTTCCTAATAAATTTTACACTGTAACATTCCATATGTTTATGTATGTAAAGTCCAGGTGAGTTACAAATACTTAATCGATTTCACTATTACTTATTCAAAAGTTTAAACTATGCTGAATAGCGTGAATTAAATTCCAACGTCGGAAAGAATCACTTAATTGTTTTGATCCTCAGTTGTTAGTATTACTTCTGTGTGAGACCGAGAACCATAAAAGCCTTAATTATTTTTGGTGACAAGTCGAGTGCTAGGTAAGGAGGAGAAACCCATCGACGAGGTTGTGAAGTTACACAAATTGAGATGGTTAGGAAATGTATTACGCATGCCATCGTCTTCCTCTACAATAGACAATGTCTGTCTGTCTGGATTCAACATAGAACTTGCCACTGAAGTGCAGCAGTTCCAGTTGCCACGTTCCAAATAGCACACAAAGGTAGACAAGAAAATGTGTGAAGAGAATCAATAGAGTTTGACAAGTATAAGAGTGAAACAGAATGAGTAATGGTAGAAAGGAGTATGAAGGTTAAAGAGACTGAATACATCTGCGTAAGCCATTGACAACGATTTTGAGCCATGTCACCTACTGTCTCCAGCCATTGATTCTTAGAGTCGCGAGGGCCCCAACCCGGAAGTCTGCATCTCCCTACCTGACTCAGTTTAACTGTCAAGGATTTCATGGATTGATGAGGCCATGTTTTTGTTTGGCCACCACTTACTCTTTTCCAACCTGCACCTATATCAGCTAGTAATGCCCATCGGGGGGGGGGGGGGCGATGGTTAGGCATTCTCAGCACGTGACCTAGCCATCTCAATCTATGTAACTTTATAGCCTCGTCGATTGATTTTCCCTCTTTGCCCAACACTCTACGCCTGACGTCAACATTACTTACCTTATTATGCCACCTAATGTGAGAAAGAGATCGTAAACATCTGTGGTCAAAAACAGACAACCTTTTCATGTCTTTAACTCGTATTGGCCATGTTTCAGAGCCATAGAGAAGGACGGAGCGAACTGCTGAGCAGTACACACGTCCCTTGGTTGATAGCCGGATGTCACGCCTACGCCAGAGACGGTGTAAGTTAGCGAAAGCAGCCCGAGCTTTTTGGATCCGTTCTCAATCTAACACTTTTATAACATTAAGTGTCAGGTTGTAGACAATTTCAGTGAGGACTCTAGTAGAGCTGTGAGTCAGTTACAGACTCGACTCTCCAGCAATAGGTAAATTGAAGTTATGCAGTCTCCTTTATCGAACTGAAATTGGAAATGTATTGAAGAAATGCAATTACTGCAGTTTTTAAGGTAAGCTTGGTTGTGGTAGTATATATTAAATGGGCGGAAAAACACTGAGAATCGAGCCGTTTACCTAGGCTATAGGATCTTTTGTTAGGTATATGAAATTTTAGACTATCCACAATTTCCTGTACATAAAATCTATTGATACGCATTCTGGGTAAATTCACAGCCAAGACAGAAAAAGGAAGGATGAAGATGACTCCAGAAGTGATAATTGATGACTTTATGAAGGCTTAGAATACGTGTTAAGTCAAAACACAGGTTTTGAATAATAATCAAATGACCTGATTCAGACACGTTTTTGAAAAATCAAACCATTTTATTCCCAATCGTATAACAGCTGACATTGAATTATCCATTTCGACTGCGCTACTATATTTATCCTGCAAAAATTCAAAGTCGAACAGTCTAATTCGACAATTTTGTCTAAAAATATGCGCATAATATCAGCATAACCTACTTCTTTGCGTTTTCTTTTGTCTACAAAGAAGAATTCACGTTTTTTGGATTATTCTTTAAAATAGGAAAGTCCTCATAAAACAGTACATCGAAGTAGATTGCAAGATGTTCGACTTTGCAAATAGGAATTGGTGAGCATCGTATTCGCACCAATAGGTCTATTAAAACACATGAATAGAAAGACCGAAGCAGGACTTTGATAAAAGGGAACCCGTCCTCCTTGTTAAATTTCAGAACAGCACACAAGAATCTCAAGAGACTGAAGGTTAGTGTGACAGTAATTGCAAGAGAATTAATCGAAATTTTCAGGATTTTAAAGTCGAAAGTCTGAATACATGTTGAACACAGTGAATAACTTGGTCACTAAAAATACTCAAAAACTGTTTCTTAAAATTTTGGGAAAGCCCTGATAAAGGTACTGGCATAGTCTTGATGGATAGGAAAGACAATACTGATGAAATGTAAGCAATTCTTCCAGTCAACAACAAGTTCACTGGACCTGACAAAGAGAAAGACAAAACAGAAGTAACTGAAATGCAACTCTCTGGGATACTGAGGAAGCTAAAAGGTGGTCAGCTTATCTCTGAAAATGTCTACGACAGCATTTGACCAACCGGTTCAATAATATCATGGCTATTTGGATCACCAGAAATTTACAAACAGGGACTTCCGTTGCATCCTGCTTTGGAAATGTCCGGATCTCTATATCATCCATTTGCAAAGTAGCTGGTAGAACTTCTACAGCCTGTTAGAGGACAAATTTCAAAATACTCTCTTCGAGACACTTTTGAATTCGTCGACTGTATGAAAGTTGTGGAAGTGGGAGACATCCGCATGATTTCAGATCTCTCTTCTCAAATGTCCTGATTACGAAAGTTTTTTCCCTATGCAAGTACTTGGGTGACAACGACTTGATTATCGGAATACCGACACCCAGGTTAAAAGACCTTCTACTTAGATGCACTTTGAACGTTCACTTCACATTCAAAGGTATTATTTACGGACAGCAAGATGGTGTGGCTATGGGTTCACCTTTATGACTGTTAACTGCAGATATTTTCATTGTAAGTTTGGGAAATGGTTCGTTGAAACTGTCCATCGACTTTTCTCTGTACGAAAGGTACGTTGATGACACTTTTATCATTTGTGATAACAAATGTGACCTAAATAATGTCCTTCAAGTTTTTAATAACTGCCACCCAGCTGTCAGATTTACAATTGAAGGAGAAACCGGACAGACAATCTCATTTCTGAACGTCTGACTAACAATGAAGACTGACGAGACTTTGGACAGATCAGTATATCGAAAGCCTACGTAGAACGGCCAGTTGACAAACATTTACAGTTGTTAGAAGAGGAGATCATTCTTTTAAAGAATACACTACTTGAGAGTGGCTGCCTATCACGCTTTATAGATAGACACATAAAGCCGAAGATCAACAAAGAACGACCCATCTCTGTGCTATAGAAGATGCTATAAATGAGTGTGGAGTTAAAAGGCAACCTTCTGGCCAATATCCGAAAGAGAAGAATATCTAGTGCTCTGAAAAGAACATTCTCTGCTGCTGCATTACGACTGGTATTCTCAAGCTACCCATTGTTCTTAAACAACTCTAAAGATAAACTATCTCGTTTGACCACCTCTATGTGTATCTACCAATTTACTTGCTCATCTGGAACGAGATATATAGGTCATTTGATGCGTGTTTTATCTAAAAGTGTCAAAAAACATTATCTCGTTTGGCTACGAAAAAGTAACACTGGATCAATAAAGAGTGCTATAAATGAACATATAGTCAACACTGGTCACTCAATATGCACAGAGAATTCATTCAAAGTCATCTACAAAGTAAAAAGAAGCCTCCCAAAAACAGTTAGCTTCCGTTTACTTTGTATTGCCGAGGCCTTAGTGATCGGAATGGGAAACCCTGATTTATGAATACAGAATCGCAAATAACAACCTGAGAAAGTGTCAAACAAACTTTTTTCAGTTACCTCATTTGCAATCAATACATAATGACTGATGCAAATTCTCATTTAGCTGAAGTGGTCAACACGATTGAACATTTTATTCATTATCTTTAAAATAGAAGTCAGTGAGAACTAGTCACGCAGAATAATCTAACGTTTGAAATGAGCGTATAAATTGCCAAATATATTGGAATTTTCTTCTCACTGCATTCAGAAGATTCAAAATTTTACTAATACCTTCCCTCTTTAGGACTAAATAATCTGCATACTCTAAGGCAACCAGCTGTTCTTCTGATAGCCGTCCATTCCAGTGACTTCAAAGTCGCATTGATTCCTAAAGCTATTCGTGCACAGTGCTGACGATTTCGTAATTGGGATAATACTATTTGATTTGGGTTTCTCTCTTGCTATTGTGGTGAGAGCTGGCTGCTAGCTAAAAGCGGTAGACAGTAATTTCCGTCAATGTTTACGTCCCCAATATTAGTCATGAGAAAAATAAGAACAAAGACTGATTCAACAACCAATCACAGCAGACTTTGTGTAGGCGGATACAATTTGCAGATAAATAATCTGAACTTAAAGAAACAGCCACGATGAGATGAAAGATTAACTTTCAGCAAGAAACCACCAATCAGAAGACTGTATTCGTCTGTTTACAATAATCTATGGAAATGTACATGAAAATCTATAAATATCTGTTGATTTCCTAAATAAACGATCTGTTGCCTGGCCCTTGTCTTCTGTTGTTGCACTATCACTTCAGTACAACAACAACATACGACCGATCACCAAACTCTTAAGAAGGCAAAGACTCATTCCTCTATGCCAAAAGTTATCACACAAAAAATCACAACCATTTATTATCTTATGTAATCAATGAATTACTAGTTTAAGATAAAAAGAGTATAATGGAGAAGAGAACACAGCTCAGAGAACACAACTACATCAAAATAAAAAGACTATGTTTTGACTGATGAGTATGTATCACTGAACTGGTCCTCAATCTACGTGAAGGTTAACTGTGTTGATTACAAGTCACGTAAACAATGAATCAAAAGATCTGGAAAGAGGGAAAGGTGCCTACTGACTGGAGGAAAGGTTACCTGGTGAAACTACCAAAGAAGGGCGACCTAAGACTCTGCAAGAACTGGCGAGGAATCATGCTCCTGTCGACGCCAAGTAAAATCCTGAGTCGCATCATCCTGGAGAGAATCAAAGACGCGCTGGATACAGAACTCCGACCAGAACAAGCTGGATTCAGGAAAGGCAAATCATGTTCTGACCAAATTGCAACTCTACGCATTATCATTGAACAAAGCATGGAATGGCAATCAAACCTCTACCTCAACTTCATCGACTTTGAGAAGGCCTTCGACAGCGTTGACCGCGAAGTAATTTGGAAACTACTCGAGTACTACGGCGTACCCCAAATATTCATCAACCTTATTCAACAACTGTACGACAACGGCACATGTCAAGTGATCCACAACGGAAAACTCAGCGAAGCGTTTGGAGTAAACACAGGAGTCAGACAAGGGTGCTTATTATCACCAATGATATTCCTAATTGTGGTGGACTGGATTATGCGTCAGACAGTGGGAAACGAGAAGACAGGGATATCCTGGACCCACGTGAAGAACCTAGAAGACCTGGATTTTGCGGATGATTTATGTTTGATGTCACTCAAAATCGAAGACTTACAAGCAAAAACCGACAAACTGGTCAAAGAAGCAGCAAAGACAGGACTCCAGGTGAACATAGACAAGACGGAGGTTATGAAAATAACCAACCAACAACAACAACAACAGCAGCAACATCCAGTGCCAGTCACCATCAACGGGAGGGATTTGAAAGAGGTTACTTCATTCACTTATCTGGGGAGCATTGTCTCAACCACAGGAGGAACGGACGAGGATGTCAAATCGAGAATCGGGAAGGCGAGAAACACATTCATCAACTTGAAACCAATCTGGAAATCTTCGTCACTCACCATCAACAACAAAATTCGGATTTTCAATACAAACGTCAAGTCAATTTTGCTTTACGGATCAGAAACTTGGCGGGTGACAAAGAATATTTCCAACAGCCAGTTGCAGACCTTTATCAACAACTGTCTTCGCTCCATACTGAAGATTAGATGGCCAGAAAGAATCACAAACAAGAAGCTATGGAAACAAACGAAACAGGAACCAATCGCCCAACAAATATGCAGGAGGAAGTGGAGATGGATTGGACACTCACTGAGGAAGCCGTTGGGTGACATCGCGCGTCAGGCCATCGCTCGAGTGGAACCCGAAAGGGAAGCGGCGAGTGGGACGTCCAAGGGTGACATGGAGGAGATCGTGTGAGGAGGAGATGAAACAGTATGGAATAACATGGACGCAAGTGAAAATTACAGCAGAAGACAGAAGCAAGTGGAGGCGTGCAGTTGAAGCCCTATGTTCCACTAGGAACCCAAGGGAAAAATAATAATAATAACAATAAACAATGAATCACAGTATATATCCTCCTATCCTACCAGACTGCTATCACTTTGGATGGTCACACTCCACAAGCTTTTACACAGCTGAATGAGTTCTAGTAAGTTTTCAAAACACCCTGGCAAACCTTTCACAACCATATACTGTAAAAAGACCTCTCACTCGGGAGAATCTAATTCTGTCGTGTCTTCCATAAACATGGAGAAAGTCTAGTCTTTATACTATCATCTAAACCTGAAAGCTGTCTGATCTCGTCTAGTTTGATTGTCTTAACTCCATCTATCCTTCATGTAAAAGCAGTTCAAGCATCAAACAAAATAAAATGTTTGTTAATCTAACTGATATATCTAAGATAACCACAAAATTTTCTCTTTTTTATATACTAGAATGACGAGTTATCTAGAGCATTTTGGTGGAAATATCTAGGATTCCCACACGCAAGCTAATCCCTTGGTCATCCCAGTCAACAGTTCACCAACACCATACTTAGACATCTCTGGAGTTAAACCATGTGTCCATAGTGCTTTACGCTTCGCCTCATCACTTAGAGTTTAAGAACAGGTATTCACCTAATAAACATAGCACAGCTAAATGACGATCAACCGAGCAACATCTCAAAGTATTCTTCGAACCTTCCATTCATCTTTGCTATGAAATTTATAAAATTTCACCATTTTAGAAAACCGTTTCACTTCCGATAATTTTTCTAGGTTCCTTTTCATTTATAAGGCTTAATAGTCAACATGTAATGGATATCTTATAATGCCTTTTCAATTTCTTTCCGTTTCGTCAATCATTAAGGCGTATAGTCGTTAAGGTGATATCCGGTCAAACACTTTACTCTCTACATCATGATCGAAGCTCACCAGAGTGAATCTCTTTGCATTTCAGAGATTCTTTTCATGGTCCCTTAGTTTTCACAAAATGTCTTTAGATTACACAATAAAACAACAATTAAATAACCAGCTTGTCTCACTTAAACATTTTATTACTGTCAAATTCATCATTGTTCACTATCACATTAGGCGTAATACGTTTTAATTTGAAATGTGTAGAAATTTTAAATTTCACTGCACGACAGTAGATATAGGTGGAGTTTTCCACTTGTAAAATACTGAACACTTTTCAGAACTTTAAAATATGCACTAATTTAAATGAATAAGAAATTCACATGAACCTAAGATTACAAAATGTTTCTCAAGTGGAAAAATTTAGAAATCAAACTGTAGGACATCAATAGTTATAATTTTAAGTGAATTTCTACTCAAGTTCAGAAGAAACGTTCTCATTATGGCTATTTGATCGTTTCTTATTCAAAATTTACTGTCCTGTAGTGTCTGCAGGACAGATGGATTACATATCTCAAATGCTTTTTCTAATCTACTCATTTCTATAAGTCATAAGCAGTAATACGTCATATGTTAACTACCATACAAAAAGGTATCTTCTTCGCTATTCTAACTGATGGTGAGTGTAAGTGGATCACGGACAGTAACGAGTGAGTTTAAGCATAACTCGTGAAGTACAAATGATTGCAACAAAAACACTCATAATTAACAATTAAGTAAGGATACACTGAATAATTGAGCAAAGAATATCCTTTTCGATAAATTCCTCTCCTGGCTCTACAATTATATATATGTTTATATACATAGAATATTCTGGATTAGTAGTCAATAGCAATATTAGTGTTTTTTAAGTAATATCGATTTGTAAAGTATGATCAATGTAATTACAGTTCATTAAAGATGCTTAAATTACAATAATAATAATAGAGATATAGTAGCGAATAGAATATCAACTAAAATTAAGAAGATTCCACAAAAATTCATGATCATTCAAACCTGGATGGCCAAGGTAATGATAATGTCTGAACTAACTTCTTTTGGAGGCGCAAATTAGGCTTGTTAACATGGATCCCCACAGCCTCAGCAATATTTAGTAGTCGAACTCTTAAGGCAAAATTGACACTCGTAGGTATGCGGTAAATGACCCTGAAAGCATGGTTAACGTCAATCGTGTATTCTGTATCCACAAGATGAGATAGAATAGCGTTGCGAATAGATTTTGTTTGTCATTTGCCTAATTGTACGGCCCTTGAAATACAAACTCAATCTGATAAAGTGCTTGGTTCACAGAGCAAGAGCAATTTGCTCGGATGAATGTCTTAATGAGGAACTTAATAATATTAAACGGTTGCTAAGTGAAAATCGTTATCCAGAAAAGTTTATTGATAAGAATATGAATCTAAAATCAAAGTAGCCCAAATTACCAACAGTTCCAAAGCAAGGCCTTATTCTTACAAATGCAGTTCCTTGGGGACAACATCAGCGAGATACTAACACAGTGCCTTAGAATTGCGGTAAAAAAGCATTCCCTGCTGCCAAATTACATTGTGTCCTCAAAACCACTCCTCTTTTGCGTTCAGGAGTAAAAGACAAACTGCCTAATTTCGCCTCTTCCATGTGTATCTACCAATTTAACTGCTCCTGTGGAGCCAGTTACATAGGCCGTACAATTAAGCGGGTTTCTCCTCGAATTTCCTATCACCACCCTTCGTGGTTAAGCAAAGGACAAACAAAATCTATTCGCAACGCTATTCTATCTCATCTTGTGGATACAGAACACAAGATTGACGTTAACCATGCTTTCAGGGTCATTTACCGCATACCTACGAGTGTCAATTTTGCCTTAAGAGTTCGACTACTAAATATTGCTGAGGCTGTGGGGATCCATATTAACAAGCCTAATTTGTGCATCCAAAAGAAGTTAGTTCAGACATTATCATTACCTTGGCCATCCAGGTTTGAATGATCATGAATTTTTGTGGAATCTTCTTAATTTTAGTTGATATTCTATTCGCTACTATATCTCTATTATTATTATTGTAATTTAAGCATCTTTAATGAACTGTAATTACATTGATCATACTTTACAAATCGATATTACTTAAAAAACACTAATATTGCTATTGACTACTAATCCAGAATATTCTATGTATATAAACATATATATAATTGTAGAGCCAGGAGAGGAATTTATCGAAAAGGATATTCTTTGCTCAATTATTTTGTGTTTTATAGATGTCTGAATGAATATTTTTGCTATATCAAAGTAAGAATAGTTGCATGAGAAACATGATACATCAATTTCAGTCAATAATGATAATTGAAAGCATGCTATAAATGCCAAGGTCATTACATTGCGAAGTAGAATTCCAACCCAACCTTGTCTAAACACTTTTCATAGACTGTCCGATATATGTAACACAGTTGGTGTTACTAGTTGAATGAATTAGCTAGAAGTACTAACTACTAACAGCTGTCCAGTACTCCCGGCTTGTTTTCCAGTGGTTCTTTAACCAATGTCAGCTCATGATGAAATCCTGTAACAAGTCAACCAAATCCCTACAAACCAATACTTGAAGATCTATAAAATCCTTGGATTAATCTGACGGGTAGCATAACTTCCATCTGTTTACATTAAAAAGCATAGATCCAGGTATTCTAATCACTTTAATTCAGATAGTAGATTACATTCCTCTGCCTTGCAAATGTGTTAAAGAAATCCACTTTTCTAGTTTCCTTTATTTACAGTTTTCATGCGCTCTTTTCAAAAATACAGAGATATTTTAAAGCATATCATTAATATTCAGAATAAACGTCAATAGTAGCTCTACATATAAATGCAAATTTCAGTAAACCACATGAATTTGTTGATGATTCACGACGCAAACTTTTATTCAGAGAATATATATATATAATTAGAATATTATTTTAAATTCTAACAGACCATCACAGTTTATTTTTATTTTTAGAGAGAAAATCAGATGCAGTATTGTACTACATGCTGAAAAATCTACACTGTATCAAATGTACTGTTTGGAATAAAACCATTATTATTATTATCATCATTATCACAAATATTGAAAAAAAATGCACACTCGAAGTGTTTAGTGTTAAATTTATCACACATACTCTATCTGGTGGATAATTATTAAAATTGTGATTCTTTCTTTTTTTCAGAAGTACAATGCAAAGTATTATTATCTGAATGAATATTTTCATCATATACGTACTTCTGTTTCACAGTGAACCATAGATCGATTATTATACGTAACAAATGGCATGTTTTAAAATAATTTGATAACAAAGCTGAGTTTCAACTGGCGATTTTTGCAGTTTGTAAACGATTATTTCACGTAAACATCATCTTTACGTGACAGGACACACTGTTCACAGACAGCCGTTGTGATTAAAGATGTGGTTATATATATATATATATATATATATATATATATATATATATATATATATATATATATATATATATATATATATATATAATGCTAATAGTTAATTAAACTCCATTAATATTGTTAATTTATTTTCCGTCATAGTTTACTTTTATGACAAGAAAAATTGAGACGATCAAAGCTGATTAACAAAACAATGTAGGATACATAAAACAAGACTGATGCGGTCAGACATTATGCCTGTGAGACTAGACTATCGATGGTGGCTTTTTGGCTTCCATCGTTATCAGTGCACACAGAGTGAAGAGGAAGTGAAGAGCCATCAAGTAGAGGAGTTGCATTGGTAGAAGGAAGGCAAGATAATAGAGATGAAGATGGATACAAAGATGAATGAAGATTAGAGAGGTTTCGTGTGCACTTCGGATTGTGAGGGCGATTGTTACTTCCCGGCTGCGCACACCGTGAAAGTTGGTTGCGTGACCGCAGAGCCCAGTGGACAACTGCTTGGGGCCGGTCACACACGGCCTGTTTTTATTTGTTCTTTTTATTTGGTGTGTCTCAGTAGCATATTTGTCACTTCTGCCCTGTAACACGGCAGCAGGAAGCGCGGTCGTTGTTAATCCGGGCCCCAACCGATCCGGCATGATATTTTGTGATTTTGTTTGAGTCATGGCATTGGATTGGGTAGCTGCTTTTTGTCTAACCGCTATCCAAACAACCTTTCTGGCATGGTAGGACCTACAGGAACTTAAGTTCCAGCCAGTGTAGCTCGTTGGGTCATTGCGATATGCAAGCCCGACCACCACGTCAAGGTAGCAGCTTTCGGTCGGGTTATGCCTGTGAAGATAAGGTACAATGGACATTGATAAAATATCATATCTTGTATTCAGTTTACTGTTTGTAACTATAATAATCCGGCATTTTGAATTAGGACTAACCTATTTTCCATTTATGAAACAGTCTTGTGCACATTTTTGCCAACCTAGAAAGAACACCTTGTCTGTGCTATTAACTTATAATTGACTTGAGCAGATTACTTTCACTTAACAAACACAATTAGTTAATTAGTACAATTAGTTACAGGATTTCATTATGAGTTGACATAGGTTAGAGAACCATTGGAAAGCATGAGGGTACTCGACAACTGTTTCATCCTGGTTTTACGATTCCCTGCAAACCAACACTTGAATATTAATCTGATGTTCACTAGCGACTGGTCTTATTCAGATAGGTAGTTACCTGGGTTCTGTTGGGAAGTCGTGACCAGCAGATCAGGTGTGAGAATCAATACTTGCCGATGACATTAGCTAGTGGTGGCGTTACATCGTGAATTGGCAGAAGTTGGAATTCATGGGCCATTGAATCGGGCACTAATCGCTTAATGGTCGCTTTGTAACCAGAAGGTCCTGGATTCGAACCCTGGCGGTGGGTGCGTGCTGGTGAACAGTTCTAAACTAGGACGAAACAGCCGTCCAGTACTCCCAGGTTTTCCACTGATCTTCTAACCGTTGTCAGCTCATGATGAAATCCTATAAACAATTAAATTAGCTGAATGGAGATGGACAATAAAAACTTTATAAAACACAAAATAATCGAGCAAAGAATATTCTTTTCGATAAATTCCTCTTCCAGGCTCTACAATTATATATATATATATATATTCATATACACAGAATATTTTAAATTAGTAGTTAATAACAATATTAGCGTTTTTTAAATAATATCGATTTGTAAAGTATGATCAATGCTATTGCAGTTCATTAAAGATGCTTAAATTATAATAATAATAATAATAAAGATATAACAGCGAATAGAATATCAACTAAAATTAGGGAAATTTCACAAAAATTCTGGATTATTCAAACCTGGATGGCCAAGGTAATGATAATGACTGAACTAACTTCTTTTGGGTGCATAAATTAGGCTTATATTAATAAGCCTAATATGAATCCCCACAGCCTCAGCAATACTTAGAAGTCGAACTCTTAAAGCGAAATTGAGATTCGTAGGTGTGCGGTAAATGACCCTGAAAGCATGGTTAACGTCAATCTTGTGTTCTGTCTCCACAAGATGCGCCAGAATAGCGCTACGAATAGATTTTGTTTGACCTTTGCTTAACCAGGCAGGGTGATGTTCGGAAATTGTTATTAACTACTAATTTAAAATATTCTGTGTATATAAGCATATATATAATTGTAGAGCCTGGAAGAGGAATTTATCGAAAAGAATATTCTTTGCTCGATTATTTTGGGTTTTATAGATGTCTGAATGAATATTTTTGCAATAAAAACTGTTATTTACTGACCCAACATCGGAAGAGTGACATTACACAAAACTCACTACCCATTTTAGACATATACAACACATGATTTAAAAAGGGAAAGCACTTCGGCTACAAAGATTACGTCTTCGACTTGTAGAGTTAGTCTTATATAAGTGGAGAATATTTTGGGTTTGATTTATCATTCTGTTTGACCCTTCAGTTATCGTGTTTTCTCTCATCATTCTCCTAATTTTCTCATCTTTATTCATAAAGACTATGCTCATTCCGTTCACACCTGTCAACGCTAAAAAATGATTTCACATGTTATGCAATTATTTTCTAATCCAATGCAATTTTGTTTCCGCGCTGTATGTGACCTATATCCACACCTTCAAGCTTTCATTATCATCAAGTTGAAAATCAATAACCTCTTTGTTGAATTAAATCACTGTAAATATATGAACTTCCGTAAAACTAAGATTGCACAATTTTGATGATGAAATCGTTGTTGATCAGTTCCTTGTTCATTTCATTAAAATTATACTCCGAAACATAACTTATACATTTGCATATACGTCCAAATTCCATCAAAAATAAACTTAGAGGGTGATTTGTATGTTAAATCGGCAGGCATTGGTAGTAAACTTAAAAATATTCAATTCTACATGCAACTAGTGAAGATGTGGCTCACTGGTTTAAGCAATTGACTACCAACCAATGGCTTCGGATCACGCTGTACCTAATTTAGACTGCGCAGTATCATGATTCATCACAAACTAAGTGTGGCTAATAGCCTGGAACACAGAAAAATATCTCGGATATCTAAGGTCTGAAAAAGACACAATTCTATGTCAAAGAATGACCGAAATTCTGTTGATCTAAATCGTGAAAAAGGCGAAATGATACCTCTGCTTTGATGTGGAAACTCAAAGACATCGATGGTCATCATAAGATTCCCTTAGATGTGGAATACTCATAATGAAATTCAACAGTGCACATTTTTATGTATTAAAAGTCAATCTGAAAGAAGAATATTCATTTTAATAATTTCTCTTCAGGTTCTTACAATTATAAAATACAGTATTTGTTGTCGTTACAATAATGGCCAGTTATGCGGCGAATACATTTTTTAACGTAGAATAACAGATTAGTTATTGGGTGTCAAAATAAATAGTCGTATTTGTGTGACAAACGTGCTAGGCTGAATTCGATTACAAAATATTGTAAAACGGGAGACAATGGTGGTGATTAGTCATAATAGATTTGTAGAGTGGGGGGTAGGAAAATTGACAAGTCAGTTCAAGGTTATAAAAGGTGTCAGGTGAGTGGCTAGTATAAAGTGGTCTGTGTTAAACAGGAGATAGTAAGACTGCAATGAGAGGTTCATAATGAAATGACGAATATGTGAAATGAAACAGGTGGAGGCATATATTGAGAAAAGAGATAATGTCACTAATAATAAGTCCGGATAGTATAAATGGGAAATTCGATAGTGTTGCATGAAGGACATAAATTATGACGAATAATAATAATGATATTTGTAATAATAAGCAAAGGAAAAAAGCTAAGAGGGTTAGGGGGAAGGACCCCTCTTGGTGAGAAGAATCATCAATCCAAGATGGGCCAAGGTAGGAACAGCGTCTGGACGTGTTCATTTTGGATACAAAGTTCCGGTTTAGTCGATCTTATTGCAACAGCTTCAGCTATTTGTAGAAGACGTAAGCGAACTGTACGTGATAACGACTTCGGTATATAACCCTGAAAGCTGTGTTGACGTCGATATGATGTCCAGTATCGACCAAGTGTAACAGGATCGAGCTTTTTATGCACTTAATTTCCCCCCTGCTGAACCAAGCTGGTAAATGTTCTCGAACCCGTAAACGAACCTGCCTAATCGTTCAGATTGACTTTTAATTCATAATATGGGAATTTTCCACACTATCAAAACATTTTTATGTATTAAAAAATTAACCGAATCTTGGAGATTCTGATATCTTAGTCGCTTATCTACACCAACCCATCTCTCAAGGCAAGCTACTTATTCACCATTAATGACATTACAAATATTGACTTTAACACATGTTAATATCTCCTTAAATAATAGGAAATCCCAGAGACAGGTAAAATAAATGGCGGTAACTCAAACGTAAATACTGATGAAATTTGGAAAGTGACCGTATAATCCCTAGGAAAAGATAGGCTGAACAGCTTTCTTGGGGAGAATCTAAATGCAAAGCAGTTATTCTACAACTATTTACCTATTCATGAGAAAGCTAAATGCCGCCCAGAATTAATGAATCAGTCTTTAGGTCCCACAATGTTGTTAATCAAATTTATACGAAAGCAATTAGGTTATAAATAGAAATTTCTGACCTTGGGTTAAATTTGTCAATTTAAATGATATGCTAAATTTGAGTCTTTGAAGTGTTAACAACTGCCATATCTTATCCGAACACACACGTAGCCATGTAAGCGCTTACGGAAGGCTGTCCATTGAGAATAAAGAAACTGGTGACTTTCATCAGAGATGCCCAATAACAACACTATATTCAAATTCCATTATATATGTACCGATAGAGGTGACCTTGGTCGACTTCAACTTCTGATGGAGAACTAATTACCGATGAACGGTGTTGCTGGTTTAATGCATGTGGATGATGTAGTCCTTCAAATATAAGGATGCTGATAAAAGTGGAAAACTTAGTACTCATATGACTTTCCAACTTCGTTTATATAATCCCATTATTTCTTATCCTTTGATTTTAATGGTAGTAATATTTTCCGTATCTCTGGAATCGGTCCTGAGCCATTACTGTCACAAGCAATAGGTGAAGGTTTGATGAACAAAGATTCAATCTCTCCCTATCCCACCTACTTATATCACTCTTTTCAGAATTGTAGCTCTGCCCTATCCTATTGTGTGCTGATACATCCTTTGTGATTGCCAAGTTTTCCTCTAAATTATTCGCCTTTGTGAGGTCAATCATCTTATGTTCCGATAATCTGACCACCCCCGATCTACTGGTTTGATTTCACAGTTATTGCAGATTACACTATTTTGTCTAGTTGGGTCCTTTAACCTACAGAGCTTCTCCCTGAGTGAGTTTGTAGGTTTAAATGCCACTCTAATTCACGCCCTAATAAGAATCCTGCGTAAGGATTCAGTTGTCCCTTGATTATAAGGTAAAACTGTAAATGCCTTAAATTCTTTCTTATCTGTGTTATAGTTTCTGGTTTCATCATTATTTCTCTTGTGAGTTTTTGTAATCTTCTCAATGAATTTTATGGGACAGTTACCTAACATCAATGCTTCTTTATTTTCTTTTATCCTTGAGGTTTTTTGATGTACTGCTTGGTGTTATTGTTCGGTTTGTTAAACATTTGACCAAGACTGCCTTCGTAGATAAGGGATGAGATGAATTAAAGCCTTAATATCTGTTAGAATGCGTTGACTTTTTTTTAATGCCAGTGTATAGTTCGTTTTAATTTATATTCTGACATAGCTGATTCTCCCTTTCCATTTTCTGATTCAAATGAAAATTTTATTCCCTCTACTACTCAGTTTATGTATGGAAAAACTAGAGATGTGTTTTGTTTTTAACAGTATGAAAGTGTCTTTGGAGTTGGATTGAATATGTTACGAGCCATATTTTCCCAACCACTCTTAAGAAAATATCTGCTACAATTGGGGATCCCTTCCTACCCTTTATGTTTGTCTACATATTTTTCCTTGGAATTTGGAGACGCAATGCATAACTGAATTGCTAGAATAATTTCTTCGATGGGTATCTTTGCCCTATAAGTAAGTTCGGAATCAGTAGTTGGTTCTTTTCTAATTACTACCAAATCATATTGACTGCTATGTTCGTATAAAGAGTAGTTATATCAAAGCTAACCATCTTCTTCATTATTCCCTATTTGGATTTCATTTAATTTCATTTGCATTTCATATGAATTAGTTGACCTAGAGCTTGAATGACTTCTGATAGGACACAATATTAATCGTGGAAAATACCCATTGGAACATTAGATTGAGAAGAATAAGAAGTTCAGCAAAGATATCTTTTCGGCGATTTCATTTTCAAAAGCTGTACAATCGCATTTAAATACATAATTTTACATGGAGACAATTCTTGTTTGATTCTACATAATTATGACAGTGAATAAAAGGTGATAATTATTTCCAACTAGATATGGTTATACGAGAGGCTTAGAAACAAAAATTACGCAGGATTAGAACGGATATCAAGTGTGTAAAAATGAGCATGGATACAAAATTGAAATAATAATTTTCAACTTGAGATGGGAACCAGGAGGTGCGAATATAGATTACAAGAGCCTTAGAAACAAAATTACATGGAATTTAGCAAATTACAGGTGTGCAGAAAGTGAGCATGGAAACAAAATTGATATAATAGTTTTAACTTAAAATGGAAGTTAGGAGGTGTGAATATAGATTACAAGAGCCTTAGAAACACAAAATAATTGCACAGGATTAAGATATAATTGCAAATTTTTTAAAAACGGATTATAAATGTGAACAGGAAAAGCATGGAAACAAACTTAAAATAAATGTTTTTATAACTGAAAAAAATGGGGTGAATCGAATGAAGACTGAGGGAGTAAGAATCACACACATAGCGAACGAAAAGGGATCAAAAAACAAAAACAGAAACAAAAATGGAAGCTACGGTAACATACCGAACTAAGTCCATGGTAGTTGTAGAGGTTGAACTAATTTCTTTTGGACACACAGCTCCGGCTTCTCGATGCATATTGAGAGGGCTTCTGCAGTACAGACTTTTCCGGCAGCAACTCTAAGAGTGACATTCTCTAGCCGCCCACTTTTTCGGAGCAATGGGAAGGACAAACTGTCGCATATGGCCAATTCAATGTGCATTTACCAGTTCACCTGCTCGTGCGGAGCAAGGTACATAGGTCGTTGTATGCGCGTCCTTTCAAAACGTGTTAGAGAACACTACCCAGCGTGGCTGCAAAGAGGAGGCACCGGTTCAATCAGAAGTGCCATTACTGAGCATCTGATCAATACCTCCCACAACATCTCAACTGATTCATTCAAAGTAATTTACAAGGTCAACAGAAACCTACCGAAAGCAGTTTGTTTCCGACTTCTCTGTACTGCAGAAGCCCTCTCAATATGCATCGAGAAGCCGGAGCTGTGTGTCCAAAAGAAATTAGTTCAACCTCTACAACTACCATGGACTTAGTTCGGTATGTTACCGTAGCTTCCATTTTTGTTTCTGTTTTTGTTTTTTGATCCCTTTTCGTTCGCTATGTGTGTGATTCTTACTCCCTCAGTCTTCATTCGATTCACCCCATTTTTTTCAGTTATAAAAACATTTATTTTAAGTTTGTTTCCATGCTTTTCCTGTTCACATTTATAATCCGTTTTTAAAAAATTTGCAATTATATCTTAATCCTGTGCAATTATTTTGTGTTTCTAAGGCTCTTGTAATCTATATTCACACCTCCTAACTTCCATTTTAAGTTAAAACTATTATATCAATTTTGTTTCCATGCTCACTTTCTGCACACCTGTAATTTGCTAAATTCCATGTAATTTTGTTTCTAAGGCTCTTGTAATCTATATTCGCACCTCCTGATTCCCATCTCAAGTTGAAAATTATTATTTCAATTTTGTATCCATGCTCATTTTTACACACTTGATATCCGTTCTAATCCTGCGTAATTTTTGTTTCTAAGCCTCTCGTATAACCATATCTAGTTGGAAATAATTATCACCTTTTATTCACTGTCATAATTATGTAGAATCAAACAAGAATTGTCTCCATGTAAAATTATGTATTTAAATGCGATTGTACAGCTTTTGAAAATGAAATCGCCGAAAAGATATCTTTGCTGAACTTCTTATTCTTCTCAATCTAATGTTCCAATGGGTATTTTCCACGATTTGAAAAAATGCAAGGACCCTACGACAGTGAAGGAACTCAATGCGTTTCTACGTTACTCTGTCAAACTTGCCGAAGTGAATGCGAAGTTAGACTTCTATGAAGACTGCATTAAGAATCATCGATATCCGAAGTGGTTCTGGAAAGCTCTCCGAAGACATCACATTTATCCCAATTCTAAAACTCTCCAACGCCACACAAGAAACCTTATTGATTCTATTAGCTCGCGTATATTCGAGTTACAGAGAAATATATCACAGAGGTCATCTGCTCTTTCCGAACTATCATCAGGTGAAAGGGAATCGTTTAATGAATATGTTATCTTGGTGCAAAGCAAACGAGCTGAGAATATCAAATCCGAATTGAATAGGAGCCTCAAATCCGTCGAAGTACAGAGAAAGTTTCCCGTCGACCCCGATAAATTTGTTTTCAATCACTCCTCCGTCAGCTTGTCTACCTTACAACTAGAAGCCCTATCTTTAGGGTTGAAATTTTGTGATGTAAATCTATACAGTAACAGACTACACACGTATGTCCAATTTGAAAATCTTATGAGTCAAACAAGAGACATCACACCCGTCTCTGATGCAGATCTCTTACATTTCAAGTCTACAATTTCTGACTGCTGCAATCAATACCTCAATTCAAAAACTAAAGCCCGACACCTCCTGACAAAAGAACACAAACAGCAGCTTAAAGACTTGAGAAACAACAAAGACCTGATCATTACACGTCCAGACAAAGGTTCGGGAGTGGTCCTTATGGACCGAGATGTGTATATCAACAAGTTGACAGCTCTAATATGATAATAAATTTTCAAAACCAGACAATGAGAAGAATAAGACAGAGCAGATGGAACAGCAACTGACAGATGTTCTTAGGAGAATGAAGAACGACTACCTCATAACTGAGGACCTATTTGAACGTCTGAGACCAACAGGATCCATCATCCCTCGACTATATGGTCTGCCAAAGGTACATAAAGCAGGCCTACCACTTCGACCGATTTTGGACATGGAGGGATCACCGTACCATCCCATTGCCAAATGGTTATCCGAGATGCTGGAGCCTGTGAGACGACAACTCTGTAAGTACTCTCTACGAGATACGTTTGAATTTATTGAGTGCATAAAAGACCTGAATGTAAATGGCAAACGAATGTTATCACTGGACGTGGAATCTCTATTTACGAATGTGCCGCTCACAGAAACAATTTGTTTCCTTTGCAAGTATATTGACGACAATAACCTGAGCATCGGAATACCAACCTCATACCTAAAAGAGTTGTTATTAAGATGCACACTCAACGTACAATTTACGTTCAACGACGTCATCTATAGACAGAAGGACGGGATTGCTATGGGCTCTCCCCTTGGCCCACTCCTAGCAGACTGCTTCATGGCCAGCATGGAAAACGGCATCCTTAAACCAACAATGAACAAATTGTTGCTGTACAAAAGATACGTCGATGACACTTTTATAGTTTGTCAAGACGATTCCGATTTAAATTGCATCTTACAGGAGTTTAATAACTGTCATCCTTCAATTAAATTCACAATGGAAGTTGAAAATAAATCAAAGATTCCATTCTTGGACGTCGAATTGACAAGAAGAGACGACGGAACTCTGAAAAGATCTATCCATAGAAAACCAACATGGAATGGCCAGCTGACAAACTTCTACAGTTGGGTACCTATCAGCCGTAAAAGAGCTCTCATCATCTCACTAGCCCACCGCACCAGAAGAATCTGCAGTGATGACTGTTTAGAAGAAGAGCTCCTATTCCTAAAAAGCATCCTGATTCAAAACGGATACCCGCCACGTTTCGTGGAGAAGAACATGAAACCAAGGACAAAAAGAGAAGAATGCATTTCAGTGCAAAAGAAGACACTCTATCTGAATCTGGAATTCAGGGGAGACCTGGCAGCAGATATCCTTAAAAGGAGAATCTCCAAATCCCTGAAGAAGACTTTTCCGGCAGCAACTCTAAGAGTGACATTCTCTAGCCGCCCACTTTTTCGGAGCAATGGGAAGGACAAACTGTCGCATATGGCCAATTCAATGTGCATTTACCAGTTCACCTGCTCGTGCGGAGCAAGGTACATAGGTCGTTGTATGCGCGTCCTTTCAAAACGTGTTAGAGAACACTACCCAGCGTGGCTGCAAAGAGGAGGCACCGGTTCAATCAGAAGTGCCATTACTGAGCATCTGATCAATACCTCCCACAACATCTCAACTGATTCATTCAAAGTAATTTACAAGGTCAACAGAAACCTACCGAAAGCAGTTTGTTTCCGACTTCTCTGTACTGCAGAAGCCCTCTCAATATGCATCGAGAAGCCGGAGCTGTGTGTCCAAAAGAAATTAGTTCAACCTCTACAACTACCATGGACTTAGTTCGGTATGTTACCGTAGCTTCCATTTTTGTTTCTGTTTTTGTTTTTTGATCCCTTTTCGTTCGCTATGTGTGTGATTCTTACTCCCTCAGTCTTCATTCGATTCACCCCATTTTTTTCAGTTATAAAAACATTTATTTTAAGTTTGTTTCCATGCTTTTCCTGTTCACATTTATAATCCGTTTTTAAAAAATTTGCAATTATATCTTAATCCTGTGCAATTATTTTGTGTTTCTAAGGCTCTTGTAATCTATATTCACACCTCCTAACTTCCATTTTAAGTTAAAACTATTATATCAATTTTGTTTCCATGCTCACTTTCTGCACACCTGTAATTTGCTAAATTCCATGTAATTTTGTTTCTAAGGCTCTTGTAATCTATATTCGCACCTCCTGATTCCCATCTCAAGTTGAAAATTATTATTTCAATTTTGTATCCATGCTCATTTTTACACACTTGATATCCGTTCTAATCCTGCGTAATTTTTGTTTCTAAGCCTCTCGTATAACCATATCTAGTTGGAAATAATTATCACCTTTTATTCACTGTCATAATTATGTAGAATCAAACAAGAATTGTCTCCATGTAAAATTATGTATTTAAATGCGATTGTACAGCTTTTGAAAATGAAATCGCCGAAAAGATATCTTTGCTGAACTTCTTATTCTTCTCAATCTAATGTTCCAATGGGTATTTTCCACGATTTGAAAAAATGCAAGGACCCTACGACAGTGAAGGAACTCAATGCGTTTCTACGTTACTCTGTCAAACTTGCCGAAGTGAATGCGAAGTTAGACTTCTATGAAGACTGCATTAAGAATCATCGATATCCGAAGTGGTTCTGGAAAGCTCTCCGAAGACATCACATTTATCCCAATTCTAAAACTCTCCAACGCCACACAAGAAACCTTATTGATTCTATTAGCTCGCGTATATTCGAGTTACAGAGAAATATATCACAGAGGTCATCTGCTCTTTCCGAACTATCATCAGGTGAAAGGGAATCGTTTAATGAATATGTTATCTTGGTGCAAAGCAAACGAGCTGAGAATATCAAATCCGAATTGAATAGGAGCCTCAAATCCGTCGAAGTACAGAGAAAGTTTCCCGTCGACCCCGATAAATTTGTTTTCAATCACTCCTCCGTCAGCTTGTCTACCTTACAACTAGAAGCCCTATCTTTAGGGTTGAAATTTTGTGATGTAAATCTATACAGTAACAGACTACACACGTATGTCCAATTTGAAAATCTTATGAGTCAAACAAGAGACATCACACCCGTCTCTGATGCAGATCTCTTACATTTCAAGTCTACAATTTCTGACTGCTGCAATCAATACCTCAATTCAAAAACTAAAGCCCGACACCTCCTGACAAAAGAACACAAACAGCAGCTTAAAGACTTGAGAAACAACAAAGACCTGATCATTACACGTCCAGACAAAGGTTCGGGAGTGGTCCTTATGGACCGAGATGTGTATATCAACAAGTTGACAGCTCTAATGATAATAAATTTTCAAAACCAGACAATGAGAAGAATAAGACAGAGCAGATGGAACAGCAACTGACAGATGTTCTTAGGAGAATGAAGAACGACCACCTCATAACTGAGGACCTATTTGAACGTCTGAGACCAACAGGATCCATCATCCCTCGACTATATGGTCTGCCAAAGGTACATAAAGCAGGCCTACCACTTCGACCGATTTTGGACATGGAGGGATCACCGTACCATCCCATTACCAAATGGTTATCCGAGATGCTGGAGCCTGTGAGACGACAACTCTGTAAGTACTCTCTACGAGATACGTTTGAATTTATTGAGTGCATAAAAGACCTGAATGTAAATGGCAAACGAATGTTATCACTGGACGTGGAATCTCTATTTACGAATGTGCCGCTCACAGAAACAATTTGTTTCCTTTGCAAGTATATTGACGACAATAACCTGAGCATCGGAATACCAACCTCATACCTAAAAGAGTTGTTATTAAGATGCACACTCAACGTACAATTTACGTTCAACGACGTCATCTATAGACAGAAGGACGGGATTGCTATGGGCTCTCCCCTTGGCCCACTCCTAGCAGACTGCTTCATGGCCAACATGGAAAACGGCATCCTTAAACCAACAATGAACAAATTGTTGCTGTACAAAAGATACGTCGATGACACTTTTATAGTTTGTCAAGACGATTCCGATTTAAATTGCATCTTACAGGAGTTTAATAACTGTCATCCTTCAATTAAATTCACAATGGAAGTTGAAAATAAATCAAAGATTCCATTCTTGGACGTCGAATTGACAAGAAGAGACGACGGAACTCTGAAAAGATCTATCCATAGAAAACCAACATGGAATGGCCAGCTGACAAACTTCTACAGTTGGGTACCTATCAGCCGTAAAAGAGCTTTCATCATCTCACTAGCCCACCGCACCAGAAGAATCTGCAGTGATGACTGTTTAGAAGAAGAGCTCCTATTCCTAAAAAGCATCCTGATTCAAAACCGATACCCGCCACGTTTCGTGGAGAAGAACATGAAACCAAGGACAAAAAGAGAAGAATGTATTTCAGTGCAAAAGAAGACACTCTATCTGAATCTGGAATTCAGGGGAGACCTGGCAGCAGATATCCTTAAAAGGAGAATCTCTAAATCCCTGAAGAAGACTTTTCCGGCAGCAACTCTAAGAGTGACATTCTCTAGCCGCCCACTTTTTCGGAGCAATGGGAAGGACAAACTGTCGCATATGGCCAATTCAATGTGCATTTACCAGTTCACCTGCTCGTGCGGAGCAAGGTACATAGGTCGTTGTATGCGCGTCCTTTCAAAACGTGTTAGAGAACACTACCCAGCGTGGCTGCAAAGAGGAGGCACCGGTTCAATCAGAAGTGCCATTACTGAGCATCTGATCAATACCTCCCACAACATCTCAACTGATTCATTCAAAGTAATTTACAAGGTCAACAGAAACCTACCGAAAGCAGTTTGTTTCCGACTTCTCTGTACTGCAGAAGCCCTCTCAATATGCATCGAGAAGCCGGAGCTGTGTGTCCAAAAGAAATTAGTTCAACCTCTACAACTACCATGGACTTAGTTCGGTATGTTACCGTAGCTTCCATTTTTGTTTCTGTTTTTGTTTTTTGATCCCTTTTCGTTCGCTATGTGTGTGATTCTTACTCCCTCAGTCTTCATTCGATTCACCCCATTTTTTTTCAGTTATAAAAACATTTATTTTAAGTTTGTTTCCATGCTTTTCCTGTTCACATTTATAATCCGTTTTTAAAAAATTTGCAATTATATCTTAATCCTGTGCAATTATTTTGTGTTTCTAAGGCTCTTGTAATCTATATTCACACCTCCTAACTTCCATTTTAAGTTAAAACTATTATATCAATTTTGTTTCCATGCTCACTTTCTGCACACCTGTAATTTGCTAAATTCCATGTAATTTTGTTTCTAAGGCTCTTGTAATCTATATTCGCACCTCCTGGTTCCCATCTCAAGTTGAAAATTATTATTTCAATTTTGTATCCATGCTCATTTTTACACACTTGATATCCGTTCTAATCCTGCGTAATTTTTGTTTCTAAGCCTCTCGTATAACCATATCTAGTTGGAAATAATTATCACCTTTTATTCACTGTCATAATTATGTAGAATCAAACAAGAATTGTCTCCATGTAAAATTATGTATTTAAATGCGATTGTACAGCTTTTGAAAATGAAATCGCCGAAAAGATATCTTTGCTGAACTTCTTATTCTTCACAATATTTATGTTGTGTTTAGATAGTTCAGTGGCATAGCGGTTAGGACGCTCGCCGAACATGCACATGGTCCGGGGTTCGATCCCCGGCCGACGCAATCCTTTACCTCGCTAAGCCAGAAATAATGCTGGTGAAGAGGAAAGGTTGGACATGAGGCTGGCAACCCCATCCTGTAAAATGAACACTGCTACAGCAACTTCAAGCCACTAGCTTGAAGCCCTAGGTTCTACTGGGGAACGTGAAGGAGAAAAAAAATAAGTGCGCCTGTTTCAACTATTAGTCCTGCGGGGTAACTAGCTTTACGTATTTTAGTAGTAACACATATCTAAGCATTAAATTATACCACTTAAACTTACAGAATTGTTCAAGTAAATGTAAAGGCTAACCGTCTTTGGTAATACATATCTGCGTACTGTCTCTCGCGTTCGGTGGTACAATATGGTCAGTAATAGTGAAATTATGCTTAAATCTTTAGGTTAAGGAGGGAGAGTTAGTCGATGAGCTTGTGAAACTGTGTCAATGAAGTCATGGACTTCCTTGAGGAAGGATGTTAACTAATATAAAATAAAGTTGGAAAAGAGTCATGAGTGGTCAAATCAAAACTTGATATCACACTGTGAAGTCTTTGACTACTAGTTTCAGTCACGAAGAGAGGTATAGACTGCTTAGCTGGGGCCCTTGAGACGCCAAGGACTAATGGTTGCTGACGTGGTTCCCTGTGATTTTCCAGATTCCGAAAATACTCACTATTCTTTCTCCTGTACATTTCTGTTTATTGTTGAATTTTTTTCTCTACCTTTATGCACTTTTGCGACGTCTGGCAGCTTGATATGTTGCACTTTCGTGTAGAGTTCTACGTCAGTCACCATTAAGATTGTAGAAATGCATCAGTAATAATGACTGCCAGCCAACAACCACGGAAAGTAGATCTCGTCGACTGATACCAAGCATTGAATAACATATGATGTTATACATGTACAACTTCAGAAACGAAGACAGGAAAATTTTAAAATGAAACTTTGTAGGTCTTGAATCCTATAACTTAAAAGAATCTTAATATGAACAAGTCACTGACAATAAGGTATAGTGTTTTCTAAAATTGATCACACAAACAACATGCATTCAAGTCAAATCATATTGAAGTTATCCAAGTTATTAAAAAATAAACTTCCACGCTGAGTTCAGCAGGGAAGTATAAACCACCAACACACTTCCAAAAAATAGACTCAATCAATGATACTCTGTAATTCCAGTAGAAGTCTTTTAGTCTGCTTAAAAAGCAATTGTATCAACTTGAACAATAGTTCCGGAGTATTGAGACATGAGATACAAATATACTTGGCGCATAACCATCAATCGCCGCCCGTAAGATGACCAATAAACTTATGGTTCAAATATTCATTTTTCAATTAATTTACAGACAAAACTAATTTTACTTACCAACTGAATTAGTATTCCAAAATATAGACACATATACCAGTTTAAAAATTTACTATTATGCTGGTACACTTAAAATGAAGTAACTTTAGAAAACTGTATGCTCGCACGTCTAAGTATAAAAATTCTATGATACCATACTTGGCACGTATTTTATGTGATGAAAATAGTGTCAGGCAAGAATTGACTAACCTTTTTTCATCTAGTAAATAAACAATTTCCTCCATCCATCCTTATATACCTTCAAGTTTTACTTTTATTATTTCTATTATATTCATGGTCCTGTTGCTTCTTTGTTTTACTTTCATAATTGCAAACAGCAACTTATCTCTATGACTGCTGTAACCTTTGTTTTTCCCCTCACCATATCATGTAAAGAGAACATTATATTCAATATTTTTAAACATGCTGGGATTTCTATACCGCATCGACAATACTGTGTGAAACAAACCCAAGGCAATTTTCACTCGTATTATTATTATTATTACCTTAGCTGTTATCATTATTATTATTTCCATTTTATATGCTGCATGCTTTTTGACATTACCCCTATTGTAAGTGTGGAAAATTTTCTGTGTGATTAATTTTATTTATAATTTGAGGAAATTAGATGCAATATTGTGATTAATGCTGAAAATCCCATTCTGTATCACAAGTACTGTTTTTGGAATAAAGTAAATGATTATTATTATTATTTCCGATAATACACTGACACGTTTATCAAGTCAAGTAAGCAGTCAACTGGTTTGTTGCAATGAGAGGAAAACCTTTTTTGCTCATAATTAATTACTACAAATGTACGATTCCAGTGTGAAACAGTTGATCAATTCTGAATAGTCAGTGGGAACTGTCGCTGAAATTCATAACTTCACAGAAGTATCCTTAAGCTGAATATAAACAATTGGGACTTTGTTACAGGCAGTGAACACAAATGAGATGCTATGCTACGAAGATAAACGAGTTATTGCCTCCAAATCACGAAGAACTAACTACTCACACTTAACTGACGTCGCAGATACATGACGATAAAGAGAGACAGAAAAAAAACAGTTGATGAATAAATTAATTAATCTTAAAATGGTGATGGATAAAAGGTTAATGAAGTAAATGAACAATAAACTGATGGTGAAAAGTCATGATAGTTAATCTATGTGTATGTGACAAAAGTCATGAATAAGCGAGGACAAAGCCTCAAACATGGGCGTCAAATTATAATGTGATTCATCTTTTGAATGATAAATGTGGCTCACAGGCCTTTGGTTACGTCATTGTTAGTACTATTGCATGGAATGATAGAGAAAGTATTGTGATGACTATGTGGCCAAACAAATCCAAGACCAAATGTTTGTTACGTTTTGAAAATTACGAAATTCGAAGTGAGAAATCCAGTCAATTCATATTAAGCAAGAAAGGAAGTGATCCTCAAGTTCACTTCGTGATGCAAACATTTGACGGCACCCAGGACACCAAGGTTGCTCCTAAAAAAGGAAATAAAGAGAAAGCGTAGGTAAGTTTGTAAGTAATCAATAAAATATTCAGAACTGCCAGGAATAAACCAGTGTTACTAACCAAGAGAAATGATTCAGATAACACCTAAACCAGCAGAAGTTAATGCAAGAAAAAGAGGATCTGATGAACAGATGTGAAATGGAACATGAGTGGTAGCACAAATCGAACCACCACCCTTTGGCTCACAAATATAGAGCTATATAGACTGTACTATGAGGACCAATTGTTGAATGGGGGTTAAATCTTACATCGGCCACTCAAGATAAAACATTTTTGATGGAGCATTTATGCTTCTGATGGTGAATAGCAATCATACTTCTTAGTTTTAAACAATAACTTACTACGCAACGGAATACAAAGGAACAAGAAAACAGCTGATTTAGATTCTTTCATAGAGCACAAACAGAAGGCAGACCCACAAAGCGTAACAATTATGATCTAGTCAAAATTACTGCACTACATTAAAGCAAAAGTAAAGTGTGGAGGCACGAGAAATATAATAATCGAAGAGGAAACAACTGTTCTGAAACTATAAAAACAAAATAATCGAGCAAAGAATATTCTTTTCGATAAATTCCTCTTCCAGGCTCTACAATTATATATATATGTTTTTATACACAGAATATTTTAAATTAGTAGTTAATAACAATATTAGCGTTTTTTTTAAATAATATCGATTTGTAAAGTATGATCAATGCTATTGCAGTTAATTAAAGATGCTTAAATTATAATAATAGTAAAGATATAACAGCGGATAGAATATCAACTAAAATTAGGGAAAATTCACAAAAATTCTGGATTATTCAAACCTGGATGGCCAAGGTAATGGTAATGACTGGACTAACTTCTTCTGGATGCATAAATTAGGCTTATTAATGTGAATCCCCACAGCCTCAGCAATATTTAGAAGTCGAACTCTTAAAGCGAAATTGAGATTCATAGGTATGCGGTAAATGACCCTAAAAGCATGATTAACGTCAATCTTGTGTTCTGTCTCCACAAGATGCGCCAGAATAGCACTGCGAATAGATTTTTTTTGACCTTTGCTTAACCAGGCAGGGTGATGTTCTGAAACTATATCTTCAAGAAATTACTCTCAACCCTCACTTTCATATAACCTACTTTGTGCTCATTCACGTTGACTTATACACTAAATAAGGCTGTTTCCTTATATGTTTTCGTCATAAAAGCTCTTTTATGCCAAAACGGTTAGTTTTATTTCTTGGGAAATCTTAGTAAAAGTAAAAATATGATGCAACAATAATAATTAACTCTGGGTAGTGTGAATGGATGACATTAAATTCTTTAAAAATAAAACTTCCATCGCTGACAGTCGTGATATTTTACGATATGTGCAACTAGTTTATTCACCTCCATAATACCTAAAAAATCCCACAACACAGAATTTGTTATTTGTACACCTCTATCTACTCAGATTTGTAAGTACATCCATTTATGAACAGTTGAAGAAAAGTGCTCAATAGAATCTATTTCGACTGTTTCGATAATAAACATTAAGAGGAATCAATCAGCAGAACATGTAGACTTCACACATGTTGTCATCTAATCACCGGACTTAATGCTAAGTCAAAATACTGAGGTGAAGTCTCCAATTCAACAAGATTAAAAGGAAAATGAAATGATGATAATAAAAAGACAATTAAAATTTAAAGATGATAGTGCTTGTTTGCAGGAAACCGTATACACACTCGAAGACAATGTTATCTACATTGTTCTAACTTTTACAGTTTTTCTAGATTCGGAAACATTTATTTCCCGCTACGAATTTAAAACAAGCAATAAAGGTTAATAAAACAGGATTTAATGAATTCATCAAATTTCGGTAGAACTCGTCAGCTGAATACTCTACATACACGGATATATATATACTTTTGAAATTACATTGGGAGATATAGGACTGATAAGTAAGCAAACTACATTGAATTAGTCATGCAGAAAGACAGGTGCGAATGTTTTTCCAGGTCATGTTCAATTAGACAAGGGGAGAGAGAGTATGGGAGATCAAAATTAAGATAAATTGCATTACGCTTCAATTACATCACTTAGATAAACAATTAGACATTAGAGAATTTAACAAGAATTGCAACCAGAGGGATGTCAATAGTAATAGTTATAATAATAATAATATTGATAGTGTTGAAGTGAGTTAAGATAATCCTACTGATAAAGGATAGTTTTAAAGGAATCAAGAATAATAATAAAAATAATAATAAGAGGTAGAATTATAAGTAAAACGTATTACCATGGTAGATTCAGAGTCACGACTATCTCCTTTTGTACACAGAGACCTGGTTTGTAATCCACAAGTGGATTACGGACATGATATCGACGCGGTCAAGTCATTCACTATTGTCAGCAGACAAAGAAACAAGAAGATGCTTGCAATTACAGAGGTAGAATTATAAGTGAAACGTATTACTATGGTAGATTCAGAGTCACGACTATCTCCTTTTGTACACAGAGACCTAGTTTGTAAACTCGAATTGCACAAGCCTCTGTAATTGCAAGCATCTTCTTGTTTCTTTGTCTGCTGACAATAGTGAATGACTTGACCGCGTCGATATCATGTCCGTAATCCACTTGTGGATTACAAACCAGGTCTCTGTGTACAAAAGGAGATAGTCGTGACTCTGAATCTACCATGGTAATACGTTTTACTTATAATTCTACCTCTTATTATTATTTTTATTATTATTCTTGATTCCTTTAAAACTATCCTTTATCAGTAGGATTATCTTAACTCACTTCAACACTATCAATATTATTATTATTATAACTATTACTATTGACATCCCTCTGGTTGCAATTCTTGTTAAATTCTCTAATGTCTAATTGTTTATCTAAGTGATGTAATTGAAGCGTAATGCAATTTATCTTAATTTTGATCTCCCATACTCTCTCTCCCCTTGTCTAATTGAACATGACCTGGAAAAACATTCGCACCTGTCTTTCTGCATGACTAATTCAATGTAGTTTGCTTACTTATCAGTCCTATATCTCCCAATGTAATTTCAAAAGTATATATATATCCGTGTATGTAGAGTATTCAGCTGACGAGTTCTACCGAAATTTGATGAATTCATTAAATCCTGTTTTATTAACCTTTATTGCTTGTTTTCTAGATTCCCATAGTTGAGTTGTATATGAACTACAGAATTTTATCAAATATGACAATTACCTAAAATGATGAGATATTAAAACAACAATAATTGGTAAATTACGGCAATAATCTGTGTTAATATACATGCCCTAAAGTTGTAAATGACCTACACTGTGAAGAGATGACTACCAGTGTAGATCCACATGATTAAAAAGTGGGAAATTCATAAATAATACATAGCAACAGTAGTGACTTACTTCATCAACAGAGAAGCTAGGAGCAGATGGACGTTCCACTGGTTCATTGAAATTACTTTCACAAGGATTGAGACCCAGTTCACTTAACCAAGATCCATAATCCGAAGTTTTATTTTCAGGATTAGTTAGTTGTTGTATCTGACGGCGAACAAAACCACCAACAACGGGTAAAAATGAGGATATTGATGTTTTAGATTCAGATGATATGCCAGCAGTGCTATATGACTGACAATCAAAAATTTAATGTAGTCTAAATAAGAGTTAACTGTAAAGTGGCAAAAGTAGTGGAATAATTTGTAAAGGTTAGAAAATAGGCAGTCTCATTCAACCACATAAATAACTTTCGTAATAAGGAGTATTTTTATGCTGTATACGGTGTTTACAGTACAGTTTGTTAAGCAAGGCACTAAATATACAATTTTGGAAATAAGCACACTGTTTATAGAATTTTTTAAATAAGTTGTAAGTTACCGAAGGTTGCTTTGATTGCCAAATTAGAATGATAACGTTGACTTTTGTACACCTTAGAATTATTTTTGCAAAACAGTAGCGATAATTAGAAGTTAGGCATGTAGAGAACTCCCTGAGAATTCTCAGTAAATTTTGCTTTGAAGCTGTTGATGATGAAATTGTAGCTAAGATGCATCAGTTACTTATGAGAAAACACCAAAATGCGTAAGGAATATAACCAGTAATTGAGAATGAAGCTGGTGAAATTCCGACATCCGTAATCGAAAACAATGAACACTGAATGACTTTTGTTCTAGCCAAGGACACTTCAGTGATCTGGAACTACAGCGTAGTATGGAGTTGAGCCAAAAATTGTTTGCTTTCGCATATAACACATTACCAGTATTCAGAATATGGTAAGAAGAGGCTGCCCTCAGTTGTTCACTGTGATTTTCAGTTAATGGTCGTCATCGGTCGGTTTTCACCATATAGAACTTTGCCCATATGTGCGGCAGTTCAAGTCGCCACACTCCGTGTAGCACACAAAGCAAGAGAAGAAAGTAGAAATGCATAATATAGTCAGTCAACAGAGGTGTGAGACAAAGGAATAGTAACAACGGAGAACAAACCAGTTTAATTGGAAATCATAAGTCACAAGGAGTGGATGCATCTGCACCAGCCATTGAGAACGATTTTGAGCCATGTCACCAATAGTTTCCAACCATTGGTTTTTACCGTCCCGAGGACCCCAACCAGGAAGTCTACACCTTCCTACTTGGCTTAAATTAACTGTTGTGGATTTCATTGACTGGTGCCATGTTTTCGTTTGAGCTCTGTTAGCTCTTTTCCAGCCTGACCCTATATCAGCTAACATTGCCCGTCGAGGAAGGCGATGACTAGACATACGTAACACATGTCCTAACCATCTCAGTCGATGTAATTTCATAGCCTCGTCGATTCATTTCCCCTCCTTACCTAGCACTCGACGCCTAACCTCAATATTGCTCACCTTATTATACATACCACTTCACGCGGGAGATAGAACGCAGACACCTATGATCGAAGACAGCTAATCTTTTCATGTCTTCTGCTCTCAATGGCCAGGTCTCACAGCCATAAAGGAGGACGGAGCGGACTGATGAGCAGTACACACGCCCTTTGGTCGATAGTCGGATATCGCGTCTACGCCAGAGACGGCGTAAACTGGCATATGCGAAACGAGCCCTCTGTATTCGTACTGAGATTTCGTCGGAGATCAACCTGTTGGGGCTGATGGTACTTCTCAAGTAATTGAAGCGGTCAACGTGCTCTACCACTTCACTTCCTATTTCTAATCTAGGGGTCGGTGTAGTCCAATCTTGCAGCATCATCATACATTTTACAGGGGCGAATCGCATGCCAAACATACGAAGATTGTTGTTCAGGGTGTTCAGTAGACTCTGCATTTTGTCAGCGTCCTCGCCTAGAAGGACTATATCGTCCGCATATTCTAAGTCAACGAGATTATTCCCTGGTAGCAAGTCAATCCCTGAGTCTCTGAAGTGTGTTAGGGTTACGTCCATTAGTACGTCTATGAGGAAGTTGAATAGGAATGGGGATAATGGGCATCCTTGACAGACGCCCCTAGTCGTCACCACTTCAGATGACAACTCGCCATAAGCCCTCACCTGGCTGCATGAGTACGAGTAGAGTGCCTTAATTAGTGCAATGTATTTTCTCGACATTCCCTTTACAGCCAACTATCGCCAGAGAACCTCTCGGTCGACAGAATCGAATGCCGCCTTTAGGTCAAGAAATATAGTGATTGTCGGACACCGGTAGGAATGCCTATGTTCTAGAACCTGTCGGAAGGTGAAGACATGATCAATACACCCTCTACCTGGCCTAAAACCTGTCTGGTTTTCTCGTGTTTGTGCCTCCCGAGCACCACTTAGTCTACGCAGTATTATTGAGCCTAGGATTTTAGATACTATATTAGTCAAGCTAATCCCTCTGTGATTATCACAAGAAGACTTGTCTCGCTTCTTGTATATCGGGATGATCAGTGACTTACACCGACCCAATGGGACTTCCTCTGATTCCCAGACGCTGCCTAGAACCTCAGTTAACGCAGACAGTAATTTGTCTCCACCGTACTTAAATACCTCTGGAGTCAATCCATCAGGTCCCGCTACTTTGCCTTGCTTCAGATTAGTGACAGCTTTAGTAACCTCAGTTAAGGAAGGAGGACCTGTGTTTGTATCCCATTCAGGGAGGTGTTGGATGTTCGGCAGGTTAAGTGTGGCTGTGGGCCAATTGAACTGCTCCTCATAGTGTTCTTCCCAGCGCTCCAGTCGTCTATCCTGGGAGCTAATTATGGTGCCATTTTTCTCCGAGATTGTTTCGTTTATCATTTGCCTTTTGCTACCTGCTTCCCTGATAAGCCTGAATAGTGTTGCCAATCGCCGATGCCTTTTCCATCTCTTTCGCTTTTGTCGCCCACCACTGTTCACGGTCCTTGCGAAAACTTTTTGTTAGTCTTCGTTTAAGTACCTTTCGCTCCTCATCATAATCGGAGCTCGCTGGAATCAGTCTTCTTGCGTCAATCAGTTCGGATGAGGCGGTAGAGATCCAGTGGCTTTTATTAACTTTAGGTTTTAGCTTATTGACAGCTTTCACTGCTGTGTCCACAGCTAACTGTATGTTGTACCAGGCTACCTCAGGTCGTCATAGTACAAAGTAAGTTGTAATAGAAGCTAGATCACATACTAGATTGACAGTTGGTATATGCACATAGAAATAATCAGCTGTTAGTTAACTGTTTGGCATTAAACCCACATTAGGCAGATATAAGAATATATAAGATGCAAGTAAAACTGACTAAAAGATGATGTGTAATCCATGTGACTTAGTACTGGAATTCATTATTATTATCATCAATCACTTCGCGCAAAAAATTGAAGAGAATGATGTCAAGTAAGGCTTTTTTGTGAGCCTCTGCAAAAGTTACTGACTGCAAAAACTTATCATATGAATTTCATGCATTTAATCAGCCTCACAATCCCAAACATAGCAAGTCATCACCACACATTTGAAAAATAAATCAAATTCATTTTTCATTTCATAACTTTGCATCAAGCTGCAAGAACATTAAAAAAATGTAATTATTGTAGTGTCTCCACTTCAGTGACGTAATTAAAAAAGCATAATGCGGTGAAATCGGAATGTTAGGCAAACAAAAAGTAAAGATGACAAAGTTTAACTCAAAACTCATGTTAATTGATGTTTGACCAAACGGTTATTACTAATAAAATGAGAGCAAGAAATACGAAATAGCGGACTGTTTAATAAGAGAATGAAGGGGTTAACTATAGGATTGAGATGAAGATAACTAATTACGATTGGCATATAAAACAAACTACTCAATCTCCGACATATTCAAAATAATTAAAGTCATACCTTGGTTGTTAGTGAAAAGCAGTAGAATACAAGGCACATGTATTGTCCTGCATAAAATTCCTCGGTTAGAAGCTGGGAACAATCTATAACCAATCTATATCTCTGTCTAGCCATACTTAATCTCCCCCCCCCCAACTCTCACGCAATCACCAGCAAACGACACGTATGTGACATCGGAATATATATAGAGGACTTCTAAGTCACGTTAGCTTCAGGTTTACCCTTTCTGATGGCTTTTGTCACAAGGACTGTAAATGCGCAATATTGATCTCAGTTACTACTTCACGGGTGTGCGCTACTAGCAATCCAGACGAAGTTACAGAATAGTGATGTATGAATGAGATAGTTGTTAGAAAGTATCAGTGTGAGATGAAATCAAATCAATAATTACACTAAAAAAACTATCACAAAAGTTGACAACTAAATTAGTTTTAGTGTTATTATTATTATTATAGAAATTAAAATACTGTTACTTCATTACTTATAGTAGGAATCTGTGAATATTGCAAAATGGTCTCTTGACAGTTTTAAACGTCCGAACCTATTAAATAATCTGCCTTTCCAATAGCAACTGTTACATCTACGACATGTGTTCCGTTTGCCTGAAGCGCATATACAATGACAAGCATAATGCTACAAAACTACTTTCGGTATACTTCCATCAGCAGAGTATTGAATGAGACTTGTATTTTTAACTGCTACTAGTGAAGTAAGAGCTTTGATAGCAAAGCTATAAAAAAAAGAGATTGTAAACATTATGCAACCAATCTCCGTTACATGAGTCTATCCTATGAATTTTCTAAACTTCTGAGATTATTCTTTGTATGGTACTAATTTAATTTGACTACCCAGTTGGCAATCAACATGAATGAGTTGAGAACTATGACGTGACAGTATCATAACGAGTAGTTACATTAGCAAAACTAAGATCCAACCAGACAAGTAAAACGTTAAGATTCACTGAACACACCAAACATGTCCAGCAGTAAGGTAGGTATCTGTGATAGATAAGTCTTATATGATATGTAATGATTGGCAAACATAAACAGTCAAAATAAAAATAGTTTCAATAATACATCATAGCGATGGCAAGTTATATGCTGGGTTATTCCCACTTCTCTTAATATCGGCGACTCACCACCACAATGAATTAAAAACTATACAATATTAGGTAGTCACTTTGACAAAACGAAGACATACTATACATACCTCTGAAGTACTGCTAGTAAGAGATGAATTCACATTTGTTTGATTCTGAATTGATACTGCCGAAGCTGCTTCACTTGTAAATGAAGGTGCTACATGCACACTTGTCACACCACCAAGATGAAGATGTGGCCACAGATTTAAAGAGCTTGTTGAAGATGGAATTTCATTCGTAGGTGAACTTAAAGGTTGAGCAGATGGTGTCTTAGCCACTGGAGCTAGAAGTGAATTAATTTTCTCCTCAGTTTCCGAAGTTGTCGTTTCAGGAGCGAAAGAGGTCGTATTTCTTTCATTTAAAATACGAAGAACTTCTTGACGAACAAGTTCCTTTAAATCAATATTTTCCAGTGGGGATGTCTATTATAAAGAAATAAGGCAAATACACTAGTCGTAAATATAACAGCTTAGATTTAGAGAATTAGTCAAAACAGTTGATAAAGAAGTCTAACTTATTAACTGGAATGTTTCCTATTTATTTTCTATTTCAAGTTAGCTAAAGCATATATTTGAGCTACAGGAATGTTGTAGAAATTTAAGAGTATTTAAATCTATTGAAAATAAACCTATACAACTGTATAACTGTGAACAGATTTTCTGGATTAGATGAAAAAGAGGCGGTTAGGAATCCGGGTCTGTAACCTTATGGCTATGAAGATTGCCTAAATAACTGTGACATTTTCGTTGTGAATTAAACAAATAAAGCCGAACAGGAGTAGTGTTATTTCGGTTGATGGTCTCTAGCAGTGGAATCCAGAATACACATTTCCTCCTATTTCAGACTCTTCCTCTGGATGTACCTACATCCATTCATCGAGTGATGGATGAAGGAATCGAGACTCAATGGGATGCAGGTACATCCATCTGACGAATCCAAAGTAAAACGAAATGCGCGTCTTGGATTCTGCTGCTAGCCAACAAAAACCAAAACAACATTGCGTTAATCGTCAGACATCGTCGAAGCCGACGTACTAGGAACACAAATGAAGATTTCGGACCAACATGAACGATCAACGGGGAATTCAAATTAACTCTAACAAAAGATCTACTCTCTGATAAAATGATTAATGCCAGTTAATGTGCGAAAGTTGCATCATCTCTAGAAGCTAATCGAATAAATTAGTATATTTTCCATCACAATAGTTCAAAAAGGAACGAATGTCTCCCTCAAGAAGTATGATAGGAAAGTACATTGCTTGTGTAAACTATGTACCAATTACCAGGTGAATGTAATTCAGACAGAATTCTACGGATTTTCGTTAAATAGCAGATAAGTGTTTTTGTTGTATCGGAAAACCGACAATTTTAAAATCTAGAGTAGATACATCCTTCAGCGTCTTTGAGCGCTGTAGTTACCATCCTGAAGTAGACCATGAAAAGTTTTGCTGCTACTGAGCAGCTAAATTTGAATTTTACATATATAAGCCTCTGAGTATCTGATTGATTTCACAGGAGACCATGTCACCAACGTAAGTCAGTTAGAAAACCTTCGAAAACCACGGAGCATCGATTAGACAGCTACCACGTCCGAATTCGAGATTCTTCTTCAGTGAACAGACTTCATGTGCCATTGATTTTCAACTAACTTTTTGAATGACAAACGTACGCGGTTGGTAACCTGAAAGTCCTGGATTCAGTCTCTGGTACAGTAATGAGTGCGCGCTGCTGTGGAGTCCTGAACTAGGATAAAACAGCTGTCCAATGCTTGGTTGTGACGAAATCGCGACTGAGACAATAAGTATTTAATAAAATAACAAACGCTGAGACGCTAGGGAATATTTGCAGCTTAAGATACGGAATTTCAGAGTGACCTGATGTTCCGATTGGTAAGCTTTTGGCATGCAAGACGTAATCATTAACATATTCCAGGCGATAACAGTAAACAGTTAGGATGGAAATATACCCACATAGTTATGGAATGACTAGTCAGATTGAAAACACATAAAGCATGTTATGAAATATTCATGCACGATGAAGATGATTCTTCTATCAATGAAGCACTATGGTGATATGCTGAGTAACTCTGAAACGTCCGCCAACCAAAAAGTTCAACTCAAAGAGCTCCAGTCAGAGTCAAATATGTGTGAATTATAAAGAGGAGTACGACTGTTAACCTACCTGATCGACTGTCGCCTTTGAGACACTAGCGTAGGCTGGAGGTTCTAGCTGGCTTGTAGCATTAATGGAAACCTGAATTTTCAAAAACAAAACTCAATTTGAAGAATTAGGAACATTATGGAGAAAAGTATGACTATGGCAGTGGTGATATAAAATTATCGAAACAACAAGGGGGGGGGTGAAAAATGTGTATGAATAATCTGATGCCAATTACAGTGGTATAGTACCGGAAATTATTGTTTGACATGAATTCTGGTACATAGTAGAGTGGCAGAAACAAACCAGGAATAAATTGGAAACTTAAACATGTTTTGGTTTCACAATTTTTCATGGTTATAATCTCTGATGGGCACTATCGACTCCCATACTATGATAGTACAATGCATACGCGTGTGAATGAAGTATTTGTTTCACATTTAAAATAGTTTTTTAAATATACTCTTACAGGCCTACATATTTCGGCAGATAAGGCAGTTAGATTGCCTGTACTCAGAAACAACATAATGTGAAATTCGATGTAGACTGTTATATATATATATATATATATATATATATATATATATATATATATAATATCTGCGACAATCGCACTTTTCTGCAGAGTTCTAAGTTAATAATTCACTTCATGGGCTAAAAGAATTGTAAATATTAAAATCATGTGAAATGAAGTCGAGTGTAGTCAGTCTCCGTTCCTAATCCTGTTATTTAATCCAGATATGTACCTAATATATTTCTTAGTAAACCCGGTTTTCGGATTACACAATACCAGTTTTAAAAGAAACTTGGAAGAAGCGTGTGAAAATTGTCATATCAAAAATGCTACATTCTGTAGTATTAGGGACTTGGATTTATACACACTAGTAGTATAAATTACTAATGATAAAGTGATACAGTATTTGCTTACCGTCAACTGAATCACTGTAATGACTTCGTAGACTGTAAGAGAGATCGAACCACTTTAATCACTTTTGAAGGAAATGCCCAGAGTCACTCGCAAGTCACGATATGACATCCTCTAACAATCACTTCGACGAAATCACATACCCTTATAAACATTTTTTCTTTTAAAATCACACTTAACTACACTATGTGGATACCAGACGACATTAAAATCGTTATTATTTTACGTTTCAAGGGCTTTTGTTCCAAGTGTTTACTGAGAATCACATGGGCGTTCATTAATTTACAGGGATCGATTTCAATCTTCTCTCCAATTTTTAATTGACTTGGTTTTTTAACTAAGGAGAAATAGACACGAACTAGGGAAATTCAATAAGAAAGTCGTGACGCTGGCTTCCCCGCCTAAAATGAGTTTACGATATAGTACATACATAATTGATCACGGTTACATTATTTAAAAAAAATCATACCACAGGTGGTGAAGACATCTCGGCTTGCATCCATGCATCACACTTCACGATTGAGCAATCTGTCTGAATACTATTGGAACTAACACCGTTTGTGCACTGTTTGCCACTGGAAACCTGAACACTGTCCACCAGACAGACAGGACTGCATGTTTCCGAAGTGCTTTTACTGATCACTAAAATAGACAAATAAAGTTAATTGACGAACTTGGGAAAATTCCTTTACAGGGTATATTTCAAACAATGCATAACATATACAATAAAATGCATACAAATACTGAATAGTTAATTAGTTGGTACTCGTAAGCAGTGCTAAGTTCACACCGTAAGTGGCTAAATTTTCATTCTGACATTCCATTAGTCAGCATTCGCAATGCAGCAAATCGATCTGCAAATGATTAAAATCACTTCTTAGCATACGCCTTACTTCACATTCTAGACCAATAACCCGTATGAAGCAAAACGTCTATTAGATGAAGTAAAGCTTCACAAATTACAAATCACGTCAATAATCGCTGAAGACTTATGACTTAACGAATTCAAATTTACCTATGATATTCCTCCAAACGTTTCACGACAATGGCAAGCCCAGAAAATTAGAAGTTTTACAGAGACCCAAGTCTTTATACTTAATTGTCTGTTGGAACTCAAACAAAGCGGATCTTTTATTTACTAGGCTATCGTGTGAACTCATAGCAGAGGTCAGTAGTAGAGGCTGAAATAGGTGGATGTGGGGTCAAACTCGTGGCACACTGATTCGAAACTGACTCAAATTTATGCTTACATAAATATTGAGTTCAGCCCATCCACTCCATTATCATATGACAGCAATTTGGAGAACATGAGGCTACGAATTATATTACTACCACATGAGTTACTGGTTTCAGGCAAAAAAAAACTTTAGGAGATTTGTAATCGTCCTGGGTCTTTGCGCAGATATATTTATACGCCATTTGAACACCTTTTCAAAATGCACTGTCCACAGGTTGCCTAATGAAGCCATCACATGCAGTTAAAATTCCCACCCGGTCAGCTAATGGACTGTTGTCATCTAATGTTCGGCGTAGCAAAAGACATATCAACATTAGGTATTATCCCAATGATGGCATGGTTTCCTTGGAAGGGGACAAAAGAACTATACGATTAAAACTAACCGCGTACAGACTCGTCTACTAATCGAAGAGCCGTACAATAACTTTACCTGCAGTACTGTTCCTGTCACACAGCTGGATATTTTAGCTTCAATAAAATAGATGAGGATAACGTAGCCCGGCAATATCATACTATAAGTAACTCCCAATTCACGTGACAAGTTATAACAGTTTAACAAAAAGTAACCATTTTACATCTTTAGGATACAATATATAATTAGTAAACAGAAAACAGTCAAGATATATGTTGAGGTAGACCATCAAGAGGTGATATTTTTTATCCAAGAGACTGAGACTTAAATGACCGAGTTAAAGTATTCAACCAGTTACCACATATAAGAAATTACAAATGATTTAACTACAGTGAAGTTTGATGCAACACTAAACATACTTTTCTTTGGGACTGATTCCTTGTTACGAATATTTTGAATTTTCCCGTACATTGTAGTAAGGAAACTGCACACATCATCCACTGTAGAATCATCGCTTAAACTAGGTTCCACATCTGCGGAATCGACCTCTGATTTAGAACTATAAGCGGTAATACAATAGTGAGGGAAATCGAATGCATCCCAACGTAAAAAGAAGCAAGCAAAACTTACGAAAATACTGATTCAAGTTCCTTAATACCAGCAGCAATCATAGATATGGGTTCAATGAGTTTTTTCCATTTCTAGAAACAGTTGACGTTACATATAGGGCTAAGGTAAACATACACGAGTTTCAGCTTCCATTGTCCGTAGCTGGTCATTTAGTTCCACTAACTCAGTCATGACAAACTGTTTTTCTTCATTTACAGCCACCAACCTTGAGCACAGCTGTTTGACATAGGTCTTTCGGACGTCATCTGGGCTCAACAACTGAAAGAAGTCATTCCCACAGCAATCGAACATACTATGCTATCAAGCTGTTTTACTAAGTCTTCAACAGTGGATGTATGGTCCGGAGTGACATTTTGAAGTGTAACACTGAGAGCAGTTTGCAATTCATCTTTTAAGAGAATGCTGGATTGATTGAGAGTTTCTACGAAAGATGAATAGATAAGCTGAAACCTTACCAATGGTTTTTTTGAACAAATCGACCAAGACATCCAATCGAGCGATAGAATCCCGCTGGTTGTCATTTTCTTCGTTAACAACAACGAATTCTTCGTTTGAATCCATCGTAGGAAGATTCGCAATTACCGCCGTTAACTTTAGTCAGAAGGTCACACCACAATTGCAACCGTCAAAGTCTGTTCCAAAAACGTGATACTATTTAGGACCTTTGTATCTATCTTTAATATTTATTTTGGGTGCTGAGTATTATTCATACCATTTTACCATCATTTTTAAGTGAAATTTTGCAGAATGCGTAGACTTTTAATACAGCCATTGCTGAAAGCCAGAAATCTTAAATAGTGTTGAAATGCATCCTTGTTTTTCACCCTGAAGCCTGACGTTGCTGCCGAAGAGCTGAGAGTATCCTTTGACCTGCTGCTTGATCATCGGTAATTGACTTGTAACCACTGGTAGAAGTGAGGTAGCTAGCTGTCATGTGAAAGAAATCTGAAAACCACCAGTTAGTTGGGCCCTTGAGATAGGCAGACAGAAGTTATTGTTGAGTGTCTTATTAGTAAGCACGCCATTAGGTAAGTGAGGTGGTGTAGACCAAGTGACTTTTGTATCTCTTGTGTGGTGCTGAGACCCTGCAGATGACTTATAGCTCCACAGTGCTTAGAAAAGACAAAGGTGACAGACGAAGGTAGTCTGTGAAAGTATTCAGAGTGTCTGCTCGGAGTAACAGCTTACGGGCTAATAAATAGTTATTCACAAAAGGCATTAGGCAGATCTATATAGAGATTCGCATTGGGTAATTGCAAGGCTAAATAATGAAAGCAGCGGAACTTCAGATCAGACCCACAACGATTGTGACCCACGGTCTGCCGCAACTGGGAATAAGTGATGTGGGTATGACGTATCTGCATGATTTGTGACAACAATATTTTGAGCTGGAAGAAGCCAAGAAGCTGCCGTCTACAAGATACTTTGCTGATTACACCTCCTCACCCTAAGCACATCCTGACTTATGGTAGTAGACTTCCACCGCCCAGAGAGTTTGAGACTATCTCAATGCTTGGTAACTTGGTGAAGACAATATAAGCAGTAGCATACAAAACCAGAGACAAGCGGCAAACGCGAAAAAGGGTAATACCCTGAACCGCTTCCAGGGATTGTTGTAGAGCAGTGGAGGGAGTTGCTCCTAGTTACAACTGAATGCCTCTAAAAGACGGAGTAGTGCCGGTTCTAGCAAAACTGTTAGGGATGCAAGGTACTTTTGTAAATGCGATACAACATTATGCATAATCACCAGACATAAGATCTAAAAAGTGAGGGAAAACTTCAGTGCCTTGAAGGCCAGGACGGGGATCTGAGACACAAGACGACCGATTTCAGGTCCGTGTGTTGTCATTGCTTGCCGCCTCTTATAAGTCCAGGGAAGGCAGTTACCAGGCGTTGTTAAGATGTGTGAGATGACCATAGTTGGGATAACAATGCTAAGAAAAGACCTAAGAGGAAGGAGCAGCGGAGGTACACTAATGCATATAGGCAGCCAATACTTGTTGATGTCCGCAGCTAGCATAACACATAATGAACTCCCGGAATCAGTCTTCAGCTGAAAAGTATTCAACGATGTCAGGCCCTTGATAAAAGGAGTGTAAAGGTCGCCGATATATGTAGTGGCCAAACCGTTACATCTTGCGACGACACTCATCGGTACTGATGCACACCTAGAGGAGAGCTTTCGGTGGAAGACTACTGAACTCTATCACAACTTCTGGGTTGCATGTCCCATTGAGAGTGGTGCAAGTTTCACTCCAAGAAGAAAACCATCGTGGTTAGAATAATTTGTTAGCGGCTAACATTTGCTCATGTTGAATATACACGTAGAACCACTGATGGACAGCAGTGACCACACAGTAATATTTTTGACTCAATTGTAGAATAGTAATTAGGCTAAAAACCTGCCTATTCAATACAGCCACGGTAAAGCCTCATGAGAGAAAATCTGGAATGTTTGCCATAGCCACAAGACTACCATTCATCAACGACCGATGATCGGTGGAAGTAGATGGAAGAGGATGTCAAGAAGACCATCGATGATTACATCCCTATGATAACTGTGAGAACGCGAAATAGAACTAAAGGAATAAAAAGAGTCACAAAATGCCTTCTAAAGTGCAAAAGATGGGTGTGCCACTAGCGGAGACTATACAACATAACTAGTCGTGTAAAAAATCGGTGTGACTTTAGAGTGCGAGTGGATACAAAGACAATCCAAGAAAATATACAAAAGAGATTGCAAACTACTTCCTAGAATCTGTACTGATTCATAAGTATGGGAAAAAGGACTGACCAATGATCGTGTGGTAAGAAACTACAGCTTCAAAACCCTTGATAATCTAGTGACGTCTTGAAGCCGTTCTTGATATAAATGAAAACAGGTGAACAACGAGAAAAGTTTCCTCTGGCAACCCACAAGTCAGAGTGACTTCGCATAGATTACTCCTCATTAAGTAAATTCAGTTTTGCAGATTTTATAAATGTTCCATCCAGGAAAGCCCTCAAGATGTGACGACATCAAAACTGTGCTTAATGTCTGAGTCTCCCATTTAGTAAAATTTTAGAGTTTTTAGATGTTTCTTACCGACAGTATTAGTAGGAGTGTGGTTCTATCAGCTTAGCGAATTTCGAAGGCCTAAACAACTGCAACTCTGCTGTGAACAACGTGAAAGATGGAGGTGGGCGTCCCAAAAATAATAACATCAGGGAGCACCCGAACGAAACCAGTGTCAATGTAGTTGAGGAATGAACGATCGGTTCATGGTTGTTTGCTCAAAACCAACTCCATATTTTGGCGGTGGTCACCGATACTGCAGACATCGTTCCATCGTGCGCTGTTCGTTAGAAGACTGAGAAATATTATCAGAAGTATTATTGTGATTAATTGTTATGGCATTTATTCTTAGACTTTGTGTATAATGACCTTATGGTTGGTTCCATATTGGTGCGACAATAAAGGATTCTCAAGTCACCAATCAGTGTTCTGTTTTCTCGCATTGGTTATTGCATATTGTTGCTTAAGGTCTTCTAAGGACAGCGTTAAGTCCAGTGTGGTTAGACCTGGACATTGACAACCAATACCTTGAACGTCGCTCAACAAGGATTCAGAAAGGAGCGGTACAGCACTACCAGTTTCTTCGCAGTTTGAAATAATTAATAGGATCAGAATATTCCAGGCCATATCTTGTATCTAGACCTTGAATTAGTAACACACATGGTGAGCTAATATGGAGGATACTCAATTTTCTACGAAGGCCAGTGGAGTATGCTTCACTTCGCTGAAAGTAATTTAATGGCGAAGTTCTCTCTAATACAAATGCAGAATGATGAAATGGATGTCCTTCTATAACTTCTGAAAGATTTTGATGTTCCTCAACCTTTCACACTTAACTGCGGCAGTAGAGACAAACTTTCTCAATAAGGAACAGCAAGAAATAAATTAATTTCACTTACCTCTGTCAGCCTGCAGGATTCAAAACACTTACATGTGGTAATAATGACTCATTTTGTGAGGGATCAAAAAAGTTCGTCAACTCATTTGAACCTTAGCCGCCCCACTCTCAAAAATCAGCTTGTCTATTCGTGCGGATTGAAGCGCACATTGGCCAATGTAATTTTGAAGGGACAAGAGCTCGGCAACTTAGTTGTGGTGTGATTGTCCACTTTCACACTCACTCCAAATCATTGTCAATAAATACATCTTCCAGTAGCTGTCAGTCTTATGTTCTCTTTTCACTCGTCGGGGTGGTGGCAAACAAGTTGGATAGGTTGGGATAAATAGTCGGTAAGTATGATGGCTAGTGCTTGGGTCTAGAAGAAGATGGCCATGCAACAATCGTGAGCGTTATTCCTAATCGAAAAGAAACGGGAAGTGATCTCGAATCTTTGAGAGCAGCCTAAATAATTGGTTCCATTATGGATTGTCCTTATATATAACCAATCAGTTTCCTAGAATATCATTGTATGAGGACAGATATCTCTTCAGGGACTTCTGCAGAGCCAATAACAGTTTCATTGGCTCAGTGACTATTCGTTTCGCAGTAACTGGGAATACCTCCAAATAATAATAATAACGGCGGCCTGTTTGACATCTGGGCTACCTTTCTGTACATCTACATATTTGCATCTAATACATCATGTTTCCATTTTTAATTTTAACAAAATATGGTCACAAATCGTATCAAATACAGTAATGTTTTAAACCATATGACTTTCATGCATCTAATAAAACTAAGAGAAAACATCATGGTGGTTGGCAACGCGCTCTCAAAAGGACACCATTATATCGCACAACTATTCCTGTTATTGTCAGTTCAAACAGCCGTTCACTTCCCAACAAAATTATGCATCTCCAGTCTCTCTTATCATCTGATACTCATCACAATACTGCGATAGTCACATTACAAGAAACATGGCTCCATGATCTTTATGACGGCAACCTGGTTTCTCTAAATGGTTTCACATTGTTTAGACAAGATCGAATATGCTCTAGAAAGAAAAGAGGTGGAGGAGTCGCAACCTTCATTCATTCTCAGTGGTCAACTTCAAATAATGTATGTTTTTCTTTCTCTAGTGACTTTATTGATTGTATTACAGTCAAATGTCGTCCGAAACACCTATCCAAGTTTAAATACGTCTTCATCTCAAACATTTATGTTACTCCTGGATGTTCCGCCTCGGATCTATCTCATTTTGCCGATGAATTCACAGCATTCGCGGTTACACATCTTGAAAACTCTTTATCAGTTGTCACTGGAGATTTCAATACCTGTGACTGTTCTTTTCTTGAATCATTAGGTCATGTCAACATTGTCAAATTTCCAACTCGACTTGATAAAACTCTGGATCTATTATTTACTAATGATGCGGAAATATATGAAGCACGCAGACGTGCTCCTATAATGAACTCTGATCATTGTATTATTCGGATATTACCCAAGATATATAGCAGATATCACTCTAATATCCTCTCGAATCTCTGCAGGAAAACACAACAAAGATGTTACTCACAAGAAAACGTGCTCAAACTAAGATGTATGTTAAATGACACAAACTGGGAACTTTTCACTGAACACACTCTGGATGATACTATTTCCAATCTGACTGACTATCTTAAATTCTGCCTTGATGTATGCTGTCCTAAACAGATACTTTTCAAAAGAATAGATCGTTTCTCTTCTCCTCATCTCAAAAAGCTTCGAAGAGAAAAAGAGAGACTGTACAAGGCTAAGGATAAAGCTGGTCTTAGGAGAATAAACATCCAAATCAAATCCGAAATCAAGAGGTTAAACAATATTTATAATCAAAGAATTTTGTCATGTAAATCTCCTGGGAACATGTGGAAGCTTTTCAAAGAAATTACAGGTTGTGGTAAGCATAGTTCTTGTTCTCCCTCTATTGATGTAATTACTCTTAATAGATCTTTTATCCGCCTTCCCAATGTACCTTCTAACTTCAATGTAACAAATAACATGACCAGTGACTTTAATAGTTTTAAAACTTCTGACGTTCTTAAATGTTTAAAATCTCTTAAACCTTCCCAGAGTCTAGGTCCTGATGGTATACCTGCCATTGTCCTAAGGAAATGTGCTGATATTTTAAGCAACCCACTTACAAACATTTTTAATACTTCTTTTTCTAATAATGTTGTACCTTCTCTGTGGAAAGATATTAAAATCATCCCTGTAACTAAGTCAGGCTCTGGTAATAATGCTAAGTTCAGACCTATCGCTATAACCTCTCCTTTTTTGAAACTAATGGAGAAACTATTGTTACTAAAACTTGCTCCCTCCCTAAGCTTCTCAAACGATCCAAAGCAGTTTGCTTACAAACAGGGTAAAAGTACTTTGGACGCTGCTACTGTGTTTCATCACAACATTGTATCCTCCTTAGACAAAGGGGCCAAGTTTGTCCGTTGTACGTTCCTTGACTATACATCTGCTTTCGACTCTGTACCTAGAGGCCTATTGTTAAACAAGCTTAGCCTTGCACAAACTGAGCCCTGGGCTATCAACTGGCTACACTCTTACTTCTCTAATAGGATGCAGTACACGGTATATAATGGTGTATCTTCCTCTCCTTTGCTTACTGAAGCTGGAGTTCCTCAGGGTGCTGTTCTTTCTCCGTTTCTCTTTTCCTTCCTCTTACATGATTTACCTCTCTCAGATGAAATCAACTTCGTCAAATATGCAGATGACCTGTCTGTATCGTTTTCCATTAAGTCTCAGTCAGACTGTCTCAAATTAAACAGCTTCCTGTCGGACATCAGTGAGTGGTCCAAACTAAATGGTCTCATGCTGAGTCTCTCAAAATGCCAGACTGTCGACTTCTCCCTTAGGCATAAACGAGATCTACAAACACTAGTAAGTTCTCATGAAGACTGTTGCATTGAGGGGACTAAAACTGAAACTAAGTCTAATGCAAAATACCTCGGTCTAGTTCTATCTTCTGACCTTACTTGGACATCTCATATCCTAATGATTTCTAGGAAAGTGTTCTGTCTTACCTACTACATTAAGAAACTTAGACAATCCGGAATAACCCAACCTCTACTTTCACAATTTGTCAACTCTTGTATCCTACCTATTCTGCTTTACTGCTCCCCGTTAGTCTTTCCTGGTCTACTGAAGAAGGACTATTCCATCCTGAGAAGGATGTTGACAGTAGTTAGTAGGACTAGTGGTGTTAATCTCAGTCAGCTCGTGACTACCTTAGTTGATAGGCATCTGAATACATGTGAAAAATGGTCTAAAACCATACTCTAAAACCCCCAACACCCCCTCTATTCCCAACTCTCTCCTTGTATCTCATCAAGTAAAACCAGAAATCAGTATAAAAGAATCTATGCTCGTACAACCAAGTACAGGAACTCAACGATACCGTACTTGGCCCGTGTTCTAAGCGACAGAGACAATGTTAAGCGTGAAACCTGTGACTTGCTTTGTTATTAACAACATAATTTCATACTCTTTTATTTCTCTCTTATTTCGTATTCTTTAGTGAACTCCTTCTTCAAACTTACTTAGCTACCTGAAATATTAACATTGGCTTACTTTTTTGTACTTTACTATATTCCTTCTATTGTGTATCCACTGGTTCCGACTATATTAGCGCTATGAGTATTACAAAATTGTCCTGTCATTAACCATCATGTAACTATTAGTTTTGTGGTTGTTTTTCTTATTTTCTATACTTTTCGGCAATATTAAACTGACAATCATTGTTTGTGAATGCCATAGTCACCACCTCAAAAAATTTTGTATTATTCAGGATTACTCACACTACCACCACAAACACTGCATTAGACCTTGGTAGACTTTGGTACTTTTTCGCATTCATAATTATTTTGTGTTTATCCTGTATTTTTTGTTTTTGCTGTTGGTGTCTTCAGATTTATTTTGTTGTTGGTTTAATACTTATTTTAAATGTCGGTAAAATTAGATGCAAATATTGTAGATATGTGCTGAAAATTCCACACTGTACCACTAGTACTGTTTCTGGAATAAAGCAAATTATTATTATTATAATTTTTTGAGAAAGCCAGGTGGAGATAAGGGTGAACTCTAATCAAACAATGGCACCGAGGAGAGCGTAAATGGGCTTGGTTCAAATGGCGAACCAGCAGCCTGAGAAAGATTTGCACAGACGAAGAGACAAGTGGTGGTTTAGAATAGCATAGCTTGAATTACAAGGACAAATTCGTAAAATGACTTATGTAAAACGTGAAGAGTGATACAGACTGCTTGACGATGCAGATTAAGAGATAGCAAATATACATGAATACATACAAATGGAAAATCCAAACCAAAATAATATTTATGAATCACATACTTCGAGCTTTGCACTGCATCTCATACGGTTCATTTCCAAGCTTTAAATGTGTTTACGATCGTAATACTTCATAAAAACAGCAAAAAACTGATATAAATCGGCCCACTTTGGTATTCTTTGCTCTGTTTACTCATCTTCCGGTAGCAGTTTCTGGGTGGGTTCCTTGACAGTGAGACTTATCTGAGTACACCTCACAGATTTTAACTTGCCATATCTGTCTGGCATGACCATAGATCAAAAGGAGCTCTAGAAAGCTCATGACTATTCAGGCCAATCTGATGTCCCGACGCAAATCTAACGTACTTAATCATAGGCGTACCATCGACAAACCCGAACAGTGAATGTTGTATCTTTCGGTATTGTGTGTTTCAAAATACCTGCGCCTATTTAAGCTCATTTAGCTTAGTTGAAAGCAGTCTTAAGGAAAGTGTGACCAACACCTATTGCAGAAATAATTTCACTGTCATACCAAACAATCGCCGAAGTATAAACATGTATCGACCACGTCCAGTGGACCATAAAAGCCAAATGCTAACTGTGATTTTCTTAGGCCACTTAACAAAGAAAGGGGGAAAAAGTTAGAACAAACACGTTGGCTGCCACTTAGCATCCCAAAACTCCACACGGTTTATTCACAGACAAATTCAATGGGTGAGAGTACTACATAAATTCAACTCAGTTTCAGATATTTATCTTCAACAGTTAGTTTATTTATCCTTAATGCTGGAATCAAGATAAGAATTTTGTGTTCAGCTGGTGTTTTGAAGGAGTAATAACGTGGTGACTTCATCATAATGGGTGAGTTATCACGATAAATGGTCACACAACTATCACCTAATTTGTTTGTACTTCAGATAATTTCCAATTATCAAAATAATCCAGGTGACTGACCTACTAATGGGTCTGATTACAGGCGGCATTCTGCGTCTTCCCCGAAGTTTAGCAGACTAAAAATGGACAGGCGGCTAAAATATTTTTTGGTATAATGTTGAGAGTATCCCGTTAGAAAAAATAAAAGTGTCAGAGACTTAACCTTCCATTAACACGTCATGACAGACCTGAAAAACACAGCCTTTTCTTGATCTGTCACTAAAAATCCTTACTGGTGTTATCATCAGCGGTCAGCCTCTGCTAAGGGAAAACAATGAAGGCAGTGTGAAATATTGAACATTAAGAGGAAAAGAGCGTGTTCGTATACGTGTACTGAGTTGACGCATTCTTATAATATCTGTATAATCCGCCTAAATGCATCACAGAACGAGCGAAAATTTCAAGTTTTAACTTCATTAGTTCATGCGGATTTTATCGGAGCCTCACTAACTGGTTACAACGGACCAGGAAAAAGATTCAACTTTATTTATGCCCGATGCCCAGATAAAGCAGATGTGTGAATACAGAGCAATTGTCAGTAAGGTGGACATTGAGGGGAAGTTCAATGAACTTGTTTATTCGAACCAGTTTTCTTTTCGTTATAGGCAACATCCCTTGCTAAGGCTTAGACGCTTCCTCGTTGATAGAAGACCGTTATTTGTAGATTTTTTAGTGCATTGATAGTAACCAACTGTGAATCACATGGTCAAGTTGCTGTGTAATTAGCTTACTACATTGGTTTGTACTTGGTTGATCAATAAATCTTCGACTTACTCTCTGTATCTTAATACCGCTTGGAATGAAATCGAGTTGGTTACTGTATAAGTAGTATTCTGAGTTCCGGAGAGTTGTCTTACAGTCACAGTAAATTTTCCTGATGACGTTACTGCCAGCAATCCTGAACGTTATCCCTTGTTGTTGTCATTACTCAGCCGAAAGCTAACGAGACTCTGCCCTTTGATTCCTGAGCATAATTGTGAAGAACAGCATTATATCACATCTATTTGGGCGCTTTCTTATTACGCTGGTAGGTTAGTTGAAAACTGTCATAATATACTTGAATGTCCACTCAGAATTAACTTCCCAGTTAAACTGTCTTTTGGTAGCCTTGAATAGGATTCCATATTTTCGGGGCTCCCTATCAATACCACTGTTACGTTGATATTATACCCTAAATATTTAAGCTGCATATTATGCATTATTCTGAGAATTTATGTAAATAATTCGTTTCATCTTGGAGTCTTGTGTATATTTTTCTTTGAATGCAAGCTTCTATTGACTGGGGGCCAATGTGCTTTCGCTATTAGAATACCGGATAACTTTGGAGTTTATGTACCTAATTTCACAGTATCCTCAATATTTTTGTTTCTATTACTAGTCTATTTGCAGCACCCTGGTTTGATTTGGATTCTTGGTTGGAACCTGTGAGCTAGTATCTTTGTTGAAAATTATCCCCGCAGTTGCTGCAAAACAAATTTCTTTAACTTGGTTTGCCCGGCTGAACAGTTTCTTCTGGAACAGTTCTCAAGTGTTAGTTGTTCCTGTGGTGTGGTTAGGAAAAAAACTGACGAATTTGGACATATGCATACTTCGGAGCGACTCTCGAATAGAAGAAAATATGTTAGACTCGTGCTGGGGGGACTGGTTTTACCTCAGTCTATACCTTATGCCATTCGTATTGAAGTGAATGCTGATGTTGTTGGTTTGTATGATTCTTGTAGTGGTCCTAGTTCTTTCGTCTTTTGGTAAGGTGGTGAGAAAATCAGAATCAAATTTGTAATTCGCTAACTACGGAATATACACATTTGATCATAGGGAATAGAAAAAGACAGTTACTGCGGAGTAAAATTTTCTTTCGTTTTCTTTCCGACGAAGTCGTCAACTAGGCTTTACATTCGTGTATTTATAATGAATGGGTGGGAAAGTTCCAGAATAATTTCCGGTCAGGGGGCAAATTAATAAAATCACAATTAGGAATCAAAATGCCATAATGAACAGGTGGACGGATAAAACTCAAACAGAGTAGCATCATAATTATTGAGAAGATTGACAGATGCACGCTGGTCTTGGGAGAAATGGCTTAGAGAGTGGAAGGAACTATTTGCTATTAGAACCAACTCAGGTTGGGTTATACGACGGCCGAAAGAGCATGGTGAGTCGTTGTCCAAAGTTTTGTGTTGCTATTTCACTGACGGCCAAGAAATACTGAGCAGTCTTAGGAGGTTATATGATCATTAGTTGAAAGATATAGATGGCTTAAGTTGGGGTTATAAACCCGAAAACCCTTGTTAAGATTCGAACATTGTTTGAGGGTGTGGCTAGATTCGGTGATACATATAAAAACATCCTGTCAGTAGTTAAGTTTGGATACTGTTGCGCCTTCAAGCTGATGTTATCAGCTTGATGCTAACACACAAGAAATGTTTTACAATGATGGTTCTGAAACAAGATATAGGGGTGTTTCGAATGTCATGGATGAACGATTGTGGGATTACCCATCAGGCTCCTGAGTACGAATTAACAGTTCGTTCATTCAGTGCCGTGCCACCTCGTTTAAGTGTTAATTATGCCCTAAGGTATTTGTTAAAACCTTTGGTATAGCTCCACAACTTATTAAATAGAGTGTAGCGATAAATAATTCCCCCAAAATTATTGACCGCAGCAATCATCACTGAACGTTGGATGTTGACACTCACTGTCTAAGTCGACTTGTTTAGCTGAAGGCTTCCAGTCAAGCATCAATGCCATTTGGTACTCCACCGTGTCACGTTCGTGCACGATCATTAGCCAGTTAAACATTCACTCAGTTTATGATTTGGTCCCGAAATATATCTGGTAGTTTGGACAATCAAATTCTGTTGTTTTGCTTTGTCTTCGGTACACGAGGAACGAATATTATAGAAGTTGTTGGTATAAGATATTGCGTTAGTATACTCCGTAAAATTCGCGAGCGTCGATACCGTCAGCCTCTAAAAGAGTTTCTATGCGATGACTACAACAAATTACCCGAGACAGTATATTTCCTCAGTTGGGTGGCTGTTCTAGAGATTTTAGACTGATAAGAGATAACACCAACGCGTAGTAGAGTCACTGCCGTCAGAAGAACTTGGACCAACAGTAAGAGACGTATACTTTGAAAAACAGCCTATCATATTCGCCTTAGTCATGTCTTAGGTGACGGAGGAAGATTCCTTCATTTATAAAATCCATGTCTGATAGGCCAGTAAACATGAGTGGGATTTTGTCAGTGGTGGCCTCATTGCACGACCCTATAGGCACCATAGCAATCGGAGTTTCACCAATATTTTGCGATGTCTCACTGTGGATATGGAGTAGTAGCTTATATCTCATATTCCGAAGAAGTATTGATTGGAAACTAACTAGTGTCATACTTCTAGTCCTTTGTTTGCTGCTGACAAGTTTTCACTGTAACCACCATGTCAGGTAGCTCTCCACCACGGTGCACTCAGGACTGCTGTCATTAGATGTTCAGAGGCAACCGGCAGGAAGTCATAGACAAAGGGTTCTTGCTTGTTTACACTCGCCCTTAAGGCATGTCTAAACTCTTGAAGGATTTCACCTCCATTCTGAGACTCGAACCCATGTGATCCAGTGCTGCAGTTCGAGGCGTTATCACTAAGTTATGCCAGTTTTCGTATTACTGTGGGCAGCACCTCTTAAAGTTCAAACAATACCGCGGCTTGAACTGACTGCATTTGTCATGACGACCCGCACGGGTATTTTGCTGTTTCCCGAAATGGATGTCGCTTTCTCGGTGACATCATGGACTGACTCGAAACTTGTCTTGTAGAATATTAATGGTATAAATCATAGAATTAAGACATTTGTAGCTAACCAGGTCTCCGAAATTCACAACCTCACGCAAGTTTCTCAGTGAAGACAGGTGCAGATTTTATATCTCGTGGAATTTTCTATGGGAATGAATATCATAAGGTATGATATCATCCCCAATGAAGCCAAACGTTTTTATTCTTCAGCAGTTAAGCAAACAGTGTATTCACTATTTCAGAAATTATCTACATTTTGTCACCTGACTAGTATATCAAAATTTTAGAGCAGTAAAAGGGAAGATATAAAGGTCGCAACAGACTTATGGTTATTACGAAACGCTGGTTACTAGCCACTATGTAGGTGATTCAGAACAATGAAAGAAGACTCATTATTTTCTGGGACTTCGGTAGTATATGGTATATGTACCTTTCACTGATTCAGTTACCAGAGGATCGGACAAATTAAAAACAAGCTTAGGAACGCTGTGATATATATTTTACAGTGTTCATCCACGAAGCGAAAATTTTAGAATCGATTTAAAACATTGGAAACTTGATAATTTCGGGCGCCCATATTCTACTCTGCGTTTCGTCATGAGTTTGTAGATAATATCAAGTTTCCCCGAAATGCTGTCTAGGAACCGCATTATCTATGCTAGCCCATTGCTGTTACAGAAGAGAAATATTGCAAGTCAGCTTGGGAAGCTAGCAGCGAGGCTTTTACGGTTTCGGTACCTGGCATTAGGTGCTGGTGTTGGAGGTTCCTACACAATATCAAAGGTAGCTGAAATCACGTTTCATAAAATCTCTGCAGAAGTACGACGAATTGAAGGACTTTTTTCCTGATATATCTATCAAAGATTACATCCCCGTTGATGATTTAAGAGAGACGCTGAAGCATCTGAGGGAATATGCAAACGACCTCGCCGGATCTATGATGGTTTGTTCATATAATTTCTAGTATCCTTTTTAGACTTCTTCAGAAAAAAAGAAGGATTCGCTCACAGCTTCGATGAAATACGAAGCCACAAAAGGTTTGAACTTTTAGTGAATTATACATATATGTCATATGACAGATGTAGGAGATGTTCCATTACCCGTTTCCGAACAGATTGACAGCGCTAAAAAGGTATTTGAATACAGTGAATTATATGTAACTTCAGCCTGCAAAAAGCCAAGTTAAGCATGTTACTGTTGAGGAGTTGCAAGAGGCCATCTTCAAAAATGAGGTGAGTGTAAATACCACTTTTACGAAGTGTTTTCCAGTTGGCTTTTCATAAACGTATTGAAGCTCTGCTGCAGGAGAATAGAGAACTACGTAAAGAGTTGCTTTTGAAGTCTCAGAAGTCTGCACAGAAGGGTCGCATTAACGTAGGTTGACTATTATCATATTTCTTTCCAGAAATCATTAATTGATATGTATTCAGAAGTTCTAGATGAACTATCAGACCTGGATTCGGCGTACAATGCACAGGTGAGTGAAACTGCTTGCACGAGCATACATTTGTATTTTTCACGTGATTATAAGTAAATACCAAAAATATGGCATACTAAGTGTTACTAAAGTCATAGTGATAACCGAAATCCTTGCTCTATGAAGTTTTAACAAGATAATTTTAGCCACAGTCTCACTAAAAGCAACGGACAGAAAATCTGGTGTCGTAAAATAGATCTTTTTTACCTGCGTTTGTATGCTTTGCAAGTTGCATTTCATTTCAAACCGACGTCATATTATTTTGATTGCTGTAATCCTACAAAACGATTAGAAATTCCGTTGCAAATGGAAGGAAAGGTATTCAGCGTAGAGTTACCCTTTTTGGTGATACCATTGTCAGGCTGTACAATCTCATACATATAACAAATTCCTTTAGTTAGTACGAAAATGTACGGTGTATGGGATTGTACAGTCTGGAAAATGATACCACCGAAGAATCACTCTTCGGCAGACGAATTTTCTTCTATTTGGTCCCATAAAGCCTCACAGCAGCCTGATTACTCAATCAAATTGTAGCAGTCATTTGGAAGATTTAATCGTACTATTTCTGTAAAACTTGTTAATGTCAACTTCATCATACCTTCAAGTTTAGTTTTATCATTTTAGACGGACTATTTGTAATCACTACGCTATTTATTGTTTATTAGTAGTGTTCCACTTCATATTAATTTTATGATAAATGTGCTGTTAGAGGCTACATCTCTGACATTAGGAATAAATGTCATTCTGAGTTACATCCTGGTCATTTTAAGGTGCTACGGGTGTGACATTTCATGATCAAGAGATTATGGAAAAACGAAGTGCATAAGAATTAAGAAAGATGAATTGTGAGCCGAAACTCGTATTGCTGATTGACTTTGTTAAATATGGTTAACCTGTCTCATAATCTAGTAAAAATACCAAATATACATTCTCATAGGCAATGATCTACCAACTAACTGTTTGCTAATACTGAAATCCTTAAGATACCTTTTCAGGATGTGATACACGGCAATGTTGTAAACAAATGTGTAGCTTTTGTTCTAGCCGCATCTATCAACCAAAGCGGATTACCAGTATATTGCTGGTAGTAATTGTGATTTCATCAAACACTGTCCATTAGCACTGCACATGATGCTGCAAAGGTTGAAGGCATAGTTAATTGATTTGTAAGTGGTGAAGGAGTTTCTAAATTTTGTTTCACAATTCGCACACCCCTGTTGTAGCTGTCATATTAACCTTGGCAGATAATGGGATCGTAACTGAATTGTTTTCATATGGTCAAGAATAGGCTTCATTGGGAACTGAATGAAAAATGCTTTTCTCTCATTTTTGGAACAGAAAATCAATCAATTACTAAAGAATATTATGATAAAGTGAAAATATCTTGTGTTTTAAATTTTTAGTAGTGGTAGCCCGTAATGAAACTAGTTGGAGGACTTATTTCTTCTCAGGTTATCTAGATAAATATTGATTCGCTAATGATTAATAATGAACTACACCATGGGTTTTCTGTACTTTTAAGTACGTTAATTGGTAGGTTAGGTAAATATTTCTCTATTCTTTTATGTTCCTAGCGGATCACAGCGCTTCAAGCTAGGGTTTGGATTTCCGGTAACAGTGGTGTTTATTTTCACGGGGTGTAGTTGCTAGCCTCATACCCAACCTCTCCTCCTTACCTGTCTTATCACCGGCTTAGCGAGGTTAAGGAGTGCGTCAGCCAGGGATTGAACTCCAGACCACATACGTGGTCCATACCACCGATGCATAGGTTGACTAGTGTGACGGCGGCACAGCGGTAGAATGCTCGTCGACCATGCGTGTGGTCTGGGGTACGATCCCCGGCCGACGCACGCCTAAACCTCGCTAAGACAGTAATAAGACTGGTAAAGAGGGAAGGTTGGGCATGAAGCTAGCAATCCGATCCTGTAAAAATAAACACTGCTACAGAAACTTCAAGACTCTAGCTTGAAGCCCTATGTTCCACTGGGAATGTGAAGGGATGAAAGAAAAGAGGTTGAGTAAGCTGAGAAAAGGCAATATGACATAACAATGTTGGATGTCGCTTGCACTTTGTTTAGTTTTATTAAGCATTACAGTATCTCGTGTTAATCCGACCACTTTTCTATGACATAAAGGGTTCTTTAAAATTTTTTATATTTTACAGTTGCTTTTGTATGGAAGACAATTTTTATGATATTGTTAGATATATGAGCTAAGTTTGGGACTATACAATTAACCCATTCACAAATTTTCAAAATTCAGAAGTAACATAATGTGCAGATACCTAATGAAACGAGACTTTCTCAGTATAGTCCTAATCTTGTATCCGTTTAATGTTACATCCCGTGGATATATAAGCGATTTATCAGTACTTTTGTTATCATCTACCAGTTAAGTTAATATGAAGTTAAATTGCAGAACTGGTACGCGTATTTACCACAACGGTAATATATGTATTTACATTCCTCCAGTTACAGCTTTATTCAAGACTTCTATTTCAAATTTGAAAAATTCATATTTGTAGGATTCCTCAGACAGGTGTGTAAATACTGTAGTTATAATGGTTGTTCGCTTCAGCAAATCCTCTTTATTCAGAAAACATCGCATTGACTAAATTAAACCACTTTTGCGCGGAAAATCGCTAAACTCGAGAAGGCACGTAATCCTTTCTGTTCCTTTCCTACCCATCACATTTTCTTTGTTATTTAAATGGCGTGTTAAAGTAACCTTATACGACTGATATGAATGTTCTATTCCTTATGAGAGGTAATTCTATTTAGGTGCCTTTTGATAACTATAATAATAGTTATTATTATTCATTCGTAGATCCTAGTTCATATGCTGTGAATTCTATTTCAAATGTGTAATGCTGCAATACTAAGAATCACCTAGTTTTTCTTCATTCATGATGATGCTCAAGCTTTCTATGATGATAACACTTTCAGTATATCTAGAAAATACGAGATTATTCTTTGATGTCTGTCAACAGTTTTTAGATTATCTTATCGATATTGTTACTACCGTTAACACTTACTAGTTGTTTCTTTTGTCTTTCCAAAGTAGCTATTTTGTTCCACTATATCTTTCTTCACCCCACTGCTGAGAATCTTTCCCGTTTTTAAGTTTCGTTTTTTCAGTGTGGCAGTGAAATATGTTTGGGTTTTACTGAATACAGGTTTTAAAATCAAAAAGGTAAGATAAACGGGTTTGATCGTTTATTCTTTAAAGAATTGAACGAAGTTTCGATGTGTATTTTGATGCACCTTATTACTCTTTATTTACTCTTCAGGATCAGTTGCCACGAGTTGTTGTTGTTGGTGACCAGAGTGCTGGTAAAACATCTGTATTGGAAATGATTGCACAAGCCCGAATATTTCCAAGAGGCAGTGGAGAGATGATGACTCGTTCTCCAGTGAAGGTTACTCTTTCTGAAGGACCATATCATGTAGCTTCATTTAAAGATAGTTCGCGTGAATATGACCTTACGAAAGAATCTGAACTTGCGTCCCTTAGAAAAGAGATAGAGGTTAGTTAGTTTTATTTTCCGTATATTGTAAGTAGTTTATTTAAACTTTTGGTACCTAGATCCATTTTTTGCTAGTATGCCAATTTTTTAAGTGGCATATTTGTCATTATATTTACCTTTATAACTATACCACTTCTACGTATACGTACTCTGACTTCCCAGATCCGATAAGTATACCTTTTTTGTGTTATATTTGTCAGAATTAATCACTTTCAGCCATGAAACCGACTGGAATTCCAGTTAACTTATTAGTTCTCTAATGAAGAATATCTAATTCAGTTTTGACTGGTTTAGAAAGTCAAGTATTTAAAAAATATTCGAGTGAGGCGATTATTGATCAATGGAAATTAGTTTATCTGTACGATAGCTGCTACTACTATCATGCAACTTTAAACTTTATGTACAGACTCTGTAATCGAATAAATAAAAGCGTAACTCAATAAAGTAGAGTACCTAAGGGTGTTTATTGTCTCAAAATCAGTAATGCTATCGGGTTCAGTTAGGAGAACTATAACCGTTGCCTGAAGTCTCAGAGTCAATGTAGATTGCAATACTGATTTAATGGCCACCAGATTTCTTGGATTTTAATATGTATTTGTGGTGAAAGGCTACAAGAGAAAAGTCAAAAGACTAGTATTCGACGCTAGTACACTTTAGTTGTTATGAGGCGTTATATAATCATTCTTAGTTGTTAGATTTCATAGTTGTACAGTTATTTTTGGCAAACCTGATTTTTCTTCAAATTTTTAGATTATAACCTATTTAAAAAGGTATTCATGATAAAATCCCATTCAAATTTTGCGACATGAACCCATTTTGTATTAATGTACTGCTTTTGTCTCTTCACCACCTCACGTAAGCTTAAAAATAATAGGGACTGTTGATACATACCTTTTGTTGCCTTGACCTGAGATCGTCTAAACTTGAACTAGATCAAAAGAGTTGCATGGTTCCCTCCACTAAACTTTCTGTTTGTTCAGCTGTATAGTATTCCTAGAAATTCGTAATTCAAGCACCTATATTCTCAGCGACCCGTACATATGCATTTGTTCCGGTACAGGTTACGAGTTAGATAGCTGACTTTCCAGTAAAATTATTCTGGCTCTGTGTAGTTGGTAGCTTCATCGCTTTATCATCGTAATTTTAGCCAGTAAGTTTCGGGTTTGGGTGTCAGTTTGATTCACTGGATAATATCATCATTCTTTACTCAAGAAGTATAGTGCGTGCCATGATACATGCGCAGTGTGTTGTAGGTAACTGAGTTCTAGTTAAAGGTAACTATCTGGTTGAATAGTTGATATATAGTTAGTTTACGAAAGTTCATGTTTGTGCATCTGAGGTCATTGTGTGGTAGGTGAAAAACAGGGAAACTCACATATCTCTCGAATAGTATAATAAAATAGTTTAACACAATGATCTGCCCCAAATTTTTACAGTAGGCTTTGGGCCGCGTTTGATGTGGTAGATTACAAAACTACCGTGATGTCAAGGTAAAAGTAGGTGAGGAGGGATTTGAAACTTTAAACCATCACCTGTAGTTGAGTGCACGGTCTGATAAACCACATCTTTATATCTTCTAAGTGGTGAGCAGCACTACCAAACTTGTAAATTACAATAACTGAGAGAGTTAGAATTAGTGAAATGACAAATCAGACACGTCCGTTGGATGGTAGCTGTCGTCCCAGTGTAATTTGTCGACACTTTAGTGGGGGTAGAAGGGTGAATTCATGCGGTAGGATGAGAGGAGTTTAGCGAAACTAAGGTGTGCCCTTCTGTGATTAGCAAACCAGATATACTGCCTTCTAATTTGGTGGAGATGGGGCTGGAAAAGGTTATCCACAAAAGTCGTATATCCTGATTTTTCCGATGACAGTTCGTAGCTGACAGTAACATTTTCTTACAGGTAAATCTTCACAAATTCTATCACTTCCGACAAGCCGCTTGTAACGAGGCTCCAGCAAATTTTCCGTGAAGTAGTTATATTTTTAAGTACTCCGAGAAATTCAATTGGACATTACGGGGAGCCAGGAAGCGACAGCCGTCCACATACTTCCGTCAGCACACAAAAATTATCATCTGTTCTGTTCATTTCTAATTTTCTTCGAAGTTCAAAAATTCCATCTGTTGATACAATCTCTCATACAGTTTGTCCCGATTTCCTTCAACTGTGTAACCATTGTTAACGGCTTTAAACAGAAATTTCAACTTCCTCGATGGAGCTCTCAAACTCCAGATAACATTCTTAGCTAATAAAGATGATCAAATCTCACACTGCAGATGCATATTGTGTCTTCTCAAAACATATACAAGACTTAACCCTCACCTAGTAAATATAACTAATCTGCGCACTTCAGTCTATGCGAATCAGAAGATTTCATTGTGGTGTAAGAGTAGCAAAGGGCTCTGAAATTAAAGACACTTCTAGATTTATCTCACAGGGGTAGTCGTGTGTGTTTTCTCTCCAGCTGATGGGGATCCTAAAGAAAAGGAAAACGTAGTGATAGGCGTTCACCTATGCTAACTCTAAGCGAGTCTAGGGTGGAAGTTATCTAGTTCGATTCTAGAAGCGAAGCGCATAAATATAGTCGTATTAAACAGGAGATTTTAATACTTAAGTAAGGAATCAAAACCAAAGAGAAAAACAGATCTATCTACATAAGATGTTTTGTGCGGATGGACCGACACCAATAATCACTTTTTACTATTTTATCAAGATAACCACCCAGTCATGACAAATCAGGGTGGGAAACAATGCGCTTGGTAAACTGCCTTGTACTCAGTCGAATAAGCAAATGATGTCTAAAGGGCAATCTACCCTTAACTGAGAAGTCATCCATAGCTGATAAAAGTTTTGTTTACATGGTTTTTACTTCAATAACCTGAAGAATTAATACGATTTTCTGTCAGTGTGCACACTGTCAGACTCACTTATACTTATTGTCCTGTAAAGATTATTTCTTTGCAGATTTAACTGTTTTCTGTTCTCAATAATATTCCGCATATTTTATGACCGGTTACATTTTGCTTATTGAAAGTAGGTGCTTCTTTATTCACTAACTAATAATTTGTATAGCATGTTATTTATACTTATAAATTTCAATGCAGTAATGGTGTTTTTACTGAAACCTGTTAATTATTTACTATCCACCACTTACGTGAATTTTGAATACACAATTTGTACGACATAAATTGTGATTGATTTCGTTCTGCAGATGCGTATGAAAGCTCTTGTTAGCGGTGGAAAAACAATCAGCACTGAAGTAATCTCACTGAATGTAAAAGGTCCAGGACTTCAGAGAATGGTTCTTGTCGATTTGCCCGGGATCATATCTACTGTGACTACTGGCATGCAATCAGGTACCCGTGAAACTATACAGGATGTTGCACGACAGTATATGAATAATCCAAATGCAATAATATTGTGTGTCCAAGGTTAGTTTCTTCCTCATCGTTTAGCCTCCATGCAAACTTTAAAGTTACTTTATGTAGGTTTTTCATTTGTTTGTACTGTATGGTTTTCTTTTATTCCTTCATGTTATGCTTCAGCAAAAAGTGGCTGAACCGACGCGTGTGTTCTGTGCGCTTTTATTTAGATGACAAGTGACAAAATATAGCTCAGTGTTCGATTTCGCGTATTAGCTTCAGTCGTTTTTAGAGTATAAGCACGTGGAGTGGTAATCGAACATTCTAAATCAAACAGATGAAAAGCATTTCATGACCAGTAGGATGCAGCAGGTCGGATGTGAGGACAAATACTCAACGAAGACATTGGCTAGGGGTCGCGATATGTCGTGAATTGGCAGAAGTTAGAATTCATGGGCCATTGGATCGGGTCCCAGTGGCTTAATGGTATATGAGCTCGCCTTGCAACCAGAAGGTCCTGGGTTCGAATCACGGTGGGTGCGTACTGATGAACAGTTTCAAACTAGGACGAAACAGCTGTCCAATACTCCCAGGTTTTCCAATGGTTCTCTAACTAATGTCAGCTCATAATGAAAATCCTGTGACCAATCAAATCCCCAAAAACCAACACTTGAAAAGCATTTCAATTTGCGACTCAACTAAGAAATAATACTGATTGGTTTCGTCGCACTAAATTAATCTCCTCTGACCTTAACAATCTAATTAAGACACTGTTTTCATTATGAAACTTATACAAGACACCATTGAAGGTGACTTAGAATTATTTACTCTGCTTTATTCTTGTACATAATCTTTTTACTTTGTCTATCTTTCCCTGTCTGTTCACTACACAAGATGGAAGTATCGATGCAGAGCGTAGCAATGTGACAGATTTAGTATCCTCTGTAGATCCATCAGGCAAACGGACAATATTTGTTTTAACAAAAGTAGACCTGGCCGAATCCAATATGCATAATCCTGATCGAGTGAGTTATTATTTCATATCCCGGTTTTATTTCCTCTTTACTAGATCAGACAGATATTAGAAGGGAGATTATTCCCAATGAAAGCACTCGGCTACTTTGCTGTTGTTACTGGAAAGGGTATGTTTTCCGCTTACTTTTTTATCTCTCAATTATCAACACTGTTCATCTTGTGTTGTTCAGGTAAAAAAGACGAAAGCATAGAAAGCATTAAAGAATATGAAGAGAATTTCTTCCGTCATTCTCGTTTATTCAAAGAGGGGACACTTCGTATGTCTCAGATGACAACAGCCAATCTTAGTAAGGCTGTATCAGAAAGATTTTGGAAAATGGTAAGAGATTCAGTAGAACAACAAGCTGATACTTACAGAGGTGAGTAGAAGTGGTTTTGCATAAAGTATACTATTTGTATCGTAGAATGATAATTATTTGGTTTTGTATAAGGATATTTCATTTCCAAGTATTGGTTTTGTGGGGATTTTGTTTGATTGCATGGAGGATTTTAAGGACCATTGAATCGGGTCCCAGTGGCTCAATGGTCTACGAGCTCGCCTTGTAACCAGAAGGTCCTGGGTTCGAACCCTGGCGGTGGGTGCGTAGTGCTGAAGAGTCCCAAACTAGGCTGACGAAACAGCTGTCCAGTACTCCCAGGTTATCTAATTGATGTCAGCTCATGATGAAATCCTCCATGCAATCAAACAAAATCCCTACAAAACCAATACTTGAGAATGTTTATACATCAATTAAGTATTTCTCCCAATTAAAATGAAATGTTATTCAACCTAAACATGCATTTACACACTCCGAATGTTGCATAAGGGTTGGCGGCACTTTCTAAATCCACAGACCTGAAATACATATATATGGGCGAGGGAATTCGAATCTGCGACGAAATGGTTAAAAGTTGAATGTCTAAACTCGATGAACAACAGCTCCACTGAGATTTAGAGAATACATGTTGTCATTATAAAAGGACATTTGTATTGAGAGATACTCAAGAGTTAAATTACGATGTTTCTGATAACTTTTACAAAAAATATGCACTAGAAATCACGGTCGTCAGAAAATATCAGTAAAGTTGAAGACCTAAGTATGTTGTAAACCGTTGACATTTTAGTCTTCATCATCTCTAAGTTGTAAGAACAATGGTTGGAAACAAACGAACCAGTCATTCAGAACATAATTCTTGTCAATATTTGAAATATTATTATTCTTCTTGTCCTTTGGGTTCCTAGTGGAACATAGGGCTTCAACTGCACGTCTCCACTTGTTTCTGTCTTCTGCTGTACTTTTCACCTGCATCCATCTTAGTCCATACTGTTTCAACTCCTCTTCACACGATCTCCTCCATGTCACCCTTGGACGACCCACTCGCCACTTCCCTTTCGGGTTCCACTCGAGCACTGGCCTGACGCGCGATGTTACCCAACGGCCTCCTCAGTGAGTGTCCAATCCACCTCCACTTTCTCCTGCATATTTGTTGGGCGATTGGTTCCTGTTTTGTTTGTTCCCATAGCTTCTCGTTTGTGATTCTTTCCGGCCATCTAATCTTCAGTATAGAACGAAGACAGTTAGTTGTTGATAAAGGTTTGCAACTGGCTGTTGGAAATATTCTTTGTGACCCGCCGCCAAGTTTCTGATCCGTATAGAAGAACTGACTGACTTGACGTTTGTATTGAAAATCCGAATTTTGTTGTTGATGCAGGCTGAGTGACGAAGATTTCCAGATTGGTTTCAGGTTGATGAATGTATTTCTCACCTTCCCGATTCTCGATTTGACATCCTCGTCCACTCCTCCTGTAGTTGAGACAATGCTCCCTAGACAAGTGAGTGAATGAAGTAACCTCTTTCAAATCCCTCCCGTTGATGGTGATTGGCGCTGGATGTTGCTGCCTAACTCCTATCCATCCTCATGGGAAAGAGTGAATAGCATTTTATTGTAACAGGATTGTATATTGTACATATTAAACTACAAGTATTCATCATTTTGAAGCCAATTATTACATGATTATTTTTCCGTTAATGCACACTAATTTAGCGGATATAGCCTTCTTATTTCACACTGAAACTTCTCAAAGCTTATAATATGACTATATATATATATCCTTATTGTTCATAATAATTTAATGTGATATCCAACACAACGTTTGATAATGGAAAGTGTTTCTGTTTAATCAAACTCATATACTTAAATATTTATGATAGTTCATGCAGTGTACAATGCGTGTTCAACGTTAGCTTTAGAACATTCAATTTAGCTCAAACGTATATTTTCTATTGATTTTCAGCACTATACACGTGCTTTTTAATAATCAATATAATTATCGGCAACTAGAAGAAATCAAATGTGGTACATTTTTGAACGGTTACAAAGACTTGTGACGCGCGAAATCATATGCTGTACGGAAAATAAAATTATGCATAATAATATATACTACTGATTGATATGAGTAGTTGAAAACCGCTTATGTAAATCAGTAGGGACTACCAGTCAGATCGAAATGATCTAAACACCGGACAGCTATTTAACTCATTTTGAGGATAACTGATCAGCGATTTACTCATTCTGACTTGGCCCAGAATGGAATCGGTTCAAACCACCTGAATTTTGGCTAACTACTTAGGCGAATTGGTGATACATGAATTCAAATTCCCAGATAAGAGATCTCATATATGACATTGATAAGACTCTCTTTACATTGATTAAGAAGCGAAAGTAGCTGATGATAACTTTTGTAGTTCTAGTTAATATCCGAGTTCTCAGCGTCAAGATTTTAATTTGACCGTCGTCATACAGTTTGTTTGATTCCAAGCTGAATAAAAACTGTCTTTCCTAGTGAATAAATGGTATATTTCGTGACTTGGCTATAAGTGGTTGAAGGCGGTAAATTTAGTGTCTTTCACTCGATTCTCCCGAAATTCTACTGCAGTCTAAATAGTTTGACAATAGTGTCTGTAACTGCAGAAATAGTTTTTTTCATCCAAATCTTTGAAAGAACGATAGATCCCTATAATCTACAGATATATTTTATTGTCGAGTTTCAATGAACACAACGAGGATTATTGATTCTTCATTGTAATTATCTAGTGTCAATCAGAGTTTCTCATTACTTTATAAAATAAAAGATGCGAGAAAACAAGAGTATGGTGCTCACTGGTTTTAATTTTAAGCCTTGTTTGATATTACCTAAAATCATTTGGCAATGCTATCTCTCACTGAATAGCATAACTTGTGTACATCGACATATGTAAAAATTATATTCGTAAAATCTCAGCAAAATTGCAATGAGTAATTCCAACGTTTCGTTGGGCAAAATGGTCCGAACTTTTACAGGGGAATTAATCAAAATTAGAATAACAAAGGTATATACATATCTTGTCTTTAGAAGCATTGTCCAACCATATGAGTCTTGAACAGGCATCAATATATAATATACAAAATTGCATGAACTGTGATCAAAATTTGACCTCAGACCTACAAATATTAGTCTACTTTTGTTAAACACTGTAAACAGTGTGTACTTTTGGATCGGATTTTTGGTGATTACGTTTGACTAAAGTTCATGGTCGTAGATAACTAAATAGGAAAAATATACATGTATATGCGGTAACACTTGTAAATCGTTTGTTGTCCTCTCCATAAAAAGCTATAGACAATCGGGAATTTAGACCAAGCCTGGTTGATTAATGATACATAACTGACTGTTAGTGTCTGTTGTAATTCTATACGATTGTACAGATATGAAAATGAAATCGTCGTCAAGAGAATTTTCTTCGCTGAATTCTTTGTTTTTATGATACATATCCACTTTTATTTATTAATCAGGACTTGTCATACATCAGCTAACATCACATCTTCACACATGTTCAATCTTTTAGGATTCATATAACTATAAAACTTGGGCACTGTGGTAGAGCATAACTCCATTATGGATAAGATTTTATTTTGATAAATCACACAGTGTTGTACACTAATATTAACCGATGACGTTTCGAGCATAAACTATTGCTCATAATCATATCAAGTTACTCACACAACTTTTTTACTTCATTTATATACATGTGTGGAATCGATTAGATATTGGGATAAAATTCAATATGAGATAATGTTCATTCAGAAATTATAATAATACGAGTGTTATTGATGCATTACAATTAGATGGGAAAAAAGACGAGTGTTTCTACAATCATAATAAGTTACTTGTTAGAATATTTTGATGTGTTTGAATTGAAATAGAATTTTATGATTATTTATTATCCTCCCCTGATTTGACTGGTGGTAATGATACGAGTGTTATTGATCAATTGAAATTAGATGGGAAATAAAACGAGTGTTTTTATAGTCCATAATAAGTTACTTCTTAGAATGTTGTAATGTGCTTGAATTGAAATGGAATTTTAAGATTATTTATTATTCTCTTCTGATTTGACCGGAGGTAATAATATCTTCCATATTTCTGGTATTTGCATTGAGTCATTTCTGTTTTATGTGTTGGGTGTAGACTCGATGAACAAGGATTCCGTAATCAACCTCTCTCCCCACCTACCTATATTACTTTTTAGAATTTTAACCCTCTCCCACCCTATTGTGTGGTTGTTTGTTAATGCGTGAAGTGCAATAGCTGAGTTTTTTTCTAAATTACTTATTTTCTTGGGGTCAACCATTATTCCCTTAGCTAAATTCTTATGTTCTGATAATCTGACTACCCCCGACCTACTAGTCTGACCTATTCAGTTGAATTAACTCACTCCGTAGCATTACCTTCTGTTTGACGGCCAAGAATCCCTCTAAATGTAAATAACGTGGAGCGTAGACACAGTTCCAATGCTTTCATAATTTCATCTGAAATTACTTATTTTAATTTCTCTGAAATGTTACAAATAATTTTACATATGTCTACTTCTCACTCGACCCTCAATTATTTTGGAACTATTCGGTCAAATCTTGATCATTGTTCATATGAATAATATACAGCGAGTTAAAGGTATCCTTGAAAAAAAACATAAAACCAAGTTCAGTGTTGTTATCACTAGGCGCATTACTTGTGATTTGTCCTTGAGAATATGCAGACTAGTCGTTTGAAAAACATCTTAATTGTTTGTCATAAATGTTGAAGAGATTCATGATCAGAAAGGCCACCTGTAGAGATAGATTTTTAAGAACATTTGACCCTATTAAATTTTGATATTTTCATTCTCTTGAATTGCTCTATTTTTTTTCAATGAAATTTCTAGCTATCCGGTATAATCTTGAAACTGAATGGAAAAATTCTTTCCCTCATTTACGTGAAATGGATCGTGAAGAATTATTTGAAAAAGCTCGTAACAACATTTTAGATGATTTAATCTCCTTAAACGGTATCAGTTCAACAGTTTGGGAAAAAAGTATCCGCTCAGAATTATGGAATAAATTGAAAGACTATATATTCACTAAAATAATTGAACCTTCACAACATATTGATAATCTTGGGTAATTGGTTTGTGTTTTAATGCTATGATGAAAATGTTTTATGTGTTTTGGTTTTTATACAATGTGGATTTGTTGAATGGAATCTGTAGTGTACTACCGCATTTTTAAAGCCTACATACCTGTTAAGATATAATAGACAGTGATGAAAGGTGAAATGGAAATTTATGTTGCTGTAGGATTCAGTCTAGAGGCCTATGATTTACCAGCCTGAGACTTTGTCAACTGAATGACAAGTTAATTGTTGGTTAACCAATAAGTAAACCTTTTTTCAACTAAAAGTAGTATTTGAAACAAGCTTATCTAACATAAAAGGGGTTCTATGAGCCTTGAATAATGCGTCTTTGAGTTTTAAGGAACTGAATTGCCTTTAGATCAATAAGGCGTTTAGCGTATTGCTTTTACTTATTTGATTGATTTACAAAGGCAATCAATCTCTACCGAAATGCCTTGACTTCCTTATCAGAAATGACTCTGCTGATGTCAGCTCATGATGAAATCCTTCAACCAATCAAGCAAAATCCCTACAAAACCAATACCTGAAAATTGATCTGATGCTCACTAGCGACTGGCCCTATTCAGGCTGTTACCCGAGGTCCTAGTGGGAAGCTGTGACCAGTAGGGTACAGCAGGTTGAAGGTGAGGCAATAACTCATTGAAGAAAACGTTGCGTTGTGGTCGCGCCATGTCACGAATTGGCAGAAGTTAGAATTCATGGGCTGTCCATTGGATCGGGTCCCAGTGGTTTAGTGGTCTACGAGCTCGCCTTGTAAGCAGAGGGCCCTGGGTTCGAACCCTGGTGGTGGGTGTGTAGTGCTGAAAAGTTCCAAACTAGGCTGACGAAACAGCTGTACAGTATTCCCTGCAGGTTTTCCAGTAGTTCTCGAACTGATATCAGCTCATGATGAAATCCTCCAACCGATTCTGCATAATTATATGATCGATTCAATGCAGTGGCTACATAGAGATTTATGCTTTATTAAATGGACCACACATGTACTTTTTTGAAGACTTCTGTTATCTAATTTAGATTCGTGACCAATTGCTCTCTAATCGAACCGGTGATCGGTTGGTTCACAGTCTCAACTTTTGTAAATAAGAATTGCTTGCTGTTGTTTGTCGAATTTGTCAATTTTCAGCATAAAATGTTGCTTATTTTATTAGACAGGAGTTTTATTGGACACATTCACCTTTGACCTTCAATTAATGACTACTTATAATATATTTACTTATCAGTTTTCATGCAAACGAACCGCTGATAATAATAATAAGTTTTTATTTCTGGAACAGAAACCAGCCATTTTAGCAGGCATGAACATATGCACACTAATTAGAACTTATAGAATATATAATATGATTTGTTAATCTAGAAATAGATTGAATACTGGTTAATAGATAATTTTTGAGATCTGCTTTCGACAGAATATGTCATAAGATATAGCGTCAAATCGAAACTGTAATTGAAAAGAATAAGGTATGTCAATTTCACGCGGGAATTATAAATGATTGTGTTAATTGTGGAAGGTAAATAGCATTTTTCTACAGGTGCTAACGTGAAACATAAGAGATGCAGAATGAACAATAATTATAAGTGAATGATTCATAAAGTGTGTGAAAGGCTATAAAACTTCAAAGTCACCGGTAAGTACACCATAATTGTGACATTTCCAGTTGTATATCAGACCAACTTTGCACTTGTCAGCAGATTTCATGATAGAGGTGGTTCTGTTATTCACCAGGTGAGCTAGCAATATTCCAAATAAGTAGAGGATAACATCACTGTATCAGTGTCTTCGTTGAAGGCAGTACCTTCGAAAAGAGAATTGTAAAGATTTACTTTTGTTTTTCATAAAATCATGTAACATTTGAATATCTCCCCTAAATATTTGGAGGCTAATTATTATTTGTCAGAAATATAATTTGTATTCAAAATTTCAGGGGAGTCATTTTCATTTCGTATCTTTTTACTTTACTGTAGAACATTTCAAACAAACATTGATATATGGCTTCGTGAATGGGTTGAAAATGATTTACCAAAGGATTCAATCAAAGCTGGTTGGCTGACACTATATAATCAATTGGATAGTAAATTAAAGACAGTACAGAATGCACCAGGTCATGATCCACTATTTGATCCATTAAAAGAAGCTGTACATCAAGAGACCAGAAAACGTCACGATTGGGATCCTAAAGCTGAATCTAGATTAGTAGGTTTGCTTGTGGTTTTTGTAGTTTCATTCTCATATGAATTGGATTTGCAAATATTGATTTTTATTTTGAAGCATAGTCATTTAGACTTTTATTATTCCATTTTGCATTCAACCATTACTTAACGCGCTGTCCTTAAACTATTTCGCAAGTTTTACTTAGGAAGAAAATGTAGTTTGATATTTAGTTTGCTTGTGAGTGAAATACATGAAACCTTTTTTAGATAAAGCAATAAGAAGACGTAATTTGTCTGAATCGTGTAATGTATTTGTGCAACATCTTTTTTATTATTAAACCTTTCTATCAACATATTGAGCACAACACTTAGATACTTACAGGTTAATGGTTAACTTTTATTCGAGGCGGTCGTTCGCTGAATCATATGAGAATCATCTAGTAAGTCTTTAACTGTCTACTGCAGAAAAACCTCAGCAGATGTCTCAGCAGCATGAATCAATTCTTTAAATGGAGACCGTTGTCTGGAGCTAAAGTGTAGATTTTCTGATAGTTTATTAACCTAGTTCATTATATTGTAATTTGACGTTAATATACCCGTCACATTTTATTTTCCATTGGAGGATGTGGGGTGCACAAAAACGTATTTCGTTGAAAACGTCCCTATCTTCAAGACAAAATGACCACAGTTTGCAGAATTTCTGGTGAAACTGTTATAATCTCAATTGTATTAATAGAGGTATATTTTGAAAAATATTTTGTTTAAGTTACTGATGGTGTGGATTTTAATTTGCTTACATTTTTAGCGTGTTATCCAATCCAATGCATTAGATGATCATACTGTGCATACTAAAGCTCAGTGGACTGCGGCAGTGGATCTTTTTGAGCAAGCAGTTAAGGATAGACTAAAAGACGGTAAATTTCATGAGATCCTTTATTATCTGTTGATCTGTACAATTTCATTTTTCATGGCCAAGTTAAACTTCTTTAAGCACCAGTAAGTAAGTACCAGAGGTGTACGACCGCACCAATCAATGACTTTGAGACGCTCAGTGAGTAAGTTAGTGAAACCTGGTAAATAACATCGTAATCATGAATAAAATATGCTTAATGAAGTGTTATTTTATTAAATGGGATATCTACCAAGCTGCAGGTTAGGTTTGGGAAGCATTACGTTAAGGTTTAGGCTACGGACAGATTAGGGTTAGGTTAATCTAATGAGGGCAAAATATGGGCTGGTTGGAGTTCGAATAGGGTTAGTTTATGGATATTTTCACATTAGGGTTAGGTTAAGGAAAGACTAGAGTTAGGGTTAGGATTAGAAGACCTAGGTAATTATGTGCGTAGAAATATGGTTAAATTACTCTGTTGAAACTCCAGTCCAAAATGAAAGGTGCTTTTGTCACACGTCAAGGAAAGGTATCCTGTGTAACAGTTGCATGCCTTTTAATTCATTATATTCACCAATATATGTACTTTGTTCGCAGAAATCGTCTTTATCATGTGGTTGGTGCGTTCAAGTTCATTTGTCCGTTGGTACTTACTGGTGCTTAAAGTTTAACTTTGCCCTAGTCAAATGTTTGTAGTGATTTTTATATTTAAGAGGGTTTTTCATTGACTTATTTTCTGTGAAGATTCATGAGGTACTCTTCGAATAGAAACGAATGAAACAACAATGTAAATTGCTTAAGCTGTACAGGCTTGCACACTAGGCTGTGAATGACGTCATTTGCTTAAGAGTACACATGGTTAAATATTTGGACAGAATTAAAATCCATAGACCATCGTTTGGAAATCAGATAACAGAGGCAGTTGGTCACGTAATTATTACGAGTGATATTGGGAGATTATCTCGCACAGTTAGTTTCTGTTGAAACTTTGTAATGCACAATTGCGTATAGTAGTTGGGTTGCTCCAGATGAAGTAGCCTAGTCATCCGGCTGTTGTGTAACAATGTACTATTTGTTGTTTTCGGACACATTTATTACCTCTTCCATTGGTGTTCTCTGTCAGGTTATTTTTTTGTATTTGATGTCTATGCGCGTCGTTGGCACAGCGGTAGAATGCTCGCTGACTACGCATGTGGTCCGGGGTTCGACTCCCGGTCATCGCACTCCTAAACCTCGCTAAGCCAGTTAATAAGACTGGTAAAGAGGGAAGGTTGGGCACGAGGCTAGCAACCGCATCCAGTAAAAATAATCACCAATGCTACCGAAACTTCAAGCCTCTGGCTTGAAGCCCTATCTTCCACTGGGAACGGGCCAAGTTAAACTTTAGACACCAGTAACTACCAATCAGCGAAAGACGTCGATTTGTCCAATGAGATTCACGAACGCAGTTCAATGTTGTATAGCGCTTGATTCATTTCATATGCGTGCCCTTACAAGGTTACGTTTGCAATTCGAGGAGGACACTGTTTTCCAGTATTGTCTGGATTTAGGGTTGCTCCGGAAGGAGCGAACTTGTTCGTATGGGGGTATCATGACCTTAAAAAGCTATAGTAGGTCAATTGATGGATTTGTCCATCGTTGTGCTATATGCTCCAAGCGTGTTAGCATTAGAGAGGGTAAGTTGATAATTTTAATATTTCGTAGGAACATTTTTTGCAAGGTCACACCTCTCGTTGACGCAAATTTTATATATCTGCAACTACTGGGTATTGAAACAGCCAGTGAGAGCTGCAGCTGCCGAGACTGAGAACAGCCTCGTCTCAACAGTCCAATGGTACCAGCATTGTAGAGATATTGCATCTTGGAAAATGGAGAAGATTACTTCGTTGTTGGGCGGGGACGGCGTTGTAGTGCACGTGGATGAGACTGTGTTGCTGAAGAAGAAATACAATCGTGGTCGCCAGCGAGCGAATAATATCTGGGTTATAGGTTTATACGATACTTCCCTCCGAAAGGGATTCGTTGAAAGAATAGGAGATAGAAAGGCGACTACGTTAATACCTATTATAACGAGACTTGTCAAACGGGGTTCATTTATACACACGGACAAGTGGAAAGGTTATAATTCGCTTTCATCCTTGGGATATAGTCATCACCGAGTGAACCATTCAAACGATTTTGTGGATCCAGTTGCCGGAACTCATACAAATTCTATTGAAGGATTTTGGAGCCGGTTGAAAAATCGGATAAGGGCTATAAATGGATCCCAAAAGGATCTCATTTATAGTCATTTAGATGAATATATGTACAGAATGTGGTGCGACTTTTCTATTGACAGTCCGATGCTGAATTGGGAAATGTTTCTGTTCCATGTTCGCGAAAGATACCCGTTGTAACTGTTTTATCCTATTTTTTATGCATTTTTCTATAAATATACTTTTCATAAACGCCTCTTTCATGTGATTGGTCCGTTCAAGGTCGTTTGCTGATTGGTTGTTACTGGTGTCTAAAGCTTAACTTTGCCGATTTGTTAATTAGATATACGTTTGGTAACATTCAAACAAATAAATTTTTATATGCCTTCAACACTCATGTTCATTTTTTCATCTTTTTTCCCACCTATTAATTATTGCTAAAATGTTATATTTTATATTTTTAAAGTGAACCAATCAATCGCTTCGAATTTTGGTCCAGGATGGCTCGAACAGTGGACCCATTGGAAAAGGCGCACTCCAGAAGAACAGGCTCGTCTGCAAACTGCTAAAGAAATTGAAAATTTACTCATCTCGCTTCCAGTACGTTTAACTTACTCTATCACTTTCCCAATATGATTGGTTTGAATTCCCCTTGAATCTTGATTTCATTTTCACATAAGATATATAGACATTTTTGTCCGAGCTATGTTTAGTTTTGTTTTAATTCCTTTACGTCCCCAGTGGAACATAGGGCTTCAAGCTAGAGGCTTGAAGTTTCAGTAGCAGTGATGTTTATTTTTACAGGATGCGGTTGCTAGCCTCATACCAAACCTCCCCTCTTTACCAGTCTTATTAACTGGCTTAGCGAGGTTTAGGAGTGCGATGACCGGGAGTCGAACCCTGGACCACTTGCGTGGTTGGCGAGCATTCTACCGCTGTGTTTAGTTACCTAGTGTAAAATCCATAATAATCATATATCTCAGCTTTCTTATTTCATGCAAATGGGTTTTGTTCTCCGTTATTACTATTCCTTTGTCTCACACCTCTGTTTACTGTCTATATTATGCATTTCTTCTACTTTCTTCTCTTGCTTTGCGTGCTACATAGATTGTGGCGACTTGAAATGCCGCGCATATGTGCAAAGTTCTATGTCGAAAACCGACCGACCGACCGACCGGGTTTATTCTAATACATGGTTTGTTTACCTATTATTACCTGTGTGTCATAAGTTCCTGCTCTTGGATAGACTTGTACATAAACGAATATCACTCAGTAGAAATAAAAAAATGTTTGGACTTAGTCAAAATTATATTCATAAAATCAAATTATGCTTTATTTCAAATTACTCTGTTCTCGTTGTTTTTTCACGGTCATTTGAGTTTCGAAAAGAATTGGCGTACTCTTTTTCTTTTCATTTATAGAAACCAACTGCGCATATTACACCGGACGATCTGACAACTGTTAGACGCAATTTACAAGCTCGTAAAGTCCCTGTTACAGATAAAATGGTGAGTGTTTTAGTGAAGTTAGAAACCTTTAGTCATTACATAATTCTTCACAGTACATTTCGACCAGTGGGGTCAAATGCCTCCGTCAGGTTATAAATATATCAAGGGTTAGTCACCGGTAAGTATGTCTGTGTTCTAGAACCTGTCAAAGCGTTAAAATATGATCAATACACCCTTGTTCAGACTGAAATCTACCTGATTTTCCCGAGCTCTCTAGTAAGCAATCATTTTCATATGACAGGTTATTGTGCCAGAAAACTGCTTTTGGGTGGTTTGATTGGAGTTTTGATGAATGTGTACATAAGTAGACTGCGTCAGCTTTACGTTGGAAAACATTTTTTTCAGCCAACACTTTGATCACTAAACTGTTTAGTATTTATTTATTATTATTTGAACGCGCCACACAATAATAATAAAACAACATAGATTAAAAGTAAAAATATAAGTAGAAAATGGATAAAGAACTTCATCTGGAAGGAAAACAGTCATGTTAAACAAGTTCAAACAGTATTCGTTAACTATCTTCAGGAACGGAAGAAAGAAGGAAATTGCAGTACGTTCGCCATTGATTACGATTCTTGGCCATATCCGATAACGTTTCGGGTCATCGATTCGAGCTATCTCGTGGACCCCGACCAGGGAGTCGTGACGCACCAACCGATGCTAATCTAGCACAAACATCCTTCATCCCACGACCCCACGTCATGGACTGACCACCCCTTCGCCTTTTCCATCCCATCCCAGGGCTAGCGAACAGAGACCTGTACGGAAGCCTCTGGGGTGACATTCGCAGCACATGTCCAAGCCACCGAAGCCGGTGTTTCCCGATGACGACACTCAGTGAATGGTGATTTCCACTGTGTTCAAACACACGTTGCCAGACCTCAGAATTGCTCACGCGATGATGCCATCGAACGCAAGCAATCCTGCGGAGACAGCGATGATCGAACACGCAGAGTCGCCGCACATCTTCAGCTTGGAGAGGCCAGGTTTCACAGGCGTAGAGCAAGATAGCCCGCACCGAAGCATTGTATACCCGACCTTTGAAAGCCAGGCTAACGTCGCAACGGCGCCAGAGTTTGCTCAAGTTGATGTATGCCACCTTAGCCTTCATTATACGGTTGGAAATCTCATCCGTCACCCCTCCGTTAGCACTCACACAATTGCCCAGATACACAAACTTATCAACAACTTCAAAGGGTTCACCCGCAAGAGTGAGTGCAGGTACAGGCTCCTGACAATGTTGTAACAGTACTTTGCACTTAGACGGTGCAAAGCACATACCATACTTACTGACACTGACACTGTTTAGTACACAGACAATGATTAGCAATAAATTATTGCAGTAACTCTTTTAATCCTTCATTTTGTTTTGTAGTTGGTTGGGATAAAGCTGAACATATAGTCCAGTGCAGTAGATTCATGTACATTTTATTTTTGTTTAAATTGATAATTCCTAATATATCTTTATTTATTTTACTTGCGTTTGTTGTTGCTGGCCTGTTGGAGTTACACGGTTGTGTAACTCCACACGTTCTTCATATCTATCTGATTTTCGTTTCTTTAACTACACAGGATATACTTAAGAAATGGCTGGTAGTAACTATATACAATACATATATTATACATATATTGAAATATTAATAATTTACATATTCGTGTGTTTTTACTGTACCATCTTACTAGGTTCAGTGATCAAACTATTTCAGTCTTAATAACCAAAGTTACCTGGTCTATATCTTCACCTTTTACAAAAGTTTGAACAATCTTTCTGGCAGTAGATGTGGTTTAATGGAGTGTTGTGGTTCACTGGTCTTGGTTTTATACTTTCAACCAGTAGGTCACAGGTTCGAACCATTATTTATCTACCTAGGTTTGGGCAGTCAAGTAGTACCACTAGCCCCTCATATAATAGGTGTGGCTTATAGTCAACTGCATGGAATCGCAAGTGGTTGTTGAGTAATCCAGAGCTGTTAGTTGGAAGCTAAGTATGTAAGCCGGTTAGCCAAACTGCATTTTAAAACACTATGTTCCACAAATCTATAAATTAAACTTCATTTAAAATATTTATATAAATGTCAACAGCTTTCAGAGTATCTTCGTTATTCTTTACCTTTGAATTTTTTTTCACTTATAGATTAATGAAATCTGGGAGCCTTTAGTGAGACGTTTGTACCTTGAACGATCACTGTACACTTGTCAAGAATGTCGAAAAGGCTTTTACTATTATCAACATGGCTTTTTAAATACCTCTTCATTTGATAAAACTAATTCAAATATGTATTCCTCTGATATGACTGAACGAAATTCGAATGTTGGTGAACAATACAGTGCAGATAAGGCTATTTTGTCATCTGAATTCCCAGATTGTCGTGAAGTGATATTTTTCTCCCGATTAATTCGTATGATAGATGCAACTAGTAATGCACTGAGACAACAAATAATGAATGATGAAGGTACATTTTTTACTTTTAATCTTAGTATAATGGAAATGATTTTTTTGACCAATAGCCATTTGGAATTGGCTAGTTTTTAAGCTCATGTCACTTTTTTTTTACCAAAATAACCTTGGATTATTTTTGATGTTTGAATAATGTCTCAATAGGAACTGCATTCAACAGATTCTCTCAGCATGAGTATATCAATGGTGATGGAGATTCGAATCTCAGAAGGAACATGAGTTCCTTCAAAGTTGCAGATACGCCTTGTTGATGAGTGGCAGTAGGCTCGAAACGTAGGTCCAGGGCTTTCTGCTTATTACCTCCAGCCATCTGACATCGATTCAGAGTGCACCGCAATGGTGAGCCATCTAGTCTCATGACTGCTTTCCTAAATTGACTGATAGAATTCAGTCTTCACCAAAAGAAGGACTAGATGTAGGACATTCTTTACTCTCTTGTTACCAATGAAGAGTGTATATCAAGGTGTTGTGGATTTCGAATTCCCGTTACAGTTACAGTTGCAATGAGTCATTTTCTTCTCACGTAAATGCTTGAATTTTTACAGATCAATTTAAATAGCTTTTTATTTCAGTTTTTAGCTAACTGTATGGTGTATTAAGCCTTCATGTAGTAAATGTCTCATTGTGTTACTACATAAAGAAAGTTCGTGCTGCTAAGCTATCAGAAGTGAAAGTGGCATATTTGTCTCTTTTTCACATTCTAAAGAATATGTATCTTAACCAAACTTGGTCATTTGGAAAGTAGGCTGCTTATCAACGTAGTGGATGCGAAGCACTAAATTCTTTTTCCTGGAACCTTGACACCCATCTGTGTTCATTTCATCGTTAGTCTGTTATACTAAGTTCTTATTTTTAGAATATTTGTAAAATAAAATTCCAACAGTTTTATGGCACTATAAATTAAAACTTTATTATATGAGTGAATATAAGGTGGAAATTCATCTATACTGTCGTTCGAGGTGTGGGAATATTTCTAGATTAAAAATAAGTTTATGCATGTGAGTCAACTTTAATATGGGAGTAACTCACTGACAGATGATAGCGGGCAGCCGTGATGCTAAATCATAAATGAGTGGTACTTGATCCTCACTAAGGGTTTTACTAGCAACATTCCCTCTTAGTGACTTGGTGATTTTGGACTTGATTCCCCGCCGAGCTTTATTTTTCTATAGAGTCTTGAAGTGAAACAGAACAGCTGTTCAATACTGCCTGGTTTACTCTAATCTGTACCATATTCGTGACACAGTCTACTCTGATATCAATTAAATTTTCATTAATCACTCATGAATAGCTTTGGGATTCACGATAAGGTTCACCGAGTCCGTTTTCGGTCCAGTTACTCTTCTACATGTTAGCTAACTTTTAGATGATTGGTACTTCAAGCTTCAAAACCTGAATGTAATGAATCGAAGTGTTATTAAAACCTAGGGGTTTACGTGATGCTACTGAGAATCTAAATACAGTAGTTTGAACTAGTTTGTGAAATGTATTTATTATTGGGTCGGTCACACTGTATGTTCACTGTTACCTAAACTTTGCTAAGTGTGAAATAAGACTCGAAATTAGGCTCACTGGTACGAAGTCGACTGCCTATGGCAAGTGAATTACACTACATTGACAACTGTGTGTGCGTCGGTGGCACAGCGGTTGACTGACTGACTGGTTTCAATATAGAACTTTGCACCGATGTGCAGCAGTTCGAGTTGCCACACTCCATGTAGCACACAAAGCAAGTGAAGAAAGTAGAAGAAATGCAAAATAGAGACAGTAAAGTAAGTAAGTAAGATTCAATCAATTGGAATGTAAATTTAGCCACAAACCGGTTACTTTAAATACTAGTCGCCGAGTGTATGATTATTACTACTGTATACTTTTGCTTCACCTTTTATATAATTTACTCAAATTATTTTTCCTAACAGCAAGACGCTTAGAACATCATGTGAAACATGTTTTGAATGAAATATCCAATGATCCTCTTCGCTTAAAGAAGTTAATCACTGGCAGACGTGTACAATTGGCTGAGGATCTAAGTGAGTATTTGAGTACTGATTGCAGTTTTATTTTTCTTCTAGAAAATCAATAGTTTGCATGAATACAGCCTGATATATACTACGAATAGTTTCTAAGTATTCAAATCAACCAGGAAATATATATGTCTTCTTAGATGAGTTACTGCCTCATCTTCAACCTGCTCTACCCCATTGGTCACGGCTTCCCACTAGAACCCCAGGTTAACTGCCTGAATAGGGCCAGTCACTAGTGAGCATCAGATTAATTTTCAAGTATTGGTTTGGTAGGGATTTTGTTTAATTGCATGGAGCGTATTGCTGAAGAGTCCCAAACTAGGACGAAACAGCTTTCCAGTACTCCCAGGTTTTCCAGTGGTTCTCTGACTGATGTCAGTTCATGATGAAATCCTCCATGCAATTAAACAAAATCCCTAACAAACCAATACTTGAAAATATATATGTGTTTAAAATAACTACGGTTATTTATCCTGTGGCAACGTTTATAATGTGGCTAACTGGAATTTAAATTATCTGTTGTATAAGTTTATAGTAACTTGGAGAATTGTTGTATGCAGACTGAGTGAAAATTCCTTTTCTCATACAACTGATTACTATTGTATATATGCATGAGTAGGTATCATCTCTGAATGACAGTTTTTTTTGTGAAGGAAATTATAAATAGTACTTATGTAATTTACCTAGTGTGTGCCATATGAAATAAAGTCTGTTTGTTTTATCTTAAACGGCACAACTCCTACTATGCAGCCAAGTAAACAGATTAACATAGAATTTTCACTCAAATTTGTCATTCTTTTGAAGCAGTACAAAGAGGAAAGGCAAACGGAAATAAAAGGATACAAGGGGTAGAAACAAATGGAGGTAATTTTAGAGAGGAGAATTAGATCTAGTTTGGTGACACTTTACAAAATTTATGTGATGATGGGAAGTCAAAGTATGTTCTCACCAATAATTGACGCTGTGAAGAGTTTCTAACCGTTGGAGTGTACATATTTCGAGTATGTCAACTGTGAGCAGGTTAAACTTACCTGCACGTCTGAGAACAACAGTGAAAGATTGTATAAAGGATTATCTGTCCTCTTGTAATGATTATTCATTCGAATTGCTGCTGTACCCACTTATTAAAATTACTGATTTGCTCAAATAAAAGTAGTAGGAAGTTAAATAGTAATTACAGTAATGTATTCTACAGAAACTGGCTTATTTATTTACAACTATACATAGTTGGGAAAATTTTCGATACAATTTATTATAGTGAAGCGATAAAGCAATAAGCAATCATGGATAGATAATATTGTTAAATAACTTAGACCAAAAATTACTGCATGGTTTGTATACTATATAAACTTAATTCGTTAATATGAGTATAAAACTTGGGCACTGCGGTAGAGTATAATTCCATTATGGATAAGATTTTATTTTGATAAATCACACAGTGTTGTACAGTTATATTAACTGTTGACGTTTCGAGCACAAACTGTTGCTCATAATCATATCAAGTTACTCACACAACTTTTTCCTTCATTTATATACATGTGTGGAATCGATTAGATATTGGAATAAAGTTCAATATGATATAATGTACATTCAGAAATAATAGTACGAGTGTTATTAATTCATTACAATTAGATGGGAAATACGACGAGTGTTTCTAAAGTCATAATAAGTTAATTGTTAGAATGTTTTGATGTGTTTGAATGGAAATAGAATTTTAAGAATATTTATTATCCTCTTCTGACTTGACCGGCAGTAATAATATCTTCCATAATTCTGGTATTTACATTGAGTCATTTCTGTTGCATGTGTTGGGTGTAGACTCGATGAATAAGGATTCCGTAATCAACCTCTCTCTCCACCTACCTATATTACTTTTTAGAATTTTAACCGTCTCCCACCCTATTGTGTGGTTGTTTGTTAATGCGTGAAGTGCAATAGCTGAGCTTTTTTCTAAATTACTTATCTTCTCGGGGTCAACCATTATTCCCCTAGCTAAATTCTTATGTTCTGATAATTTGACTATCCCTGACCTACTAGTTTGACCTATGTAGTTAATATAACTGAACAACACTGTCTGATTTATCAAAATAAAATCTTATCCATTATGGAGTTAATTCGTTAAGTATAACAGAATATATATTCCCCTGGATATGTATTACCTGAAAGTTACTACTTTTTATCTTTAAAGGCATGGAAACTGTTACCTCTTATGTATTAAATATAGCGGCTAACAAATATTCTGAAAATTGTTTTTACTAGTAAAAATTGGAAGATATGCTTCTTTAAGGACCAAGATATACTAATCACACTTCCTGATGTCTCGATATATGCATCTACTAAAGTAATATTCTTTTTTGTGAAATTAACATTTTAATCGATATTACGTAATGGGGACAATTTAGTTATTTTCAGTGATTATCAACCAATTGAGGTCGAAACTGTTGGACTTTGGTAGCATACAGATTCTTAGGATGTGTTCCCGCCAAGACTCCAGCCTAGAGCCCATTGTTATAAACGTCGATGTTTTATGCCCTAGACCGACGACTAGCTGACTGATTTCAACACAGAACAACTTTGCACAGATGGGCAGCTGTTCGAGTTGTCACTTTCCATGCAGCATACAAAGCAAGAGAAGAAAGTAAAGAGAGATTCAAAAGGGACATAATAAACAGAAGTGTGAGGGAAAAGGAATAGTAACATTGAAGGACAATGTAGTTTTATTGGGTATGACTAATCAGAGAGAGCGGATCTGCGCCACTGAGAATGACTTTGAGCCATATCACCAATAGTCTCCAGTCGTTGGTTTTTTAGCATCCTGAGGACCACAACCAGGAAGTCTACACCTCCCTACGTGGCTGGCCTAAACTAACTGCTACGGACTTCATCGACTGATGAAGCCATGTTTTGTTTTGACCACCACTGACTCTTTTCCAACGTGATCCTATGTCACCTAACATTGCCCGTCGAGGGAAGCGATGGCTAGGCTAGGCATTTGTAACACATGTCCTAACCATCTCAATCATTGTAACTTCAAAACCTCGTCCATTGATTTCTCCTTACCTAGCACTCGGCGCCTAATCTCAATATTACTCACCTCTTATTATATCAATTAACACGGGAGATAGAACGCAGACATCTATGATCAAAGACAGCTGGCCTTTTCGAATCTTCCACTTTCATTGGCCATGTCTCACAGACATAAAAGTGGACGGAGAGAACTGCTGAGCAGTGCACACGCCGTCTGGTCTACAACCTGATATCACGTCTACGTCAGAGATGGCGTAAGCTGGGAAATGAGAGACGAGCTTTTTGTATCCGTAATGAGATTTCGTCAGCCTAGGCTACCGAATCATGAGTCTCAGTTGAAACGCCATCACTCGCTGTCTTTGTAGGTATGCCTAGTTGATGAGTTCGAAGCAGAACTAAACATGGTTACTGGATTCTTTGTTATCATCTGTCAAATAACATAGAAATACGTTTTTACTGATTCGTGTGAACTTTTTCAGTAACACTCTTTTTGCATTTTTTCACGTGAAACTAATTATTCTGTATATTCATTTTCTCTATTTTATACTGTGCCCACTAATCCTGTCATTATCATTATTATTATTTTAATGACAGATCGAACAAGACACATACAGGAGAAACTAGAAGAATTTATCGCGGCTTTAAAGGCTGGGGAATAACTGTGATGTTGATTTTTTCTTCTTAGTGATTTAGGTTTTCATTGTACACTTTTAGTTATGTCATTTATGTCTTCTTTTGCATTCTTTATTATTCTTTGAAATATGTATGCAATATATCCAGAATACTTTTCAGTAGTTTTTTTGTTTTGTTTTTTGTTTTTGCTTGTTCAATGTTCAATGGACTTTCATTTAAACAATTTATTATCTGTGTTCATGATTTCAATGTAGAATGTGCTTATTTTCAATATGAAATGGAAATACTGTGAAAAAGATGTCCATAATGTTAATGACATCTCAATGTTAATGCTTATGTCTACACACATTATTTTTTGTGTTATATGTAGATATTATTTAATAGTTTAAAAATATGTGAATGCATCTTTCTACCTTCTGTAGGAAAACGCACAAGAGTTCTTTCTTATTGGTGTTTTTTTCTCTTCTCTTCCACTATTTGATCTCAATGCTTCTATCATTAATTTGATTAATGTATGCAACACATAATTAATGCTTATGTGAAATGTTTATATCAATTCTGTCAGTTTTAAAAGTCATTTCTGATCTCAATAAAATCGTTATTTGTCTGCTTGATCTACATCAAATACATTTGTTGGAATACAAGATGTAGGTATTTGATATTTGGGTGAGCGTTAGCTTAATAAAGGATAACTTTGCTCTCAACTTAGTTATAAATCGTCGAATATCAACTCAGTATACATATCTCAATGATTTAATGTATTTAGCTTATTCCTGTTTCCTATACAGTCTTAATTTAAACAATATCAATCATACAGTTCTTACTAGAGAAGGCACCCAACTAATAAGCTCTCATAATTCAAATTATATGAGGTAGTTCTTAGAATGATCACCTATCTTCCATCTAGACTTGTGACAATAATTCTCCATGTATAATCAAGTTTTCAACGTGACTGCATTAAAAAAATATCGGCAAAGTCAGTGACTGCTTTAAATTCTCAGGTGAAGCGTAGGCTTCCTGAATGAGTTCACTAAAAGCATTAAAATGCAAGCTTTAAGAATATAGGTTTAATTAAGAATTACTCCCAGGTTTTCCAGTGGGCCTCTAACTGATGTCAGCTCATGATGCAATCAAACAAAATCCCTACAAAACCAATACTTTAAAACTGATATAATGCTCACTAGCTACTGGCCCTATTCAGGCTGTTACCTGAGGTCCTAGTGGGAAGCTGTGACCAGTAGGGTATAGCAGGCTGAAGGTGAGGCAGTAACTCATCGAAGAAAACGTTGCGACGTGGTCACGCCATGTCACGAATTGGCAGAAGTTAGAATTCATGGGCTGGCCATTGGATCGAGACCCAGTGGCTTAATGGTCTACGAGCTCGCTAGCCTTGTAACCAGAAGGTCCTGGGTTCGAACCGTGGCGGTCGGTGCGTACTGATGAGGAGTCCCAAACAGGGACGGAGGAGACAGCTGTTCAGTACTCCCAGGTTTTCCAATGGTTCTCTAATTGATGTCAGCTCATGATGAAATCCTCCATGCAATCAAACAAAATTCCTACAAAACCAATACTTGATGATTAGGAAAACACATGAATGGAACAGACCTAATCTTCATATTGTTCTCGTTCATTAATACACTGTTAGTATATCATCTTTTGGGTTGAATTAACTTTCTGAGTTAAGTTATACCAGCTACACCGATGATGTGCTCGGTTTCAAACGAGAGAAATAGCCATCCTTTGGTTAGATCACTTCGATATGGCTATCAAGCACTATTGGTTGATGTGAGTGATATTCAACTGCTTATCTCAGTCAATTAATGGTATATATAGCATCATGCATTTACGCTTGTTCCCTTGACTACCATTATGTTATCAGGCAGATCACATATTGTGATCTGAATAATTTTCATTTCCATAGGGAACTATGGTGAAATTTCATCTCGAACCTTTATGAAGATGTGTGCACTTTGTTAAAAGTACTCTACATTCTAGCTGCTTTGGAAACGACACAATATTCCAGATTATGGATCGTAAACAATTTAGTAGGGATTGTAGAATACACTCCTCATTTCCTATAGTCCTGTTCTTCATCTCACCTGAATTACAGTTTGTTTCTTGAGAAATTTACTGTTTGCATTTGGAAGCAATTTAGAATTCCCTACACTTACTCGTAGATCGTTCATACCTTTCGGTTGTGAAACTCATAAATGCTTTAGTAATTATGGGTTGAAAGGTATAATTCTGTTGAATTCTAAATACATATCAGTGTTTTGAAGCAAAAACTGAATTTTCTTCAAAATGAGCAAACTATGGATTACACAGAGTAGGAATAACTTCTAATTACCACCTAATCACTTTTAAGAAAATATGATTAAGTTTGTTTATCTTTATGCAAATTCTTGGTAACATTCAGTAATTGGAGACAAAAGTTTAAGTTCATGCTTATTATAACTGAAAGAATGACGAAACAAGAATATTTGTTTGTCTCTGAGTTCAAAACTGTTTACCTTTTATTAATCACCAAGATTTGAAATTGTTTCTCCAACAGAAAGCTTATAAACGTATTTAGCATACCAAGCCATTACCTTCCTCAAGGAGTATTGTTAGCTGAAATATGACTAGTTCGGAAAAGTTGTAGGGGTAGTTAGATAAAGAAACCTGATATCAATCCATGATGATAGTCTTTTCCTACTCCCGTCTTCACTTCAAAGGATTCCGTGAGTTTCCCGTTGTGGATTACTTGGCATGCAGCATTATCACACAACCGTTGGATGAGGTGTATAATTGTTGGTGGCACCTCGTAGCAGCAAAGTATTTTCCAAATCACCTCTCGATCGACACTGTCGAAGGCCTTTTCAAAATCGATGAAGTTGAGGTAGACAGCTGACTGCCATTACAAGCTCTGTTCAGTGATGACACATAGTGTCGTGATTTAGGCGATGCATGACTTGTTCCTCTTGAATGCAGCCTGTTCCGGTCGAAGTTTTTCATCCAGGGCGTATTTGATTCTACTAGGATGATACGGCTTAGTATTTTGCTTGGGATAGACATGAGCATAATGCCGCGCCAGTTCTTGTATTGACTTAAGTCCCCTTTCTTTGGCAGCTTGAATAAGTAGCCTATCTTCCAATCCTCGGGTACCTTGCCCTCTTTCTACACCTTCTCCAGTAGTAGCGTCATCAAGTCCGCTGATATCTCGGGACCCGTTTTCAATGCCCCTGTTGGGATTCCGGTTGGTCCTGTTGCTTTTCCAGTTTTTAGCATCTTGATTGCCTCCAGGATTTCTGCTTTCTTCGGAGGTTTGGTATCCACTAGTGGTTCTGCTTCCGCTGTTGGTATTATTGGTCGCGTTGTAGGTGGCGGTCGACTAAGAAGTCTTTTGAAGTATTCAGCCCAGTGTTTCCTTTGCTCCATCTCTTTGGTGATTGACTTTACATTGTCACTCTTCACTGGCTTAATTTATGTTGATTGCTTCCTCGATAGGAGCCTAGTTGTTTGGTAGAGCGTTGCGAGATCTCCTTTGCTTGTAGCTTGTTCTGCTTCACTTGCCATAGCTTCGTAATATTTTCTTTTGTCTTCCGTGGCACTCTTCTTTAATCTTTTGTTCAGTGTATTGTAGCTTGCATTCAACTCCTGTTTTTGTTGATCGTCGATGCACTGGATAATCTTTTGTTTCAACATACTTCTCTCTTCTATTAGTCTGCATGTGTCCGTGGTGAGCCACTGTTTGTCCTGTCTCATCTTTCTGCCTAGAACTTCCATGCAGGTTTGACTCCACACCGCTTTCAGGTTGTCCCAGTGATTTTCAACGCTGGTCTCTTCGTTAGTGTTGATTTGTGTCTTCGCCTTTTTCCTTATGATTGCAGTGAAGATGTGCTTTGTGGCCTGATCCTTCATTTTTTGAGTATTGAATTTAGCTTGTGGTCTATCTGTAGCTCCTGTTTTCTTGAGAGTCTTTAATTTGATTTGGAGTGTTTCTTGCACGAGATTGCGGTCTGAGCATACGTGTGCTCCTCTTCTTACTTTGTGTCCAGTAAGCTGCGTCTCCACTTCCTTGATATTGAGATGAAGTCAATTTGGGTTTTGGTTCGCCCGTCTGGTAATACCCATGTAGCCTTGTGGATATCCTTGTGTTTGTATACCCTGTCACCAATCACTAGTTCATTGAAGGCACAGAAGTCGGCGAAGAGTTCACCATTTTCACTCATCTCTCTAAGTGCCTCTCTACCCATAATGAGCTCTCTTCCTTCCTTTTGAGTTGAATCTGGCGGTAATTATCCTGAACGAGATCGCTTCCCATTGTATCAGGGCCTTCGTTGCCATTGGTGACATCATGATAGGGAGTTGTGACATAGGGATGTAAGTTACAGAGGAGCGAATTTTCGGGTTGCTCCCTTTAGAGTCAGGAAAATAAGAAGTACTGCAAAAAAGAATCACAACAGGAAAGGTAGAGACGATGACAACAACAGTAGCAAAAATGTCACTGTCAAATACGATTACCGAAAATAACACGTAAACCAGAGACTTGCTGACTTCGGCATCTAAATACAATTATCTATAACTATATATATATATATATATATATATATATATATATATATATATATAGTTATAGATAATAGTTAGTCATAGGTATCCGCTGAACGTGTTTAACAGTCACAAATTGGAAATTTATATCCACAGAGTTAGTTTCCGAAAACAAAACTAGTTAAGATAAATTTCACCAGTTCGGAGTTGAGAGTGTAATGTAATGATTAACTGCAGCAGATATATCCACTCGATGTGCTTGACAGTCATAAATTGGTAAACAGTTAGTTATAGTTAGTAAGAGTCAATAAGATTATATCCACAGGACCAGTGTTCGAAAGTAAAACGATTACAATAAATTCTACCACTTCCTGGCTAGAAAAACCAGAGAAATGAAAGTCTTATCCATGATGAATATTTTTCACTTAATAATGACGTTAACAGATTATCACTTACGATTAATAGATCGTATATTTATTGAAATTTATATCTGTTGTCACAATGTTCATATGTTTATATGTATTTAACATTTTTGAAAAGTTGTATTGATAACAATGTTTCTAGAGTATTCAGCTCACAAGTCCAACTGAAATCTATGGATTGAATAAATTCTGCTTTTTTCCACAGTTCTTGCTTGTTTTAAATATAAAATCTCCAGTAACTTACAAATTTCTGTGTAAAGCTGTTCCAACAAGTAAGTTTACAGTTATTGTTTTACAATAATGACTTTATTCTTCTGAGCCTTGATGCACATAGAAAAATCGATATTCAATTATTTAAAATTATCAGGCTAATGCTCAATGGTAAAATAAGAGTGCCTGTATACTTGAGCCTGTTGATGATTCCTTGAAGTGCCAATCACTTAACTGGATGTATATTTTGAAGTCAAACATACTGATCTTCAAATATATGGAATCTACCTGGAATTTATTATTCTATATAATTATTAAAAACTAACTTTTATTCTTTACAAACTAGTCGTAGGGAGAGGATTGAATCTATGTTCAGACCATTAGATGAACAAATTGACAATAGACAAATTTCGCATCAAAGGGATTCGAGCTTACTATGATGATACAACAGGCACAGAAGTCGAAGAGACTGAGTCTATGCTTTACTACAAAACTCAAACATTTTATTGTAAGGTTGAAATAGAAATACCCACATGTACAACTGATCGTGATTGGACTATCGGTCTTGTTCAAGCATGTGACTACATGTATTTAGCTAATGATTATGATGGAGTTGGCAAATCACTTTGGGAATTTCATCCATTAAAAAGTGGTCTGAGAAGATTAATAAATGACAGTGATGGACGACAATATCCATTTTACAGCGTTAATCAAAGTTTGTATAATATTAAAAAAGGTCCTGTGAGAAAATTAACACTAAATTTACACGTAAAGGATTATTTTCATCCATCTGTCGTCTGGGAACTGCCTTTTTCCGGTGGTGTACGCCTAACTGAAATTAATAGACAACAGAAATTTTTAATTTGGTTAGTAGCTATCAAATATGGTAAAAAGTTTTCATGTAAAGATGAAATTACTGTACTGAAAAAGATACGGTGGGAGTATGATTTACACATGAAAGTTGATCCTTTTATGCCATTAGGTAGCCGAGTACGGAAAATTTATGATGTACAGGATAGTGGAGTTATTATGATGGATCCAGATAAATCATATAAATTGCCAATTGCTGCAACATTCCCACCACATTGTAATGCTGCACAATCATTGATATGGTATCCGAAAGATCCACATAAACCAGCACGTATACTCGTTCCACCTAAACAGATAATTGTCCCATGGGAAGAATGGGTTCATGATATGCTAGGTCCAAATATCAGAGTTCGTAAACCTAATGAAGTTTCTGAGATTGGTGATAGTATAATTTGTGCTTAATACTTTTAAATAATTAATTTGTAAACAAATTACCAATAAAATGTAATGGAGAAAAGTAATGATATCTACAAGGAAAGTATCAATAATTAATATACTTTATGCATATCTGCATGAAATTTTGTAATTAAATGTGAGTTATCCCTATTATTACCATTGCTAATATTAACTATTGAAACAGGATTAAAAATATCACAATGAAATATTCGCTTAAAGCACTAGAGTGATGCACCACTTTCCGGTGTTTACACATAAGTTAGCAAGTTTAAATCAAATCGACAGGGGAACAGTGAGAGAAAAGGGGAGGATTTTTCAAATACATTTAGACTTATTATGGACAAGGAGTTACAGAATGACCAAGGGATTTCTTCTACTGCATAATCTATGGGATGCTTTAATAATAATAATAATAATAACTTTGACTGTAAATTTCTATCTTATTCAAGTGGTCATCATTTGTGATAAATACAGAAACTATCTTGAATTCTGGATATTATTAACAGGAAATTTTGGAAAGTTGATTTATTGAAAAGACATCTTTACACTGTATGCTGTCTGAAATTTGTCAGCTCTCATCGTTTTCCTGCATCTGCTAGTTTTGTTTTAATTCACAGCTGTGAAAGTAGAGCGTATAAAGAATAGTGACCAGGGTGTGTGAACTCACCGATGACATTGAACTCATACCATTCGTTGGAGTACAGGGTCTGCTGTATATTCTCCCATCAGAATGCTGTTTTTACGATAGAAATTGACATAATAATAATGAAACACATTAAAGGTGACATTTCGCCCTGACGTAACTGAAAACTGCTTCCCACTTACAATGATGGGCATCAGTTTTCAAGTTTCATAGCCATCAAAATAGTTTCATCTTTATAAACAACGCCACACTCTCCTTCCTCTTATTTATCTGTAGGAAAAATACTAATGATAATAATTAGACACCCTAACGTGCTGTTGACTCACTGTCCAAAAAGTGAGGTCAGGATCAAATTTGCACGTCAATTCATGCACGGCGTTCACTCTGGCTCTGTAATAATAAGTAGGTTCTGTAATCCAAAGAAAGGTATGCGTTGAAGGTCATTGGTGCGTTCGCACTCCGTGCTCGCCATTCTTTAGGTTGGCCTGTATGAAAGCTTATAAGTTTTTGAGTATAGGTACCTTTCTTTAAACAGTAATTTTCAAATTTGATGTCCATCATTAGGTAAGGAAGGTAAATCAATCGATGTGGTTATAAACCTTCATTAAGTGAGATCCCTAGGACATATGTCACGTATGGCAAACCTATCCTTCCCCCTAAAAACTATGGTGACTGAAATAGGATTTGGTCAGGAAAAAGTTACAGACCACATTGTGTCACTAATGATTGAAGTCCATAGCGTCACAAAATGTGGTGTAAGCAGCTGGCTTGAATCCTCGTGTTGGATAATCTTATTGACACCACTTAACGTCACGTCCAATGGCCTAAAAATATTTGCTTTTCATCATCTTTGAAGTTTTAAACAAGTCCCCTGATCTGCTTTAAATTATTTTACCACATGCAGTTTAGTTCCATTGTTTGGTTTATGCTCTTTCGTTGTGGCTACGCAGTGACTTAATGCTCTACAAAACTTTACTTTGACTTATCTCTCTGTTTATAGTCTGATATACCCATCATTTATCTTTCTTGGAACTAATCTTACTCTAGATTATTGCCTGAGTCCTTGGGATCTGTCGAATATATATTCGAGTAATCTGTTACATATTAAACAATGGAAAGTAACTAATAGTAGTCCAATATAGATGACAGTTTCAGGTTAAAAAATTGCTGCGTTTTGCTATAAGGAAAATGGAATAAAATATGGTAAATTATGTAGGTTGACCGTTCAATTAAATAATAAATCATATTTTGCTGGATGAATCATCATAAAATCTCAAAATCTACCGGTTAAGATTCTGTTAATCTAATATATTACAAAATGAGACATATATATATATATATACATTTCCTCAGTTTTGTACCAATCCGATATAAAATCAATTTGGTCAGATGCCTTACGAATAGAGCAAGACGTATTTGTACAGATGACTCCCTAGAAAATGAGCTAGGATATATCCAAAATACGCTGGTCCAAATGGGTTATCCTAATAGATTTGTTAGGAGACACATGAATACCACGTACAACAAAGAAAAACTGACAACAGTTAAAAAGAAAGAACTGTTCATGAAACTTCAATTTAATGGGGATGTGGCTAGTGAAGTTTTATATCTGAGATTATCGAGAGCGATAAAACGGACTTATACTACCGCCACCCTTTGTTTGTCATTTTCCAGCCGACCAATTTTGATTGCTCAAGTGAAAGATAAGCTACCTAGTTGTGCCACTTCGATGTGTATCTACAAATTTAGTTGCTCCTGTGGAGAAAGCTATATAGGGCGAACAACTAGACAACTTAACAAACGCATTAATGAGCATCTTCCTTCATGGTTCGGAAAAGGTCAAATAAAATCCATACGAACTTCTATTTTGGCTCATTTGATTGATAGCGGTCACCAAGTGGACAAAAATAGTGCTTTCAAAGTTATCTATCGTATTCCATCGAGTCTTTCGAATGGAATCAGAACCCGTCTTTTACACCTAGCCGAAGCTATGGGAATTCGAGAGAACAATCATATTCTTTGCATACAAAGGAAGTTTGTTCTACCTTTGTCTCTCCCTTGGCCTAGGTGAATTGTATTCAAAACCCTCCCACCCTTTCTTATTTTCCACCTCCTTCATACTTTCCTAATATTTATTTAAACTCTGATTATCGTTCCACCTCACTTTTTAAGATTTGACCCAATTTATTAATACACTTATATACATATACTATCTTTGTTATTCTTATCACCTGCATAAACCTTATTATCAATATTTTGTTATCATTATAATCCCCGTTATTAACTACGTTCAAAACACTTACCACATTATTATTATTATTATTATTATTAAGATTATTATTTGATTCCCAAAATCACCGTCATTGGTTAAAATTTTATATATAAATCTATGTAAATTAGAGTAAAGCCTGAAGAGAATTTAATTGAAGACAATATTGTTCGCTTATATGTCTTGTTCTAACATTTATGAAGAGATGGCTACTAGAATATACACGAAAACATGAATGAACGGAAAGCAAACGAACAAATAATATGCATTATAATGTCAATGTTTCACAAAAAGATGATGACCGAGTACATTTTTGTCCACTCTCCTTAATCCCAAGTTCGGTCACATTATATTTCCGAAATCGATACCAATAGTCTTGAAGATGCCACTACTCAGTGAATTCGGGAATTTGTGTTACAGCTTTGATAAGTCATGTTGAGTTATTTTAATCACAAATCTATTGCCAGAAACATAGAACAATATGAAATAAATAATTCAACGGTTTGAATAGACGTATAAATATGGAAGCTTGTATTCAGACTAATTTACTTTGAAAATATTTCCAACATTAGTTGAAGCAAGATTATTTTGTCAAAAAAGACAAGGAAGCCATATCAAGGCTGACTTAACAAATTATAGCATTGTATAAAGTGCATCATTTCAAGTTGCCACATTCCAGAGAAGCTCACAGAAAAATTGAAGAGAAGGAATGTGAGGAAACTGGAATGGACAAAGACGTACAGGAGAAAGAATTATTCGGTGGATAATAATACGCAGTTTCAGAATCTAAGAGGAAAATACTCCAGCTCTATGGTGGAAGATTTTGAGGCATGTTGCCAACAGTCTTCAGCTATTGTTTCTTACAATTTTTTCCCTTGATAAATCGGAATAAAGCAAAAATACCAGACTGAGCCACATGATACTATATCATTTTGTTTCGTTAGCTGCATATTATACGAAACGAATTTGACATCCAGTTAAAACGTATTCACACACTTTAATTTCATAGGCGGACAGTAGAATGTAAAACATCAAAGTTAATATTTAGTTTTTTGAGCATTTATAGAGTTAAGAAAAGAAGTTGGAAATTAGTTGGAGATATAAATTTGGCAACACATGTTACATAAAAGTCAGTAATTTAGTTGGGTAGAAGTAAAAAATAATAAGGCTAATATTGTGGGTAATGACGAAAATAAAGGTTATGAAGTTACTTTGTCAAAACTTAATATAATGGAAAGGGATGTCGTAACCACAGGAGACTTGGAATTTGGTATCGCTGTATACCGAAATTACCTACACCTTATCTGAAAGCCGTCATTTTTACAGATCTTCCGTGCTGTGCTGCTTCTCGCCTTCCTTCATATTGTGTTTCATTGTGTTCGTCTTCACTTCTCCCACGTATCCCCACAACGATGTATAATATGCTTTCTCTGACATCAAACCTATCTCCCTACTATTTTATGTTTTTATGCCGATGAACATCTCTTTATATATATATACTACTGATAAATTTTATCAGTAGCACATGTCACAATATAACATAAAGTAGTTTATCGCCATGGCAAAGTTACAGTAACAACAGTTTTTGCTTAATACACAAGTCCGATTTCATTTGTACAATGAATATTAAATACAAGTGGCGGTCAAGCACTTCTCAAACAACCTAAACTACTGTGGCGAAAATAAATAATGCCTAAAGATATCTGCTGGTTTGGTAGTAGGTATTTAAGATGGATACGAGTTATCAAAGATATGTTGCGTGATTAGTAAGTCAGTCACGTGTCCAACTGTTTTTGGTTTCTCTTCAAAGATTTTTCTGATGTGGTATAGTGAATACAACCGAATTTAGCAGTGCAAACACATAAGCAGACAAGATTCAAACAAAATGCTACAGTATGTGAATGAAAAAAATACAAACGTGCCTCTATGGTAATATCTTTTTATTAGCAAATGGGTGAAAAAAGAGAAAGATGTTGTTACAGCAAAGTAGTCGGTTGTATGAAAAAACTACTAGCATTATATTGCGAAACTCTACTGGAAACAACTTTTTGTTTCCCACTCATTGGGAAACATAAATATTTTACACTAATGAAAATTAAACATCTAGCGATCAGACTTTTCCAGAAATTTAGAAATATAATTGTAGTACCTGGAAGCGGACTGTTTATTTGAGAAAATGAGCTGCAGTTGTGGTAAAGTGCATAAACATTACATTGTAGTTTTTATTTGTATGTTTTTCGTTTTGCGCTACTTTTGTCTTCCTATCTTACTTCCGACATTGTTTCACAAGGGTCTTCAATTTCCTCATTTCAAAACTAAGTTCTTCGCTCCGCCATTCAGTATTCTTGCATAAGATATCACAAACATCATACTACAGTGGTAGTAAATAAATCCCCAAAATTATTGGACTAAAGTGTTCCTTCTCAACAATGATTGCTGGTCTCTACTACTTGAGTCGTTTATTAAGCTGAAGGTACGTGGTCAAAAATGCATGCCATTCGACACCTTGCAGTGCTACTTTTGGTGGTTCATGCACGCACCATAGCTCGTTAAACAAACATAATCACTCAAGGTTTGTGATCTCAAAATACCTCCCGTACTTTAGAAGATCAGTCTGTTGTTTTTGTTTATCTCTGGTATCAGTAAAAAAAGTACTTTGGGAGTTACAGGATAAAAGCTGGCATTATAATACAGTGTATCTTGTGTGGCCGTCGAAATTTCTTCTCAGCTGGTGAGGAGCACGCGAACTTCACTTAGTTTCAGAGAGTTCGTTGCACTTTGTATTTATTCGTTCTATATCTTTACTATATTTATACATAAACTGTCTATGTGACATATGACAAGACACCAAGACTTACACGCTTCGACTGACTAGCATTTCCATTCAGGTAATGTCCTTTTGGCCAGAAAATGCAGAAACACGATTTCTGTGATATGAAACCGAATTTCATGAGCATCGGGTAACTAACCCACGTTTGTAATTCCGAGTGGTTACATATGCTGTAACGCGGGAATCGTACAAGTATGTCGCCCCACACACGTTGATCCTAACTGTGGGTACCCTTGCGATGCTCTTAAAGAAGTAGTCTTGAAGAGGAACGATTATTCAAATCTCTGGAGTCATGATGAACACTTTTCAATGTCGAGCTAAGGGATAATACGACTGTACACATAGTTTCACCAAAGCATAAAGTCATCCGCCAACAGGACGAGGGGCTCTTAAGAAAATGGTTTATATCTGAGTGGTCACAGCCAGAACAGACTATGTTTGTCACACTTCAAGGAGTCGCCATTGAATACTTAGGCACGTCGACTGACAGAATTCTTGAAATACTGCGGTGTGCGGCCATTGAATTTCGCTCAGTATGGACACCATCTCCAGGTATTCACTCCGGAATAGCAGAGTAATGTAACTCTCTCAAAAGACTTCTGAAAACAACTGGCCCCGAAAATCCCCCTGACTCTCTAAGAAAACAATTTCAATGTTGCAGCTCAGATGGTCCTTCGAGTTCTATACGATGATGTGAAAAAAACGCACTTTAGCAGTTGCATCACAATATCTGTGGCCAGGAAACTAAATGTTGCCAAAACCCCTGTGGTTTTATTGAGCATACAGAGGCCACACTGGCACGCGTTGGTGGCAACTGTAGACGGTGGCGGCTACCCACTCTATACTCAAGATTTTAATCGGCAGAACAGGCTACCTTGTTGACTCAGGTGCAGAAGTCAGCGTCCTTCTTGCCTCACAGGAATATTGCTAGAAGGAACCTGTTTTTAACTTGCAAGCTTAGAATGGAAAACCCATTGAAACATTCGCTGGAAAGCAAATCTATTTGAATCCGAAACTATTCAGTGTATTTGCTTTCTTGCTAGTAATTCTATAATTTAATTATAACTTAATTTATATCTCGTATAAACAAGTAAGTTTACATGAAATGCATACCATTTTTACAGGCACGATCAATTATGTTACGAATTACAATTGTGAATTAGCATACATTATCACTTTTTTAAAAAGTTTAAATTGTTGAATTATATAGTACAAGCAATCGGAACAGATTCTCATTATTGTTAATTTGTAAATCTTTCACGAAGGTCTCCATCGAAGTTGACCGAGACAACCCATACTTCGTTCCATTTCCTGATAATAATAATAATAATGTCACAACACCTGTTATGAGCACCGATCTGCCTAGCCAAAACATCTTAATCCTGGTCGTTTGCTGGCGGCAGCTGACAGGCAGAACCACTAGACCGTTGATTATAAGAATAACCTACGTTTGTCACCGCTCTCCGACGGCTGAGAAGAAAACGATAGTTGATTCAACTATTCAGCTGACTGTCGACAAGTGCCCGAAATTGGATTGCCCTTAGACTGATCTGCCATGCATAACCAGCAGTGCTATTCTCCGTCTAGCAACCTCACGAAAAACTGTGATCTTCAAGGGATTGCAATCAGCTCTCGTTCGGCTACTATCGACCGAAAGTGAATTCCTCCATATGCTAAGTCTTGCCACTATTCGGTCATCCATTAGCATCCTCACTTCAAATGGTACCAAAGGAAGACAGCAAACATTATCAATCCACCGTTGATTACCGATTACTGAACGCAAAACTATCCAGGACTTCCATCCTCTGCCAGATATACACTACTTGGTAGTTATACTATCTGGCACGAATATTTCTAAAATAATAGACTTGGTTCGTGCGTGCAAATTAATTCCAATTTCAAAGGAAAACATTTCGACAACAGCTATTATTACGTCTTTCGAACCATTGAAGTATAGGGGATTTCGAGTTTCCTGTAGCCAAAGAATGTAAAACACTTCCTCACTTTTGGTTGCTTCCTATGGTATAATCAACAGTTCATTCCCACCCACGCCACTCCAATTCAGAGACTAACATACCTGCTTTTTTGGATTAACAAATATATATATACCATTGCGTCCAATTAGAAGGTTTCCGTTAAGGTGTAAACAGCCGCCGTGGATTTTGTTTTATCTATTTTGCCCAAAATTTATCAACTCCAAGTCTTCAATATGTCACCCAGTTTGTCGCACCCAGGGATTTCAACTACCGTTAAAACCACTAGTTGGTTTTGTTTCCCTGATATAAGTAAGGAATTAAGGCATTGGGCTCACATGGGTTTAGGTTACCGAAAGTTCAAAAACTAAAATAACCGAGTCTCTCTTACCACTATTCCCACTCCAGGTGCCCTAATGGCTGCGCTCATGTTCGTCCTGTTCTACTCCTTCCAGGATCTCATAGACATCCTTATATTTAGACTGTCGTATTCGATGCTCCGGGACAGTACTTATCCAGAGTACATGACGAGACAATGGCGGTAATTTTTGTGGGAACATGGACCATGTAGAGTCAATAAACTCACTGTGAAGTTCTACGTTCAATTCATAAATGTCCATGAAGAGTACATTAATATTGACTGCTGAAGACCGTCATTTTTAGTTGGTGTAATAAGCCCCGAGTCAGCTATCCTGGGGGAAGTCCAGACAACAAAATATTGGCAAGCACTTGGAGAAAAAACCACCACTGCAAAGGCAACAGAAGCTCCTAAAAATGAAGAAAAACGCTTTTTGGACGAACCATGAAGTTCTCATAGTGCCTGTAAAACTGTCTTACAGGATAGAACGAACACTCCCGATTTTTTAAAATAAAAGTCCATTGTGCTTATTGAGCATATCTTCAATGCCTGTAGATTACTTTTATCATTTTCCCGCTTCATAAAGTGCACGTGTTGTCCTTAACAATACATCCCTTAAGAAATTTTTGTTTCTTTTTGATGACACCTCACTTCTCCTTTATTCATGGTGCTCATATGTGTCCCAATTAGGGAATTTTTCTGGCAAAGTTCCGAGCCCTCCTAATACACATGTCACGCTAGCATGGACAGAAGACCAAAGGGCAACTCTCCAGTATCGCTTCCATTGTAAGAGTTTTACTAAAGGTGCCACCCTTAGATTTTAGCATTGGCTGTTACCGTCGTAGGGTCTTCACAACCCTAGGGTGCAGTGAACCGCTGGAGCAAATAATTCCTCAGAATCATTAGTCAACAGTATTCTCCATTTGGCTTTGAGTGCTGTCTTCCAATATTTAAGTTAACTTATTAAGGTTCCTCTCTAGAGCGGAAAAACTGATAATTGCATCAGTGCTACCAAAAGGAAAACGCATATTAAATTCTCCTTATCGGCGAATGAATGTTTAAACCCAGCTTCAAGCACTTCGCAGGTTGCCAGTAGGCAGTCGCCACCAAATTCAGACGGTGTAGAGGACGCCACTGAGTGTTGCGACTTAGTCTCGCAAAATACAGAAGGTGGATCGTCCCTGAGGTTTGGAAGTAACCCTTCTACATGAAGCAGAACTGCCAGTTGAGACACAGCTGATCGCTCTGACAGGTCACCTATTTTCACAAAACGGAGGAAACCCTAATGTCTGACCGAAAAGCTAGGTTCGAGGAGGAATTCAATGCAGTCAAGCAAATTTTAGACAAGGTTCACTCCACAGCACTAGAAAACATAAACATTCATATTTTGAATATAATCGGTTTAATCCATCATAAGTGGGCCTCTTCGGAAATTGGAGAAAGGAGCAAATCTGAGCAATGCACAAACCTCCTATAAGATCTGGTTTCTACGTCCAAGGAAACTTATGCTTAGCAGACCGTATCACATGACGTAAAGATAACGGCGCCGTTACATAGTGAAAACCTCACTTTTAAGGGTTTCAGAACAGTATAAGTCCATAGTTTTGCATTACACCTTGAATAGTTGAACTTTTGTTTGAACGTATTCATGCACTTTGGCGCGAAGCCATCTTTGCTTTTCCTGCTTGACTGCTCACACGTTCCTCGCTTTCCCGTTGTGCTATCATCAAGTACACTCCTCGAGCTTGCTACTCGAGCCTGTCAGCAGATAAGTTGCAAAATGTTGCCACGTAGTTTTGGTCAGTCACTTGTTATATAAATATAATTCATCTCAGGGCACATAACAGTGCATAAGCCTTCTACTTAGACTTCATCCATCAGTGCACAGTCGGTAGGTGGTGTGCGGATCAGGGCTAAACGAGAAAAACAAGTTTACTGGGTGCTGAAATTAAGGCCTATATTGAAGTAGGCTTTGGCACCTACAATTTGATCGTTTCCAAACCCATGTAGGTGGGAAACAGGAAGCACCAAATTGCTCTGACATATTGCTACACCAGCACCTGCAGTCTGCTGAATAATTAGGACTTGCATCCTCGAGAATAAGTATTCACACTGTGCTCCCTCTTGATTTCTCATTAGCTTTAGTATCCAAGGCCGCTCTATTAAGTGTTGAAAGCCGAAATGAGGGCCATCATCTCCTCAGTCTCATCATGACTGGGACATATCAGACGTCTCAAGTAGAAGTCGCGTGGGGCAAATTCAAGGCACTATGCGAGTGAGTAACCTAACCCTTCATTCAGCGATCTCCGAGATGGTCAAAAACGCTTCCCTCACGGATAAATCAGCAGATTTGTGGAATATTCAGGCGTAGGTAAAAAGGGTGGAACATGTTTATCATGACTTAGACTTAGGAGGTCAGAAAGTTGTACATCGTGGCCAGAAATAAAATGATTGCCAGAGTTCATTGCTCACGGTCCGAAATGTTTCTGCCTCAAAACTAAACGGCACAACCTGAGAACATATTGTCATACATCGGCCTCAGGAATAAGACATTAAACGAAGACCCAAAACTGACTACTGATAACGACACAGTGGAACGGGACTGGGAAAAATTATTGACAGCTCACACAGTGGCCCATTTACTGTGATCTTCAGTATTTTTCTCTTAAAATGATTGTTACAGTATGACTGAGTACAATGACGTGCTCATATTTTAAGGAGATCCCAAGAAACCGTAAAGTTGTTTGAGGGAATCGATCCTCACAACCAATGCAGGAGAGAAAGAATGATGCTTAAATCGATCCAGACGCGTATGGATCAACGTATCATATTAGGCTATTACCCAAAACAACTGCACGGTGTCGCGTGATGGCACATACATGCTGAGCCTTGACTGGATTCACCAGTGAAATATTCACTGCCTCATAAGAATCTCTTGTGAGTTCCAAACTGGAAAACTGCATCTAGCCCTTATTTAAGGGAAAGGACTAATATATTCTATAAAGGTTCGAAAGGGAGGCCACGCGTTTAATTTCGGTATGACTTAATTATCGTATTAGGTAAGATAGTAGTTTAAATATCTTCTACTTTTCATATCGTAAGTAGGGGTCGCATTTTAATCTTCTGAATTCTAAGATATAGCCATAAACCCAATTTTCTTGCTGTTTTCCCCTTCACCTAGTCGGAACACCTCAGAGAACACGGCACTATAGTTCAAAAGTCAAGAACGAACTGTCGATGTGTAGTGCCAGTCTTCTAAAAGAGTCATAAACTCTTGGAACCGACTCAAAGAGAGATGATGTGTGCAATCAAGAAGGGATCAAACAGGAACAGGTATTTCGTAGAAAGGGACTGGCACAGACCTGAAGCCTTCTATCCTCAATCAAAAAATCTGTATCTGATATTGGATGTTTAGATTCATGCGCTACGTTTAAAAGGTGTGTTACTGGGCATCAATTCCCGTAATTCCTTTAAAGTAAAGGAGTACTCGTTGGAATAATAGATCATTTCAGTTTTATGGGATATTTATCACATTTACATTGCGGCGAATCGCTAGAGCACATCATTGGAATATACTAGGATGAGTCACTAGACACAGCAGTTAGATCGACAATACGGATTTACCGAAATGAGCGCGTGTTTATTTTCTCAACATTTTTGGGGAGAGAAGCACTCTGGATTTGATGCTATGTACCAGAACTTCAAATTATGCTACCGCACTTCAGCAGAGTTCGCAGAGTTCTTACGGGAGAGCTATTCTGCGGAAGACAACTATTACAAAGCATTAATTAAATTGTCAAAACAAGCAAGTTCTTACAATAACACTAGCAGTTTCAAGCCGTGTTGGTCCTTGTTAAAACAGCTCATCGACCAAGTCTCTCAAGTTCATCTGAACATTGCTCAAGAACGACAAAATTTATCAAGGGATGTACAAAAGTATCTTGAAGAGCAACACAAGCGGCAGAAGCTAATCAAGGATACAGAAGCTTCTACTCAAGAAGTCGTACACGCATTTCAGGTAAATAGTTTTAAATAGCTCCAGTTAATGTTTGCATGTACATACCAGGGAAGTTATATTTTTCTACCCCTTCACTTCAATTCGATTGTGTGAATGTGCTTCAAAATATCAGTGAAAAGTGCTTTGTTTTTACAGGCTTTTATATCATTTGATTTCCTTTCTGTGCTATTTGCATTTCACTGATTACGTATTAATATACGAAGTCTATTCAGTTGGTTATGGATATTTGCCTGGTAGATACAAGTTTCCCAATGATCCAGACCTGCAATGGATAGGCTTATTCTCTGTTCACTATTCCATTGTTTTCTTACTTATTGAGGTGAGTTGCAGGTAGTTAGACGCAATACATGTATGAAGAACCTTGAAGGGACGACGCTTTGCTGGTTTAACTGGTAGATTTTGTTTGATTGCTAATCTACGTGTGATATTGTTCAATTAGTAATTCAATCATAAGTTTTATATCTTAAAACAAATACCATATATTTTTTTTATTTATTTATTTTTATTTTCACAAGAAAAAATAGTGGTAATTTTATTCACAAGACGACATAAAAACCTCGCAATTGTATGTATGTTCAAGAAACATGTCTTAATTGGAGTTTGACGATGAACCTACTTACATGTCATAAATTTAGGTTCACGAATATCTGAACCGCATAATTTAGGTGTTTTGTTTTATTTAACATGCTTCGTTTTGGAGTTGGTTGTCTTTCAAAGCGTTTGGTTTAAGGCTTTGATTTTGTTATGTATTTTTCAGTTATATATTGACCACCTAATCTAGAATATTTGATGATATGAAAGGTGTGGATGCTTTGTAATCGTCCATACGATATATTCACATTTTTCTCCTTATCTTGGTATAAAACTGTAGCTTCACCATTGCGTTTGTATGCTTTCAGTGTGTTGAGTTTCAAATTTTAGTACTGTGGACCTGCATATTTCTGACCAAGTGGCAGTTACTGGTAGCTTATGATTTGTTCTTTTGAAAGCTACCGTAGGAGCTAAGAGGAATTGTCAGTCTTTTCTTGTGTTAATGCTTCGTGTAATCCTGATTGTGAGGATGAATTCTGCTTTAAGCTATATTTTTCACGATCAATAAAGCCATAACATGTGATATTTGTGGCGAATGATTTCACTGCATAAATAAGCAGCTTGTCCTTGGTAGAAAGTTTTAACCGACTCAAATTCAGCATTGGTGAATTCCAGTTGCATTCAGAAATGACTTTTTCTTGGGGAAACCTTTCTGGCATAAAAGGGAAGGTTTCTTGATGGGATATCTGCGTACTATGGCACAGCGGTAAACATAGATTAACCATATCCCTTTCATTAATCTTTGCGAGGGATCGGTGGAGGACAGCTAACCCCTTAAAGATATCTGCGCAGACAGTGATCCTCTGACGCAAACACGCCTGTCCTCACCTTGGTGGATGATATTCTGAAAAATAACATTGTCTATAACCCTGAAATTGGTCGAGTGAGTATCACAGAACGTAGTTCTGGTCGGAGGGTAACCAGACTGAAATATTTGTAGTTACAGCCGAATAACTAATGGAAATCATTGGTTAGGGAATTCATGTCACATATTTCTAAGTGAATGCAAATCTAGACTAATAGCGTACTCTATATATTACACATCGTACTATATTACCCTTTTTCCCGTCACTTTAACTTGTTTCTCATTGTTGTTTGTATTTTTCAATATTGCTGTTTTTCTTTCGTTCATTTGCTATCTCCTACTCAAATAAAGTTCAGAGACTTAGATTAATAAGCGAATAACCTGATGCACTATTGTTGATCTTTACCCTTTATCCGGTTGTTCGTAAAACATGTATTTCGTAGTTGTTGAATAAATCTGGCTGTTGTTTTTGACCTCTGACATTTTTATTTCGAAACTTTATTTTCTAATGAGAACGTTTTCTCCTTTATTGTTTTATGATATAGGTGACTTCGATGCAGCTTCAAAAAGCTAAGGAAGCATATCATTCACGTTACAGTGAATATGAACGTGCTATGCGCTTGGAATCTGGTTCTAGTCGAGAGCAAGAAAAACTGGAGGTGAAGCTGAAGAAAGCTCAAGATGAATACAAGTATTCAGTGGAAAAGTATAATAATCTGCGTAACCAGTTTGTGAGCAAAATGCACATATCGTGTGCTCAGTTTGAGGTAATTCAAACTTTCAACACAGCCTGTGAGATTTACCTATTTCAGTAAATAATATAATGTACCTGCGTGCTGATCAAACGGTTTTAAAATAGCTGATATGCGTTTGACTTTTCAGCGTAACTCAGAGTTACTTTCAAACACACAACCACTCCCTGGTGAATTCTGGTCAGTATGTGTGAATTTATGTTAACTATCCGGTAATAGTCAACTAATTGAGTGTTTGTTGATATCGTTGTTAGATTTGTTAGGAAAAACTTGGAGATTTCGGGAATTTCTGGTTTTTCTTTTGTAGGAATGATTAAATATAGTTGTCGAGTCAGAGAAACATACATAAATATGGATATTAGTTATTACATTGATTTCTATAATTGCATCACTTTACGAGCCACTCATTCATTCATCATGAAAGACATTTGTAATTTAACATTATTCTTGATATTTATGTAGACTGTTTCACTTAACCCACCATATGTTAACTCTGGGAAGTTAACAGGTAACTGGTTGTGCATTCACATTAGTGAGATACATGGATCGGTTGGAGGATTTCATCATAAGCTGACATCGGTTAGAGAATCATTGGCAAACCTGCAGAGAGTACTGGACAGCTGTGTAGCCAGCCTAGTTTGGAACTCTTCAACAGTACGCACCCACCGCCAGTCATCGAACCCAGGACCTTCTGGTTACAAGGTGAGTTCGTAAACCATTAAGCCACTGGAGCCGGTGGGTGCGTACTGTGAAGAGTCCCGAACTAGGACGAAATAACTGTCCAGTACTCCCAGTTGGTTTTCCAATGGTCCTCTGATGTCAGCTCATGATGAAATCCTCCAACCAATCAAACAAAATCCCCCAAAAACCAATACTTGAAAAAAGATACACAAATTCTTCAGTTTCCTGAGCGAAGTTCCGAATATGTTTAGTATACATTTCATCCTTGTCAGGTTCAAGATGGTGCTACAGGACACCGGGGGTGGGGTCTATATCGATTATTAATGTTTTTCTCGACGAAGCCATCAACTATGCTGGGCATTCGCGTATATATAATAAATGGGTGAGAAATTTCCAGAACTATTTTCGGTCGAGGGTCAAATTAACAAGATTACAAATAGTGACTAAAATATAGTAATCACAAAATAAACAGGAAGATCGTACTATGTTTTATGCTTTTTATACCCAGTCTGTTTCCATACGTCTATAAAAGGAAATCAGTTCGTGACCGACCTTAAAATTGGTCAAATCCCTGCAAACCAACCCTGGAAAAGTATTTTGAATTCGACTGAAGTTCCGGTGGGAAGTACTGACCAGCAGGGCTTATCAAATTGGGTGGGAGGAGAAATACTTGCCAATCAGATTGGCTAGCGGTTACGCTATATGTCGCTAATTGCCAGAAGTTAGAACTAATGGACCTTTGGATTCCCTCCCAGTAGCTGAATGACTAACAAGCTCACCTCATAATCTGAAGGTCCTTGGTTAGATCCTTGGCAGGGTCAGAGTTACGTATTGATGAGGAGTCCCACACAAGGACGAAGCAGCTGTCCAGTACTTCCTGGATTTTAATCGTTCCCTAGCTGATATGTCCGCTGATGATCAGTCTTGGGTTTATATAGTAATATCTTAAGAGTGATTATTATCTCTAAAATTTGCATTTTATGTTTGTTTTTGTCGAGTGTTTTTCGTTTAGTTGAGCTTGACTCATGACGTTTAAAAGTAAGGGCTTCCAAAATAGGTTTTATTTTTTGTTTTACATATCTTTGTCATTTCATTCCCTCATGTACTCTAGAATCTGTTCTAAGCAAGATATGGTTCGTTGTTACATTTCATTGATATCAGCTTTGCAATCAAAAATAATAGTTATTAGATACGTGTGTCATCTTAACTTAAACACTGCTATGACCCTAAATTAATGATTTAATACAGAATTAAAGCCGGGACATTCAGAAATCATGTTAGCATTCATTTATTGATGAATGTAGCACACAACTTACCTTTAAACAAGATTATACATCCAACTAAAGATTTTGATTCACTTGCTTATGCGTATTGTGAATATGTTTTAATGTGTTGTAATAGTTCACTACTGAATCTTGTTCTATCCTATTTATGTTTTACATTGCGATAGGAAATTGAAGCTGCCCACCTAGAACAGATGAGAGAATTTTTGCACCGTTATGCGTCAGTATGGTCTGTTACAGGTGATGCCTTGGGTAAACTACACAATCAGTTTGATCAAGATTTGGCTGAGTTAACTACAGACAGGTTATTGAATATTCTCGTGAGCGAAAGGGGTACTGGAACTCTTGAGCCACAAGGCGTACAGTTCGAAGACGCAGAAGTAGCCGCTGCATTTTCATCTAATGGAGCTGAGCGTGCAAATGGGACAACAGGAAATGGTGTTCGCGCTTTGGAAGCCTTTTTTGGTCGTGAAGCTAGAGCTGCTTCTGCTCTCGCAAGTAATTTACACAATGAAATTTTCCTGTTTCTAATATTACGTAACAGACTGAAAGATTTTGATTAGTGGGTCATACTACTGTCAAAATAAACATTTACCAGTTAAACCAACCAATTACCCACTATTTATCTTCCAGTAAGGACTACAACAAAATATCACAAAGTTTTTCATCTCTTCATTCTAGTTTTTGCTTCATAATTTCGTATGTAGTTTTCAAATGGTATGTTGAAACGTTATACTCAAAGAGCGAAATTCAGTGTGACACAGAGTTTCTTACAATAGTACGTTTATTCAGCTTGATACAGCTCAGTGGCTCATATCCAAACAGACTTTAAAAATTGCCGGAAATACCACACAGATAGACAAATCAGTATCAGTCTTTTGCAGGTACGTGCATGAGTTTAAGTTGCCACACTCCTAGAACTTAGATAAAAAGAAGGGAATATAAATGTAATGATACTGAAATGAACAAAAGAATAAACTAGACAGGATTATCTAAAATATCTAAAACTATTTTGATTGGACACTAGTAACTAGTGTGACGTGTCTATTTCTTTCTTTGGTGCAGACTGAATTCTATCATTCAGGTTTTGCAATGTGGCCACCATTCTAGGTAGCTCGCCATCACGGTGCACATTGATTTGATGATATTAGATAGTTGGACGCAATCGGCAGGAAGCCTTGGACCTAGGTTTCGTGCTAGTTGGCACTCACCAGTCAGCAAGGCGTATCTGCAACCATGAGCCCGAATAGCTCAGTGGTAGCGTCTCTGACTGCAGCACTGGGTGACGTGGGTTCTAATCTCAGAAGGGACATGAGTTCCTTCAAGGTTGCAGATACGCCTTGCTGATGAGTGCCAACTAGCACGAAACCTAGGTCAGGTGTGGCTTCCTGCCGATTGCCTCCAACTATCTAATATATCTACAACTTCAAATATCTCAAGGAGTAATTTCATTTGTACCACTGTGAATACTCCGTAGGTCTTTATGCATATATCTGCATCATCCTATGTGACCTAGGTCACCAGTTAGTAATTTCACAGATTACTTCCAGTTTTTGATTTGATTATCCCCAACCCTATTTTAGCTAATACTATTATTCGAGAAAAGCAAATAAACTTGTTTTCTGGTTTGAATCCAAAACAGAAAAAAAGTGAAAAGACAACTCTTTGTATGACATACTTTCATTGCACACTCTTCAAAATTTATGAACGAGTAATTGCTGAGTGATACAGAAATCAATAACGTTGAAGTATTTTTTTCGCTGAAAAATCTGTTATAGAAGACATATTCACAATGAAGATATCTTCTCCAATTGAACGTAGTTACATACACGTCTATATTTTAAAATGTAACTTCTGAGACATTCTTTGTATTCATATACATGCTTCCTTCAGCGATTTTTGAAGTCTTCACCCTCGTTGTGTGCATAGCCCTTACTTACACTTAGTGTACTAGTTAGCGCTTTTGAAGGCAAAACAGATTGACAGGCAGTGGTGACAATAAGTAGGTATAAACTGGTAATGTCTAGGATTCAAAGAAGGATTAAACTTAAGAACTCATGTCCCACCTATTTTTTTGAATCACATTTTCCTACAGTAATATTATTTGATGAATATTTAAGTAGTATGTTAAGTGGGATACGTAATCCCTTCGTGATATAATATCTGTTTCATAGATGTAGTTAAACCGGTGGTTGGGTGAAATTTTAGGGTTTCCGTCCTTTTTGAAATTTATGTGGATGGGGGAGTGAAATGCAAGTTTGATTGCATGAGTTTGTTGGTATGACTATACTTTGTGATTCAATTAGACTCGAGTTGAAGATTTCACTATATTGTAAAGCTTGTTTTTAATTCTTATCTCTGATTCTCACAACTTGTCTCTGATGTACTGCCATTTCGTAATTTAACATCACTGTACAGCATTTATACATGGATGATATTTACACTCAAATGACATTGATTTCCTTCCTTAGGTTATGCGCTGAAAATATCAATTCAGATGAATAGTATCTGTTATACTTGTTGCGAGTGTCTTTCAACTTAATAAATAAAGTTATGCTTTCTTGAATAGCTGTATTATCGACCACCTTCCAACTACATTAATTTAAAAAGAAAATCAAAGTGTCCTAGGGGATTATATTCCTCTTTCCGTGATTTTACCTGGCAAGTTATAAAGGAAGGATACAATGTAATACCTTAGACGGCAGTCACTATATCTGACCAGTTAAATAACCCATTTCTATTGCAGGTTAATTGTATTTTGAGAAGTATTTCGTGTGGTTATATTGCTGTTTCATTTCCCTACTTTTTACAGTTGTAGGTTCTGGCAGTAAAGATAATGGAGAATTAAGTCTCAACAGTTTAACAGATGTAAGAGCCGATGCGGTTTCTGTCGCTAGCATTTCTGTTGGAGTTGCACCGTCAGTAACGAATATTTCTATCTCTGGTAATGGAACAACAAAACGTAGGGAAGGATTTTTTCGTCGACGCCGTAATTCTCTATCTCAAGATTCTGCTCATACTGCCAACGAAAGTAATCCAACAGGATCATCTACCTCAGTTAGTGCTACTACCGGGATTAATACCAGTGGCAGTAGTCTTAGTGCTTTTACTGTTGTTGCAAAACGCGGAATTCGTCGGTTTGGTACTCCCTATTCGAATGGCAAAGATAAGCAAACAAAGCAAGTGAATAAATCAGGTAGATTTAATACAGAAGCATTAATAGTTTGCATTTATACGCAAGAAAAGCCTCAATCTTTTTTTATTTCATAAATTTACTCGATATGAGATTATATTTAATTTAGATATATCCCTTTTGAAGATCCTAAATAAAATGATATTTATAGATGACCATATATGCTAGAATTGACTTTTTAGTTGCAGTCGTTGGTTTTCCGTGTGCTAACCTACAAAAATGACAATATTAGTTAGTTAAGAAGTACAGCATAACACCATTTTGTTAGCACCTATTAAACACTTACCCATAATTGGTTCAGCATGTAATTCGGAATGGCTATGGTGTTTATTCTGGGAAATATTCGAATTCTGAACATACAACCGGTAAATTTGAATCACATTAGATAGCGTTAATGTTTGTCTTGTATGTGAAGCTGTTATTTATCCTGTCACTGTATTTTGTCTGAAGTATGACTCGAGTAAAAGTAACCTTTAGCGGGGTTCTACTAAGCGTACTGAAGTGACCACGTGAACCGATATCTAAACTCTCTCTCTCTCTCTGTGTTAATATACAAAATTCTAAAGCATTAAAACTACCAGGAAATGTGCAATTTGAATGGGAAATATTCGTTGGTGGCACAGCGGCTAGGACGCTCGCCGACCATACACAAGATCCGGGGTTCGATCACCGGCCGACACACACCTGATATCAGTGGTCGGCCTGCTACATTTGGGCTACCGATATCACATGCTGGAAATTCTGTACATGTACCAGAATATTGTGCGGAATCAAGCTGGAATAAAATTTAAAAAAAAATAAAAAATATCCGTCACTATACATAATAAGAAATCTTGTTACATAGCGTGTTAGATTCAAAGAAGAATAATTTCATTTACATTTACGTTTTTCGTTAACGTTTATCTTAATGATTTTCTGTTTACTTTATTCTAAATCACATTACCATTGATGAGTTAGATACGATAACTTCAAAAAGCGATGATTGGCGGACGGCAACGCCTGTAGAATTACCAAAGGATGAAGATGGATATAATATCAGACCATCAGATCCATGGGGTGAAAATGGTGCCAATCTGGATCATTCTGAAGCTGATGATTCAGCCTCCGAAGATGAATCAGAGAATGAAGCAAATAAAACATTTCATGGTTTGAAAGTAAGTTCGTGTATATTTTACTGCTTTGTATATTTCAAAATACTAAAGAAGACTGATCATTCTTAATATGCCTCATTATTATGAACGAATTCGTTCTAAGGAATCCCATGTAGCAAAATGTGTCCTTTGTCTTGTTCTATCGGCAATTCCTCGTAACCCTGGGTAGATTTTCAGTGGCCAACTGGTATTTACACTTCTCGCACTGTAGGAATAGGTCTAGCGCAGAAAAGCATGTGCATTTTGGGTTGCATGACTGTTTCTGGTTATATATCATATTTTAAAACTAAATATGAAGCCGTTTTCTTCACAAGTTTATATAAATTTGTAAACTGTTACAATACAAGTTGTGCTCGTGAATTGTTGCCCATTTTCTTCCTGAATGAGTAGAATTTTCTTAAGTTTTCACCTAAATGCGTCTCTTGAAAAGCCCTCTTAGATATTTAGAACTCAATTGTCTGAGAAAGACTTCCCAATGTCTTTGCGAGAGCTAATCATGCTACTTTATCGCCTAGGTTAAAGTAGGTGAACGGGGATTCAAATCCCTGAACTCATTGATTGAGCAAATCAGCTACATCTCTCCATCTTGTGGTTGTATTTTATCAAAGATACTGGGTTAAAATCGTGCATCAATTGTGGTTACAAACTAGCTTCGTAAGTGAAAACTTTGGGTTATAGTGATTTATAGCTTTCAGGGCTAATCATGTGTGTTTCTGAAACATAAGCTTGTGTATATTAGAGCATAAGTTGAATTTAAAAATTGATTATATCTTAAACAGAATTCAGTGTATCAGATATAATGTAGTCGTCATTACAAGATTCCTGGTGATCCTGGTGAGGAATCCCTGATGATGCTGATCAAGCGAATGTACTGTGCTGCTTTGTTTTCAATGTTTTACTGTTTCGAATTTGCCGAAAAATATCCTTTTCCATCAATATGAATTTCCTTGTATAACAGCTATCACAAATTTGGGAAGTATTTCTTTATAAGTAGAGTAAGAAAAAGAATTGTTTTGAACTGAGCACCTCCTAATTGTGTACATTTGAAGTTCACTCATTTTTCCTAGTAATAATGTATGACTCGGTAGTGACATAAACTGACGATTGATATGCAACAATGGAACTATACTCTACTACGGTGCAAAAGTTCTATTCTTATATCTATGATGCAACTATTTCACTTATTTAAAATAATTAGTTCCCTTTATGACGTATACATCAAGCTACCGTATATGGGGCATCATAACAGCTTGATAACTAGACAAAGACTGAACGCTGCTGTTAAAAAAACCTTTTATGCAACTAGTAACATAGTAATGTTTCAATAATAAGCCCTTCGAACATGCGAAAAATGATGTCACATCTCACTGTATTTACCAATTTGAATGTACGTGTCGACACACATACATAGGGGGAGGGGAGGACTCATCGATCTCTGCAAGTAAGGGCTTCAGAGCATATTCCTAAATGGCTCCAGAAACAAATAGAATCTTCAGAACCAATTAATGGTGAGAACAGGAGACCTAGCTCCTCTATTGCGAAACATATTATAGAGGAGACAGGATATAAAAGTGACGTTAACACATCTTCTAAACCTATCTATAAAACGTGTTTGGGGCGTATCCTGAAGTTTGTGGAAGCCCTAGCTGGCAATTAGAAAGTTTAAATCACCTCTATGCGTTCAAAAACAATTCGTCATCACACTGAACCTTCCTTGGTAAAATTTTGTTTTGATACCATAGCAGATGTACAATACCTCTGCTATATGGTTTAGTGGTCTTGATTGTTACTTTGACCTTGAATATGTCCTTTTAATTTGACCTAAGTCTATTTTCTCACCTCTTAACTCTTTATTAATTTCATATATATTTCTGTGACAAGTCCGTGTGTGATCAGATTGTTCGAAATGTGTTGCGCAAATACATTACACAATTCAGACAAATTACGTCTTCTTATTGCTTTATCTATTTTATTTAATTTATTTTTTCTGCTGAAAGAGTCAACTGGCATTTTATGCATTTTTGTATATTTTCGAGTTATTTGTTGTATTTCGTCAGTTTTTTTGACAGAATCACAAAGAGGTTTTTGGATCATTGCAGTTGTTACACCAATCACTGATTGTTTTCTTTCTAAGTACCTGTGTAACAGTCTAGAATTTCATAAACGGAGGAAAATACCAGTGGGGTCATAGAAAAACAAAAGACAGTTGCAATGAGAAAATTCTTTTGTGACGAAGTCATCAGCTAAACTGTTCATTATTGAATATTTAACAAGGGGTTGAAAAAGTTCCAGAACTATTGCCAGTCACAGGTCAAAATGTAATCAATAACACGATGGACTTATGTAGTAAAAATATGGATTAAAATAATAATAATCTAAGCGCCATACTGCTGTTTCTGTCGTTGGTTGTAGTCATTATGTCTTGTCTAGTTTACGACGTAAAGTTCGATTTAAACTCATATTAGTTTGTATTACCAGTCAGTTGTCCAAGTAGGTCATGAGTGCGTACTACTGAAGAGTCCCAAACTAGAACGAAACAGCTGTCCGGTACTCCGTGGTTTTTATTGGTTCTCTAACTGATAAAAGTCCATGATCTAACTTGGAATCAATCAAATTCCTGCAAACTGACACTCGAAAATCTATCCAATGTGTATTATTTCACTTCTTATATTCAAAGAGGGAAATAATCCTATAAGACTATTGTATCATTGAAAGCTTGGCATTCAACAACCCTAATTTGAACTACGCCTTCAGTTAGATATCGATTTTATGAGTTACAGTTATAAATTACATAGAAATGTTTTTTGATGGCATGTAAAGCGTTTTTCATTAGACCTAAATATTTATTGTTGAAAGTAGTAATGATAGCAAGATAATTTTTATGTGTTGAAATGATAACTAGCTGTTGAACACTACATTTTATCAGTGAAATAAAGAGAAAGGAATGATACTGAAATTTCAAACAAGTGTGTATAGATGAAGTTCAGTTGTTGACTGTGTGGCCTATTTCACTTGTTGAAGCAACGTTAATTCGTCCTTCATTTTAGTATTCTCTTCCACTTGTAGTACTGATATCAAGATGTCGATTAAAACACGTATAACACATGAAAAACGATAGTTACTAGGTTTGGGTCTCAGTAGAAAAACTGTCACTCTCTGGAAGTGGTGATATACCCTGTTGACGAGTCCCCAATAGGACGAAACACATCCTGGATTCCACCAAAATTTCTTCACGTAGAACACAATGTGACGCTTAGTTAATAGTAGATATAATATGTGCTATTTTTCCAATCAAATTAAGAAGTAATTTTTCCAGAATTAGAATTAACTCGAACCAGAACCTCACAGATTGTAGTAGTTATCTTGTATTATTAGAATAACCGAAATTCAGACCTTTAGTCTGACAGACAGTATGTATATGTCAAAAACTCTACGTATTAAGTTTTTATAATCCTTGAGTGAACTAAGACACACATTAATAAACTTACAATTAATTATTGTCACATATATGGGAATTACCAATAGAGTTACGAAACAGCATCTCTTGATCCATCATATATAACTGTATATAAAGTTGGAAAGTGAATAGACAAGCTAGAATGACTCATTGATTTATGAACATCTACAAATTAGCACATACTTCTGGGAATTATTTGGTAGAATTTATTCCCTATAAAGTTCACTTTCTTTTGTTTATATACCTCTATGTAAGCTAAAGTTTATATGTATATTTTTATTTCTCTACGTTTAGGTTAATATTCGTCCTGTCGGAGAACTGGCTCCAGGAATAACAACCAAATATGATAGTGATAAACCTGGATCTCGTCCAAAACTCCCAGAAACACTGAAAAGTCTTAAATACAATGCTAATTCACAAAATCCCGTACTTATTGACCATCGTGTTGGGTCAACATTTCGGTCACCGCGCACAACTATGCCTTCACAACAAAGTACTCCAGTTAATACAGAGACAGTTGCTGTATCTGGACAAGCTTTGATTAATGCATTGCCTCTGCCACCTTTGTTACCTCCTCCTCCTCCTCCTCCCCCACCGTCATCATCATCAACTACATCAGAACTATTTGCTACTGGTGGTTCAATGCGTGTTCGAAATGCTGGCGCATCATCGTGTAGTACATTAGGTAAAGGGAATCCAATAACTACAATACGTCCACGTGGATATAGTTGTAATACATGGACTAAAAGTAATTATTATTATTTATTTATGGTTTCTATAATTTAGTAACTTTTTTATCCTCATTTCTATTTCATTTGGTGTGGGTTTGTTTAAGGTGTAAGAGTAGTACACTTAGTGTAGATACGTGTAATTATTGCTAACTTTTAAACTAACACAGCTTACGTAAGTAGTTTGTTTATCTGCTTTTTTATTAGTCAAGGGGAGAATGTAGTTTTGTACACTAGACTATAGGCAATATCTGTTGTGTATAGTATCATGATTCTACATCGTTATCCTAAATTCAGTAAGTAGAGAGGAGAGTTTTTATCCAAAATTCAATAATTAAAAGCTGAAAGTGTAGTAATATTAATATGTTTTATCCTGAGCTAAAATTCAATAACGGTATTCATTTATAATAAATTTCGGGGGATTAAAGCAATATAACTGACCTAATAATTACTTCACTAGTCAAGTTTACATGCCCCTTGTTTTTTTCTTACTAGTACTCCCACTTGTCCGGAACAGATTTTTCATACATCAGAGTATGAGCTGTGCATATTTGTATGAGGGCTGATGATAATCAGGCCAGTGAACCACATCTCTGCTGTTTTATTACTAACCTTCATCATATGTTGTGGGTGGGTTCGATGTTGCATATATATGGCTCATTAATATTACCTGGGTTGTACTATTCTTTGGTGTATTGCTTCATTTGTTTGGTTTTAATTATCTAGACCACTAGTTTACGGTAGTCAACCAATGTGGTGTCCTGAGTCAAGGGTGATCACTATTTTATTATTATTTATTGTTCCCTTGGGTTCCTAGTGGAACATAGGGCTTCAACTGCACGCCTCCACTTGCTTCTGTCTTCTGCTGTACTTTTCACCTGCATCCATGTTAATCCATACTGTTTCAGCTCCTCTTCACACGATCTCCTCCATGTCACCCTTGGACGTCCCACTCGCCGCTTCCCTTTCGGGTTCCACTCGAGCTATGGCCTGACGCGCGATGTCACCCAGCGGCCTCCTCAGTGAGTGTCCAATCCATCTCCACTTTCTCCTGCATATTTGTTGGGCGATTGGTTCTTGTTCTGTTCGTTCCCATAGTTTCTTGTTGGTGATTCTTTCCGGCGGCCATCTGATCTTGAGTATAGAGCGAAGACAGCTGTTGATAAAGGTCTGCAACATGTTGGAAATATTCCTTGTGACACACTGGCCAAGTTTCTGATCCGTATAGAAGAACTGACTGACTTGACGTTTGTATTGAAAATCCGAATTTTGTTGTTGATGCTGAGTTGAGTGACGAAGATTTCCAGATTGGTTTCAGGTTGATGAATGTGTTTCACGCCTTCCTGATTTTCGATTTGACATCCTCGTCCGTTCCTCCTGTAGTTGAGACAATGCTCCCTAGATAAGTGGAAGAAGTAACCACTTTCAAATCCCTTCTGTTGATGGTGATTGGCGCTGGATGTTGCAGCTGTTGTTGTTGTTGTTGTTGGTTGGTTATTTTCATAACCTCCGTCTTGTCTATGTTCATCTGAAGTCCTGTCTTTGCTGCTTTCTCGATCAGTTTATTGGTTTTCGCTTATAAGTCTTCGATCTTGTGTGACATCAAACATAAATCATCCGCGAAATCCAGGTCTTCTAGGTTCTTCACGTCGGTCTAGGATATCTCTGTCTTCTCGTTTCCCACTGTCTGACTCATGATCCAGTCCACCACAATTAGGAATATCATTGGTGATAATAAGCACCCCTGTCTGACTCCCTCATAATGCATATTACTTCAAACTCCTCTTGAGTTGATACCTCCTTTCATTGAAACCTACTATCTTCAACATTTGGTTCTGTGTGAAGATGTGTATGTAATCAATGCTGTAAATTTACGCACTGAAAACAAACACACACTATTTCTGTCATTTTGTCTGACCTAAAGTATATATATGATGAGTTAAACTCTCAATATATCAATTTGTTAGGTTAGAAATAACAAACGAAATAAGTATTTTGAGGTTATTTAAAAAATTTTTTTTTGTTTTAATGAACTGAGTTATTACTTTATACGATGATTGTTCTCTGATGACCAATATTCATTCAATCAGTTGTTCGAACATTTTTTGACCTACCAACAGTTAAATTTATTATAGTGGTGATTATAACGAATGAACCTTTATGCACATGATATGTTTTTATTTTCATTGTGTGATGTGGTAGGTAGGTTTTAGTTGATGTTAGCGTATTTACCTTTTGTTTTTGGAGTATGGTGTATAATTAAACAAATGAAAATATAACTGATATATATATATTCGAATTTCGTCCATATATCGGTGATCTCAGGATTCATTCAATTTGCGATTGTTAGGGGCTTAAAATATTAGTTTAAGTATCTCAGAAAAGTTCATTCAGTCTCTGAGTTGTCTTACTATATTTGCTGAATGTTGGTAAATCCTTCAATAACTTTAGTCTGAAATAGTGATTAGTGTCACTTGACTTTGCCTGTTAGGTGGTAGGTGTTTTGTGTTTTATTGATAATTTCTGGTTGACCATACAGTAAAAGTTGGTGTCTTTCCACAATATACGGAAGTGATTCCAATGCTCGAAGAATTTTCACCTAAGGCCAGTGATTTATGATTACAGTTGTTAGCTCTCATGGAATCACTTACGATTTAAGGTACTCCTACGCATAGCGTATAGGTCAGCGTTAATTGCTTAATTCTCGGAGTGGACTCTTCCTAACCTATTATTTCTGAATTGGAAAGACAGAACGGATGAATACTGGCCATTCGGGGAATGTGTCTTACATAGATCGTTGTCAAAGCTCTACAGTAGTCATTATTAGATTCGTGTAATAGCGGTGACTGCTTTTAGTCCAACCGAATTTTCCCACATGCTAGAACTTCAAGGATATACAAACCTGTTGACCACATCAGCGCAACAGCTGTGAGTCATCGAAAGTAAAACTGCACACCCTTTACCTAATTCAACTTAATTTTGCATTTGTTTACCTCGTTATGTTCCTTAACATTTTACTTTTTAGTGTGAGATCTGTTTTGTTAATAGATAAAATGCATAACATGTTATTATATTCTCTAGGCAAACTGTTCACTCTTCCACGAAGATATCGCAGTAAAGTTCATGTAAATAGCATTTTTCGAGGAACATATAATATCTCGCCAACTAGTACGTGTGTGTATAGTCATTATGAACTCATTAGTAGTACATTGGCCAATCGAAATATCTATTCTTTGCTAATAGTTGTAATAACCATACACTGCACTGGAGTTGTTTATAACTCATTTTTATATTTTATATATATATATATAGGTTTCTGCACAATTTTACACACACACACATTCAGTTTTTTTGTGCTGTTCATTAATTTTGTTTGTCCATTGCCGGAATTAAGTGTGCGCTTATTATTATCTGGTGATTCTTCACTTCTTAAGCGTTAGTTTTGTAAATCGCGCTTGATGAGTGACTGCTGTGTGTATCCACAATATATTACACTGGGCACCATATCTGTAGTTGATTCTTATTCATACTGTTACCATCATCATCATCATCAACATCGTCATTGTCTATACTACCATTACACCGTAGTATTTAATCATTACGTCCAATGTATTCGCTACATCTGTATAGTCAATAAACAGAAGAAATTATTATATTTCCAAAATTTTATAGTATTAAAGTTTCCAACTGTATGCATATATTTAATGTTACCTGCTAATTCAGTATGATGTGTGCAATTGGCGTCACAGTTCTTTGCTAAAAAAAAATTTTTCATTCCTTTGCGTTCCCAGTGGAACGTAGGGCTTCAGGCTAGAAGCTTACAGTTTCGGTAGCAGTGGTGTTTATTTTTACGGGATGGAGTTGCTAGCCTCATGCCCAACCTTTCCTCCCCACCAGTCTTACTATTGGCTGAGCGAGGTAGAGGAGTGCGTCGGCCGGGGATTGGATGCCGGATCACATGCGTGGTTGGCGAGCATTCTACCGCTGTGCCACTGACGTACTTGCTAAAATTAGTTGGAAAAATACTACTTAAATTCTTAAAATGAGATAAGATAAACTTACTATACTGTGATGTTATCTTGACAATAAAGCAAAATAACCATAAAGTCATAGTGAGTTCAGCTGTTTGAAGCTGAAGTTTTAAGAGATATTTAGGAACTAATAGTATTAGATCAGTCAGTTATATCAATGAAGAGTGTTCATTGTTGAATGGATCAATGTATTATCATTGAACAGTACACAGTGTGAGCAATTCCACCTATAAAAATACGCAGACAAAGTGATGCATTTTAACTTGGACATTATTTCGGATAAAATCTAACTTATTTTTATGTTTGCAGTATTTACTACAAATTTATTTAGAGTAGCGAGGATCGGGAAAGCAAGACAAGCTTCCATTACTCTCAAGTCTATGTGAAGATCAACAGAACTCCTCACCATGAAAAATAACATTCGGATTTTCAACTCCAATGTGAAGTCAGTGCTACTTACTCTACAGATCAGAGACTTGGCGCCTCGTTACGAAGGCCACTTCGAACAATCTACACACCTTCATCAACAACTGTCTTCGCTCAATACTACTAAAGATCAGATGGCCGGTCAGAAAAGATCAGTAACAGGGATCTGAAGGAACGAACGAACGAACCAACCTTACCAGGAACCAATTGTACAACAAATATGCAGGAAGAAATGGAAGTGGATTGGTCATACTCTAACAAAACAAACCATCAGGTGACATCACATGCCAGATCATCGCTTGAGTGGAACCTAAATAGGAAGCAGCGAGTTGGTCGTCAGTTCGAGGGTGAAATGAAGGAGGTCATGTGAAGAGGAGATGAAAGCATGTGGGAAGACATGGAGCTAGGTGAAAACATTGTCAGAGAACCGAACGCAATGGCGACATATTCCTCTAAGAACTAAAGAAGGCAATAGTGACACTAGTTGTAGCAACTTTAAATAAGGTGTTTAATAGATGCTGTTTGCAGAAATTAAGAAATATATACATTTTTAGAATGATATGATAGACTAGTTAGAGTATCTTTTTTAAATTATTCTTATTACTATTGAGGTTCAGCTTGTATACAAATATGCTTCAGAAAATGTTGAGTATGCTTATTTTTGCATTTTGTAGAAGTATCTTGTAAGATTTCATGTTTTTTGAAAGTTTTTTAAAGTTCATAGTATAATGCAGCATTCTGTAAGTAGCAGAAATGTAACCCGTGGAAAGTAATTGACTTGTTGTACAGTCTGACGGTGTAATCAAATAGATGATTCTGTCTATTTAAAGATCTAATGATCTTTGCAACTGTTGATAGTTTGTCTTATTTTCCGCTACTATTTGACTGAATTAATAAGAGTTTCTGTAATCATACATGAAGACAACTAAACTTTATGTAAGTAAGGGGAAGTCATTATTATAATATCATTATTATTCCTTTGCATTCCTAGTGGAACATAGGGCTTCAACAACACATCTCCACTTTGTTTTGTTTTCTGCTGTCCTCTTCAGCTGGGTCCACGATTGACCAAACTCTCTCATCTCTTCTTCACACGATCTCCTCCATGTCACCCTAAGACGACCCACTCGTCGCTTCCCATTTGGATTCCACTCGAGGGCCTGGCGTGCGATGTCATTCGGCGGCCTCCTCAATGTATGCCCGATCTATCTCCACTTTTTCCTACATATTTGTTGAGCGATCGTCTCTCGGTTTGTTTGTTCCCATAGTTTCTTGTTGCTTATTCTTTCTGGTCATTTGACCTTCAGTATGGAGCCAGCGAAGAGAGCTGTTGATGAAAATCTGCAATCTATTGGAAATCCTTTCCGTGACACGCAGTGCAAGTTTCTGACCCGTATAGGAGAACAGAATTGACATTGGTGTTGAAAATGCGAATCTTGTTCTTTATGTTGAGTGCGGAAGATTTCCAAACTGGTTTCAGGTGTATTAAGGCGTATCTTGCTTTTCCGATTCTGACTTTGATATCTTCGTCCGTTCCGCCTGTAGTTGAAACGATGCTTCCCAGATAAGTGAAGAAGGCAACCTCTGTTAAATCTCTCCCGTTGATAGTGATTGGTACTGGTTGTTGTTGCTGTTGATTGGTTGAATTTTTTTGATCCGTATATTCACTCTACTTTTTTCTCTTTCTTGTTGAAATTATGAAGCTTTACTGTGCAGGAGTCAAAAAGTTGAATGCTGTTGTTTGGTTTATTGCTGTCTCTAGCATAGTATAGTATATTGGTCAAGAAAATTTAACCAGCAAATAAGTTTTCATAGTTTCTTTTCCAACTAATTCAATTCAATGGAAGTAATTTCCTCAAAAATACTTGAGTATATCAGGTTTCGTATTTTAAGTTTTCAGTAGAAAAAATAAAAGGACCTAATAAAATACTAAATACTTTCTTTTTGACATATTTGTTCTTGTTGTGTAATTCAAGGGATTTAAGGTCGTTTTACGCTTTAAGCAGATTATAATTACAATGATATTACTAAAGCTACGAATACTTTAGTGTTCAGTATACTGTTATTTTACCAGCTTTACGTATAACTGAATAACAGTTGAAACATGAGAGTTCAGTTGGCCAGTGGGTAAATATTTCGAAAGCTGGTTATATTAAATTCCCATTGCTAACATTGAAATGTATCTGATCTTTTTCTGTAAGTTACATTTAGGTGATAAGTGAACTAGTTCTAGTTCTCATACCTTATTTACTAATTCATCTAACCTCTGTGACCATTACCCCGACCATCACATGCTTAAAATAAAACTGTTCGATCCTTACTCAATTGTCCATTTTTAGGCTGTCATTAGTTTTCTTGAAAGTTATACCTGCGTACGGTTTAGCTATGATAACCGGTGTATATTTGTATTTGACAAATGTCCAGAATTTATCTAAGTTCATCATTTCTAAGGCGAAATTGAAACCTAAATATCCCCTTCTTATTAGCTTACATATCCATAGATTTTTAAAGGTATATTGGTGTTTAACTCTGTTCTCAGTTGTATTTTATTCATAAAAGACCTTCTTATAGGAGAAGTATTTATTTATATTGTTTAAGACCGATAAGTCTGCGTCGTTGGTACAGCGGTAGAATGCTTGCCAACCATGCATGTGGTCTGGCGTTCGATCACCGGCTGACGCACTCCTAGACCTCGCTAAGCCGCTGGTAAGATCGGCAAAGAGGGCAGGTTGGGTATGAGGCCAGCAACCCGATCCTGTAAAAATAATCACCACTGCTACCGAAACTTCAAGCCTCTAACTTGAAGCCCTATGTTCCATTAGGAACGGAAAGGAATAAAATAATAAGACCGATAAACGATGGATATTCATGTGAAATCTCGGCCCAAAAAGTTGATATCAGAGAAAAGAATGAATGATGCATGTGTTCATATCAGTGAAGTCATTCGATTTTCATATCGAATGATGGTTTCCTCAGAGGATGGATTGACCATACTCTGAGGAAACCATCAAGTGACATCACTAGACAAGCCATTGCTCGAGTGGAACCCGAAAGGGAAGCGGCGAGTTGGTCGTCAGTGCAAGGGTGACTTGGAGGAGGTTATGTGAAGAGGAGATGAAAGCGTGTGGTCAAACTTGGAGCCAGGTGAAGACTCTAGCAGAGAACGGAACGCAATGGAGACGCACGGCTGAAACCCTATGTTCCTCTAGGAATTAAAGGAAACAATAATAATAATAATAATAATGAAGCGGTGTCTATCTTTTAACTACAGAATAAGAAATAATTTCAATGTATTGTTGAAATTTAGGTATAAAACTTTGCTGTTTTATACAGCATGTCATATAAGCTGTACGCGCACACTGCAAACACGCCGTTAATATTCAATTTTAAATAATTTTTATATTATGCTAATTATATGTGATTGCGTCTTCATTGATCTCAATTTGTGTGAAAGCGCGCTTCATCTGTGTGTTTTATCTGTATAGTTTCTTTACATAAATGTGTGCTAAATTCGCTAACACCTAGTCCCATGCAGGCTACACTTGTTTGAATGTGTAAGAACAATATTGCAAGAATTTGTACTTTATGCTTGTATTAAGCATTTTCACATAATCACATTGCTGCTTTATTTAGCTTCTGTGTGTATATGTATTTATTATTCCATTTTAGAAGATAATTTTAGTCATATGAACAATACAGAATCATTTGAATCGCATGAAATGACTAGTAGTAATACAGCAAGTGATTTATCGTCTTTGGATACCTTGTTTACTGCTCAAGAAACAAACAAGAAACCCGTGGAATTCAGTATTTCCGATTCAGGGAAAAACAAGTGTTCTTCTGAATTTGAGCTAGGATTCAACGATTCTGTGAGTTGTGCGAGTCTTACAAACAATTTAGAAAGACATTCTTCATCTATAATGAGTCTTAATGTATGGCCTACAGAGGATAGCACAGTTCGACGATGTTCTAGTACAGCGCCTACATCGAATAATGAATCATCAACTCCTCAGACAAACTGGGTAAGTGAATACAACTGCTTGCTTCACCAGTAAACTGCCTGTTTACATAAATTATATATATATATATATATATTAGTTATTCGACATGGAGGTGTGTAGCCCATTAAACTAACCGCCTAACCTCCAATGACTAATGAGTTTCAATCTATACAGTTGGGTAGAAGTCATAATCTCTCGTATATTAAGTGTGACTTAGGCTAGTGCATAAAGAAAGCCTGTGTGATATGTAGGCAAGATGCATTTTTACTTTTCTTCTAAGCTCCATTTGTTTTCATTTTAAACTATTATATGACTGACTGATTGACTGGTTTCAACATAGAACTTTGCACCGATGTGCAGCAGTTCTAGTCGCCACACTTCATTTAGCACACAAAAGCCAGAGAAGAAGAAGAAGGTAAAAAGAAACGCAAAATAGAGACAGTAAAGAGAGATATGAGGCAAAAAGAATAGTAATACCGAAGAACAATATATATTTTTATTGGATATTATAAGTCACAAGGAGTGGATGCATCTGCACCACTGAGAACGATTTTGAGCCATATCACCAATTGTCTCCAGATATTGGTGTTTGCCATCCCGAGGATCACAACCAGACAGCAGTCTAAACCTCCGTACGTGGCTGGCTTAAACTAACTGTTGTGGATTTTATTGACTAATGAAGCCATGTTTTGGTTCGACCACCACTGGCTCTTTTCCAACCTCACCCTATGTCAGCTAACATTGCCCGTCGAGGAAGGCGATGACTAAGCATACGTAACACATGTCCTAACCATCTCAGTCGATGTAACTTCACAGCCTCGTCTATTGATTTCCCCTCTTTACCTATCACACGACGCCTAACCTCAATATTGCTCACCCTATTATACCACTTCACACGGGAGATAGAAAGCAGGCACCTATGATCAAACTAGTATATACCGCTGGAACTAATTGGTTGACTACAGAAATCTATTTTATATGACAATTAAATTACTTTGTGTATATCTGTACGTATGACAGCTGCAAACCAGTATACTAAAAGTTTTTTTGAGTCGGTTGATATTGAATTCAAGAAGTGGTCACCGACTTCATCGTTCCACCTCTTCTAGATTTTTTTGCTAGTGTGTAAGCTGTTCTGTCTATTATATCTCCATTGAGCTTACAATTAATTAATTTCACTGTTGAATTTCTGAATACAACTTTTCATAATAGAATAAAGTACGGATCCGAACAATAAATTCAATACAGTCGACTCTGAAACTCGTGTGCCAGGCATTGTAGAAGTTTAACGAAAAATAATATCTGTTCACACGCGGTTACTCTATCAAAAATTACTTTTTAAAATATCTGTACATGTAACTTATTAACATAATTTAAAAGGCTTCATAGTTGCTCGTTTCACTGAAACATGCACTTTTTGTCGTTGAATCATCTCTACTGTACGTAATTTGTCTACATTTATTTTCCTCATAATTTTCAGATGGCATTTGATACAGATGTAGGCGAAAAATCCAAATTTCCCGATTCCTCTGAATCTTGGCCATCTTCTTTCAATACTAATCTCCCTTGTAGTACAGTGTCTAAGGAAGGTCGAGTGATTCCTGAACCACCTGCACGTCTGCATAATCGTTTGAATAACAGTTTCAATACAGAGCGCACCATAACACCTTCGCCTTCTGCCTATACAATCAATTCAGCGAATACTACTACTAATAATATTATCTGTCTAGCTGCTGCATTTACAGAAACTTGGCATGCCCGGTTTTTTAATGGTGGTGGTAGTTCTTTCTCCACTGCCGCATCTACATGTCAACCTCCTATTCAAGCAATCAATGGTAGTTTAACGCTTGCCTTTCCACGTGCAGATGTTGAACAGAAACTTTTGAATGGATTAGTTATTACACCTCTTATTCTTAAAATTACCAATGCTGCACGATTACAGGATTTACAAGCTAAACTTTCTGGTTCGTCTATCAGGTAAACTGATCTTTTATTGTTTGTTTTTAAAAAAAGTAAATTATTTTCAAAAGAATAGACACGGAACAAAGAGTATTCTTTTCGATAAATTCATCATCAGGTTCTACGATTATATATACATTATAATGAATGAATGAATCAGTCTTATGAACGACATCACGCATGAAGAAATTTAAATCATTTCACTTCGTGCTAAATATGGCGCTGAAGATGTTGTCCAGAAGGACGACGAAAGCTTCGCAACTAAACCAACCAGCTCAGAGAACACTTTTAATTGCAAATCATCCACCTGAGCTACAAATCTTCTCTATTATTTCAGAACGACATTAATTTTTAAATAACATCAAATCAATAATATTGATAGATTACAGCTGAACAGCATCAACATAAAATAAACTGAATGTCAGAAGAATTAGGAAGGGTAATAGTACAAATTCGTGAGTTTATAGTCTCTACTGAGGGCCAGGGCAGTAGTAGGGGCTGGACTTGTTTCTTTTGCACACAGAGCACTGGTTGTTTGAGGCGAATCGCAATAGCCTCTGCTGTTTGGAGCATGCGGTGCTTCGACGATTTTGGTAGTTTGTTAGGCACCCGGTATATTATAGAGAAGGATTCTTCTACGCTGGCTTTGTGACCGGTTTGCACCAGATGGTTTAATATCGAACTGGTAATGGTTTTCACCACACCTTTACTTAGCCATAGTGGGAGATGTTCTCGGGCACGAAAAATTAAGTTCCTAGAGCAACGGCCAATATGACTCGCTCCACAAGCACAGTTTAATTGGAAAATGCAATTCGAAGTGGCTAGTCTAGGTACTTCATCTTTCAGTTGAGGTAGCACTACCGGTCGTGTAGAGAATAATACGTGTAGTTCGCCAGCATTATTAAGTTTTTATCAGAGATTCTAAAAAGGCTGTTGCTATGATAATACCATAGTGTGATCATTTATTAAATTAGATTTCTTCTACAATTTATTCTTCTTCATTGAGCAGTCTCACTTTCTAGAAGCTATAGAATATCGATCACTTTTATTCTTCTATGTGTATTAACAGACATCATTGGCATACTTGCAAGAGTGATAGAACTTGATTGCATTTCCTCTTCATTTGGTGATCAGTTTGACTTTCCTTTTCCTATACACCAATGTACATTAGTGAAGATTATTCATGTCGAATGAGTGCTGGTACGTTATCACTGACAGTATTAGTAATAATGACACTTAATTCTTTTGCGTTCCGGATAGAACAGTGGGCTCAATTCTCCCTCTTTTCCGAGCTCACTACGGGATAGTAAACCAGGGGGGGGGGGAAGGTTTAGGAGTGCGCCGGCCAAAAATCGAACCTGAACTTCCCGTGTGGTTAGAGAACATCTTACCATTGAGCCACTGACGCACAATGATAACACAAACATTAAGTTACTGGGATTTTAAATTGTATTTATTGGTGGTTGTTTCAAAATTGTTTTTTTTGTTTTCACCGGTGAATGTCTACTTAAGATAGATATATGGTGTTTCATTAGGGTTTTGCAATCATCTTTGTTATTTCAATGTCCATTTATTTCAGTAATAATAATATATGTTCATTCCAGGTGCAAAATAGCCCCAAATATTCTCTACTACTACTAATTAGTTATAAATCACTGGCGCTTACTGGGCAAATTAAATCTGAACAGAATACTGATTTGTTCTGCTCTTCATTTGTACTTTCCAATTGGAAATCTAATTATCGAAACCACTTGAAGTTTAATCACATTAAATGTGGAATTCAGATCTTTGAGTATGAGGTGGAAATCACCTAGTGAGGGGAAGTACAGTTGTGTTTAGCTTTCAAACATGTGATGTAATTTCTAGTTAAAAAGTAGCCTTCTGTGTCGTCATCATCCTGCAACTCAGTTAATTTCAGATCATGTTGCATATAAAATAGTGTCTAGATAGATTTTCTAGGTATCTGGACCGAGATATGGTCTAATTGGCTAAACACTGAGTTGATCTCTCTCATAGTGAAGATAGATTTCTTCAATCCCAAAAAAGTACAATTTATTACTAATTAGATTTATGATAATTCTTACCAGCTTTATTTTCCTAAAGAAACACCTTCCAAAGGTGGTAAAACGTCAGAAGATTACTCTATGTTTTGGGAGTCGTTTTATCGCTATGGTAGATGGTTGGAGGCAATCTACAAAAAGTCCTAGACCTTCTCAGCAAGGCGTGTATGCAGTCTTGAAGAAACTTACATCCTCCTTGTGATTCGAACCTGAGTCATCTGTTGCTGCATTCAAAGACGTAACCACTGAAGTATTCGAACTCACGATTGACCTCCTGCAGGACTGGAATGGATGCTTTGATTGGACACTAGGTGGTACCTAATGTTATGCGTGTAGTCCTTGGTGTTGGTGCAGACTGAATTATATCAGTCGAGTTTGCAGGCTTCCTGCCGACTGCAGTCGACAATCTAATATGTTTTTACGAGTTGATCACGGATTGATATCAGTGAGAGAACCATTGAAAACCAGCCACAGGGAGTACTGGATAGCTGTTTCATCCTAGTTTGGGGGTCATCGGCAGCGTGCACCCACTGCCAGGGTTCGAACCCAGGACCTTCCGGTTACAAGGCAAGCTCGTATACCATTCAGCCACTGGGACCCGATTCAATGGCTCATGAATTCTAACTTCCACCAATTAGTGATTTAGCGCGACCCCAACCAATGTCGTTGGTGGGACATCCATCCTCACACGTGACATCTGGTTGAAACTCGCTGGTCACGACTTCTCACTAAAGCTCCAGGAAACTCCATCCTGTAGCAAGTCACTAGCGAGCATCAGAATAATTTTCTATAGTTTGGTTTGTAAGGGTTTCAGTGGCTGAATGATATACGAGCTTGCCTTTTAGCCGGAAGGTCCTGGATTTGAATCCCGGTGGGTGCGTACTTCCAATGATTCCCAAACTAGAATGAAACAGCTATCCAGTACTCCGGTGCTGCTTTTCAATGGTTCTCTCACTGATATCAATCCGTGATCAACTCGTAAAAACATAAGTAACCCTCACAAACCAAACTGTAGAAAATCTAATATGTATTCAAAGTGAACCTCAATGGTGAGCCATTTAGCTTGGTGAATGCATTGCAAACGTGACTGTTAGGATTCAGTCTGCTCCGACACCAAGCACTATATGCGTGATATTGGTCACACATCGGTAACTAATCAATGTCTTATCACTCTATGCTGTCTATTTATTTTGAACCTCATTATTTTCTGTCATTATAATGCCCTGTAAGGTAACGAACTGAGTGTATGACTTGGTGTTTTTTTTGTGTGCTGATCTATGGTGTTCTTGATATCATCATAGATTTGAAAACTGTTGCAGCATATATCATCATGTATAGTTGTGGAAGATTCAAAAAAGTATTACACAGTAGTACTTATCATACAAATATGAATTTATAAGAATAGTGAATTCATATGTGTCATTCATTTGTTAGTCACTGTTCACTTGGTGACTAACATTGCGGGAATAGTGTAAACTAGAATACCATACTTCTTTCGCCAACGGTCAAAACTTTATAAAAATTGTTTTCTATAGTATTACAATCACAGTTTAGTTGTTTAAAATTCATTATTCACTCGCAGTTATATCTGGTAGTAGGTTTCTGTTGCATTTAATTAAGAAACAAAATTTTCTTCTATATAGCTTTGCATAATTATACACTTCATTTATATCTGGTTTTCTTTAGTTCATTTTCAGAGAATACAAGTTCTGCTATTACTCTTTGGACAGATTTCCCTGGAAATCCAACAAATACCAGTGCAAAAGCTTCTGAGACACAAAGCGATATGAATTCAGAGTATTTGCTTACTATTCCTGGTGATGTACTATCACGTCATCTATTGCCATCAATTATTCCGTATGCAGAAGAAAATTCATTTACATCTAATGATAAATCAGATAATTTAAATTCTTCAACATCTTCCAATTCACCGACATACATTAAATTGGATGTTTTAACGTATACTGTTGATGTTAATGCAGATATGAGCAAAGCTTATCCTGCACTAACACCTCCAATACACTTGTGTACATATTGGCGTTGTGAAGCATCGACTACAGATTTCCGTTTAGATTATACAGCACAATGGCCTACAACTAATGTGAATAAAGAGTAAGTTCCCTAATGCTATGTCATAAAGATTATTATTATTGTCTCCTTCAGTCCCTGGAGAAACACAAAGCTTCAGCCGCATGTCTCCGTTCGGTTCTCCACCAACGTTTCCACCTGGCTCCACACGTCTGCCCACATGCTTTCGTCTCGTCTTCGCATGACCATATCCATATCAACTACGCACTGACGACCAACTCGCCCCTCCCCATTCGGGTTCCACTCGAGCGATGGCCTGGCGTCTGATGTCACTCACTTGATGGTTTGTTTTCTCAGAATATGGCCAATCCACTTCCATTTCTTCCTGCATATTTGTTGTATAATTGGTTCCTGGTTGGGTTGGTTGGTTCGTTCCTAAAGATCCCTGTTTCTGATCTTTTCTGGCTGGCCATCTGATCTTGAGTGGTATTGAGCGAGGACAGCTGTTGATGAAGGTGTGTAGATTGTTCGAAGTGGCCTTCGTAACGAGGCGCCAAGTCTCTGATCCGTATAGTAAGTAGCACTGACTTTACATTGGAATTGAAAATCCGAATGTTATTTTTCATGGTGAGGAGTTCTGTTGATCTCCACATAGACTTGAGAGTAATGAGAGCTTGTCTTGCTTTCCAAATCCCCGCTTTATTAATTTTATTTTCGTTGTAATTAGAGAAAGTGAGAAAGGTGGTGATAATACCTGATGGTTTTAGTGCTGTTTCTGAGTTTAATGCAAACACACTTGTCGGTATGTAATCAAAATGATAAACGCGTTTATTTATTGTCATTTCCTTAATGGAAATAAGGAAAAATCTTTAATAATTGCTGCTTATTAGGTTGATTAATGTAGGCAAGGAATTGGCCTAGTTGTTAAGATTCTGTTACACTATCTTGTAAGTTCTTATCTTTTATTTTTGTTTTTGATATGTGTATTTTGTCGAAGTGTCTTTTTGGCACTAATCGACTTCAATTAAAAGAGAGACTAGTGGTTGTACATTTGCATTTGTGTAGACAACAGTTTGATAGCAATAAAACCTAATGATTCAGAGTTTCCAAAAATGTTAAGCAATTCTATTTCCTTTTCTAGGTCTATAAAAAATGTTGGCGATTTACGCATAAATTTACTGGTGGATGGAAATGTGAGTCGTATGCAAAGTCTTCCTGTTGGGACATGGCTACCTGATACTAATCATGCTACATGGCGAATTCCACTACAGAATTCTAATATTGATCGTGATACTTTAAAAAATTCTAATAATTCTCATCGTTCAGAATTTGCTTTAAAATTTGATGCAACTGGTACAGTCAGAGCTAAATTCACACTGACCAATGGTCCTGGTAGGCCACAACCGGTTAGTTTGCAATTCTTTCGTGAAGGTTCAACAGCCAGTGGTGTACAGCTAACTGTTATATCATCAGATTATCGTATGAATTTGTGCAAACAGCGATTGATCGGTGATCGTTATGTATGCGATCCACCTAATAATGCTAATCGTTATCATTCTAATTCACTTCTTGCATTAGAGCATAACACTGTCAATAAGGACAGGGGGAGTAATACACTGACAACAGATAGGAATAAAACTAAAACTAATGAAAATGAAATGATTTTAACTAATCTATTGTCATTCTCTGATACACAGAAGCTAGATCATCTTTCATGACATGAAAGTAAGTGAATGTCTTCAATTCATTGTGCCTTTCAGAGCATTCTTATTTGTTCTGATTCAATGCGATAAACACAAATCATTTCTTTTCTCTTACAAAAATGTAAAATTCATTATGAAAGTGATCAGTTTTCTTCCTCTTCCTTTTCTTTCTGAAGACTACTTTCTTCCTACCCCCCACCTTTTTATGCGCCATTCTTCGAATTAGTTCAGTGTCGTGAAGATAATTTATAAAACACATACACATACATATTTTTGACTTCCAATTCAACATCTAATTTATTCCACTGTAAATTATATTTCACTAGTGTATCAGAACCCGAGTTAACTGAACCCCCCTCCATTCTTTGTCTTCTTCTTCTCCTCCAAATTGATCGTCTTCCTACCAGATGACGAAGGTTTATCTGGTTGTTGCAGTTAAATGTGCTTATTACTTATTATTATTACCCATCCATTTTCCTTTGTTAATTCAAGTCTATGATAAGTTGTGCAGTTTCGTCAAACATGTTGAAAGTATTTTCGTATGGATATATATATTGTGTGTGTGTGCCAACCACTCTTTTGTTTTGTTAAAGATTCTTCACCTCTTCTTAGTCTATACTGACTTATACATATATAACGGTTTACTTCCTTTTTTATTTATATTGTGAATAGATTATGCAACTTGCTTCTATTCTAAGTGAAGGTGGTTTTTATTCCTCATCTTCTCTTCTTTGCTTTCAAGACAGACTGAGGGGATAACTCTGTGTCTATTTGTTTCCTTTTCTATTACAACAACAAATACTCTTTGTTATTTTTGTTTTAATGAACTGAGATTTACTACACCCTGTTCTCTTCTGTTTGTTTTCTTTTCTCACTTCAAATCATCAACATCATTGATAATAATAATAATGTATAGTTTTGATTTTGATAGTTATTAATACTATTTTACTCTATGTAGTTAGATTTTAATGATTATTAATACCAATTAATATAATATATATACATATGATTTATGAGTGGTACCCTGATACACTTGCTACTGACACTCACCGGTATAAAAGATACTGTGTTACATATAGCGTTAAGAAATCGTATAGTTATCTGTTAAACCAGTTACATATTTCCGATGGTAATTTAGTCGACCTGATGACTTCGTTGTATGTGATTGAAGACACTTCAAATAGCTGTATATTCCTGAATCACAACATTACTCCCTCTTTCGGTTGAGTATATTTTAGATGAGATATCATCTAATATGAATTTTGTTGTCGTATAAAACTCTGTCTATTGTTGGTATTTCGATGTCGATAGTTCCGGAGTAGGACATACTTCCTATATCGATCGACGATACTATATAATAGCAGTTGCCAGTATAAGTTAAATTATAACTTCATTTATACTGGTGTAGTGTTTGAAGGTAATTATAGTTAGCATTTCTATATTTTTATTTACTGTCGGTTGGTAACTGTGATTCTTGGTTGCATGTTTGTCGGCACTCAAAAGCACAGAGTAATTATGAATGCCTTTTATCTCTCATAACGTTTAACGTTGCATTTCGTGGGTTCTGTGCATTATTCTTTTTTTTTTAGTAATTTAAGATGTTGGTTATTTGAGTATTAGGATTTAATTCCTAGGGTGTGTCTTAAACCCTCCTAAAATACTTATTTTTTTTAACAAAAACATAACATCGTAAATTTTATTTTTAGATTTTTTCCATACGATATTTGATAACACCTAGAATCTATTAAGAGCGATGATGGTCAGAGATATCACTACAAAAATGAAGAATAAACAATTTCTTTCCTAATATCTCTACATGACATAGTATCTATTGTGTTGGAAAACTACAGAAACAACTTTGCATATAATTTTGATAAGTATTAAAACAATTTGAGTACTTTATTCATACGTAGTACTGCATAACTTAATTAACTGTTCGCCTACTCCTGTCCCAGAAAGTGAATCAATATTTAATGATATTAATCACAGAACTTCTATGGCACATACAAGTACCAACACCATTCAAGATGTGAGCTTTAAAATTACAGAAGTATACGCCACTTTGTGAGTCGGTGGCTCGTTGGTAGATTGCTAGCCAGCCAAACAGGAGCTTGGGGTTCGATTCCCGGTCGACGCACTCCTAAACCTTGACTAGGCCTGGAAAAGGGGGGAGGATAAGCGTGACACCACACTAGCAGGTTCACCCACTAATTATAAAAGTAATTCTCCGCTTGGAACCCTATGTTCCATTCGGAAGGCATGGAATGCAAAAGAACGTCACCTTAACATACAATACTATACAGCATTTTCGTTAACTGGAGCATTTATGAGAATATTGGTGTTTTATGCTACTTTCTATAACATCAGTAAACTATTTCCACATTAATTTATGATTGTGTATTTTCCAGATGTATTCTGTCATCATTAGTTGACAGTCATTTGCAGATCAGTTGAAAATGCACTTAGTGAACTCAGAATCCCATTTTTTTTCAAATATTTATTTCTTGTTTATCGGTGGAAAAGTTAAATGAAAATCACATATTTGACCATCAACATATACATAAGACATGACTTTAATTTCAATTTCATAAAAATTACACTGTGATATATATGATAAATAGACAACTGAATCTTTTTTATTTCTATGTTAAAATTTGAAGATATGTGTAGTCTCCACGTGGGATTATTTGCAGCTTCACCAAACATAATCTGAACCACTGTCGATTTCATCACTGAAAGTTAAGAATATCGTATTATTATTAGTCAGACGGTTAGCTGAAAGTACTGCATATATATATATATATAATTCTGTTTAGTAGAGCGTCTATCACATTAAATGGAGAATCACTGAGAATTAAATAGAAATAAGCAAGTGTTTCATTTTATTTTGAGACTTCTCAAGAGAATTGATCCCAACACTGTTATGTTTTACAGGAAACAAGTCACTCTTTCGCACAACGTGACAAAGCGGTAAAACGTAAAAAAGAAAAGTAGTCGAAGAAAACTCAGTGTGAAGATTTAATGGTCATGATTCCGATCTCGTATGTGTTCACAAGTGTATTCTCTGTTAGACAGTCTTATATTGGTACAAAACAATCATTAAGTGTTCCTTATTTCTCATGCTTAATTCAAGTAGTTTCGATTCTTGATAAAAAAACATAACAAACTATTGCAATATCTTTGTAAAAGTTTATTTTAATAATGTCCATTCATAGCTCTATTCTATCTTATCTTGTGGATACAGAACACAAGATTAATTTTTAAGGAGACTTTCAAAGTCATATACCGCGTACCAACTAATCTTAACTTTACCTTAAGGGTTAGTCTACTACATATTGCTGAGGTTGTTGGAATCTACATTAAAAAACCTAACTTATGTATCTAAAAGTAGTTGTTTCAGACACTGTCCTTACTTTGGCCACCAAGGTTGTAATGATCTTCAATTTGTTGTGGAAATTTCCTTAATTTTATTTGATAATCTATTTACGATTACTTTTTATGCTTATTTTAACCTAAGCGTCTTTCTTGGACTGTAATTTCATTGATCTTAACAAATCGATAGTATTTAAAAATACCAATATTGTTTATGACGATTATTCTAGAACACTCCGTATATATATATATATATATTGGTTGGTGGTCGCGCTAAATGACGAATTGGTAGAAGTTAGACTCCATGAACCATTGAATCAGGTCTCAGTGGCTGAATGGTATACGAGCTTGCCTTGTAACCGGAAGATCCTGGGTTCGAACCCTGGCAGTGGGTGCGTACTGACGATGATTCCCAAACTAGGATGAAACAGCTGTCCAGTACTCCGGTGCTGGTTTTCAGTACTTCTCTAACTGATATCAATTCGTGATTAACTCGTAGAAAACAAAACTAATCCTTACAAACCAACTATAGAAGATATATAATTATTGAGCCAGAAGAGAAAATCATCGAAAAGGATATTCTTTGCTCAATTTTTTTCTAAATGTCGGGATGAATATCTTCTCTATATGTCTTATATTGTTTGTTGGTAACCAGTGCTGTTGGTACTCTGCATTAATAAAAATTTGGAGAATACATTAGTTGGAGGAGTAATACGTTTAAGCAAAATTGTCTTATATCTGTTTATTTGTGTAATGATACAAATTTGAGCTCTTATAATGTCAAAGTTTTGGGGGCATCAACTCATTTTTTATTCGAATACATCAACTAGAGGTCTCTTGGTATAATTTAGAAGCTAAATCCAGCTCTATACCTCCTCATAAATAATATGATTGTTCCCCTAATAACTCTGATTTGTGTCCTTCTTTGAAAACCAAATATTAATTCAGTCACTTAATATTATGTCGATTATCTTGTGTACAAACGGGTTAACAATTATTTCCGAAATGTAAGTCTCTCAAGCCCCATTGTTCTATTTATTATTTTTTGTCTCAAAATGATTAGTGCACGATAAGTAGACAATTTAAATATTACTGAAAGATAAGACCAATTCGTGGGAATATAACACATAAATCAAATAGGAATAAAGTGAAATAATAGTCAGCGGTTTTACTTAGCATGTATTTTATAATGAATCCTGTTGTCTAAAATTCTGACCAATCCGTTAAATCATTATCTGTTCAAGTATTGGTTTGTAGGGATTTGGTTGATTGGTTACAGGATTTCGTCATGAGCTGACATTGATTAGAGAACCATTGGAAAACCTGGGAGTACTGAACAGCTGTTTCATCCTAGTTTGGGACTCTTCATCAGTACGCACCCACCGGGGTTCGAACCCAGGACCTTCTGGTTACAAGGCGAGCTGGCTCATAGACCGTTAAGCCACTGGTACCCGATCCAATGACCAGCCCATGAATTCTAACTTCTGCCAATTCACGATATAGCGCAACCGCTAGCCAATGTCTTTGGCGAGTATTTGTCCTCACACCTGACCTGCTGCACCCTACTGGTCACGACTTCCTTTCAAGTTGAGGATTTCTTGTGTGGCATCATAGTGACCAAGCCTGAACAAGTTTTCGTGTTATTTCAATTTTCAAGTGTTTTTTTCGTTGATAATAACACTGACTTTCAAATATATCTGTACATCAGATTTCTTCTCAAACGACTTCTATTTGAGCAGGTTGACACTGACAACTTGAACCTTATTGACTCGTTAGCAAACTATGAGTGAATCTCTTCAAGTTTAGTTTTGATTTAATATTAGCAGACTTATGGCGAAAACTTCATCTGTCAATGCATTTCCCCTGGGTTTATTGTCATCTTTACTTGTCATTTTCACTATTTTTCTTGAGTTACTATCAATAACAATGTCCATCAGATATTTGTTCTTCATTTGTTACGTGATGATGTCAAAGGCCATTTAACTGCCTAGTGAGTACACAATCTCATTTGGATATTATGACACATAAGATCATAAAGTTTCTAACTCCAGTTGACTGCCTAAATTGTTATTATTATGTATCGAAACCAGTGATGTCATATAATGACGTCGTCTGACTACCACCTATTGCTTATAAATGCATTTTAGCATTAGGCGCCTAAATCGCTGAACGATGATAATCTTGAATACTTATGAATTAAGAAAAATTTCGAATTCATTCTATTAATTTTATTTATCTGTTAAATATTATTTTCACTTACCCATTTTGAATTTTTTCATGATTGTTTAAACTTTCAAGTGGGGTGAAATGTCCATTTCGGGTTTTGTTCAAACTTATGTCTGATTCACTGGAACTAAAATTATGCTGAAATAAATGAATTAAATAGAGGAAATTAAAAAAAAATAGAAATCGTAATATCCGTCCAAACCAAGTTCACTTTTAACAGTTTGAAAAAATTTGGGCATTGGGTATGTGGTATTCATTATAATAAAGGTTTTTGTATTTCCCTAAAGATTCTCTATCTAAGTGTGTCTATAAAATAAAATGCTTGGAATGTGATGCGATATACATTGGAAAAACATCTCGAGAAATCAAAATCAGAAGAAATGAACACCGTAGAGCATTTCTTCGACCACCGAGAAATCCAGTTGAACTAGAAAAGCTTGAAAAATCATCAGCCATAGCTTGTCTACACGCTATAGAATCAGGCCACAAAATTGATTTTGACAATATTGAAATAATGCAGAAAAACTTCAGAAATCACAAAGAACGTCTAATATCAGAAGCACTTCATATCGAGTGATCTTCATTGTTATTTCGACCTTCAATATGTCCCTTTAACTTGACCTAAGTCTATTTTCTCACCCCTTAACTCTTTTTTATATATATGCTGAGATTTTGTAAATTCCGGTTTGATAATACTTTGATAAAGCTATTATCATTAAATAGTGAGACGTCAGTAAAAACAATATCGTTTTGTTTTTCATTCATTGGGAAATACAAAAACCTTTATTATAAAGAAATCGTAACTCCAATGGTGAAATAGTTCATAATATCGATCATCATCATCATAATAATAGTAATAATAATAATGCTGTGAATCGAAAAAAGCAGCATGAGTCACTTATTCGAAGTCAGTTAATAAGTTAAATTAGCAAAATAGATTGATTAAAGAAAATACTTGAAAAAAAATAAACTATAGATGATGAGGTGTAGACTTTTCCTTTGACGGCAAACGAAGTTTCAGTATTCCATTAGTATTAACACTAATAATAGTTTTCTTCACTCATTTGCATTCCGACAAGAACATAGAAAGTTTTTGAAGTTTCAGTAGCAGTGTGTTTTCACGGGGTAGGATTGCCAGCCCCACGCCCAACCTTCCTTTTTTATCCGGCTTCCTACCAGCTAAGAGAGGTTAAGGAGTATGTTAGACGAAAATCGAACCCGAAACACATACGCAATTTGGGTTGGTTGAAGTGATTTTATTACTAAAAAGTTAGATAGGTTGATGGGGACTGGCAGTGGCATCCAAGATGCGCATTTCGTCCTATCTGGGACTCGTCACTGGATGTAACTGCATTCTCCAGTGAGTGATGTTGTTCCCACCGAGCCTCAAACTCAGTGCCCATAATCTCACAAGCCAAAGCGTGATCCAGTAAACCACTTGGGCCACGAGGACCACCTATTGTGCAACGAGTCTTATTAATTATTTAATTCAATTTACATTTTCCCGTCGATTGACTGCCCTCGGCGTTTGAGAGTATGGGCACCGAGTTCGAGCCACGGTGGGAACAACATTACTCACTGGAGAATGCAGTTACATCCAGATGACGAGTCCCAAATAGGAGGAAATGCGCATCCTGGATTCCACCGCTAGTCTCCAACCAACCAAGTTACATGACCAGGCATCGTCGAAGCATCTGCAAAAGAAGCCGAAATATCAACCTGAGACCGAACACTTCGGTCCAATCAGTTGATGGGAAAATCTAAAGTGCATTATAGGTAAGATTTTAATTTGATAAATCAACACAGTGTTATACAGTAATATTTACTGATGACGTTTCGAGCACAAATTATTACTGCTCATAATTATATCAAGTCACTCACACAACGTCTTACTTCATTCATATACACGAGTGAAATTTATTAGACATTTGAATAAAAATCAATATAAGATAAAGTACACTCATAATAATATTAGTGTCATTGATCAAATACAATCCGATGGGAAATAAGATGTTTTTATAGTCAAAATAAGTAACTTGTTAGATGTAGTGATGTGCTTGAATGGAAATAGAATTTTAGGATTATTTATTATCCTCCTCTGATTTGACTTGCAATAATATCTTCCACATCTCTGGTATTTGCATTGAGTCATTTGTGTGTTACACCATATAAGGAGGGAACATCTGAGGCCCCACGTAGGATTCTCAATAAAGCAGGAATCAGAGTGGCATTCAAACCTACAAACACACTCAGAGACAAGCTCTGTAGGCTAAGAGACCCGGTGGACCCAATTAAACACAATTATATAATTTACAAAATACCGTGCAATTACTGCGAGTTAAGTCAACTACATGGGTCAAGCTAGTAGACCAGGAGTAGTGAGATCATCAGAACGTAATCACTTAGCCAAGGTTAGAATAATTGATCCCACAAAGATAAGGAATTTAGAAAAAAACTCAATCCCACTGCATGCATTAACACACAACCACACAATAGGGTGGGACAGAGTCGAATTTCTAAGAAGTAATATAGGGAGGTGAAGAGAGAGATTGATTATTGAATCCTGGTTCATTGAGTCTACACCCGACACATGTAAGAGAGGTGACTCAATGCAAATGCCAGAGATACGGAAGATATTATTGCAAGTCAAATCAGAGGAGGATAATAAATAATCCTAAAATTCTATTTCCATTCAAGCACATCACTACATCTAACAAGTTACTTATTTTGACTATAAAAACATCTTATTTCCCATCGGATTGTATTTGATCAATGACACTAATATTATTATGAGTGTACTTTATCTTATATTGATTTTTATTCAAATGTCTAATAAATTTCACTCGTGTATATGAATGAAGTAAGACGTTGTGTGAGTGACTTGATATAATTATGAGCAGTAATAATTTGTGCTCGAAACGTCATCAGTAAATATTACTGTATAATTACTGTGTGATTTATCAAAATAAAAATCTTATCCATAATAGAGTTATACTCCTAACAGTGCCCAAGTTTTATTCTTATATCATTAAAATCTAAATTGAATTAAAAAAGTCATTTAGTTTGAATTTTTCAGTATTGGATTTTGTATCGAATCCACTCTTCGAAGGTAGCTGAAGTTAAATTGGGAAACTTTATTACATATTTGGCATTAGTTATTAGTCATCCGACATATAAACAATTACGAAGTATTTTACACGACTTATAAGAAAACTTTTCTTTCTAATGATGAGATATAAATTGACATTCAGTGTAGTATCAGAGAAAATTTAAATTCAGACAGAAAGTGTACTTCTAGAAAATTCTGTGTAATTGTATATGGATGCAATAGATTAAAGTAGTCGCCAGATCCTTTGATGGATCTAAAGTAAAAATTGGATTAGACATTCTAAGAACAAAATGAAGCGTATGCACTATACTGATATATTCCGTTTTGTGTATCGATCACATTAGTAGTATTCTTTTTGGTAGTTTAAGCTTGTAAAACAAAACAACAAATTTTGCTATAATAAGCATCACTTCATGTTTTATTTTTTGTCAAACATTTAAAAACTAAATTGCATGGAGAATTTCATCATGAGTTAACATCAGTTGGAGAACCACTGGAAAACCAGGGAGTACTGGACAGCTGTTTCTTCAACCTAGTTCGGGACTCTTCATCGATACGCACCCACCGCCAGGGTTCGAACCCAGGACTTTCTGGTTACAAGGCGAGCTCGTAGACCATTGAGCCACTGGGAAACGATCCAATGGTCCTTGAGTTCTAACTTCTGCCAGTTCACAACAGAAGGTCTGGGTTTCGAACCCCTGTGGATGCGTACTGATGAAGAGTCCCAAACTGGGCTGACGAAACAGCTGTCCAGTACTCCCTGGTTTTCCAATGGTTCTCCAAGTGATGTCAACTCACGATGAAATTCCCCATGCAATCAAACAAAATCCCTACAAAGCCAATGCTTAGAAACTAAATTGTCTCACAATTTTTGAAGATAACCTGCTTCACTTAATGTCAACGTTCAGTAACTAACTTCATATTATGAAAATTACCATTTGGTTTCGAGTAAGCAGATGATTCGGTTCTTATTAGACAGACGTTTATGAGATACTCAAAATTCCGGACGTCCTAAGCACACTTTTGAATGTGTTTGGTGTACACTTTGGCCTTATTACATGCAATATATACAAGAGCTATTTGCATCGAATTCTGGCATAAAGACAGAGAAAGTGCTGATAGTTGCTCAAATCCGAATAAACTAGATGGTTGTTGTGGCAATCTGAGCACAAATACAGAAGGCTTGCTCACCACTTGCTAACCCGCGTCACTTTTAGCAATGATGAAATATTCGGTTACTCATATGAAAGCATGGATACCTTGAAGCACTTCTGTGTTTTATTTTATGACTGAGACACTTAGTCTGTAAAAGTTGAAGACATGATGAGAATTCAGGTAAATCGATCACGCGTGTCTATCATAAATTACTAATGTTAGGTAGGAAAACGTGATAAATAGTATAGAGATTAGTAGTAGAGTGTAATAAAGACGGTTCAAATAGATTGATTAAGTGGTGTATCAACACCAAGTAAAGTAGCTAAGATATATTTAATCCATGCCGAGTTATCGGCTTCTTCGATAAGTAAGTAATGTTGTAAGCTCGAGTTGAAAGGAGGCAGTCATAAGCGGTTAGACAAAAAGATGAGATTAAACCACAGAGCATGTAACTGTCATTTCGATCCATGTAGAGAGGTGTAGGTTCCTTGTTTTAAAATCGCATAGTTGCTTCGATCCATTAGTTCGTGACACTGCTCAAAATCATTCATAACGACGGATAAGCATCCAATTTATAGGATCTTTCAAGTTCTGAATATTTTGACTAGTGATCATAAGAGTTTTATCTTTCTCCCCACTCATGTTTGTCTATTTTTGTATTATCAGATTTCCTTTTTGTTTTTCTTGGAAATGTGGTAATGTAAATCAATACACTACTATGAAAACCGCTACTTTGATATGCCCGTTTTTTTTTCTTGACTCGATCGAACAGCCCAATTCTCAATCTTCAACTAATGATAAATATTTACTGAGAAATTTCAAACCCACTAAAGCTTTTCGTTTTTGATTTGGTTGTGTTCATTGTCTTTCTATACAACATATTCAGAGCAAACAAACTTCAACATGAGGTGAACTTATTTCATTTATCCATGAATAATAATAATTGCCTCTCCTGATGACCTTGGTTGTGATTGGTTGTTGATTTGCATTGGTATTGATTAATACTAATATTTTACATAAATTAGAAGAGAGACGAAATTAGTAAGGTAGATTGCAATAGAATCAGAATCGACAGATAGAACTATTAGTACTGTTGGGCTGGTTAATGGTAGCCGGCAGTGAAATCCGAGATGCTCATTTCATCTTATTTTGAATTTTTTTTCAACTTGATGTCGGTCGGTCGGTTTTCGACATAGAACTTTGCACATATGTGCGCCAGTTCAAGTCGCCACATTCCATGTAGCACACAAAGCAAGAGAAGAAAGTAAAAGAAATGTAAAATAGAGACAGTAAACAGGCATATGAGACAAAGAAATAGTAATAACGAAGAAAAAAACAGTTTCATTGGAAATCATAAGCCACAAGGAGTGGATGCATCTGTGCCATTGAGAACGATTTGGAGTCATATCACCAATTGTTTCCAGTCTTCATTGGTTTTTACTGTCCCGAGGACCCCAACCAGGAAGTCTACACCTTCCTACGTGGGCGGCTTAATCTAACTGTTGTAGATTTCATTGACTGGTGCCATGTTTCGGTTTGACCGCCGCCAGCTCTTTCCCAGCCTGTCGAGGAACGCGATGACTAGGCATACGTAACACATGTCCTAGCCATCTCAGTCGATGTAATTTCATAACCTTGTCGATTGATCTCCCCTCCTTACCTAGCACTCGACTGATGCCTAACCTCAATATTGCTCACCTTATTATACCAATTCACGCGGGAGATAGAACGCAGATCAAAGACAGCTAATCTTTTCATGTCTTCCACTTTCAATGGCCATGTCTCACAGTTATAAAGGAGGACGGAGCGGACTGATGAGCAGTACACACGCCCTTTGGTCGATAACCGGATATCACGTCTACGCCACAGACGGCGTAAACTGGCATATGCGAAACTAACCCTCTGTATCCGTACTGAGATTTCGTCAGAGATCAACCCGTTGAGGCTGATGGTACTTCCCAAATAAGTGAAGTGGTCAACGTGCTCTACCACTTCAACTTCAACTTGATTTACCTGCATTCCAGTGAGTTAAAGTGTTCCCTCTGGGGCTCGTACCTGGCGACTACTGTTTCTAACATCAGAGCGTTACTCACTAAGTTGCTGCGCCACGAGAACCACGTCTGGTGCAATCGATATCAGTTGCTACTTGTTGAAATTATTTTGTATTTCCTGCTTATTGATTTTTGTTGAACCGAGACGATCGATTGCTATTGCCATAATGGCTCTTAGTGGCGATGTTTCAACGATGTCTGGAACTGAATCCCACTGTTAGCCTCAATCATATTTTCCTGGTGATATCATTGAAGTGCTCGTACTAGAAGCCGATATGTCAACAGAGGATCACCGTTTCAATCACATAGACGTCAAACGACGGAAAATGCAAAGCAGTTTCGACAAATAGGTACCATTAGTCTGCCAACTCAGGCTATCTCAGACAGACTGGCGAGGACAATACTCTGTGCTTGATACATTCTAGGTTATTTTAGTGGACTTGAAAAATGTGTTTTTTTTTATTGTACAATTTAAAAATATGCAGCAACTGACATCACCTTCTAAAAGACACTGGGTTCCCGTAGACACCTGCAAACTTATGAACATTTCCACACTTGAAAAACAGCCTTATTTCCTAAACACTGACTCATTTTGCTTTGCCTTATTCAAGTTGATAGTTGATCAATCTCAAATAATTGTGCATCTAATGTGAAATACAAGACTGAATTTGCTTGTTATTATTTATAAAGTAAGTGCCTAACAACCCAGTGATAATAAAAGTAAACGTAAAACGAATTGCAATGTGTCAACGTAAAAGTGCACAACAGGCCGAATGTAAGCCAGATTTTCTGATTTCTGAAAATTATCAATGAATTATTTCAATTTATCTAAAGAATTTTCCATAGCACACAAATATCATGTGCATAATATGGATTCAATCCATACACTTATACGTTTTCTGAGAAGTCTGGTGTTTTTTTTACCTACTAAGCAGTTGCAAATAGTCTTAAATCAATATATGACATGAAGCAGTGATTTCAGTGTGATATTTGGGGCTAAAATTGTGTTTTACGAGTTGATCACGGATTGATATCAGTTAGAGAACCATTGAAAACCAGGGAGTACTGGACTAACCCTTACAAACCAAACTATAGAAAATTAATCCGATGCTCGCTAGTGACTTGCTACAGGATGGAGTTTCCTGGAGTTCTAGTGAGAAGTCGTGACCAGTGAGGTTCAACCAGATGTCGCGTGTGTGGATGGATGTCCCACCAACGACAATAGTTGGGGTCGCGCTAAATCACGAATTGGTAGAAGTTAGAATCCATGAGCCATTGAATCGGGTCCTAGTGGCTGAATGGTATACGAGCTAGCTTGCCTTGTAACCGGAAGGTCCTGGGGTTCGAACCCTGGCGGTGGGTGCGTACTGTCGATGATTCCCAAACTAGGATTAACAGCTGTCCAGTACTCAAGGGGCTGGTTTTCAATGGTTCTCTAACTGATATCAATCCGTGATCAACTCGTAAAAACATAACTAACCCTTACAAACCAAACTATACAAATTTGTATATTCATGGGACAATTTTTTTTAGCAAATCGATAATCTGAGGTTTTGAAGTATTAAATTCCAAAACAAAAAGATTATCAGTTTAATCCTTTGGGAGATAACATGCATAATTAGCAAATTTAGGAGCACAGAGAAATATGTAAGTATCTAATGGGACTATACACCACCTCATTTTGTTTGTTTTCATAGGGATATTACTAAAAGGAAATGAAGAAGTTAGGAAGGACGAATGTCTTGAAAAAAATAATTAGCATTAGAAGAGTAAGTAGTCAAGAAGAAAAGTCATGTAAGAAAACAAAACAAATAAGTTCTATTTTAATTAAATTTTCCTGTCGATTGATTGGGAATATCATCACTGACGAGTCCCAAAAGGGCGAAATGCGCATCCTGGATTCCACTGCTAGTCACCATCCACCAATTAAGGCGTATTTTACTGATATCAAGATAATTTTGTAATATTGTCATCAACTTTGAAATATATATATATATATATATATATATATGCGTTTAAGGACATAAACTAGCTGTTCGAAGAGACATGACATCCATTCCGCCATATCAATACATATAGACATCTATGGACATCATTTCGACTGAGATGTACAGATTTTTGACAAAGGAAACACCGAAATTGCCAAGGAATTCCTACACAAGTCTGCTGCTGATAAGACGAATCAACAGAATTAGTAACATTGATCGAATTCACCAAAGACTATGTCACATGACAAAAGAGTCAAATTTCAGGTTAATGGGACGATCGATATTGATGCAAAGTAATAACCAATCACAGCCACGGTTATCAGGAAGGATAGTTATATCATTTACAGTGAATTAGATAAAAAAAATTTACTTCACAATAAAAAGTCTGTGCTGAAGATGTCTAAAAAGACAACACAAGACAGAACTATGCGTTTGTGTATGCAGTAATTTGGCTTATTTTTCAAATGCTTCATTAGTATTCTAAACATCTCAGCTTTATCTAATAGGCTGTGGCTATTAAAGAACAATATGAACAACAGTTACATCGTTATATATGTATATGGCCTACGGAACATGAGATGAAGTCACCTAAACATGCTATTTGATAATTTAGTCAATTTTAAATGTAATAAATGTAGTTTAACATCCTGAAATTGTCTAGTCATAAAAGGTTTCAATCAATATTTACATAAAATGAAAATAACAGACATACTTTTGACTGGTTTGTGCCATTTGTTTGTTTGTGATTCAACTTATCCGAACTAGACTTGATATTTATTGAAATTATTTGCAGTGATAAATGAAGGTAACACGACAATTTTGGTGACGGCAGTGTCTAGTCCACTGATATGGAGGATAACCCGTTCAGTGTTCTGGCTAATAAGGCATAGAGATTAACTTCTGTCACAATTAGAATCATCCTGCAACCGAAGACAGTTTTGAACTACTTAAGTCATCAACCCCCCCAATTAGATTTGATTATCTCAGATCGCCATTGTATAAGATTAGAATCAGCTAACAAAAAGACCAAGTTAGGCGGCTAGTACCTTACATAAACAGGACACCTGAGCGAAATACCGGTTGAATGAAAATAAGTTAGGTTTAATATCTCATTCGGATGCTTTGGTAGTCTCTACGAGATTTCATGTTGACAGATTTGATCCTGGATGTGCTTGTAGATGCATAAAAATGAGCATTTCTGACAATGCTAGAGCAGTGTTATCTAGTAATATTTTTCAAGTGTCGGTTTGCACGGATTTGATTGGTTTCAAATTAGTTTGAAAACTAAATCTAGTCATAGAACCATTGAAAACAGAGACTACTAAAGTAATGGTTCTCTAACAGAAGTTACTCGGTGACTTAACTGAAAATCAATCAGATCCCTAGAAACCAAACACTTGAAAATTAATCTCATGCTCACTAGTGACTGACTACAGGGTCAAGTTGTCTGGAGTTCTAGGGTGCAGGCGTGACCAGTACGGTCAACCAAGTTGGGTGTGACGATAAATACCAGCCTACAACATTTTGGTTGGTAGTTGCGCTTTATTGCAAATTAGCAAAAGTTGAAATTCATGGATCATTGGGTTCCGCAAAGATGACTGAATGATCAATGGACTGCCCGCGTAAACTGAAGGCGTTGGCTTCGACCCTTGGTGTAGTCATGGGATGCGTACTGTTGAAGAGTCCAGAACTAGGATGAAATCGTTGCCCAGTACTCCCTGGTTTCCAATGATTCTCTAGCTGATCTCGCTTTTGATAATTTCGTCTTCTGAACGAATTTATCGAACAAACAGACGAAAACGAATGTTATGTATAAACATCGATCATTCAAATAATTTCTACTGCTAGCATGAATTTTCGTTTGCTCTAAAGCAAGACTGTCGCATGATAAAAATCTTTCATAAATTTTCAGTCTACATGCGTCAGATTGTCTAAAATTTAAAACTAGTAATTTCACGTCTAACTGTTTCATTCCTTTGATGCTTTAATTGTAAACGAAAATACTTCATACATAAAAACATGCTTGTATGCAAACATAATGAGATAACAATTTTTTCTTATCGGAAGTTCTCATTTTTACGTAATTAGGATTTCATACAGACAGTCTAATTTTTTTAGTGTGATATATTCTAGCTCTGAAAATCTGTTTGAGTATAAAAGTATTATGGATTAATGTCTGCAGATCTTAAGAACAGTAATATATCTATATAAACTCGAAATGATACTCATTAAATATTCAATCATGTCCCATTGGCTGAATGTCCTACAGGCTCGCCTTTGTGAGTCAGTGGTTCAGCGGTAGAACACTCGCCAACCACGCAAGTGGTCCGGGGTTCGATCCCCGGCCGAGGCACTCCTGGACCGTGCTAAGCTGGTAAAGAAGGGAGGTTGGGCGTGAGGCTACCAACCCCACCCCTTGTAAAAATAAAAACCACTGCTGGCGAAAATTCTAAGCTCTAGCTTGAATCCCTATGTTCCACTCAGAACGTAAAGGAATAAAATAAAAAAATATGGAGCCTACATATTTAAAATGACCATTCTACAAGCAGGAATTCCAAAATAAGGTGAAAGCATTATGGTCAGTAGTAGGCAGTCTCTATTGAAACAATATATCTCTGCTTGTCAACAAATAGAATAAAAATGAACTATGAAAATTGCTAGCAGCAATAGAGTTCATTGTACGGGATAAGTGTTGACTTCACACAAGTTAACTAAATTATTCCTCTACCTGTTTTGTACATTGATTGAGCACCATGACAAGCATGCGCTTTTATTCTCATGCATTATTGTGATCACGAGTTGACGTATTTACGAATTGCTGTCTTATTTCAGAAATACTACCTTGAATTCAGATACAAATTAAGCTTACAACAGACAACATCATACATAAGTTATAATCTGTCATTTTAGCATTAGATCTTTACTGTTGCAAAGATTACTTTAATCCTCTTTAATAAACGTCAAAATTCACTATTTACATGATGACCAGCTTAATACTACTAAATCTGAAATCAATAGCAGTCGTGTAAGCTATTGTTCTTAACTCAAAGTGGGTTCACGTTTAGAAAATATATATAAATGGATTACCTTAAAAGACAAATGCAAGATTATCTTAACTACCAATAAAGTAATGCTATGAAATATAAAGTAAGTATCAACTTCAAATGAACTGTCGTCAAGATTTGACCGAATAGTTCTAAAATATTTGGGCTCCGAGTGAGAAGTAGACATTTGTAAAAAATTATATTTGTAATATCTCAGCGATATTGAAATGAGTAATTCCAACGTTTCGTTGTGTTAATTTTGATTAATTTCCCTGAAGAAGTTCGGACCAGATTGCCGAACGAAACGTTGGAATTACTCATTTCAATATCGCTGAGATATTACAAATATAATTTTTTACATAAGTATCAACTTTGCTGCAAAGTCTACATTTCGATGCATAGTCATTTATTTGTAGCGACGAGACATGCAGCAAATATAAAATACATTATGCTTATCCATGATTATTACGAATTCGTCACTTTCTTAGGTAGTTTTGAAAATAAGGTTATTGAACAGATTAAACACCGGGTGATGTTCTGCGGATATACTTAAAGCAATCACACTCCACGTTTTCCACCCATTCACCCTATAAATGTACACGTAAAGTGTATCATATCTCCAGTAAAATTTCAATCACAAAACATTGGACATTCAACTGGCGGGTGTTTCTTCTTAACAACAATATCACTTCATTTCTTTAATAATCATTGTGTGTTTATAATAAATTACTGCAGGTATGTTGATGACACGTTTGTGGTTTGCAACAATATGGCTCACGTATCCACAATGTTTGAAAACCTCAATGTGGGTCACATTCACATAGCATTTACAATGGACCATGAACGCAACAATCAGTTCCACTTTCTAGATCTCAACATAAAAAGATGAAATGGTGGGACAGTTCAAAAATCCATCCACAGTAAAGAAACTTGGACTAGCCAATAGTTGAATCATTACAGTTTCTGCCTCATCGACTACAAAGGGAGCCTGGTGAAAACACTCGGGGAGTTGTGTTCAGAAGATAAGATTGAACAGGAACTCGCAGTCATAAAAAAGAACCTTATCGCAAATGGATACTCTCGGAAGTTCATATCAAAATATGGGAAGGAAAAACAACCTATTCCGAAACCCGATATAGTTGTAAAGAAACCAGTTTTTATCTGTCTAGCGTACAAAGGCGGAGAAGTATCTATAAGAACGGAAAACAGAATCAAAAGTGTAATAAAAAGAACATTTCCCGCCTCTAGACTCTTTCCACTTTATAACACAGTATGCTCGTTAACCCAGTCAAAAGTAGATAGGTATCCCGCTCTTGCCAACTCCAGCTGTATTTACCTATTCACCTGCACTTGTAGTAGCGAGTTCATGGGAAGGACAGAGAGGAGAGTGTCTACTGGATTCTCTGAACATATCCTAAAAAGTCTCCGTTTTCAAGGCAGCAAAGTATTCGACAGACACCTAATTAGCAGGTGACATACAGTCGAAATCAGTCAGGCTTTCAAAATAATCAATACATAAAGAAAAGCATGATTATTTAGGATCGCAGAAACCATTACCATTAAAAGACTTCGACGCAACCTATGCATACAGAAAGAGGGAGTGTGACTAATCTCTCACTACCCAGGTAACCGTATTTGTTTTGTTCATGTGCTTTTGTGTTTTGTTCCGTTGAGTAACATGTCACTCAATCTTGATTTTGATTTTCACTCACTGAGTTAAACTTACTATTAAGGTTTCAAATATACTATGTTGAATTAATATTATTTATTTTATAATTCTACTTCACTATTCACCCCAACCCTCCTCAATTCTCCACCATAATATGTACAGATTAACTCCGTTGTTCTATCTTGTATTTTCTCTCTAGTCCATCTTTGTTCCCAAGAGAAATCAGAACTCCACCCCTTTGTCTAATCACTATATAAATAGTTACCCTTTTAACACTAGGTAATTGTCAACTTACACCATCTTTGAAATTATGTTGCTCATACTTTCTATCTATAACTTGAAATCATTACAGAGGGTATGTTCAGAAATTTTGTAACACAGTTAATTTATATTAGATGGCTGGAGGCAATCGGCAGGAAGCCTTGGACCTAGGTTTCGTGCTAGTTGGTACTTATCAGTTAGCAAGGCGTATCTGCAACCTCGAAGGAGCTCATATTCCTTCTGAGATTCGAACCCACGTCACCTAGTGCTGCAGTCAGAGACGTCACCACTGTTCGAATCTCAGAAGGGACATGAGTTCCTTCGAGGCTGCAGATACGCCTTGCTGACTGACTGGTGAGTGCCAGCTAGCACGAAACCTAGGTCCAAGGCTTCCTACCGATTACCTCCAACCATCTAATACCAACAATTCACAGTGCACCATGATGGTAAGCCATCTAGCATGGTGACCACATTACAAGCTTGACTGATAGAATTCAGTGTGCACCGAAGATAGGACTAGACACATTACACTAGTTACTGACTAGTGTCCAATCAACAATTAATTTATTTAAGATTTACACAGTTGATGAGAATCTACGAAATAAAACGAGCTCGTATTATCCTGCAAATATGTTCGTGCTTTCTTTATTCTAAATAAAATAAATTAGTTTGCTTAATAGCATCTAATGCGTTGAACAATAAACTAATTATCTGACTAAATGAACATTTCTAAAAATCAGATGAATACACTTTGTTTGCATATATTTCCAATACATTTTTGATTTGTAAAGGAACAAAGTTAAAGTGAGTTTTCAGTGCTCAAAGAGTTAAAAGTAGTGTCAGCTGGAGAAAAAACATCACTCCAGATATTAACCTGAATATAAAATAAAACATTTATGCATGCATTAAATATTTGCGTTTCTTGCATACCTTGGAATTAAGAAACTATGTGCTTTTATGATCAACCGACAACTTATCCATTTCATGAAGTGTCAGATTACATGCCTTAAATGAGGTTAACTCTGTAAATGAATGTAACGCATCAATTTCATAACTATGTCTACAATTTTTAAAAACAAAGTCAAAGCATTCCGGTTTTGTGATATGACATTTCATTGCTAAACGAGGTGAGGAGTTTCACCTCAGTTACTTCAAGAGACAAGTTGTTTGGAGAAAAAAATTTGACGGACTTTATGACTAAGCGTTGTAATTACTGTTACAGAAATGAAATAGCTCATTGACTTTGTAGGTCATATAACTAGCTTTACACAAAGCAATAAGAAGACGTAATTTGTCTGAATCGTGTAATGTATTTGCGCAACACATTTCGAACAATCTGATCACACACGGACTTGTCATAGGAATATATATATGAAATTAATAAAGAGGTAAGAGGTGAGAAAGTAGACTTAGGTCAAGTTAAAAGGACATATTCAAGGTCAAAATAACAATGAAGACCACTAGACCAAATAGCAGAGGTAATAGTACATCTATCCTGGCTGGTACCAAAACAAAGTTTACCAAAGAAGGTTTAATGTGATGACGAATTGTTTTTGAACGCTAGGGCTTCCACAAACTTTAGGATACGCCCCAAAAACGTTTTATAGATAGGTTTAAAAGATCTGTGAACGTCAATTTTATGTCCTGTCTGTATAATATGTTTCGCAATAGAGGAGCTAGGTCTCCTATTCTCAACATTAATGGGTTCTGAAGATTCTATTTGTTTCTGGAGCCATTTAGGAATATGCTCTGAAGCCAGTCCTTACTTGCAGAGATCGATGAGTCCTCCCTATGTATGTGTGTCCACACGTACATTCAAATTGGTAAATACAGTGGGATGTGACATCATTTTTCGCATGTTCGAAAGGTTTAGATAGATATATTGGCTTTACATTCTCTATTATTATGATATTAACTGCAAGGCCAAGATGATGGATATAGCTCACCAGTTTTTAAACAACATCCCAAAGAAGAAAAGTATTTTAAATTCCCAGCATTTCAAAGCCTTGAAAGAGCTACGGAAAAATTCTAATATAATTATTACGAAACCTGATAAAGGTTCTGGAGTCGTCATTATGAATAAAAGTGACTAGGAATCCAAAATGTTATCTATTCTTGATAATAAAAGCAAATTTAGCTGTGATCCCTCCTCAGAAGATATTAGGTTGTTGCAGGGCACAGTGACAGCTAATCTAGTGAAGCTTCGTGGCCTAAATGCTATAAGTAAAGATAAATTTGATTCTTTAAAACCATCAGATTGTAAATTCCCGCATATGTATGGCTTGCCAAAAATACATAAACCCAACATTTATAAAGGGAACTAATTGTTTTAAATATAAATAACTATTGAGCTGATAGGCAAAGAGCAGTTACTTATTTGAAATCTCTGTTGAATCTACAATCCCACTCACATTGAATGGATAATCCATGAAATTAATCAAATCCCAGCAAATATGTTTACTTAATGTGAGGAATTATCTAGAAGGAACTGTATAAGTGGAGATTGAGAAACGGAAGTTAGTATTACGTAAAAGATGTAAAAACGATAGAATCGACTTTTACCATAAAAATGAACATGAGATTAGCGAAGACAATAAAGTATTGAAGTGAAATCTGCATTAGAAATGAGTTATTAGTGAAATAAAGTTAGGAATATTACACTGGCCATACTCAGAGAAGTGGGTATGTGCACTGCTTTTGAACAAGGAGATCAGTTATATAGAGTCCCGACATTTTGGTGATTAAGCTGTACATAGACGGCGTATTCGAAGCTTTGTACTACACTATTAGGGTAGTCTGTACATAAATGTAAAAACTTCATGCAGAGCTGCCCAATGTCCAGGGTTGACATGGCACTACTTGACGAGAAATCCATTGATATCTTTTGTTTCTTCTCCGATGATTCAAGCTGGAAAATTCTAGAAAATAAGCCTATTGACTTGAAGATCAATGTATTATGGTCTACAGGGACAAGTGATCTGGTAAATTTAGGCTTCACTGTTATCCATTTTATGTTGTTTTCTTTCTGGATAATTCGTCATAATACGCAGACTATTTTGTAGAACACAGTTGCCGCTAGCATATCTTGTCCCTTCCATATCCATATCAGTTAGAGAAAACTATGAAATGCTCAATATATATATATATAGTGAGTTGAAAAGGGTTGGAAATTATTCGGCAGTGAATTCCACCTACCTAACTTAATGGCAAAGTGCGTCGGTGGCATAGCGGTTAGGACTCTCGCCGAACATGCACATGGTCCGGGGTTCGATACCCGGCCGACGCACTCCTTTACCTCACTGAGCTAGAGACAATGCTGGTAAAGAGGAAAGGTTGGGTATGAGGCTAGCAACCCCATCCTGTAAAATAAACACTGCTACAGAAACTTCAAGCCAGTGGCTTGAAGCCCTATGTTCCACTGGGGAACGTGAAGGAAAAAAAACTTAATGGCAGTGTGTTCGCACTAGTACTCCAAACCTTCAGAATTATTAGTTCGTAGGGGTATGCTGCAGTTGAAGAATCAATGTTCGTTCCAAAATTTATGCCAAATGTTCTTTCACTTTTAGTAGCTATCTAATTTCCGGTAATTGATAATAAATTCAACCTACATACATCCAAAAAATTTAGTTTTATTTTAGTTTCCGAAGTAATAAGATAAATATAGAACTAATTTTAATGCTTGCTTGTAAGAAAAATTAGTTATAACAAAATTTATAGACTGAGCTAATAAATAATAATTATAAGTGTACATAAGAAGGTGGACAGTGATAGGAATAAAAAGCGCTTATAAGTTGAAAGGTAGAAAGGAAAGCACTTAGCCAGGGAATTCCAACAACTTGAGTTAAAGCAGAGTTACATTACAGTAACAATGAAATTGAATGAGAAAATTTGTTCTTTAATTGAACTGACCAATCAAAAGCATAAGATGAAAAAATCACTTTGAATTTCAGTAAACAGAAAATAATCTAAACAGTATATTTATTTAATGAAGATATTAAAATATGATAAACTTCTGGGAAAGATTGAAATTGAACATAAGATGAAATGCATAGTTTACTTAAGAATAATAAGTAAAACAAGAGTAGAAGATAGTGAAATGAACAAGTTAAACGTTTAAGTGTATTATTAGAGTGATGCAGTTTAGTTGTTTTCTCTTTTTTTCGAAAATTCTCGACGGCCACATCAGTATCTGAGACCTAGAATCGTTCTCACTAGGAATTTATTCCAACAGATATAACTTCGTATCTGAAAAAGTCACCCTTAAAGCACTCAAGTTATTATATCCTTAATTTTTTACTAGAGAGTTCAATTAACATTGGAACTTCCAGCCTAACCTGTTGACACAAGAACTCTTTAATAATAATAATATAATAATAATAATTTGCTTTATTCCAGAAACAATACTAGTGGTACAGTGTGGGATTTTCAGCACATATCTACAATATTTGCATCTAATTTTATCAAAACATTAAAAAGGAGTATTTCAAAAAATAAATATAAAGACAACAACAGAAAAGCATAAAAATTATTTTTGAAGAAAAATGCGGAAAAATACCAAGAAGTAGAAAGGAAAATAAACAACATAAAATAATTGAGCACTGTGGTACAGTATGACTCCATAATGGATAAGATTTTATTTTGATAAATCACACAGTGTTGTACAGTTATATTAACTGATGACGTTTGAAATGATTATGAGCAATAGTTTATGCTCGAAACGTCATCAGTTAATATAACTGTACAACACTGTGTGATTTATCAAAATGAAATCTTATCCATTATGGAGGAACATAAAATAATGTCTCAGTATTGGGTAGTGGAAGCTGTGATATGATTATGCATGGTGACAGTAAAGCTATAGTCATACAAGAAGTTATGAAATGATATTTGAGAATGTTTATCGCCAAGATTATCAGTTAATTTGGTTGAAACATTTGTGACCAAATCCTGATTACACTTGTTAGTCAGTTGTAGTTGAATACCAAACTCACCACTAATCTCAATTAAAGCATTAATAGAGCCTTTGATTCAGTTACACTGAAGAAGATGGAACCTGTGAGTCGAATTAGTTTGGTATCGATTACTAAACTGAGTGAAGACTTAGTCATGAAAGGTTTTGAAACACCTATGCACTTAGCTAATACACCAAATAGGCAGGAAGAAATGGAGATGGATTGGCCATACTCTCAGGAAACCATCAAGTGACATCACTAGACAAGCCACTGCTCCAGTGGAACCCGAAAGGGAAGCGGCGAGTTGGTCGTCCAAGGATGACTTGGAGGAGGTCATGTGAAGAGGAGATGAAAACGTGTGGGTAGACATGGAGCCAGGTGAAGACTCTAGCAGAGAACAGAACGCAATGGAGACGCACGGCTGAAGCCCTATTTTCCTCTAGGAATTAAAGGATACAATAATAATAATAATAATACATCGGCTGAGTTCGTTGAGGTTTATTGTGCCATTCCCACTGACTGGGTATATTAGATCGAAATATTCGGTCTATATTGATATGTCGATTTACTGTACAAATGCTTCGACGATGTTCGGTCGATGACAGCTAGCAGTATAATGCTCTCTCATCTGGATGCACTTGCAGACCCCAGGAATTAGTAGTATTCTCACAAAAACTCGAAGCTATTGCTGTTCGCTTCAAACGCCAGGGAGTTATCCACTTGGTCACTTGCGACACGAAATCCACCACTTCTAAAATTGGTTTCAGTTATTAACCATTTAAGTTTATTTGGTATTTCCCGTTGGTTGACTGTATTGGACCGAAGTGTTCAAAATCAACTTCAACAAATAAAAATTGATACCCATTTCACAAGTGGTGGATTTCGTGGCCAAAGTGATCCAGTGGGTAACCTTCCAGCCTTTCAAGCGAAGGGTACTGAGTTCGAGTCTCTGTGTGAACACCATCACTCACTGGGGATCGCAAGTGCAGCCACCTGGGGATTCCGAAGTCAGCACCCACCAACCAATGATAGCAGAATGTTTAGAGTGAAAGACCGAAAAACTGTAATGAACTTTCACTTACTTGAAGTCACTTATTATGACGTTAACTAAAGGCTGGGAAGAAGTGTTATCAACAATCAAACTGAATTTCAGGATGATACTTCCATCGATCAAGACTACTGGTTATCATTTACGATCCGTCCAACACTAGTATTCTATTTTCGGCCAAGTTAAACTTTAAGCACCACTAACTACCAATTGAGTGCGACGCACCAATGACCTTGAAGCAAGTTTCAGATGGGGTTTGGGAAAGATAAAGTTACGGTGTAAGACAAGGACAAGTTAGGGTTAGGCTAACCTAATAAGGGCGAAATTATTGTTGGTTCGAGTTGGATTATAGTTAGTTTAGGGATAATTTCACATTTAGATTAGGTTAAGGAAAGATTAGGGTTATTGTTAGGTTTAGAAGACCTAAATAATAACATTCATAGAATGTGGTTAAATTACTCTGTTGGTAAAAGAATAGAACGTGTGCACTGTGGTAGAGAATAATTCCATTATGGGTAAAATTTATTCTGATACAGTCTCACAGTGTTATACAGTAGTATTTACTGATGACCACGTTTCGAGCACAATTTATTCCTCAGTAAATATAACTGTATAACACTATGAGATTTTACCAAAATAAATTTTACCCACAATGGAATTACACTCTATTGATACTCCAACCTAAAACTGAGAACTACTTTTATCACACTGGAGAGGAAGGTATCCTCCGCAAAGCTTTTCTACAGTTTTTATGCATTCTGTTTTCAAAAATATATGTATTCCATAAACAAAAATGCCTCCTTCATGTGATTGGTGCGTTCGAGGTCATTCACTGATTGGTAGTTAGTGGTGCTTAAAGTTTAACTTTGCCCTATTTTCAAAATATTATTCACGACGAAATGATCAATTGATGATATCGACCCTTAAAATCAATAGAATTAGTAAATTAATACAAACGGACAATATTTTAAAAAAAAATCAATATTCGGCTATCAGAATAAATGATGCTGTCTATCACAAGAGTCTCTAGCCAATGTGCACGATCTGGTACATAATAAACACACATGTATTTATGAAAACCTGTTTATACAATCTGAGAAATGATAAGTTATTTGTGCATTAATACACTTAAGTTGATTAATACCCAAATCTTGAAATTGACTTACATTATTTTCAAACCATGAGCGTATATTACTTTTTGGACTGGTTGAATGAAATCCATTTGTCAATTTCGATTGTACTGTGACATTATTTTGCTCGGGTACAGGCGATTTCGACTGGTTATCTAAACTCAGTCTGAGATATTTCTCCATGATATCATCGTTACCAGTATGACTATTTCCATTTATGTTTGAATTTGATGGACTTTTTATCTGAAGCAGACATTCTTCTACTTCGCCTCTTGGTGAACATTTTCCATTGACGAGACTGACAGCTGGCAAATACGAGAGAGAACACAAAATACTTCATAAAATTCATCATACCGAAATTTAAGTAAGATGGTTCCCATAAGAATTTGGTTCTAAAAATCAACAACAAAATTCGGATTTTCAATACAAACGTCAAGTCAGTCAGTTCTTCTATACGGATCAGAAACTTGGCCAGTGTGTCACAAAGAATATTTCCAACAGCCTGTTGCAGACCTTTATCAACAACTGTCTTCGCTCTATACTGAAGATCAGATGGCCGGCCGGAAAGAATCACCAACAAGAAACTATGGGAACAAACAAAACAAGAACCAATCGCTCAACAAATATGCAGGAGAAAGTGGAGATGGATTGGATACTCGCTGAGGAGACCGCTGGGTGACATCACGTGTCAGGCCATCGCTCGAGTGGAACCCGAAAGGGAAGCGGCGAGTGGGACGTTCAAGGGTGACATGGAGGAGATCTTGTGAAGAAGAGTTGAAACAGTATGGACTAACACGGATGCAGGTGAAAAGTACAGCAGAAGACAGGAGCAAGTGGAGGCGTGCAGTTGAAGCCCTATGTTCCACTAGGAACCCAAGGGAACAATAATAATAATAGAGTTAATTTACTGTCATTTTTTGTAGACAATAAAATGAATCGGCGAGACAAACAGACAATTCTCGGAGATCAATGCACAAGAGTGTGAAACTTCATCTTTCCAAAGTTCTGGATAGTATGAAGATGAATTCTAGGAAGTAGTAGTAGACTGTAGGCATAAATAAAGACAGACAGCGTAAAAAGCTACACTCCCACTGATATTAAGGAAATTTCGACCACTCAAAGTACAAACTCATCATGAACACTTATTGATTGCATGACAGCAGGTTAAAAGATATTAATGATGAAATGAACCAATGCGTAAATGGCGAAGTGTCTATATAAATCAGTTATTATGAAAAGTGAATGCTAAAAACAGAGTGTTCGATAATATGTTTATGCATATATGAGAGGAAGGATTGATAAAATCGATACGACTGCATTTAGTTGATCTGATAAGAATATACTCACTCAAACAGAAAACACGACAGATGAATAAAACAAAACATTCAAAAAAATGAAACCATAAAAATACTTTTTTTTTGTGTGTGACAGATTGTATCACACTGTGCAGTGAAAAAAGAAGAACAATTCTCAAATGTATTATGTTAAGCAGCCAATGTCTTAGGGGTTATTTACTGAATATTGATTTACATAGTTTAAATAAAAACAGTTAGTAGAACAGGAAAGCATTAGATACTTCAATAAAAAAGGTATATTAACAATTTTAGACCTGATTTTTTGACTTATGAGTAGTTTAATTTCAATCCTGATTATTATTATCTTTTTGAGTTGTTTTATCATGTTTCTAAAGAGGTTTTCTGTTAAAATAGAGGAATTTGTAAAAATACAAGGCAAATGTTCTGTGATTATTAGTTAATATAAAATATATATTCAGTGCTTATATTAAAACAGTTCTCAAATGTTCTAGGTTGTCTCCTGATGAATATCTGCATTCCCATTCTACTTTTTTCATCTTTCAAAGTAGATGAGATATCGCCAGAGTATTTATACGTAATAAACTTACCTTACTATCTTTTAGTGTATTAATTTTTCACATGAAAGATACGAAAGACGCCAGTAAACAAAAAGTAGGCTATGATAGTTAATATTATGCAATAGTACGTATGTAAAAGTAGATTTAAGTTGGAAGAAAGCGAATCGTTACTAAATCAAGACACAACACGAATCCATAGAACTACTGACTCTTGATGTAAAATGTGTAGACTATCAACTAAGCATTTACTTAAACAACTATAGTTTCATTTTACATTCTTTGTGTCTGAAGTGGAACATATACCTTAAAGCTGTTTCGAAGTTTTCCAAGCAGTGGTATTTTTTTACGACGTAGGATCGCTAGTCTCATGCCTAACCTTTCCCCTACTAACAGCTTACTACCGCCTAGTTGGGAATTAGGAGTCCACCTGGCAGATATTGAGTCCAGTTGATGAGCATTCTACTATTGCAAGACTGAAACATAACCAGTTATATTGGTTTGAGGATTTCATCATGAGCTGACATCAGTAAAAGAACCATTGGAAAACCAACTGGGAGTACTGGACACCTATTTCATCCTAGTTTGGGATTCTTAAGCAGTACGCAACCACCCAAGTTGGAACCCAGGACCTTCTGGTTACAAAGTGATCTCGTAGACCATTATGCCACTGGGACCTAATCCAGTGGTCCATGAATTCTAACCTCTCCTGATTCATGACACAGCGTGACTACTTTGCAATGTCTTCTTCGAAGAATCACTGCCTCACCCTCAACCGGCTGTAACCTACTGGTCACCGCTTCCCACTAGAACACCAGGTAACTGCCTTTGATTGGTTGGAGGATCCCAACAAAACCAATACTTGAAAATTAATCTAATGCTCACTAGCGACTGGCCCTATTCAGGCAGTTAACCTGGTTGAAGGTGAGACATTAATTCTTCAAAGAAGACATTGCGAATCAGCCACTTTATGTCATGAATTAGCAGAAGTTAAAATTCATAGACCACTGGACCAGGTCTCAGTGGCTTAATGGTCTACGAGATCACCTTGTAACCAGAAGGTCCTAAGTTCGAACCTCGGTGGTCAAGTAGTGCTGAAGAGTCCTAAACTAGGCTGATGAAACAGCTGCCTAGTACTACCTGCAGGTTTTCTAATGGTTCTCTAACTGGTTTCAGCTCATGACGAAATCCTCCAACCAATCAAACAAATCCCTACAAAACCAATACTTGAAAAAAAACAGTTATTGCTGCAGACTCAAAATCGATCTTTTTTTTTTGATTTACAGCTTGATTCCACACCGTATTTTCAGTACAAGTGTGGAATTTTCAGCATAGATATCGGTAGCCCAAATTCAGGCCGACCATAGATATCGGGTGTGCGCCGGCAGGGGATCGAACCCCGGACCATGTGCATGGTCGGCGAGAGTCCTAACCACTGTGCCACCGGCATCATAGTGATGTTGTATTATTCATTCGTGATATGAACGTTAATACACTTGGTAGTTTGGGCTAATGGAGTTTCCACCCAGTCGATTTGCGAGCCTACTGTTCTAATCGCTATTAGCAACAACAACAATACGATATCACCGAATCCGCGACGCAAGAAGACAGACAGTTGACGTAGACAGCTTTTACTGTCTCGAATTAATAGAGAAAATGATTAACAGCAGTTGCGTATATGTATACTTGAAAATGGCCTTGAGAGACACTAATAACTTCGATAAGTTGAAACAGTCAACAACCAATAGGGTTCCAAGGTAGTAAGTGTGGGGGGAAATACAAACAGCACTGCACTGTAAAGATATATTTAGTATTTTTAAAAAATTAGGTCTGCATAACAGTACTCAGTCCAAATTTAATCGATAATAAATAGGGTATTTGCTTCCTTTTCTTCTCTTTTCTAATCTTGTTTTCTTTAACATTCTGATACCTTTAACCGTATGATTTTCACTTTTGTATTTTTCGTTTTTTATTCATTTAGACATGATGTGCAAACGTGATGTCTGTCAACATCAACTCTGCATAGTAATTCAAATTCCAATGCTCATGATGTCAGCCTGTCTCTATGTCTTACAATTATTAAGTTTTGAAAACCATAGTACTTAACTTGATTTTATACTAGATTAAAATATTTTGTTTTGTGTAAATTGTGTAAAAAAAATACATCACAGCTACTGCAATAGGGAGTGTTAATTAGTTTTAATTTTCACTTATTATGAATTAATCGCTTTAACCTCTAGGTATGAAACCTCCACTTATCTGGTTATTTAGTACAAATCTACATGTCATTCAATCATTTTTCTATCAAACGATCGCAGACTGATAATATTAAGGTATTATTGACTCTTCTAGTTTTAAATTTAACACAAGTTCGGTCAATTATTTTTAACTGATTAAAAATGCCCATTAAAATTTTCAAAAGAATGGACACGGAACAAAGAGTATTCTTTTCGATAAATTCATCATCAGGCTCTACAATTATATATACATTATAATGAATGAATGAGTTAGTCTTATGAACGACATTAATGTTTAAATAACATCAAATCAATAATATTGATAAATTACAGCTGAACAGCATCAACATAAAATAAGCTGAATGTCAGAAGAATTAGGAAAGATAATATTACAAATTCACGAGTTTATAGTTTCTACTGAGGTCCAGGGTAGTAGTAGGGGCTGGTTAATGTAACTGGAGTCGTACACATAACTTCATAACTGGACAAAAATTAGACAATAACAAATTTTTTAATGACCTACGTGAATGTAACTGCACACCTTGTTTTATAATATATGTATATATATATATATATATATATACATAAACATATATAATTTATTTTATTCTTTTGTGTTCCTGGTGGAACATAGGGCTTCATTTATGAGTTTTGAAGTTTTAGCAGTAGTGGTTTTATTTTTACGGGGTTGGGTTGTTAGGCTTATACCTAACCTTCCTTCTTTACCAGGCTTACTACTGCATACACGTGGTTTAGGAGTGGATTGGCCTGGAATTAATCCCTCAGCCATATGCATGGTTCGTGAGTATTCTACAGTTGAACCCACTGACTTACGTTATATATATATATATATCACTGCGGTGTACGGTGTTGAAAGTTGATTACAACAAAAATCTCAATAAATGTCAGTCTGCAAACTGGACTAAATGGACTTCATATTTCAGTGAGTCTAATCAATGATTGTCTGAAGTGCTTTTTTCAATGGGAGTCAGTTTACAAAATGAAAACTAAAATTAAACATTGAAAAATGTATTTAATTGTGAAAGATGTTTAATGTTTCGTTACTGTTACTAAGGTTTCATATCACAAATAAAACTCTGAAGGTAATTTCTTTACGTAAAATGAAAACTTCTAGTACCTGTTTAAAGGTTTTTGTTTTAATAATTGCGTTTCGATTGGTTACAACCTTTGAGGGTTTTAGGCACTTAGGTATAAAATCATGAATAAAATGTAAGAGGACTGTAAAACACTATCCGTATACTACTCGTAATCATATATATTTGTCGGGGATATTTAGATGACCGTAATTATAAAGTTTGCATATCTTCTACATCGTTTCAAGTTTGTTTAGTCCAGAATTCTAGCAAGAAATATATGTATTTTTCTGCTAAAAAAGAACTAATATTCTGAGCAGGTGATGGATTCGTAATTCTCATAATGCAAACGTGTATAACACAACAGTTAGAATAACGGAATGAAGTTACCACACATTAAGTCAGAACATCATACTAACTTTGCGCAGATGTGCAGCAGTTCGAGTCGTCACAATTCACTTGTAACACAAAAATTAAGAGAAGAGAGTAAAGAGAGATGGTAAACAGCAGTATGAGGCAAAAAGAACAGTGATATTGAAGAACAATAGAGTTTTATTGGATATTATAAATCACAAAGAGTGAATGCATCTGCACCAGCCATTGAGAACGATTTTGAGCCACATCACCAACAGTCTCCAGTCTTCATTGGTTTTTACAGTCCCGAGGACCGCAACCAGGAAGTATACACCTCCCCACATGAATGGCTTAAACTAACTTTTGTGGATTTCAATGGCTGATGAGGAAATGTTTTGGTTTCGCCACCACTAGTTCTTTTCCAAGCCGATCCATCTTATGTCAGCTAACATTGCCTAATGTCAAGGAAGACGATGGCTAGTTGTGCATGCGTAATACATGTCCTAATCATCTCAATCTGTGTAACTTCACAACCTTGTCGATCGGTTTCTCCTCCTTACCTAGCACTTGACTATATCATCTGCATATTCTAAGTCAACGAGATTACTTCCTGGTAACAAGTCAGTCCCCGAGTCACTGAAGTCAATAGTTAGGGTTAATTCCATTGATACACTTGTAATAAAATTAAACAGAAATAGGGACAGTGGGCATCCCTGACGGACACCACTGGTTGTCACCACTTCAGATGACAACTCACCGTAGGCTCTCACCTGGCTCACTGCATGAGTTCAAGTAGAGTGCCTTGATCAGTGCGATGTATTTCCTCCGCATTCCCTTCACAGCAAAACATCACCAGAGTACCTCTCGGTCGATGGAGTCGAATGCCGCTTTCAGGTCAAGAAATATAACGATTGTTGGAGGCCGCCGGTAAGTACACCTATGTTCCAGAATCTGTCGGAGGGTGAAGATATGATCAATACATCCTCTTCCTGGTCTAAAGCCTGCCTGGTTCTCTTGTGTTTGTTCCTCCCGTGTACCGCTAAGTCTTCGCATAATTATTGAGCCTAGAACTTTAGATAATATATTGGTCAAGCTAATCCCCATGTGATTGTCACAAGAAGACTTGTCTTTCTTCTTGTATATGGGCATAATCAATGACTTACATCAGCTCGACAGGACTATCTTTGACTCCCAGACGCTGTCTAATACCTTAGTTAACGAAGACAGTAACATGTCTCCACCGCCCTTAAACACCTCTGGAGTCAGGATAATGAAGTGAAAGTGATTTTATTAGGATTCGGAAAATGTCTTAAAACGTGACATATAAGGTTAAAAATTAGATTTAAATCAGGCGTAAAAATACTTGCTCGATTCTGATTACAAACCACATTGCCTATACCTTCTAAAATTATCCAGTGATTCTACTGATTGCTTTCATTTCCTAGTCCGGTCACGATTTCAATCTTTTACCTGCTAACATTAGCCAGTGGAGGAGACGATCCAGTTAACATACCGGACACATTTCCTAGATATTAAGGTCTTCAAATTTGCACAGTTTTATCAAATATCTTGTCTACTTCACCTATAAAAGTTTCTGATACAATCAGCCTAAGCCTCCTAAGTTTCGCATAATGCTTTCTGTTTTGATTCTGTAAGAAGTTGAGCTTTTTTTAGGTAAAACAATTCACCACAATTAGACAATATGCAAGATTTTTAACGTAGTTTACAACACTGAATCTATGTGAACATCTAAAATTCTTTTCAAGTCTACTCTAAAATCTTAACTTCATTGTGACAAATACGTTTTGTACAACTAATCAAGCTTCATTAGATGATGACTTGAAGACTGCAAAAAAAATCTCACCGGATTCGTGAAGTGTCTGTGAAGAATTCATACAAATATCTTATATTTTTATATTCTTTCTATCTAAAAAGAGTCAATGTTTTTAGGCAGTAGGCTATAGTAGCCGTCAGATGACATCACCTTTATTTTCGGGTGACTGTAGCTTATAGACTACATAGAATATTGGAAAGGGGTACATCTGTGCGGTATCAAAAAATGAAGTCAGCTATTTAATCATTGGCAGTACACAAGTTCATAACTACACACAGATTTCTTCCAATCTGGAGCCTGAAGTTCCCATCACATTCGTGACATTTTTGAAAAAATAAGAATGTCTGTAGGAAAAGATGAAGGAAGACCTCTTTTTCAATTTGGTAGTCCTTCAATCTACATTGATTAGGACATTTACCTCAATACAACTTTATATCCGACTATCGACCAAAGGGCGTGTGTACTGCTCAACAGTCCGCTCCGTCCTCCTTTATGGCTGTGAGACCTGGCCATTGAGAGCGGAAGACATGAAAAGATTAGCTATCTTTGATCATAGGTGTCTGCGTTCAATCTCCCGCGTGAAGTGGTATGATAAAGTGAGCAATATTGAGGTTAGGCATCGAGTGCTAGGTAAGGCTGGGAAATCAATCGGCAAGACTGTGAAATTACATCGACTGAGATGGTTAGGACATGTGTTACGTATGCCTAGTCATTGCCTTCCTCGATGGGCAATGTTAGCTGATATAGGGTCAGGCTAGAAAAGAGCTAGCGGCGGTCAAACGAAAACATGGCACCAGTCAATAGAATTTACAACAGTTAGTCTAAGCCACGTAGGAAGGTGTAGACTTCCTGACTGGTTGGGGTCCTCGGGATGGTAAAAACCAATGGTTGGAAACAATTGGTGATATGGCTCAAAATCGTTCTCAATGGCGCAGATGCATCCACTCCTTGTGACTCATGATTTCCAATGAAACTGTTTTGTTCTTCGTTATTACTATTCCTTTGTCTCACACCTCTGTTTACTGTCTCTAATATGCATTTCTCCTACTTTCTTCTCTTCCTTTGTGTGCTACATGGAGTGTGGCGATTTGAACTGCTGAACATCGGTGCGAAGGTCTATGTCGAAAACCGACCGACCGACCGACAACTTTATAAGACCAAAACGACCAGATAGAAAATGGTGGCTTGGCACCCAAAAAAAGCACCAGAAATTGAAAAGAGATACATCTCCCGGAATATTCATATATAAAATACAAATCATTGTCAACAGATTACAATGGAATTTTTCAAAGGTGGTTAATATTCAGTCTAGAGGACAGAGATGAAGTAGTCTACAAGTTCTTCAGACGGTCTACACTATAAGCAAAATAAATTTAAAAATATTTCTGTCAAAATTCTCATGGCTTACCTGTGGTCAAGTTTTTATTTTCACCTTCTGTATACTCAGTACGCGATGTTTCAAGAAGCAATGGGAAACCATCTTCAATTATTTTTCGATTATCATTATCCAAATTATTGTTAGTTATCATTTTATCACTAACATCACTTTGCCTTGTATTTGTACGCACCTCCATCTCACCGTCTGCATGTGCAGTATTTATCACTTCCATGCGATTATCATCTCTACCGGATCGGTGGGATGATGTCATTTGGTCGGATATTTCATTGGTTTCAACATTTTTTAAATCTAACAATTTTATAGATTGTGAGTGGGAGATTGACTCTATGGAACGAACAGAATCTGGTTTCTGATTGTCTAAGTTTTTGTTTGAAGATCTGTTAGAATTTACATCTAAGTGATTTGAACCGGATACTGAAGAGTATCTTGATGGGATATTCATGATTTCATTTGATTTATTTTTCAAAACTGTAACAATTAATGAAACAATATTAAATATAAAAGTAATTAGAATGAATGCAAACAGATTATAATTCATAACAGAATATTTTTATTCAAGTGTTGGTTTGTAGGGATTTGATTGGTTACAGGATTTTCATCATGAGCTGACATTAGTTAGAGAACCATTGGAAAACCTGGGAGTACTGGACAGCTGTTTCGTCAGCCTAGTTTGGGACTCTTCATCAGTACGCACCCACCACATGGGGTTCGAACCCAGAACCTTCTGGCTACAAGGCGAGCTCGTATACCATTTCTAGTGAGAAGTCGTGACCAGTAGGGCGCAGCAGGTCGGGCGTGAGGACAAATACTCGCCGAAGACATTGGGCTATGGGTCGCGCTATGTCGTGAATTGGCAGAAGTTAGAATTCATGAACCATTGGATCAGGTTCCAGTGGCTTAATGGTATACGAGCTCGCCTTGTAACCAGAAGGTCCTGGGTTCGAACCCCCTGTGGTGGGTGCGTACTGATGAAGAGTCCCAAACTAGAACGAAACAGCTGTCCAGTACTCCCAGAATATTTTTATTTGATAAGAGCACATAGACATACGGTGTCATTTACTGTGAATATGTTTCAAGTACAGATTATTGCTTATAAGCACATCAAGACCAGATCTCCAACTTCTGTTCTCTCAATAGCTGATGAAACGTCGGTAGCTACTTCATCGTTTTCAGTGTTATTCTTTTCCCCCATCAATTTTTTGAACTTAACTGACATGTTTCTTTGGTTTTATAAGGTCGATTATTTATCAAACATTTGATTTTCCCAACTTCACTTCTTGTATTGTTTAGTTTCATAATTAATTCTATGGATTTCTTCTCTTCAACATAGTCTGCTGACGTGTTTAACTGCTGATATTATTTTGCGTGTCGTAATTGGAGTACGCAGGTGTAAGTATTCAGAAATTATATGAATTTTTAAACATCGAATGTTGAAAATAATACAATGATTTGTGGATTGGACTTCAGTTTGACAGAATCGTGTGGGTTTGTTGACAAGCTTCCTAATAAGTAGACCCTTAGTTTCATTGGTATAAGAATAAAACTTAGGCACTGTGGTAGGGTATAATTTCGTAACAGAATAATTTCATTTCATAAGAAAACACAGTGATACGGTATTATTTACTTATGACGTTTTTTCGATGTGGTTGTGTTCTCTGAGCTGGATAGTTAATTTGCGAAGCTTTCATCGCCCTACTAGGCAGCATCTTCAGCGCATACTTCAATTTGAAGTGAGCTTTTAGATTTCTCCACGAGTTTATTAATCATCTCTCCTAGTGGGGGACATTGGACGTGATGGGTTGTTTTTGTGTCTTCTCACACCTTCTAGGTTACTTGTATTGGAGCTGATTGTTTCTTTGACTTGAACTTTGACCCTTTGTGTGTGTGAGGTTTCTTTCTTGTCGGTTAATAAATTTTGTCTGTCTCGATGTGTCTGTTGATTGATGATTCACTGTAATGCCAAGCTTCTAAAAATTCTCTAGTATTCTTGCTGTTTCCTCTGTCTAATATTTGAACGTTGTCCCAGACGAATTGATGTCCGTGGTTGTCTGTATGTAGTTATATGAGGGAGTGGATATCATGTCTTTTGACGGCGAGCTTATGTTTGGGGATACGAAGACGAAAGGAACGTCCACTTTGGCCATTGTAGTGTTTTTCGCAGTTGTTACAATTTATTTTATAGATGGTGTTGGTTTTATCTTCTTTCGCTGTTAAGTCTCTTAGTTAACATAGAACTGAGTGAAGTGATTTTGTTGGTTTGTGTGCGACGTCAATTCCATAAGGTTTAAAGAGTCTTCGAGTGATTTCTGATATATCCTTTATATATGGTAGGGCGACTTTCTTTGTGCTTTCCTTGGGGGCTTTTGGTTTGATAGGTTGGCTTGAGGGTATATGTCTTTTGACGATATCCATTCTTTTGGAAGACGTCCATGAGATATTTTTCTTCAATTTTCCTTGAGGTGGGAGTGCTGCAATGAGTCCTGGCCCTCTTGAATAGTGTTTGTACGCAATTCCTTTTGTGTGTTATTGGATTGTTGCTGTTGTAATTAAGTATTTGGTCTGTGTGAGTTGATTTTCTATAAACTTGAGTTTCTAATTCCCCTGTGGTTGTTCGCTTGACTAAGACGTCCAAAAATGGGATTTTGTTCTCGGATTCCTCTTCTCTTGTGAATTTGATGTCGTTGAAGACGTTGTTTATTAAGCTGTGAGTTTTATCTAACTCGTTATTTTTATTATTACAAATGCGTCATCTACGTAACGTATCCAAATCTTGGGTTTGATCTTTGGTAGGATAATGTTTTCAAGCCTTTGCATCACTGGTTCTGCAATCAGACCTGATACTGGCGGTCCCATGGGTGTTCCTTTGACTTGTTCATATATTTGGCCGTTGAATTGGAAGTACGTTGTTAGAGATAGGCTTATGCATTCTAGCAGGGCGATGAAAGCTTCACAAATTAACTATCCAGCTCAGAGAACACAACCACATCAAAATCATCCACTTGAGCTACAAATCTTCTCTATCATAACTAATGACGTTTCGAGAAAAAATTATTGTTCATAATCATACTAAAGCCTACATTATAATCCAGTTATATGAACTTACTGCCACATTCAGAGTTTAATCTCATAAGTAAATAAACGTGAGTTTATATATATATATATATATATAAATTAATAGTAGTAGTGAAATATATATTTTCGTAATTCAAACTCTAACTAACGCAAAACACTCTAGTTAATAATGGAGAGAGGCTTAATATATCAAAATAAAGGCACTGCGATATTTCTGTCAAACATAACTGAGAAGATAATTAGCACTTTTAAACTTCTCATACTTCAAAGACAGCACTTAACAATAAACATGTACACCTATTTTTATCAAGGATGTGGCCTGTGCTACTGATAAGATTTATCAGTAGTATATAAAGAGATGTTGATCAGCATAAAAATATCAAATAGAGGAGTGGTAGATTTGACGTCAGCGTTGAGGCAAACATGGGAGACATATAGAAGAGGACAAAGAAACGCAATACGAAGAGCAGAAGTAGCACAAAACGCAAGATCTGTGCAAATGACGGTTTTCAGATAAGGTGTGCATAATTTCACTGTATAGAAATACCAGATTGTCTTCTACCGTTGCAAGGCGAATTCTCATTCTCGTCTTTGTAACAATTTAGTAACATGATTAAGAAAATGGAAGACACTCTCTCTGTTTCATTGTGAATATGAATAGTTTAAATGCAAATGTTCCTATATGTATATATATATATATATATTTAAACGTGGCATCAGAACACTCAGCTATAGCAGTACATGCGACGACAATGTCAGAAATAACGTGTGTGTGTGTGACAGAGACAGAGAGAGTTACATACAAGCATAACACATTCCAAAGTCATTATGACGCACAAATCATCCACGTCTTCTATATACAGTTGAAGCTATTGCAGTATGATCAAATAAACTGCATCATTGTCTCGCATTTCACAAAATTCGGTAATTGCGTCCATTCCAGAAGGTTTGTCACACAATTACTATTCCTATAGTCACCCTGTAACTAATCTGTTATTCTACACAGAAAAATGTATTTTATAACTGTAAGATATTAGAGCTATTCATGACCCCGAATAGCTAAGAGGTAACGTCTCTGACTGTAGCACTAGGTGATGCGAGTGTGAATCTCAGAAGGGACATGAGTTTCTTCGAGGTTGCAGATACGCCTTGCTAACGAGCGTCAACTAGCACGAAACCTAGGTCCAAGGCTTCCAGCAGATTGCCTCCAACGATCTAATATCATCAAATCAATGTGCACCATGATGGCGAGATACCTAGCATGGTGGCCACATTACAAACCTGACTGATAGAATTCAGCCTGCACCAAAGAAAGGACTAGATACATCACACTAGTTACTGACTAGTGTCCAATCAAAATATAACTGTAAGAACCTGAAGAGAATTTATTAGAAAAGATATTCTTCGTTCAGACCGACTATGAATTCATGATACAGGAATATTTCACACTCTTAAAGCGTTGAAGCAACAATTTATTTCTGACTTTATTAATTCTACCGCAAAGCAAAAAGACCATTTTGTTTTAAAGTTACACTAGTCATATATATATCTATATCTTTAGAGAGAGAGAAAGGCTTTGCACAAGTTGAAACTTCATCTTATTTTTACCAATACTGGTTACCTTTGTTTTCACGCTATTAACTACTTACCATGTAGTTAACAGTTGCATCATGTGCACACACAGAAAAACAAAATAATAAGAGTTTTTTTAAGGGTAATTTAAAATGTTGTTGATTTTGAGTGAATTACTTTTGTTTACTGGAGTCACACAGTAAATGCCACAAGACTAAATCTTCAAAAATTCCTCGTGTTTTATACTGTTTTGAAGCTTACACGTTTTCAAGTTCTTAAATTTAACTTAATGTATCTGTGGTACATATGATTTCTTTTTAAGACGAAAACAAATACTTGTCACCACTGACTGACTGGTTTCAACGTAGAACTTTGCACAGATGTGCAGCAGTTCGAGTCGTCACACTTCACTAGTAACACACAAAGTAAGAGGAAAGAGTAAAAAGAGATAGTAAACAGCAGTATGAGGCAAAAAGAATAGTGATATGGAAGAACGCCAGAATTTTATTGGATATTACAAGTCACAAGGAGTGAATGCATCTGCACCAGCCCTTGAGAACGATTTTGAGCCATATCACCAACAGTCTCCAGCCTTCATCGAATTCCACCATTCCGAGGACTCCAACTAAGAAGTCTACACCTCCCCATGTGGCTTAAACTAACTGTTGTGGATTTCAATGGCTGATGCCATGTTTTGGTTTGACCACCACTGGCTCTTTTCCAACCCGATCCATCCAATGTCAGCTAACATTGCCCATTGTCGAGGAAGACGATGGCTAGCTGTGCATGCGTAATACATGTCCTAACCATCTCAATCTGTGTAACTTCACAACCTCGTCGATCGGTTTCTCCTCCTTACCTAGCACTCGACTTGTCACCAAAAATAATTAAGGCTTTTATGGTTGTCAGTCTTACAGAGAAGTAATACAAACAACTGAGGATTAAAACAATTAAGTGATTCTTTCCGGTGTTGGAATTTAATGCATGCTACTAAGTATACTATAGTTTAAATTTTTGAATAAGTATTAGTCAAATCGATTAAGTATTTGTAACTCACCTGAACTTTACGTATATACATACATATGGAATGTTACATTGTTAAATTTATTGGGAATTTTTTGCTTCAAGTATTCTTAAAGTTGTTAAAACTGGTAACGAAGTTGATGGCATATTCTTTGTGTGGCATATTTTATTTTTGGAAGGTGTTTGCAACAATTCTGTGTCCATTTCTGGAAAGGCTCGAATGCTATCGCCTACTTAAAATCAAGTATGTATAGCTGACAGATCCTATGTGTAACAAACCGCTAGTTTGGAGTAGCAACATAGGATAAACTTTCAGGAATCTTCAAGAAAGTTCACATGCATTGTAGTGTTTGTTAAACAACTATTATTCTACTTTTTAGGATACTAGTTAGGAAATTTCCAGTCTTTTGACTGGACACTAGTCAGTAACTAGTGCAATGTGTCTAGTTCTTTGTTCGGTTCAGACTGGATTCTGTCAGCCACGTTGACAATGTGGCCACCACTCTAGGTTGCTCAGTGGTAACATCTATGACTGCAGCATCGGGTGACGTCAGTTCGAATATCAGAAGGGACACAAGTTCCTTCAAGGTTGCAGATACGCCCTGCTGACGAGTGCCGACTAACACGAAACCTAGGCCCAAGGCTTCCTGCCGATTGCCTTCAACCATCTAATAAATTATTAGTCTGCGGAATAATTTAGACATACTAGTATGTCTTGTATAAGTGAAGCACATTACGTAACATGTATAGCAGTTTTGAATCGGTAATAGTAATAGTAATAATTATCTAACTAGTTGCGTTTCTTTTACTTACACCTTCTGATTTCCTGTTTCGCATAGATAGAATCGACTCAGCTGAGTTTCAATCTGTCATGAGGGAGTATCATTTCTTCCAGACTAAAAAATATCAAGTCACTGACACATCATGATAAATATTGATCACCATGTAATGTAAGTAGACCAAGTTGATAAGAGCATCAAACCACATTGAACTAATCTTTTACTGCCGACTGTATACCATGGTCTATAGGCAAGATGTCAGATCATTAAAAATACTCTTCATTAAGGAATGAAAGAGAAGAGCTTAAAAATGTGAATTTGCTTAATAACCTACTTGATTTGTTCGATTTTGGTGTGTTGATATCAGATCCGTTGGTCAGATCATGTAGACTACTGGAATACGAATTATCTTGAACATCAATATCACTTTCGCTCTTCATCTTCATACTTCTAGTACAGAAGTAGAGGTATAACAAAAAAAGGAATAAGAATGAAAATCATGTGATATATATAAACACATATGGATGTAACAGAAATTACAAATAGAACTTGGTTTTCGGTTTACTGATTTAACTTCTGGTTGAGAATGGAATGTGCGATGATGTCTGGAAGATGGTTTCGGTGAATGTCATTGTCTGTGCAGCTGTCATACGTCGTCTTGGTGTCTAACAGTATTACAGTTTTGGTATCAGTGTTGTTATGAAGAAACTCCAAGCACCACAATGCCATTGGGTGATGAAAGTTACTTTTTTAAGCGTTGGTTGGTATTGAGTGAGTGACTGGGATAATTGACGGTTGAAGTATGATCAGGCGTCGTCTGATCATAGTATTATTGTCATTATTATTATTCCCTTGCGTTCCGAGTGGAACATAGGGGGCTTAAACAACACATCTCCACTTTATTCTATTCTCTGCCATCGTCTTCAGTTGGGCCCACCACTGACCAAACTCTCTCATCTCTTCCTCACACGATCTCCTCCATGTCACCCTTGAAGCGATAAGCCACTCATCGCTTCTCATTTGGATTCCACTTGAGGGCCTGGCGCACGACTTCATTCGAAAACCTCAATGAATGCCCGATCCATCTCCACTTTCTCCTACATATTTGTTGAGCGATCGGTCTGATCATGGTGGAATGTAGTAATACTATGAGCAATCCCATCTACCGAAGGAGGCATTACAACCGGAGTAGGCTGTAATGATTCAACAATACAAATTTTTCAGGGCGTGAGCAACTCGATTATTTTCGTTTGTTATTCAAGAAATCTGTCTAACTTCGATGAACCCAGTGTGGGGAGAGCTGTCTGCTAGCCAAAATTGTAGACAACAATTAACGTTAATCTTCACGTCCTGAATCGGGGTCATGAGAAAAAACAATAACAAAGCTTAACCTTGAGGAACTCACCAACCAATCACAGCAGACTTAACGTGTGCAAATACGATTCACAGATGTATGGCCTGACTTTCTAAGAAACGGCCACAAAGAGATGAGAGAATAACCTTCAGCAAGAAAACAACCAATCAGAAGACGTTGCTTCTCTGCTAACAATAACGAATAACAATGCCTCGATGGTCACGGATTGGGACAGAACACACAACAAGAGAGAGAAATTTAAGGATGGTCTATCACAATGACTGTCACATTTATCGTTGGAAGTAAGCTATAGTTGCCTAACTCTCCAGCAAAAAAGAACTTTCCAGTAGAGCAGTAGTTACTATCCAGATAATAATATTAGCAACACTAATTACATACAGGTCACAGATAGCTTATCAAAGTAACTTATTAATTTGACATTTTATAACCTGACTATCTGTAGCTCATGATGTCGACGATTAAAATCCTTTTGGTCATTTTCTCTATTTGACTTAAGATAAATAACATATTAGCGGAGGAAGAAGTATGTATACTCGTCTAAATGACAGCATGCTATTGGTGGAAATCATAACAAACAGAATGACTATGCGCACTCCCACCTCTAATCAAAACTGGTTCAAAAGAAGTTAAACACAACTGATAATTATCTGCTAACTTAATACAGTTGTAGAAAATTAGTTATATTAGCTTTAATTTCAACTTCCATCGTTGATACATATCGCTCTTATATTCTTCCTTCAGAATTCACACGTTCATTATGAAATACACACTTTATATCTCATTATTCTGAAATAATGAGACTAATCCAATCGCATAAAAGACTTATTTTGAGCCAGTTGTCAATCAAAAATTCATTTCAGTTGATGGACAGATAAAATTATGCGTATATATATGATTATTCTTACTAATAAAAAGTCTGCACTTATTATGTAAGCTGTAGTCATAATTTTATTGAAAAGGTGTGATGGAATTAACTGCTACTAAAGCTTTAATTTCTACTTTTCATAGATAAGAAATAGGCATATTTTCATTGTTGACAAAAAAAGCAATTTCAACAGACTGTAGACTTTCATGAACAGTTGCCTTTCCTCGAAATTGAAGAACAGATGATCGGCCAGAAAGGATAAGCAACAAAGAACCAGACAAGAACCTATTGCCCAATAATTATGCTGAAGAGAATGGAGATGTATTTGACGTACACTTAGGACATAAGTGAGGGATATCACACCCCAGGCTATCGTGTGGAATATGAATGGCAAGTGATCAGTTCAGTATCCGAGGGTGGCATGAAAGAGATAATCTGAAGAGGAAATTATTGCTTGTGAGTAATCGTGAAGGCAGCTCAAAAAGACGCCAAACAACAGAGTAAGAAGAAGATGTGCTGCCGAAGCCCTATGTGCCACTAGAAACCCAAGAGATGAATAATAAAAGACTGAAATGTTTATAGGGTTAGTGAAAACAATAGGATACTTGACCGATCAGTCTAGAATGCATCAGATTAGATTGAAACGCTTCTGAAATAGGAGAACAACATGGTAATGAGACTACACGAATTTGACAGCAAGAATTATTAAATGAAGCTTAGTTAAAATTTTTAAGAATGTAAAAGATAATAATGAAATAAATCCTTCTGCTCTATTAAAGGCTACTTTGTTGACTAGAGCTAAACATGTAGAATAAAGTTACGTAAAACACCAAGAAACAAGCTGGAAATTTGAACACCAGAATGATGCAGAGAAAAGCTAATTAGTCAGTATCACTTGGCACATTGGAAGAGCATTTTCTAGCCATACACGAGGTCCACATTCGATTCCTTGCCGATACACCCCTAGACGTTGCCTAGCAGGTAGTACGGTGGAGAAAGAGGGAGAACTGGGAATGGCAGTGGCCACGTCGATCCGTGAAAACAATACTACTATTTCACTTGAAAAGCGAAGGAATGAAAGTAAATTGGGGAGAAGAACTAAGGATTTCGGTAAGTGAGATACAACAGATATTTTCTCACACTAACATTCAAAAATAAAAGTGATTTAATTGACGTAAAAAAAGAAAAGGATCAGAATATTCAGAGCAAATTAAGAGTCAGTAAAGAATGTAACCGCATGGGACCTTGGCGGCCTGTTTGAACATTTTGGGCTACCATATTCCATGTACATTTTGCATCTATTTACTCATATTTTGTTGGTGTTTACATTTAAAATTATGCATTCTAATCGTATCATTCACTCTCGGGATTATATAAAATGCTTAAAACCTAAAAACTTTCATATTTGCAATAAACTCAAGAAAAAGCACCATGGTGGTTGGCAACGTGCTTTAAAATCTACACCCATACATCAAACTACTGTTCCGGTTATCGTTAGTACGAACTGTCGGTCACTGCCTAACAAAATTCTGGATTTTCAGTCCCTGTTGTTGTCCGAAACTTATCATAATACTGGTATTGTAACTCTACAAGAAACCTGGCTTCATGACTCATATGATGACAATATAGTATCTTTAAATGATTTTAATGTATTCCGACAAGACCGTGTTTGTTCCAAGAAAAAATGCGGCGGTGGAGTAGCTACATTTATTCACTCAAAATGGTCTATTTCTAACAATGTTTGTTTCAAATTCTCGAATGACTACATTGATTGCATCACTGTCAGATGTCGCCCGAGACACTTGTCAAAATACAAATTCATTTATATTTCTAATGTTTATGTCTCTCCTGGCTGTACCATATCGGATTTATCTATGTTCGCAGATGAATTCACCGCTTTTGCTGCAGCTTGTTTCGAGAACTCTTTATCAATAGTGACTGGCGATTTTAACTCTTGTGATCACTCCTTCCTTATATCACTTGGCCATGACAATATTGTTAACTTTGCTACCCGTCTCGAAAAAACACTAGATCTAGTATTCATCAATGATGTTGGTATATATGAAGCTCGCAAACGTGCTCCTGTATTGAACTCTGACCACTGCATCATACGTGTACTGCCTAAAATATATTCCAAATCACACAAACGTGTCTTCTCTCACCTCTACAGTAAATTTCAACGGAGATGCTACTCACAAGATAATCTAAGCAAACTCAGATGCATGTTGATAGATACTAACTGGGACCTATTTACAGAACAAACATTAAATGACACAATCACAAACACCACAGATTATCTTAAATTCTGTTTGGAAATATGTTGTCCTAAAGAAACATTATTCACTCGTTTTGACCGTTTCTCTTCTCCATATCTCAAAAAGCTCCGTAGAGATAAAGAACTGTTGTTCAAAACAAATGATAAGTCAGGTGTAAAAAAGCTAAATCCTCTGATAAAACTCGAAATGCACAGACTAAATGTTTTATACAACCAAAGATTTTTGTCATGTAAAACCCCTTCTAGTTTATGGAAACTTTTTAAAGAAATAACTAGCGGTAAGCGGTGTAATTCTGTACAATCTCTTAATGTTAATAATCTTAATAAGTCTTTCATACGCTCCTCTGACGATATCCTTCCTAATGATACAAATCACATAGACAATAATTTTAATGGTTTTAATACCCTTGATGTGCTTAAATGTCTCCGTTCTCTTAAGCCTTCCCAAAGCCTTGGTCCTGATGGCGTACCTGCCATTGTCCTCAGGAACTGTGCTGATATTTCGTGTTACCCTCTTACTAATATTTTTAATGCTTCCTTTTCCAGTAATGTTCTACCTTCTGCATGGAAAAACATTAAAATTGTCCCTATACCAAAACAATCTTCTGGTACCGATAGTAAATTTAGGCCTATTGCAATTACTTCTCCTTTTTTTAAATTGATGGAAAAACTACTTTTACTTCGTCTTGAACCTTCATTGAAAGCTTTTAATGACCCTAAGCAATTTGCATATAAACATGGTAGAAGTACCTTGGATGCTGCGGTTGTCTTATATCATAATGTTGTTTCTTGTTTAGACAAAGGTGCCAAATATGTCCGTGGTGCTTTCCTAGACTACACATCTGCGTTTGACTCTGTACCTAGGGGCCTTTTATTAAATAAGCTCTCCTTGACGCACACAGCATCCTGGGCTAAGAGTTGGTTGCATTCTTATTTTTCTGATAGAATGCAGTATACTGCATATAATGGCAAATCTTCTTCTGCTTTGCTTACAAAAGCCGGTGTTCCTCAAGGTGCCGTCCTCTCTCCCTTTCTTTTTTCTTTCTTCTTACATGACCTGCCACATTTAAACGAAACCAATTTTGTCAAATATGCTGATGATCTGACTGTATCACTGCCTATCACTTCTGAGTCTGACTGCTCCAAACTTAATAGCTTTTTGTTGGACATCAGCATGTGGTCTAAGTCAAATGGTCTTATGTTAAATCCTTCCAAATGTCAGGCAGTTAACTTTACCTTCAACCATCGACGTGACATACATGAACTAGTTAGTTCCCATGATGCCTGTAGCATAGATGGTACAGAAATTGGAACCAAATCAAGCGTTAAATACCTTGGATTAGTTCTTTCCTCGGACCTTTCATGGTCATCTCACATTTTATTGGTCTCTAAGAAAATGTTTCGTCTTACCTTCTACATTAAAAAGTTAAGACAACAAGGTATCAGCCAACCTTTAGTTCTGCGATTTTTAAACTCCTGTATTTTACCCATTTTACTTTATTGTTCTCCATTAATCTTTCCTGGGCTTCTTAAAAAAGACTATGCCGTATTACGAAGGGTATTAAATGCTGTGAGTAGGGCTTGTGGTTTGCCACTGCGTGATCTCGCCAATACCATAGTCGAGAGACACGTAAATTCCTGTAAAAATTGGGCAAAGGCCGTACTGTCAGACCCTCTGCACCCTCTTTATTCACAATTATCCCCTTGTATCTCATCAGGTAGAACGAGAAGTCAATATAAGAAATTATATGCTCGTACCACTAAGTACAAAAATTCTACAATACCGTACTTAGCCTGTATTTTATGTGATGAAGACACTGTTAGACGTGAAACATATAAGTTACTATGTAATTAGCATAGTGAATCGACCCTTTCATTGTTCATCTTTCTGTAATTCTATGGTGTCACCCTTTCTATCGTTTAATTATAACTTTGCTATTTTTATTTTAGTTGTTATTACTATTATTACTATAATTTTATATTTTTCTCCTTATCCTCTACTGTAATTGCTACATAGCTCCTATAAAAACGTTTTGTTATCATTATTATGTATTAATTATTCCGTTTATCTATTTTTTTTTGTTTGTTGTTGTCGTTTTTGAGTAAATTAGATGCAATACTGTACTGAATGCTGAAAATTCCTTGCTGTATCATTAATACTGTTTTTGGAATAAAGCAAAAATTATTATTATTATTATTACTATACACGTAGTTACGCTCCTGATCAGTAATAAATAACTGAATTCTTCCTGTATCTTTTTATGATATTTATATGCGCATTTTATTTGTGGCTATTTTATTCAACTTTAATCGACATGCTTATCCGTGTTTAACAAGGAAGATGTTTTTCCTTATTTCCCTAAACTTACGTATTTTTTGTCCATTTGCAGTTCGAGAGAGGTTTGAACAGAAAACGTTCATATTTTGAACTTAAAACACAATTTTTCCTATTTAGTTTTACTTGGTTAGAGGAACAGCTAAGATAAAATTTCCACAGTTACTTCAGCATTCTATATAAAATCAAAGTGTAAGATCCAATAAAAAGAATGTGATTTCGAAATAGCTAAATCACATTTTTTCTGAATAACATTTTTTAAAAAACAGAACGTCTTATGAATTTTTAGAAAAAAATTCAGGTTTCTGTAATAGTGAAGTGTTCAGTAAAATGAGTATAAAAAAATATGTACCTTGATTCTGGATTAATTTCACTATGTGAACCAATGTGTTCCTTATCTAAATTTTTATTTCTCTCCGAATCTTGATGAACTGTTTGCTGATGCTGTAAATAAAATAAAAATAAAAAGAGATATTTAGTAAAAGATCACTGCAAACTATAATCTGTAAATATTGATTATCCATTGTTAAATAACTATCTCTGATTAAGAATAAACTTATAAACTAATCTATAAGAGGAATTATTCTACTCATTTGATACTCGAGCATTTACATTGAACTCATAAAGTCTTCTTTCAGGATTTCATCAGGAACCGACCATTGGAAAACATGGGAGTACGGACAGATGTTTTGTCAGCCCAGTTTGGGACTCTTCAGGAGTACGCAACACTGAGGTTCAAACTCAGGACCTTCTGGGACTCACCAGTGACTGGCCTTATTCAGGTAGGTAGTTACCTGGGTTCTAGTGGGAAGTCGTGACCAGTAAGGTACATCAGGTTGCGTGTGAGGACAAATACTCGCCGATAACATTCGTTGTTGGTCACGACATATCATGAATTCGCAGGAGTTGGAATTGATGGACTAGTCATTGGATCGGGTTCCAGTGGCTTAATGGTCTACGAGCTCGCTTTGTGACCAGAAGGTCCTGGGTTCAAACCCCGGCGGTGAGTGAGTGCTGATGAGGAGTCCCAGGTAAGGACGAAACAGTTGTCTTGTACTCTCAGTTTTTCCCATGGTTCTCTAACCGATGTTATTTCATGATGAAATTCTAAAACCACTCAGATCCCTGTAAACTGACACTTGAATAAAACCTTCTTTTTAAGGATGTTTCATAGTAAATGAAAGTTTATTAAGATTGGAAAAGATACCAAGTAGTGCGATTTGATCTAATGATCGTATAACTTTATCATAGGAAATGAACTGTTTGTATTACATCTCAGAAGGCTGAAGGTAATCACTGACACAAAATATAATACTAAAACATTAAACTTCTCCTTATCTTATCCAATTTGTTGTATTGATTCGCCAACTCACTTGTCAGAAGTTGGATTATTCACGCAGTAGTTGATCAGTAATCAGGCAGCCGAAAAATTCTGTTGTTTCCACGGTTAGTGGCTTCAGACGCCTAAGGTAACTCCAATAACGAAGAGACATAAATTTCTTGGGTTGCTTGAATTCCAACCGTTCTTTAGTCGATCTTGTTTCGTAATAGTATTCATCTAAGAATATCTTAGCTATCAAAATGAATTCGGCCTTCTCAAACCCTCAGAAACACTTTCTCAGTTCAATAAACAGACGTACATCCTTCATGTTACAAGCCAATAAAAAAACCAGTCTCTTCTCCACCGCGATCCTTTCCTTCTGAACACTTAGAAAATTCTAGATTCTACAAATATTTTATATCGATTTTCTTCTTCTCAACCGTCCAAGCAGTAGGTGTTCGGATCAACTAACCAACAGGAGCTCCTTGATATAAGATTTGTATATCTAGACAATCAACACACAGATGCTCAAATCAGGGACTTTATCATCAGGCTATTCAGGTCACGACTGGTCTCATGTAGAATTGATTGATGTGTACAGATTAGTTGCCAGAAGATGACAAATGTAAGTGTTTTGACCTAAGTGTTGATCGTAATCTGTCAATAATTTTTACAATTTGGTCAAAATACTGTGTGACACAACAATGCTACATATTGTGAAACAATATAGTTTGAAAATGGACATTTGTGAAGAAGCGCCCTCAAAAACAAGTAACAACAACAAAGCCTTTTTGAAATCATATACTGAGATACAGCGTGTTATCAGGAATTCCGATTTTTGTCAGTTTACATGAATAAATAAATTCCATATGCGTAATGTGGCTGGAAAAATTGAATTAACCTCTATTGGAATGATCGATAGACTAAGTTAGCCACACTGATATTGGCTTACTACTGGGGTAACAAATGATTCGCTACAGTCATGTATACCGACGCCTTTCTCAAACTTCGACTGTGAGCAAAATATCAAAAGACAGAAATATTGGTGAAATCTGTCTGTGGTACGAAAAAAGTATCATAATTAATGGAATCATCACAATATTTAAATAAAAATATAAAACAATGGGTCATCTCAGAATGATATCAATGTCACTAGACAGATAATAACTTCTTACTGATTCCTCTGGGAATGCCAATGAGGTATAACTTCAAAAATAGTTGTAGAAAACGTCTTTCAGAACACCTTGTCTATTGGTTCCGAAAATGTGAGATTTGGAAGGTTTGAGGATGTGAAAGTAGATTTTTACCAGGATATTGTAGTGTTACTCTAGGAAACACGACTAACAAATGCCTAAAATAGGGAAACATTAGTTATGGATTATCTATCAATTGGTACAAAATACGCTATACACTTGTATAACCAAGCTGGTGAGACGCATTTCGCTGTTGTTTCTAGTAGTCAGAACTGTGATGGGGCATTAGGCATATTTGAATTAGGAGATCATAAGTTCCGTTAGGACTGGCAATATATACTTTCAGTTGGAATATTGGCACATGACCTCTCACATTTAATAAAAAGAGGCGTGTCTTAATTAATACTGTATGTTTCATCAACGTGATAATGTACTGCCAGGTTTCTACAGGAAAAGTCTCACTCTTCACTTCAGTCTCCTGTTAGAAAAGTAAAGAATAACTTGAAAGCAGTTTAACAGCTTACCATAATCTGATCTGCCTGTGTGTTATTTTCAAAAGTGATAAACTGATCACTTTTGATTAACTCGTTCAGGTTTGTCAGTCCATCTGATTTGCCTGTAGTTAAAAAGTTTGGCAAGTCAGTGTTAAGCTTTGATAAAAACTCTTTTAAATCAACTGATTTCCATTCTTCGTAAATTGAATCAAACTGCTCACTGACCATCTGCAATTGAGCCATACGTCGACGAGATAATTCAAGACGTTGTGACCACTGGTCAAATTGAGGATTAGACAACGGAGTAGGATTACTTGATTTCTGAACATTTTTTACACCCATACAGCTTTCACCACTCATATCACTTGAAATTGAGAGATTGCATTCTTTAAAAGATGTAAGAAAAGTAAGAAAAGAGTCATTATTGTGCCAGAATAAAATGTACAGAACTTTGAATGTTCTTCTTTTGTTTCCACTTTAAGGTATCACTACGTTTACCGACTCGTAAGAAGAAAACCTGCTCATTTGTGTAATAGAGCTAGGAAAGTATTCACTAGCTGTTAGCATTATGATTTGTTTGATAACTCAGAGATTTTTAGGATAAAAGTGCAACAAATTAGCTTCAATAATGTTAGTTTTTACACTTTACAGATTTGTTAATAATACATTCCTTAGCTAGTGAATTAAACAATAAAATGGAAAGTATTCGTGAAGTGTTCACACAAAGTGATTAAATAAGTGAAAAAAATTAACACTAGATTGAATTAACTACATATAAACTGACTCATACTTAAAGAAATATTATCAAATAGTGTAAGAAAACATGAAAATTGAATCCAAAACAAATAAGTTCTATACAAAAGGGAACCCAGAAAGGGTTTCATAGATTTTATCGATAGATTTGTTCTCTGAGTTGAAGTTTCGACTGCAAAAGGGTTCTGTATCTTGGCAGGTAGTGTCATCATTTCTTCATGAAGAAGTAAAGTGAACTGAATGAGTATGGATACTCAAAACTAGGTAATCATAAACTAATCTTCTTTGCACCACTAAATAAACCATTTCCCCACCCTTACAGCATCAAACTTTATTGTTATTGTATTTCTTATATTATAATCCTCTCAATTTTTTGTTTTGGACATAATTTAAGCTGTTATAACTGGTAATTTTGTATTTCCCTTCACTATACTATATCAACAGAACATTAGATTCAATAATCTATAACATGCTAAAGTTTCCAAACTGAATCGACAATACTGTTTGAAACAAACTCACTGTTATTATTACTATTATATTTAATAATCTCAATTCGTGCTTCGAATATTTTTGACTTTATATCGTAAATGTCGACAAATTCCTCCGGTTAATTTTGTTTTAATTTTTAATTTAATTTATATTTTGAGTAAATCAGATGCAATATTGTGACAAATACTGAGAATTCCATTCTGTATTATAAGTTTTTGGAATAAAGTAGATTATAATTATTATTACCTTGTTTTAGTATAATGTAACTGAACTTTTCAGGAGTAAGTGGTTGTAATCTGAATTTGATTATTAAGTAAGACCAGATGATATAGCGGTTAGGACGCTCGCCGAAAATGCACATGGTTTTGGGTTCGATCCCCGGCCGACTCACTCCTTTACCTCGCTGAGCCAGAAATAATGCTGTTAAAGAGGAAAGGTTGGGCATGAGGCTAGCAACACCATCCTGTAAAATAAACACTGCTACAGAAACTTCAAGCCACTATCTTGAAGCTCTATGTTCCACTGGGGAACGTGAAGGAAAAAAAAGACCAGGGTAGTCAGATCATGATAAACCTCATCAGTCCATTCAAAGAAGACAGTCTAACCAATTAAAATAAACACTTTCAAGTAAAGGAGATAAGCCTTAAACTTGACTGAATACCTCTTTGAGGAAGTCGAAGGCCAAGTGTCACCAAAGTCAACTTCAGAATATATCCATATTTCCTCTAAACCTCTGGTCGAACTGGAGTCAGGTAGAGTGTCTTCGTACAGTGAGTTTATTTTGATATAAGGATAAAACCTGGGCACTGTGGTAGAGTATAACTCCGTTATGGATAAAATTTTATTTTGATAAAATCACAGTGTCATGCAGTAATATTTACTGATGACGTTTCGAGCGCGAACTATTGCTCATAATCATATCAAGGCACTCACACAACATTGTGTGTAATTTTATCAAAATAAAATTACATCCATAATGGAGTTTATTTTGATTTGTGTGAGCTGCTGATACGCTCGTGGCGATATCTGCCATGACACTGGAATGCCTCCCAACAAAAATGTTACTTAGAAAAACACCTGAATCCGAATACAAACTTATTTTGGGAATATTTTTTACATTAAAAGTGTTATTTAGTATTGATCCTTTATTTATCGTGCAAACATATTCAAATGGGTTACACTATTTGACGAAATAGAACTGTCACAACTGAAAAAGAAGCAAGCCAACTTTGTTAAAAATTAAATATGTTGAAAGGATTCAACTCTTTACTATCCAGAAAGAATTCAGCGTCACTTCTTAACTACGTATGATATCCACTTGGAAATATTAGTAATAATGCATTGGTTCTTAGATGAATTTTATTACAAGTATTTTTGACTATTCTTTTCAAATCAATAATCTATTATGCTTCTATTATACCTAAACTGAAGTGCTGTGTAAATTCAAATTAATTTACCATTATTCAGTATGTGTACTTAATGTGTAATAAAAAATAGAAACAGTAACTACAAAACACTTATAGAGTATAGTTAGGATAGACCAGCTATCTTTGTTGGCTGTGAAGTTATGATTGATGCATGCGCTGACATAATAACCTGACTGGACAGTTTTTAATTGGTTTATTTACGAGGATCGTCAAGGTCATAGAATCAGTCAGACATTGATTATTACATATGGTTTAAATTTCCATTGATTTGTAAGCTATGGAATAATGAAGGTTGTTGTTGTCGCAATTAAGTCTGACTTTCGTGTCTAACTCATTGTGGGGAATATTTCCATGTGATTATAGTGTCGTGACCGGAGGCCAATTCTAGTCAGGACATACAATAGCCAAAAAATCACCGATTATTATTCCCTTGAATTCCAAGTGGAACATAGGACTTCAACAACATATCTCTACTTTCTTCTGTTTTCTGCCATTCTCTTCATCTGGGTCCACGATTGACCATAATCTCTCATCTCCTCCTCGCACGATTCTATCCATGTCACCCTCGCACTGATGACCCACTCGTTGCTTCCCATTCGGTTAACTTGCATTTAACAGATAGTTTATGATTTTTTTCGTACACCAGACGGTGAAACATAATGATAAAGCTCAGTGGTTGAAACAACTACTATTTTATGTAACTTAGTAGCCACTTACGTTTCCGTGTAGTTGGCGATGAGCCACACCTATTGTATGAGGAACTTAACGGCCGCTCACGATTTGGTAGGTGGAATGGGGTTCGAAACTGCGAATCAGAAGCTCGAAATCAAAAGCTTAGACTGATACGACACAGCTCCCTTTCGTGGAATTCAGTTTAGTAAGCAAATTAAAGGGTGTTTAGCAATTAAGCAGTCAGATTAAGGCACAGAGTTTCTTACAGGTGGTTAAAGTAATGTTAGAAAACAAATTTTCAAATAATAGTTTCCTAGTTGACGAGAAACATTAGTTTAGTTGAGGAAAATGTATAACGCACAATGAGGTTCAACTATATGTATATTTTGATCCTATTGTCATCACTTATAAATTAAACTAACTATTTTTATGTTTAATCCATGCACTTTTTCAACTTCACTTTTCAAGTGATGTCGCTATTTATCCTAGTATATAGAAATATTACATAGTTCTATTAAGTGTAGTGACATCAAAATTTCTTAAGGCTACAAAATACACATGAGACCTCGTTTTGGTCAGTGAGCAATAGTGACAATATTCCAAATTTACTGGTCATTCTCAACAAAACTGTAACTGTCATACACTAAATGAATTTACTCTGATATTTTACAGTGTGGGTCGGTGGCATAGCGGTTAGGACGCTCGCCGTCCATGCACATGGTCCAGAGTTCGATCCCCGACCGACGCACTCATTTACCTCGCTAACCCAGAAATAATGTTGGTGAAGAGGAAAGGTTGGGCATAGGGCTAGCAACCCCATCCTATAAAATAAACACTGCTACAGAAACTTCAAGCCACTAGCTTGAGGCCCTATGTTCCACTGGGGAACGTGAAGGAAAAAAAATTTTATAGTGTAGGGATTTTTAAAATCACCATATATGCAACTTTATGGTGCAACTTTGTTCAGCGAAGAAATATTTCTTTTCAACGACTTCATTTTCAAGCCGTACAGTCGTATTTACATTACGGTAAAAGGCATTCAGTGGCACTAGAAATTGTTCAGTCAATATACATATGATAAGAATAAAGATAGTTAAAATGATGTATTAAGTGGGGGGGGGATGTAGAGTTGAAGTAGATGAATTTCAAAACTTTTAAAGATTATCAAATGAGTGAATTGTTGTTAAAATTTAAAAATACTGGGTCAATCGTTGCCATAAAATTTAATAGTACGATGATGATAACATTAAAAACACGGCGAAGGTGAAGTCAAGTGGAATGAATTCAAGTGGTAAAACAGAATAAAGTAAAAGAACATTACAATGACCTAGGTAAAGAAAAGAGTTTAACAAAATGTTTTTGAACACATAATTTAGGTTTTTGTTCATGTTTAGCTAGATCTTCAGCTGTGTGTGAGTAGATAAAACGTAAGCTCTTGGAATGGTTGTGTTTGATCCTATAAATAACTTTGAAGGATAAATCCTGTGGGGCTGAGTGAACTGACTCCAGAAGGTATTCACAAATTGAAAACTTTGTCGTCCTTTGCTCACTTTTCATCAACCACACCGGGTAGTGTTCGGCTACGCGTTTACAGAGAACATGCTTACAACGTCCAATGTAATCTCTAAAAGTTTTGTAATTCACCTGCCTCCGCTTCACCCCCTTGATACATCATTTTAATTATCTTTATTCTTATCATCTGTATATTGACTGTACAATCTCGAGTGCCATTGAATGCCTTTTACCGTAATGTAAATACGACTGTATAGCTTGAAAATGAAGTCGTTGAAACGAAATATTTATTTGCTGAACAAAACTGTTTTTCTTCATATGAGTATTTATAAGACTTTGGCCCGAGCCAAACAGATGTATGTTCCTTTCTTATACGTAATAATCTCTAAGGCGTATCTGAAGAATTGAAGAAAGCTCACGTTGGCTCAGACTAACATTATCTAGTACTGAAGTCATTTAAATTGGCCACGAAATTATTTAGATTATATCGGTGCATGTATTAATAATGTCGTTTTATAAATTTTGAGTTGTACATACTTTTATTCCTTTACATGCTACTACCTTTTTCTATTTAGGGTGTGCCATCCCGTCTCTCAAACAATACTACGAAGTAAATCTATGCAGAAATACCAAATAAAAACTGCATTTTTTTAAAAACAAAACTCTGTTTCATCAAATGAAAGCAAAACCCAATGTATTTTCAGCAAAAAACTACCATACATTCTTGAATGAATGTAAGCTATGAATATAACAAGGCTTTAAACATGAAAGCGACTAATGCTGATAAAAAAGTAGTTGATATAATCTACAAATTTCAACTTAACTGTTTGTCATGTGCTAGTAAATTCAAACGGTTCTGTTTTTTAAGCTAGTTGTTTGAAATGTGTGTTTACATAATTGTTATGGGTTTGACTAACTGAGGAGATAAGTGTAGAAACACTGTTGAAATCACTCAATATACCATAGACCAACAAGCCATTGGTAACTTATTGTTCATTAGTCTCATTTTTTACTAAGAATGATTTTCTATAACAATAAAACTTGTGCACTGTGGTAGAGTGCAATTCCATTATGGGTAAATTTTGTTTTGATAAAGTCTCACAGTGTTATATAGTAATATTTACTGATGACGTTTCGAACACAATTTATTGTTCAAAATCATATCATTGCAATTGCAATACATGCATTAACACACAACCACACAATAGGAAGGGAGAGGGTTAAAATTCTAAAAAGTAATCAAGGTAGGTGGAGAGAGAGGTTGATTACTGAATCCTTGTTCATCGAATCTACACCCAAAACATGCAATAGGAATGATTCATCACTCATACCCGAAATATGGAAAATACTACTACCAATCAAATCAAGTGAAAAACAGTGGAACTATATAAATGAATTTAGGAAGTCGTGTGATTACCTTGATATGATTATGAGCAATAAATTGTGCTTGAAACGTCATCAGTAAACATTACTGTATAACACTGCGAGAGTTTATCAAAACAAAATTTACCCATAATGGAATCATTTTCTACATTTTTAAGGAAAGATATCACGTCTGGCATCACCATAATTAAATGAAAGAAGTAATGGTTATCAACAGTATTGAACGAAAACCACGTTGTATCGAAAACTGAAAGAACTTCAGTCGTGATATCCCCGCCCTGTATTACTTGAATAACTAAAATTTGATCTGGCTTGAAGCTACAGCTTCAAACCTCTAAGTAATTCTAAACTAGAATGAAAGATCTTTTCAGAGATCATTTGATTTCAGAAATTTTCTAACTGATATTGATATATGCGTCGGTGGTTCATTGGTAGAATACTCACCGACCACTAACGTGATCCGGGTTTAGTCCTCGGTCGATACGCTTCTAAATATCGTTTAGCCGGTAGTAAAACTGGTAAAGAGGGAAGGTTGATCAGGAGGCTAGTAACCCCACACCGTAAAAGATGAACACCATTGCTACTGATACTTTAAAGTCCAGGCCTGAAAGGCTAGTTTCCACTGAGAAGGCGAAGAAATAGAAAATATATTGATGCATGATGACATCTAGCCTGATATCAAAAGATTTTTCAAAATCATTCTGTTGAACAGACAAATGATCAAAGCCACCATTGAATAACCGTGAATGAACACAGATATAATGGATTGGTATATCTCAATTAAAACAAGCAGTTCGTACCAGTAACTAAGCCTTCATAAAATGTTCATAGCTTAAGTTATCATCTTTAAGTATGCATTTATGAATCTTACACAATACCTTATCTGGCACAGCTGTTATGTGATGAAAAATCCGTTAGGTATGACACTATCAACTAACTGTGGCACTCTAACAAATAGTTCCCATAAGCTTTTGTTCTCCTTTCTTTGTTACTATTAAATTGTTGCTCACATATTCTATTACACACTAATTTTATATTTCATATCCTGTGGTGCATTGTTTAAAATGTGAATGCAATGCTGTTCTTTTTTATTTCTTTTATTTATCCTTTTTTCTTTTTGTTGTTGTTGCTTTCTATTTTTAAAATCTTATAAAATTTATGAGGAAATTAGATACAATATTGTAATGCACGCTGAAAATTCCATACCTGTACCACAAATACTGTTTGGAATAAAGCTAATATTATTATTATTATGATTGAAATCCTTAATGTACGTAAATATTTTATTATTATTTATTTACTATTGAGAAAGAAAAAGACTCTAGTATTTCATTTTTAGACGTCCATATGACCAGAAAAGAGGACGGCACAATAAGAAGTGTTTATAGAAAACCTACATCAACGGGCCAGTACACATATTTTCTCAGCTTTGTGCCCTTGAAATACAAAGGCAATCTAATAAAGTGCTTGGTCCACAGAGCAAGACAGATTTGCTCGGACGAATGTCTTCACGAGGAACTGAACAATATTAAACGGTTGCTAAGTGAGAATGGTTATGCTGAAAAGTTTATTGATGAGAATCTGAAATCAAAGCAGCCAAGTTACCAAAATATTCTGTGTATATAAACATATATATAATTGTAAAGCCGGAAGAGGAATTTATCGAAAAGAATATTCTTAGCTCGATTATTTTGTGTTTTATTTATTTTTATTTTAATCCTTTGCGTTTCAAATGGAACATAGGGTTTCAAGAGAGTGCTTAGAATTTTCTGTAGCAATGGTTTCATTTTTACTGAGTGGGGTTGCTAGTCTCACGCCCAACCGTTTCCTCTTTACCGAGCTTATCACACCGGCTTAGAGGAATTTAGAAGTGCGTCGGTGGAGGATCAAACGCCGGACCACGTGTGTGGTTGGCAAGAATTCTACTGATGAATTGCCGACGCCCTAACGGATGTAAATACTTGGGATATATGATTGAATGTATTAGGAATTATTGATTATTTAGTGTCAGGATAAGTTAAGTTAATTTCAATATTAGATGTAAAAAGGAATTCCGGCATTCGATTTTCAGTATGAAGGTCATATCTAGTGTATGTGTGAACTGTAGTAAACCAAAAGTACGGTGTTAGACATACATTTAAGAACAGATGTCCTTCATCCTATTGTCTTGCATTATTACCTCAGCTCACCAGACGGCTATTTTCATTTTTCTTGCCCAATAAACTTATTTACTTTATTGTTTATTAACTTATCCCTGTAGAATTTTATTTTTTCTTTTACAGTGAATATCGAAAATTTAACAATGAACTCTCTATTGTTTGTCATTGTAGTCTTTATCCAAGATTTTCACGGCAATAGTCTTTGCTTGGGTTATCGAAACGTTTAAATGATTCTATTCTTTTATTTTACTTCCATTAATTTTTTGACTGTACCAAGAGTAAATATCTGAACTTTATTAGTTATGCAACACTTTTTAAAATCAATACTAGTATTGCATTAAAGCGGCAATAGTCGTCAAAAATTCTCACATTCTGTGTGTGCATAATGTTCGATTTATTCCAAGATGTCACTGTTTTAACAGTAACCATACGAATTAGTTAATTTTTTGTTTTCCGTAAAATTATTCATGCATTTTTATGCTAAATTGGTTTGTTGTTGTTGTCGCAGATTTTTTCTCTCATTCATTTTACTGATTTGTGTGTCATTTTATCTTCAACATATGCTTGAATCACAAGTTCATACAGTTTCTTTTCCTTCATCAGTATGAATTAGTAATCTTGTTGTTTTACATAGACTTTCCATAAGTAAACTTCATTACCTTTTGATTCACTTTACATATTTTAATATATACCGTGATAACTGCAGTTTGTTATTTTAGTTCCGGGTAAGTGATTGACTGACTGACTGAATGAATTTCAACATAGAACTTTGCACAAAGATGCAGCATTTCAAATTGCCAAACTCTGTGATTTCGATGAGGGGGGATGGGGCAGTGAATTGAAAACTCCTGTTTTGAATATCCTCTAATCTTTCATAGGATAAGTTGATAAACAGGATACAAGTAACGCATATTCAGCTGATAGAATTTAAAAATTAAGTTTTCCTAAGTGAACGTAAAAGTTTAACCGTATCTTTCGATAATTGTATTTCAATGAATTATAATAAAGATTTGAAATAATTCAAATCTGACACTATAGTTACCTTATCCAATATTCGTTAAAGTGAACACAACCGAGTAATTTGCAATTAATAGTGTTCTCTGAGCTGGTTGGTTTAGTTGCGAAGCTTTCGTCGTCCTTCTGGACATCTTCAGCGCAATATTTAGCATAAAGTGAAATGATTTAAATTTCTTCATGAGTGATATAGTTGTGTCTCCCGGTAACCATCTTCACATATGTATTGATCATTTTCTATTGACTTGAATTTTAAACTTTCTGGTCACCTGATTTACTTTTTATCAGTTGGTATATTTCGTCTATATTAACGTGTTTATTGATTGCATTTTCGTTTGAGTACCAGGCTTCTAGGAATTCCCTGGCTTTTTTGGTGTTTCCTCTGTCTAAGATTTTGACATTATCCCAATCAAATTGAAGGCCATAATTGTATATATGCATTGATACGAAAGAATACATTTCGTGTCTTTTCACGGCTGATTTGTGATCTTGGATTCTGATTCGAAGGGGACGCCCACTTTGGTCGATGTAATGCTTGTTGCAGTTCATACAATTTATTTTGTAAATAGTATTAATTTTATCCTCTTTTTCTGTTGGGTGTTTTGGTTTGCATAATATGGAATTAAGCGATTTTACTGGTTTGTGTGCTATATCTATATCTAACGGTTTCAGTATTCTAGCTGTTATTTCAGAGATATTCCTCATGTATGGTAGGATGAATTTTCTTGTGGTCTTTGATGATGGTTTCTTGTTGGTGTTTTGATTCGACTTTAAACACTTTTTGATGAAATTTTGTGGATAACCATTCTTTTTGAAAACCGTTTGTAGATATTTTATTTCATTCTTTTCAACTCTGTAGTGCTACAATGTGTTTGAACTCTTTTACACAATGTCTGCACACAGTTTCGTTTGTGAGTAATTGGATTATTGCTAGTATAGTTGAGTACAGTTGATCCGTGTGGGTTGATTTTCTATATACTTGTGTTTCTAAATCTCCTGTGTTGGTTCTCCTGATTAAGACATTTAAAAATGGGATTTTGTTATCTAATTCTTCTTGTCTTGTGAACTTGATGTACAGCTTCCTTACTTATGACTGTGTGTGTGTAGAAGATAGACAGTGTGAACTATGTTGCTAACCAATAATACTTTTGAAACTGGGATGTAAAAGAACGTTTTCATATATTGAGTTAGATATTTTAAGCACATTATATAAATGATAGTGGAGGTCTTCTTCAAAGCTATCTCATCTAATCAGTGTTTTTTTCATTTCTTTGCGTCAAGCTAAAGCTTTTAATTTTTAGTAGCGGTGTTGCTGAATTTTACGAAATAGGGTTGGTAGCGCCATGTCCAGTCTTCTCTCTTTATCGCAGCTACTACCGGTCATGTGAGTTTTAGGAGTGCCAATACCAAGAATCGAACCCAGACAGTATGCACAGTTGGCGAGAATTCTACCAATGAACTCACAGTAGACATAGTTAACTTTACTTGTTACACACATTTTTTGGCTAAGTTGTGATGATTTCATACAACATGGCTGCTATAATTTATCGTTATCTTTCCTTTTGATTTAATAAAACATGAAAACTTTGCAATAAAAAGGCTACAGTTCATTATGCTTAAACAAGTTGGTGAGTACGCTTCACATTGCTTTTTTTATTTGTTATAGTTAATCGCTCAAAATGTGAACACAGCTAGAATAAATCAATCCTATGTAATTTTCTCCATTTTTTTTGTTATATCATTATTAATTTATCCAAAACTTATCGCTTACACTAACATATCTATCACATGCTGACGACTGTATTTGCCTGTTTACTAGACAAATGTCAATATCAATCTATGTTAAACATTTCATTGGTTAGTACTAACTAACTAACTAACTTGATCAGAGAAAAGTTTGGTCTTTCCTTTTTTAGTTCATGTGACATCATACCTAATTGACTAAAGTGTATGTATTGTTGAGAATCAGAATGCATCTTTTATTATTTTTTTTCATGTAAACAAAATATGCATATCATCACCATGATCATCATCAACCTCAATATCCAATGCTAATTAACTTTATCTTGATTCATCTTTTAGCAGAGTTTATATTTTGCCATAGAGTAGTTGTAGCTAATGTATTCAGTCCTTATGTGTGTGATGTTTATGCATTCAAGGAGTGGCATTTACTTCTGTAAATGAGTTTTTATTACAAATCACTATATTCAGGTGAACAGATCTCAAACCACGTGAGTCCATGGTTCAAGGGTAGAATGCAGGTCTACCAAGTGGGAGGTCTCGGCTCAGTTCCCGGCTGATACACTCCTAAGCCTTGCCTAGTTTACTAGTCGGTAGTCAGGTTGGAAAAGATGCAAAACTCAAAATATTCCATGATGCTGCTTTTTATCCTGCAATCTTCAAAGTATTAGCAAATAAAAACTTCAAAAAAACAGCTCCGTGAAGGAGTATTCATTGGTTTTCATTTCTGAAGCCTTAAAAAGCTTTCAAAACGAAAAAATGAACATCCTGTTATAAGGTGAAAGCTTAAAAACATCGCTACGCATATCGATCTCAATCGAAATTTAACTCGAATATCTTTCTGCTAGATTGAATACTCGATTTCTAAAGGAACCGCAATTACCTGCTGAGTATTAGTCATTAGTCTTCTCATTCTTGCTGAGTTACATATGGAGTTACACACCTTCAACTCAACATAATTACTAAATCAATCTACTGAAAATAGACTGAGTACATCCTATTCGCTTACAAAACATGAAGAGGAAATTAGACTCAAACAAGATATTTGAGTGTACAGCAAATAAATATTAAATGACGAAAAAAGAATCATAGATCACCTTCATAAATTGATCGACGTTCAGCTTCTGTCAACTGGTGAGTTTTGGTTACATTCTGATGAACTGTACGCGGATGATTAGTAACACAGGTTCCAGTACAACGATTAGAACAATACTGTCCAGGATAAATATTTCCGCCATCATGCAATGCGAGACGTTCCATTAGTCTATGTATTTCATTTTGCTGGATTTCATTTTTTAAACAAACAAGAGAAATTATTCAGTTTAATTTTATATGGGAAGTTAAGTACTTCAAACATATATCTCATCAAAAGGTCAAATATCGGGTCGTAGTAACGATCACTATTAATACAAATAAATACAATCCTAAGAAAATCTCCCGAGACAACCAGTGACAGTCAGTAATACTATCAAAGACGGGTATTATATCGACAAAAATTTTCGAAAGCTCCCTTGACATTAAAGTTATTGCTTAAGATGTTACCTATAAAGATATTGAAAGTCTTGCCATCAAGCTGGCAAGTTGAGACAGTACACATCAAATACACCCAATTAAGCTATCGATCTTTTGCATTATTCCAAATTTACTTTCACAGAGTAAACAACAAAGCCTCTTCATTGGTTAAAAATATGATTTTTATTAACAATGAAATAAAATCCTACAGTTTTATTGTTTGAATTCTAGGAGTGTGCATATTCATTAATTTATTCACCGGTATTTAATCCATATTCGTTTACCGGTGTCAGCTATTCAAAACACAGGAAATACGGGTATACAGATCTTCACTTTTCATCCATTTCATAGGTAGAATTATATTTGACTACAGTGGTACATATCTCTTATTTTTGTAATAGAGCATTGAAGCTCGAAAGAAACTGTTCCTAGTCTATATTAGTTTGTCTATTGGTTATTTTGCACAGTGAAACAGTGTTATTTGCTGGATGACGTTTCACTATGATATATATCCATCAGATAGACAAATTAATACGGAATTACATTCTACGGCAATGCCTAGGTTTTATTATATACTTTAATTGGACACTAGTAACAAGTGTCCGATGTGTCTAGTCCTTTGTTTAGTGCAGACTGAATTCTGTCAGTCAGGTTTAGGTTTAAAATGTGGCCACCATTCTAGGTAGCTCGGCATCACGGTACACTTTGAATTGTTGATGTTATATGGTTTCCTCCAATCATCTAACATAAATAGGTCCTATTTTATTAACCAAACAATTAGTAGGTTTTTTTCAAACACATCTCGAAAGTAAATTATCACATGCTGTCGTAAGTTATCCGAAACGGTGATGGTCTGTGCTGGGGATTTATATCTTTTGAGTCAGTCAGCAAAATACTATCACTCACACAGCATAGTAACGATCTGACTTAAGCAATGAGAAAGGAAATTTTGCATATCCCGAAGAGCAAAGATGTTATCAAGATTTCGGATAAGCCTAAAAGTTTGAAGCACAGATCAAGCGTGAAATTCTGCCAAATAAATTCATTTGTTCAACGTTGTTAACTCTTCCTCAAATATGAAAACAGCTTTCAATTTTGTTTTAAAATTTAATATACATAAGTGAACTCATTTTTAAGTTTTCATTCTTAAAATTACATCTATTCCTTTTTTTACCACATACATTTGCTAGAAAGTAATTTTATTTACTATCTTACTAACAGTATACTTTTGTGTACCTTAGTCTATATATCTTTTTTATATCCAGAAATTAAGTGAATTCTTATCATAAGCATTTCCTTCACTTTTCTAGGAAGCATCGTATGAACTATGGGCGGAACGGATGAAGATGTCACAGTGAAAATTGGAAAAGCAAGATACACCTTCATCAATCTGAAATCAATTTGGAAAACTTCCACTCTCAGCAAAAAGAAAAGGATTCTGATTTTCAACACTAATGGAAAGTCAGCCTTTCTGTACGACTCAGAAGCCTGGCGCGTCACGAAAAGCATTTCCAGCAGGTTGCTTTCACTCCATATTGAAGATCAAATGGCCAGAAAGAATTAGCGACAAGAAATTAGGGGAACAAATTAACCAAGACACTATCACTCAACAAATATGTTGCAGAAAATGGATATGGATAAGGCCCACACTGAGGAGGCTGTCGAATGACATCGCGTGCACTGCAAGCCATTGATCCAGTGGAATCCCAACGGGATGTGACGAGTGGGTCGTCACTTCGAGGGTGACATGGAGGAGATCGTGAGAGGAGGAGATGAGAGATTTTGGGCAATCTTGGACCCAGCTGAAGAGGCAAGCAGAAAATAGAAGAAAGTGGAGGTGTGTTGTTAAAACCCTCTGTTCAACTGGGAACCTACGGGAACAATAATTATTATTGTCGTAAGCATAATTATCTACGCTTATTTATTTGTTTAGGCTTGAATAAAAAACTCGGAACAAGATAATTCGTACTCAGTGAAGTATAGTATAAGCATCTCTTAAGTAAACTAGTTTTCGTTATTATTATTCAATAACCCAGAACAAATATCTCATCTGGTATACTGAGCGACATACTTATATTGTGGCAAGTAGTAATCCTACCCACTTACTCATACCAAACTAGCTGAAGCAAGAATCGAACCTGACACCCGTTGGTAAAGAAGTTGATTGCTTAACCCAATGAGTCACATCTTCAAATTATGTTAACCAGATACAAAACGTAGCCTAAAATGGATAAATACACGACTAGACTACAATCCATTCTAACTTTAAAACTGATGATACAATCAGTTAATAAGTTGTAAATATGGTTTTTTGCGCATTAATATCATTTCTTATTTTCAGTGACTGGTGGAAAAGTATCACTTCAGAATAAGTTCTCAAGTAGGTAAAAACGAAGGAATCGACTATGCAGTAAGCATTTTTCTGTAGCAAATCTTATACACATTTGGGGAAATCCCTTGTACAGTTGAAGAGATCTATTCTCTGTCTTTAATAATGCCATTCCCTACTATTACCGAAGACAGTCTTGATTGCGGTAGGCTGGATTATACAAAAGACCGTCAGGAGTGGGAAGACAGACATACGATGGACAGACGAGAAGATACTGGATGATCTGAGCTTCACAGGTGATTTGTGTCTAATTTCATACAAAATCGAAGATCGAAAGTCAAAAACCAACAGGTCGGTGGAAAATGAAACGAAGACCGGACTTGAAGTGAACATAAAGAAGACATAGGTGATGAACACACATATCCAACAATTAGAAGCGTCAATCATCATCAACGGGAGAAGTTCAAAGGAGGTTACCTCTCTTACTTATCTGTGCAGCATTATTTCAAGTACGAGCAGAACAGATACGGATATCAAATCTAAGATCAGAAAAACAATACAGACCGTCACTACTCTGAAATCAGTGTGTAAGCCTACTGCACTCGGTTTAAGATTCAGATTTTCAACACTCATGTCAAGTTAGTTCTTCTATATGGTTCAGAGACTTGGTACTTGAAGAAAAGCATTTCCAACAAGCTGTAGACTTTCATCAACAGCTGCCATCTCTGCATATTGAAGGTCATATGACCAGAAAGGATAAGCAACTAAGAACTCTGGGGACGAACCAACCAAGAACCTATTTCCCAACAAATATGTAGAAGGAAAGATGGACTGGAGACACACTAAGGAAACGCTTGAGTGGCATTACGCGTAAAACTCTTGAACTGAACCCGAATTGGAAATGAAGAGTTTAGCGTCCAAGAGTAACATGAAGGAGATCGTGTGAAGAGAAGATGATAGCTTATCGGAAGGAGGGTCGTAGAGACAGCTAAAAAGGACTGCAGAGAACAGGGTGAAACTGAGGTGTGCTGCTAAACCCTTTGCTCTCCTCAGGACTCAAGAGAATAGCAGCAATAGTAAATAATCAAAAGTCATACTGAAACGAAATATAAAATGGTTTCACTTGTGTAAAGAACAAAACAAACTTGTTCGTTTAGCTTCTTTTGTAAATTGATTTTCTCTTGAATAAATGTTACACGATCATTGTTTAAAGTATTCATCAATCTTTCAATTTCTTGTTTGACAACGCTTAGTACGCCTAATTCTGTTGTTGCTGATGCTGTAACTGTATGTTGGAAAACAAAAGAAGGAAAGATGATGAAATTCAACGCTACCTGATATTTGACTTTTACAAGGATTAGAAGTTTAGATTTATTAAGTATATTATTAGCATATTCGAAAGGTAGAGATGATTATGGATTTTTTGAGTTTAAATGTCCTTGGCAGTTTTATAAACAATTATATCAACCTGACATATGGTAGAAAAACCAGGGATATATATATATACAGAGAGACTAAGAGAAAAGGGTAAATGTATGTCAACTGATATGTAATAGAAAATGATCGATCTAGAGATGTTTTCTTTCACTCCTTAAAACTCATATGATTAAAAGGAAAATAAGTATTCTAAATTTGAGACAGATATAATTATTTAGAGATTGGTACAGCTCGTTATGCGGTTAACTGGTGAGATTTGTTAATTACGGATAGTTTGTTGATATTAGATGGTTGGAGGCAATCAACAGGAAGCCTTGCTCGACCTAGGTTTAGTGCTAGTTGGCACTCACCAGTCAGCAAGGCGTATCTACAAACTTGAAGGAACTCATGTCCCTTCTGAGATTCGAATCCGCGTCACTCAGTGCTGCAGTCAGAGACGTTACCACTGAGCTGTTTGGGCTTGCGATTGACCTCCTGTAGGACTGTAGTGGATATTTTTAATTGGACACTAGAAAGTAACTAGTGTCCAATCAAAATACAGATAGTTTGTTTTTGACTAAAGTTCATCATGTATTTAGTAACTAACATGTACTCTTAGTAAGTGTCGAATGAATATTTCGAATGAATGACACATTTTGAAGTATATCATTAATTCCGTGAATGTTTCAGCAACCATAGAAATATGTAGATCTTCAATTAACGACACATTGGTTTGCTGGCTTTAGTCAGAATATAAGAAAAATATATATGTATGATAATTAATACTAATATAAAGTACTTTCATTCCTCTGGGAGTATTTCATCAAACTACTGTAGACAGGATTTTCCTAGAAAAAGATTTTAGCTTATCTTTATTCTTTTATGGATGAGATAACATCAGCATGAATAGTGAATCTGAAACTGTTTAAGCAAACACATAACTTACAACGTCACTAGATGTAATGTACTTTCAAGGACAGCAGTTTCAGATTCATTATGATAAACCTACATTTTGGGCCTAACGTTGGAATAAACAGCAGGATAATTATATGGAGCGAGTCGATAGCACAGTGGTTAGGACGCTCGCCGACCATGCACATGGTCCAGAGTTCGATCCCCACCCGACGCACTCCTTTACCTCGCTAAGCCAGAAATAAGACTGGTTAAGAGGATAGGTTGGGCATGAGGTTAGCTACCTCATCCTGTAAAAAATAATAAACACTGCTACAGAAACTTCAAGCCACTAGCTTGAAGCCCTATGTTCCACTGAGGAACGTGAAGGAATAAAAAAAATAATTATATGGAGAATTCTTGTATGAAGTGTGTAATACAATTTCTCTTATGAGAACATTTGTTGGAGGCGATTTTACATGAAGTAGTTGGGATTATCATTTCTCACCCTTTCATATAAATGGCTTGCAGGCGTTGTACGAAGAAGAAATAATTTACTGACGATGTTAAAGGTACCGCTGTACATCTCATTTGGCGAAAATTCTTAAATCTTAGAAAATCAAAGGTTATAGCTTTAAAAAAGCAGTTCTCATTGTTTTGGTGATATCAGTTTGATAGCCCTAGAATACGCCTATGTTAATTGCTTTATGTATTGTTTTATATAATAACAGTTCTAGAATATGCTTTAGGGAATCTAGACATTATTGTTGAGCTGACAAATGGTTCACATAACACAACACAGATCTAATCCCAGTCAGTACCAGTTTCTATAGCTGTGATTTCAGTATCACTGCTAAAGTGGTTGCCTTTAAAAGTAACGCATAGCTCTATTATTTACGGTCTCCTTAGGGTTAAAACTTGAAGCTAATCAATTTCCCAAAACCCTGACAAATTTAAAAGGTAATTGAAGTCACAATGCGTTAGAGTAACTTGGTGACTGATAAACAAATGCTGCTAACATGCCTGACATTAATCAGTACACATATACTTCCAAATAAGAAAGTATTTTACTAGGTACTATTACAAAGTCAGCAGGTAGTAATAATAATAATGTCATATCATATTACTTTATAAGAAAATGGGACATGTATTAACATCAAAAAGATGTGACATAAAATGTCTGCAGTTTAGAAGTTGAAAAGACTGACAGAGCAATAAGAAGCGCGATCATTGAACATCTGGTCGATAATGATCACCCTGTCTCTATAGCCTCCACCTTTAAAGTCATCTACAAAGCAAAGAGTAATTTACCCAAATCCCTAGGTACCCGACTCATATGTATTCCTGAAGCTTTGGCTATCGAAACAGAAAAAGTTCGTTCAAACCCTCCAACTCTCATGGTCTTAATCCCTCTATGCTGAAGTATGCTAATCCCCAATCATATTTTGGCTCTACCAATTTTTCATTTTTTCATTTTGTCTATTCAATTTGTATTGTCTTCCTTATTAAGTCAATTGTTACTATTACTACTCTCACTTTGAACTGTTCCCGGTATTATTTCACTTGTTCCACTTGTCATTCTAAATCAATTCTTTTTTACAACGTTAAATTCTATGCTATCAAATTTCACACAATATTACGTAACGTTTTTATTTTATTCGATTTGTCTACTAATCCTATAATTACATACCCTTTTCAAGTCCTATCCATCCTATGAATTATTCTATATATGACATTAATTTGTTTTGCCACTTGACATTTAACTATGATTATAATCACAAACATTTTAGTTTTAATTGTATTTTATACTACTATTATTATTATTTTATGCATTCACAACTATGATTCAATTGCCACAGCTGATATAACTTCTTAAAAACCATATACATACGATTGTACAGCTTGATGATAAATTCGTTGAAAAGAGTCTCTTCGCTGAATCAGTTGTTTTGATTTTCTATATAAATCTATGACAGATGACATTTCAGTGAGTGATAATAGATAGAAAATAAATCCCTTACCACTGAGAAACCAAACCTCTTGAAGCCTATTCATACAGGGAGAGAAAAAGACGAAATGAGCGCCTGACATAATAAACCTTGGGTAAACCATACAGCAGCTCAAAATTTTCCACATAAGGTTTAAGCAAATATAAACTGTTTGACGAACCAAGCGTCAAATAAGATTATCCTAAATAAATAGGACATAATCTAACGGCAATGGATAGTGGCATACACTGGGTGATATTAGGTGTTATCGTGATGTTATGTTTTGGTTGTTCTACGTTGTTTTCAGGTGTTTCTTTCAACTGAAATACATTATAAATACCATATTTTAACGAAAAAACTTAGAAAAATGGTGGAAAGTAGACGTAGTGAGCATTTTAAGTGGACATGTATGTGCCAACGAATTTCGTTGTTTCTGTGCATATGGAATGTTAAAATTCTGTGTAAATTGTTGATTACGTTAAGAAAAACGAAACGTATACGTAAACTCGAAACCACCAGTCACAACGTGCAAAAGTGACCTAGAAGTGCTTAACCTCTCCGTAACCCGTGTGTGCCGCTATCCATTGTCTAATCTAACAAGTTATCTGAGGTTAAGACATTCCAGAAAAGCATGCAGAAAACAACGAAATAGTTGATTATGAATAATAAATAATCCACTAAAATAACTGTTATTAATTACAGCTCATTAATAGAACGTCTTAACTGACAATTACTCTGAGCTAATTCCATATTAGTTTGTTCATTAGATGTACCACACAGTGAAACAGTATTATTTAATGGATGACGTTTCGAACAAAATTTGCAATCTATTTTCTTGGCATTCCCTTTACAGCCAAGCATCGCCAGAGAACCTCCCTGTCGACAGAATCGAATGCCGCCTTTAGGTCAAGAAATATAATGATTGTCGGACGCCGGTAGGAATGCCTATGTTCTAGAATCTGTCGAAGGGTGTGAAGTGGTATAATAAGGTGAGCAATATTGAGGTTAGGCGTCGAGTGCTAGGTAAGGCGGGGAAATCAATCGACGAAACGGTGAAATTACTTCGACTGAGATGGTTGGGACATGTGCTACGTATGCCTAGTCATCGCCTTCCTCGACGGGCAATGTTAGCTGATATAGGGTCAGGCTGGAAAAGAGCCAGCGGCGGTCATACCAAAACATGGCACCAGTCAATGAAATCTACAACAGTTAGTCTAAGCCACGTAGAGAGGTGTAGACTTCCTGGTTGGGGCCCTCGGGATGGTAAAAACCAATGGTTGGAAACAACTGGTGACATGGCTCAAAATCGTTCTCAGTGGTGCAGACTCATCCACTCCTTGTGACTTATGATTTCCAATTAAACTGTTTTGTTCTCCGTTATTACTATTCCTTTGTCTCACACCTCTGTTTACTGTCTATATTATGCATTTCTTCTACTTCCTTCTCTTGCTTTGTGTGCTACATGGAGTGTGGCAACTTGAACTGTCGCACATATGTGCAAAGTTCTATGTCGAAAACCGACCGACCGACCGACCGAACAAAATTTATTGTTCATAATCATATGAGTTATAATCATACGACTTTGAAACTTGAGTTCTATAGTTTTCTTTGTTCTCTCCTATTCATCGTCGTAGGGTTAGTAGAATTTTCTAGATATCTGGGACAGGTGTTGAATCATTCCTATTACATGTATTTGCAGTTGATTCGATAAACAAAGCTTCCGTTATTAATCTCTCCCTCCACCCCGTGACATTAGATTTCAAAACTGTCATCCTATCCCATCCTATTGTATGGTTGTGTGTAACTGTATGTAGTGCTATAGCTGAAATATTCTCTAGATTTCTTATCTTATTTGGATCAACCAATCTAGATTTTGCTAGGTTTTTATGTTCAGCTAGTCTGACTGCCCTGTTCTACTAGTTCGACCTAGCTGAACATCAAAACCTAGCAAAATCTAGATTGGTTGATCCAAATAAGATAAGAAATCTAGAGAATATTTCAGCTATAGCACTACATACAGTTACACACAATTATACAATAGGATGGGATAGGATGACAGTTTTGAAATCTAATGTCACAGGGTGGAGGGAGAGATTAATAACGGAAGCTTTGTTTATCGAATCAACTGCAAATACATGTAATAGGAATGATTCAACACCTGTCCCAGATTTCTGGAAAATTCTACTACCCCTTCGATGATGAATAGGAGAGGACAAAGAAAACTATAAAACTCAAGTTTCAAAGTCGTTTGATTACAATTGAAATGATTATGAACAATAAATTTTGTTCGAAACGTCATCCAGTAAATAATACTGTTTCACTGTGTGATACATCCAATAAACAAACTAATATGGAATTACTTACTACCACAGTGCCGAAGTTTTACACATATATTAACATTTTGAGCTAAGTTTTCTGACTGAAAACTTTTCATAGTTATGCTGGCAATTAACTTCACTACAATGGTCACTTTTTTTCTTCTATAGTGACTCAAGTTCAGTATTTAACACTGCTCTTTTTAAACCTTTCCTCTTTCTAACTACTGGGAAAAATGATCTGCGAGTGTCAAATCATTCATCACTGACTTAATTTTCAAAAGTCTCAGAAACAGACTGTCAAATAGTTCTGATCCAAAGATTAAATCATTGTCTGACAAAAAGTACTCTTCCAGTTCAAATTCATGTAAACACTCTAGTCACGTATTCTTTCTCAATATTTTATAGAAAATCGGAAGGTCTAAAGAAATTCAAAGGAAACTAAACGGTGATTCAGATTTCCCTTGACCAAAAAGTGGATATGAAGCTCAAAGAGAGATTCCTTACTGCTTTATAAATTCAAAGGCTTTTCACAAGGATGCCAGAGCCAATTCCATAATTGTTTTATAAGAATGAAAGGAAAAGTGTAAGTAGCTCTAATTTTTGGGACAATTGATCGACTTCTGTTACTCAGCCAACCCTAATATTGATTTCACTTGTTTCAGTGGTAACGTCTCTAACTACAGCACTGTGTGACGCGGGTTCCAATCTCAGAAGGAATATGAGTTCCTTCAAGGTTGCAGATACGCCTTGCTAACTGATGAGTGCCAACTAGCACGAAACCTAGGTCGATCAAGGTTTCCTGTCGATTGCCTCCAACTATCTAACATCAACAATTCAAAGTGCACCGTGATGGGGAGGCACCTAGCTTTGTGGTCACATTGCAAGCTTAACTGATAGAGTTCAGTTTGCACCGAAGATAGGACTAAACACATTACACTAGTTAACTGACTTGTGTCCATTCATTGTTACTTTAATTGAATATATTTTTGCAATGTTAAACGCTATCTTATCAAACTTCTCACCTTGTCACGTAATGTTTTTACTTAACTACTAATCCTATCAAATCAATTAAGTTTACACCCATTTCTAAGATCTTTACGTTCTATGGACTATTTTATGCATTTCATAATCTGTTTATCGCTTGATATTGAACTATGATTATAATCACAAATATTTTGTCACGATTCACAATATTCCTATAAGAATTTACACATTTTGTTTAAATTTGCAAGCACGATACATTTTCTTAAAAATCATATACCTGCAGCTTGATAAAAGATTCACTGAGAAGAGTTCCTTTTGCTGAATATTGTGTTCTTAAATTTTAAAAAAGACATGCTATCATTGTATACGAAGAAGGGTAAATGTTAAGATTTTTACAACGAAACTGCTATTGACTTACTTTGTTTTTGTTCTTCTAATTCAACTACGGCATTTTTCAGCTGTCTGAAAAAAGAGAATAAAATAATAACAACTCAAGTGTTTTCACATCTCATCCGTTTTTTTTGCCTGAGTGTGAAAATCGTATTATAAGTGCCTTAGTAGGTAGGGTGAAAAGATAAGTGTAGATAATAACGGAAGAATTTTCTTTTTGCTAAAAGAAATCAATTTTAATATCCTTTAATATTTTCAAGGCAAATCGACTCACTTTAGATAACAATTTAGGTGAATAGTATGTCACATTTTTTAAGTAATTTCAGTAAATAAGATTGACAGATTCACTAAATTCTATGTCGTACCATTATAGAATTCTATATTTATTGCCACATGTTATAAATGTACACGTATTAAAAACACAAAATGCATTGATCTTCCCACAGTGACATCATTATACTATACCTTATATATATATATATATTCCACAACACTGTGTGCTCGTTAACCCAATCAAAAGTAGATGAGTATTCTGCTCACGTCAACTCCAACTGCATTTACCAATTTACTTGCACTTGCGGAAGCAAGTACATAGGAAGGACTGAGAGGAAAGCATCTACTAAATTTTCTGAACACATTCCAAAGAGTCTTCGGACAAAAGGAAGAAAAGTGTTATCGAGTGCAATCGCCAGACATTTAACTGACACAGGACAATATTGCAAAAATGTTCATTCAGACATCTATAAAAACAAAATAATCGAGCAAAGAATATTCTTTTCGATAAATTCCTCTTCCAGGCTCTACAATTATATATATGTTTTTATACACAGAATATTTTAAATTAGTAGTTATTAACAATATTAGCGTTTTTTCAAATAATATCGATTTGTAAAGTATGATCAATGCTATTGCAGTTCATTAATGATGCTTAAATTATAATAATAATAAAGATATAACAGCGGATAGAATATCAACTAAAATTAGGGAAATTTCACAAAAATTCTGGATTATTCAAACCTGGATGGCCAAGGTAATGATAATGACTGGACTAACTTCTTTTGGGTGCATAAATTAGGCTTATTAATATGAATCCCCACAGCCTCAGCAATATTTAGAAGTCGAACTCTTAAAGCGAAATTGAGATTCATAGGTATGCGGTAAATGACCCTGAAAGCATGATTAACGTCAATCTTGTGTTCTGTCTCCACAAGATGCGCCAGAATAGCACTGCGAATAGATTTTGTTTGACCTTTGCTTAACCAGGCAGGGTGATGTTCGGAAATTCGACGAGAAACACGCCTAATTGTACGGCCTATGTAACTGGCTCCACAGGAGCAGTTAAATTGGTAGATACACATGGAAGAGGCGAAATTAGGCAGTTTGTCTTTTATTCCCGAACGCAGAAGAGGAGTGGTTTTGAAGATACAGCGCAATTGAGCAGCAGGGAATGTTCTTTTTACCGCATTTCTGAGGCGATGTGTTAGTATTTCACTTGTGTTGTCTCCTAGGAACTGCATCTGCAAGAACAAGGATTTCTTTGGAACTGTTGGTACCTTGGATTGTTTTGGTTTTAGATTCATATTCTTATCAATAAACTTTTCCGGATAACCATTCTCACTTAGCAAACGTTTAATATTGTTGAGCTCCTCGTCAAGACATTCATCCGAGCAAATCTCTCTTGCTCTGTGGACCAGGCACTTTATTAGATTGCGTTTGTATTTCAAGGGCACAAAGCTGAGAAAATGTGTGTACTGGCCGGTTGATGTAGGTTTTCTATAAACATTTCTTCGTATTGTGCCATCCTCTTTTCTGGTCATAAGGACGTCTAGAAATGAAATACTAGAGTCTTTTTCTTTCTCAATAGTAAAATTTATTGCAGGATGTACCTCATTAAATTTATCCAGGATGTCCTTTGCCTCATTTTCGTTCTTCATAATCAAAAAAGTATCATCCATGTATCGACAATAAAATTCGAGTTCATTAATAACATCTTTCAAAGGCCCATTTTCTAGTTTCGCCAGGAAAATGTCGGCTAGAATGGGTCCTAGTGGCGACCCCATTGCCACACCGTCGATTTGTCTATACAGTTCCTTATTAAATAAAAAGTGGACATTCATTGTACATTTCAAGAGAAGCTCCTTCATGAAAGCTATAGGAATGCCAATCTCGATGTTTCGTCTTTTGAGTTCTTCACATATAAAGTCCACTGTTTCCATGAGAGGTACATTGGTGAATAAAGAAGATACGTCAAATGATATCATAAATTTGTTATCAACATTTAAATCTCTTATCCTTTCAACGAATCCAAATGTATCCTTTACACTATGTTTCACCAACTCAGTATGAAGGGGCTGTAAGAGTTCAACTAACCATTTGGCTACCGGATGGTATGGTGAATTTAGCATATCTAATACTGGTCGTAGCGGTACACCATTTTTGTGCACTTTAGGCGAGCCATATAGTCTTGGTGTGAACGTTCCGGTGGGTTTAAGTGACGTGTACTGACTCTGTGAGATGAAGCCTTGTTGTTTCAGTCTTTTCAGTGTTTCCGCCAACTGCATCTCTATCTTTTCAACCGGATCCAGAGAAGAGGAGATTTTTTGGAATTTTGAATTATCATTAAGAATAGTATTCATCTTCTCAAAGTAATCCGCTTTGTTCAAGATAACCACTCCTGAACCCTTATCCGGTCTTGTTATTATTATGTTGTCATTTTTGCGGAGAGTATCCAGGGCTTCTCTATGTTTTTTGGTTAAGATACTATCTGAATTGCGTTTACTGTTCATGTAATAATAGCAGCAGTCGACCAGCGTTGATTTAAATCTTTCAACATCTTCAGTTGATGAGGGTGTAAGGCCTTCCGTTTGGGTGTAGAGACTTTCGAACTGAATTTGTGCATCCATTTTGTTGATTTTTACATGGCTGTCACAAAATTTGGGGCCAAGCGATAAAACCTGTAGATCCACATCACTAAGTATTACATCTGAAAAATTAAACACAAAACGATTTGGGTTCGGTGGAAATCTTGTTTCTGGTGTCTTGTTCTCTAGGCTCTGTACCAGCTTAAGGCGCTTCTTTTCTTTCCTATTGCTCACAATTACCTCCACATAATCCAAAAATAGTTTCTTTAGGTTTTCTGGTAATTCGTCGACCGCATAGAACCTTTCTGTCACATTCTTAGATAACTCAGTAATACTCAATTGAATTGAGTCAATTTGGTTTCGTGCATGGCGTTTAAGAGTCTTATCATTAGGCCGGATTCTGCAACGGCATAGAGATTTCCAATAAAATTTTGGGTACCGGTTTGTTTCAATGCACTGGTGGATAAAGTCAACAGAAGTCTTTGCTAATGGTTAGTTGAACTCTTACAGCCCCTTCATACTGAGTTGGTGAAACATAGTGTAAAGGATACATTTGGATTCGTTGAAAGGATAAGAGATTTAAATGTTGATAACAAATTTATGATATCATTTGACGTATCTTCTTTATTCACCAATGTACCTCTCATGGAAACAGTGGACTTTATATGTGAAGAACTCAAAAGACGAAACATCGAGATTGGCATTCCTATAGCTTTCATGAAGGAGCTTCTCTTGAAATGTACAATGAATGTCCACTTTTTATTTAATAAGGAACTGTATAGACAAATCGACGGTGTGGCAATGGGGTCGCCACTAGGACCCATTGTAGCCGACATTTTCCTGGCGAAACTAGAAAATGGGCCTTTGAAAGATGTTATTAATGAACTCGAATTTTATTGTCGATACATGGATGATAATTTTTTGATTATGAAGAACGAAAATGAGGCAAAGGACATCCTGGATAAATTTAATGAGGTACATCCTGCAATAAATTTTACTATTGAGAAAGAAAAAGACTCTAGTATTTCATTTCTAGACGTCCTTATGACCAGAAAAGAGGATGGCACAATACGAAGAAATGTTTATAGAAAACCTACATCAACCGGCCAGTACACACATTTTCTCAGCTTTGTGCCCTTGAAATACAAACGCAATCTAATAAAGTGCCTGGTCCACAGAGCAAGAGAGATTTGCTCGGATGAATGTCTTGACGAGGAGCTCAACAATATTAAACGTTTGCTAAGTGAGAATGGTTATCCGGAAAAGTTTATTGATAAGAATATGAATCTAAAACCAAAACAATCCAAGGTACCAACAGTTCCAAAGAAATCCTTGTTCTTGCAGATGCAGTTCCTAGGAGACAACACAAGTGAAATACTAACACATCGCCTCAGAAATGCGGTAAAAAGAACATTCCCTGCTGCTCAATTGCGCTGTATCTTCAAAACCACTCCTCTTCTGCGTTCGGGAATAAAAGACAAACTGCCTAATTTCGCCTCTTCCATGTGTATCTACCAATTTAACTGCTCCTGTGGAGCCAGTTACATAGGCCGTACAATTAGGCGTGTTTCTCGTCGAATTTCCGAACATCACCCTGCCTGGTTAAGCAAAGGTCAAACAAAATCTATTCGCAGTGCTATTCTGGCGCATCTTGTGGAGACAGAACACAAGATTGACGTTAATCATGCTTTCAGGGTCATTTACCGCATACCTATGAATCTCAATTTCGCTTTAAGAGTTCGACTTCTAAATATTGCTGAGGCTGTGGGGATTCATATTAATAAGCCTAATTTATGCACCCAAAAGAAGTTAGTCCAGTCATTATCATTACCTTGGTCATCCAGGTTTGAATAATCCAGAATTTTTGTGAAATTTCCCTAATTTTAGTTGATATTCTATCCGCTGTTATATCTTTATTATTATTATAATTTAAGCATCATTAATGAACTGCAATAGCATTGATCATACTTTACAAATCGATATTATTTGAAAAAACGCTAATCTTGTTAATGACACAGGACATACAGTAGAAATCAGCCAAGCCTTCAGAATAATCAATACGCAAATAAACCCATGGCTACTTCGCTTCGCAGAAGCCATTGCAATCAAGATACTTCGACCAGACCTCTGTATACAGAAAGATAGTGTGACTAATCTTTCACTACCCTGGTAACCCTAATTCCACCTTATTTTGTTTTACCTTTTTGTCATTATGCCTGTGTGTTTGTCTTGTTACGAAACATTCTATTCAATTTTGACTTTCACTTGCTAAGTTGAACTGACTATCAAGTTTCTAAATCTACTTAATTGTTTGTCTGTTTAAGTTAAAAAATGTTACTCCACCATTCCCATCCCGCACCCTCTTAAACTCTCCACCACAAGGAGTGTAAATTCACTCTGTTCTCTGACCCTGGCCCTGTATAATGCCTTTAACCAGTCTGTGTTTTCCAGTAGAAATCTGAACTCTAACCCCTCTTATCTAATTCCACTATATATAATTAGTTGTTTTTTGACACCGAATAATCTGTCTATCTACATCAAATTCTGGAATTATGTTCCTTATACCTTCTATCTATATCTCCAAGTAATTATGAAAAAAGTATGTTCCAAAACCTTTTTGAAACTTATAATTTGATTTTGTTTAGGGTGTATGCAGTTGATGAGTATCCACGAAATTAAACGAGCTCGTATTATCCTGCAAACATGTTCGTTCTTTCTCTCTTCAAACTAATAAAGGGAACCGGTTGTATGAAATCATATATATCTGTCAGTTAGTGAAATGCCTACATCAATCCTCAAATGATGTGAATAAAGAAAAATAAATCCTTTAATTGAGGTAACATTTTTGATATTTGGAAATTTCCTGAAGACTAAGACAATGATAAACGCGTTTTGCTGAGGCAAAGTCCTGGTAGTCTTTTAGTCCCCCGTAAAACACTTACATTTGATCTGTACATATAACTAGGTGTCAACGTTGAATATTGTCTTGTAGCCGGTTTGCTTACAATGTTCGCCACTACACTCGGTCGGTCGGTTTTCGACATAGAACTTTGCACATATGTGCGGCAGTTCAAGTCGCCACAATCTATGTAGCACACAAAGCAAGAGAAGGAAGTAGAAGAAATGCATAATGGAAACAGTAAACAGAGGTGTGAGACAAAGGAATAGTAATAGCGGAGAACAAAACAGTTTAATTGGAAATCATAAGTCACAAGGAGTGGATGCATCTGCGCCACTACACTGGATCTTGTATGGTGTTATAGCCAATAATTAAGTAAAGCCAGTTGAAATTTTAGTTGAAATAAGTATTAATTTTATTTTATTTACTTTTTTATTTTATTATAGCTTGACTCCACACAGTATTTTTGATACAAGTATGGAATTTTCAGCATATGATATCGCTAGCCCAGATTTAGCAGACCGACCATTGACATCAGGTGTGCATCGGCCGGGGCATGGTCGGCGCTGTGCCACCGACGCCCTTTTTGAAGTAAACTTTACAACCTTAACTCCTTCTCAATACGTATTATGTTGTATCCAAACAGGAAGGAAACCGATTTTCCTATTATTTTGAAAGATGCGTGCAAAATATTTCACACTGGATAAATTACCGTCTTAAAATGGAATCATTGTAAAGCAAAAATTAAGTGTTGGTCTGTAGGGATTTGATTGGTTACAGGATTTTCATCATGAGCTGACATTAGTTAGAGAACCATTGGAAAACCATCAGGGAGTACTGGACAGCTGTTTCGTCCTAGTTTGGGAGTCTTCATCAGTACGCACCCAAGACCTGGTTACAAGGCGAGCTCGTATACCATTAGGCCACTGGGACCGGATACAATGGTCCTTGAATTCTAACTTCTGCCAATTCACGGCATAGCGCGCGAATCCCGGTGGGTGTGTATTGTTGAGGAGTCCCAAACTAGGACGAAACAGCTGTCCAGTACTCCCTGATGGTTTTCCAATGGTTCTCTAACTAATGTCAGCTCATGATGAAAATCTTGCAACCAAAAATTAAGTATTAACAAAACTGAGTCTTTGCAACACTTCCAAAGTTTCACTAGTCACAATACTTCTTTTCAAATTAATGATGACAGGGGAAACAAAATTGAGAATTACTTTTGTAAATTGGTGATTTCATTTTTGTATACTTCATTTTGTGTTTTAATAGTATCGTAGTCATTAATCTAAAAGAAAGTGAAAGATGTAATACAGAAAAAAGCCTCATTTAGATATTTGGAAAGCAAAAGGATTGCTCAAAACTTTTGCTTTCTAAAGATGTAACAGTTATATAAAAAAATACCGTATTGATTCGTTTATTAATAATAAATTATTTACGTGAAAAATACAGACGACATATTGAAAAATAACAAGAAATTACAACAAAACTATGTATACTCTTTGGGCTAGTTTATAAACTTGAGTTGTATTCACAAACAAATTTACCAATCAGTCAACAGCAATCTGTTGACTTGTACTTATCAATTTTCTAATAGAATTTACTTAAAATCTTCTGAAAATATTTGACTGTATAGATATAGTGGAGATGGTTTGAATGTCAGATGGATAATACTGGCGTAGTTGCAAAGCTTTCCTTGTCTCTATAGGCAATGTTTACCTGTGAAAGGAGTGCCGAGAAACTTTATAGCGTTAATTAAGCTACCCTACCCCAACTCACGTAGTCGTGTAAGCACTTACGGAGGGCTGTCATTTGAAGTGATAGCAACTAGTGACGCCTGTTAGACATGTCCACTGTTCCCATTTTTGTTTACTTTCATAATAGACGAACTAATGAAATGGATATTAATAAACATTAGTGGCGTAGGGATTGACTTAAGGGTAGGGAATCAAGTGGTAGAACATGTTGACCACCTTACTTATTGAGAATTCGAGTCAGCCCCAGTGAACTGATTGCTGACGAAATCTCAGCAAGGATAAGAAGGGCTTGTATGGCATTCGCCAACTTTTGTCACCTGCAATGTAGACAGAATGTCCGGCTATCGGTCAAAGTACGTGTGTACTGCGCAGTAGTTCTCTATGTCCTTTGTGGCTGTAAGACATGTCCATCGAAGGTGAAAGCTATGAAAGGGCTAGTTATCTTTAACTACAGACGTTAGCGTTCTATTTTCCTTTATTAAATGGTTTAATATAGTGAGTAATATCCAGGTTGAGTGTTAGGTAAGGAAGGTAATCTGATCGATGAAGTTTTGAAGCTACGTTGATTGAGATGGCTAGATTAACGCAATATGTTTCAGATTCATAGTGGATATATGTATTATTGACTATTTTTTGCTTGAAGATTCTGTACAATGAGCAAATACCTTAAAGTAAATCACGCTGAGAATTCTGAACTGTGTATAAACGCATTTTTAATTACAAAGATATTATTGCCATCAAAACTTTTGCAATCAAAATTATGAGCAACAAATGGTTCATAATTTATGAACGCTAATTCATATATATATATATATATATATATAATTATCATTCCGAGTGTAATTTAGGGCTTCAAGCCTTAAAGTTTTGGAAGCTGTGGTGTTTTAGATAGCCACATACATGGCCTTCTCTCAATCCCAGGCTTACCATTGGATAGGGAAGTCTTAAGAGTTTGTCAGTAGGGAATCGAATCCGTTTTCCCAACACCAATCTAAATATTAATCAAGCATAATTCCCAAGATAGATAAATGATATGTGGTTCGAAACTATCGCGTTTACAGTGTAACAGTCATTATTAATTCTGAAAGTCTTATTTATGAAACACATTTAATACTGTTAAAGGTCATTGACTGGGGTGATGATTAGGGTCAGATATAATTGAGCAGGTTATTTTATTATTCCCTGGGGTTCCGAGTGCAACATAGGGCTTCAGCAACGCATTTCCACTTTATTCTGCTTGGTGCTGCCCTCTTCAGCTGAGTCCACGAATGACCATAATCTCTCATCTATTCCTCGCACGATCTAATCTATGTTACTCTCGCACTGACGACAAACTCGTCGCTTCTCATTCTGATCCCGGTCCAGCGATAGCCTGGCATGCGATGTCATTCGACAGTCTGTTCAGCGTGTGACCAATCCATCTCCATTTTCTCCTACACATTTGTTGAGCAATCGGCTTTGGCCTGTTGGTTTTTTCCCAGCCAGAGTTTCTTTTTACTAATTCTTTCTGGCTGTCCATTTGATCTTCACTATGAAGACAGCGAAGCGGGCAGCTGCTGACAAAAGTCTGCAACCTGTTGAAAATCCATTTCGTGACAAGGGGTGGAAGTTTCTGACCCGGGTAGAAGGACCGACTTCAGATTGGTGTTGAAAATGCGAATCATGTTCTTTATGCTAACTTTGTGTAGAAGATTTTCAAACTGGTTTCAGGTTGATGAAGGTATTTCTTGCTTTTCTGATTCTGGCAGGCTGGTCTTGACATCTTCATCCGTGCTATCCGCCTGTAGTTGAAACGATGCTTCCTAGATAAGTGAAGGAAGTAACCTCTGAAAAATCTCTCCCGTTGATGATGATTGGTGCTAGTTGTTGTTGATGTTGCTTTTGGTTGGTTGGTTATCGTCATCACCTACACCTCCTCTATGTTCACCTGGAGTTCTGTCTTCTCTGCCAGCCTCATCTGCCAGTTTGTTGGTTTTCACCTGTAAGTCTTCAAGTTTGTGTGACATTTAACACAAATGACCTGCAAAATCCTAATCTTCTAGAGTCTTCTCATAGGTACAACAGATCACTGTCTTCTCCCTTCCCTTGTACAGTCTGACGCATAATCCAGTCCACCACAATTAGGAATATCATCGGTGATAGTAGGCAGTCAGACTTGTCTTACTTCTGTATTCACTTCGAACGCCTCGCTAAGTTCCCGTTGTGGATCAACTGACATGTGACATTACCATATAGCCAGCCGTTTAATGACGTCGATACAGACTTGGGGCACACCACAGTGTTGTAGCAGTATCCAAATTACTTCTCGGTCAACGCTGTCTTTCGAAGGCCTTTTCGAGTGCAGGTGGATAACCCGATAATCCCACAGTCGGGTTAAAAAGGATGCTTACTCTTCAAGTATACACTATATTTAAAAACTTCCAATGACCACTGTATGAACAAGTGACTATTTTCCACTTGCATTTCATTAGACATTAGCAATAAAAACCCATTAACCAAATGGGAATACTTACTTCCATTTCTGTGAATTTGTTTTGTTGTTTTATCAAATCTTGTTTAAGCTGTTCAAATGTTTTCATTTTTTCTTCGAGCATTTTCTGATTTTCTATAAAAAGTAAGAGAATGTTCTCTGGAATTTTGTTCATATCTTCTTACCTGATAGTTGAAGTGATTGAATTTCTATTTCTTTACGTTGTTTTAATAGTTTAATTTCATCCTCCATACGAATTCTACATTCAAAACAAAAAAAACAAAAAACAAAATTCAATCTTAATTAATAGTTCATTATCCACCAACATAGAAATGAGTATGAAGTGGAATACTAGTCTTGAACTAAACAAACACTATGTAGTCAGAATGCAAATTCGGAAAACAACGAGGAGGACAAGATATGGACGAAACTAAACACATACTTCAGCTTCATTTAACTACTTTAGAAAGCTCGTCAGTTTATACTTTACATGAAACAGTCGATATATTGAATACCACCCAATTATCTACAAATTGCTACTAAATAAATCGTTTCCAATACAAGGAGTGTAACTATTTTCACTAATTTAGAAGAAACTGTGATATGGCTGTTACTAAAACATTGTGCACGCAGGTTAATGACTATAATTGGAAATAAACTTATATTATTTTTCCTTAATGACACGAACAATAAAATGACGAAAGTTACGATGAAAGATTACGTTGATAAGTATTGATTTTAAGAAAACAAATTTCTCTGAGTGCAGTTAACAATCACCCAGCATTTTTCGCTTGCCTACTTTAAACATAATTGCTTCTATATGATCCTAAATCCATCTAAAATACTTCATCGTAATTATCTTGTATCCACTCGATCTATTCACTGAGTTGTCTTCTTATTAGGCAATTTACTGACGTAATCTAAGATTTACCATTTTTACCATGAGTTAGGGTAAGTTATGAAATCAAAGTTACACTTATTGGCAAAGTTAAACTATCATAGTCGAAACCATAGTGACCCTGAACAACCAATCGGAATTCAGATGCAAAACAATCACATCATAGTTGAAAAATACACTACAAAATATTGCAAACCTGATATTTCACCGTAAATTTGTAGCTTATGTGTTGTAAGAATGTCTCTCAGTGAATACACAGATGATCTGTAGAGAAATAGTACCACGTGCGATATACTTATTCATCCAGGTGACTGTAGGTCATGGTACTTTGAGATTCATTGACATTTCTGACACTGTTCCTAACTATTTTCATTGGACACTAGTAACTAGTGTGACGTGTCTAATCCTTTCTTTGATTCAGACTGAATTCAATCAGTCAGGTTTTGCAATGTGGCCACCATTCTAGGTAGCTCGCCATCATGGTGCCCATTGATTTGATGATATTAGATAGTTGGAGAAAATCGGCAGGAAGTCACACCTGACCTAGGTTTAGTGCTAGTTGAGACTCACCAGTCAGCATGGCGTATCTGCAACCTTGAAGGAACTCATGTCCATTCTGAGATTCGAACTAGCGTCACCCAGTGTTGCAGTCAGAGACGTTACCACTGAGCTATTCAGGCTCGCGATTGACCTCCTTCAAGGTTGCAGATACGTCTTGCTGACGAGTGCCAACTAGCACGAAACATAGGTTCAAGGCTTCCTGCTGACTGCCTCCAACTGTCTAATACTGTTCCTAGCTCTTACCATAATCCTTACTTCTGATCCTAAATTCAACCCTATTCCCAACCTTAACCTTAGATCCTAAATCTTAATCTTAAAACCTATAACCCTACCTAACACCATGGAATTGCAGATAAAGTACCTAGAGAATAAGTGGAATACTGTATCTGTTCTCTCCAAGTTCATGACTTGATTTGGAATGATATTTCATAGAATTCCCTTTGTCTGATTGGTTCTTGAAAGTCAGCTTTTGGAAGACTTTGACTTTGGCTATCATACTTTAACTTAGCCGACTTATTCATTCTCAGATTGTTAACTTTCGTTGTAGACATTGTTGAAGCAGTTGAAGTGAACGGTATGCATACAACTGATTTATACCATGTCAAATGAAACTGACGGATGAATTAAAAGAAACAGTGAGATGTCTCTAACTGTAAAACACAATGAACGTCAAACTAAAGAAACAATTTTTCTAGCTAACAGAAATATAATACAGGGTTTACACATTAATTATTGTGAGGAACATTGTTTGTGGGGTTATCTTTTAAACACAATTTATTTCCTACATTTATTCAAAAGGAATTTCGAAGTTTGGTGATTACTTCTTATAATCCACTTCATTTTCATTCTCTTTATCATCACTCATATAAATAATATTTTAAAAAATGAATGAAGCCCGTGAATTTCGCCTGACTTCAAAAAATTCGCGAAATACGCCCTATTACTGCACAAATACCTAGGGATTATCAGTGAGTACAAATGTCGAGCGAAACACTCTTAAGCAGTTTCAGAAATGAACCGAATAACTATCCAAGTTTGCACTATCTTCAAAACAAATAACGATGATTAGACTTAAGTATCATAAAAGTGAGAGAATTCATTGATAAGACAACATCCCATTTTAATTTTCCATACTTTAGATCAATACTAAGCTCATAAAGTAAGACAGATATAGATAAATTGGCGAATAATTTTATGTCTTTTTAAGAATTTATTTATTTCTTCTTCTATGATAACTTCATCAAAAAAAATTGGTTCACAGACAGTAGGGTCAAAGTATTGATGGCAAGCAATACAGGTCATACAATTAAATAAAAAAATTGAGAAAGACAAATTAAGGCTAAAAGTTTAGTTAAGGTAAGATATTTTGTGAAAAAAAAAGATTATAAAGCCAAAAAGTATGTCATTACACGTTCACAACCACTAACAAGACAAAATCATATGGTAGAAAAATCGTTTTTAACAGTTTCAATGAAATAATCTTGAACAGCTGGATAACAGTAGGCTGTTGTTTTGAATAAAGTAAGAACAACACTTTGTACAGAATAATATGGTAACATCATTTATTTCCTTGCCTTCTGATCAGCTGCTTACAGCCCAAGGTAATTACTAACTTTATGCACAGGACAATCTTAACATACCTGAAAATGTTACATAATGTCAGTTTTTAAATTACGAAAAGTACCCATTTATTCTTAAGTAAAAACACAGTTTTTTTGTTCAGCGAAGAAATTTCTTTTCAACGACTTCATTTTCAAGCTGTACAGTCGTATTAATATATATCTTATTCATTCTTTATACTCCAGAATTCGTAAAATCTGCTCTGCAGAGACAATCGATGGTGGACTAGATAACCTTCGATCAAACCTCCTTAACAATGGTTATCCTACAAGGTTTATCGAACGTAACATCAAGAAAGAATCCGCCCCTAGACGAATTACAGTGCCAAAGAAAAAACTGTTTATGAGCCTGGCATTCAAAGGTGACACCATTTCGGAATTGATTAAAAATCGTTTATCTAAATGTATTAAACGCACTTTTCCTACAGCTGAATTGCAACTAGTTTTTACCAGCCAAAATATGATTAGACAATGCGTCAAGGATAGATTACCGCTTTTGTCCACATCTATGTGCATTTATTCTTTTACCTGCTCTTGTGGGGCTGTTTATATTGGACGTTGTAAGCGTAATCTCCGAAAATGTGTAGCTGAACACTATCCAGTCTGGTTAATGAAAGGCGAACGTAGAACTGCAAAGTCGTCTGTTTGTGATCACCTGTTAGAGTCAGGTCATTCAGCCCCACGTGATTCATCTTTCAAAGTTATCTACATGGAAAAATCGAATCGATCCAAAAGTTTACGTTTTCTTCACTTATGCATAGCCGAAGCTTTAGCTATACATGAACAGAAACCTAAATTATGTGTTCAAAAACGTTTTGTCAAACCCCTTTCTTTACCTTGGTCATAGTAATGTTCTTTCTAGTTTTTACTTTATTTTATTTTACCACTGGAATTCTTTCGACTTCACTTCACATCTTCATTCTTATCGTAATCGTACTCTTATTTTATAAAATTTTTGGACAACGCTTGACATTTTATAAAATTTTTGATATCTATTCACTCATAAAACAATCTTTAATAATTTTGTAATTTATCTACTTCAACTCTACCCCTTATAACATTTTAATTATCGTTATTCTTATCACATATGTATATTGACTGAGCAATTATTTAGTGCCACTTAATAACCTTTTCTGTAATATAAATACGACTGTACAGCATGAAAATGAATTCGTTGAAAAGAAATTTCTTCGCTGAACAAAAAAACTGTGTTTTTACTTATGAATAATGTCAGTTGACAGGAGGCTTCAAAATTAATGAAGAGTTCACAGAAAATTACACTTATGTAGTTTCCAAGATTTGATTTGTAAAGATTAGGTTTGTTTTTCGAGTTTGATCGTGGATTGATATCATTTAGATAACCATTGAAACAGCTGTCCAGTACTCCTTGGTTTTCGATGGTTCTCCAACTGATATCAATCCAAGGTCAAACTCGAAAAACTTATGTAGTCTATACACAGAGTTCAAGTTTAAACAAAAATAAATGCTTGTTTACAATAACAAAGGAGTTTCGTAATAAAGATGAGCAAGATAATGAGTAACTAATAAATAGTTAGCTCAAATCATAGAAATAAGAGACAAGCAGAGTTACATGGCACTACAGGGGGAAAGGTTAAAGTCAAAGACTCCTCAATCGAATGAAGGAGAGAATAAAGAGATCCACTTACCGAGGCAAAGAAGGACTGATAACTGTTTCTTTCTGAACACATAAATCAGGTTTCAGGCGTTCAATAGCGATTGCTTCGCAAACTTGAGAAGTGAGCTATTTTGTCTGTTGATAATTTTAAAGGATTTTGTGATATCCAACTCATCAACCATATTGTTGAGAAATCTGGCAATGACACTATTGTAACCGTTTGTTCACTTGAGAAGTAGGCTTTTTGCTACACGGTCAGAAAGTCAGAGGTAAGTCCCTCTTGCTGTTCTCCCAATGTAACTGCTACCGCAGATACATGTAAGTTTGTATACAGAGGATTAATATGAGAAGGGCATCTGTTGACTTTTGATTGTTCAGAATAGCATGTCCCATAAACAGGAACCAACTTAGCTGCAGGATATTATTATTATTATCATTATTATTATTATATCCTTTAATTCCTCAAGGAACATAGGGCTTCAGCCGTGCGTCTCCATTGCGTTCGGTTCTCTGCTAGAGTCTTCACCTGGCTCCAAGTCTGCCCACACGTTTTCATCTCCTCTTCACATGACCTCCTCCAAGTCACCCTTGCACTGACGACCAACTCGCCGCTTCCCTTTTGGGTTCCACTCGAGCAATGGCTTGTCTAGTGATGTCACTTGATGGTTTCTTCAGAGTATGGCCAGCCAATCCATCTTCATTTCTTCCTGCCTATTTGTTTCACAATCGGTTCCTGGTTAGTTCGCTCCCAAAGATCCCTGTTGCTGATCTTTTCTGACCATCTGATCTTGAGTATTGAGAGAAGACAACTGTTAATGAAAGTCTGTAGTTTGTTTGAGGTGCTCTTTATGACGCGCCAAGTCTCTGATCCGTATAGTAGCACTGACTGACTTCACATTGGAGTTGAAAATCCGGATCTTATTTTTGACGCTGAATGCTGTTGACCTCCACACAGACTTGAGAGTAATGAAAGCTTGCCTTGCTTTCCCGATCCTTGCTTTGATATCCTCGTCAGTTCCGCTGGCCTGTAGTTGAAACGATGCTTCCAAGGTAGGTTTCGGCTAATGACGTAGTCAATCTTCTGTTGAATATTTGAGTAATGTTTTCACCTTCCAAATTGACTTGAATGAAGATAGGCTTTTTTTCTCAATGTGATTTGTTTGGCATTTGAGTCTTTATATCTTCTCTACTCGTTCATGAATTTCCCGGACTGTTAGTTTGCACGACTGATGAACTTTCCAATAGCATAAGTACCTGCTGCCTCATAAAGGATCACATTTAAAATCACCATGCCTGTCATAATCATATTCTCTTTAATCTTTTTTCAGTATCATCAAAATCACTCAGTTCTGTTATATTTTTACTTTGAAAAACTAAAATATAACCCTTGTTTCTATATATTATATTATTATTCCCTTGGGTTCCAAGTGGAACATAGGGCTTCAAAATCACATCTTCACTTTGTTCTATTTGATGCTGTCTTCTTCAGCTGGGTCCACGATTGCCCATAATCTCTCATCTCCTCTTTACGCGATCTCCTCCATTTAACCCTTTCTCACTGACGACTCACTCGTCGCTTCCCATTCAGATTTCACTCGAGCAATTGCCTGCATTGCATGCGATGTCATTCTATGGTCTCTTCAGTGTGTGCCTTATCCATCTCCATTTTCTCCTACAGATTTGTTGAGCAATTGACCCTTCGTTGATCTTTTCCCAGCCAGAGTTTCTGGTTGGCTGGCCATATGATCTTCAGAATGGAGGCAGTGAAGGCAGCTGTTAATAAAGGTCTGCACTAGACTGGTGTAAATCCTTTTCGTGTTGCAGGCGCCAAGCTTCTGATCTATAAAGAAGGACTGACTTGACATTGGTGTTGAAAATTTGAGTCTCGTTCATTATGCTAAATTAGTGTAGAAGATTTCCAAACTGGTTTCAGGTTGATGAAAGCGTATTCTGCCTTTCCGATTCTGGCTGGCTGGCTGGCTCTGACATCTTCATCCGTGCCATCCACCTGTCGTTGAAACAGTGCTTCCTAGATAAGTGAAGGAAGTAACCCCTGACAGATCTCTCCCGTCAGTGGTGACTGTTGCTCATACTTGTTGTCGCTGTTGATTGGTTGGTCATCTTCATCACCTCCTTCTTCTCTATTCTCACCTGGAGTCCTCTCTTCGCTGCCAGCCTCATTTGCCAGTCTGTCGGTTTTTGCCTATAAGTCTTCGAGTTTGTATGACACTAGGCAAATATCATGTGTGAAATCCAGATCTTCTAGAGTCTTCTCATAGGTGGTCCGGCGTATTCCTGTCTCCTCGCCCCCCAACAGTCTGACGCATAATCCAGTCCAACATAATTAAGAATATCATCATTGATAATAGTCAGGCAGCTTTGTCTTCCTCCTGTATGCACTTCAAAGCCAGACCTCGCTGAGTTTTCCGCTGTGGATCACTTGACACGTGACATTGTCATATAGCCAGCTGTTGAATGAGGTTGAAAAGCACTTTGGAACTGCACGCCATAGTGTTGAAGTAGTTTCCAAATTACTTCTCGGTCAACGCTGTCTGGTGAAGGCCTTTTCTAAGTGGATGAAGTTGAGGTAGGTGTTTGACTACTATTCTATACTTTGTTCTGTGATGACGATTCGTAGAGCTGCAATTTGATCAGAACATGATTTGTTTTCGCCGAATCCAGCTTGTTCCGGTGAGGTGCGGAGTTCTGTATCCAGTTCACCTTTCATTCTCTCCAGGATGATGCGACTTAGTATTTTACTTGGCGTAGATGGACAAGAGCATGATTCCACGCCAGTTCTTGCCCAGGACAAGGCTTCCCTTCTTTGGCAGCTTGACGAGGTAGAAAGCCTTTCTTTCAATCAGAAGGCACCTTTCATTCCCTCCAAGCCTTTTACAATAATGGCGTGAACACATCTGCCGCAGTCTCTTGGTCCGTACACTTGTATCTAAATACTCAAAAATTGATTCAAGCTGTCTCAAATATTTTAAATAGCATATAATGCAAATGCTAACAAACTGTAGGCTTTTAACTGACACAACCACTATGTGTTTGAAAAACCGTCATTAGTTCTTTTGAAATAAAAGTGTATTTACGTATAGTGTAGGTTTACAGTTGATACCTGCACCCCCGGTGAGTGATGATGTTCCTACTGCTAGTCACCATCAACCGAAATGTTACACTACGAACATTGTCTTAGCCTTCATACTAGGAGCCGATATGTTAATAGACACCAGACATTTTGGTCCGACATAATTATTTAGCGGGAAATGCAAATCACCTTAAACTCAAATAACAACACTGCTAGCAATCAACATTATAATAACATAACACTACAGACAACAGTATATGTCGATTTACCTGTCTACATGTTCTTGAATTTCACCTTCCAAGGTTTTTTCTCTGATTTCTAAAAGATTTTCATGCTTTTTAATTTCTATTTCGCGTTTCTCATGATCTTTAAGCATTTGTTTTTTCTCACTAAGAAAATAAATGTGCAAAAACGTTTTTTTTTCTTTAACTACTTTTTGTAAAATAATGTAGATAATTAAAATGAGAAAATCAACTTTCATCATATTGCTTAGGGCATTTAACAAGAAATTTATAAATCTGTTTTTGCATACTCTACTACTAAAATGATACCTCTGATTCTAGCAGTTACATGCCTGTCTATCGATTTTATATACAATATTACCGTTGTGTATTATGTTTCAACTTGATTATTACAAGAATGTAGTTATAAAGTGATACAAATATCGATCAGTATCATATAGTCCTTCTAGGCGAGGACGCTGACAAAATGCAGAGTCTTCTGAACACCTTGAGCAACAATCTTCGTATGTTTGGCATGCGATTCGCCCCTGTAAAATGTAAGATGATGTTGCAGGATTGGACCACACCGACCCCTAGGTTAGAAATAGGAAGTGAAGTGGTAGAGCACGTTGACCGCTTCACTTACTTGGGAAGTACCACCAGCCCCGACGAGTTGATCTCCGACGAAATCTCAGCACGAATACAGAGGGCTAGTTTCGCATATGCCAGTTTACGCCATCTCTGGCGTAGACGTGATATCCGACTATCGACCGAAGTGCGGGTGTACTGCTCAGCAGTCCGCTCCGTCCTCCTTTATAACTGTGACACCTGGCCATTGAGAGCAGAAGACATGAAAAGATTAGCTGTCTTTGATCATAGGTGTCTGCGTTCTATCTCCCACGTGAAGTGGTATAATAAGGTGAGCAATATTGGGGTTAGGCGTCGAGTGCTAGGTAAGGCGGGGAAATGAATCGACGAGACTGTGAAATTACATCGACTGAGATGGTTAGGACATGTGTTACGTATGCCTAGTCATCGCCTCCCTCGATGAGCAATGTTAGCTGATATAGGGCCAGGCTGGAAAAGAGCTAGAGGTGGTCAAATGAAAACATGGCACCAGTCAATGAAATCTACAACAGTTAGATTAAGCCGGCCACGTAGGAAGGTGTAGACTTCCTGGTTGAAGTCTTCGAGACTAAAAACCAACGGCTAGAGACAATCGGTGATATGGCTCAAAATCGTTCTCAATGGCTGGCGCAGATGCATCCACTCCTTGTGACTTATGATTTCCAATGAAGCTATATTGTCCTTCGTTATTACTATACCTTTGTCTTACACCTCGGTTTACTGTCTATATTATGCATTTCTCCTACTTTCTTCTCTTGCTTTGTGTGCTACAAGGAGGGAGTGTGGCGACTTGAACTGCCGCACATATGTGCAAAGTTCTATGTCGAAAACCGACCGACCGACCAGTATCATATACTGAATATGCCTACTGAACGGAAGTCTTCAGTCAAAGACCAAATAAATCCCTTTAACGAAGCACTTATGTATTTTCCATCACAGGTCAACTACTGAATATGAGAATTTATGTGGATCACCTTTATAATATAAGAAATATGTACAGAATTCAATACCTTTATCGAAATTTTAAAAAGTTTACTTTTAAAATCTCATGCATAGTCATCAAAAGTATACACAACTTAAAACTTTCATATAAAAATGTATGAATGGGTCGATATGTTATGTTAGACTGCTTTTAAGTACTTAAAGTTTTAAACATCTCAAATATGCATAATGCAACCCAGAGAATAAATGATTAGTCATGTGACCATATTTAACTTCTGACAGAATTATATTAAATATGGTTACTAAATTCAACATTTCACTTCACTTTACAGTACAGAAGTTTAGCAAGTTGAAAATCAACTACCTTACCTACGTTTTATGCCAAGCAGAATCGAACTCTGTATTGCTGTATTTCAGTGTTACAGGTTAACTATATTGCTTGATATTACAACACTATAAGCATGAGCATAATAATATTGTATGCATAAATTCAGGTGAACATAGACAAGACGGAGGTTATGAGAATAACCAAACAACAACAGCATCAGCAACATCCAGCGCCAATCACCATCAACGGGAAGGATTTGAAAGAGGTTACTTCATTTACTTATCTAGGAAGCATTTTCTCAACTACAGGAGGAACGGACGAGAATGTCAAATCGAGAATCGGGAAGGCGAGAAACACATTCATCAACCTGAAACCAATCTGGAAATATTCGTCACTCACCATCAACAACAAAATTCGGATTTTCAATACAAACGTCAAGTCAGTTCTTCTATACGGATCAGAAACGTGGCCAGTGTGTCTCAAAGAATATTTCCAACAGCCTGTTGCAGACCTTTATCAACAACTATCTTCGTTCTATACTGAAGATCAGATGGCCGGAAAGAATCACCAACAAGAAACTATGGGACCAAACAAAACAGGAACTAATCGCCCAACAAATATGCGAGAGAAAATGGAGATGGTTTGGACACTCGCTGAGGAGGCCGTTGGGTGAAATCGCGCGTCAGGCCAACGCTCGATTGGAACCCGAAAGGGAAGCGGCGAGTGGGACGTCCAAGGGTGACATGGAGGAGATCGTGTGAAGAGGAATTGAAACAGTATGGATTAACATGGACGCAGGTGAAAAGTACAGCAGAAGATAGAAGCAAGTGGAGACGTGCAGTTGAAGCCCTGTGTTCCACTAGGAACCCAAGGGAACAATAATAATAATATAATAATAATAAATTCAAATAGTGTGATTTTAACAACATCCTGGGGATAATCATCCAAATGTTGCATTTTTATACAACTAAGAGATAAAACACTTACAACGTTAATATATTAAATCACTTCTCACTAATCCAACCACAGTGATTTCATTAAATGGTTATAATTCAGATAAGCATGGTTACATCACTCAAAAATATCTGCATTTTATTGATTTCAGAATTTAAAATGCTTAAAGATATTCTCTTTATGCCTGGTTTTTTAACTTTTTTTTCTTTTCATATAATTTTATTCTCCCTACAACTTCCTTTATCTATAATTTTATGATGGCTTCAATTAGTATACATCTAAGTAAAATTTTAAGCTGACAACTCTGTTTGTCTGTCACTACATATTTAAATTATGCTTAGCAGTTCCTCCATCACTCCATGAAATTAAGAGTTAGATATACAAACTAGCAGAAATATCAAGTAGGAGAATGAAGACAACTGTGTTGTAAAATTAGACTATTCCTTCTTCTTTTGTTGTATATTGTTTTAGCTGTTGTGTCTCCCTGTCTAATATTTCAAAAAGCACAACTGGTTTCTTTGTTTATCTAAGACTTTTTTCCCAAAAGCTTAAAATAAAAAATGATTGGTAAATTCTTGACTATTTAGTCAGAAAAGTCGATGGGCAAATGATGTGTAGTATCATTAGTGTTTCACTAGACTCTTTTTCCACTGAATAATTCATTTGTGGGTTACAGTGAACTAGCATAGGAAATCACTTACCTCAGCTAGAAGAGATGACGAGTGTTTAAATTTACATCATTGAAACATTAGCCGTAATGTATTCATACCATAATATAAATATAAAATTACTCTTAAAAGCCACTCAAAATCTAGACTAACAAATTCTTATGAACTAAAGCATAGATTGGATAATTTTAAATTAGATCGTGAAGGGAAAAAAATGGTTAGTTTTGACATTGTCAGTTTATATAAACGTACACCGATAAATATAGCTGTAGAGGCAGCCAGAAATGAACTTATTTCTGACCAAGAACTTGAAATTGGAATAAAAGTGCCACTTGAGGACATAATATGCTGGGAGTGCAGCTATGCCTGACTTCCAAGGTATTTAAATCCCAAAGGAAAATATACCAACAAACTGAGGGAGTTGCCATGAGATCACCAAAATTCCTGACTGTGGAAGATATATTCAGGGATAAGCGGGAAAACTTAGTGATTGAAAGGTTCAGCCCCACCCCAAAAGCATGATAGAGGTATGCAGATGACACATTAACCACACTTAGGACACATGATATAATTAGATTATTCGAACACATCAACTTGAAGGTAGAGGCAATTCAGTTCACTTATGAATTAGAAAGTCGGGAAGGAGAGCTTCCAATGTTAGATTGTAGCGTAAAAAGGAAAGAAGATAGAAAGTTAAACACTGGCGTTTGCGAAAAACCCACACATTAAAACCGATATTTGGATTTCGGATCATCCCATCCTATGTCAGTAAAAATACGATTAGTGAAACGTTTGAGTAATAGGGCACAAAAACTAATTAGTATCAAGGAAAATCTAAGACAGGAAGTGAGGCATATAAGAGAAGCTTTGAAAAGGAATAATTACCCTGATAAATTATTCAGGAAGTATGCAAAATAAAATTAACATTAATGGTATTGATAATGATAAAAATATTATTAGCGACAACATGAGAGTTAAGCACGCACAGAATAATGACAACACCAACAATAGGGAATATAAATTATCAGAAGCACTTCCATACGAAGAAGGAACTTCGGAAACCTTAGGGAGAATTTTTAACAAACGAAGGATAAAAGTCGTATTCAAACTCAATTAGAAACAAATTGTGTCAGTTAAAGGATGTATTATTGATATAAGTATAAAACTTGGGCACCGTAGTAGAGCATAACTCCATTATGGATAAGATTTTATTTTGATAAATCACGCAGCGTTGTACAGTAATATTAAGTGATGACGTTTCGAGCACAAATTATTGTTCATAATCATATCAAGTTAAAGTCAGTTAAAGGATCCTGTAAAGCCCACTATACAAAATTAATTTGTTTTTCTAATACCCTACAATGATTGTCAGGTCAAACACATAGGTCAAAGTAGTAAGAATGGGTCAGTCAGACCAGCCGAGCAAAATCTAGATTAGTTGACCCGAATAAGATAAGAAATCTAGAGAATAGTTCAGCTATAGCACTACATGCAATTACACACAGCCAAACAATAGGACAGATAAGATGACAATAATAAAATCTACTGTAACAGGGTTGAGGGAGAGAAAGCTATATTTATTGAATCAACCGCAAATACGTGTAATAGGAATGATTCAACGCCTGTCCCAGATATATGGAAAATTCTACTACCCCTACGACAAATAGGAAAGAACAAAGAAAACTATAAAACTCAAGTGTCAAAGTCATGTGATCACAATTGATATGATTATGAACAATAAATTTTGTTCGAAACGTAATCCAGTAAATAATACTGTTTCACTGTGTGATATACCTAATAAAAAAAATTAATATAGAACTAGATACTACCACAGTGCCCAAGTTTTACACATGTATTCATAATTTTATAAAAATTACCTTTAGTTCAGACATTTAGAAATAGTAAGCACTATGTGTAACTATAAACTGATGAAATGATGCAAAATTCATATTCACGTTAGAAAATGAAGTTAAAAATAGTAACCTTTCAATTTGTAATCTCTCTTGGTCTAACTGCGTTTTCATCAATTGTATTGTATCTAATTCTGCTTGTAAAGCTTGACGTTTAACAAATGCTTCACGTTCTTCTCGCTGTTGTGATAGGTTGTACTTCTCTTTTAGTAGTTCTTCTTGGTCATTCAAAGATTGCAGACGAATTTCAAATTCTTTTTCTAACTTTAGCAATTTTTAGGAAAGAAAAATTGTTTTAAACTTAAATAAGCTTTTATCTATTTTCGGTGGATCTGTTAAAAAAAAATGGGTGTGAATACACTTTTATTGTTTTACTGATCTACTACTGATAAGTAGGCAGTAGTCACGCAAAACCTTTTTTAAATTAATCGATAGTTGTTTATGGAGTTATAAACATAAACAAATTTCGAGAATTCCCATCCGATTAGAGAAGAGCTTGTTAAATGAATCTAGAATCAAAATGAAATAAGAATTTCAACTGGTGGTTACACGTCATTTCAGCACTTTCCATCATTTAGAAAGGATGTAGGGCATTAGGAATTGACAACAGCAACAACAATTGCATTCAGAATTATCACTATGCTTACAGTTAAAGAGGATGCTGGTTTGAAACTTGTCATCTTTCCAACTTAAGTCATTACGTCTTTACAAAATTCTCCCACACGGTTATGAGATATTTAAAGATATTGTGAACCAAAACAAATGATATTTAGTTCAACTAACTTTAAGTACCACCGGAATTTAGGTATCATACAGGTATCAAGTAAACTTCAGTAAGTTGGGTTATATTTACATATTGATTATTTCTTAAGCCGGGGATCTGATTATCTGCTGAAAAAGATCACTACATAAAACATTATAAACACTTTCATTGACAATTTGTAAACTACTAACGACTCAAACTCAATGCCCTTTGTGCAAATGATGATGCTTAAATATTATTACTCAGTATTCATAGCATTATGGAGTGTCAAAATATTTAGGAACACGTTATTAGGCGAACAGTTATGAAGAGAATTAAAATTTGCTGGTAGCATTTCGGTTGACACGTGATTTGCTCACATTGCGATATACTTTTCTGTATAACTTCAGGATATTTAAGACTTTGATACCAATTGAAACATCTCAAGTTCGTCATATAATTTATCACCAAAAGTCTACTAGTTAGTTGTCCGTCAGACATTTAAATTTTTCAAGTTACAATATTTCTCCACTTATTTTCATTACTTCAGATTTTAATTCATCTAACTTACACGCATCGCATGTTCCTTTACACGTTCTTGAAATCTGTCTTCCATTTCTAATTTGATTGTGTTTAATTCATTTTGACGGAATTCAGTCATCTGAAAACAGAAAGGTTTTGTTAGCAAACAGCATAGGTAGTTTTGACAATGTCAGTTTGGATACAGATGCAGATAACTAGTAAAAGGCAAAACTTTGGCGTGTAATATGTGTGGGCATCAACATAGTAAATTGTTTAGTGCTTGCAATTGTTATTTTATCCCATTTTGGTATAACTTAAATGGATGTTCGGTTTAGACCGCTGTATGTAAAATGACTATTTCGGAAGGAGATGACGCCTGACATCCGTAAAACGAGAGAAATTGCTACGTCCCACCAACTCATTGGCAGCCTGATTTCCAAATCAGCTCCTAAAGTCTTTATCATGAAATCGAATACGAAAAAGTTTCTCATTCGCTGTTCTTTTGTGTTTATAAAGTCCCAGGCATATATATATATTCCTTTACCTTCCCAGTGGAATATAGGGCTCCAAGCTAGAGGCTTCAAGTTTCGGTAGAAGTGGTGTATATTTCAACGTGATTGTGTTGCTAGCCTCATGCCCATCCTTCCCTCTTTACCAGACTTATTACTGGGTTAGAGGGGTAAAGGAGGGCGTCGACCAGTTCATTATAACTAGTCTCATCAAGATATCTAAAGTAGATGATATTGATCTGATTTTATACACATCGGCCAGAACTATAGAGAGAAAGCATAAAATGTATCAGTGTAGAAAAAGAAAATGGTATAGATATGGAAAGTACCGTAGTGTACCTTGAGCCTTTGAATTTTTGTTTTAACGCATTCAACCACTTTTGGCGCCCCACCATCTTGTGTTTTCGCACGTGACTATACACACGTGGTTCGCTTTCTTGTTGTGCTACCACTCAGCGTACTCTCTGAGCTTACAACCCAACCGGGGCATCAGATAAGTTGTATAACATCCTTATTTATTAAAATTGATATTTCATTTGTATAAATAATACAACTCCCTTCAAGACACACTTCCAGTCCCAAGTCTTTTTACTTTGATTTCGATAGTCAGTACTTACACTCTAGGTAGAGTCCTGCTAAGGTTATTAAGCGGTGAAGTATTTGATAAGTGCGGTTATTTGAGGCCTATCATAAGTATAACCCAACACTTACAGTACTAATGCGGCGGCTTGGTTGCAAAACATGTTATGATAAATCTGAAAAAAGACAGACATTTACGTAACCGAAAATACACGAAGCAGGGAGAAACACAGGGATGTCCTTCTATTTTCATCATTTCTCCATTTCATCAGTCTATTAGAAAACCTGATATATAACGAAATAATATTGTGAATTACCTTAATTATATCAGAGTAACAATCATAAATTCTTACCATTTTTAAGTGATAAGAGTGAAATACAGTATTACCTGTTGTGTTAATTTCACCTGGTACTGTTCACCAACTTCACGCTTGTAATATTCCAGTCTGTCTTCAAATGTCTGCTTTAAGTGTAAAATATCTGCTGATTTAACAGCTTCATATTCCTTATCAATATCTTTAAGCCTCTGATCTTTAAACAGAAAAAGAAAGTAAAGCATAAGTGGATAATCGATTTTACTAACAAGCATCCTGTACAGTCATTAAATTCATAACATTTTCGAGATAATTGCAAACAAGATGCATGTATATTTTCCATTTCTGGATCGATCCTATTCCTCCTTGCTTCAAAGTAAAGTGTTGATAAAATTCTAAACTTTTGTCAATGATCGAAAAAAGATATCGTCAAAAGATTTTTCATTATTCCTTGACATTCCCAGTGGATCATAGGGCTTCAAGCTAGAAAAGTTTCAGTAGCAGTGGTGCGTATTTTTACGAGGTGGGGTTGCTAGAATCACGCCCAACCTTCCCTCTTTACCATTCTTGTTAGTGGCTTAGCGAGGTGGTTTGGGGTTCGAACACCGGCCGACGCACTCCTTTACCTCGCTAAAAAACAGTTATTACCTTCTATTTCACCTGACAATACCACTATACACTTGAAATAGCTTGACATTCATTAGCATGGATTGAAACGGAATTTAAACAACTAGTCTCGGAGAACTAAAGTATTTCATTTTAGAAGAATCAATCTTCCTCTTTAGAAGATAGTATTTCTTGAATAAATAAAGCCTGGGGCTTGGTCGTTTGGCCAAGATAATATGATTGACTATAACGTGCAATTTCATCATCTAACACAGTCTTTTTAATAAAACATTCAGAAATAATTATCAAGCCAAAGTAAGAACACTGATTTGATTATCAGAAAAGAGGTACATATTTTGTTCTAGTCATTACTAAGATGAGACACGTGCATTGGTAACTATATACCTATAGTGAGCAGCTGAATATGAAATTTAAGGCTTGAGTAAAATGAAAGCTTAAGTCGAAAATATAGAGTATTCAGTTGAACAAATGCAAGATTGTTAAGATTAGTAAGTATTAAGCGAAGTATAATGCAGATTTAGTGCAGATGAATAATTATGGACAAGGAAAAGGGTGATAGAGTGAGGTGTATTTCGAAAAAAATATTATTAAAAAGAGCGTACGAGTAGAAAAATGGTGGCAATACTTAAGAAGTTGGAGGAATGTTTTATTCTATTTTACCAGTAATTTGACATAAACGTATTAAGATATAGGAAAGGATAATGGCTACAAATGCTGATAACTGTTACTTGAATAATATATTGAATTTTTCTAGTGTCTGCAGTCTGAGGATTTTACTGAAGCCTCAATTGGAAAATGATTCAAAAATTTTCATGATGTAAGGCAATTTTGAATGGTTGAAAGAACCTTAGGGAAGTCAATTTATAGAGAAGTGTTGTGTAATCGTCTGCTAATTTATATATATATATATATATACATGGCGTACGTGCTACTGTGTCATTGGAGTATAGTTAAATCTTCAACGAAAAGCCTTAATCAAAAAGAATATTTAAAATTCCCATAGTAAAAATGGAATACTAAAACCGAATGTCTCTCCTGTCTTCTATATGATATAAATAAACCATGGATTTAAAGGTAGCCTAGCTTTTCACATTATTGGAAACGTTTCTTACGACTTCTCAAGACAACATTCGTTAGGACACACAAATATACTTAAACCAATATAAGTATATGTAAGTATACAAATATAAAACTGTTGATTAAACTCGTGAAAAACTTAAATATAACTGAGATTTTACAACCGTTGTAGATTAAATCGCGGAAAACAGCGCCTATCTGAATTAGGTGTTTGTCTTTACTTGATGACGACTATTCGCTGAAGAAAATGAAAATGACTACTTTATGTTTATATGAATCTGGTATTCATTATATCTTAGCTGGCCAATAAACTAAATTAAACTGAGTTCTTTCATTTTCTCACAAATAGATTATTACGTGACCTATAATTTAGGGGTTTTCTTGGATGGGGAATTCCAACTTTCAAAGTTAAAGTCTCAAATGAAATTTCCTTTATCTTCGCATCTTCAGATATATTGATAAAATACCCGCTAATAAACTGCCACTAATTCATAAAATATCGTCTATTAACACTAGTATTATTCTTCAAGTCGTGTACAATCTTTCGAAAGAAAGTTGTAGTTTTAACGTCTGATTAACCTATAAAGTGTGAAAAGGCAAAACTTAAGTATAACGACCCAAGGAAACGACCAACCAAATGACGTTAAACGACTTTGCAGCAATATTCACAACACCAAATCATTCTCCTGATTTTGCTAATCTGTTGAATGAGATGCACACCAGTTCCAGCAAAGGATCATGGGCGCATTTGAAAAACAGTATTCCAGCGATAAACAGGTCATAAAGTGACATGATATATAATTATTTCAATGATTCCATGTACAAAACAGTGGTTTGAACCAACGCCAAGAGCCCTAATGACACACTGGGAGGTGCTTCTAGTAAGTACAAGAGATTGCCATCCAGTATAATTGTTTTGTCTTCCAGTATCCAATATCGCTTTTACGAGCTAGTTTTAACCAAATTGGTTTTCTTGGGCTGTCTTCTTGTTTGAAAGTTTAAGGTTACTGGTCTTCGGTAAACTTCTGCGCAGTTTGTCCTATCACTCGATAATAGTAGCTTCGGTTAACTCCAAGAGGAATGGTACTGGGATTGACAATATGTGGTTTATAGTATGCGGTGAGTTAAGGCCGTGTAGCTACTGTAAATGGAGTTGGTCGTTCAGTGTGGTTGGAAAGAGAAATTGTAATAATAGTAGATATAATTAGTGTAGATTATGTAGACGTAGGAAAAGGAAACCTGCAAATAGATAGCAAATAAAATTCGAGGTTTATATATATACATATACATATATATGTGTATATAGAAGGGATTTAATAGATAGAGTAGTCAAAAGAGTAAGACAAATGAGAATGAAAAGTAGTAAAGGGACGAGTTTAGGTATCTATCTATTAACGGTGTGTGAGTTTTAAGGGAATAGACGGTTTGGACGCAGTCGTTTGGTTTTCCAGTCTCCTCTTCAAGCTTTCCACGGGCTTTGCAGTAGCTGCATCTGCCAGTAAAGAAATCTAGGAGAGGCAGAATCGAAGTGAGAAGATATAGAAGAGCATTCGAATCTTTCATCTCTGAGGTGATATCCTTCATGGATTGCCACAAATAAGCCAATACGTACTTAATACCTTTATTTGGTTGAGTCTGGTCATTTGTAATCTTACAAGCATTAATTTATTCACCCCTGAGACGTCGAAAGCCAAGTGTGAAAAGACAATTTCTTCAGCCGTTTGTCATTTGGTTTATTCCAGAGACTCGTCCCTGGACTATTTCAAAATGACTAGAGTCCCTTCTGAGTAGCTGGAATGCAATCATATTGCCTTATATAAAGTTCCCCACCATTAAAACTCCTTAGTTGTTCAAATCATTTAGTTGACAGCTTGCTGTGGTCGCTATAATTTAGTTTAGCCCGTGAAATATGCACGAATGTAAATAAAAACTAAATTATGAAGTAAATTTGGTTAAATATAAGAAATCTTAGTGATAAGTGAATACTTAGAGGGGATTTCTAGTTACACGTACCTAATTCGCATACATCCAAATCACATGTTTGAACCGACTTCTGTTCCTTCAAGACATCTGAGATATCTGCTTCAGCTTTCAGAATCGAGACTAGAAAGGAGCATGTGTCCTGGTGATATGACGCCTAAAATATGAGGGTAAGATTAGTTTTATCTCATAATACTATCTTTTTCCAGAGACTTCTGCTTATACTGCATTTTGAGAATGGGAGGTTTTTAATGTGTTCTTCGGACTGGAAGATCTTTAATGAACGAAACTGACCTCACCTCATGACTTGTGAGCCCGATTTCTGGGAGAAAAACACTCAAGGAATAATCATACCCATGTTGTTTCATATGATCTGCTATCAGACAATTCACCAGCCTAACGTTTTGATCGATGATTTCACAATCAGATTTAGGAACAGGATTTTCCAAAGATGCAAACCCCAATATTATCCTCTGTCTGATTTGAGACTAACACATCCGTCTACAAAAAGTCTCAATTTTACCTTCAGTTTATCGATATCTCCTTTCTCCTTCAGTAATCTATAAACATTCCGAACATTTTCATATTTGTCTAGTCTGCTCATACTGTATCGTGCGCCGTAACAATAACAAACTTTACGATGATTTAACCTTTCGATTCGCCTATTATAAACAAAAATACTGATATGAAGAGAGTCTGTGATACTTTATAAGATTATTTGTTCTTCACACGATAATCAGGATTTAAAAGATTCACTTATACTCCCATCTCTACTCAATAAATAATATTCTTTATTCTACAATTTCTTCATGGCATTGGAGAAATTGTATATGGGGGGAGGGGGCGATTATATCTAGTTTGCGGCCTGCCGTTTCTCAAGTCAGAGGGGCTACTGTGACACTTCTGGGTAGCTGGAAACTGAAATTTCTCTGTTAAACACCACCTTTCAGAAAAATTAGCGGTGCTGAATTGGATTTTAAGTCTTACTTTGAAAGTTGATTGATGAATGATTGAAGAGCCAATAAAAAGTACTAAAATTTCAAATTACTATATATCTGCTAACAAGGCGTGTTAAATTTGGGCTAAATAACTGGAAACAGGCAAACCAAAATATGCAAAGTGAAATGTTCATATTTTATTTTATGACTACTCTTCACCTATAGACGGCCTAAAATACATGAATTACTGAGAGAATGAGAAAGTGTACTTTTAATCCTATTAGCAAAAGTCGTGTATGAAGACGGCACTTTAATGAGATGACAATGGGTGAAGTGTGACGCATAATTAGATACGAATGCCATAAAACGAAAGTGGTTATTTGTCTTAAGCTCGTGAAGATATTCGAGTGTGTTCAGATAAGAGAATGGATGCCCGCCTTTGTGTCCTTCTAATGTTCTTGTTCTGGCATGTAAATGTGGACTCGTAAATCCATTTCGATTTGACTTCCGATAATGAAAAACCTTGCGAATATTTCAGATTTTAGCCTCACGCACATTTTCAGTTCACTTAATACGAAATAGCTATATTCAGGCTATGATACGGCATAATTTTCCTAATGCAGAAGTTTACTATTCGGAGGAATGACATATCTGGATTGAAACCTTGCCAATCTCCCATCTTTTGTAACCTGCACACGAATATTTACTATGATAACACTATAAATACGTGACTATGGGAGTCAAAGTGACTGTAGCTCGGGTGTCATTTAAGCATTAAGCGTTATGAAAATACTATCTTATATTTTACTAATATAGCTAGTCATTGTGCTCACAGCCAGTTCGTACTTGCTAGTATTCATTCAGTGATTACTGGAGACTAAAATTATCCCGTGTTTTACGCATAACCGCCAAGGGAGAGACGCAGGGGGATACCAGGGCATAGTAGTCAAGTCTATCAGTGATCAATCAAGCCTTGTTATTAAGGTAAGTAAAACTCAAGGTATTATATTTGGCGTTTCTGTTGGTTTTGAGAAAATTAGGCTTGGGGTGCACACAGTGTTATATCAGGTTAGGAGCTTGCATTTCCAACAGTGGGTTTATTATCAAGTTGTTTATGTATTACGATAAGAGTGAGGAATTAGTAGCGGAAACAAGAAATATAAAAACTCTGTACGTTTCTGATCAGCACTGTTTATAGGACCTAACATGTCTTGAGATGTAAATACCTGTGTGTTGTTAGGGACACTCCATCGTCGTTTGTCATGGAGTCATAACTGATGCACGCACACACATGACAGTTTGACTGGTTCCATTTGGAGGATCTCGAGGTTCACACCATCACCTAGATACTGATTATTTGTGAATTATATTTACTCTATATTTCGAATAATGGAAACCATGTCACTGTTAACGTCATCGTCCTACTTAGATTTAACTCTTGAGAATATCTAAGTGTGTGGAGTATTTTCGAGTGGATATTTGGTTGTAGTGTCGTGCTTGAAGATTCGTTCCGAACAAATTATATGGTATCCACGAATCATTAACACTTCTAAATAACATATTTGGCGTCGGGATTACTCAGTTTAGTGCCATCACAAGATGGTTGACGACGAGGCCATGAATACTTTTGACAAAGTTACCCGATTCAGAGCTAGAAAACACCAAGTTGTAACAACCTACATTTTCAACGTATGACCTAATGTTCGCACCCGGCCTAGCTATAAACGGTAGGGTTGGCTGCAAACACTACCATCTATCGTCAAATTCTCACCTCGTGCCATAATTGTGCAAGTCGGTTTCCAACATATTCAGCCCTTAATTTCGCGTGTTTGTACTCTGTTTAAATTTAGACCTCTTCGCACAAGTTACATAAGGGTAAATTCTGAGCACTTGGTATAAAGTTTTTGTCTATGTTGAACAGAAATCACGTGACCCTTTCAAGTATGTTAAAACTTTTGTGTACAGACAATTAGATTTTAGTTTGTACTCAGCTGAAGAAAAAATTATCTTATCCTGCACAAATATTTGATTTTTCCTAATTTAATTCCTTTTCCCACCGAATTCACAGCCTTTTCACTGCTTAATTATAGGAAAGCAGTTAATTACTCTTCAGGAATGACTTAAAACTCGCCTTCTGGTTGGCTCTAACTAGAAGTAACTCTTTTAATTTTTTGTGAACATCTATCCTGCCAGACTTCTACTTTAGCCATTCTAATGGTTTGCCCTTTAATGTGGCCCACTTTACCTGGTGGCCAGGATGTCCTTGAAACCGCTCCATCTAGTAAAGAGAGGATGTGAAGATTACGGCTGCTCAAGGGTGTATTTACCAACCTACCCAAGCCTAGAACTACGTCATGGTATAGTTTATCTAATAATCAAACCCATTGCTCACTACAAAAAATGGATAATAATTCGACAGATATAGGTGAATACGGCACCCAAACTACTTGCAACACAGGGTTGTTATGCCATGCGGAAACAGTGGATGCCGATCCACACTTGAACCTTATTGACGAGCCTAAACACTACAAACACTACTTCAAATCTCAACTCTACTTAATACTTAACAATGCTAGATCTATCCTAAACAAACTACTGATGCTCAGGGCACAGACGATGGTATACAAACCGCCAATAATTATTATTACCGAATCCTGGTGTCGCTCCAATATACCAGACGAAGAGATAAGCATCGAAAGGTACATACACTTTCGCTGCGACAGGAAGAGTGGTAAGGGAGGGGGCTGCCTAATGTACTTCCTGAACACACTTAATGTGTTACACCTAGAAAATAAGGAACTCAATGACATGCACGAAACCCTATGGATCAACGTACACATCAAAAGTGCTACACTACTAATAGGATGTATCTACAGAGCACATGGCACATTTAGTGATTACGAGACACAAATTATAAATGTACTAGAGAAAGTATCCACGCTTCCAAACGAGCATAAGATCATATGTGGAGACTTCAACCTACCCGAAATCAACTGGGACTTATTTAAAGGGCCAACTAAACACGACAAGCTCTTAGGGACACTGGACATTTTCGGCTGGAAACAAACTGTCACTATCCCTACAAGAGGTGAAAATGTACTAGACTTAATATTCTGTCACGATATAAGCCCTCTCTCAATCTTAGTGGGTTCTAAGTTTTCAGGCAGTGACCAAAAAACAGTGATGTGTGCTCTGCCACTTCCACTTAGTAGCAGTGCAGCTCATACCTTCACTTCACAACAAGTACTATATAGGAACTATAGTAAGGCAAACTGGACCTTAGTAGAATCAGTGCTAAGATCCTCCGAATATGGTGAATACTTCACTACTGATGACCTCTTGAGAGCTCTCAGCATCTTCTACCATAACTCGAACACATGCTTAGATGCTGTCATTGCACTCCAAACACTTGAGCTTTCCCCACATAGGAAGTCATTCATAAAACCAAAGGATCGTATGAAACTGAAGAAACTCTCAACAAGTTACTTCAAACACCACGACTTTGGTACACTAGGTTTAATACTTCACACCCTTAGTTCCATCTCACAAACTCGAGATTTCCATATGAGAAACGAAGAACGCATCGCAGTAGCCAGTCCTGCTAGAGTGTATGCACTCACAGAAATCTTAAAGAAGCGAATGAATCGCAAAAATCACAGCATTTCCCTCCTCATAGACACAGTTAGGCTATGCACTAACTCTGTAGACATGTACAAATTATTTAACTCAACTTTTGCAGGTAACTACCTTAAGCCCACAGTCCAGTTACTCAATATACACCCTGCTACTAATATGGCACAAACTCCATTTCCACACACACCAAACTTAATTAGTACTGTTGAATTTACTTATAGCAACATTAAACTAAGTATAAGAACCCTGAAATGCTCAAAAGGTTTTGGTACTGACGGCATATCATCCTATTTTTATAAATATGGTGGCCCTGACATCCCCTTACTACTGCTTAAAATATTCACAATGTCCCTAGAAACCCAAACTTACCCTGATGCGTGGAAAACAACATTTATTATGCCTAAGCACAAATCTGGCTCGAAAACAGAAGTCAGTAACTACAGGCCGATCAATATCACACCTATCGCATCTAGAATTATGGAGAGACTAGTTAAAGACAACCTAATCAAGCATATGCTTAGCTGCAACATTATAAGTCCGAACCAACATGGATTCCTAAAATCCAGATCTTGTTTAACATGTCACTTAGACTTCTTTAACTTTGTAGCCAGCAGTCGTGACAGACGACAACTAGTACTTGTCATCTACTTTGACATCTCAAAGGCATTTGACCGTGTCGACCATTTACTACTAGTGCATAAGCTGAAATCCTTAGGAATACGTGACCCACTATTAGGATGGCTTAAATCATTCCTTAACAATAGGTCCCAAATAGTTACACTCGGATCTATAACTTCGAAACCTAGCCCAATCACCTCTGGTGTAGTACAAGCTAGTGTCACTGGACCCCTTCTATATACTCTATGTATTAACAACATATGCGCTTGCTTCTCTCATGGGAAACCATTCATCTTTGCAGATGACCTCATAGTAGCTTATACATTCCAGTCTGATGACCTAGGGTACTTCCAGAATGTTGTACAAAAAGAACGAGATAAAGTGACTGCTTGGTCATCTTTATGGAACCTCTAATTTAACCTTAAAAAATGTGGCTGGATCTGCTTCGGCGCACACTCAATCGACATGAAATTAACGCTTCAATCGGCTAACCTAACCAGACTCCAAAGTGTCGTTGACCTAGGTCTGAGGTACTCGAGTAACCTAACACTTTCTGAGCAAGTGGCATCACAGGGTCAAAAGTCGAGGATGCTCTTAGGATGCATACTCGGGAACTTTCACGACAATGAAGCAAAGCTCATTCTGTGCAAAACCTGTGTGAGGCCACTACTAGAATACTGTCCATTTATTATTAGCAGCACTCACACACGTGGAAAGCTAATAATAGAAAGTATCCAACGATATTTTACCTCAAAACTACTTGGCTACGAATGTAAGAAAGACTACATCTCACGGTGCATGATTCTACAACTTGACCCACTCTGGACAAGACGACTAATTATAAACCTAGTATTCTTCTATAAGGTCCTACACAAAATATCATTCTCAGACAGTAAGGACGTACAATTCGCACAAGAAGGCTCTTACGATCTGCGTAACCAAACTTGCACAGTGACAATAAAAGCCTTTAAGTCAACACTCCGCGAAAACTTCTTCACAGTCATGTATTCTAAAATATGGAACAATCTGCCCCTAGAAGTCAGGAACTGCAATATGGTTATAAGTTTCAAATGCTCTCTGTACAGACTATTTCACTCTACTGATTACATAAATAAACTATTTATTCCTAGAACGAATCAACTATTAGTCTACTACAGTACCTAAACGCGCTTAAATACCCTTATTTCTCTAAAGACTATAAATAAACTAATGGCATAAATGAATAAAAAGACTTAGTAGAAATAAATATTTGTTCATCAAATTATAATGTACAACGAATATAAACATATATGTCCCAATCCACATACTTTTTCTCTGCCCTCTGGTACATTTCTGTTGTATTTGCCTTGTAGTACAAGTTGCATTGACCTACATTCCGATTGAAGCTGAGAAACAACTGAAGTCACTCACTCATATATTATCCCTTAAGGTTTGACTAGTAGTGGCTCAGCATCCTTGATGAAATCCACTGTCACCATAACAAGACCGGCCAAGTTAATCTTTATACACCAATGACCACCAATCAGCGAACGACGTCGAATTATCCAATGAGATTCACGAACGTAGTTCAATGTTGTATAGCTCTTGATTCATTTCATTGCATGCCCTTACAAGGTTAATTTTGCATCTCGAGGAGGATAATGTTCTTCGGTATTGCCTGGGCTTATGCTTGCTTCGAAAGTAGAGAAGTTGTTCGTGTGATGGTGTAATGACTCTTAAAGGCTATAATAGGTCAAGTGATGGTTTTGTACATCGTTGTGGAATATGCTGGAAGTGAGTTAGTATTAGAGAGGGTAATATTTCGTAGGAGATTTTTCTGCTAGGTCGCATCTATCCGTAACCCAGATTTTGTACATTGGCAATTCCTGGGTACTGAAACAGCCAGTGAGAGCCCCTGCTGCCGAGACGGAGAACAGCCTCGTCTCAACAGTTCAGTGCTATATCACTGTTATACCAGCACTGCAGCGACATCGCCTCATGGAAAATGGAGAGAATTACTTCGTTGTTAGGCGGGGACGACGTAGTAGTCCATGTGGATGAGACAGTGTTGGTGAAGAAGAAATATAACCGCTGTTGTCAGATAGCGAACAACATTTGAGTCATATGTTTATACGACGCGTCCCTCCGAAAAGGATTTGTTGAAGGAATAGCAGACAGAAAGGCGACTACTCCGGCACCTATTATAAAGCAACTTGTGAAACCGGGATCAACTCTACATACCGACGAGTGGAAAGGCTATGATTCATTGTCATCCCTGCAATACATTCATCACAGAGTGAACCACTCCAGTGATTTCGTGGATCCAGTTACAGGGACTCATACAAATTCCATTGAAGGATTTTGGGGTCAATTAAAAATAGAATAAAGGGCTATAAATGCATCTCAAAAGGATCTCATTTATAGTCACTTAGACGAATATATGTATAGAATGTGGTGCGACTTCTCTATTGACAGTCCCATGCTGAATTGGGGAATGCTTCTCTCTCATGTTCGGGAAAAATACCCATTGTAACTGTTTTATCATTTTTATGCATTTTTCTATAAAAATACGTTTGCGTTTATCACAAACGCCTCTTTCATGTGATTGGTCCGCTCAAGGTCTTTTGCTGACTGGTTGTTATTGGTGTCGAAAGTTTAACTTTGCCACAAGACGCTATGCAGTATCGTATACAAGCACTGTCAATCATCTATAATGGCTTACATATAGCTTTCTACGTGTTAACCAACATACTCGTACGGATGTTCAAGTGTTGGTTTGTAGAGATTTGATTGGTTACAGGATTTTCTTCATGAGCTGACATTAGTTAGAGAAGCACTGGAAAACCTGGGAGTATTGGACAGCAGTTTCGTCCTGCTGAAGAGACCAAAACTAGGACGAAACAGCTGTCCAGTACTCCCAGGTTTTCCACTGCTTCTCTAACTAATGTCAGTTCATGATGAAAATCCTGTTACTCGTACGGATTTACCATGCAGTGACAAATAGCGGGCTATGGGTGACTTGAGTGCAGTAAAACAAATCTCCTTGACAATGACCAATATTAATATGCATTCAGTTGAATTCACATCTGGTATTACTTGCAATAAAAATGATACAAATAGATCACTCATTTTAAATTAATACCCAATTTGAACATAAAACAAGAACAAGATACGATGCCGCACACAACAAAGTTATATGGAAGAATTGAATTCAAGCTTCATTTTTCCAAAATATTTGTAATTTATCCGACACATACTTGGGTTTTTTGTGAATGTGAAGAAAATATTTCTATATTTCTTTATGTGCTCCATTGAACGACTAGCTATCAGAATGTACTCACTAACTGATGTCAGAGAGGACAGCAACCATGTAATTTCACTATAAATCAAATTCACGTAATTTAAATAATACTTATCCATGCCTGTACAACTGGTGTGACCTACATAGATAGGAAATATATATTATTCCTATGAGACTGTAACCTTTATCATGGGTATGATTTTGCGTCTGCTTCTCTACTGTAACACAAATGAAAACCAAATAGGATTTAACGAGACAAATGTTTAATATGCTATTGGATAACCAAAAGTCGCCTTACTTAGCCTGTTGTACGTCTGTATACTTCTAAACGCCATGTCTGTAGTGCAAGCAAACGTTGTAACTCAGGGTTGATAGCTGCCTAATTATTCTATTAATATGAAGTGGCGTCATCAGATAGACTGTATACTTGATAATGAGCTGAAATTGTTTTATCCATTTCATCATTATCATGAGCAATAACTACAGTATTACTTACGTTTTGATGCATTTTATTAGAAATAAAAAACTTTGATGACTCCGAATTATCCTGCTTGACGCGTCCTTCTTGCTTAAATCATTATAGTAGCACGATCAGGTTTGATATTAGCTAGTTTTTCGGAGAGCATATTAAATCTTGAGAATTTCCCAGCCAGCAGTATTTTTGGGCCCACTGCAGATTTTTGGGAGCAAAAAACTTTGGGCGCATCTACTTACGTAAAACAGTGCCTGTAAACCTGCCCCCAAAAGTGTGCAATGCGCCCGAAATCGTTGCTAGCTGGGTTAGGACCTGCTTTGAAGTTAAGAAAGCTATGAAGCTTTTCGAGAAGTTGAATGTACCATCAATGTGTCTGCAATCAGTTAGGAAATCAGGTATATATTTTGGGAGAATCTAAATCAAATAAGTTTGAGCCACATGATAATTGTGAATCTTTTGTGCTTGTGTGTATTTTTGGGAACTAAAAGAAACTGGAAAGCAATCAGAATCCCCTAAAGGGTAAGTGTTACCTATACTTATTAATGCTTAATGTACTAGATCGAAATACATGAATCAGGACTACCTTTAGTAGAGCCAGCGTTGCGAAACGATTTACGAAATGATTAAAATACGATGATTTGGTGAGTGTACGAACGATCTCAGTTATAGGTAAGACTTTACGTAGCAAGAATAACGTTTTGGGTTGTGGTCTACGATCTCTGGTTTTCTCGATGTTGTGATTTCTCCGTGACTATAAACACGGATTTCCATGATTTTTTAAAGAAAACTTTAAGTAAATTTTCCTTCAACCGGTGGTCTTCTTTTTCTTGGCGAAACTTCTGTTGATATGATTAGACGATTAGGTAACAAAGTAGGATGTTCTGTGACTGAGAATCGTAGTCATTGTGTTTCGGACTAATTTCACGCATCTGACTGTTGTAACTGCAAATAGTAAGTCATTTGAGGTGATAGGATGAATACCTCTAAACGCTTTCGAGGAGACTAGGGTATATTTACTTTATTCGAGTAAAAGACGATTTTTTACCAAGAAAGTTCTCAGAATTTCCACTTTTGCTTATTTATTCAAAGATAACGTTAAGTTGCTCACTAAGGCAGTAGCTATAGGAGATTACCTTCAACGGAAACTATATTAAGGTAGCTTTAGGTAATGCGTCATAGAAGTAAGCAGCGTATGTTTATTGCGTCTAAATATATTAAACGTAAACCTGGTCAAATCGTAGTTCTTACATACGAGTTAGTTTTATAAATAATGAATGTACCGTATAAGCGTTCACCTAGAGTTGCATACCTAGATCATAAACATTATGCCTTCATGTGGTATACATTAAGGGCTAATAGGCTGTTTGATGAATTAGTCCGAGACACTTAAAGTCAGACTTGATTTCTATATCACTGTCATCAATTTTGCAACGGTCATAGGAATTAACAGCTTCGCCGGACTTTCTCTTATATCGGAAACTGAAATTAACAGTCTGACATTTCGAAGGGTTTAGTTTATGTACATTAAGTTCGTCAAACAAAAATACAATTGGTAGTGGGCGACTATAATGGAGAAAATGTTGTGATGCAAGACTGCAGCTGCATCTAAAGTACTTCTACTGTAGTTATAGGCGAATTATTTGGGATGGTTAAAGGCTTTAAGTGAAGGTTGAAGGTTAAGTAAGAGTAACTTTTCCATAGCTTTTAGAAAAGGGGAGGTAATAGCAATAGGTCCAAATTTAAAACTTGTTCCATTAGACGACTTAGGTATAGGTACAATTTTAATGTCCTTCCAAACGGCTGGCACAACATTTCCGGAAAAAGAATCATTAAATATGTCCATGAGAGAATAATACAGGATATCTGCACATTTTTTAAGAATAAGGCTAGGCAAACAATCTGGAACTAGGCTACAAGAAGGGTTCAACGACTGGAGATATTTTAGAATGTCATTTGTGTTGAAACCAATGAAGCAACTCTTATTAACACTTGTGACACCAGAAACCTTGGTATTTGTGGGCAGATGTATGAATGCCTTATTTACCGTACACACATCAAATGAATAGGAAATACTGGAGGTAATTGTGAGTTATTTAGTATTCATAAAGTAGATATGCAAACACCGCAGTTGTTGATAATAGAAATGATGGATATTAGATAACATCACATGATTCGACGGCATATTAGAAATAGATGAAAATTGTTTCTTTGCTCACTGTCAAGTCAACAGTCTATTTGATGATGCCACTGCATATTAACAGATTAGTGAAGTAGCTATCAAGCCTAAGTTATTACATTTACTTGTACTTCATACTTGGCGTTTAACAGTGTACAGACTTGCAACTGGCTAGATAAGGCGATTTCAGCGTATCGAACAGTACAGAATTATTTTTCAACTTGCTAAATCCTACTTAGTTTTTACAATGTGCTACTGTATAGAAACAGACACGAAATCTTACGAAGGGCGAAAGTAACGGTCTCATAATACTATAGTAAATCTCCATCCCACTAAATAAGCTTAACATGCATTGATCCGAATTCACTTATTACAAGAGCACATAGTATAGCGACGCACTGAAAAAGTCTAGAGGAAGTAGAATTGAAGAGTATATTAAACATTTCATTAATTTACAAAAGAAAATCCCGATGAAGAGTATTAACGTTAGTTTGACCGAATGATATTTCCACTGATTTCATGTTCGACAACCTCCGTTTACCTGAAAAAATAAAGCACATGTAAGGACTAGCACAACATGAAGTTATGAAAGATAATTCTACATATTAGCACACACTATGAATAAACTGATTCTGTTAATACTAAGTAATATCTCATGCAAATAAATGTATTTGTAGTTTACAGCTGGTTTTTATATTGACACCATAAGCATCAATAGACCTCATATGTTTACCAGTATTAAAGGATTATACGCAAATATCAAGACAATCTTTGAAACTTCCATACTGTTGAGGCGTCACACTCTCATCAACCTTACCTGCAGATCAACTTCACACTGAATACGTTTACATTAAATAAAGTATTGCAAATGTGTAACTTAGAAATTGATCCATAATCTCAGTAATGTCTAATGAGCTTAGTTTTATGAATCCTACAAAAATTACATTCTCACATTAAGGAATCCGTAGGTATCAAATATAAGCTGAACATGCTTCAACTCTAAATAGCTATGCATAGTGTTAGCAGCATAGAGAAACACTTGCAATATTGTAAGATACGCAGACCTGTTGTGTTGATGAGGATAACAATGACATTTAGTGATGCGGCATCTGTACTGCTTCATGTCAATGGAAAATTCAGGAAAAATTCATCACCACTATTGGTGATCAAAAACATTGCAGCATTAAGTTTACAGTGCCAGTGAGAATGGCATAACAGACAGTAGATTGATAGTAATAGAGCTGACCAGATTCAGTTCCCATAATCGACACAATCCATGTGTATAATAATACTGTACAATGAATTAATGCACTAAACGAAACAGTAAGGAAATTTAAACGAGTGATTTTCTTCTCCACTGCACTGCACTTGCAGTAATCATGATAACCACCTACGTTTGCTAGCCAAGCAGTCAGCTAAGCAATGGCACAATATTAATAAAGTTGAGATATTTTTATGCATTGAGTCCATATAACTCTTACTACGCTACACCAAATAGTGCAAATATGCATGAAATACACTTAGAAATAACCTCTTAAATTACGATAATTCCTGTCCAAACATACATACGGTGAGACACATCTACATGATTACTTCTATTCCCACAGAAGGTTCTGTTAGCATTTACAGGTGATTTCCAAGTACTAATAGAATTCTTTTGTCAAAAAGGACTGTTCTTCACACGAAAATAGGCTGAATTAATGTCCTGAGAAATGGAGGCTCCATTGAATGGTACCATGCTGAAAGGTGCAGCATCTGAATAAAGTAGACTATTTGTGTAGATAACGTTACCCTTCAACTATCCTATCTTTCTCATTATAGCAATATTCTGCTACAGTTCGCCTGAAACACTGATCGTTGCAACCAATATGCTAGGGGGTGTCGCAGTCGGATTACATGACGAGGACACCAAAACAACTGACCAGAAAATGGGAATTCCCATCAATCCAGATAACATGTAACACAATTTTATTAAAAATTATTGACAAAATCTTTCCAAGTGAAATTTTAACAGCTGTTCTAGAACGTGATATTTAACGTCTACCCTTTATTCTGTATCTGACATTTTTGCACTATTTAAATTACACGTGGATTTTAACTGACATAGCTTTACTGTCTTTGCTTATTGACAGACACTGTCTGTGCCTTTTGAGAGTATTCATCCACGGGCATCTCACAACTGAGCACCGCTCCTTACATATGTTGTGTTGTTCTGATTTTACGCCTCACTCAACACATGACTTTAATTATAGTTTTGCACTGTTATCCCGAGTTTATTTTGGAAGAAATTCGTACTAACTTTATTAAGACTTATAGTGATACAGTGCTAATGACTGGGTGACGATCCAAGCACATTTTGTTTGTCATAATCTTGTAGCTGTATTCACATTTTTCTAATTTCTCCACCGATTAATTTGGTTCGATTTAGTGACCGAATAAGGCTATTTGGTTTTGAGGTAAAAAGCAAATGGAGACCGGGTGGTGAGTTAGATACTAGTAAAAGAAAATCGCTGGCTCCGGAGGGGAAATATATATCACTTAGTATCCACAGAAAACTTCGGCCTCGAATCTTCCATCCCAAGAGCAGTAATGGCAGGTTTATCTAGATCCTGATGTTATCGAGCTGGGATCCTAACTAGTAAGTAAGGTGACATAAAGAGTGAAATGAAACACATAGAAGACAGCCAGTTAATATATGGGCACCAAATCGCATTTGGGAATGTATTAAGACCGGTGAGAAATATTATTAGTGGTGCATGTATTGAGGATGACACACAATAAATAATATAAAGCCTTGATAGTATTGCGATTATTATGAGGAAAGCCAGGTGTCCAACGTATTGTTTTAAGTAAGATTGAAGGTAAAGTTGGATCTGAAACAACTAATTCACTGAAGAACAGACTTCAACAGCTTAATTGTCCAGAAAATCTGAAGAGGAAAAATAATGTAGTTTGCCAAGGGCCATTAGTTGCAGCTTATCTCTTGCTAAGATGATTTTATCGGCATATAAGTGGCCCCAAACATTCTCATTCACGTCTATTTACAATTAATTGAGTTATTCTACGGGGTAATGCTAATTGCCATCATTAAAACATGTAGAAATTGTCTCATTTTCTATTGCCTAGACTTAGCTAATTATGGACTGAGTATAGTCATGTTTACCTCATATTTTGGGTATGATATTACTTTATTATTTTTATTACTCTGTGAAATATTCAACTGAGTACTTTATCGATCCAGTTATCGAGCATTTACCCCACACACCAAAATCACATCTATAGTCCAACCTAAAGTAAGTATGTTCAGATGAAAAGCGTACACTATGTCTGACGCTGTGTCTGCGATAATTTCTGAGTTTGTCAGCGAAGTTATTGTAGTCCTCACGGAAACTTCGCATTTTCATATTTAAAATGTCCTCCCTCTTTAAGGATTTCAGACCAACTATTAACAGCCACATGGCATCAAATGAACTGTCGAATTTTTAAAGGTCATTCTTTAGTATACTGTTTAGTCGTGGGCCGCAATACAGTTGAAGATTTCTCAAAACTAATGCAATCATTGTTCTAGCATAACCGTTTACTTTCGCTTATGGTTTTGTTATTATCATAAATAAACTAAACTTTCGGTGTTTCAATACCTATTTATCATAGGGTTCAATTCGGTTTGAAGATTGCTTCTGCTCAAGAGAACACACTAGCGGAGGCTAAATTAGCACTTCTAAAGGGATGAAAATCTCTATCCATTTTTCTAAACAATCTAACTGATCTTCACTTGTTATTGGATCTATGTAAGCGTTCACCAAGCAAAACAGTTACTTTTCCTATGTTTTCCGCCCTTAGCTGCCAGTAAGAGATGATCGTAGGTGTGTAGCTCCATGACACACTATCTCATCATAGTTTTTCAGCCCGCCGAATATCCGTTACATGTGAATATTGAAATGAAGATCCAGTGTAAATCTCCTAGTTCACTGTTTGTCTTTCACACTTGATGACTGCTTATTGGGTTAAACCATTCCTAACTTCAAAACTGCCAACCGTGGTTACTAAAGTCAAAAAGTACTCACGGATTTTAACATATTTGACGAACTTTTTGATGATTGTTTGTTACCGGTTCATCTGATACTTACTACCGTGCAAAGCCCGACTGAGAATGTCAGATGAGAGTACATGCCTGAACGCCCAAATAGCAACAAGACCTACGAGCTACTTTATTATACGGAGAAAACTAAAGCTAAAATACTGAAAACTTTGTTCATTTACAGAAATGACCAAAAAACTTTCAAGTGGACAGAATATGTGTTGTCTAACCATCACCTATGACAGGATACACCCAGTCAAAGAGATCCCACCATTAGTTAGCTATTCATTTCACTATGAGAACCAACGTAGGATTAGGCATCAGAGGACAGACACTCAAGCTAGCTCCTGCTTTTTTTGCATATTTTTCCCGCCATCGAATTTGGTTCGGAGTCTTTAAGCAGTAACACTTGAATTGTGTTTCTACAAAATCCGACTGAGATGTATCCTAACATACTGAAATTTGAGAATGGATTTTCAAACAAAAAACACACACAAACAAACATCACGCGAACACCCTTTTGCCGACCATGGCTTTTCATTCATCTGCTTACTTGCATCTTAGCTACTTCATAGTATCTTTGTGATTTTAAGTTACATTGCTGCCAGTGATTCTGGGATAGGTGCTGATATTATTGTTTCAGTCATTTCTATCGTCTTTATGGTATCTGTTTTTTATCACTCCGGGTTAAACGGTTAGTACAGATCACCAAAAACCACGGTCCCAACACACTATTCGCTGAGGACTAAAAATAACTGGAAATTCCACATCAGTCCATGTTGGGGCTACCAAAGCTACCGCATCTGATTAACGAAACGAACAAGGCAGGGGCTCACTGAAGGGCAGGTACCGATACGTTACTACCAAGGAGTGAGGTCAAGAAATGCATTTGTAGTCTACTAGCTCATAAATCGGATATCAAATATTGTGTATTGGAATTCATTATTATCGTGTATTTGTGTTGTCTGAAGTGGAAGGTTTATTTGCGAAGCTTCCATTGCCCTACTAGTCAACAAATTTAGCGAAATGAAAGCTTCGCAAATAAACTATACAGCTTAGAGAACACAGCCACATCAAAATCATCCACCTGAGAAACAAATCTTCTCCATCATATCTAATTCATTAATAATTCATGATGAATTCGTATATGATGACTCGAACGAATCATTAGTAATCATTTCACTCTCAAGGTTCCATTTCATGAACAATATAAAGAAGAAATAAGGAAGATGACTGGAAATAGTTAGTGTTTTGTAGGTACGAGCTATTACAAGGTTTTGAGTTGAGCTGATACTTAAAGGAGTCTGTTTGTTATTTGTATGAAGAATACGCTATGCTAAATAAATGCTCTTGTAAACTAGAATTTTCGACTGAATGTGTCTGTTTGGACAACAAAACAATCGGTGATTGATAAGGTATCTTTTGAAATATTTTCTAGTAACCATGTTGTTTGAACACGTCAATTTTCAAATTTCACCCTGATGAACTTCCAGCGGCTGGATAAACAAGATGAAATATCATCTCGAATTTCCGTAATTTTAAACACGCAAAACTTATTCTTGATATTTGTCAATGCATTCAAACCTACCTTTGAATTGCTCTTTAGAAAACAAACTGGAACATCTTAATGTTTGTGGGGACTCCCTTGGATTCACTAATAATTCCTCTTCACAACACAAGTTAAGGAATAATAGTGGGTATCCGCCAGACACACCACAGAGGTATGTTAACGACATGCAAACTGCAAGGCATAATGCACGGGGAATGAATTTTCACACAGAAAGGGGTCCTCTAAGTCCAAGACCTGCTGAAAATAATTATTGTAGTAAGTTAAAGAAGATTATTTATTTTTTGTATGTCCCTTTGGACCAAAATCTTCTACTTATTCTTGACATATGACTAGCTGCCTTGGGGTTACTGTGAGGTTATTTGATTATATTTGTATGGGGATCATAAGTTAACAAGGAAATCTCTTCTTCGGTGAATTGAGTTCATAATTGTATTTATTTGCTGAATTAAATTTATAAAATATATCCTGCATACCAATAACAGTGTACGTAGGGCTCCAGGATAATTAAAGGATTTTTTTTACTGAATATGCAGTATAATTTCTCGATTCTTCCAACAATATCTGAGTGGAGTGGGGTTGAGTTGAGTAAGCGCTTATGAAGAACTCCGCTTACCTCGAAATGCCTTCTGTTTTTCTGAACTAAATTTGAATTTTTTCTGTAACATAAACTGATATATAAGTTGGATGCATGCCAGCCACCTTTTCTATATATATATATGTTAAGTGCGAATAAATTTGCCTGGAAATTTATAGGACAAGTCAGCAGATGTTTTATGTCTTACGATAGCTTTCATTTTATCGTTATAACTTCCTTATGCATCCCAAATTCTCATAGTTGGAACTACACATTTATTCTTGTAATTGCACACGAAACGATTACTGGCTGGTTGTGGTAAAAAAACAGAAACACGTGCCTCAAAAAGCTAGAGTGGTGGTGTTCATCGCTTAAAATCAAGATTAAACTCAGTAAGACAACTAGTCTTTTGAGAATGCACTAAAATAGATTTTGATATGTTGTGGGGAAAATTACCAAAGTTATGATCGGAGAATTATCACATTAAGCTGTGGTAGCAGTCGACACATAAAAAAGTTATACCTAATTAGCTCTACTTATTTGTTATTTCCTATCCTACTTCTGATGACTGTTTTTGGGATTCTCATTATAACACAAATGGTGTGCACTGACTTCTAGTTTAAAGGTGAGAGTTTAAATGGTTGTTCCAGCCCTTTTAGTCATACTTTTTATGAAATATCAGTGCGGACAAAGAGGATTTATTTAGCACTTGCTAACTTATGTCATCCTCGATGTAGACCTTGTGTTCGTCTGCCTGTCAAAAAGCAGTAATTTACTCATTAAGTCCTTAAGGTTATAGAAAATTCCCAAGGGAAAGGCAAAATATAATTGCACTAGAGGTCTTTGATTAATTCCTCATGTCAATGATCCAGGTTATAAATCCCAGTTGTTTACGGTGATTGAGGTACATGTTCCGCATATCAGACACTCGTATTCATTATCCCGAAACGTTAGCGAAAACAGCATTTATTTGAGATGGCATTATACTAGGAGATGATATCAGTCTGTGAACTCACTGACTGTTGATCTGAGCCAAGCAAGCAGGTAGATGGAGATGTTCCGAATGAGGTCATTAGGACTCTAGAAATTAAAGTACCCGACACAGTGTCTTTAACTTTTATCATCAATCAGGCTTTAGAAAGCTCCAATAATAATCAATAAGTTGTCGTTTGCATCACACTCATGCTTATCTACTTTCGCTCATTTTCTGTGTATTTTAAATTCATAAGTTGATTTTCCAGTCCATTTGTCAGTCATTCGCTAGATTATATCAGATGTTTGTGTTTATTCATTTTTCCGAATACCAAATAAGTTTGTAGGATGATCTTAAGTAAAACTATTTAAGATGTTCTCTGGTTATACCGGTATCTCTACTCTGAAATCGATGTGTCATCTCGTGAACACAGTTAAAAATAACACGGTTTGTTGTAGGTACTGCAAATAAGCGTGTCATAGGTAAAGAATTACATACATGCTTATGAAATTTGTAATAAGTAGGGGTTTCAGGACTATTAACAATAAAATTATCCGCAAATGGTTGTGTATGGGGTACTCCTGTTGAAATTTTTTCTAGAAATCTTTATCCTTATAGTGACATTACACCCCATTATTGAACGAACTTTCTCATGGATTTCTTTTTATTTAAAGGTTGACAACAAACTTGTAGTTTCAAATGACCTTTTAATCTCTTCATAACATACCAAAAAATAAATAAAAATGTTAGTGTATTTATAGAGATCACCCAAATAGTCAAAAATACCTGCAACTAAAACACGTTTATCATTGTGAAACTTCAATGAGATTAAAATATTTAGGTTGGTTTTGCAAGATTTTCTTTTTGATAGACACTTTCATGTGTTGAAAGTTAATTTCAATGGTTTCCATTTCAGTTAGAATGTAATATATAGCACTTTAGATAACAGTTGTCTTTTGTGGCTAATACTTCCATGGTGCTGGTGTTTTCTTTACTCATAATGCCCTGATGTGCGTAGTCTGACATAGGATAACCTGACGTATCAACATTTTCCTCGTCGTTCACTGTTTCAGGCGACCCTGCTTTACCTTGTGCTAGGTTAGTTTTAGCTTTCATAGAGGTTTAATAACTTGCTATGATAAGAGGGACCCAGCCATTTAAAATGAATGGAATGAAGAATCTTTTGTTCTTAGCCTACTTTTATACCCATTTATACCATTTACTTTAAGTTCTTGTGTTTATTTATTAGGGCTCTTAAAACCGTATAAAAGTGTTTTGCGTTTATACCTATTTAACTTCGGAGTTTTGGTGTTCTTGAATTTCTGCAAAATGGTTTACTCCATAGGCAAGTAATCGTCATAAGCCTTCAATCTCTTTCCGTGCGTTCATTTAGTACGGACCGTTAATTTTTACTTCTAAAGCAATCTGATCTGTATGGATTTTACTCAAACTTTTAATTCTAATTATTGGTTAATTCAGAGAAAAGAAAATCTTTTGAATCTTATCTTTCATATGCTTAAAAACTGTTTATGAAGTCATATTAATGAATAATTATTTTAGCATCAGCAACTGGCAAGAGAATCTTTAAACTAAAATATTAACTTATTTTCAGGTTACATCCTAAATCAAATGTGCTTCTTCACAAAAAAGCTATCAGTTGGAAAAAGTCATATATTCTACGCTTTTCATATAATCCTTCAGCCGTATTTTTGTAGCTAACAGGAAGATATTACAACGAATAAATTTCATTTGCAATTCCTGAATTAAAAATGAGTGATTCCCGATCTTTAATATTTATTCGAAGCTGCCTCATCAAACTTGGTGAGGTCACCAGTAGTAGTTTATAATAAAAAACGAAGGTACTTTCTAGGTAATGGACATGTCCATATTTTTCCCCATGGTAAAAGGAGTCCACAACATAATGGCCTTGTTTATAAACAGATTTTAAGTTGTGTTATGCGTGCTCGAAACACACACAAACACCTTTCAGAACCCAATTTTTAGTTGTTTCAGTCTTCCATCATCTGATGTTTAGAAAAGCATAAGTAAGTGATACAACCGTATATAATTTGTGTTATGTTCTCTGTTGCGTGCATATTACAGGAGCAAGCCCCAGTCCAATGCTTATGAGTGGACCTAGCACAATATTTAGTCCTGTTGGTGGACCTTCAAACTCATTTGAAAAGATTCGGCAAGACCTTCTTCGTTCGGGTCACTTATTTTGTGATTCATCATTTCCAGCAGATGATTCAAGTCTATACTACAGTCAGAGACCACCATGTCACATTGTTTGGATGCGTCCAAGTGAAATAGTTGCGGCAAACAGTGGAGGTGGTTCTATGGGGATAGCACCAAGGAAGATTGCTGCTCCAGAATTCATCGGGGAAGGCGGTATAAAACTTAGTGAGCTGAGACAAGGAGAATTGGGTAGGTTGCAGTAAACCCACTATTAGATCTTATTTGGTTTAAAAAGCTTGATTTGACAGACAAGATTTTGTTCAGACTTGTATTCAGTAGTCTGTAGACTGTTATCATATATATCTCATCCTAGAACCTTTCTTTGGTGAAATAAAGGGAGTAAACGGAAAGTTAAGAGACGCGTAGAAATGAGATCTATAGAGATGAGTTTTAGACAATACAGTGGCGAAATATCATGATAGGAAGTTATAAGTTTCAAATCGTCAAGAGTATGTGAACATGGTTCCCAATTGAGTTTTCTTTTCATTGTCTCTTAAAATTTATAGCTTTGTTTCTCGTGAAACTTTTGTAGAAGGTATATAGTTCTCATAATACCAAAATGAAATCCAGTTTGCTGTTGATACACGTGATTGTTCATGAATTACATATTTAATTATAAACTTTGCACATTACGAGCATCAGATGTTCAGAAAGACAACGTTATTGTGAGAGAAAGACAGCAAGGATAATTAAAGTAATAACATATTGATCATCTCTAAATACTTGTAAAGTGCACCAAAATGTGTCCTTTACTTTCCATTACTTCTCATACAATGAAACATAAGCAAACTGAGGTGCTTTCCCTTCAGATTTCTATTTTCAGTAGTATTTGGTTAAAGTATCAGCACAGGGGGTCACGTGATCAGTTAAATTTAACTAATGAGTTCTTAGTGCACTGCAGACTGCTAAGCAAATACAAATGTCTAGGTGGCTAAGAAAGTGTTTGTGATGTTGTTTTCTCTCAGATTAGAAAACAACACTAAAGCCATAAAGCCTGTGTCTCAAGATAGTGTCACTTCCTATGAACTATCCACAGGCTATCCTAACACGCACCTCCAAGCCTCTGGGGGGGGGTTGGGGGCCTCGGGACTCTAAGAATCAATGGCTAGAGACAATAGGTGACATGGCTCAAAATCGTTGTCAATGGCGCAGATGTATTCAGTCTCTGTAATCCTTCATATTCCTTTCTACCATTACTCATTCTGTTTCACTCTTATACTTATCTAAATTCTATTGATTCTCTTCTCTCATTTTCCTGTCTACCTTTGTGTGCTATTTGTAACGTGGCAACTCGAACTGCTGCACTTCGGTGCCAAGTTCTATGTTGAATCCAGCAGCAGCAGCAGCCAAGCCTTTGAGTCAATTACTTACCATCAAGACTTGACACAAGTTTTACTTGGGAAACAGGAATAATTTTTAGATCCAACAGACCAAGTTTTGTCGCACCGGAGCGATGTAAACTCCCACCGTTGACAGCCGGAGTAGTGTCAATAACAGTGTTAGAGGTGATCAAGAACTGAGTATAAGATGATAACTTAAGTGCAAGAAGTGTATCACAAAAATGCATACCAGATTATAGAGAGAAATGATGTAACTCAGAGGGGTAAGAAAGAAAACTAGGCGGTATGGATTGTGCTACTTACATATTTAACACAAGGGATAGTAAGACTGCAATGAGAGGTTCATAATGAAATAGCGAATGTGTGAAATGAAACAGGTGGAGGCGTGTATTAAGAAAAGAGATAATATCACTAATAATAAGTCTGGATAGTACAAATGGGAATACTAGCCACTCACCTGACACCTTATATATTTTACTCTGAAACAGTTCTGAATTTGATGTCTTGTTGCACATTTATAGCTAGAGGTATCTGCCAATAAACTTCATTTAAGGAATACAAGTTTACGTTCTTAACATTATAATGCCATTTCTAATTTTCATGCCTTTGTAGCACAGTGGTAGGATGCTCGCCAACCACTCATGGGATTCGAGGTTTGATCCCCGGTCCTCACACTCCTTTACCTCGTTAAGCCGGTAATAAGACTGGTAAAGAGGGAAGGTTTGGGTATGAGGCTAGCAACCCCATCCCGTAAAAATAAATATCACAGCTACCGAAACTTCGGTGCTCTAGCTTAAAGTTCTATGTTCCGCTGGGAACGTAAAGGAATAAAATAATAATTTCTAATTTTCACAAATAAATTGTTTTATTTGATGATTGAAAATAAAACAAATTTCGACACTTCTTGGTTTTATATGAAGCACCATGCCACAAAACGAAAGGTTATGTGAAGTACCTAATTTGTGTGGTGATATATGAACGTTTGTTTCTGGATTTTGATTACCTATCAGACAAGATGTTTTCTTCTATTGTCAATCTTGAGTAGTAACTGTCTTATATATATATATATATATATATATATATATATATACTGGACGGTTATATACTTTGACTAACTACTTCACATAGAAATATGTATAACTAATGCATTTAGGTATATTTTAATTGTTGAAGCCTACCCTCACTATAATCATAATATAATATAAACATTTATAGGTGACTGTTGGGTTGTTGCCGCACTGGCTGCCATAGCCAGCCAGCCTAGTCTACTTAGTCGCACTATTCCTACTGGACAGTCTTTTAGAGTAGAATGGTATGCTGGTATATTCGCATTTCGATTTTGGCGTTTTGGTCGCTGGGAAGAAGTTTACATTGATGATCGTCTTCCAGTCAGACCTGGTGGCCAGCCATTGTTTGTACATTCTGGAAGATTAACTGAGTTTTGGCCAACTTTATTAGAAAAAGCATATGCAAAGTTAGTTGAGCATTTCAGTTTTACTTTTTTCATTTAGTATTTAAATTATTTGAAATAAATGCAAATGTTTATTTTACAATGCATCCTAAGTTTTCTAATTATCATTAGCTCATAGAAAATTTAGCAGGCTTCCAGATCGATGGTATCATTTAACATGTACGGTTCTGAATTCAGGTTCAAAACTGGTTTCTGATAGTGAAAATACTTGAAGTATTAGCTCTGTCATAAATGACTGAAAAGATTCTATTGTTTCTTGCGATAGTAACATCTTCGTATTCATCTTCGTATTTCAATAATTAGCATGATGAGGTAGGCATTATACATTAGCTTTGATAAAAGACGGAAAACACATAAAGCGGACTGTGATGAAGACTAAGCTACAGGTTGTGTAAGTTTATATTCTCTGAATCACTCCTTGGATATTACCCAATTAGAGGCAGTCTTGTTACTCAGTAGTATTGAACTGTTTTCAAAATCCTTAATATTCGATACACTAACCAAAGATATCAATTACTTTTACTTCTGGGAGTATTGGCAAGCCATTTTGTCCTATTTTGGGACTCTTCATCAACACGCACCCATTGGAGTTCGAATCCAGGACCTTTTGGTCACACGGCGAGCTCGTAGATCATTAAGCCACTGGGACTCGATCCAAGGACAAGCCTATGAATTCAAACCTTTGCCGATTTACGACATAGCGCTACCACTTCGTAATGTCTTCTTTGATGAGTTACTGGCTTACCTTCAACCTGCTGCACCCCAGGTAACTGCCCGAATAGGACCAGTCGCTAGTGAGCATCAGATCAATTTTTGAGTATTGGTTTTGTAATAATTTTGTTTGATTGGTTGGAGGATTTCATCATGAGATGACATCACTTAGAGAACCACTGGAAAACCTGAGAGTACAGGACAGCTGTTTCGCCAGCCTAGTTTGGGATTCTTCAGCAGTGCGCACCCACCAACGGGTTTCGAAACCAGGACTTCTGGTTGCAAGGTGAGCTAGCTCGTAGACCATTAAGCCACTGGGAGCCAATGAGCTCGCCTTGTCACCGGAAGGTTCTGCGTTCGAATTCCGGTGGGTGCACACTATGAAGAGTCCCAAACTAGGAAGAAACAGCTGTCTAGTACTCTCAGGTTTTCCAGTGGTTCTGTAACTCATATCAGCTCGTGATCAGTCCTGTAATCAAGCAAGTCTCTTATGAATTGTCATTTTGTCATGAACCAATAGATTCAATATTCCCAACAAATATTTTAGATTAAATGGATCATATGAGGCTTTAAATGTCGGACTCGTTGGAGATGCAATGGATGACTTGACTGGTGGTTTAACAGAATCGTATACACTGCCTGGCGCAGAAGATCAAGGCCTTCAACCACCATCTGATTTGGATGATATTTTAATCAAGTCATTTGACCGTCGTAGTTTAATTACAGCGAGGATAAAAGTGAGTTGGTTCTTTTTAAAAATTTTAAATGCACTTGCAAATAATCTAACCGATAAAATGTTATATTGATGAGAAGTTTTGAGGAAGTAAACTTTATATTATTAAGGGAACTGTGAGTGAAATACCTTCGATGGTTTATATCAAAGTTCAGTAATTTTCTAATGAACTGTTAATTTGTTGGTATTAGATGGTTGGAGGCAATCGGCAGGAAGCCTTCGACCTAGGTTTCGTGCTAGTTGGCACTCATCATCAGGGCGTATCTGCAACCTTGAAGGAACTGATGTCCCTTCTGAGATTCAAACCCGCGTCACCCAGTGGTGCAGTCAGAGACGTTACCACTGAGCTATTCAGGCTTGCGACTGACCTCCTGTAGGACTGTATTGGATATTTTTGATTGCACACTAGTCAGTAACTAGTGTATTGTGTCTAGTCCTATCTTCGGTGACGCGGGTTCGAATCTCAGAAGGGACATCAGTCCCTTCAAAATTGCAGATACGCCTTGCCAACTGATGAGTGCCAACTAGCACGAAACCTAGGTCGAAGGCTTCCTGTCGATTGCCTCCAACCATCTAATACCAACAATTCACAGTGCACCGTAATGGTGAGCCACCTAGCATGGCGGCCATATTGCAAACATGACTGATAGAATTAAGTCTGCACCGAAGATAGGACTAGACACATTACACTAGTTACTGACTAGTGTGCAATCAAAAAGAACTGTTAATTTAAATTTATTCCGATATCATTTCTTGTTTACATAACATTAACATTCATTGTAAGCCAAGTGTGAAAACTCACAATACATGAATAATCCATGTCTAAACATTAGTGGAAACAGAATGCGTGGTTCAGCGAAGAGGTTCTTATCAGCGAATTCATTTTCTTTAGCTGTACAGTTTTCATGAAAGAGGGTATTAACAAAAGTGACGAACTGTTGTAATCATAATTACTAGTATTAGTCAATGCATAAAAGGAGTTGAATAAGTGTATTGAAGTTACATATTCAGATGAATAATTTAATGAATGAGTTGTAATCAGGATGCAGATAGAAACGAAGGGAAATATGGAATTAGGTAAGAGCTCTGAAGAAATACATGAGCTACAAACAAAAATCACGTCAGTAGAAATCATGATAGTAGAAGTGGTTGGATGATGCATAGCTCCGGTTTTACTAACTGATTGGTTAAAGCTTCAGCAGTGCAAAGAAGGCGAAAGCATATTGCCTTTGGCGGGTCATTCTGCACTTTGTAGATTACTTTGAGGGAGGCGTTAGTTGAGATGGAAAGACCAGTGATGACAGGGTATTTTATTACCTCACTTCTTATAGAGCCATTACCTCCCTCTTGTAACCCTGTGGGATAGAGGTCTTGAACCCTTTTAGATTAGATATGCTTCAAATGACGAATATATCTGATTCTACAGCAATAGATGAACTGATATATGCATATAGAAGTGATCAGATGCAGAGTTTTGTCCTTATGGTTTCTGCAGACAAACAGACAACTGGAGAACACTTCGGTTAGCGTTGCTGCGAAGAATGTTCTGCCTAAAGATGCTGAGATTCTTCTCTAAAGGATATCACAGGTTAAGTTTCCCATGAAATCCAGGGTCATGTAAAGTTTCTTTTCGGAACAAGTAATGTTTCGTTCTTCTGAACATTTGGTTTGATATTCCAATCAATGACTCGTGGTGCGTATCCATTTTGCATGAAGGATGAACTGAAAATAGCACTGTTCTACTCTGTGTTATATAAAATAAATTGCTGTATTAAATATGCTTCATGGTGTTGCAGTTCTTTTTTTACATGAATGAAACTGTAATGTTGTCTCTAAAAAGATACTGGTATGTATAGACGTTTTGGTTTTTATTCTGCATCCTTTGCAATTGATTGAATGTATAATAATTAACTTGCATGTAATAGCCTTTATCGAATTCTACTTTTACTACGTGGAAAGACCTAGTGAATATGAGGAAGAGAGGAAGTTTGAAAGTTATATGATTTCAACTTCACTTCGATATTACTTCTCTGGTTCCCTTTTTTGAAGTTTCTTTCATTATTTCTCACCAAACACAGTGAAAAGGGAAATCACTGTATCTTCAACTTAATAACATTTTAAATTAACAAAATAAAGATCTCAAACAGAGAAGGTATTGGGGTTAATTTTGTCTCAAGCTGATATAATCGAAAGCAGCTAGACAGCAAATGGATTCTCGTGAGAACAATTTGCTCTGTAGAGGTGAATGTGGAGTTGAAATATGCTTATATATTACTTGCCAAAGATAATATATATATATGCTTGATTGTTTTCGTTTGTAGAGAGCCTCTTGATTCGAACAAAAAATGTTCATGTGATTTACAGTGTGTAAATAACTTAAGTCATACAGCCTCATAATCCTCCGATGGTATAGATATTAAATCAGAACCCCCTTATAAAGGCTCGTATACTTTCTTTTCGCATCTCACAACCCCTGGCTTTGTATAATTTAAAACCGTGTAATCAGAAGATCAGCAACAAAGATCTCTGGGAGCGAACCAACCAGGAACCGATTGTGAAACAAATAGGCAGGAAGAAATGGAGATGGATTGGCCATACTCTGAGAAAACAACCCATCAAGTGACATCACTAGACAAGCCATTGCTTGAGTGGAACCCGAAAGGGAAGCGGCGAGTTGGTCGTCAGTGCGAGAGTGGATGACTTGGAGGAGGTCATGTGAAGAGGAGATGAAAACGTGTGGGCAGACATGGAACCAGGTGAAGACTCTAGCAGAGAACCGAACGCAATGGAGACGCATGGCTGAAGCCCTATGTTTCTCTAGGAATTAAAGGAAACAATAATAATAATCGGTTTTTTTTTGCAGATAACGCGATTTATATACTGTCGACCATCGTCCTGAGATTAGATTTTATACTGGGTCAAATATCTTGACCATACTACTACATTAACTTAATTTAATTTAGTTTTTATCTTCAGTTAGTGAAACACTCTATATTCTATTGTCGACAGTATAACTAATTTGCTCAGTACTGTTGGGCTATTTCCACGAATTCATTTCATTACCAAATGAACATAAATGATAAAATAAAATTTGCTGTCGAAGTGTCAACTTTACAAAAACGTAGTTATAGGGAAATCTTCATTCATTTTTGAAGCCTTTGATTTTTCCTATCTCAAGTTGAATAAGTTTATCAATAATTTTTCAAAAAGAAACAAACATTGCTTTCCAAACTGTTGAGATGATTTTTCTGGCATAATACTCTTTTTACAAGAAAAGAAAAATTTGATTTATTTAATTTTCTATAGTATTTGATGTCAAGTGTTTATCTGAATAATGAGTGAATTCGCGTACAAGGATTTGTCCACTGTTTATCTTACTGATAAAAATATCTTTTCAAACTTATCGACTTTACTTCATCTTAACAGGTCAATAGTCATCCTCTTCTCTGTAAATGTCTTGCTTGTAGAGTTTAAATGAGCACATCCATATATATATATATATATATATATATACATATATATGTATATATTCCAAATAAAGATGGCAGTTGACTCCTAGTTTAACAATAATAGATTATTAAAAGGTCGTTTTTCCTTACTAATAAACATATAAATCTACTTTTTAGAGTAACACGTGCTATTCAGTCTAAAACATTGTTCCAAGGTTGAAAAATGCCAAACATCTAGCTGAACTTGTCCATTAAGTTGATTAAAAATCGTTAAAAAAAATAGGATGTTTTGTTCAGTTCATTGATCTAAAAATGACTTTTATAGCATTGACCTTGTCAACAGTCTTATCAAAGATGCTCTGAATTTACAGTGATTGTCTTATTCTGTAAGCATAGAGATAAAACAGTAATATGATTTAATTTCACATATTTTTTCCTTACACTTCTCATGAAGATATTAGATTCACTGAGGAAGTTTTTCAGAAGTTGATTTCGTTTCATTATTTTTCATTTTCATTCATTAATTAATGTCTTCACCTTTTGTTTTTCTATGAATTAGACTAAAGGTGTACCTGGTCCAGGTTTTGTAATACCAGTGGGATTTGTTCCTGGTCAAGCGTTTGGTTTAACAGACTGTCGAAAACTTCGGCTTACAGATGCATCAGGAAGCCGATTAATACGTTTAGTTCGTCTACGAAATTTATGGCCTTCTGTTCGAGTTGATTGGACAGGTGCATGGTCTGAAGGTTCAACTGAATGGCTTAGTCTTCCTCCACAGGATCGTTTAAAAGTTGGTTTAGTAAAAGCTCAAGAAGAGTTTTGGCAAGTGTTCTATATGAATTTATTAAAAACAATATTTATGATGAATATTATGAACTTAATGAAACTCAAATATAACATTTTAACTGATTAAAAATGCCCATTAAAATTTTCAAAAGAATGGATACTGAACAAAGAGTACTCTTTTCGATAACTTCATCATCAGGCTCTACAGTTATATATACATTATAGTGAATGAATGAATTAGTGTTATGAACAACATTAATGTTGTTTAAATAACATTGAATCAATAATATTGATAGATTACAGCTCAGTAGCATCAACATAAAATAAGCTGAATGTCAGAAAAATTAGGAAAGATAATATTACAAATTCATGAATTTATAGTCTCTACTGAAGGCCAGGGCAGTAGTAGGGGCTGGACTTGCTTCTTTTGAACACAGAGCACTGGTTGTTTGAGGCGAATTGCAATAGCCTCTGCTGTTTGGAGCATGCGGTGCTTCGATGATTTTGGCAATTTATTAGGCACTCGGTAGATTATAGAGAAGGATTCTTCAATGCTGGCTGGCTTTGTGGCCGGTTTGCACCAGATGGTCTAATATCGAACTGTTAATGGTTTTCACTACACCTTTACTTAGCCATAGTGGGAGATGTTCTCGAGCACGAAAAATCAAGTTCCTAGAGCAACGGCCAATATAACTCGCTCCACAAGCGCAGTTGAATTGGTAGATACAATTCGAAGTGGCTAGTCTAGGTACTTCATCTTTCAGTCGAGGTAGCACCATCGGTCGTGTAGAGAATAATACGTGTAGTTCGCCAGCATTAAAAGTTCTTTGAACTGATTTTCTTAATTTCTTCGTAATTATCTCGCTTGGTATATCGCCCATGAATTGCAGTCGTATATATAAAGGCTTCTTGTTTACAGACAGTGAGTAGTCCTTTTCCGCTTTCTTTGTCATATGTTTCTTGATAAATTTTTCGGGATAGCTATTTTCGATCAAAGTATCATATACAATGCTTAATTCATCTTCAATTACTTCTTCTGAGCATATAGCTCTAACTCTGTGGCTGAGGGTCTTCACTAAATTTCTTTTGTACTTGATAGGAATGAAGCTGTGAAAATGTGTATATTGTCTTGTCCAAGTGCTTTTTCTATGCAAATTTCTTTTTATGCTGCCATCTGGTTTTCTTGTAAGGAGGACATCCAGGAAGGCAAATCTGTCTTCGGAATCCTCTTCGCATGTGAATTACATAACAATTAGCATAAAACAAAGAAAAAAATATTTATATCCTTAGACTTCTAACAGTTAATACACGAGACATCCCTCATGTGTTGTTTCCATAAGAAAACACAAAAACTTAGATAAAAGTATAATTTTTAGCAGAAGGAAGTAGTCATTCCATATCCGTTTATATTTTTATTATAGTGAATAGTCTTGAACTTTATTTCAGCATCAATAAAGAATATTAGAGACTAAATGTCAATAAAGACGAGTTCAAAGAAACAATCCGTTGAAATTGAAGATTCGAGCATTTATTCAGTATGCAAAACCATACAAATGCCACGTGTAATGAATTTCAGAGTGCCATGTATTTTTTTTCTAGAAGCTTGGATAACTAATACAGACGTTAGTAGATGTGTTACCGGTAGTGTAGACGAACACATATTTAGTGGAGTTTTCACATGTATGCTAATATATTGTCGCCAATATCATTAACACTCAGTTTGTCTCCTTATTTTGATTTTCTTTGACTCAAATGTAGTTTCATAACGCCCAGAGAGTGATAACAATGGCAAGAAGACAGTACAGAATAAAATGATTGCCTATTCATTGACAGTTTTAAGAATTCAGGAAAAGTTGAAGTGTCACTGAAAATTGTGCAACTTAATCATTTTCATCCAAATATTCGAACTATAAACTGAATAAAATTTGGTTACAGGATTTCATCATGAGCTGACATTGGTTAGAGAACCATTGGAAAACCTGGGAGTACTGAACAGCTGTTTCATCCTAGTTTGGGACTCTTCATCAGTACGCACCCACCGGAGTTCGAACCCGGGACCTTCGGGTTACAAGGCGAGTACTGTTCAGTATTCCCAGGTTTTCCAATGGTTCTCTAACCAATGTCAGCTCATGATGAAATCCTGTAATCAATCAACCAAATCCCTACAAACTAATACTTGAATAAAATTTATAAACGTAAACTAGAGAAGACACATCTCACAGAAAGATGACAGTTTAAGAAACTCAATGAATCCAAGGGGGTAATGAATAATGATTAAATTTCATTTTGTGTCAACATTTTGCAGTACTGTAGGCAGGAAGTGCATGCTTTGTTTTCAGTAAACATCTGTTAGTGTAAAACAGGTGTCAGGTGTCACGTAGACTCCAGTGACTAACTGGATGATTAGAACCACATATAATTAATTAATCAATCACAATTCCTAGATGTCTCATAATTTAAATGCCGTACAATCGTAGTTAAACTTTTGTTCTGTTCATGGTTGACCTTTCATTCATATAACTCCATTTCTATTTTAGGATGTCTCTTGAGGATTTTATTGCCAACTTCGACTATCTAGATATTTGTCATCTCACAGAACCACCTCCAGTGACTGCTAAATCTACCGGGGCTTATCATCCTCCTCACCAGTTTCCATCAGTTCACTTACGTGGTCGATGGCTTCGAGGTGTATCTTGTGGTGGTCGTCCGTATATTCGATCAAGTCATTGGGCTAATCCTCAATTTCGATTGGTAATTAATTCACCCGATCCGAATGATCCTGATGGTTTCGCAACCACAGTTATTGCTCTTATGCAGTCAGATCGTCGTCGATTACGTCATCGGGCTCCAAGGTTGGCTTCTATAGGATTTGTTTTATATCGAGTAAGTTTACTACTCACTGGCTTTAAAACTACTTATTTTATTTTGTTTTTCAATAACTCTTAGGATAAGGTAAAATCTGGGATAGATGCAAATTCTGTTCAACAGATTACCAACTGAATTAGTTTAATTATACTGGTCAAAATAGTTTTCTGTATCCATATACCTTAGGTTAAGCTAATTTTCCTTAGATCTCAATACTGTGTTCATAGTTTTTCAAATTCTTCATTATAAATGTCAAATTTGTTTTAAATTTGATGTTACGTTCGCCTCAAGCATACTTTAAACAATAAAACAAACACTGACTGGACATATAAAGTATGTTTTTCATTTATATTGACAGATAAAGCAACGATGACTGATGCGTATTATTACCCCCAGCTCTGTATCTACTCTGAATACTGCCTACTAAATATCTAAGTCCATGCCAATAGTACCATTCATATACTGGAACCAAATAGATGATTCATTTTTACTAATTAAACTTGACAACTATATTCCATCACTAGTGCACAATGGTAGAGTATAAATTCAGTGTGGGCAAAATTTATTTTGATAATGTCTCACAGTGTTATACAGTAATATTTACTGATGACCACGTTTCGAGCACAATTTATTGCCACTCATAATCATATCAAGGTACTCACACAACTTTCTAACTTCGTTTATATAATTCCATTATTTTGCATCGCTTGACTTGGCAATGGAATTATATAAACGAAGTTAGCAAGTTGTGTGAGTACCTTGATATGATTATGAGTGGCAATAAATTGTGCTCGAAACGTGGTCACCAGTAAATATTACTCTATAACACTATGAGACTTATCAAAATAAATATATTCCATCACAGAATAATAAAATACCGATTATTGTTATTTCCATGCACATCTTACAGCGTATTTACAAATGTTCTACAGTTAACATTACACTATAACTCGAATAATTTGGCAAAACACCTAGAATACTTTTGAAAGTGATAGTGTTCAAATCGAAGCCAAATACATTTTTTTAAATGAGCCTCCTAAATCATGGAAGCTAAAGGTTGAAAACTGCAGTAAAAGCTGACCAACAGCATCTTATGAGTCGATGGTAGGATGTTGTTATGAGGACAAGTACAGACAAATTAGAATGAAACCTTTCATAGAAATCCATACGACGATAAATAAGAGATATTAGGTGTTAGTAATGCTTAGTCAAGCAAAGAATTATTAAATCTAAATTACGTAAAAAGAACAGCTTTTGCTTTATAAGCTTCCATCAAGATCTACCAAAGGGTAGGAAAGATTTTCTCCAGTGAGTAATTAAAAAAAGAGATCACTGTCAGTAAGTAATGAATCCAAAAATTCCGTGAGTTTGAGTAGTCGAGAATAGTACTGTCGAAAAAACCTATTTCTAAAGTGAGGATTTCAAAATTATGAGGTTGAAGAAACGATTAACAAAAGGACAAAAAGTGCACCACTAAAAGCCTACCAACCTCTGAATTTGTACTGCTGTAAAAAACAGTGCGTTCAATTGTGTGATCCAAAACGAACGGACTCCCCGTAAGTGCGAAAGGAAGTACATAGAAAGAATGGATAGAAAATTATCAATCACTATTCTTGAACACGTACCTAGCAGTCTACTCCTTGGAGGTTCAGTCTTGCATAATGGTGCCATAGCTTCTCGTTTAGATCATATATGACACCAGGTTGACACCTCAGAATATTTTCACACAATGTACAGACAAGAAATTTTGCCAATACTTCAAATTACTGAGGCTGCTGCCATTCGAAGAACAGTGCATGGATTACAAACACGATAAACACTAACTCCTTCATTTAACTGTTCAAGGACTTCATTGCATTCCATTTGCATTGTATGCTTTTATAGCTTAACTTGATGTCTGCTTCCACTTTCTTTCATATTAGTCGATGCTTTATGAATACCTTTGTTATCATTTACTTCAATCATTTTGTCTGCTTAAGCCATTCCATTAATATGCGCTCATTTCTGTTTATGTCTCATTTTAAAATATTCACTTCGTTACAAAATAAGAATACTTTTTATTTTGATCATAATCTTACTATTCTAGCTTGTTGCGTAATTTGGAAATCTTATTTCTTCTTTTCTGGGGGCTTTTTATTCCATCCTACAAAAATGAACTCGTCATTCCCTTAAATCATGTAAAAATGGGGCTATTATGATTGCCTATTTATTTTATTATTCAAATTTTACGCAACTGACGAAAATCTAATGTGGCGAAATAAATTCACTGTATCTTGCAAACACTGTCCTCACTGTGTTCTATACAAGTTTATCAAAAGAAACAGTTAGCAATGGAGTCATTAGATAAAACATTACTGATGAAATTCTGAAGGAAGAAAAGCATACCTACAGGAAATTTAATAAAAAAAAAAGAAAAATACCTACATGTTTCCGTAAAAGTTCATTGGAACACTATCTACACAAATTTCTGCTTGCAAATAATAAATTATAGTCGTGAGAGATATCACTAAACAAAATGTCAACTGTCGGAAGTCATTTGTTTACAAAACATTGAGAAAAGTCATTGTTTTCGTCTCCATGTTTCATGTCTTAGAAAAAAATGAGCTTTTTAAGCCTGAAATAAAATAGGGGTTGTTTATTCGTGATTTGACCGAGTTGCTAACTAATTTTCAAAGATGAGAAAGTATCTTTATAAATTATTTAAAATAATCCCAGCGTGTTTAAGAAAGAAAAAAATACAAAACGAAATTTTTCTGGACGTTTCACTTTTGAAGCCACAGTTTTTTTCAGCAGAACTATATGGTAGGACCTAATAAAGCAAGGTAAATGAGGAAAAAACAAAATTCACTCGTACATTGTGACCACTGTAAAATATTATCATGTTTTAATGTGTGTGTGTATCCCATACAACAAACAACATTCACTCACATGCTCACTCATGCAGACAAATATGCACATATAACAATTTGACAAATATATGATGATTGTTTACGCTTTTCTGCTGGTACAAATGTCTACTGACAAGTGACCTTCAAAGCAACTCACTTCAATTTATGTAATTTTTAACCATATACTTTGATGGTTAATCAAATCTGAATAATTCTGCCGAAGAAGCTGTGGCTCACTCAGTGAAACGTTCAGAAAAACTCGTATACCATTCAGCCACTGGGACCCGATTCAATGGCTCATGAATTCTAACTTCTACCAATTCGTGATTTAGCGCGACCCCAACCATTGTCGTAGGTGGGACATCCATCCACACACGTGACATCTAATTGGACCTCACTGGTCACGACTTCTCACTAGAACTCCAGGAAACTCCATCCTGTAGCAAGTCACTAGTGAGCATCAGATTAATTTTCTATAGTTTGGTTTGTAAGGGTTAGTTATGTTTTTTACGAGATGTCACGTGTGTGGATGGATGTCCCACCAACGACAATGGTTGGGGTCGCGCTAAATCACGAATTGGTAGAAACTAGAATTCATGGGTTGGTCATTGAATCGGGTCCCAGTGGCTGAACGGTCTACGAGCTTGCCTTGTAACCGGAAGGTCCTGGGTTCGTATCCCGGGGGGGGGTGCGTACTTCCGATGATTCCCAAACTAGGATGAAACAGCAGCTGTCCAGTACTCCAGTGCTGGTTTTCAATGGTTCTCTCACTGATATCAATCCATGATCAACTCGTAAAAACATAACTAACCCTTACAAAGCAAACTATAGAAAGTTCAGAAAAACCTTGTTTTGATTCATTTTTCTTAAACACACTGGGATAGTTTTAAATAATTTAGAATGATTCGATCTAACTCGGCGCTTAGATTATTCCAGGAAATTTGTAACATTTATTATCTGGAAAGTTATAATGAAATAGTTTGTATTAACTTATGAGAAGCTTATTTATTAGTTTGCCACTTCTTCATTTCTAAGTAATTTCAAGTTTACTTGAATAATTTTCCGTAAAGGTAATATTTCTCCACAAGAAATTAGTAGTAGTAATAGTAGTTCCAATTAGAACAACCTAAGCATAAGGATTTTCGGTTTCTGTAGGTGAATTTTAATGTAATCAGTAGATTCGGTATATTATTTTTCCTCGAAATTAACGTGTTGTATCAAATTTTGATTAAGTTTATGTGACTGATGCTTGATACCTCAGTTTTTTCAGCAATGTAGCTGAGTGTAAACTGCTTGACTGGGGTCTCCGAAAAATTAGGAATCAATGGTAGGAGACTTTTAGTAACACGCCTAAAATGGTTTTCAGTGATGCCTATATATCAATTTATTGTGATCTTTTAGATACATTAAATTCTTATTATTCTTCGTCTCTATTTTTTCTTCCTTACATTTTTGTCTGCTGTAGTTTCACTGTAATTTTTTCCTCCAGCTTTATGTATACCTTTACGAAGTACGAGAAGAATCTATATTTAGCTTGATGTGATAATGATATATATAAATATATGCGTATATATATATATATATATCAGTTCAGAAGATGACAGTCACATCGAGCCAAATATAGACTCTTTTTCTATCTCAGTAAATTTCAGATTCTGTTATTGTGATAAGGTGATCAAGGTCAGTCTGGAAATAAACTATGTGGATAGTTATACATCATCTTATGGTTATTTCATGCAAACTGCATTGGTCATATGTATGTGTATATTATTGTTTCCTTTTGGGAATGTACATGTACGGATACTGCTAGACATACTTTCGGTCCCAGGTCGTTGTTTGTTCTGGCTTAACTATAGAGGGCTGGGGAAACACATAGCTGTTATGTACGATGATGGAGTAGCCTAGCGATTGCGACTGATTACCATGTCTGTGTTCGTATATGCTTGGGCGTCCCTATTCAACTCAATGTAACGCTGTAACTATTATTTATGTTAGTCATGTATTACAAGATTTAACTGTAATTACTGAGAATGTTTTATTTCAAATTAAATAAGTAAGAGGACAAGATGGTAAATTCAAAGTTATATATTTCCCAATAGTACTATGTTGATATTGAATGTGTGGAATTATAATCAACGTTTACATGGCTTTTACACCCTCTTTGATAATAGTCATGAGTACTCGAGATACAGTGGTACGTAAACTGAACAACGTTTTCTAGTCTCTAGTCAGCTCATATCTTATGTGATATCCAAGGAAGTTATCTCGCTCACTAAAGCAACTGGTTAATATACAGTGAAGTTTATGTCTGTTACTTGCTCAATAACTTTTTACCAATTATCATGTTGAATTTCAAAATAAATGTAATTGAAACTAAACTTTCAATGAGAAAAAGTGAGGACAAACGGTCTGTATTCATAGTTCATATGAGTTATTTTATATCACACTTTGGTCTGAAGCCTCTCTAATGTCTTCATATTTGATACTGAATCAATCACAAAACAACTGTTAGACAGTCACTTTGTGAATAAATTTGACGCATGCTGTATTTCTTAAGTTTATGGGTCATCTTGTCGTTTTAACTTCCCTACCAAAAATATGATACAAGTATCACTAATTTATGTTGCTTACTATTAAGAATAGTGTGTCATAAGCATTACATCAAGGCTAATAAAAATGTCTCATTTATAAAGAACATTTATTATTTTACAGTGTTTACTTTCCTTTTTACGCTAAACTAATTACATGATCAACAGGATTTTACTAAGAAATTGCGAATTCTGCAAGCATATTTACTGATTTACTTCATTTGTTTAAATATACTATTAGTTGAAATATTTTGTTTGCACTATTTACTGTGGTTTTATGTGATTTGAGGATGAGTGTTAGCGTCATCGCATATTATTCGTTGATGCAGATTTCGTGATTTTTCGAGAATTTCCTTTAAGTTTTATTGCTTCAACTTGTACCTAGTTTATTATTTTTATAAATTTTACTCTGTTACGCTCAGAGTGGAACACAGGGTTTTCAATTTGACCTTTGAAATTTCAGTAGGTCTAATGTTATTTTTTCTTTAAAGGAGTGGGTTTGCCAGCCCCAAGCCCTAGCTTCCCTCTTTACTTTGCTTACTACCAACTGGGCCAGGTTTAGGAGTGTGTTGGCCTACCCGGACCACGTGCGTGGTTGGCCAGCGTTCTATCGCTGAACCACCAATGCAGAAATAATTCATTTGAATTAAACCACATGTGAATCTAGACGGTATATGAATAGTCATCTGCAGGGGTGGTCGTTATAGTCTAACTTCTTTCCCTTTGCAATTAAAAGTGCACTGGAAAGCTATTATTGAGGTCTTTGCTAAAATACTTCTACGATTCTCAGTTCTACACGTAGAGATTTATAACGAAACTAAAATATGAGTAACAGAAAATACAGAATACATAAATGCTGAAAAACCATACAAATCAGCCCAGATTTATACTTCACTATCCTCGAATAATAATTCTTTTTTATCCACACATTACACCGGTTCTACCTCCGAAATTACCAGTTATGGTGGGAACTGTTATATACTCATGTACAAGAAAATAGAAAAAATTACCTTTAAGGGGAAATCCTTTCTTTGCGAATACATCAGTACAGTGTTAAGTTAACATGATGGTTAACACAATTGCCATTTTTATGATCTTCGTCAAGTGTTGACTTCACTTCATTAGTAATAGTTAGTCTGTCCTTATGTTTATCTTTCTCTCTAAAAATTGTTTCAAATTACATCATATTTCCATTGAAGAGTCTTTCTTTTTTTATCTCTTCAGTTTTTCTGCTGACTGATCCTATTCAGACTTTGAAGTTTAGAAAATAATTATTCTATTTTTCTTCAAGATATCTATCGTACGCATGCATACGCATCGTTTATATATTATCTTAAACAAACTTCAAACATCGTCCAGTTTTGTCTTTATCTTCTAGTCAATAAATGTCTTGCAGAATAATAATTTTTCTAACATATGGTAGACTGAAGTTATGAACATTTTTGGGAAGTAATGCTGTTTTATGCTTCTTTTTATAAGTGAAAAACACATTCCAATGATAATATACTAATATACCAGAATTAATCTGAATTATTATTAGAAAATTAACTGTGCCAACTGAAGTTCACAGGTTGTTTTGCGCATTGTCGATGTTGTATTGTTCACGAGCAAAAAGTTATCTGAGATAATTATAATTCACTAGAACATGGGCAGATTTTTCTTATGTCTGTCTGTCTGTTTTCGACATAGAACTTTGCACATATGTGCCGCAGTTCAAGTCGCAACACTCCATGTAGCATACAAAGCAAGAGAAGAAAGTAGCAGAAATGCATAATATAGACAGTAAACCGAGGTGTGAGACATAGGTATAGTAATAACGAAGAACAAAACAGTTTAACTGGAAATCATAAGTCACAAGGAGTGGATGCATCTGCACCGGCCATTGAGAACGATTTTGAGCCATGTCACCAATTGTTTCCAACCATTGGATTTTATTGTCCCAAGGACCCCAACCAGGAGATCTACACCTTCCTACGTGGCTTAGACTAACTGTTACGGATTTCATTGACTGGTGCCATGTTTTCGTTTGATCACCTCTAGCTCTTTTCCAGCCTGACCCTATATGAGCTAACATTACCCATCGAGGAAGGCGATGACTAGGCATACGTAACACATGTCCTAACCATCTCAGTCGATGTAATTTCACAGTTCCGTCAACTGATTTCCCTGCCTTACCTAGCACTCGACGCCTAATCTCGATAATGCTCCCCCTTTTACACTACTTCACATGAGAGATAGAACGCAGGCACCTATGATCAAAGACGGCTAGTCTTTTCATGTCTTCCACTCTCAATGACCATGTCTCACAGCCATAAAGGAGGACGGAGCGGACCGCTGAGCAGTACACACGCCCTTTGGTCGATAGTCGGATATCACGTCTACGTCTTATGAGAAACAATCAGCTATTTTCGGTGTATAAAGGTGTAGTAGTATTAACTTGTAACTATAATCATTATTCAGCGAAAATATAAAGCAAAAATCCAGACATCTGCAATGTGAGGATAGAAGTCAGCTATTCGAATTCAGTAGAATTATTTTTATTGTATAATTATAATGCATAGAAACAGTTAAGAATGAAAAGTTACATAGTGCAGTAGTGGTAATATTAGAACGTCACATTCGCCATACGTTAAATGTCTTTCAGGATGTTTTCAATGAACTCTGGTTTGTTTTAAAGCCATTCAGACCTTCTAACTGATTCACTATTAGTATTTCCATGGCACTTGTCCACTTCTTCTTCTAAATTATCTGCAAAATGAGGATTAGTAATGAGATCTTTAAAATTATTAGCGAAACAACTTACTTCATTAACTTTCACCTAACCCATATGTCGAATTTCACTATCTTTAGCACTTGATTTCTCATTTTTCGTAGCATCACTCCTTCAGGGGACTGATAATTATTTTCTTTATAATAATGTACATTAGAGAAAGTCATGCTTATGAGATGTTTTAAGAGAGATTTCAAGGTTTGGAGATTTTATCAGGACTGTCATGAGTATTTGTGTGCTTCTCATAGCGACACTGGATTAAGAAATTGTCGACACACTTTTCCTGTTCGTTAAAACCTTTGGGATTTACTGATGCTATGGCACTCTTTAGTGTTTGTACAAAGTTTTCTGCCAACCCGTTTGATTGCGAATGATATCATGCTGTATCCAGATAACGATAACCGATATCTTCCAACCTGTCTTTGAAATTCTTTTCAGTGGAATGAGTACCATTATCATTAAGTTGAAACATTGAGAACTCCTGATCGATTGAAAATCTTCCTTATTGCTCTATGTGGAGAATTTCGTATTTGGACGGCATGTAACTATTACCTCTAGGCATTTGGAACAAGAATCCATATTGACTAGAGCATAGTATGAGTTTAAGAAGCGACCAGATTAATAGAGAAACTCGGATTTTAGTCCAGGTAACAGTGGTTAGATTTTCAGTCATTATACCAGTAAATAATACTTCTTCTCTGAAGATATTTTGCTTTGTCCTACTAAAATCCTAAATATTCTACTAAGATGAGCATTCTCTATGCACTAATTTAAACTTAGGTTTCAATTATACGGGTGGGGGGAGGAAGAAAAAATCTAGTTTAATAAATCAGCATTTTCCAAAAGATGACTGTTTATAGATATTCGCTCCTATATTTTACATCACAGAAATACACATTAGCTTCCATCCTTGGGACTGTATAGTTGTTGAGTCTGTAGGAAATATTTCACGTACCAGTATTTTGTCATTCTGTTGAATATAAGCAATTTTGAATAAGTCATTTTGAAGAATTGATTTGAAGTTAATCTCTCAGTAGTTTTTGGGAACTTGAGTTACCTGGATTGCACAACAAAACCGAATAATCAAGTATTGGTTTGTAGGGATTTGGTTGATTGTTTACAGGATTTCATCATCAGCTGACGTTGGTCAGAGAACCATTGGAAAACCTCAGAGTAATGGACAGCTGTTTCGTCCTAGTTTGGGATTCTTCAACAGTACGCACCGACAGCTAGGGTTCGAACGCAGGACCTTCTGGTTACAAGGCGAGCTCGTAGACCACTAAGCCACTGGGACTCGATCCAATGGCCAGTCCATGAATTCTAACTTCTGTCAATTCACGATATAATGCAACCGCTAGCCAATGTCTTCGGCGAGTATTTGTCCTCACACCCGACCTGCTGCACCCTACTGGTCACGACTTCCCACTAGAACCCCAGGTAACTACCTACCTGAATAGGGCCAGTCGCCAGTGAGCATCTCATTGATACTCAGTAGGGTGCAGCAGGTGGGGTGTGAGGACAAATACTCGCCGAAGACATCGGCTAGCGGTTGCGCTATACCGTGAATTGGCAGAAGTTAGAATTCATGGGCCATTGAATCGGGTCCCAGTGGCTTAATGGTATACGAGCTCGCCTTGTAACCCGAAGGTCCTGGGTTGGAACCACGGTGGGTGCGTACTGATGAAGAGTCCCAAAATGGGACGAAACAGCTGTCCAATACTCCCAGGTTTTCCAATGGTTCTCTGACCAATGTCAGCTTATGATGAAATCCTGTAACCAAAAAACCGAATAAGTTTTGGTGAAGGTTTGCAACTAGACATATGATTGCCATTGAACTCTGAAGTTCTATTGATTCTTAGCCATAACATTCAGCTGAGTCATTTATATTACCAAACTCTGACATTGTATTAAAGAAAAATGATGAAAGAAGTTGTAAAATGTATGGGCATAACTTTGAGTTTTAGTCCTTATAAAAACAGAACTCAAAATACTACATAGGATGATGGCGATTTCATGTCTGTAAAATAACTACTAAAATGTGCATAAGTTTGACTACGAATAATAATAATAATAGTCGTATTCTAGTGCGGTGGTATATTTCAAAAATATGAGTTAGTCAAGACTCTCTCTCCTGTGTACTATTTTAATAATACTCTCCTTTTATCTACCTATTGTTTAAAAGGGGTAAACAGTTATTTTCTTATATCCACTTGACCTTTGTATTATAAAACATTAGTAACGCCTTTTTCCTGTTGTTAAAATTTGCGAAATCTACCTGCTTCACAGATAGTTATCCATACTTTCTTGTAAAATGAAGTTTACTGTAACCAAGTGAACTCATCTTGTAGTTTATTTTACTATTATTATTTACTTTTGAAAGAAAATAAAGAAAATCCACTCATTATGGATTAAGAAATTTCTGCATTCATATAAATTATACTTATCTGTAATAATAGCGACAGAAAAATCACGGAATGCATAGGCGTGTGCATATATATATATATATATATATATATATATATATGAATGTATATATGCTTATGTGTCTCCATCCCACTCCATTCTATATTCTTTGGATAGATAGTTTAAGTGTTCTTGTATATTTTTTATTTGATGAATACAAGCATTTCCTGTTGAAGTTGATAAAAAAATGCACTACTTGTTTTTGATGAAGTTTGTTGTTATACACGAAACGAATTAGTAAAGAAATACTATAAAATAAGAGGATAAAATTAAACAATAACCTAGAAACACAAAATAAAAACTGGTCATTCAGTTCAACAGTGGGAATATTTTCTAGGTAAAAGTTTTTGCTGGATTTTTAAAGATTTTATTCCATGAATTCTGTTTGTTTTACTCCTTCACGTTCCGAGTGGAACATAGGGCTTCAATTTTTACGGGGTGAAGTTACTAGCCTCACGTCTAACCTTCCCTCTTCACCGGCTTTACCACAGGCTTAGTGAGGTAGAGGAGTGCATCAGCAGAGATTCGGACATCGGATCATGTGAGGCGTTGTTGGTGAGCATTCTACGCTGTACCACCGACTCACAATTCAATAAATTAAAAATTATCAATTCACCACAGATAGATAACTCAGGTGTCCAAAAAGATAAAAAATAGCTACTTTCTATTTTTGTCTGTTCATAATAGTGGTGAGCTCGGACAACATGCAATAAAAAGTGACTGATTTACCACCCACCACCACAAGGCAAATTAAATGCTGATATTCTCCCATATACTAAATTTTGAGCAACTTTACTGACCCTAGAGTGTGAAAAAAAAGATTCCCTCTATCTGTAAAGCCTGAAACATTGATGTTTTCCAGTAACAGATAATAAATTATGTACAGATAAGTTTCCAGATACTCGTTAAGATACAGTTAACAAATTGTTTTTGATGTGTTTTCGCCATTATTCAGGTCTTTATCAGGCACACACACACCTGAATTGATATTGTTATTATTATTTCAGTAGTAAGAGAGAGAGAGAGTAATAAAACACTGTTTAATCTTGTATATATAAACAAACCTGATAATTTCATCCTTAAGTAATTAATTTCCCTATTATCTGTTATCTCTATTGTTTTCCTTTTTGATACTTCCAGCTTCCAGCAGGTGCTAATCCGCCAATGTCACGTGGATTTTTCGAAACTAATCATCATATAGCCAGTGTAGATTTCTTCTTCGACTCTAGAGAAGTTGTTAAACGATTAAAATTATCACCTGGTCATTATCTTCTTGTTCCTTGTACTTATGCAGCTGATCAACCAGGTGAATTTTTACTACGCCTATTGTTTGATCATCCAGATAGGATTTGCGAGTAAGTGCTTGAGTTAATTGTTATTTCCTTTTTGGGAAATACTTTCACTAAATGTTGCCACAAAATTATGGTTTCACTATTCCACCCCATGGGTTGGATGGGGTGAAACGGCTTTTTATTGTTCAGAACAGTTGAATTCAACTTCAAAGTCATGTTGGTTGGTGTGAGAGGTCTCAAACTACTTATGTGAATTCAGTAGTATATATCGTATAACGTTTCGAATAAAAATTCTGAATTTGTTAATAGTATCATGCAAATAGCATGTTTCTGATTGCATATTACATCATTCCAAGATGAACCACTGTAGAATTCGGTCTTATGTTTTGCAGTGACGTAGCTTCAAAACTATAAACACTAGCGCAAGCCCTATTTTGGTGACCTGAAGAAAGTTCTTTTGTTTATTTGGTTATGCACACAGAATTGCTGTGTTATTCAAAGGATAATATTTCAAGCATAATTCACTGTTCATAATTAAATCAAAATCAAAAAATGCTTCATAATCTGAATCAGCCATTGACTGATTAATAGTGATGAAAATATTTTTTCAAATTTTTAAGTAAAAGAATGAAGTGTCACTGAAATCTGGAAGAAATGAGAGTTACTAAAAGATCCTTATGAATTTGTTTCAGAACGAGTGAATGTCTCAACTTACAAATTTTATGGTTAATAGTGTCTAGCAGTGGGGTTAAGAACGTACGTTTCGTCCTGCATGCAGTAACATCTCAGCTAGTGGTGATGTCCCAGCCGAGACTCGAATTTAGCATCCATCATTTCAAATGCCAACCTCGCCTAGATTACTAGGTCACTAGTATTCTAGCCGGTCCCAAGCCCGGATAAAGAGGGAGGGTTGGGGCGTGGTGCTAGCAACTCCACCCCCAAAACTTAACCAAATTGCTACTAAAACTTCAACGCACAAATATATTCAAAATTCTAAAATTACAAACAGTGACCTTATTTCTCGCTGGAATCGGGGAAGTGAAATGACGCGGGCTGGTGAAAGCCTTCGGGAAGCCAGTCAGCCGATGCGCCTTCTTTCGATGAAAGCAAAAATAAGGATGGGGACGTGGAATGTCCGTACAATGTACGAAGCTGGGAAGGCTGCTCAGGTAGCCGCAGAAATGAGGAGATATAAAATAGAAGTGTTGGGAATCTGCGAGAGCAGATGGAACGGATGTGGAAGGAGTCAACTATCAACTGGAGAGACAATAATCTACTCCGGTCACCCAGAGGACAATCACGGGCACACCGAGGGAGTAGCCATCATGATGTCACCAACAGCGGCTAAAGCTCTCATGCAGTGGGAACCAATCTCCTCCAGGATAATGACAGCCAGGTTCAACTCAAAAGGAAAAAAGGTTACAATCATTCAGTGCTACGCGCCTACAAACGCCTCAGAACATGAGAAGAAGGAGGATTTCTACAGTCAACTACAAACAGTAATGGACAACGTCCCAAATAGCGATATCAAAATCCTGATGGGCGACATGAATGCGAAACTGGGAGGAGACAATACAGGAAGAGAACTCACCATGGGTCGTGAGGCCCTCGGTGAAATGAACGAAAATGGCGAACTCTTCTCAGACTTCTGCGCCTTCAATGATTTGGTGATTGGTGGCAGTGTGTTCAAACACAGGGATATACACAAGGCAACATGGATTTCACCAGATGGACACACCAAAAACCAGATAGACTTCATTTCAATCTCAAGGAAGTGGAGACGGAGCCTACTGGACACAAGATCGAGGAGAGGAGCAGATGTGGGTTCAGACCACTATCTAGTACAAGGGACTTTCAAGGTGAAGCTGAAAGCCTCGAGGATAGCTGGGGATAGGCCACAATGCAAGTTCAACACTCACAAACTGAAGGACACAATCACACAGGACATTTTCACTGCAACTGTCAGAGCGAAGCAGGAAACACTACGTGGTACCACTGAGGAATCATCCATCGAAGACCATTGGAACTCTCTGAAGGTAATTTTCAACGAAACGTGCTCAACGGTTTTAGGAAGAAAGAAGAAACAAGACAAGGAATGGCTCTCAACGGACACTTGGAAACTAATAGAGGAGAGGAGAAAGGTGAAAGAAAAAATGATTCAATGCAAAGATGGACAAGAGAAAGAGACGCTGAACTCAACTTACACAGCACTGGACAAAGAAGTGAAGAAGAGTGCCAGGAAGGACAAAAGACAATTCCACGACAACCTGGCTACTGAAGCTGAGAAGGCAGCAGGCAAAAGGGACCTGAGGACACTATATCAGATAACCAAGTCTCTATCCGGGAAGAGATCAACACAAGTGAAACCTATAAAAGACAGCCAAGGGAACCCAATTACCAAAGAAGAAAGACAGACTAAACAATGGGCGGACCACTTCAAAGGACTCTTGAATCGACCACCACCTACAACCCGTCCAGTAATACCAACAACAGCACGTACACAACTGCAAGTTGACACCAATCCTCCAACGAAAACTGAAGTCATGAATGCAATCAAGCTTCTGAAAGCTGGAAAAGCAGCTGGACCAGATGGAATACCCCCGGAAGCACTGAAAGCGGACCCAGAAACGACGGCAGATATGCTGACTCCATTATTGCAAAAGATCTGGAAAGAGGGAAAGGTGCCTACTGACTGGAGGAAAGGTTACCTGGTGAAACTACCAAAGAAGGGCGACCTGGGACTCTGCAAGAACTGGCGAGGAATCATGCTCCTGTCGACGCCAAGTAAAATCCTGAGTCGCATCATCCTGGAGAGAATCAAGGACGCGCTGGATACAGAACTCCGACCAGAACAAGCTGGATTCAGGAAAGGCAAATCATGTTCTGACCAAATTGCAACTCTACGCATTATCATCGAACAAAGCATGGAATGGCAATCAAATCTCTACCTCAACTTCATAGACTTTGAGAAGGCCTTCGACAGCGTTGACCGCGAAGTAATTTGGAAACTCCTCGAGTACTACGGCGTACCCCAAATATTCATCAACCTTATTCAACAACTGTACGACAACGGCACATGTCAAGTGATCCACAACGGAAAACTCAGCGAGGCGTTTGGAGTAAACACAGGAGTCAGACAATGGTGCTTATTATCACCAATGATATTCCTAATTGTGGTGGACTGGATTATGCGTCAGACAGTGGGAAACGAGGGGACAGGGATATCCTGGACTGACGTGAAGAACCTAGACCTGGATTTTGCGGATGATCTATGTTTGATGTCACACAAAATCGAAGACTTACAAGCAAAAACCGACAAACTGGTTGAAGAAGCAGCAAAGACAGGACTCCAGGTGAACATAGACAAGACGGAGGTTATGAAAATAACCAACCAACAACAGCAGCAACATCCAGTGCCAATCACCATCAACGGGAGGGATTTGAAAGAGGTTACTTCTTTCACTTATCTTGGGAGCATTGTCTCAACCACAGGAGGAACGGACGAGGATGTCAAATCGAGAATCGGGAAGGCGAGAAACACACTCATCAACCTGAAACCAATCTGGAAATCTTCGTCACTCACCATCAACAACAAAATTCGGATTTTCAATACAAACGTGAAGTCAATTTTGCTTTACGGATCAGAAACTTGGCGAGTCACCAAGAATATTTTCAACAGGTTGCAGACCTTTATCAACAACTGTCTTCGCTCCATACTGAAGATTAGATGGCCAGAAAGAATCACAAACAAGAAGCTATGGGAACAAACGAAACAAGAACCAATCGCCCAACAAATATGCAGGAGGAAGTGGAGATGGATTGGACACTCGCTGAGGAGGCCGTTGAGTGACATCGCGCGTCAAGCCCTCGAGTGGAACCCGAAAGGGAAGCGGCGAGTGGGACGTCCAAGGGTGACATGGAGGAGATCGTGTGAGGAGGAGATGAAACAGTATGGAATAACATGGACGCAAGTGAAAAGTACAGCACAAGACAGAAGCAAGTGGAGACGTGCAGTTGAAGCCCTATGTTCCACTAGGAACCCAAGGGAACAATAATAATAATAATTTCAAATGCCAAAGAGTCATCTATTGGGATGTCGAATTACGGAGGTTGTGTCTTGTGAGAAGGATGTTTGCTGTTGTTTGTCGAAGTTTTGGATTTCTTACTGGTGGATTTTACCGAAAAGATCATTAGCTCGTGGATAACGCTTTAGCACTTGTAACGATAAGTCCCACTGAGATCGCCAAAATTCATAGAAGTGCAGTTACACGTGACAAGAGAGTCTGACGTAGCAAGGAACTCACGTTCTGAATTCCCCTACTATACATTACCAACTAAATAACATCAAGTTAACGTAAAAACTTCATTGAATCACTCTTCATAGGAGCTGATATGCCAAGAGATTCTTAGAATTAGAATCCAGCAAGATCAAACGATGGGAAGATCGAAGGGTAAAGTTAAACTTTAAGCACCACTAGCCACCAATCAGCGAATGACCTCGAACGCACCAATCACATGAAGGAGGCATTTTTGTTTATGGAATACATATATTTATGAAAAAATTGCATAAAAACTGTATAAAAGTGTTACAGAGGATACCTTCCTTTCACATGTGATAAAAATAGCTCTCAGTTTTAGGTTGGAGTATCAACAGAGTATAATTCCATTGTGGGTAAAATTTATTTTGATAAAATCTCATAGTGTTATACAGTAATATTTACTGAGCAATAAATTGTGCTCGAAACGTGGTCATCAGTAAATACTACTGTATAACACTGTGAGACTTTATCAGAATAAATTTTACCCACAATGGAATTATACTCTACCACAGTGCACAAGTTCTATTCTTATACCAACAGAGTAATTTAACCACATTCTATGCATGTTATTATTTAGGTCTTCTAAGCCTAACAATAACTCTAATCTTTCCTTAACCTAATCCAAACGTGAAATTATCCCTAAACTAACTATAATCCAACTCGAACCAACCCTAATTTCGCCCTTATTAGGTTAACCTAACCCTAACTTGTCCTTGGCTTAAACGTAACTTAATCTTTCCCAAACCCCATCTGAAACTTGCCAGATATCCCATTTAATAGCATAACACTTCGATGACCATATTTTATTGATGATGACGACATTATTTGCCAGGTTTCACTAACTTGCTCAGTAAGCGCTTCAAGGTCATTGGTGCGTTGCACTCCATTGGTAGTTAGTGGTGCTTTAAGTTTAGCTTGACCGACCGAAGTTTTAATACACAGCTTACCATTTATTTTAAATCTATTTGAAGATCGTAAAATGTTCAGAGATGAGTGATATTTGTTCTTAACTGGATGTGTATGAATGAATGTGTGAAGTTTTGTGTTTAAACGGATTCAACTGTAATGGTACCTTGCATTTCTGGTAGTCTTGCGGGTATTTTCGCACCTGGTGATATCCAGTCTTTGTAGATATGAGTGCTTTCACCTATTTCGACATAATGAGGACCAAGGCTTGTCTACTGCATTCAAAGTTTTTCGCGTGATATTTCCTGGTTTTTCTTACTTTGACACTTCCGGCTTAGGTTAAACTATATGAAAAGTCTATAGGGTACACTGCTAGTAAACAAAGTCATTGGTAGATAAATAGAAAGACATACTGTTACCCGGGTATCACACAGTTAATCAGTTAGTTATTTTTTTACGCTATGGAGTTTCCTTAGTGATATGAATGTTTTATTACCGGGCAGGGTTGATAACTTCATGTTCAACCTTTCCTTTTTTCCATGATAGGAACCGACTAGTAAATTAGTTAATTAGTAAATTTCATCACCTATGCAGTATATACAAGCAATACTTTATATTTACCAAAGTTTCGACTTTTTGTAACATGTTCTCAATGGAATTTGTAAAGGCCTTTTCCTTGATTTTTTCTTATGAACGTTAGATCCACTCTAGAAAGAGTTGAACTCAGTGGTCTAGCTGCCACTGGACCAGAACCTGATCCTAATTATGAATTGTTTCAACCTCGTCTTAGACGCCTATTTTATGAAGCTTCAGGTGAATCGATGGCTATTGATGCATTCCAGTTAGAACCAATTCTTAATTGCCTTCTGAGAGATGATCATCGAGCTCCATACAATATGGTATGTACCGGAATTTTATTTCATATCACTTTAGCGTAAATTCTTCAGCTTTAAAACTTTTATACCATAAGCATTATGACATGTGTTTGTTCTGTGGAATTAATGCACATTTGTGAAAGCAAAGTTATTTGTATCACTAAGGTATATAGTCCCCTGGTTTCAAATATTTTGGGTATCAATAGAATGAATGATATGATTGACAAATTATATCACAACTATTAATACAATATCAAGAATTTCAACAAAAATATACATTTTCTCCTAACAACCTCATTCATATCTAGCTTCTGGACCTGCGAGGGTTTAATTAACTTCAGGATGGATGGATGTTGTCTGGAACCAACGTCAGGTGTTCATTGATCCTTGGTTCTCCAGCTGACATTGATTCATGATGGGATGCATAGAGGAATTCATCCACAAATAAGCTTTTATATGTCTGAACACAAAAGAATTAAAGAACGTACCTGTCATTTGTTGATTTCATTCAGTCACTAGCTTGAGTAATTTAGTAGATAACACTTTCTAACTATATTTTAGCCGTTTAATTGGAAATGTGTTATCCCATAAAGTGATGAGTCCATGGGATAAAAGTAAGATTATCAATGCTTAAAGTGATAGCTTAAAAGTGTTTCACATACATTCTAGACAAAGTGTCGACATCCAATATCTTTCCACTTCAAATCGCACTGAAGCTTAACGGATATTGATCGCATTTCACAAGTCACTTTCACTGTCTACAACACAGTTCATCCGATTTAGTTTGAATAGATATTTTCATACACTTTTCATCTGTAAAACTCCATGGAAATGATTAATTAGGAAACCTTTAATCAAGCTCACTTTGTCCATATCATCCATACCATCTAGATAGAAGAAAGTAAACCGTGCTCATTTTCAGTCGTCTCCTTTTGGTTTATCACACTAGATTTTGGTGTCTTGTTAGAGCGCTGTTATTGTCAGAAGTAACTTTTCACTGAACAGTACTGTGTAGCTAACATTAATTATATAGATTTTTAAGAGTCTGCACTATTTGAAGTGGGTTTTGTTGACACACATATCCTCCTCTCTTTCTGATTAATTTACAGTGAACAGTTTACAAAGATTAATGCTAAAGAAGGATGTTCATTTGACGCTTTCTATTAACCTACAACATAAACTGAATATGTTTCTGTATGTATTGCCTAATTTCTGAACTGTGTATAAAATTAGACCATATAGGCTGAGGAAACATACAAGTATGGAATCATTTTTGATAACTATCGATGATACGGTTGTTTGATTGTCCAGTAGCTTAAGTAAACACTCAAGCGACAGAGAGCATTCATTTGAAAATAGATTAATAATGACTTCGTTTAAAATTCTTATCTGCTGTTTTTTAATAAACATTCTTTAGGTGAGTACAGATGCTTGTCGATCACTAGTAGCACTTCTCGATCGTGATGGAACAGGACGTTTATGTGAATCTGATTTTCGACGTGTATGGGATATACTTCGTTCATGGTCTCGTTTATTCGCAAGTTTCGATCCACAGAGAACAGCTCATGTCACAAGTTTAGATTTTCGAATTATTGTTGAACAAGCAGGTAAGTGTTTCTATGTTTCTGTACTTTTTAGCAGAGTGAAACAGGCAGCACTGTTAGTATTTTCTCAGTCACTGTTGTCAAACAGTTATTTGTTTTTTACCACTTACTGTAAATAGGTTGATGAAAAGGGACTGATAGAAGAACAGTCATTTTACATCTTTTGATTAATTCTGAATATAAAGAGCCTACTCAAATCCTTTATCGGTCGTTGTTTTGCTGATTGAAAGCTCGGATTTTTCGGATGTACAGATTAACTATATTTACCTGTGTACCACTGAAACAGCTATTTTGTGCTCGTTTACATCTTTTTCACGTGATCAATATGATACAGAACTGACAGGTATTAAAAACAGTTAATTATCAAGTATTGGTTTTGTAGGGATTTTGTTTGATTGGCTGGAGGATTTCATCATCAGCTGACATCATTTAGAGAACCATTGGAAGACCTGGGAGTACTGGACAGCTGTTTCGTCAGCCACGTTTGGGACTCTTTATCAGTGCACACCCACCGGAGTTCGAATTCATTGAACATTGGGTCGGATCCCAGTGGCTTAATGGTCTACGAGCTCGCCTTAAGACCAGAAGGTCCTGATTTCGAACCCCGGTGGGTGCACACTGATGAAGGGTATCAAACTAGGACGAAACAGCTGTCCAGTACTCCCTGCAGGTTTTCCAATGGTTTTATAATTGATGTAGTTAATTAACTAAACTGATTGTTCAACTGATTGTTTACGAAATGGTTTCCATAAAAATGATTATATTTTGTAAATTAAATCAAATTTACTCTGGAAAACATTTTTTACACTGTTAACTGTATTATTCATGTTAATTTCAAGTTTATTTATTTTCATTTATTTATTTTTTTTGGACTACAGGTTATACCCTCCCACATACTCTGTTTTCAAAACTTGTAAATCGATTTGTGAATGTCGACTGGCGCCTAGATTATCCACATTTTATTAGCGCTATGGCTCTTATCACCAAAGCAGTTGGTAAATTATTATTATTTCTAATTTCAGTTTGTCTCTTCCCAGTTATTTCTATAGTGCTTTAAATAAAAATAATTCAAAAATAAATTTTAATCAAAAAAATTAAAAGTTTTAAATGAGTGTTGTAATAATATGAAGACGTAGAGCTTCATATCAACTGAGCTTTTAATATGCAAAGTCCAGGATTACTATCTTCACTGCTGACGGCAGTAGTAATACCAAAAATAACTTTTTAGACGATAACTGTTCTTTCTACTTCAGGTTATATAAAACTAAATCTGTGTATTGAGTAAACATGTTTAAAGAAAGTCCACTGGTTATGCTTTGATAATATTTTGATTACCTTACTTAGCAGAACTGTACTATGCTCAGATAGTGTAGTCCGTAGGGATTTTTTTTTATTTCCTTCACGTTCCCCAGTGGAACATAGGGGGCTTCAAGCTAGCGGCTTGAAGTTTCTGTAGCATTTCTTATTTTACAGGATGGGGTTGCTAGCCTCATGCCCAACCTTTCCTCTTCACCAGCATTATTTCTGGCTTAGCGAGTAGGGAGTAATCAGAATCATATCTCTAATCCTAATTTTTCATGCCGGGCTGAATTCTACCAGTGAAGTTTGCAATGTAGTTACCTATATATATGTGACTCGCCATCATGATACAGTCTAAATGCACTTTAGAAAGTTCACTTTAGGATATCGTATTTTCACACTGCCCCTGACTTCAAATTTTGACAATATAACTGTAATCTGGTTTCCCTAAGGTTGTAGGACATTACTATAGATGTGTCTAAGACTTATCAGGCCTTCATGATCACGTAGATTATTCACAATGACCCAGTTTATTATGGTGTGAATAGCATTGATCAATCTTGGTTGGTAATAGCTGTGTGCTCACATATTGGATAATATGGAAACACGACTTTATGGGAAATATCACCATTCAGGAGGAAAATAACCCAATTCAAATTCTAAGAGGAATCATTGTGATTATGAGCAATAAATTGTGCTCGAAATGTCATCAGTAAACATTACTGGATAACACTGTGAGACCTTATCAAAACAAATTTTGCCCATAATGGAAGGAATCATTTCTTCTGTTATCGGTTACACACCCAATCCACTTCATCTTCCAAATATGACGAGTGCCTTGAGTGCAAGATGAACAAAGGAATTAAATCAGATAGATAAACGCCGCACTACATGTCTAAAATTTAAGAGATATTATTTTTATACCTTGCTACTGCTTTGTATTCTACTATCACCCAGGCTTTAGCTTCAAATGCACTCGTCACTTGCTTTACAGAATCTTATAGAACAAAAACTTGTTATTTCACTTACTGACTGACTAATTTCAACGTAGAACTTTGCACAGTTATGCAGCAGTTCGAGTTATCACACTCTATGTAGCACACAAAGCAAGAGGAGAGAGTAAAGAGAGATTCTAAACAGAGATAATAAACAGATATATGAGGCAAAAAGAATAGTAATATGGAGGAACAATCAAATTTTATTGGATATTATAAATCTCAAGGAGTAGATGCATCTACGCCAGCCGTTGAGTACGAAGATTTTGAGTCATATCACTAATTGTCTCCAGCCATTGGTTTTTACCATTCTGAGGACCCCAAGCAGGAAGTCTACACCTTCCTACGTGGCTGGCTGAAACTAAATGTTGTGGATTTAATTGACTGATAAAGCCATGTTTTGGTTTGACCACCACTAACTCTTTTCTAACCTGACCCTATGTCAGCTAACATTGCCTGTTGCGAGGAAGGCGATGCCTAGGCATACATAACACATCTCCTAACCATCTTAATGGATGCAGGTACTTCACACTCTCGTCGATTGATTTACCCTCCTTACCTAGCACTCGACGCCTTATCTCGATATAGCTCACCCTATTACACCACTTCACACGAGAGATAGAACGCAGGCACTTATGATCAAAGACGGCTAGCCTTTTCATGTCTCCCACTATCAACGACCACGTCTCACAGCCACAAAGGAGGACGGAGCGGACTAATGAGCAGTACACACACTCTTTTGTTGACAACCAGATGTCAAGTATGCGCCAGAGATGGCGTAAGTTGGCATATGCATATGTTCTTTCAAGCATACTATGATCTAAGGTATATGTGATATTAGAAAACAAATTAATTTAGTGAGGTATACAAAAACTGTAAATTATTAATTGTCTAGACCTGAAATTGAATTTCACTTGTGAATAAGCATTTGATGCATTTGAAATGAGTTTAGTCCCGAGTGAGTCTTCTGAAGTCACGTATTTTCAAAAGGTAAATTAAAATAAAAGCTGGTCATCCAATTGTTTCTCATCTTATTCAGCTTATCAAGACAATGTGATAGTTAAAAAACACACATAAAAATACACGAAAAATCGGTCATCAACATTTTGATCAGGATAATCATTAGATTCATGGAATTATTACTGTTTTTAACCTTACGTATTAAAAGATTATTATGAAGTGACAAGTGCGTCGGTGGCATAACGGTAAGGACCAGTCACATGGTCCAGGGTTCGATTCCCGGCCGGTGCACTCCTTTACCTCGCTAAGCCAGAACTAAAAGCTGGTGAAGAGGAAAGGTCGGGCATGAGGCTAGCAACCCCATCCTGTTAAAATAAACTGTGCTACAGAAACTTCAAGCTAGATGCTTGAAGCCCTATGTTCCACTGGGAACGTGAAGGAATAAAAAAAAATGAAGTGACAAAATACATGTAACATTGGTTTTTATTATTTCATTGTGTTTACTTCAATGCATTGTGTCTTTCGAATGTTTATTTTTCAATTGAGAAGGCACAAAATAGTTGAATCGACAGATTATTGTTTTAATCGAATATCTATTTATTATACTTTTTATTCCTAAATGTCTAGAAAGGGTAATATATGCATGAAAATATAAACACTTGTGTTAAGTGGATAATTACTTTCTTCCTATTATGGTGAAAAATCCATAAAAATTTAAAGATTTATTGAAAGTTTGTTTTTATTCACATAAGACATGAATTAATTTATAAATCAGGTTAGTGAAGCATATGTGCCACCTGGTTGGACAGCAATAATATTGAAGAATCTACTTATGATTGATATATCTGTTAGTTATAGATTAGTTGTACTAACTTATATATCAAAGCAAAGAATCAATACTACGAGGGAAACGCTTTTATTGTAGCCATTAAAATGCTTTTATTTAGCCCTGAATAAATATTTTTACTATCAACTCTTAATATTGTTTGTCATTTTTTCCTTTATTTTCATTTATTTCCTCTGTACAGCTATTTTTAAGAATTATGACCATGGTGGAAGAGCTATACTACCTTTAGAACAGGTAAGTTCTGTTTTGAAGCCTGTAGATCATTTGGTTAATTGTTAAGTATGATCTTTGAATGTACTCAAGAATATATATACATATTTACATATTATACACCTCATCCAACAGTTGTAAGATAATGCTGCATGCCAAGTAATCCACAACAGGAAACTCACGGAATCCTTCGAAGTGAAGGCAGGAGTAAGAAAAGGCTGCCTACTATCTCCATTGATTTTACTTATTGTGGTAGACTGGGTAATGCGACAGACAGCTAGCGGGCAAGAAGGAAACAGGCATAAAATAGACCCACACAAAAAACTTAGAGGATCTGGACTTCGCCGATGATATATGTCTGATTTCCCACAAACTGGAAGATATGCAAATGAAAAGCAACAAGTTAGCAGAATAAGCATCCAGAGAAGATAGGACTTCAGGTGAACATAGAGAAGACAGAGGTGATGAAGATTCCTGGGCAACACCACCAACAGCAACAACAAAAACAGCAGATAACAATCAGCATAAATGGAAGGAACCTGAAAGAAACAACCTCCTTCACCTACCTACCTGGGAAGCATCATTTCAACTACAGGCGGAACTGACGAGGAAATCAAAGCAAGAATTGGAAAAGCAAAACAAGCTTTCACTACTCTCAAGTCTGTGTGGAGATCAATAGCACTCCTCACCATACAAAATAAGATCCGGATTTTCAAGTCCAATGTGAAGTCAAAGCTACTTAACGGATCAAAGACTTGGTGAGTCACGAAGGGCACTTCGAACAAACTACAGACCTTCATCAGCAACTGTCTTCGCTCAATACCAGCAAAGATCAGATGGCCAGCCAGAAAAGATCAGCAACAGGGATCTCTGGCAATGAGCGAACCAACCAGGAACCGATTGTGCAACAAATACTCAGGAAGAAATGGAGGTAGACTGGCCATACTCTGAGGAAATCATCAAATGACATCACACGCCAGGCCATTGCTCTAGTGGAATCGGAATGGGAAGCGGCGAGTTGGTCGTTAGTGAGAGGGTGACATGGAGGAAGTGGTGGGAAGAGCAGATGAAAGCATGTTAGCAGACGTGGAGCCAGGTGAAAACGTTGGCGGAGAACCGAATGCGATGAAGACGTGTGACTGAAATAAGTATATATATCACCCATTCTAATCTTTCAGTACAAAACTGCAATGTACTGTAATACTTTTCTTGATTATCTCATGTTATTTTTTTCATATCTGAAAACTGTATGAAACCAAAATTATTCTGTCTATTAGATTGGTTAACATATAACAATAGGGCTATTAATCTTAGGTGATGGCTGCTAATTAAAATTCTGACACAAATGAGTGTTGGAAGATCATTGAACAGAGTAATGACTAGAAGTCAGAATTGAAATGGTATTTAACTATCATTCTGCATACAGTCTAATGTCATAGTTATTTTTGTTATCAGCATTGATTGCTGTTGCCGTCATCAGTTTCATTTATACAGTTAGCCCAAGTGGGTAAAACTTCGTTGTGACTAGATCTCTCCTAAAGTATATTTCCATAACCTACACTCCTACAGCTCAACACAACCTACAACTGATATATATATATATATTTATATAACAGTCATTCCAGCTGCATACTCTAATGTCGACTTTTCTGAAGTTAACTGAGAATAATTTATCGAAAACATAGATGTCACGTGTCTGTAAGCTAAATTTCTCGGACTGTTAAGTAAACTAAATGTAATATAACTGTAGACGGTAAATTCTGTTCAGAATGTTATTTTGTCGCTCTTTCTAACAAGTGAACACACGTACAATAAATAGGCTAACTAAAGATTATAATCTGTCAAAGTGGCTATGCTCTACTTTTCTGTTGGTCATCATTTTTGAGAACTGGCAGACCTTTTAAACTTGTCTCATTAGATAACCCCCTTAGAATTTGTAAAAATAAATATGCTCTTTTTCTCAGCTGGAAAAGTATGTAAGAAAATCTTAATTTTAAAGAGGAACTAGTTTGATAACAACTTGAACACCATGTCTGTATTCCAGCTAATAGTGTTATTGTGACGTTAAGGAAAAACATCACATCAACTCCTAGTGAGTTACAGAGTGACGTAAAAAATGTAAAAAATAGAGTGCAGCAGGTCGGGTGTGAGGACAAATACTCGCCGAAGACATTGGCTAGGGGTCGCGCTATATCGTGAATTGGCAGAAGTTAGAATTCATGGACCATTGGATCGGGTCCCAGTGGCTTAATGGTATACGAGCTCGCCTTGTAACCAGAAGGTCCTGGGTTCGAATCCCGGTGGGTGCGTACTGATGAAGAGTCCCAAACTTGGACGAAACAGCTGTCCAGTACTCCCAGGTTTTCCAATGGTTCTGTAACCAATGTCAGTTCATGATGAAATCCTGTAACTAAAAAATAGATATTGGGCACTGCTGCACACTCTGATCTCACAATAGACTTTAATTGGTCCCTAGTGGAAAGCCAGATGAGCATTAAGACAACGGTGATATTCTATCCGTCAAATCAAAAATTAAAATACGCGGAGTAGGGCAGTGCAAAACTGTCATTACATATCTACGTATTTTAGTGGTGAAACACTGTCGAAATTGCTTTGTAATAGATCATCTTGGGCGATGGATTCTGTTTCTAATCTTACCATGATCGAAATTCCTTCTTTTTGGAAAGTCTAAATATTTTGTGGAGATGAAGATATCGCTAAATTTTATGTGGGGGAAGTTAAACTTTCGGACCCAAAGCCTCTTTGACCTTAAACAACCAATCACAATTTAGATGCAAAAACATCACACGATCGTTAGATAAATGTGCTAAACAACATTACAAACATGATACTGCACTGGATAATTGTCCCCTATGTGTTGCAAGAATGTCTCTAACTTACTCCAAAGATAATCATAAAGAAATCACACCACCCGCTTCATTTATATTCATGCTGTACACTTAAACAGTGATTTAAAACTGCATAGAATTGTTAACATGCAACAAAAGTTTATTTCAGTTAGTAAGTGAGATGAATGAATTATTTATAAGAAAAGGAAATAGCTGTAAAAGTTAATAAAGTTAGTATATACATATATATACATAGTATGATAAGGTTAAATGATAAACTGGTTAAATAAATAGTTTCCTGATGGTGCGAAACTTTTATACGCATATATGTACATCATACACAGGAGAGGGAAGAAGAGAGAGAGAAAAAGGGAGAATTAAATTACTAAAGTCGCAATTCATAAAAGACAAATAAGATGGAAAGTCTAGAAGGTCCTCATACAAGTTCAAACGTTTTCAGAACTAATAAAAGCGTGTACAATTACTGATGATTTAAAAATTTCCTTTGGAATTTTACGAATTAGCAACAAGAATTCAAATTATATAAATATTAACTATCTATTAGTCAGGCCGACAACCAATCAGATTTCACCAGTTTAATAGGCTTCCGTCACCCTGCCTGTTTTCTTATCCATCTCTTGTTCGCGCTTTTGGAATACACACGTCAATATCATCGTGTCAGGCTTCGTTAAGACTAGGGGACTCCACTAAGATACTGTAGAACATTCTTCATTGCTAACCGGTTTTCAGGTGAGTATTCATTGGACTTATCGCCTTGACAGCCAAATAAATTCCTGTGAAAAACTTGTCAACATAAAAAATGCATGAGACGAGGTAAAAATATTTTATAACTAACTTTCTTACACCCTATTTTTGGTCAGATTTCTACCGACAAGCTATTGTCACTTATATAGAAGTTCCTAGTCGGCAACTGTCACGTGCACTGTTTTTTTTAAGTTGTTTAGGCAAGTGAGTATTTTAATTATAAACTATCACTGAAATCCACAGATATTCTTAGCTAAAACAAAAAATTTGATATTGCCTTCCTTGTTTCATTTATTTTCATTCCTTTTAGTTTGTGGAGGTTGCTCTGACAATGTAATTGGAAAAATCTGTAAAGAGGCATATATATATATATATAACATATGTCACATATGTATTTCCTGTAAATATGTTAATAAATAATTCAAGAACTATACTATTTCAAATGATTAGATAACTTCTATACTTCTCTTATTCACTTCTAAGATCTTCACACAAAAAGCAGAACTGTAATCTAATAAACAGAATTTTAATTCTTCTTCCAAACAAGTACATGCTGAATAGTTTTGAGAGTGCTTTGTGCGTGGGTGTGTACTCAACCTTTCTTCTTTCTTTCCAGAATATCAGTGATGGTTTTAGCTTCCAGCTTTTTATTTGCCTGAAAAAATTTTTTTTCATTTTATCTTTTCTTTTTCTTAATTTAACTTTAATTATGATTACTGTCAGTGTAATTAACCATTATTATTATTGTTATAAGCGTCAATGTAAATAACTATGAGGACCAATGAACGATTCGTTACACAATACTCGCCTATTAACTTTCGTATTTGTAAACTGCTGCTGTGAAATACAGAAAAGAAAAATAATTATTTTTGAAATTATTTATTTACTTATTTACTCATCTTCTTATCTTATAAAGACTTTTTATTTTAATTTCAAATTGATTTAAAGGTATGTAAGTAGTATAATTACAGATGTGCACGAAAACACATACTTATACTGCATATTGTTGACCAGAGTGGTTAAGGACAGTTTGTTTTTGTGTCCTTCGCCTTCCGCTTCCTTTTCTTTTCTTTACCCTCTATCTACTCTTTTCAATATTTTTTATTTCATAATGCGAATGACTGTAATTTATAAACACACCGATATATATATATATATGTATAAGACAGTTTTAGAATTTCAAAGACACGCTATTCTCGCATATATTATGTAAAGTGTTATACTTGCAACTGGAATTACCCAACATTCATATCTTTCTCCCTTTGTCTGTGCATATTTGTATACATTATTGTTACATGTATAGATGCATATATATGTACGATTCTTTACAACCTTCACACACACACACACACGCGTACACCTGTGTATGTACACGTAAAGTTGTATGGCTCTTCATTCCTTCTTCTCTCCCTTTCGTTATTTTCTTTGTTCTATTTTATTTCTTTATTTTTTATTTCAGCTATTTGCTGTATTTATTATTATTGGTTACTTATCGTACAATATAGATATTTCTTCTCCTATTGTGAATGTTCTTACGATAAGTTCTACAATGGAATGGTCACTGAAATATTCATAACCAGCTAATTATTTCTGCAATTTATTGTATTAAAACCCATTCTTCTGTAAAACATATGTCTATAGATCTATTCTTATGGACTGGTTGATTAATTGATAAGATTTAATAAGTTTGAGAAACCTAAACAGTTGAAATCAAAGTGTATCTGTCCTGTCTAAATGTCTAATATTCACTGTGAGGATCCTCTGTAGGAAACTCCTAAAAGAAAACTGCCTCAACCAAGTGCTACAGTTTGCCCAGGCGAAAAACAGTAACTAACTGCGAGAGTGAATTGCATTTACGATAATACAATAAAAATAGGGAAAAAAGGGTTAGAAACTGAGTTCATGGGCATTGTGTACATATTACAAGCTTAAAATAAATTTATTGCAGCTTGAAAAAAGCTAAATAGCAATTTTAACAAAATAAATTAGATGTTTTGATTTGACACTAGTCACTAGTGTGATGTGTATAGTCCTCCCCATGGTGCAGACTGAATTTTATCAGTCAGGTTTGCAATGTGGCCACCATTCTAGGTAGCTCGCCATCATGGTGCACATTGATTTGATGATATTAGATGGTTGGAAGCAATCGGCGGGAGGCCTTAGACCTAGGTTTCGTGCTAGTTGGCATTCGTCAGCAAGGCGTATCTGCAACCTTGAGGGAACTCATGTCCCTTCTGAGATTCGGACCCGCGTCACCCAGTGCTGCAGTCAGAGACGTTACCACTGAGCTATTCGGGCTCGCGATTGACCTCCCGTAGGACTGTAGTGAATATTTCGATTTGATTAGCTCAGTGGTAACGTCTGAGTGACGTGGGTTCGAATCTCAGAAGGGACATCAGTTCCTTCAAGGTTGCAGATACGTCTTGCTGACTGACTGGTTACTGCCAATTAGCACGAAACCTAGGTCCAAGGCTTCCCGCCGATTGCTTCCAACCATCTAATATGAATTAGATGTTTTTAGATAACTTCTTTCATTTAGATGTATAATATTTTCAATACAGTATCATTCCTTGACAAAATATTTTTCCTGCATACTGACAGTAAAACTAGTGCAGATCAACTCGTTGCATTGTGTATATTATTTTGAGTAACTCACTGAATTTACAATGTTATATCTATGAGAATTTAAGTGATTAAAGTCTAGCTTTCTTGATTCACTGTGATCAGCTAGAAAAATTTATTCACAACTGAATAGAAGGACCATTTATGAACTGAAAGAGAATAAGCTTGAGATTACTAGGTTCTAACATGATTAAATAAGTTTTTAAACACTAAGTAGATTTGACCTATGGAGATAGTTATATACAGAAAGAAGTAAGTGCCAATGGAGCTAATTTGTATACTGTCAGGAGATGAAAACCTTGAGCCAACAGACCTTAAAGCAGGAGCTGAATTATTACACATTCGCTTCGTCAACATGGCTGTCAATTCAGTTACATCTATCGATATCATTGACTTTAAACGTTCCAAATGTGCCGATGTCGTGGAATTGGTATATTTTGTCCTTGTTCATAATGCTTTGAAGATAAGAAAAACTTTGTGTTTCCTGCATTATTCTACTACTCTTTGTTTAAGGATTGACCAATGACTAAAGCCAAATTTCAAGGTTTGTATAAAGATGCTGACACGGAAACAATGACCTTGATTACCACTCAAAAACATAAGACTTTTGGAGTAAACACTGAGTTTTCCTTTAAACAGCATTTATATGCATTCACTTATTATACGGAGGTTACGATAGTGATCTACTGCAGAGTTTCAATCCTCATAGCATAAAGACACTTTAAAAAAGAATAGTTGTGTAACTTCAGCCAGTTTTGAGGTGCTCTGAGACCTATATACAACCAGTGATTCTAAGTAAATAAGGAGCATTGCACGTATTTTTATTTTTTGCATCGGCGGCTTAGCGGTAGAATGTTCGCCAGCCATATGAGTGTTCTGGGGTTTGATCCCCTGCCGATGTCCTCCTAAGTCTCGCTAAGGCTGTTGGAATCCCAGTAAAGAGGGAAGGTTGAGCACGAGGCTAGCAACCCCACTCCGTAAAAATAAACACCACTGCTACCAAAACTTCAAAGATGAAGCTTGAAGCTCTATATTCCAATAGGAACGTCAAGGGATAAAAATGTAAAAAATCTTAAAAAGACTTTTTTTTAACTGAACTCTTAGTGGGAAGTGCGTACCTTGAAGATGAGGGGTAATAAAACGTATCTTTGATAGTTTCTATGGAGTAACCTGAAACAGAAGTGGAAACATTCGTTATCCTTGAGTGGAATGATTAATTATAATCAGATAAAATGAAAAAGAATTTTAGCAGTACTTTTGAAAATAAAGTCTCTTGATGATCCTTCTCGTGTATATCATAGCCAACAAATAAATATCAACCACTTATTTTTGAAATTCATTAACACAGTTCACTATGTATACTGCATATTTCTGATTAACGTAACACAAACTAAATTTTGATGTAGTTTATTTAAACTTAATGTCGATTTGCTGAGGTAGGAGAAAATGTATGAGTTATGAACTGTGAAAATCGTCTTGTTAATTTCCAGACAAATATGAGAAACAGCCACTAGTGCAGTTTATGCCTGTTGTTAATATGCATATATGGCGAAAATGATTCGATTGAGCATACTCCAAGAAACTTTTATCTGAAAGGTACTAACGTCCTGAGTAGTGCTACTGCTCACCAGCTGTTAGACTGTAGTCATGAAATCAATGCATTGAAATCCACTTCAAAGATAAAAGTTCAAGACAGTGCCAGGCTTCTACTTATCACTGAAGCGATTGCTGTTAAATGATCAAAACCGAATTTATGCATCTAAAATGAAACTGTTGTCTTGGTGAAGATCCTCTAAGTTGCTGAATTATTAATTTTGTCATTTTAATTATATTTTCGGTTTTATAAAGGTAATTTCCTACCCTTAATTTTGTTTTAATCGCTATTTTTTCACTGGACACCATTTCACTTATGTTTACGTAAGTCATTCAACCCTTAAGTAAGTGGACTGTTGATTTTTCATCGCTGTTCAACTTAACACTCATTCGTAATTCTACAATATTCCTTAATCATTTCCTTACTCGCTAACAAGCATAATAATGACTTTTATTGTCTTCCATTATTCTACTTAATCGCCTGAACTTGATATCCTTCGACTTTATGATCAATAACTGGAGTATTTGAATACTCTGTATATTGATATTACATTGCTCATAGCTGTATACAGTTGAAAATAACCGATGAAATCTAATAACGTTATTTTATCCTTCTCGGTATGTTCTTCTTGCTTTGTGCAAGTTTATCAAGAGAAATAATGGTATGAAGGAATGATTCATGTCCGTCGGTGGCTCAATGACAGAAAGTTTGGCGACCACACCCGTGGTCCGGGTTTGATTTCCGGCTGACGCACACTTCAACCTCACCTAGCTGCTAGTAAGCGCAGAGTCGAGCAGAAGTTGAACATGAGGTTATCAGTGCTACTTCGTAAAAACAAATTCATTGCTGCTGACACTTAAATTCTTGAATCAATATCTTCCAGTTGGGAAGCAAAGGAACTTCGAGAAACTAACGACTTGTAAAAATTATAGTTTATTAAATCGAAACCAGTACTCACCATTGTCTAAATACCGAGTATAATTTTTGGTTTGATAAAAACTTAAACTTCTTCAATAAAAAATATTGATGAATCTATTTACAAAGGTATTCCAGTAATCATAAGGCAAAATAATAATTGAAATCTGTATGTGTTAATTGTATCATTAAGGTCAGACTAGTTGCTCAGAGGGAACCAGTTTAAGACCTCTCCTGATTATTATCCCTTAAATTAGATTCAATAGGATGAATGGTTTTAGATGGTCCAGCCAACAGTTGGCTGGACTAGACTCTAATCCAAACACAAAGCTGTTTCTAGCAATGACATTTCAAATTTCAGTTATCGACACACTTTTTACAATAGAAGCTGTGAAATTACGTATACTTATGAATCGACTAAGAACTGAGCACCAAAATTAAATGAGGTATTCCTCGTACATTGCTTTCAAGACTTAACTGTGTCTGGCAGATTGCTTGACTATTTTAGTACGTTGAGGTAATTTCTTTTTTACAAATGTCAGAACATTTATCGTTCCATAAATTGGTTCAGCTTACCAACAAGCTTGATATCGTTACCTGAATTTACAGGCAAATGACAAAATCACTGGACAGCATGTAAACCTTTAAAATTCTCCGTCCTTTAGAAAAACTCTTCGTCTAGATACTTTTGTAAAGCATATGTATGGACAGTGTGCAGTAGTATATTCTTATTATTTTATTCCTTGACGTTCCTAGTGGGATACAGGGCTTCAAGCTTCAGCTTTGAAGTTTTGGTAGCAGTGGTGTTTATTTTTACGGAATGGGGTTGTTAGTTTCACTCCCAACTTTCCTTCTTTACCGGGCTTTCTATCAGCTTAGCGAGACTTAGGAGGGCCTCAGCAGGGGATCGAACCCTGGACTGAATGCCTAGCTGGCGAACATTCCACCTATGAACCACCGACTTGCAGTAGTATGCAAAGTGGTAATAACTATAAAGCTTATAACTGATTTCCAAGTTTTTTAGGAAAGTAAAACAGCCTGTTTGATAAAAAAGTCCTCTTATTGAATATCATAATTTGTTCCAACAGCTTTAGAAATTTTGAAAATGCGAGAAGACAAAATTTACTATTTTTAGAAATAAGCCAATTTAAAGAGTTATGGAAATACTAAAAAAAATTTTTTATCATAATTATCTCAGATATCAGCTTGGGGGTAGAAATCTTTTCCCTTTAGGCTTCACGTTGCTCACCGTTTTTACGAATATGTTAATTGTGGAATAATACATTTATTCTCGGTATTTAATTAGGCGTTAAAAATGTCTACAGGATCAAAAAAATATTTCATCAAATAACATATGCACGTACAAGACAATATTACTATTAATAAAAACAGACCCCTTATAGTTGTTCTACATGAACACCTTGCTTTTAAGAGATAAACTGAAGATCTCAATAACAGTTATGATGTGGGAAAAATATGAACAAGTCAATGATACAATATTCCACTGCATTTTTCTATATTAGATAAAGGGTTAATGTATTAATCTTTCGGTGACTAATATTAATAATTTGCTTTATTCCAGAAACAGTACTAGTGGTACAGTGTGGAATTTTCAGCACATATCTACAATATTTGCATCCAATTTTATCAAAACATTAAAAGGAGTATTTCAAAAAATAAAGACAACAACAACAAAAAAGCAAACACAAAAATAATAAAAAATGCGAAAAAAAAAACACCAAGAAGTAGAAAGGAAAATAAAACAGCATAAAGTAATATCTCAGTGTTGGGTAGTGGAAGTTATGATATGATTATGCATGGTGACAGAATGTTTATCATCAAGATGATCAGTTAATTTAGGTTGGAACAACACTAAACAATCATAACATTTCAGGTTTGTTTTTTTTATCAGGTCTAATGCGGTGGTTGTAGTGATAGTGCGAGTAATCCTGCATAATACAAAATTTTAAGATGGTGATAATGGTGTTCACAACCAAGATTGTCAGTTAATATTGCCGAACAAACAAAAAAACAACAACCACAAAAACTAATAATTACATGATGGTTAATGACAGGACAATTTGGTAATACTCAAAGTGCTAATATAGTCGGAGCCAGTAGATACACAAAAGAAGGAATAGTATAATGTACAAAAAAGTAAGCCAATGTTAATAATTTAGGTAGCTAAGTATGTTTAAGAGGGTGTTCACTATAGAATACAAATAAAAGAGATAAAAAGAGTCTAAATTATGTTATTAACAACAAAGCAAGTCATAGGTTTCGCGCCAAATATGGTATCGTTGAGTTCCTGTACTTGGTTGTATGAGCATATATTATTTTTTACTGATTTCTGGTTCTACCTGATGAGAGTTGGGAATAGAGGAGGTGTTGGGGGTCGGAAAGTATGGTTTTGGGCCATTTTTCGCATGAATTCAAATGTCTTTCTACTAATGTAGTGACGAGCTAAATGAGTTTTATACCATTAGTCCTACTAACTACCTCCAACATCCTTCTCAGGATGGCAAAGTCCTTTTTCAGTAGCCCAGGAAAGACTAACGGGAAGCAGTCAAGTATAATAGGTAAGATACAAGAGTTGACAAATTGTGAAAGTAGAGGTTGGGTGATTCCAGATTGTCTTAGTTTCTTAATGTAGTAGGTTAGACAGAACACTTTCTTAGAAATCGTTAGGATATGAGATGTCCAAGTAAGGTCGGAAGATAGAACTACACCGAGGTATTTTGCAGTAGACTTAGTTTCAATTTTAGTTCCCTCAATGCAACAGGCTTCATGAGTAATTAGTAGTGTTTGTAGATCTCGTTTATGCCTAAAGGAGAAGTCAATAGTCTGAGGGATTCAGCATGAGGCCATTTAGTTTAAACAACTGACTGATGTCCGTCAGGAAGCTATTTAATTTAGAAACAGTCTGACTGGGAAGAAATACATGAAAGTTAGAAAATATTTACATTTCTCTTTAATTTCACACTACTACTACTACTACTAATACTAACAGTATGTCAGAAAACTGCTTAATACTTACTATGTATAGTTAAGTAATACAATAGTTTAAAGTATATCCATATAAATATTAAAAATAGTAGCATTCCGAGAGTAAAATGAATTTATTTCAATTCACAATTTGATGACAACTAAGTGCTTATTGAATTGTGTGCAAAACTAACTAAACGAGAACATGCATTGATAATTACATAGAACAGATTGTGAAGAGCAGTAACCAGTGGCATAACGGAAAGCACATCAAAAAATAATGCTATCAAGTAAGAATGATAACAGACAGAAATGAGGAAAACATCAGTTTGAATGTTGAAAGTACAATAAAATGTTGCTGCTACTTTTGCAGTTACGGTGTCTAGTGTACTCTTAGACTATGAAGGAAGAGATGAGTCATTGTTACTCAAAATGACCAGCCTTATTAAACATGGTGTAATGTAGTAAATTTGTAAGTTCTCGTAGGCAAACAAATCAAAAAGTTTAAAGTATTTTGGAACACGTTCTTAAAAGAAATATGCAAGAATAAAATGAAATTTATGGTGAGTTTTAATAAAAAGATTCTTATTAAATTAACTGACTAAAAACCTATTGGCCAGGGTCTTTGACAAGATGCTCGTGAACGCGCACAAGAGAAGTGCAAACCTGTATCGTAGGCTGCTCATATATGTGATTCTTAAAACAAATTTTGGAAACATATCAGGAACTCGCAGAAAGGTTGGGAGTTTATTCACTTAATATTCAGTTAATTCAGTTCCGTCTCTTTATTTTAGTCCAGGTTGTATATTAGTGCCAGGAAGATGTTCTAAAAAACGACTGATTTAGAACGGAGTGATTGTGTTTATAATTTATTCAAAGGGATGCCTTAGTCAGATAGTTCAATAGTATACCGAAAAACACATACACTAGTAATCTTTAGAATATAATTTTATAAATCTTTAGAATGATTTAATAAAAAAGTGTCACTTTAGTATGCGCAAAACGCCAAATGATAATAAAAACTGTCATGGCATTATTCATTTTAATCTTAGAATTGGTGATCAACAATTCTGAACCGAGTTGATCTTATGTGTCCGTATTTTCTTGACTTGCAAATCAATAGGAATTTGTTATGGTGGCTACCAGAGAAAATTAGGAAGTCATTTTCATTCTACTAGGTACTCAGATGTGAGTGTTGGAATAGCAGTGAGTGATTTTGCTCCACTGAAACCAAATTAAAACTTAAAGCTATAGCTATAAGTGTAAAACTTGGGCAACCTGCTCGAAAAGTCATCAGTTATTATTTCTGAATAATACTGTGTGGTTTATCAAAATAAAATCTCATCTATAATGGATTTAAAGCTATAGCGTTTTGTAATCAGATTAGAGTATCCGATAGTCAACTGATAAGACTTTCCATAGTGTTAGCTGGACAAAAACATTTACTCAAGTGTTGGTTTGTAGGGATTTGATTGGTTACAGGATATTCATCATGAGCTGACATTAGTTAGAGAACCATTGGAAAACCTGGGAGTTCTGGACGACTGTTTCGTCCTAGTATACGACTCTTCGTCGGTACGCTCCCACGGGGATTCGAACCCAGGACCTTCTGGTTACAAGGCAAGCTCGCATATCATTAAGCCACTGGGACCCAATCCAACGGATCATGGATTCTAACTACTGTCAGTTCACGACATAGCGCGACCCCTAGCCAATGTCTTCGGCGAGTATTTGTCCTCACACCCGACCTGCTGCACCCTACTGGTCACGACCTCTCACTAGAACCCCAGGCAACTACCTACCTGAATAGGGCAAGTCGCTAGTGAGCATCTCATTGATATTCAAGTGTTGGTTTGTAGGGATTTGATTGGTTACACAATTTTCATCATGAGCTGACATTAGTTACATTTACAGTTATCAGAAAGCCTTTAAGATAAGGGTGGAATTATCTGATGTAATCATTGTTTTATTCATGACGGCTTTCTAGGATACTGTAAGGCACTGACAGGATGACATATTCCAAAAGAGTATGCATTTCAAGCATTTTGGAAGAAAGCAGTTTATAGTAATATTACCAATAAACACATCATCGCCCTAAGTAGGTTGAAAAAGACTATGATGTATTTACTGTCGCCAAAATGATCCGAACAGATTCTGTCTTTAAAATTTTCCTTTTATATAAAAATTGAAACCAATTCTATAAACTTTACATCTAAAACTCCTTCATTTATTCCATCGACACAATGATTAACTGAAAAGTTTCTTTCAAAATTAACTAGACATAAAAGCAATCCATGAGAAAGAAGCAGAACCTTTAGCGTAACACACAACACCCAGCACATTTTCTGTCACAGATAGAGAATAACACATATGTCACGGTGTTGAAACAGAGCACACAACACTTATTCGGTTCTAAGGTTTAAGATGACTTTCATTTATGAAAGTTTTAAGCTATAAGCTCTTATCCACTACACATCTCAAGCTATCCTACTTTGAGGAGAATAAAAAATATAAATAATTTGTTAACTTGGAGGTGTATGCTGAGTTAAAGCACATTTGATCAATGAAAATAATATCTTGGAAAACTAAATATTTATTGTTGGAAACTGAATTGTTGAAAACCGGAAAACAACTTAAGAACAGAATATTCATAAAGATGAAAAATGACACTTAGATACGACTCAATGACAGTAAATAAAGCATTCTCCTCTAGAAAATCGACACGAATCAGTGTTTATAAATACTCGCTGAAATCTCCTTCTTGTAGTACTCTCCAAAAGTCTTCTCTAAATTAGAAAGACTGATCCATAGATCACCTGTGACGTGACATATTACAACCTGAAACACAAACATCTGGCCAGATTTAATCATATAACTTTCTGTCTTTCTAAATACTAAATATTCCTGTGGTCAAATTTAGAAAAACGTATGTAAGTGGGCAATACTGTTTTTAATTAGTTCTACTCTGATATACATAAATTTATAAATAACTATTAAGTATAAACCATTCATGGTGATTTATTAACAGCATGATAAGATATTACTGAAATAAAAGACACATAACCTAACAAAACTCAAGTTAGTAGATTAGCAAACACATCATATTTCGCATCTAACAAGATTATTAATTATTAATATTATTTATTATTATATCCCTTAATTCCAAGAGGAACATAGGGCTTCAGCCATGCGTCTCCATTGCGTTCGGTTCTCTGCTAGAGTCTTCACTTGGCTCCATGTCTGCCCACACGTTTTCATCTCCTCTTCACATGACGTCCTCTAAATCACCCTCGCACTGACGACCAACTCGCCACTTCCCTTTCGGGTTCCACTCAAGCAATGGCTTGTCTAGTGATGTCACTTGATGGTTTCCTGAGAGTATGGCCAATCCATCTCAATTTCTTCCTGCCAATTTGTTGCAAAATCGGTTCCTGGTTGGTTCGCTCCCAGAGGTCCCTGCTGCTGGTCCTTTTTGGCCATCCGATCTTGAGTATTAAGCGAAGACAGCTGTTAATGAAGCTCTGTAGTTTGTTTGAGATGCTCTTTATGACGCGTCAAGTCTCTGATCCATTTGGTAGCAGTGAATTCATATTGTAGTTGAAAATCCGGATCTTATTTTTGATGCTGAGTGCTGTTGACCTCCACAGAGGCTTGAGAGTAGTGAAAACTTGTCTTGCTTTCCCGATTCTTGCTTTGATATCCTCGTCAGTTCCGTTGCCCGTAGTTGAAAGGATGCTTCCAAGGTGGGTAGGTAAAAGAGGTTGTTTCTTTCAGGTTCCTCCCATTTATGCTTATTGTTGTCTGTTGTTGTTGCTGCTGTTGGTGTTGCCCGGGAATCTTCATCACTTCTGTTTTCTCTATGTTCACCTGAAGTTCTATCTTTGATGCTGCTCCTGCCAACTGGCTGCTTTTCGCTTGCATATTTTCCAGTTTTTGGGAAACCAGACATATATCATCGGAGAAGTCCAGGTCCTGCAAGTATTTGTGTGAGTCCATTTTATGCCTGTTTCCTCATTACCCGCTGTTTGTCGCATTATCCGATCTACTGCAATCAGGAAAATCATTGGCGATAGTAGGCAGCCTGCTTGTCTTACTCTTGTCCTCACTTCGAAGGATTCCGTAAGTTTCCCGTTGTGGATTACTTGGCATGCACCATTGTCGTACAGCTGTTGGATGAGATGTATAATTGTCGATGGCATCCTGTAGTAGCGAAGTAGTTGCCAAATCACCTCTCGACCGATGCTGTCAAAGGCCTTTTCAAAGTAGATGAAGTTGAGATAGAGAGGTGACTGCCATTCCAAGCTTTGTTCAATGATGATCCGTAATGTGGCGATCTGATCAATGTGTGACTTGTTTCTCCTGAATCCAGCCTGTTCCGGTCGAAGTTTTTCATCCAGGTTGGCTTGTTTGATTCTCTCCAGGATGATGCGGCTTAGTATTTTGCTTGGGATGGACAGGAGCATAATTCCGCGCCAGTTCTTGCATTGACTTAAGTCTCCTTTCTTTGGTAGTTTGATTAAGTATCTTTTCTTCCAATCCTCGAGTACTTTGCCTTCTTTCCACACCTTCTCCAGTAGTGGCGCCATCAAGTCCGCTGTTGTCTTTGGGTCTATTTTCAATGCTTCTGCGGGGATTCCATCTGGTCGTGATGCTTTTCCAGCTTTTAGCATCTTGATTGCCTTCAGGACTTCTGTTCTCGTCGGGGGTTGATGTTCACTGGTAATTCTGCTTCCGTTGTTGGTATTGTTGGTCGCGTTGTAGGTGGCGGTCGACTAAGAAGTCTTTTGAAGTATTCAGCCCAGTGTTTCCTTTGCTCCACTTCTTTGGTGATTGACTTTCCATCGGCATCCTCCACTGGCTTATTTTGTGACGAACGTTTGCCCGATAGGTACCTAGTTGTTTGGTAGAGTGTTGTGAGGTCTCCAGGCAAAGGAGACCTCTGAAATGGGGAGACTTTTGTGTAATCTGTTGCATATGTAATACGGCGATGCAAATACACCGTTATGGATTACTTACAAGTTTTTCCCCTTACATAAAAGTTACCGAATAACTGGTCTGCTGGAAAGGTGTTGGGTAGGAACGAAATTTGAAAGATCCTCATAATTAAAAACCACCAGCAGCAACCACCGTTGCCTTTATCATCATGTTGAAAAATGATAGCGAAGAAAGGAAACTGGTGGGATGAATAAACAGGTTGGTGACCTTAGACGGGGCTTCACCGTGACATCCCGAATTTGTGTATTCTTATTTGTAGTTAGTAATATTCAGGAAGAAAATATTCACTGATATTGTCTTCTGAAAAAATAGTCTGACATGAATCAATGAGTAGCGATCAAACTTTTATCCTGCCATGTTTATCTACATTGCTTTTCAAAAGAATTTGGTAATCACTTAATCAGACCATACTATTATTATTACTGTTCCCTTGGGTTCCTAGTGGATCATAGGGCTTCAACTACACGTCTCCACTTGCTTCTATCTTCTGAGATACTTTTCACCTGCATTCATGTTAGTCCATACTGTTTAAACTCCTCTTCACACGATCTCTTCCATGTCACCCTTGGACGTCCCACTCGAGCAATGGGCTGACGCGCGATGTCACCCAGTGGCCTACTCAGTGAGTGTCCAATCCATCTCCACTTTCTCCTGCATATTTGTTGGGCGATTGGTCCTTGTTTTGTTTGTTCCTATAGCTCCTTGTTGATGATTCTTTCCGGCCATCTGATCTTCAGAATAGAGCGAAGACAGCTGTTGATGGAGGTCTGAAACCTGTTGGAAATATTCTTGGTGACCCGCCAAGTTTCTGATCCGTATAGAAGAACTGACTTGACGTTTGTATTGAAAATCCAAATTTTGTTGTTGATGTTGAGGAGTGACGAAGATTTCCAGATTGGTTTCAGGTTGATGAATGTGTTTCTCACCTTCCCGATTCTCGATTTGACATCCTCGTCCGTTCCTTTTGTAGTTGAGACAATGCTCCCCAGATAAGTGAATGAAGTAGCCTCTTTCAAATCCCTCCCGTTGATGGTGACTGACTCTGGATGTTAGTGATATGTAATTTTAACAGAATAACAAATAAATTTAAAGAGTAAATCGAATTTAATTCATTGATACTTTTCTAAGTAATCATCTGTATTTACAGTTGCTTGTTCCAAAGATAATCATATGATACTTTTATTTATTTCAGAGCAACGTATCGTCTACGTTAGTCCTTTTTGGATTATTGTAGATGGAAAAATCCAAAAGATTTTCAATAATAATAATAACAGCTTTATTATGAACAATAAGTTTACACAAAATGCGTAATTTTCGGCGTAGTTTATTGCATAATATTTCCTCTTTATCCGGGATTTTCAAGTAAAACAGCCATCTCCAGTATATTATGTGACGCACTGATGTTAGATCTGAAGAATAAGACGATCCTTCGTGGTATTTTTCTTCGGTCCGCAAGAATTGAGCAACGGTAGGCTGCAAATCAATTGGAAATGTGCATGGATATATTTGGCCACCCACGGACATAGCTGAATCATTATAACAACGAGAACTGAAGAAGATAAGATGCAGGTAGCCCAGTAATTCAAGCAGGCCGCCACAAAAACAAACGTGAACACATTAAACTATCTGAGTACCTGATTAGTTGTATAAAACAAATTAAAGAAAAAATGGGAGGACGTATATCGTTGGATGGAAAAATTAATAACATAAGCAAGTAATTTAAGAAGGCTACATGTAACTGCGTTATTTTATGTTCATATTGTGAATAAACACATAATTTTGTGATATTGAAGAAAATAATTCAAATTTTCACTTGAATAAGGTGTTTATTGATTGAATGTTGTTTTCGGTGAATGTTTGTGACCGAAATCTGCTAATAGATTATTGAGACGGTTAATTCTTTTTATTTTCTAGAAGACATACTTAAATACACCTGATTGTCTTCTTCAAGTTATTGTTGTCAATATTATTGTTTTTGGGTGTTCTAAGTCACGTTTACTAGGGTCTATTCAAGTATGCTCAGTTGAATATTATCATGATATCCACTATAATGATGAAAGAATTTTGAAACGACTGGAACACCGAGGAGCGTGGTGCCACAAAAAATTATAAATCTCATTCAAAAGCTATATGACAATACCAAATGTCAAGTGATTCACAACATACAACTCAGCTTAGCCTTTGAAATGAAGATAGGAGTAGGACAAGTCAGCCTATTATCACCAATGATATTCTTGATTGTGGTGGATTTGATCATACGGGAGACAGTGAGGGATAGCGAGAAGACAGGAGTGCGTTGAGTTGACACGAAGACACTGGAAGATCTGAATTTTGTGGAGGATGTTTGTGTAGTGTCACAAAAACTCAAAGATCCACAGATGGAAACCAACAGGTTGTCAGAATATGCAGCAAAACAGGATTTCAGGTGAACACAGAGAAGGCATAGTCGATGAAGATAGTCAAACAACAACAAGTAATAATTATTATTAAAGGGATCAGTCTCATGAAAGTCATCTCTTCCGCATATGTAGGTAGCATCATTTCAACTACAGGTGAGGGTGTCAAAGACAACGAGGTTCGGAAGAGGCAAACAAACCTTCATTACTTTGAAATCAGTGTGGAAATTTGCTGCACTCAGCACAAGGAAGAAAATCAGAATTCTCAACACTAATTTCAAATCAGTACTTCTACATGGATCACAGGCTTAGTATGTGCCATAAACTATTTTCAACAGTCCTCAGACATCTGCCTTTACTCTATACTGAAGATCAGAGTACCAGGAAGGTTCAGTAATAAGCGACACGCTGATGAGAATGTTGAATGACATCATGCACGAGGCCCTCGAATACACGCCAAATTGGAAGCGACGATTTAGACATGGGTCTGAGGGTGAAGTGGGGGAGATTGTGTGAAGAGGAAACAATAACCTGTAACCAATTGTGCAGCCACCTCGGAACCCAAGGAAATGATTAACAATCCTTCATAATGTTATTATTCGTGTAATATTTATTATTAATGGATATTCTGAAACATTAGAGGGTTGGTTACTTGCGTCTGCATCTCAGTTAGTGGTGATGCTTCCAACAAAAGCCAATTATCTGCCTTTTCAGACTCTATGACTGAGACTTTGATATCTTATAGTAAAATTTCGAGAAGTCTGGAATTCCTATAATAACGGTTATTGTTCCCTAGTCTTATGGCTCAACAATGAGAACATAATCACTCAAGTGGAAGTATTTCTATATAAATGGTGAGCGTCTATCGGTAAAACCACACTTCATCTCACTTCAGATGTCTTCATTAAAAAAACTGGATTAATATTATGGAGTATGATATCGTATAAATCAGCAGCTACCTCAAACATATTTCCAATATAATCTTCTGTTTATTATCAAAGAAAATATGCTTTGTTAATAAGGAGTGTCACTAACACCTGTTTTACACTATTAAGAAAGGTACTTATTATAAATTTTACAAAGATGATTGGCTAACAAAGAATATTCTTTTCTATAACTTTTTCACTAAGTTCTCTAGCTATGATGGATACATAGCTGTAGAACCTGCTGAATAATATCCTTTGTTTACTGATCAGTTTTTTTGAAAAATCTATTTTGTTCTTTATCTCCTTTTTCGTACTTGCATTTTATTCACAGGAACAACACGTTTTCTTTATACTATTTCAGGAAATGAACATAAAGAATTATGAGTTAAGGTCATTAGTTTTAAGAATATTTCAGTAATTATTTTGACCTTAATACTAAAACAGCTTCATGCTTTTTGGGTTTTACTTAGACTTTAAAGTTTTACAGCTGAGCGGTAAACTTATGCTAAGTGAAACCTAAAAATTTGATCTCAGAATAACTTTAAACCATATAATCTATTAGTTAGATATTAGTTACATGGAAGAAATTTATCGTACAACAAATAATGACCCACACTTTTAGTATAGAGAGTTCAGGATACACCCAGCTGTCCAGACTGAACGAGGCAGAGCAGATTTTGGATCATGGACAGACTGAAGTTCAGGTACTTGAACTAATTAACCAAATTACCATTTTAGATACTGCAATAAACAAAAAATATTTATAGGTGCTTGTGAAAGGGGTTACCTGAAGCCAAACACATCAAAACAGGAATAATTTGCACTAGAGAAAGACATACGAACGTTTTTGATTAAATTAGGGGAAGTGAAAAGTTGTTTTTTACATACAAAATTAGGCTACAACACGTCTAAGACTATGGTAGAAAAATAGTGACAAAGTTCAGGGATAATTTGGTAGATATATACAGACTTTATTCAGATATTTTTGAACCACCAAGAGATGCATCATTGTTTCTAGGTATCATTGTGAAAGTCTGTTCCACAGTGTTCATAGAAAATTGAGTCAGTGTTGCTTTCAATTCACTGGAAATTATTTGGTTGGAGGGTTTCATCATGAGCTGAGATCAGTTAGAGAACCCTCGAAAAACCTGGGAGTGCAGGACATCTGTTTCGTCCTAGTTTGGGACTTTCCATCAGTACGCACCCACCGGCGTTTGAAGAGCCCCAAACTTTTTAAAAAGAAAGAATATCTATAGTTTATAAGAATAATTTATCTTTCATATGTTTTTATCTTACTGCATGATATTTGAACTAACTGTCAACAGAAAATAATGACATATTCTTTAGGAATTGATTTCTGTAAAATATTGAGTAAAGTGAAGTTTTTAAAAGAAAATATCAGATTATCATGTTCACCTGTGATCAGTATATTCTATCATTTGGAAGATCGTATGATTTTAATCAATTAGTTTTTGTTTTATTTTATTCTTTTGCATTCCCAGCAGAACATAGGACTTCAGGTTAGAGCTTTTGAAGTATCAGCAGCAACGGTGTTTATTTTTAAGGGGTTGGTTTGCAAACCTCGTGCCCAATCTTCCCTCTTTACCAGTTTTATTACCAGATTAGCGAGGTTTAGGAGTGCATCAGAGAGGGATCGAACCACGGTCCAAAGGAGGCATGGTTGACGAGCATTCTACCACTGGGCTACCAACTAACACTAATGAATTAGTGATGACGAAAAATATTCTCTCTAGTTTCACAGATATTGATTTGCCTACTTTTAGCCTTTATTAAAATCGGAAAGGCCGTTTTTTAGTAGTGATTCTCAAGAATTCATCTGAGTTAAGTGGCATCATCTACAGTGTTTTTTGATGTTCACTAAGATAGTTTATCAACTACTTTACAAATAGGATCCATAAATCTCTTTTTCAATACAAAGAAGTTGACGACAAGAAATGTTCCCTCCTTATTGTTTCAGCATATAAGTATTTAAAAAACTGTTACAAGAATTGCATAAAAACACTCATCTATAGATTTGGCTTCGTAAGGATACTATTTATTTCAAGGCAGTTTTCCTTACGAACACAAATCCTTTACAGAGCATTATAGAATACTGAACAGCCGTTTTATCCTTGAAATACAGCGAATTCGCGTATATATATATAATATAATGTAATTACTTTAAGATGAGTTTTTTGAAGTCCTAATGAAATGGCATGACATTTGAGAGCATACCACGTCAAATGCTTACCGGTGAACACTTATGCACTGGGATAAAATAATACCCTGATGTCCTTCAGTTCCAGATGGCTTTTTAAATATATTCAGCCTGCTTAAAAGCCTTTCCTGGAAAAAAAGATACATAATATGTAGATATTTAAATTCTAAGCTTTTCTGTTTTACTTTCACAGTGACAGGAATAGAAAAAAAATCTTCAACTGAATAAGTGGAAAAGGCTCATATCCACAGATTTGTAACTATAGTAACCAGAAGATAAATTATTCATGAATATAACAGACAAAATAACATTATCACTGAAAACAAATAATTCTTATTTGTAGATATTTCTTTCAAGGAGAAAATATACTACAGAGTAATTCTTTTTTTCTTTTTCAAACCCCAGTATACAGCATTTTCAACTATAGTACAAGTTTAAATCTACTCCCTTTTGTTCTTACTTGACATTGATCAAAAATTCAAATAATTCCATCTCACGGGAAATAAATTCACCATAGTAATGTAAGACAGTTTACAGGGAAATAACTTATTGTACTGACTGTATTACACTTACTGCATAAAATATTTTAAGTTAACATTTCTCTAAACTAAGAGTTGAAGACAAGTGTACAATTATAATAATTTTTTCAAGAGTAAGAGAATTTATGGTCAGAAATTAGGTTTGTTTTTTTCAAAATTTCTGTCTGAAAGTGAAAATCATTATAAGTTAAAGAAATCTGCGCATTATATTCAACACTTTCATTATTCCAATTGGTCTAATTGACATCAGTAACACTCTTCACTGATTCACTGAGTGATGAACTTAACAAAATGTCTCTAATGCTGTAGAATGTTGTAGAACAAAATCCCATTTTTAGATGTCTTAATTAGGAGAAGCAACACAGGAAATTTAGAAACACAAGTATATAGAGAAAATCAACCCACACAGATCAACTGTACTCAACTATACTAGCAATAATCCAATGACTCACAAACGAAACTGTGTGCAGACATTGTTTAAAAGAGTTCAAACACATTGTAACACTCCAGTGTTGAAGAGAATGGAGGAAAGATGCCTACTAGCCATCTTCAAAAAGAACGGATATCCTCACAATTTCATCAAAAAGTGTTTAAAGTCGAATCAAAACACCAACAAGAAACCATCATCAAAAACTACAAGAAAATTCATCCTACCATACATGAGAAGTATCTTTGAAATAACAGCTAGAATACTGAAACCGTTTGATATAGATACAGCACACAAATCAGTAAAATCGCTTAATTCGATATTATGCAAACCAAAAGATCCAACAGAAAAAGGGGATAGAATTAATACCACTTACAAAATAAATTGTATGAACTGCAACAAGCATTACATCGGCTAAAGTGGGCATCCCCTTCGAATCAGAATCCAAGAACACAAATCAGCCGTGAAAAGACACGATATGCATTCTTTAGTATCAATGCATACAGACGATTAAAGTCATCAGTTTGATTGGGATAATGTCGAAATATTAGACAGAGGAAACACCAAAAAGTGCCATAGAATTCCTAGAAGTCTGGTACTCAAACGAAAATGCAATTAACAAACACGCTAATATAGACGAAATATACTAACTAATAAAAAGTAAATCATGTGACCAGAAAGTTTAAAATCCAAGTCAATAGGAAATGGTCAATACATATGTAAAGATGTTTACCGGGAAACACAATTATATCACTCATGAAGAAATTTAAATAATTTCACTTAATGCTAAATATTGCGCTGAAGGGGGATGTTGTCCAGAAGGACGGCAAAAGCTTCGCAACCGAACCAACAGGCTCAGAGAACACTATTAATTGCAAATGTTGTAGAATGTCACAATTGTTGCAAATTCTTTCTATTTATTGACATGAATTAGTAGGAATCATTTGACTGTGTACAAAAAAACTCATTTACAAGAATATGATTACTATTCTAACTGTTACAAAATATAACGTGGTTGAAATGTTATCGATACGTGTTTTTCAGTAGATTTTGATAAATGAAGAAGAATCCGTCTTTCACTATAAGACAATATCAACTTTCTTTCTTCTCTGTCTCTCTAATCATTAGCTTTACACTGCTTGAATTTCCTTTTTTCCCAATGTATATAATTTTCTATAGTTTCGTTTGTAAGGGTTAGTTATGTTTTTACGAGTTGATCACGGATTGATATCAGTTAGAGAACCATTGAAAACCAGCACAGGAGTAATGAACAGCTGTTTCATCCTAGTTTGGGAATCATTGGAAGTACGCACCCACTGTCAGAGTTCGAACCCAGGACCTTCCGATTACAAGGCAAGCTCGTATACCATTCAGCCACTGGGACCCAATTGAATGGCTCATGAATTCTAACTTCTACCAATTCGTGATTAAGCGCGTCCCCGACCATTGTATACGAGCTTGCCTTGTAACCGGAAGGTCCTGGGTTCGAATCCCAGTGGGTGCGTACTTCCGATGATTCCCAAACTAGGTTGAAACAACTGTTCAATACTCTTGTGCTGGTTTTCAATGGTTCTTTAACTGATATCATTCCGTGATCAACTCGTAAAAACAATGTATATAAATTGTACAGTCATTGTATCTTTAGGAAGTCTGTAGCCTGTGTGACTGAAATTTACGAATTCGTAAGATATTACGGATTGTATTGATTCATTCCACTTTACCTGGATTGATTGTACTCTCTGTTATTCTATTCTGTCTCTCTAAACATTCTCTTGTTCATCCTATGGAATACCTTTGGAATATTTTTTCTTTCCTACTTACAATAATGTACGTATTAATTGACAGTGTAAAAACTGATTGTAACTAAATTATATCTGTTGGAGTAAATTGATTTTGATAACAACTGTGATAAATACAGTTGAAGGTTACTTCTATTAAACCTGATGAATGCAAAAGATAACTTGAGCCCTCTGACATTTATATGTTTATAAACTCTCTTGTACACTTGAATGGCTTGTTCAGTCTGTTTATAGTTTAGACTCATTAGAGTTGTTAATGCTTCATAGCGTATTGCAAACCTTACTCCATTTTGTGGACTGTTCACTTCATTACTTACCAGCCTAATACTTGAGAGCTTTGCATTCAAAAATCAATCAGTGTTATTATTGTTAGTTTAGTGAGCCTAACCTGAGCACGACCCGTAAAAATACAGTTAAAAGTGTTATCTATTTTAGCTTGTTTTATTAAATCAATTGATTAAAAGCAGCTTTATTTTAATATTTCATTCAGCAATCTTATGAACAGACGTAATTGGTAATAATTATACTGAAACTACTTTCATAACTCAAACACCCAGATTTCCTAACTGTAGTTCTCTGTCGCCACTGGCAGGTGGTCTATGAAAATTACCCAAAGATACGGAATGAATTGTTCTTTGTTGATGTACTGTTGATACCGTGAACAAAGACTTAGTTACATGTTACTTCTTCTAGACTGCTGAGGTTTTATGAATTATGCTTTCGTTAATTGTATTGCATGACTAAGTATAACAATATGCACGTCTTTTACTGTTTTCCGCACCTTCATAGGATTTAAACCAAAGTGCATTCGTGTGTATTGGCCGTGGTCGGTTATTTCGTTGAATTAATCTGTTCCAAAGTATTTCACATCAGAATGTTTTCACAGAGTTAAATGAACTGGATAATACTGTGTATTTAAATGCTACTTTTGATTCCTGTCCTGTAGTTTTCGGAGTTACTTGCTTGTACTGTAACACAGTGTGTAGAGTTATCCTTAATAGATGTTGTCCTTCACATGCACGTGATCCACGTCTTTATCAACATCTGTCGTTTTTTCTCATCATGGTTCCTAATGTATTTCTATGTAAATTTACCAGAGTAATCATGAGATAAATAGACATTTTTTAAAATGCCACTTTGAAATTCGTATATCTCTACCTTTTATTCTTGTCAAACCTATGCATTAAGTTTATTTGAATTTAAATAAGGTTTAATTGCAAATTTCGTGTCTTTCATTGGAACCAGTGTGTGGATCTTGTTTCTTTAAAATTTCAAAAAAAAACATCCTGATTATCCCTTCCTGTTTTTTCTGTTCATTGTCTGGACAACATCTGCTATTGAATTTGCACTGAAAACTTTCCGTCTATCCCAATTTTAGACCTTTATATGCGACTAAGGCGTTCCTTACAACTTTTTTAAGGGCGTCAATGCACCATAGACTACATCTTTCATGGAACTCTTTAATCACTTTGTTATTTCTTCGATCGCAGGATTTCGTCATGAGCTACCGGAAGGTCCTAGGTTAAAACTCCGATGGGTGCGGACTGATGAGGAGTCCGAAAATAGAATGGAATAGCTCTCCAGTACTCTCTGTTGGTTTTCCAATGGTTTTTCACTTGATTTCAGCTCATAATGAAATCCTGCAACCAACCAAATCAAATCCCTGCAAGCCAACGCTTGAATTTCTTTGATTATCAGGCAAATATAAGGCATATCAGTAACCGCAGCACTGTCTTGTGAATTATGCCTTTGGTCAGTCATTAACACTTGTTTCCTACGTAAACAGCACCAAAGCCATGTAGTTTGGTAAATTATTATTACTGTTGTTATTACAGGGGCTAGTTTAGCATTACCCACCGTCGTTATACCATTCACCTCACAGTTTGTCAATATAAATAAAAAATTTGAGATTTTGAAACCTTTTTAGTTGCACCAGCTAGTAGGCTTACATACTTAGATAACGATAAAGTCGCGGTTGTTCTGCAGTTATCTCTTTATTTAGTTGAATAAGTTGCTTTATGATATCATGCGTCATACTAAGGCTGTTTATTTTAACCAGTTGGACTAATTTGGATGCCTGTAAGGTGAAGCAATGACAATCACTAAGTCTTATCACTCATTTCACAGGGAAACCTTCAGTTTATCATTTTTATTGAATTTTCACTCTAAGTACATTAAAGCTGACATATACTGTATGGACCAGAAACAGCAACAAGCAGTAAACTGTGTATACTTGCAGCACATGGAATAAAATTCACTACTAGCAGCTATGCAGTACAAGTTAAAAGTTCAATATGGATCTCTTCTGGATACTCAAAATGTTCACATCAAATATGTAACTTTTATGGTACCATAAATGGCATTTAGAAAGAATGCGACAATGCTGTATACCGCTGATTAATTAATATGTGTAATCTTTTATTTATATTGGTGTGACAAGCAGTATTGATTAAACTGACTAGTTTACAACCTGTCTAATTTATCATTAATAAATATTATCTTACGAGTGTATTTAGTTTCCTGATACTTCTTCAAGATGTCAAGCATGGCTCAAAAAGGAATCTGTGCTGATCTCTCACCTCAAACTGTATATGTAGTACATTTGGTAGAAGGTTGATTGGAAGGTTGTATTCTGTATCTTTTACCGGTTGTCTTCATAGTCTTCAACTTTAATTCCTAAATGTTGGTATAGGCGTCATGCGACTCCCCGACAATTCTATGGGTTTTTCCACACATTCTGTTGTTGCTGAACTACTACATGTGAACACCTAAGATATTCAAAGATGCATTGTTTTTCGAAGCACTGAATATTAAAGGTGTAACAGGCTTTCCAATTTGCAAAAGTTGAATCGATTTACCAATGATTTAAGCTGTCAACCTTATTGGAAATAGTAGCTTTTTCAGTGAAATATTAATAACAACATAGCTTTATGTTTATCTGTTTCACTGTTACTTAAAATAGCATATTTATCCCAAGATGTCTGAATAAGCTAAACAAAGTTTATTTATAAAGTCGCCTACGCACCCCTAGAAACACTTGGATGGTTTAGCATTAGTGATACTATGCAATACCTACTTATTTTAAGAAATTCTATAATACAAAACAGTTTTGTAGCTTATAATGCACTGTTTTTCAAATTTATCTGTTTTGAAGGAAAACACTGAAACTCTGTCTAAATCGGATATTGCTTAGATGTGGCGAAAATTTAAATCCAAAATTTTCACTTCACCCATTATGATACTTGAGATATGAGTGTAAATTTTCTCAAAATATTAAATATTCCCATAGTAAAATTCAGAACAACACATTTAAGCGAACAATATTGTTTTCAGTTAGATCTCATCAGGCTTAACTCTAATAATTTCTCTTCAGGTTCTTACAATTATAAAATAAAATATTTGTTGTCGTTACAATAAAGGCCAGTTATGCGGCAGATCAAAAACTTGAACGCAACTGGCAAATACATGGCATCACTTGATATTTCATCTGTATTCACTAATGTGCCTCCAGTGGAAACCATTGATTATATCTGCGAACAGATTATAGAAAAGAAATCGTGCACTGATATCCCGATTAGTAATCTGAAACAACTACTTGTTAAATGTACAGCAAATGTTCAGTTCTTGTTTAATAATGAAATATACAGACAGGTTGATGGAGTAGCCATGGGAACCCCACTGGGACCTATTTTCGCGAATTTATTTCTAGCAAAATTAGAAAATAGCCCGTTGAAAGAGGAAATAGCAAATATGGAAATGTATTGTCGTTACATAGATGACACTTTTGTAGTGTACGATGAAGGGTTAAGTAGTGATTTGATTTTGAGCTACCTCAATAATGCTCACTCAGCGGTCCATTTCACCTACGATGGAGAAGGCAACGACTCTCTACACATCCTCGACGTCCTACTAACGAGAAGAGAGGATGGTTCCATCAAAAGAGTCATATTTAGAAAGCTAGAGACCAAAGCTCAGTATACACACTTCCTTAGCTTTGTACCGATGAAATACAAACGTAATCTGATCAGTTGCTTAGCATTTAGAGCGAGGTCTGTTTGTTCCGAAGACTGTGTAGAGACAGAATTCCAGGTCATCCGAGACATTCTAAGCTAGAGCGGATATCCAGAGAAGTTCATTAAAGCCAACATAGTTTACAATAGTCGTAAACATGAACTGGCAACAGTGGAGGAAAAGCCTCTGTTTTTACGTCTCCAATTCAAGGGAGATACTCCTGCGGAGATTCTATCGCAACGTTTAACCAGGGCGGTCAAGAAAACTTTCTACTCTGCACGTCTGTGTCTATCCTTCAGTAGCCGTCCAATGTTTACCCAGCAACTCAAAGATATCTTACCTAAGCTTAGCTCTTCTTCATGCATATACCATTTCAACTGTTCCTGTGGTTCAAATTATATAGGGCGCACGATTAGGCAGGTTCCTCTACGGGTTCGAGAACATTTACCAGCTTTTTTCAGCAGGGGAAAATTAAGTGCATAAAAAGCTCGATCCTGTCATGCTTGGTCGATACTGGACATCATATCGATGTCAACACAGCTTTCAGGGTTATATAACGAATTTCGAAGTCGTTATCACGTACAGTTCGCTTACGTCTTCTACACATAGCTGAAGCAGTTGCAATAAGATCGACTAAACCGGAACTTTGTATCCAAAATAAACAAGTCCAGACGCTGCTCCTACCGTGGCCAAACTTGATTTGATGATTCTTCTTCTCACCAAGAGTGCTTCTTTCCCTTAACCCTCTTGGCTTTTTTTCCTTTGCTTATTATTACAAATAGTATTATTATTATAATTATTATTATTGATGTTATTATTATTCGTCATAATTTATGCCCTTCATGCAAACATTCTCTCAATACTATCGAATTTTTCGTTTAGACTTATTATTTATTAGTGATATTATCTCTTTTCTCAATATATGCCTCTACCTGTTTCATTTCACATATTCGTTATTTCATTATGAACCTCTCATTGCAGTCTTACTATTTCCTGTTTAACACAGACCACTTTGTACTACCCACTCACCTGACACCTTTTATAACCTTGAAGTAACTTGTCAATTTTCCTACCCTACACTCTACAAATCTATTATGACTAATCACCATTGTCTCCCGTTTTACAATATTTTGTAATCGAAATCAGCCTAGCACGTTTGTCACAGAAATACGACTATTTATTTTGACACTCCATAACTAATCTGTTATTCTACGTTAAAAATGTATCTTCGTTCAGATTGACTGTTAATTCATAATTTGGGAATTTTCCACACTATCAAATCTTAACTCTAATATACATAACTTTACAAATAAATATTCAAATATAAACCAATCATGATGTTTTGTCTATAGGATAATAAGATGGTGAATATAAATTATGCAATTAGTCATAATAGTTGTAATGGTAACAATTCGTCAACTGCACACAGATGAGGCGATAGGCATTTTAACTATTAAACCTAAAATATGCATTCAAAAGAAGTTTGTAGAGTCATTATCCCTCCCTTGGCCTATTAAAACATGATGACTTCTCTACCACCCGTTACTTATATTTTCAAACCCTCTCTTATCATTCCTTAATCTTATCACATCTTCATTAGAACGTATTTCATTTACTTCCCTTACAATCTAGCATTACTTAATCGGTTCATTTGTGTTTCTTAGCCTTTATCGACTACTTCTACCTGAACAGTTGTTTGTTTAATCGTGCTGTTTTTCGTTATTCTTGTTATCACAGATCGCCTATTATTGATAGAAGCATTATTATTATTATCATTACTACTACTATGACTGATTGCACAATTTACATTCGCCATCTTATTATCCTATAGACAAAACACCATGATTGGTTTATATTTGAATTTTTATCTGTAAAGTTATGTATATTAGAGTTAAGCAGCCTGCTGAGATCTAATTGTAAATTTTCTGTCTGCTGTCTACCAACTGACGTACAACTGATTTGCTAAAGACTTTTTCACTTTTCGGTGGCAATTTCTTCGGAATACGATCAGAAATGCAGTCGTGAATGTTGCTGACAAATTTTAATTCAAAACTGAAGTATCAACTATTATATGCGATTTTCTGCTTACTGAATACTAAAAACCAAATTGAAAATATCAAATTATACTTCAAATTTATTGCCAAATACAATCATAATTAAATGCAATAAAATATAGGTATAAAAAATGTCCGTTGGGTTTTTTTTTCACTGTCAGTGGACACATATGCTTAAATAATGTTTTAACCAATCACATCTTGTAATTGTAGAGTTTTTTTTAAATTATTGATTTTTACGTCAGGTAAATTGATCACTGAATGAGTGAGTCATAAAAGTCAAGTAATATTTTTGAAGCATCTTTATTATAGCATTTTAGAATTTAAAATTTTACCTGTCCTTCATCTGACGACTTCAATTTAATTTTCTTTTTCTAATTTTCAAGTCACTGAAGTTAAATTACATCTTGTCATAGCTAAGGACACAATACTTAGCTATCAATATTAACTGTCGACCTACATTCTAGAACAAGCAAAAAAAACAGTGATTATAATCAAATACAACATTACAATTTTTATTGTTAATGTACATTAAAATAAATTGAAAAAATATGGAGACAATAAAAATATTATGTAATTGTTTTTCATAATAAAATTAAATATAACATGAAAATAGAAATAAGCAGGATGATGTTAATTGAATTTATTTAAATAAGCTTAAATGTTTCTTTAGAACTCCAATTGTATAGACAAGAGCGTGTGTTTAGAAGCAGTTCAGATTCTATTTAACTGACTTTTCCACGAAAACTTGGAACCTAGAACAAAGTATTCTCATGCGATGTCATGTTTCACATGCACCCATGAAGTGTAGAGAAGTAAGACAGGAGATGTGGATGTGAAAATTAATAAGGACATAAGTGCAAAATATGATATCACAATTTGATAACCTACGTAATTCCCATAACACTCTACTTCAGTGTGAGCAGACGGAGTCTTGGAATCATAGTCTATTTCGACTGCAGTCAAGATGACAACAGGAAAGGCATTACAAACATACAATATACAAATAAGGTAATTTACAAAAGGTAGGAAGATAAAAACTGAGCAGATGTTTTCATGACCAAACAAAACACACTCAAAATGAACCAGTTGAGAAGTAACAATTAAAAATATCCAACTAGTCAGTAAATTGAATATGAAAAGATATCAGGCATCCGATAAAATTTCCAGAACCGATCTATGATAGGGAAAACAGTTATAAGAGAATGTATGCTTACAAATGAGTCATCCACTCAGAAATCTGCTTTCCACCTGAAGTGATGATCGACTAGGTGAACGCAGAGTTAAACGACATAGTAGAACAAATTCTCATGAATAAAAGTATAATAACCACTATCATCAACAGTCTCCTACTCACTTTAAACATAAGAGAATCGAATCAGTCTGAGATAGGTTCACCAGTAATTAAACTGGAAATTATCTGTATACACAGAGGAAAATAAAAAGTTGAGTGGAGTAGTTATCAGTATTTCATTATTGGCTAATTATTCGAAATTCCCACTTGAGAAACAATATTACAAAAGTATTTTCAGCCTTATATTTTTTACCGTTTTGATTTACAACTTATTTTACTCAAACAACTTGACTTAGTTAATTTAAACTGCTGCTAGTTTAAGAGTCATACTTCCACGTTTAAGAAATAAAGCGACTCTAGTAGAAAATATTTTCCTCTATGCCATATTACTTCACAGAATACTGGAGGATGTTGAAAGTTCCTGGAGATCGTCGTAACTAAGCAACTCATATTATTTGTTTCGCCTTCGAAGATTAAGGTGACGCTTATTATTATTATTCATGCATTCACATATCGACCAGTAACCTTAGGTTAGAATATTTTGGAAACACTATCCAAAGAAGGTTTTAACTAACATTTCACCATACAGTGCTATTGAATATAGTTCAAAATTGAAAGGAAATTGGAATTTGTGTTAGAACCGAGATTTTATCATATTTTTCACTCTTGGAAACTCCATGAATGATATTATGATAAGAAGACGTCTACTAGAACACTTATTATTAGGGTGGGAGAAGTACGATGGAATAGCAAATCAAGAATGTTTTACAAGTTTCCAGACCGTATGTGTTACGAACTTCCTGGAATAATTTGAGCGCCGAGTCAGATTGATTCATTATAAATTACTTAAATTAATCCCAGCGTGTTTAAGGAAATCAAAACAAGATTTTGATGAACGTTTCACTGTGTAAGTCACAGCTTCTCCAGCAGATTTATTCGGATTTCTATTAATCATCAAAATATATGTAGTCAAAAATTTTAATGATTAGTAAAAATCCGAACAAATCTGCTGGAGAAGCTGTGGCTTACACAGTGAAACGTTCAGAAAAATCTTGTTTTGATTTTCTTAAACACGCTGGGATTAATTTAAAGCATTTATAATGGAACAAGAATTTTTTTTTGGTTAGCACCTGTAACTGTAAAGCAACTACAATTTACTATCAGGAAGCACAGATTAATCGCATTCTTTAAGCGTAGACAACCAAAATAGACAGTAAACTGGACATTCGACTTTATTTACTTTTAAACTACGCTTTTTCACAGATGAAGCATTTTGTATGAATTAATATCCACTTATCACTTCACATGACCAGTCCATTCTTAATGAGATAGAGGTGAATAGCTAAGTGGATGATCCTCTAACTTTGAATCTGCTCTATGCAAGTACAAGAAACGAATGCAACATTGTTTTCCTCAAAGATACACATACCATCTGACCAGTAATTTCACAGTCAGGAAACATGAGTATAGCCAAACTGTCTGCCACTTGTTTATAGAGTAAAATTGCAAACTACCAAGTAGTTAAATAATATGTAATGTATCGGAGAATTTTCGATCAATAGTAGCATAAATCCTACTCTAGTTGAGGAGGATTGTGTTTTGGTTTTGTTTCATCTTAAGTATTTTACTTTTGAAAGGCCTAAATATTAAGTCTGCTGCAGTAGTCACATAGTGTGATAATCCTAAGCTTCCCTTTTTATATATCTGAGAAGACAGACGAAAATATGATTATTACAAAAGTTTCTTTTTTATAAATAATTACAGTGAGCTATATTTCATATGGGACAAAGAAATTCAACGTATTACTGGTTGTACAAGTTGAAGTATAATCTTACTATTTCTAGATATATACTGAAATACCCAACACTTAGATTTTATTTGTATGCACAATCCTACACAATAAATACCTAGACAAATGACAATCTAATCTCACTCTGTGCTGCAACACACAGAACAAAACTATTGTGGATCACTGCTTAAATTACCATGGAAACTATATGCCTTTCGAATTCTGTCCATCAGTGAAGTAGTAGAATACTGACAACCACCCAAGAAACAAGTGACTGGAGAAGTTCATTTCTACTTGAATTTCATTGCTGACAGTTAAGTCTAAGCAGATACACCAAATTAAATACTAATTAAACGTGATTTTAAGCTAATCTCCTTGTGTATTCTGTTTATAATTACGCTGACATTTATTGCCCCGCAAAAATTATTGTTAGAAATTAAACTGATTTAGTTGAATTAAGCTAATCCTTATAACTAATACATAAACTTTATTTACAGCATTTTTCAGGTAATGATAAAAATAATATTCTGTCTGGTATTATATTATCAACAGAAAGTACAGTAAACAATTAGCGTAGTCTGGTTATTACATCATAAACTGATCTATATTTTAGTATAAATAGAAGAAATACAGCATGGTTCAACAAGATTTCCACAAGGGCTACTTCTAACTGGATGCTTTGAAGTGGAAGCATTCAGTATTTTGTAATGGCACAGAGAAACAGTCGGTTGCAGAACCATCCAAATGTTCAAACAGCTTAGGAATGCAGTCAGGTTGAAGTTTTCATTTCAAAAATAAATATCTACTCAAATTTTATATTACAGCATCAAATATATACTAACTAGAGGAAAACATGTGGCAGTTATTTCAATACAAACCTTTGTAGTCAGTTTATATTTTCCAAAAAAAATTACTCAGAAACTAGTGAAAACTAAGTGTCTTTTCGGCGAATTTGTCCACTTAGCTGAACAATCGCATTTATATATAATTATTTTGTGCGTGTATACATAAGGATTGTCAAACAAAGATAATTTTCAAGTATTAATTTTGTAGGAATTTGTTTGATTCCATGGAGGATTTCATAAAGTGACCAGTAGGGTACAGCAGGCTGAAGATGAGGCGGTAACTCATCGAAGAACACTTTGTGAAATGGTCGCGCTATGTCGTGAATTAGTAGAAGTTAGAATTCATGGGCCATTGGATCGGGTCTCAGTGGCTCAATGGTATATGAGCTCGCCTTGTAACCAGAAGGCCATGGGTTCAAATCCCGGTGAGTGCGTACTGCTGAAGAGTCCCAAAATAGGACGAAACAGCTGTCCAGTACTCCCAGGTTTTCCAGTGGTTCTCTAACCGATGTCACCTCATGATGAAATCTTCCATGCAATCAAACAAAGATAAGACAAAAACTAGTTAGGGTTACTGTTTACGTCATCAAAATGTTTCTAAAAAGAGATTAATAATGGAAATTGTAACTCCGGGGCGTGAGGATTGTTAAGTATTCACAAAGGTTGCGTAGTATCGAATAGGGAGGTAATGGAAGCACATGTCCAAAAAATGAATTACGTAATAGGTAGGAAGAACCTCGCCTAGATTACTAGGTCACTAGTATTCTAGCCGGTCCCAAGCCCGGATAAAGAGGGAGGGTTGGGGCGTGGTGCTAGCAACTCCACCCCAAAAACTTAACCAAATTGCTACGAAAACTTCAACACACAAATATATTCAAAATTCTAAAAATACAAACAATAACCTTATTTTTCGCTGGAATCGGGGAAGTTAAATGACGCAGGCTGGTGAAAGCCTTCGGGAAGCCAGTCAGCCGATGTGCCTTTTTTCGATGAAAGCAAAAATAAGGATGGGGACGTGGAATATTCGTACAATGTACGAAACTGGAAAGGCTGCTCAGGTAGCCGCAGAAATGAGGAGATATAAAATAGAAGTGTTGGGAATCTGCGAGTTCAGATGGAATGGATGCGGAAGGTGCCAACTACCAACTGGAGAGACAATAATCTACTCCGGTCACCCAGAGGACGATCACGAGCACACCGAGGGAGTAGCCATCATGATGCCACCAATAGCGGCTAAGGCTCTCATGCAGTGGGAAACAATCTCCTCCAGGATAATGACAGCCAGGTTCAACTCAAAAGGAAAAAAGGTTACAATCATTCAATGCTACGCGCCTACAAACGTCTCAGAACAAGAGAAGAAGGAGGATTTCTACAGTCAACTACAAACAGTAATGGACAACGTCCCAAAGAGCGATATCAAAATCCTGATGGGTGACATGAATGCGAAACTGGGAGGAGACAATACAGGAAGAGAACTCACCATGGTTCGTGAGGCCCTCGGTGAAATGAACGAAAATGGCGAACTCTTCTCAGACTTCTGCGCCTTCAATGATTTGGTGATTGGTGGCAGTGTGTTCAAACACAGGGATATACACAAAGCAACATGGATTTCACCAGATGGACACACCAAAAACCAGATAGACTTCATTTCAATCTCAAGCAAGTGGAGACGGAGCCTACTGGACACAAGATCGAGGAGAGGAGCAGATGTGGGTTCAGACCACTATCTAGTACAAGGGACTTTCAAGGTGAAGCTGAAAGCCTCGAGGATAGCTGGGGATAGGCCACAATGCAAGTTCAACACTCACAAACTGAAGGACACAATCACACAGGACATTTTCACTGCAACTGTCAGAGCGAAGCAGGAAACACTACGTGGTACCACTGAGGAATCATCCATCGAAGACCATTGGAACTCTCTGAAGGTAATTTTCAACGAAACGTGCTCAACGGTTTTAGGAAGAAAGAAGAAACAAGACAAGGAATGGCTCTCAACGGACACTTGGAAGCTAATAGAGGAGAGGATAATGGTGAAAGAGAAAATGATTCAATGCAAAGATTTACAAGAGAAAGAGACGCTGAACTCAACTTACACAGCACTGGACAAAGAAGTGAAGAAGAGTGCCAGGAAGGACAAAAGACAATTCTACGACAACCTGGCTACTGAAGCTGAGAAGGCAGCAGGCAAAAGGGACCTGAGGACACTATATCAGATAACCAAGTCTCTATCCGGGAAGAGATCAACACAAGTGAAACCTATAAAAGACAGCCAAAGGAACCCAACTACCAAAGAAGAAAGACAGATTAAACAATGGGCGGACCACTTCAAAGGACTCTTGAACCGACCACCACCTACAACCCGTCCAGAAATACCAACAACAGCACGTACACAACTGCAAGTTGACACCAATCCTCCAACGAAAGCTGAAGTCTTGAATGCAGTCACGCCTCTGAAAGCTGGAAAAGCAGCTGGATCAGATGGAATACCCCCGGAAGCACTGAAAGCGGACCCAGAAACGACAGCAGATATGCTGACTCCATTATTGCAAAAGATCTGGAAAGAGGGAAAGGCTCCTACTGACTGGAGGAAAGGTTACCTAGTGAAACTACCAAAGAAGGGCGACCTAGCACTCTGGAAGAACTGGCGAGGAATCATGCTCCTGTCGACGCCAAGTAAAATCCTGAGTCGCATCATCCTGGAGAGAATAAAGGACGCACTGGATACAGAACTCCGACCAGAACAAGCTGGATTCAGGAAAGGCAAATCATGTTCTGACCAAATTGCAACTCTACGCATCATCATCACAGAACAAAGCATGGAATGGAAATCAAACCTCTACCTCAACTTCATAGACTTTGAGAAGGCCTTCGACAGCGTTGACCGCGAAGTAATTTGGAAACTACTCGAGTACTACGGCGTACCCCAAATATTCATCAACCTTATTCAACAGCTGTACGACAACGGCACATGTCAAGTGATCCACAATGGAAAACTCAGCGAAGCGTTTGGAGTAAACACAGGAGTCAGACAAGGGTGCTTATTATCACCCATGATATTCCTGATTGTGGTGGACTGGATTATGCGTCAGACAGTGGGAAACGAGAAGACAGGGATATCCTGGACCAAAATGAAGAACCTAGAAGACCTGGATTTCGCGCGTGGATGATTTATGTTTGATGTCACACAAAATCGAAGACTTACAAACGAAAACCAACAAACTGGTCGAAGAAGCAGCAAAGACAGGACTCCAGGTGAACATAGACAAGACGGAGGTCATGAAAATAACCAACCAACAACAGCAGCAACACCCACCACCAATCACCATCAACGGGTTACTTCATTCACTTATCTAGGGAGCATTGTCTCAACTACAGGAGGAACGAATGAGGATGTCAAATCGAGAATGGGGAAGGCGAGAAACACATTCATCAACCTGAAACCAATCTGGAAATCTTCCGCTGTCACTCAGCATCAACAACCAAATTCGGATTTTGAATACAAACGTCAAGTCAGTCAGTTCTTCTATACGGATCAGAAACTTGGCCAGTGTGTCACAAAGAATATTTCCAACAGCCTGTTGCAGACCTTTATCAACAGCTGTCTTCTTTCTATACTGAAGATCAGATGGCCGGAAAGAATCACCAACAAGAAACTGTGGGAACAAACAAAACAAGAACCAATCACCCAACATTATGCAGGAGAAAGTGGAGATGGATTGGACACTCGCTGAGGAGGCCGCTGGGTGACATCGCGCATCAGGCCAGTGCTCGAGTGGAGCCCGAAAGGGAAGCGGCGAGTGGGACGTCCAAGGGTGACATGGAGGAGATCGTGTGAAGAGGAGTTGAAACAGTATGGATTAACATGGATGCAGGTGAAAAGTACAGCACAAGACAGAAGCAAGTGGAGACGTGCAGTTGAAGCCCTATGTTCCACTAGGAACCCATGGGAACAATAATATAATAATAATAGGTAGGAAGAGTAAATAAAGGGTTGGTTAAGAAAGAGATATTATAAAAATTCAAAAAAAATGAAGAAAAGATATTATTAACAAAGCCGTAGAACTTAGAATTACACCCAAGGTAGACGGAGTGGGTGGAGAAGTTTCTTCTGTGTGCATAAATCAGGGTTTTCCATCCGGATCGCTAAGTCCTCGACAATGCAAAGCATACGGAAGCTTACCATTTTTGGAAGGCTCCTTTTGACTTTGTAGGTAACTCTGAATGAATTCTCCTTACATATTGAGTGACCAGTGCTGACTATATGTTCAATTATAGCACTCCTTATTGATCCATTGTTACCTTTTCGTAGCCAAGCGGGATGATGTTCTCTGACTCTTTTGGATAAAACACGCGTCAAACGACCTAAATATCTGTCCACGTAAGCAAGTAAATTGGTAGATGTAAAGAGAAGTGGTTAAATGAGACAGGTCATCTTAGGTTTTGTTGAAGAACAATGAGCGGCTTCAGAATACCAGGCATAATGTGGCAGCAGGTAATGTTCTTTTCAGGGTGTTAGATATTCTTCTCTTTAAGATGACAGCTAGAAGATCTCCTTTAAACTCAACATTCATGTACAGCATCTTCTTTGGCACAGAGATGGATTGTTCTTTGTTGATTTTGAGCTTTATATGTTTAATTATGTAGAGTGGCGGATAGCCATTCTGAATTAGTGTCTTCCTCAAGAGGGTGATCTCCTCTTCCACTGATTCAGGACTGCATATTCGGTGGATTCTAGTCGCAAGTATATGAATGCTTCGTTTAAAAGAGATCTTCTGGCTGTCATCTTAAAGAGAAGAATATCTAACACCCTGAAAAGAACATTACCTGCTGCCACATTATGCCTGGTATTCTGAAGCCGCTCATTGTTCTTCAACAAATCCTAAGATGACCTGTCTCATTTAACCACTTCTCTTTACATCTACCAATTTACTTGCTTACGTGGACAGATATTTAGGTCGTTTGACGCGTGTTTTATCCAAAAGAGTCAGAGAACATCATCCCGCTTGGCTACGAAAAGGTAACAATGGATCAATAAGGAGTGCTATAATTGAACATATAGTCAGCACTGGTCACTCAATATGTAAGGAGAATTCATTCAGAGTTACCTACAAAGTCAAAAGGAGCCTTCCAAAAATGGTAAGCTTCCGTATGCTTTGCATTGTCGAGGCCTTAGCAATCCAGTTAGACAACGTGATTTTCTCTTGCTAATCATACTGAGTAGTTCATTGTTATTTGCTGAAGAAATGAAGCATATTGTAGGGAAAGCAAATACTCAGAGCTGACACATGAAAGTGTCCTCCACTTTGTGCGAATTATTTTTTTATCATTTAGAATATCAAAATGTTCAACAGTACTCCCAAATATAAGCACCAACTTGCTAATGGATGCAAAAATGAAAAAAGGTAATTCTGACCCAGAAAGTTTTCCGCTAGGCTTTCAATCTCTAAGTATCTAAATTTGTCACAAAATAAATCTGATAAATAGTCTGATACCTAGAAATTGTCAAATACAATGGTTACTATGTAAGTATAGAATTCGGGCATTGCGGTAATTGATTCGGTTTTGAATCTCGGAACGGACATGAGTTCACTCAGGATTGAAGATGCTCCTGATGATGAGTCCCAACAACCACGAAACCTAGGTGGAGGGCTTCCTATCGCTTAGCTCCAGCCATCTAAATTTGTTTTATATAACAAATGGCAATACAGTATTACTGTCAGTCATGATTGCGAGCAATAAATTACGCTTGAAACATCATCCAGTTATCAATACTGTTACATAATAGGAATTTATTTAATATGGAACAATAGTTACTAAATCTATAGATTAAATAAAAATATTATTGAAAACTTTTAAGTGTAATGAACACTAGCATGAATGATTAGTTGGTTCTATTCTCCGTTACATGATGAATGACTTGCTGAATAATAGACTTTGTAGTGAAAATGTAACTATAATATTCTACTTCCTTAGAAAAGCTCAACTGTAGTTGGTTTTTGCAAAGAACCATTTGATGCGATTATACTTTCCAATCGACTGTCAGTATTTGTATTGTCCTACATTGATACACTCAATACTGTTACACTGTTTGTACATATTTTTTCATGATTTGATAATATCAAATTTCAGTAAAGACTACACTGACTTATGTTGCCTTGATTATTTTCAAATTTAATGGTATTCTTGTGTAAGAATAGCAACCTACATCAGTATGAAGTAAAAACTGAACAATGTTATGATCAGAATAGAAATTTAGATCTGTATAAGTGCATAACTCCAACAACAAACACAACACACTACTACTACCTGTTACAGCGAATGCAAAATTCTGACTCTGATATGTCATTATTAAATGACATTTCATTCCCTTGGGATAAGTGAAAATGTTATTCTTATGACACACGTGACTGTGCTGAGTTGCCGTTGTTTGGGGAAAAAGATTCCATGAAATAAGATACCCTAAAGTAGTAATGCTTAATTCTTTAACTGATAATATTTCTGTGGTCTGTCATACTTCAGTTAATGCTTACAGACTTTCAGGACTTTCAAGATTCTTTCTGTTTGTACTATCAGTGCTATGTAGTATTGTTGTGTGACAATCGAGCAATTTTGTTCGAATGTGGCAGTTGGTAAATGTTTGTACTTCACACGCTTCATGTTTTAAGCAATGAAAGTAAAGGTAGATTTACAAAATGTTACCGATTTAGGACTGGTGTTTCTTTGCGTCTTTAGAACATCTTAGTATTAGTAGCCCACTGGTCTAATGCCTACATATTCTCAATGAAAATCTAATGGTTTTGTAGTAGACTCTTCGATAAACCAAAACGCTTACTGCTATTCTGTTTCTTAGTTAACATAGTTTGGTGGCGAGCAAAATGTACTTTGAAATCAAATAAGCCTCCACAATACTTGCAATTCGATGCATATAAACAAGTAATTTTTCACATGACACTACCGCAGATTAATCAAAACTTTGTTTCTCGCGCTTTCGTAGTATATATTACATTTTGCAATAAAAATTAGATTGGTGTAAATATTTCGTTGTTTTTTTCTGAATAACCAGTTAAACTTGCTGCAACTAGACAACATTCATTACAGACTTTAAAAAGCGATCGATTTTAATTTATCGTATTCTGACTAGGAAGTTAGGATTATATACAGATTAGAATTGAAAACACGCAATGAGGAAAACAATGTTTTTCACTAGGTTTTCAGGTTTAAATAGTTTCAATTGATAGTAGTTTTTACATAAATAGTGAAGTGTCTTGTCCGATTCATCATTCACATGAGACATGGAATTATTTGTTCCGAATAACTAAACGAAATATTGCGATTAAAAATCTTTCATTTGTTTTGACTAACTTGAATGGGAAACCCTTAAATACGTCACTGTTAAGTAAGGCACGCATTTAAGTTTATTTAAGATTTCCAATTCCTACTTGTTTCTCAGTTTTAAAAATAAACCACATACAGGAATCTGACGACTATTACTATTATCTTATAACGACTAGTCTACTTTTCCTATTTATCTGGCCTTTACTGGCTTTTACATCAATTGTCACCTTCTATTCAGTAGTACGCTGAATGTGAAATTTTTTCATGGCTCAAATTGCTTTTTTGAAATGATAAAATTAATTCTTCTCAGGCATTGGATATTACTCATTATCGGTATCAGAGATAAGCGTAGCTGAGTCGTGTACATTTCTAAAACAATTTAGCTTTACGCTATATTATGTAACTTTTGTCTTCTTGGGAAGCTATCGCTGACAACCAGTTTTTAGAAATATTAAGTCACAGATATGAAACATGAAAATTTAGCTGTTAACGGGTTATTCACTTGCGATTTTTCATAAATTTACGTTTCATCTTTTATCTGAGTATATTTTCTTCAAAATATTATGCGCCCACTGAGTTTTTCAAAAGAAAATGCCAGTAAAATTAGTTGTACAACTATCCCTACTACTATTGTTAGAATCATTAATATCATTTTAGTTGTTACTCAACGCTTAAACACGATTAAGTATTGGTTTGTAGGTATTTTATTGATTGGTTATAGGATTTCATCATGAGATGACATCGGTTAGAGAACCATTGGAAGACCAAAAGGGAGTACTGGACAGCTGTCTCGTCCTAGTTTGGGATTCTTCATCAGTACACATCCAACGGGGTTCAAACCCTGGATCTTCTTGCTACCAGGTGAGGCCGTAGAACATTAAGCCACTGGGACTCGATCCAACGGCCAGCCTATGAATTCTATCTTCTACCAGTTCATGACATAGCGCGACCACTGGCCAATAACTTCGGTGATTATTTGTCCTCATGCCTAAACTGCTGTACCCAATCACTGTAATCATATCGGTAGAGCAAATGTTTAGTAAAAGTGTATATTGTAATAGTTACCACAAATACGCACACAGTTAGAAATACAGGTGTAATTTATGGATTTAACAATCAATCGATAAATCCCAATCATCCTGGAAACATTTCTGTTCCAGATTCTTTTGAATCAATCCAATTTAATTTCCCAAATATTGTAAGCACCTGTAAAAAGCAATAAAATGGTTGTTTTCTAAAAATGCTTTTTTCAATTACAAATTTGATTCTAGTGTTTCTTTCCTGTAAATACTTCATTCCATTTGCGTTCATTTTGGTAGAAACTGACTTTTTTTAAAGTAAAATAAATGTAAATTAAAATGTTATTGAAAGATTTTGTAAGCGAATGTTTGCAACTTAATGTTTTTACAAACAAAAGTTTGTATTCCTTACCTTATGATTATGACAGCATTTTGTAGGGCAGTTTACGCTTTGTTAATCCGTTTGTTTAAGTAATTTACACATTCATATCAGTAAAACAATAATACCAATAGGGCATTTTCTCCCCCTCTCTCTCTCGCTCTTTGTCTCTCTCACTTGTCCTGTTTTCCCTTACATTTTAATAAAAGAAAGATTGGTTAATTTGTTATTGTTACGCTAGAATGACTACATAATCACATTGATTATTGAACAATAGCTTTCGAATTTAAAAGCTAATCAACAACTATTGTAATTACTCTGAAAATTCCCTTCAAAAAAAAAAGGAATGTATACAAGAAACACTTGATAAAACCAGAGAGGTTAGTCGTTGGATCAATAGGTTTCTTGATTAACGTAGGTTTAATTTCAATTGAGTTTTCTGGTTATAATATGTGATATTAGGCTGAATTCATAGTACTGACTGTAAATATTAATAAATAAGCAAGATTACTTCTGGATTGCTCAGTTAGACATTCTAAGTTAAATAGTTTTCATTATAATAAAGGTTTTTGTATTTCCCAGTAAATGAAAAACAAAACGATATTGTTTTTACTGACGTTTCGCTAATAGCGTTATCAAAGTATTATTAAACCGGAATTTATAAAATCTCAGCATATAAATAACAAAGAGTTAAGGGGCGAGAAAATAGGCTTAGGTCAAGTTAAAGGGACATATTGAAAGTTAAAATACCAATGAAGATCACTAAACCGAATACCCAAGGTAATAGTACATCTGTTATGGTATCAACACAAAGTTTACTAACTTGATCATCGTTCGTCAGTCTGGGGTCATTTTTCGTTTTCAAGTTGGTCAATTGGTAAAGATAACAAAACCGAGTGTAGATTGTTGGATTTGATCAGTAGGTAAAGTTATAAAAGCAGTTTGTGTTTACATTGTGAAATTTGCTTATCACATTCGTGTTGATTTTGTCACTTCATGCGGGAGGGAGAAGTTGTAAGCAGGTCAGATTCTGTTTTAGTCCATCATTCCTATTCAGGCAATTTGGATTCCACTTGATATGAAGTGCTCTTGATATTAGACGTTCTTTGTGATTTCTGAAGTTTTTCTGGATTATTTCAATATTGTGATGCGATATACATCGGACAAACATCTCGAGAAATCAAAATCAGAAGAAATGAACACCGTAGATCATCTCTTCGACCACCGAGGAATTCCGTTGAACTAGAAAAACTTGAAAAATCATCAGCCATAGGTCTATACGCTTTAGAATCAGGCCACAAAATTGATTTTGACAATATTGAAATAATCCAGAAAAACTTCAGAAATCAAAAGGAACGTCTAATATCAAAAGCACTTCATATCAAGTGATCTTCATTGTTATTTCGACCTCCAATATGTCCCTTGAACTTGACCTAAGTCTATTTTCTCACCTCTTAACTCTTTGTTATATATATATATATATATATATATGCTGAGATTTTGTAAATTCCGGTTTAATAATACTTTGATAAAGCTATTAGCAGCATTAAATAGCGAAACGTCAGTAAAAACAACAATATCGTTTTGTTTTTCATTTATTAGGAAATACGAAAATCCTTTATTATAATGAATATCATATACCTAATGCCCAAATTTTTTTCAAACTGTTAAAAGTGAACTTGGTTTGGACATATATAACTTAAATAGTTTTATTCAAGTTGTTTATTCCGTTATCCATATTAAGTTTCTAATTAGCACTTATGAATTCAGGGAAAGCGGTGACTGTTTTAAGGTTTTGATGAGGATACATAGATTACTGATTCACCAAATCAAAGTTAGTTTGAAATGGATGTTAATTTGTCGTTTCATGTGATAATGGTCACATGATATACAAGTTATTTTATTTAACTGAATCTCACTAGTCTACTCTTTCATTACCAAGATGCTATGCGTATATATTCTGTTCCAAAATACTACTCATTTGGTTACCAATGCTGTGTTTTATTCCATAGACATCGTAACACTGTACTATTTACTTCTTAAGAAAACTAATGAAAAGCTGCAGACTAGTCATCGAAAAAAGCAGTTCGCGTGCTACATTCTTCGTTAGTTGTTGAACACGTTTTTTGTTGAAAGTTATAATTAGAATGAGAGTAATACTGATAGGCATTCAAAGACTCCTCGCGTGTCCAGCATACCACCGAAAACGAAGATCGTAAAAAAATGTATTTAAAAAGATTATTAATTGAAAACAGTCAGTCTGATGGGTGTATTGATAGCAGTGGAAGTTACGTATGCATCTTTGCGTATTGTTATCAGCTGAATACTGAATTTAAAATCAAATAATTTTAGGTTAAATGATAAAACATTTTAAGCATAACACAAAACTGACTCACAAAAAACGCTTTTTTTGACTGTAAATAGTTTTATTTTAAAAAAGAAAACCTTAGTCATTTCATTTATCTTTCCTTCTGTTAAGCAATTTTCATTCTGCATACTAATGCAATTGTATGCAAATGACGGCTGAAATATAAACCAAATCAAAACCATGGCAAGATTTAAAACCAGATTAATTCAAGGTTTGTAAATAGCGAATTTGATTTAATTTATCATCGATTCGCCTTATTAGTTAGCCATAATCCTGGTGGTTTGAGCTGAGTCAGACTGGGTATACATCTGATGAAGTCAGCGGCAAACAAATCAAACTGCCGTCTAGTGCTTATCATTTATTATTATTATTTCCTTTAATTCCTAGAGGAACATAGAGCTTCAGCCGCGCGTTTCCATTGCGTTCGGTTCTCTGCTACAGTCTTCACCTGGCTACAAGTCTACCCACACGTTTTCATCTCCTCTTCAAATGACCTCCTCCATGTCACCCTCACACTGACGACCAACTCGCCGCTTCCCTTTCGGGTTCCACTCGAGCAATGGCTTGTCTAGTGATGCCCCTTAATGGTTTCCTCAGAGTATGGCCAATCCATCTTTATTTCTTCCTGCCTATTTGTTTCACAATCGGTTCCTGCTGAGTTGGTTTGCTCCTAGAGATCTCTGTTGCTGATCTTTTCTGGCCGGCCATCTGATCTTGAGTATTGAGCGAAGACAACTGTTAATGAAGGTCTGTAGTTTGTTTGAGATGCTCTTTATGACGCGCAGTGCAAGTCTCTGATCCGTATAGTAGCACTGACTGACTTCACATTGGAGTTGAAAATCCGGATCTTATTTTTGATGCTGAGTGTTGTTGACCTCCACACAGACTTGAGAGTAGTGAAAGCTTGTCTTGCTTTTCCAATTCTTGTTTTGATATCCTCGTCAGTTCCACCTGTAGTTGAGACGATGCTTCCGAGGTAGGTAAAAGAGGTTGTTTCTTTCAGGTTCCTCCCATTTATGCTGATCGTTGTCTCTTGTTATTGTTCTTGTCCAGGGATCTTCATTGCCTCTGTTTTCTCTATGTTCACCTGAAGTCCTATCTTTGATGCTTCTTCTGCCAACTAGTTGCTTTTCGCTTGCATATCTTCCAGTTTGTGGGAAATCAGACATATATCATCGGCGAAGTCCAGATCCTCCAAGTTTTTTGTGTGAGTCCATTTTATGCCTGCTTCTTCATTGCCCACTGTCTGTCGCATTATCCAGTCTACTGCAGTCAGGAAAATCATTGGCGATAGTAGGCAGCCAGCTTGTCTTACTCCTGTCCTCACTTCGAAGCATTCCTTAAGTTTCCCGATGTGGATAACTTGACATGCAGCATTGTCGTACAGCTGTTGGATGAGATGTATAATTGTCGATGGCACCCCGTAGTAGCGAAGTAGTTTCCAAATCACCTCTCGACCGACGCTGTCGAAGGCCTTTTCAAAGTCGATGAAGTTGAGATAGAGAGGTGACTGCCATTCCACGCTTTGTTCAATGATGATCCGTATTTTGGCGATTTGATCAACACATGACTTCCTTCTCCTGAATCCAGCCTGTTCCGGTCGAAGTTTTTCATCCAGGGTTTGTTTGTTTCTCTCCAATATTTTATCCCACTTAACTATTTCATGGTTCATTAAACAGTTTGGCTCAGTATTCTATTCAGCCGTCCATTGTTTTACTCTCTTGTAGTCAAATGTACATCAGGCGTCTTTATAATTCATAAAAATTTTCTGAATGTTACATTTAAATGTAACATTTATTTTTATGGAGAATTCCCCCATAACCACTCAAATACTGGAGATCTTGGAGTCGTAATATAATATTCACGGAACTCAGAAGTAACTCCAATTTTATAATAATTTTATAAGGAATGATAATGAATCTAACTGACAGAGGGAAAAATTACAGCATGCCAATATAATGTTGAATGAATTATCCAATAGCTGGTTTTCATATAGTTACTGGTGTGAATAATGTGAACTTGTTGCTCAGATGACGTAAATGCAGAACTTGGATACGACCAGTGAATTGCTTAGTATTCCATTGCAGTACATCTCGCTATATCATGGTCAAACTGCTGGTGTAGAGGAGAAAAGACCGAGGAGCCTGCAAGGAATGAATATATGGTGAAACGTATTGTACATAGGTAAATTTGGTATACTATATTCTCAAACCGCCATTTGAACATCATTTACCACATCCTTGACGAATTGGTCGAATATCATCCAATTCGATAGCTTCTTGGATTCTGCATTTTATGGCAACATTCTTCTCATAGTTCTCTTCTTTGATCGCTCTTTCCAGTGTGCAAAATATATTGTTACTTTTCTGAATTCGCTTTCTGATATACTACTTATATCGGATTATAAGTAGCACTCACCACACTGGCTGGGAATAAGCAAAATAGAGCATTAAATCATTTCTAACCTTCATATTTACCTGCAATCGGCTGACATGCATTCCCGTTATTAGCTAATTGTCACCTCTCTTAAATCTCATTTAACGCTTTTGATAAAATCTAATACAGATTGTCAGAAGACAGCGGAAATCATTGAGTAAAGGTTTTGTAGGTAACCTTCCTTTCATTCACAGTTTTATTCACAAATATTATATAAAGCCACTTTAATTGACCTAATTACAGACATGCATAAAAAACCTTACATTGTCGCCCGTTGACGTCCACTTAATCAGCAAGAAAAAGAAACGCATTCTAGATAAACGTTAAATCTACAAGTTAAAGTCAATACAGATGACATTCTGTAGGTGCCAATGAATTAACAGGAGATGGATAGATGGTATGATAAATTATAAGAAAAAGGTACGCATTTTTAGATAGACAGTAACACATTTGAAAAGTAGCGACGATCCATATAATCTTAGTTCAGACTGCCAGTAACTTTAAAATAGAATAAAACAGGATAAGAATGACTTCAATGTCTCTTTGAATATGTAAGTTGACTTGCAGTCTAATGTAGCAGCATGAATAGTTGAAGCTGTTCGATTATTATTCATAGGGACTTACACACCTCACAACAGTTTATTCGTATTAAGTGCCTGGTAATAGTACTGAACGTTTAATAATGATAATAATCAGCAAATGTGGATAGTTCTGAGAGACCACAACCAGGCGCATCATAAATATTCGAAATATAAATGTAATTTTACTTAGACAGGTTTGTCAGACGATATTTAACAGTAATGCATGCAATTGTGTCACTCGATAAATCAAAGCATACAGTATTGGAAGCAGACCACTGAGAACTGATAGAAGTTGCAAAGCCACCGCTTTATTTATTCTTATAGTTACATATATCTTGTCTCAATAATCTGAAGCCATTATATAAGTCATAAGGCAAGGTTTCGTGGAGAGTTATGACCTTGTAAATTAGGAAGTCTTTCAAAGGTCTCCAGCAAGGCTGTTAACAGACTTTCCTTTACTTCTGACAGTTTATTCCTACTACCTACATTTGAGTATGAAAATACATACTGATTAAATAAGAAGTGACATTCGGTAAGTAGATTGTTTGATACACTAGAACTAGCTTGACATAATAAAGTTTCCTTCAATGTATTGTTTAAAATGAAATTTGCTGTTTAGTAGTTTTCTTTTGATTACACTTAGAAAATAAGGTACTTCTTCTTATCATTTCTTAGAAATAAGAATTTCTCACTTTAATTATGCAGTCAACAGTAAACTTCGTCTGTTCCCCCAAATGATGTTGAAAGTTCTATCGACAAGACTGGAAAGCAGTGTAATTGCCCAAAATATCTCAATCTTTTTTCCGAAAAATATTCAGCATCACACAAATACCTTTACTTTCAAAATGACCACAACATTTAACTGTTTTCAAATCTCCCAAGCAATCTAAAATTTGTGTTCAACCATCACAACTGATTTTAAACAAAAGACTAATAAATATCCCACCTCAGACTAAGGATTTCATGTTAAATTGGTTAAATTGCTTCCAACTGAGATAAATCCACATGTTGGTAAAGCATACACAAGTGTATACATCTTACGTGCTTTGGGTATTTGTTGGTTAAAGAGTAAAATGCATAACCTAGTATAGATCATGAGGTCATATGTAATGAAAAGCTGTTAAATAAAAGACAATGACATTTGTAAACTGTGTTTGCGCTTTGAGTTCATTATTTTTCAAATTTCACCTCTATAAATATTTATCGATTACCACTATACTTAAGGCAAATATGAATGTGTCTTTGTGTTCAGAAGTAGATGATAAGACTGAAGTTTACCCTAGTGTCAAAGGAACCTTTTAAGCAGGTCAAGTTTTTGAAACTAGAACAAATGCTGTTGATATTTAAATAAGGAGTAAAAATGCAACTATGCATCACTTTTACAGCACGATAACACACCATTGTAACAATGTCAAATTTTATTATTATGAATATTTTTTCAAGTATTGGTTTTTAGGGATTTTGTTTGATTGCTTACAGGATTTCATCATGAGCTGACATCTGTTAGATTATCCCTGGAAAATCTCCAAGGAGTACTGGACAACTGTTTCCCTCGTCCTAGTTTGTGACCCTTCAGGAGTACGCCAGGGTTCGAACACAGGACCTTCTGGTTGCAAGGCTAGCTAACTCGTAGACCATTAAGCCACTGGGACCCGATGGAATGGTCAGTCCATTAATTCTAACTTCTGCCAAGTCACCAGGACAATTACTCATCGAAGACATTGCGAAGTGGTTGCGCCATATTTTTTCATTTGCTAAAAAATCAAAACACTTTTGGACTATTTAAGGAATATTTCACTTACATTATGAATTCTCCTATAATAGTGATAAAATTTTTCCAAATAAACAAACCTCTTAGAATAGGTTTATTGGTTAAAGCAAATAATAAGCGAAATGTAAAAGGAAAACGTCACATCGTACTCGGTATAAGGGAATAATTGTTCGGCAAATCATTCCTTAACGATCTAATTACAATATTTACACTTACTTCGATGTTTCAACTAAGTTGTAATTATCATCCGTTTTCTCTCGATATCATCCGCTGACAAGATCCTGATGATTGGTCTTTGCCCGTATTTAATCTCCACTTGTAATGTTTCTCTTTGCCACTGTCTGTAAATTGATAATATGTTATTTTTCGCCATGAAGTTTTTTGAGTGACTCAGGGTCACTACGATCTTGAACTGTCTGCGAGAAGCGTTGATGTCTGATTGTTGTAGACAGAGCTTTTTATCATACCTTGTTGGGAATATTCTACTTGATTCTTAGGTACTTCTGACGGTTGAATTTCGGTTAATTAATTTTGTCCTACAGTACTTGATATGATTATGAACAATAGTTTGTGCTCGAAACGTCATCAGTTAATATTACTGTATAACAAACACTGTGTGATTTATCAAAATAAAATCGTATCCATAATGGAGTTATACTCTACCACAGTGTCCAAGTTTTATACTTATATCCTACAGTCCTTGTTTTGGACTCAAAAACCTATATTTTCTGTATAGCTGCTTAGCGACACTGTTGAGGTCATTTTCAGTTTTTGATGTTGTTATTACTGAACAAAACCACACTTATATATTCTGATCGCAAAACAATCGTCTTCTTGCTAACTTTAGAGCGTTTTGGGACTGTGTTTGTCTGAAGGAAGATTTGTCAGCTATACGGTAGAACTCAGAGATCGGTGTCCTACGTGTAGACCACAACAAGTCGGTTTTAGTCTTAACACCAATAACTTGGGAGTTAATGGCTGGATGACTTATTTGGTAGAGATATGAAAATGAATGACGGATAGGAGAGTTATTTGAATCTATAATATGCACACGGCTTCAATTTATCGATTAGTAATATTTTCATTAATTTCTTACAACCTCTGAAAGCAAATGCATCAATTGTTGTACACCAACTGGTTCAGCCTACTAGTCATCTTATCTGTAAGACTAAATGAGGTTGATAATATTTGACCTTTTGAGCTTAATGGTTGATGGTGTGCTGAAGAGGTGAGAGGCACACGAAAAAATCTGCTACGAATAAAGTCTCTTAGTAAACTATCAGAAAATAAGATCAGTAATTGTAAATGCATGCATTATGTATAGTTGTTTTTGGTAACAAAATTGTTGCACGCATGCGAAATTGCCACCCTTTAGCATGTAGCAAATCTCCAGCCTAAGGCAATTAAAAAAGTTATCAGGTAGTCGATGAATTCATACAAGTAGATATGTGTTTGCTCATCTGTTGCCTATGACAGTTAATACTACTTTCCAATACTGCTGTTAAATGTGTTTCGTATCTATCTGCTATGAAGACTCAGCCTTATAGTGACCTCTTGAAAAATCTTTTCTCCATTGATAAGAGTTTCAACGAATATAAGGTATGGAAAGAATAACTCCGGAGTAATGATTTTTAGGAACCTGAAATAAAAAATATCTACAAAAGGCAATTGCTGTCAACCTGAAACATATCTAGTGCTGTCTAATGCTGGCTGCATTCGTTTATTTTTTTCTTCACGTTCCCCAGGGGAACATAGGGCTTCAAGCTAGTGGCTTAGCAAGGTAAAGGAGTGCGTCGACCGGGGATCGAACCCCGGACCATGTGCATGGTCGGCGAGCGTCCTAACTGCTATGGCACCGACGCACACAATTCGTCTATAGTAAATCCTAATAGTCTAGATGCATAAAGTTACTACTGACTGACAAATGTTGAAGAGAAATGTGTATTCATAATACGGTGTTTATAAAATCACCCAATCAAATCAGAGTTTTGTCAAAACGCATCTGCAGGGTAAGTTTGAATTTCCGCCAAAAAAGAAAGTTCAAACTCCCACTTTAAGAATTCATTTCGCTAAAATTTATATTACTATTCTATCATACCTTTTATTTTACAACCGAGCTTTTACAGAGAAGTATCTTTTTCGTATAAGTTTACTTGTACTCATTAATAAAGGCATCAGTCAGAGAAATCATCAATGGATTTATGAAAATTACTGAATGAATTTGAGTTTCATTGTTAGTGACTTATATGAACACGAAATGCCTCATGGATGCAATACTGTCATTCACAAACACTGAATACAGTGTGTTTTGATAATATAATTGTCATTTCCAATACACTCCAGTTAAACTGTTTCAAAAACTAGATAATCACACTTTGCAGCACGAGATCCTTCATGGAGAATACAGAAAAGAAGATTATAATCTAAAAGCATAACTTAGTGACGTTACAATAAGCATAGTTGCAGTCTTATTCAGCCTCATCTAGGTGAAAGTAGAGGTTATGTATCGAAGCATTTGCCTACTAATATCAACAGGTATCAGCAACAACAGATGTCAATTAGATATGAAAAATGGTGAAATTCTCGACATAGAGTATATGAAGAGATCAAGTGAGTTTTGAAAAATTTAATATTCAGGTCAGTCTATAATTAAATTGGTGTTATATGACCTAATGAAATGGCAGGCTATCACACATCAAAGTACTGACTTTAAAATTCAAAATGCTCATATCACCCTGAATATTGGCTTAATGGAACTGTCTCTCTACGGATGAAATATTCAATATAGAGAAAACATCATGAAACTATATTTCTGAGCTGTAAGTATTTTCATTTTCACATCTGTTACATAAAAATATCTTTTCTGGCTCACTAATTTTATTTGTTTGGTTCCACTGTCGACAAATACAACTGTATAGCTTCTGAAAATGATTAGTAGAAACCAGTTCCTTCACTATGAAAAAGTTCTATGATTTGATCAGTCAGTAAGACAGAAGTAATCAGAATAACTCTGGGTAGAGAACAAAACTTGCATCATCTAAACCAATTATACTTAATGGCAAATTTCTTTATTTAGATGAAAAACTAGTGGCACAGTTCTTGTGATATTCAAGGGACGTCCATTTTGACCGATGTAATGTTTACTGAAGTTCATTAAGTTCATTCTATAAACGGTATTTATTTTATCTTCCTAATCTGTTGAATCTTTTGGTTTGCACAGTACCCAATGAAGAGACTGTGCTGGCTTGTGTGCTTTATCCATTTCAAACGGTCTTAATATTCTAGCTGTTATTTCACAGATATTTTCTATATATGGTAGGATGAATTTTCTTGTGGTCTTCGATGTTGTTGGTTATATGACTCGAGTTTAAACGATTTGTGATGAAACTGTGAAGATATCCATTCTTTTTGAAGACGGTTAGTAGGTATTTTCCTTCATTCCCTTCAACACCGGAGTGCCACAGCGTGTTTGAACTCTTTTAAACAATGTTTAAACAAAGTAGGCGTCCCTTGGGATCCGAATACAAGTATCAGTGCATGGGCCCCATTTTGACTGGGATAATTTAGAAATTTTAAAAAGAGTAAACACCAAGTTGCCAGGGAATTGCTAGAAGCGGGGTACTCAAGTGAATTAGCAATTAACAAACACATTATTATAGACCAAATTTAACAGCTAATAAAAAGTAAATCACATGACAAGAAAGTTCGAATTCCGAGTCAATAAAGATGACCAATAGAGAGGTAAATTAACAACCAGTCATGATAGTGGTTGTCAGGAGATACAGTTACACCATTCATAGGGAGAGAATTCAAATGAGATCATTTCTACCAAAACCTGCGATGAAGATGTTGTCTAGGAGGACAACGGAAGCATCACAACTAAATCAAGCAGCTCAGAGGACACAACTAATTCAATATCACCATTCTGAGCTACAAATCTTCTCCATTAGTGGTACAGTTTTTGGACTATTCAGTGAGACCAGTAATTGAGCCAGATTGGCGTCAGAAACTGTACAACATTTTAGAGGAAGTATTTCATAATCTATATAGACTTTACGAAACCTACTAATCTTTTAAATAGTGTTTAGCTTTAGTATATGACTTCTGTTTTGTTGAATAGAGTCAGATTTTAACAGGTAAGTTAGGTTGACGCTATCGATTATCTTATTTTTAATTTTATTAACTTCGATATAATTAGACAGGTCTTTATATGAAAATCTTGAAAACAACTCGTTTCTGTCGATTTTCTATCTCATAGAGCTAAGAAACGTGATTTTATTTTTGTATTTATTTAGAGTTAATACAACACTTTTTTTAAACATATATGATGTATATACATCATATTTTATTCGGGAATTGTACCTTAGCTTACCAGTGTATTGAAAGCATACTTCAGTGAGTTTAGCATTTAGTTGTATTGCATGCTGTTTGCTAACCGTCAATCTGTTAAAAATGCATACAAGCATAAACTTTTCATGTCTCTGTATATCTTTCAACTGGGAAATAGTAAACAATAGAGTAACACTAAAAAGCAAAATTCTTTATGTCATTGGATTGTATCCTTTTCATTGTTTTCCCTTCTATTGAAAGCATTTTGCGACAAATCACAATACGCATCACTAAGCCAAATCATACTCTATCTTTCTTAAAAGCCTTCAAATTCAAATATAGTCTGAGTGGATTTAGTGGAAAAAATATATGAAAACAGCTGGTTGTATTACAGCTTCAGTTGTCCTACATATACACCATTTCTTATGATGCACTTTATGGGGATTTTTAATCGGATCTGCACAATTTTCTTTGGATGAAACTCAAGGCAAAGTGAATCACTTTACTGGTGAATCAATATTTTTAGTTGAATATAATGACAGAGATTTCTTACGTCTCTTTTTTCGAATCTTTCAGTCGGCTCTAAGGCATTTTCCCAGACAAGCCACTAACAACATCTTGGAGTAGTTGTCAATAAATATTGATTCTAACAACTCTGTATGTAAGCTGAAATATTTTATGTTTATAATTATTTCAATATTCATTTTAACCAGCTGATGAAAAATATTTATCCACGTTACCATAGTGAATTAATTCTCTTGACAGTCATATGTATAAATACAATTTTGATTTAATTAACTCAAAGTATTTTATACACAGATACAGACTGAATAGATATTTCTTACTCATCGTCTGAAATACATTCAAATTGAAGTTTATAAATAGCAGTGAAGTTACATACAATTATTCCTATTGAGAAACTTGGAGAAACTTATATTATTCTGGTAAATTGGTTGTTCTTACTGTATTCAAGTTTTAGGATCACTCAGTATTTATGAATGAAAACACATCCTTGAAGTGTTAATTCACAAAAATAAATTTTCACTCAACTAGCGAGTTGAGAAAAGAACATGTTTGCTACAGTTATCAGACTACATGTTAGATATTTAGTTGGAGGATTTCATTATGAGCTGGTATCAGTTAGAGAACCATTGGAATACCTGGGAGTACTGGACAGCTGTTTTGTTCGTCCTAGTTTGCGACCCTTCAGGAGTATGCACCCACCGCCATGGTTCGAACCCAGGACCTTCTGGTTGCAAGGCGAGCTAGCTCGTAGACCATTAAGCCATTGGGACCCGATCAAATGACCAGCTCATGAATTCTAACTCCTGCCGATTGATGACATAGCGCAACCACTTCCCAATGTCTTCTTCGATGAGTTTCTGCTTCACCCTACTGGTCACGGCTTCCCACTAGGACCCCAGGTTGCTGCCTGAGTATGGCCAGTCGCTAGTGAGCATCAGATATTTGTCAAAAATAAGCAAATAATAACCGACTTTATGAAATCTTCGGAACATAAGGCTCAAAAGCTTCTTGAGTTAAATTATTTTACTTATTTTAACATTCAGGGTAGAAATTATACAGAGTTATCTACTTAAATGTTTAGGTTCAATTCCTTTATAATACTTTTCGGTGTACAATCGGTGCATAAAAACACTTCATTTGATACTATTTTACTCTACTTCGTGGAAGTAAGCAAGTTGAAATGGCTTGATAATTCTTCAAATCAGCATATATACTGCTTCTGATTTCATTCTTGATCATAATATAATTTAAATGAACAGAAGAGACTCTGTTCTCATTTCTGAAAGCATAAGATTTTTCCTATGAATGCACGATTGAATGTACCGACTGGAGGGATTAATACAGAATAAATTTAACCGTTGCCAGGATTATTCACTGTAGACTTGTATCACTTTACCACTACAAATCATATGTGAATATCTGTTTGAGCCTACAGTTTCATACATTAGCTGGTCTAAAAAAGCAGTTAGATTTGTCCATGAATAGAATTTGCGATATTGTTCAAATTAGCAAACGCCTTGTGAATGTAGAGATACCAAGCGAAGAGTGTCTGAAAATTTTCTGACAAGAAGATAATGTCTTCAAGAGTGACTGTAAAACTGAACTTGCGAAATTGTCAGGAACATGTTTCATACAACGACTTATTACTTATACCAAAATACGATCATTTATACAGCAGAATTAAACAAGATGTGGTTATACCAAAATTAATTCACACAATCAACAAAGTGAAGGTGTATAAGCAGAGTTATTAAATTGCATAAAGCTTCGGCAAACAGGCATTGGTATTCCTTGGCATTCAGTCACAAAAATTCATAACTGGAAGGAATTTTCTTGATCATTTTTAGGTTTTTGAAAGTTTTTGTCCCTGTCGTTCTCATTTATTCATGAGCATTTCCTTAGTGTAGAATAAAAATGTTCTCTTTTCCCTGAATGAGAGACACGAACTCTAAGAAATGAAAATACGTTTTTATTGTGATCTCCTTCTCTAGTTTACAGTAATACAACACACTGAGTCAGCTGGCTTCTATAAAATATTTCATCTGTCCATCTGATTTCACATTTCTGTAACTTCTATGTTTATTTCAGTTAGTCAGTCAGACGTTTTAGTCTCTCAAGAGATTTATTCACTTATATAAAAAGGCAGTTTAAAGCAACTTCTGTCAGTAAAATGAATAAATGAATGCTGCAGAACTCAAAACATAACTGGGTCAAAAAAAAATCTGTCATTAGAATTAATTTTAAAAGTCCAATATATATTTCAGTTCACTACTAAGACTAGTTCTGCTTTCTTTATATTGAAAATTTTATCTGTTACAGATATTAAAGATATAACAAATGCTGAAGAAATAAATGATACCGTGCAAATCTAAATTCGGTGAAAAATTTAAGTTTTGGAGTGAATTGAAACCATTTCAACGGTTATTGAAGAGTGAGTAACTGAATTTGATACAGGGGGTGTTAGAGTTAAGCAAAAATCTGTGATGCGGAAAGCTTTAAAACATAATGATCAAGAAAAAGACACGTTTGCGACTAGAGAATTTGTGGAAAAACCAGAGTACTTAGACGCGACTAAATATTAACTAACTGGTACAATTTAAATCATGACTTATGAACTGTTTCCCTTAATGCTACAGTAACTAAACTTATACAATTAGTTTCCATTTACTTCACCGAATTCACATATGTATCAATGAATTCTACAGATGTTAAGCTTTTTGGAGATAAATCCTCTTATTTCATTTTATTTTCTCATAATAAACCAGCTGTAACCGTAAATGTATCACCCTAGATCAGAACAGTCTTTTCTGATGAGAAATTGAGAATGCGTGTCGAGTTTTAGCATGAAATCATTGCGTTTATAGCACAGTGGGTTGGGAGCTCACCAGCCATGCACATGGGTCGGGGTTTGATATCCTGCCGACGCACACCAGATATCAAAGGTCGGCCTGCAAAAATTTGGGTACTGATATTACATGCTGGAAATTTCATACTTGTACCCAAAGTACAATGTGGGATCAAACTATAATTAAAAAAAATAGTAAAAAATAAATCCAATTTATCGACTTCCAAAAAATAACTTTATGGAGAGGTCGTCATTCACAGTGATAAGTCCCTAATCTTATCTATCAAAGTTACAATATAGTGAATCAATAAGATTTTAGCTAAAAAGGTAAGTAGATGAACCTCACATTCTTCTCATGAGTAATTTCTTGTATTAATCTTTATTTAAGACTCAAAACCTCTGTGCTCAAACTGAAACCTGAATTCACTTGTTGACAAAATTGTCTACACCTGTGTTTTATTTACATGTTTCTGAAAGTCCGTGGAACGATGAAAAATCAATGAATAAACGAAGCGTTTTGAGACCAATGATAGGGATATCAAAACACCAACCTTTCTGATTACACGTATGTTAGTCCACGCTACCGAATCCCCTAGTGTGTATTTCTTACCATCTGACAATAAATTCATAAATTATTACAATTATTAACATAAATGGAAAAAATAACAGGTGTTGTTAAGATTACATTTATCATTGGTAAGAGAACCCAACAGACAGATTGGCTGCCAAAGCAGCACTATGAAACGAAATCAGTCATTGACTTGTCAATGACTTAAACGCGCCATTAGATATTATTTCATTGTGAATAGTGTTAAAAACCAACACACTTGTAAATCTAGACAAAAAACAACAGCTGTTTCCACTGCAACAATATTTTCTTTACTGTTTCAAAAGGTCACTTTATTAATTAAAAACTTTCATTTCAGGTATATTTAACGCTCAGTTAACTTTTTTCTTGAATGAAATCACACTCTAGGCCCTCGAATGGAATCCCAATAGGAAACGACGAATGGGTCATCCTAAGGTGACATGGAGGAGATCGTGTGAGCAGAAGACGAGACCTTATGAGCAATCGTGGATCCAGCTAAAGAGGTGTATTGTTGAAACCTCACGTTCCACTCAGGAGTCAATGGAATAATAATAATAACGACTTATTTCGTTTTATCAAGCCAGTTAAGGTACACTTTCAATAATTAAAAACCTTTTTCGATTAACAGAAACTAATCTGTCATTGCAATAAATACTTACCGAGTGAGAAGTGTAAGCTGACAAACATGACCATATTATAAATTCAAACACCATATCTTTACTAAATTTTAGTGTTATGCGTTTAGTTATATAATTATTATTTTTAATCTTCTATAGTTTGGTTTGTAAGGGTTAGTTATGTTTTACGAGTTGATCACGGATTGATATTAGTTAAAAAACCATTGAAAATCAGCACGGAGTACTGGACAGCTGTTTCATCCTAGTTTGGGAATAATCGGCAGTACGCATCCACTGCCAGGGTTCGACGATTTGGTTAAACAGTTCTGTACCATTCAGCCACTGGGACCCGATTCAATGACTCATGAATTCTAACTTCTACCAACTCGTGAATTAGTGCGACCCCAATCAATGTCATTGGTGGGACATCTTTCCTCACACGCGACATCTGGTTGAACCTCACTGGTCACGATTTCTCGCTAGAACTCTAGGAAACTCCATCCTGTAGCAAGTCACTACCGAGCATCAGATTAATTTTCTAGTGAGAAGTCGTGACCAGTGAGGTCCAATTAGATGTCACGTGTGTGGATGAATGTCCCACCAACGACAATGGTTGGGGTCGCGCTAAATCACGAATTGGTAGAAGTTAGAATTCATGGGCTGGCCAGTGAATCGGGTCCCAGTGGCTGAATGGTACACGAACTGGTCTTGTAACCGGAAGGTCCTGGGTTCGAACCCTGGCAGTGGGTGCGTACTGCCGATTATTACCAAACTAGGATGAAACAGCAGCTGTCCAGTACTCCTTGCTGGTTTTCAATGGTTCTTTAACTAATATCAATCCGTGACCAACTCGTAAAAAAATATTATTTTTAACTAATATAATCAATATTTATAGGTTATAAGTATTAAAAACAAAATGTATGAAGCATTTCACATAATCCAGGTCATTTTTCCATTTTTTCATTTACTCATTTTGTTTTAGAAAAACAAGTGAGTAAATAAACACTTGCTTCATCAAGTGTTATTAGGGAAATAAAATAAACATATGTCCAGTTAATAGCGAAATGGAGGACTTTACATGGACTCTATTTTATACTTTTATGCATACAAACACAAATATACACAAACTTCCATTAAGTCATTAGAAGGAATAAATAAATTTCATATATTTGTGTTATTGCCTATATGTTGATTAATGTGATAATAAATGGAAGGAATTTTTTCGTTATAGTGTAAATTCTATTTACTTATAAATTGTGATGAAATTGAAATGATTGTTATTAGAATGCTAAATAATAATTACCTGAATATTGAACAAGTGGAATGCTAAGTGATAATTTCTGATGGGAAATTAATTACTAATACAATCTATTCAGAGAAAATATATGTATCAGATTAAGGTGTGTGACTGGACGCCGGAATATTTCAAAAAGACCAGTAAAATAGAGTGCGTCGGTGGCACAGCGGTTAGGACGCTCGCCGACCATGCACATGGTCCGGGGTTCGATCCCCGGCCGACGCACTCCTTTACCTGATAGCTAGTGGCTTTATTGCGTGTCCCTGCTAATTGTAGCGTCAAAGTCAGCTGTTGTAGTGGTTTAATGACAAGTTATATTTTTATATGCTTTTTCAATGAAATTTTGAGTTAAGTTTTTTTCTGACGTGCATACTATAGTTGGCATTATTCTCTTGAACTGCGTTACACTTTTATAAGAAAATGACGCTTGATACTGGTATGTGAGCAATGTAATGGATTTAAGCAGGCGGTAAGTTCAAAAATTAAACGTATATTTTCGGATTTTCATGAAATCATGCTAAATTATTTGGCCTATTTAGTGAAATGCACCAATACACATCGGATAAAGCAGGTGGCGCCACTTCAAAAGAGGCATATGCCCATAAACTACTTGCAGCAAATGAGATGCAAATTTGACTAGAGTATGATTGAAAACCAATACTCACTTCTCAAGGAAATTAAAATACAGATTAAGGTATTTGAAATGTGATGAGAGGCTAAGTGGATCACACTCACAGATTTTTGTTATATTCAGATAACAGTACAGGACTACAACTGCGGCCAGCTCACGCCAATACACGTCCCCACATTTATCGGACATATTTCTTTTAATCTGTATGCTTCCTATGCTGTTATCTGCCCTTGATTTTGTCAAATCTTAAAATCGGCTAAAACAGTGTGAACAAAGTTAAACCACCGGGCCGAGGCGGAATATTATTATAATGCGATTGGACAAACTTGAAGCCCGACCTGATGCAACCAGTTATTGGTTTGACTTTCCAACCTAGAAGACATTTATATATCATGTAATTTTATGCAATAAAAATCTGTTTTTCTCACCAGTTAGAACCAATCTGTCTTCTGTTTGTATTTGCATGGTCACTGCGGGTCAGCAATGATTAGAAATTAGTATTGTATCTTGTGTTTAGATGAGTTATTTATTACCTTCCCATACTGAATCCTAGTCGTAGCACTATTATTAGTACAGGTAATATCAACCCATAGCAAATTTAGCTACGTTAATGAACCCAAATAGCAGTTATCCTTATCGTCCATAATATGTACCCTACTATCACACTGTCATTATGAGATCCCGGATACAGAAGTAATACGGAGTGATAACGGTTTAAAGACTAAAAGGCAAAATAAAGACGACAATAAATACAATCACTGGTTTCATAAATCTCTTCATCTTCTGGATTCATAAAACATTCCTAATGAATGACTTATTGTGCAAACGAATTATGTAGATAATCTGGATAATAATGCTTTGTGTAGTTCAAAGTACCAGCTCTCATTCATTTAACTATATATGAGGCTGATATAAAGCAATATGGCTTAATACTGGTGCCGTAAAACTAAATTCAATTATTGTATCAGTGTGTTTGTCAGTTACAAGTGAAAACTATAGACCAATGTAAGACAGATCTATTAAAGTCGCCAACGAAAAGTCACTACATATGTGCAAAACTACATTGGCAGATGAAGTAAATTTACTGCATGAAAAGCTAAAAAAATTCAAGTAAACGCACGTTTCAGAAAATTTTTCTCACCGAATCGTAAGATTCACCTAAGGTGTCGGTTAATGGCTAAACTTCTAATCTGACCGATACCGTCGGTTCACTGAAGCTTGTGTTGTTTTTTTTCCGAGAAAATAAAAAGTAATCAATATTCAGAATGAAAAATATCACATCCTCATGATGTATGTCCATCATTTTATCTTTAGGTTTCTTAATTCTATACACTAATAAATGAAATCAGCGTAACTATCTTTGTCGCAAAGCCAATCAGCACAGTACAGCATATGTGTCTAAAATTTACAGTTTGCATTCATGAAATTTTTAGCTAGTTATATAATGTTTATGTTTTCTGTAGAATCGCAAAAACGCCAGCATTCATCATTGGATAATTCTGACAAAACCGTGTCACTTTTTTTCTAACTACAAGTTCATTACGCCTTGTATTTAAATCCTCAACACTGTTTAAAACAACCAAATCAATCAGTTGCCATATTTGAAAGGTGTTCATTTCTTTAAATCAAGCGTTATAACTGTCATAGAAACGAGACTATGTTTTTTTTTCACCAAATGTTAGACAGAAATGTCAGTTATGTTGATTAAAACAGGTAATTATAAACTATGTTATAACGAACAGTCGGTTTACAAAGTCACATATTCTGCAAAGGACTTAAAATCTCAGGCATACATGCATACATTCTACCAGGTCTCTTTATCATCTGTTTCACTGTTGTTGTTTTTTAAGGAAAGCACCTAAATAGTGAGATTTTTTTATGAATTTCTGAGCGAAATCATTCTTACTATAACATGTGTGTTTTGTGTGTCATTTGGTAATGTTTAAGACAGATGAATTCTTATAAAAATTAAAAATTAAAAAAAAATTTTGATCGTTCAACCAACTATCACTGTCTTAGTATGAATTACACTCAGACATTTGACATAATATGCGTACTGTTTAATTAAAACATTAGTCAGGACATTTTTAAAACTTAATAAGTTGGTATAATAATCAATTTAAGGTGAAAGTAGTTCACGTTTACATAATCAGATTATTACAGTGCTTAATTCAGGAAGTGAACAGCTTAAATCACATGAAATCCTAAAATAAAGTTGAAAAACTTAGATTTGCATACTAATTTGGAAAGTCACTAGATAGTAAAGAAACCAGAAGGTATTATGCGTCGCATCAGAAACGCCTCATCTCATATCATGAAATTACTTGGGATTTTGTCAGACATACAGTTGAAAATAGATTGGAGAAATACAGTTGAAAACTCAATTCTGACAGATGCACTGAAGCCAAGACATTTGACTTGCTGCTTTCATCACAAACGATACAAGGTGGATGTGCGTCTACATTTAAAATGCTTTGGTAAGCCTCCCGTTTGATGTCGAGATACAAGTCTGCATTGCGTAAAAGATTTTCATTGGAAGAACTGATACAAGTATGTATTATACATACTAAGAGGACAGAACAAAATATGGTGCACACTACGAAAATAGCCAACCGTACACTTCACAATTCGCAAATAATATCATCCCTTTGTCATCAGACACCTTTTCTTCATCGTTATTTGTTGTTTATTATATTCTTCCCAGTGTCATCACCGCCTTTCGTTCTTTCTTCAGTGGCTGTTTTACTGACATACCACTTCACCGACGATATCTCTCAGTAGACTAAGTATGTCTGCCTACAGGTGGCACACATGACATTAATGTATGTCATAAGCTTGAATCTTCCATGAGAATGGATACAAGAAAGTTGTTAGAAGATAAATTAAAAAATTTTGATAAATAGTCACACCATTAACATTCTTCACGGAAGAAATCGGTGAGCTGAGAAATAAAATGAGAAGGATACGTGACTTTCTAGCTTTTTGTGAACTGTAACCTAGAAAAAAAATGCGAAATTCTGTGAAGATTGTTTTCTGGCCACTGACAATGGAGTACACACTCTGAATTTCTTTTTAATTTTTTTTTGAAACAGGTAGAAAGAAAGGTAGCATACACAGTAAATCATTCCTCTCATTAGCTAGTAGAATCATTCACTCCTGCTTGTAAAGACAATAATTAAACTGTCAAAATGAAATTCATGAAGGCATTACTATGAACCGTAGTCATGATAAAAGATGAACTCTTTCAATGATATTAGATGGTTGGAGGCAATCGACAGGAAGCCTTGGATCTAGGTTTCGTGCTAGTTGGCACTCGTCAGCAAGGCGTATCTGCAACCTTGAAGGAACTCATGTCCCTTCTGAGATTCGAACCCGCATCACCCAGTGCTGCAGTCAGAGACGTTACCACTGGGCTATTCGGGCTCGCGATTGACCTCCTGTAGGACTGTAGTGGATACTTTGATTGAACACTAGTAACTAGTGTGGTGTGTCTAGTCCTTTCTTTGGTGCAGACTGAATTCTATCAGTTCTATCTGACTTCAGCACTGGGTGATGCGGGTTCGAATCTCAGAAGGGACATGAGTTCCTTCAAGGTTGCAGATACGCCTTGCTGACTGACTGGTGAGTGCCAACTAGCACGAAACCTAGGTCCAAGGCTTCCTGCTGATTGCCTCCAACCATCCAATATCATCAAATCAATGTACACCGTGATGGCGAGCTACCTAGAATGGTGGCCACATTGCAAACCTGACTGATAGAATTCAGTCTGCACCAAAGAAAGGACTAGACACACCACACTAGTTACTAGTGTCCAGTCAAAGTATCTTTCAATGATTCTCAGAAATAACATTAATAGAAGTTAATTATTTATATTTTTCTTTAATAATGGTTGTTTTTCAAATTTAAACTGAATTTAATTGCATTCCCGATTTCTTTGACTTATCATTAAGATCTGATGCAAGAGAAAATTTCGTTATGCAAAATAATAGTCAGATTAGATATGCAAATAAGAACGAATTATTGGTGAGTACTGAGGCGGCCAGTGAAATTTTATGTAAACTAATCAAAAAACATTCCAAATACAAGGGAAATTCAAATTTCTAGAGTGTGGGATTTAAATGAGTCAAAGTTATCCAAATGTTGTCAGTACGTGAACGTCGATAGGTTAAAGGAATACATATATCCTTTTATGTCTAGATTGGTAAACCATAGATTAAAATGATTTCTTACATTGCTGAAACAATCAGGATTAAGGGGAAAAAAATCCACCTTGTTTTAGTGAATGGATTGAATTTTGTTTGATAAGGACAGTCATATTGAATATGCAGTTAGCATAGATTTCACTGATTTCTATCAAAAGTAATGCCGTATCTGGAGTTATTTTCGTCAGTGTTTCACTGATTTCAGTATCTTATTTGGATCAGCATAAATGGGAGGAACCTGAAAGAAACAACCTCCTTCACCAACCGACCTGGGAAGCATCGTTTCAACTACAGGCGGAACTGACGAGGATATCAAAGCAAGAATCGGAAAAGCAAGACAAGTTTTCACTACTCTCAAGTCTGTGTGGAGGTCAATAGCACTCAGCATCAAAAATAAGATCCGGATTTTCAACTCCAATGTGAAGTCAGTGCTACTCACTATACGGATCAGAGACTTGCACTGTGCGTCATAAAGAGCATCTCAAACAAACTACAGACCTTCATTAACAGTTGTCTTCGCTCAATACTCAAGATCAGATGGCCGGCGAGAAAAGATCAGCAACAGCGATCTCTGGGAGCGAACCAACCAGGAACCGATTGTGAAACAAATAGGCAGGAAGAAATGGAGATGGACTGGTCATACTCTGAGGAAACCATCAAGTGACATCACTAGACAAGCCATTGCTCGAGTGGAACCCGAAAGGGAAGCGGCGAGTTGGTTGTCAGTGTGAGGGTGACTTGGAGGAGGTCATGTGAAGAGGAGATGAAAACGTGTGGGCAGACTTGGAGCCAGGTGAAGACTCTAGCAGAGAACCGAACGCAATGGAGACGTACGGCTGAAGCCCTATGTTCCTCTAGGAATTAAAGGAAACAAATAATAATAATAATAATTTGGATGATTTATGGTAATTACGAAAAATGATGCATTTACTATGTGACCTAAATTCGAAAGAGGGTACCAGTAGTAGATTATTTTAATGCTGCCTGGCTAGCTGCAGAGTCTTTCTATAGAACCACCATCATGATGAATTATTATTATAATTGTTGTTTCCTCTAATTCCTAGAGAAACATAGGGCTTCAGCCGCACGTGTCCATTGCGTTCGGTTCTCTGCCAAAGTTTTCACCTGGCTCACGTCTCCCACATGCTTTAATCTCCTCTTCACATGACCTGCTCCATTTCACCCTCGAACTGACGACCAACTCGCCGCTTCCCATTCGGGTTCCAATCACGATGAATACCTGTCCTTAACACACGTTTGTAGATTTGATGTTTTGCTGTTAAAATGTGTACGAAATTCATTGTTTAAACACCTTAATGACATTATTTTTCATGGTCACATTATAGGAAGATAATAAGCTCAGAGTGTTGATTGGTGGCAACGAATAAATGGAATCAGGTTTAGAGCTTTCTGTCAAAAAGCCACATCACAAGTGATGCACAGTGATACAGAGAATTACTGTGGAAAGTAAACAACATTAATTGGTAATCTCTGAAGCCTATTTTTACACAATAACTTTTATTCACTAGTTATTTATTAGTTCGAAAATGAACATCTGTATAACATTGTATTAGCTAACAAAAAAGACTGGAACATTCATCATGTTACGATTCAAGTGGTTGGCTAACCCAGGTAATTAAATATTCATTTGTTTTCCACAACATGCTTAGGCATTAATTTCACCGCCCAAGAATAAACAGAAATTTAAACCATTCATACCAGGATAAATGAGTGAAATGGAAAAAGTCTGATTGTTGTGAAATGTTGTAGTGAGTTTACTGATCTCTGATGAGATCTTTATCCACTGAGATTCGAACATCAGTCACAAGATCATAGTTACTCAGGACTACAATAACAAGTGCTTTTGCAGAGCTCCCTTGTTACATGTAATTTTACTGTATGCACCCAACTGTGGACTAGAATCTGACGATAAAGTCCCAAAGTTTGTCATCATACGGAATGAAATGATATAACATAGTCATCTTTTTGGATGAACTGTTCAAACATGCAATCCATGCACACTAAAATCATTCCATCGTCATGATGACTACCTAGCATCAAAAAGCACAATCATTTGGAGACACCATCTTATAACTTAACTGAAATATTGATACATTTAGGTAAAGATGATATTTATTTGGGTACCATGTGGTAAATGTTTTCTTTCCACATCAGTTAGGCTGTTATTAACATATCTTATAACCATATTCAAAAATGAACAACATGTTTGAAGAAATTTATCTAATTTTATAACATTTTTATCATGTAACAAGATTAGCTTTTTTAAAGTAAACAGTTGTTACAGGATTTGATCATTAGCTGACATTGGTTAGAGAACCATTGGAAAACCTGCATGGAATCCTGGACAGCTGTTTCGTCACCCAGTTCGGGACTCCTCATCAGTACGCACCCACTAGGCTTCGACCCAGGACCTTCTGGTTACAAGGTGAGCTCGTAGACCATTAAGCCACTGGGACCCGATCCAGTGGCCAGCCCATGAATTCCAACTTCTGCAAATCACAATATAGCGCGACCACTATCCAATGTCATCTCTGGCGAGTATTTTTCCACACGCCCGACCTCCTGTACTTCCCACTAGAACCCAGGTAACTACATACCTCAATAGGGCCAGTTGCTAGTGAGCGTCAGATTGATAGGGAAGTGTTGGTTTGCAAGGATCTCATTTATTTTACGATTTCATCATGAACTGACATCCTTTAGAGAACCATTGGGAACCTGTTACCGGAAGATCTTGGGTTTGAACCCTGGCGGTGGATGCGCACCGCTGAAGAGTCCTGAAACTGGACAAAACAGCTGTCCAGTACTCCCTGTTGGTTTTCCAGTAGTTCTTCAACCAATGTCAGCTAAAAGTGAAATACCATAACCAATCAAATCGAATCCCTGCAAACCAACACTCGAATCAGCAGTTGTTTGCCTACTGACACACAGTGTTGATGAATGGTGTTAAGGTGTGATTAAACAATATATATACACAGATGTTCTTAAAACACTCAGCTAATCTGTCCGTCCGTTGCAATTTCATAAAAAATTATAAGTGATTAACTTTTTCGGTTGATAATGACCTCATCCATCTTTTTATAACACGTTGATATACGATTGAGAGTAATAAAAAAATTATATTTTTGATCTGGTAATTAGACTAATTCGAAAACCAGACAACTTTATTAATTCAATCAGGATAACTCAGATTATTATGATTATTAGTTATTAGTGAATAAAACTATACACTGGAACAAAGCAAGGAAAAAGCTTTATGAAAAAATTAAAAGCTTTAGACGTCTCTATGTTAGACTTTCTAGAATACAGAATAAACAACAGAAGTTTCCAGAGGAAAATTAATTATTTCTGAAGGAAGGGGGCAACTACAGTCATTCATTGATTAAAGCGTATTAAATTTTCAACTTATCTAAAATAAACGAAAGCTGGTAAGTAAACCTCAATCCACTGAGTGGTTGAATGGTTACACATTCAGTGCGAAATCTTATGGTTTTGTTGAATACTACAATAGACAGTGCCTTCGCACTTCTGAACTTTGCCAGAACTGTGTGAAACAGCATTTGGCTCTTCATGACTAATGGTAATTTTCCAACTGGTGTTATTTTGTAGTAAAACCACAATGAATAAAATCAATTACTTATAGACGTATCATTTAAAAAATTATATTTAATCAACATTACAGTGATAACTTCTTTGGTAATTATTATGAATTTTGTAAAAAAAACGTGTAGAATTAAGTCGATATGTGACCACAATCTCTATACTAGTTATCACACGTATAACTCGCTCATAAAACTGACCTTTTCTTTTTTATCTTGTAGACTCGCCTTTGTTTTATATGGTCATTCACCTGATAATTGGTAAAAAGTGTTGGTTTTTCATCCCTGCAGATATAATTCAGTCAACCATGTAATATTTATGCAGAATTTCCTTGGCTTTTTGGGATGTTTTCTGCTTTTCTTCACACTTTACTCCTAAAACCCCATCATTTTCTTACTCAACACAAATGTATAACGACAGTACATGTCAAAATCTCCCTCTAGTTCTTCCCCAATTGTATAAATTGCTTTCTACGTATCAAAATGCTCCTTTATGCAACAATACTTTATTTTATGATGGACGCCGATTTCGACACTAAAACCTCTGTCATATCCAATCTTTAATTTACTTTTCATAGTAAATACGAAGTGATTTCTTTCATATCAACAAGATAAATACAATAAGACATAAACTGATTTCTAATATTGATGCTTGCTTTAGTTGGAAATTCCAGGCAGGAGTGCCTGCTGTTCTACATTTATGTTTTACACTGCGGTCTTAAGACTTTATAATAACAACACTGGATAGAAATGCCCAACTAATACAACTTGCAGTTCCACTGGCGTTATAAACACTCAGGGTGGATTTCTCTCCTTCCACTTATCACCTTCGTTTGTTCTTATTCTAATTTTTAATTCACTAAACGTAGCAGAAACAACTAAATTATTTCAACCACTGAAGTTTAGCTCGTGGGCATGCGTTTAAAACAACCAGATGATAGGCCTCTAAAATGGTTAAAAACGCAATGCGAAATTAAAATAACAAAAATAAGAGTAATTAAATTAGAGAATCCAAATGATTATGTGCAATATATTTACGTCAGAGTAAAAATTCTTAGCTGCATCGAATTTTCAATGAAATATACTCATTTGTATTTGAAAATATAATGCCTATTCCACAAACTGGATTTTTGTAAGTATGATAGTTGGTATTTAAGACTTAAGGCAAGTTTCATATTTCCCGCAAAATTAATTAATGTCGTATTGGACTGGTTTAAAATTATTCATTTCATCACAAGTGGGCACCGATTAAACAACTGTTTGCACTTAGGCAGTGGTACATTTTCTAATGAACAATATAACACTCTCCCTGAGAACCCCTTATTATGAAGAATTCAGATTTTGAGATAACCATAATCGAAGTGCAACTCCCCAAGTTTTGACATCATAAGATTCTAAATCCTAGTTCCAGTACCATCAGTGTTTGCCTTTCATAAGTTGCAGATTAGAATGAAACAGCTGTTTGCTACTCAAATATTTGTTTGATTGTGCTACCTAATATCAGTCGGCAGGAACAACTGTCTTCAAAATTCACTGAAGACTCTTTACCTTGACTATAACTCATGTTATTGAAAATGACTTTGATTTTTAGTTGGGTATTGCAAGCATTTTAACATATTTATACAGATCCTGATTTTATGATGTAAACAAAACACATTCACTCTATTTGATCAGTCACATTTCAACGTGTATAGTCATCAAAATGTATAAGTACTTAAATGATGTGAATATGATTCGCTTTCGTACCTATCCGTTTGAATTTACTAATCACTTGAATACTTCCTGTCTCTCCATTTACATAGATTACTTCTTAGAATTTTAACCCTCTCCCAACCCACTGTGTGTGTGTATTAATGCATGCAGCGCTATTGCTGAGTTTTTTCTAAATTACTTATCTTCTCGGGGTCAATTATACTATTTTGTCAAATTAGGTCCACCGGGTCTTTTAGCCTACAGAGCTTGTCTCTGAGTGAGTTTTTAGGTTTGAATGCCACCCTAATTCCTGCTTTATTGAGAATCCTACGTAGGGTTACAGAAGTCTCCTCCTTATATGGTAAAACTGATGTAGATGCCTTATATTCTTTCTTATTTATGTTATCCTTATTAGTTTCACCATTATTTTTATTTTACTTTTGACCTTTTTTGATAAACCTAATGAATTTTATGGGATAGTTATTGTTGTATACTGATACTGCAGAAAACGAAACTTTTGAAGTTAGCACCAATTGTGGCAAAATAATAAACTTCCCACTTACTTTGGGAAAACCCTATCAGGTATTCCGCACTACTGCTTATTTAGTTCTCTTCAGAATGATGACCCTCTGTTCAGTGTTTTATTTGCTTTTTCAATGACCCAGTGCAAATATATGTGTTAGGATAAATGGAAAACAGAGAGCTTTAACTGTTTTGATTTCAGTTCTTGGGTAAATTTATTTAAAACATCTACATTGTCCTATACTGGGGTAGTAAATTTGAAATTTTTACCTGCATATGACCAGTTGCATTAAACCTTAGAGTAAGTCATAGTCATAGTACTAATAGCAGAAACGTTAATAACCTGGTTAGATAGGAAATGAACCACCGTCCAATGAATCATCTTCTAAGATCGCTTAGATTAGCAAAATGATATTTATTCTTAGTAAAAATTCATTACCTATTATTGAAACAAGTAGTTTAAGTTTCATGAGTGAAAATTTAAATTTCGCCATCTATAAATAAGTTGTATTATTTATTTTTATTGCTTTCATGTCTGAAATGCATGAAAAAAAAAACAGTCTTTTACATGAAAAGTTGATCACAAGTCTTCACGAAAATCAATGAAGAAAATTAGTACATGTATATTAAAATGTTCATTAAATATAACCCGAAAAGAAAATACTTTGACAAATTAATGTAACAATTCACAAAACTCTGAAATATGCAATTGGACATAACCGTGTGCTTCTAATGTATCTTAAATTTGTGAAATGTTGCCTGATACTTACCAAAAAACAGGAATATCTTACCAAATAGTAAGTATGCTACATTTTACCAGGCATTATTTAAGATAATGTAACGTTTTTATCATGCCTGCTATAAGGCGACATTCTCAACAATAAAAGAGAAATTATCGTTCCCATCTAAGCAACAATGTAAAAATTCTTGCAAATTTATTAGCGTTTTTGCCATTAGAGAGACAAGGTTACTATCACACCAGGTGGTTTCAAGGTTGGATCAGGATGTGATCTTTAGTAAGCATTTTTTTTTTAAAATATAGATCAAATTATTTTGGATACATTTGTTGAACATTGTTCTTCCTTTAAAACCTTATGGGAGGCCGAGTTTATCTTGCACGCTGCTAAATTATCCCAATATATATTACGATAATTGGGTCCAAATATTAGTTCATTTCTAGTCTAATTTGTTTTAATTGCGGTAAATCATCGGCAGCGTGTAAGGAAACTAGTTATTGAGTATAAAAACCCTGTAAAACGCATATCGGTATTTTTCTTGTATTCTACAGTCTTTTGTTTAAAATTAACAAATAAAACATCTACTGTTAGAATTAATGACATTTTTATTCAAATTACTCAGTTTCTTTAAGCTGTACTCATTTAATATAAAGTAGTATGATAAATTTTCAAGTATTGGTTTTGTAGGGAATTTTGTTTGATTAGTTGGAGGATTTCATCATGAGCTGACCAATACTTGGAAATTAATCTGAAGCTCATTAGCGACTGGCTCTATTCATGCAGTTAACCTGGAGTTCTAGTGGGAAACCGTGACCAGTAGGATGCAGCAGGTTGAAGGTGAGGCAGTAACTCATCGAAGAAGACATTGGGAAGTGGTCGCGCTATGTCGTGAATTGGCAGAAGTTTGAATTCATGAGTTGGCCATTGGGTAGGTCCCAGTGGCTTAATGGTCTATGAGCTCGCTGGTCTTATAACCAGAATGTCCTGTGTCTGAACCCTGGCGGTGGGTGAGTACTGGCGAAGAGTCCCAAACTAGAACGAAAGCGCTGTCCAGTACTCCCTGTGGGTTTTCCAATGGTTGTCTAACTGATGTCAGCTCATCATGAAATCCTCCAACTAATATGACAAATCTATCGTATTTACTAATGTATTGAATTGCCTACGACAGACTACTTAAACTACAGCTTTTTCGGATAAAAATCTTTTAATAATTCTGGAATATTTCTCATTTATTGAAGCTACTTTGTAAATATTAAATCTGCATATTTAATTCTTTATTTTAAACTTATTATATAAAATTGTTTACTTTGCCCTTCAAAAATGTATAAAGAACTTTTCCATAGGAGTGGAATTTGAGGTCATTATCAAACATTACCTTGATTTAACAGGTAATAATAGAGAAGTACTATAAGCCTAGTCAGTCTATATATCAACAGAAATAAACTTCTACGTACCAGTAAATTATTATAAAGAGTGCTAAGAATAACGAGAGATCATGTATTTAATGTATTCAGAAAAATATGGATTTGTGATTATTTTGTTCCTACTGAACTGATATTAACGATCTATATTGATGCTAAGCTCTCAGAAAGAGCACCTTGATAATGTCTCTGATCTCCCCTCCACGTTGTTTGATGTGCATCCGTTCTAACAGCACAAATACCGGTGGAGAGCTATCGTTCTGCTTCAGTGAAAATAAACAGCTGGGAATTAATAAGTGCTGAGGAATAACAACTAATAGCTGTTACAAAAGAAATACCTTTCGTGAATCCTTAGCCTAGCGGACAACAGGTCGGATTTTTTAAATGGGCACTGGTTTCGAACCCCATTGATATTAGTGTCACTCACTATAGTGCAGGTAAATTCAGCTGATGAGTTTGGAACAGGATCAAAGTTGGTTCCTGGATTTTACTTCTGCCTATCACCAAATAAATAAGATCATATATTTACTATTTGGTGAGTGGTGACCATCAGTGGAATCCAGGATGAGAATTTCATCCTTTTCGGGACTCGTCATCTAGATATGCCTGCGTTCCCAGTGAATGATGGTATTCCAGCTTAGACTGAAATCCTGCACTCGTCGTTTCAAAAACTCTAAAGCGTTATCCGGTAGGCCACTTTGGCCACCCTTCATGTGACGACTATCACTTGTTATTTATTAGCATTTATCAACTTTCTCATAAAATTCCATTTCGTCTGAGTCACTAGTAAATTAGACAGCATAATAACAACGACAAAAAACATTCTAGTAAATTACCATTAGTGGAGTGAAACGGTTAATTTTAATTTATTCTACAATCTTGGAGGTAAATATTTTTTTCACTTCATTTTACATATCAGTAATTTCTGTTTCTGATTAATTATACCAGATGAGGGCGTGGTCTTTACATAAATAAGTAATTGGGATCGTCTAAGGCCAATACCACCTTGTTTTTGTTTTTTTTTCAACAACGAAAACTGTTTATCGCTATAGTTGCGCTTATAATTGTAAAAAAGTTTACAATGTATACTTTTATCCATATTTCTTATCAAGTGAGTTCAATTTCTGATACATTACATATAAATGTTAATATATATCTCAGTAAGGATAGAACAGTTTCCTTCTGATGAATTTCCAGCATAGGGTCAAGGAGAAAACAGTTCATAAAATGGAACCTAGAAATAATAAAAATTAAAAATAACTCAGTTTAAATACATTCTTTTTAAAATCTGGATAACAGGATGTTTACTAAGTGGAAATTCTTTCATTTAAATTCTTAAATTTGTGGGTATTTGACCAACTTTAGAGTAGTTCATATACAAATTGACTTCCTCTGAGAAGTAGTTAGAAATTAAGATGCACTTAAGAGCTATTCGATTCCAGTTTGAGACTTTTTAGAGGTACATGATTACTGACATGTTAAGCGCAATTTCACTTGAGAAGAGGTGTTTTCTCCTACCAATGAAACCCAAGTTTGCTGTTTTTGAATTCTACTAGTTTTTGAAGCAATTAATTCCCTTTATGAATTTCGACAACACAATAAGAAGACGTAGTTTATCTGAAACGCGTAATGTATTTGAGCAACACATTTCGGACATTCTGATCACACACGTACTTGTCATACACAGTTTTATAGAAAGCAAGAAGGCATGAATAATTACAATACAGGTCAGATTGTGCACAGGTCAAGGTCACAAATAATGGGTAGAGAGACGCAAAGGTGTGGGTAAGAAAGAAAGATAAACAAAGAAGGGGTTGAAAATATTATGAAGTAAATTGGTCCTTGGTTCTAAATTGGATTACCAAGGAAGGTTTAAATCGGTAACAAATAACTTTTGGATACACAGGACAGGTTTAAGCCTTTTTATGCCCAAAGCTTCAAAGGATTTAAGTATGTGACCCAACCTTAAAGGCATTGTTGTAATCATCTTTATGACCCGTCTCTATAATGTACTTCGCAATAGATGATGTTGGACATCTATTTCCGGGATCATTTGTGTCTAGCGATTTTATTTGTTGTTGCAGCCACTTTTGAATATGTTCTGTAGCCCTTACCTGCAGAGACCGATGGGTCTTCCCTATATACGTGTGTCCAGACATACTTGTAAACTGATAACCACAATGGGTTGTGACACTATCGTTCGGATACTGTGAGGGTTTACAGGACAGCATAGTTCTCGTTTTCTCTATGGAGATAAGTTTAGCTGCATAAAAAGTTCTATTAATTGCGGTATTGAGTTTTTGTCTAGTGACCAGACTTTGTTGGTCACCCCTGAATGGCAAGGATACGTAAACATCCTTTTTGGGAGCTGATTGGATTGGTACAGCTCTATGGTTGACACTTCCGTGACGCCCAATAAATCTCAGCTGGTAATTGTTATCTAACAATATTTCAGTGAGGTGCTGTCTTTCTTCAGTTGTATTGGCAGTACATATACGGTGAATGCGCTTGAACAAACACTTAACCAACGTCTTTTTATACTGTAGTGGACAGAAACTATGATAATTTAGATACATCTTGATACACAGAAACTACCACATGACATACTCGGTAGGAAACTATGGCTATGTTCAAATCAGTAAAGCTCACATATAAATCTTGTGTTTCAACTTCGTGAAGTCACTCTCAAAATTGGCCAGTAATAAACGCTGAATTGATGTCAAGTTGTGATTGAGACACTTTGAAGAATCTCAGGGTAAATTTCATACTAAGTTATATTTCGAAAAATTTAATTGTCATAACTGAAACCCGACAACTGTAAGCATTTTCCGATATTTAGCGATTCGTAAGAACTAAAACTTTAGGGAACTGATATTTATTCTAAAATTCACAATTGTTCGTTTTTGGACACATATCATAACCTGTGATGAATTAAAATTCATGTTTGCAAGTTTACGAAAATTAATGCTGATTTATCAAAAATATATTCACAATATACACACAGAAATCTGAAGTACTTATCCAAAGACGTTTCGTTAGACCCTTCCTTTACCTCGGTCACAATAAGACTCTGTTTTATTACTTAAATTCATCCCAATTCACCTTATGTTCAGTCTCATTATTGTTATCATCATTGTACTTTTCATTTTTGACATCACTTGACCTACTTCAAAACCCTTAATAACAATTCACTTATTTAATAATCTTTCAGGATCCTATCATCCAACCACTTCAACTCTATCCCTTTATAGTTATCATATACATATTGACTGAGCAATTTCTATTGCCACTTAACATCTTTTTCAATAATAGAAATACGACTGTATAGCCTGAAAATAGGTGGTTGAAGAGAAATATTTCTTTGCTGAACAAAATCACTTTTATTTTGGTTGGTGCTATTTGCGACCTGTCAGCTAGATGTACATGCATTTCCCAGTGAGTTATGGTGTTCCTGCTGAGACTCAAACCCACCAATCGTCGTTTCAAACGCCAAAGTATGACCCACTAGACCACAAGGACCACCTTTTGAGCAACAGGTACCAGTTAATATTTTTTTTTAGGTTAACTTTGCGTTATTTGATGATACCTTAATGATTATGAATATGAAGGTTTGTAGTGCGGTTTTTTAGGATATAATATGTTCGATACACCACTGCATGAAACACAGGGTCTTCATAAAATAGTCATAAACATCGCACAGCAGCAGCCGCTTATCACGTACATAACCCACAAATGCATGATTTTGATAAAATTCCGTCGACAAAGTCCACAATTTAAAGATTAATCTACCTAACAAGAGGTGAATGTGCATCGACATTTAGTACCAAGAAAGACCCTTGAACTTCTTATTCGTATTTTTTGGTACCCGTCAAAAAAAGAGCAAATACAAACCCTAGTAAATTTGTCACACTGAAATTTCAAATTTCTAATACACATTGCTGAAGTAAATAACTTCGCAACTGCATTAAGATGTTTCCTGTGAAGTGACTACATTTCATTGAGTTGTGAACCCTCAAATTCCTTTCCATTTTATATTCATATTTGATAGATTTTAAGTGGTTGACGAGAAGGCAGGTCTATAAAAGAATATCATGTTCTCAGACTTCGCTAGCCATTCTTCTATATTAACAGATCTACTCCACTTGTTGAAAACTTTTAATTATTTATATAACATGTATTATGATGGTCTTATTCACTGAAACTTGAGAAACTACTTTCTGAAGACGCACATCAGTTACTGCCAGTAAGTAATGCTGTTTACCTTTAATATTGTAGGTTTGCGATGAGTTGAAGGTACTGATATTCGACAACTTTTAATCATACCAAGTAATATGATTGCACTCATTAAACTGATTTCTTGAGTCTGTTAATATCCATTTTAATTTCAAAGGAAATATAATAAAGAGGACACTAAACCGGAATTTTGTTGAATTGATCTCATTTTAAAATGAAATGAAGTTATTATCTTAACATATTTTAGCAAGGTGAACACTGAAATTAAAAATTTCACACACAAAAAGACTGTTCACTTATAAAACGCTGCTTTCAAACATCTGACTTAACAAAAGACAGTCAAAAGTTTACTTACAGCCAAACTTGATAAATACTGACATATTTTGATTGGACACTAGTAACTAGTGTGACGTGTCTAGTCCTTTCTTTGGTGCAGACTGAATTCTATCAGTCAGGTTTTGCAATGTGGCCACCATTCTAAGTAGCTCGCCATCACGGTGCACATTGATTTGATGATATTAGATAGTTGGACGCAATCGGCAGGAAGCCTTGGACCTAGGTTTCGTGCTAGTTGGCACTCATCAGCAAGGCGTATCTGCAACCTTGAAGGAACTCATATCCCTTCTGAGATTCGAACCCGCGTCACCCAGGAGGTCAATCGCGAGTCCGAATAGCTCAGTGGTAACGTCTCTGACTGCAGCACTGGGTGACGCGGGTTCGAATCTCAGAAGGGACATGAGTTCCTTCAAGGTTGCAGGTACGCCTTGCCGACGAGTGCCAACTAACACGAAACCTAGGTCAGGTGGGCTTCCTGCCGATTGCCTCCAACTATCTAATATCATCAAATACTGACATAATTCGAAATTTGCAAAAAATATCAGAACATTTGCAAACTGTATTAAAGTAAATTGTAAAAAGGATAATTTACAACACAATATGTTTGACTACCGTTTTCAGTCCTCCTCTGATAATTTCCCCCTTGATATACATCAACCTGGACCGTTAATAGTAACACAGTAACAGATCTTATGTTTTCCAGACAATTATTTAGAGGAATGTAAATAAAACTAATCTTATCGTTATCTATTCTTAAGAACCCTCTTTATTGAAAAGGAACATCTGGTAAGTAAGTAAAAAAAATTAGAGATATCTGACTGAATAAAATCTCTCATTAGTAGTGTTCATGTAACAAGTACGCCTTTGAGTTTTTAATGAAACTTTAGCCAGTCAAGTGGAGTATACTTTTTTTGAGCTGAATAAATAAAAGTTTGATTGGATAGAGGATTTCATCATGAGCTGACATCGGTTAGAAAACCCCTGGAAAACCTGCACGGAGTACTGGACAGCTGTCTCGTTCGTCCTAGTTTGGGACTCTTCATCAGTACGTACCCACCTTCAGGGTTCGGATCCAGGACCTTCTGGTTTCAAGGCCAGCGAGCTCGTAGACCATTCATCAGCCACTGGGACCCTATCAAATGGCCAGCCCATGAATTCTAACTTCCGCCAATTCACGACATAGGGCGACCACTTCGCAACATCTCCGATGAGTTACCGCCTCATCTTCAACATGCTGTACCCTCTCTAAATGATGTCAGCTCATGATGAAATCCTCCATCCAATCAAAGTAAATCCCTACCGAACCAATACTTGAAAATTAATCTGATGCTCACAAGCGACTGGCCCTATTCAGGCAGTTACATGGGGTTCTAGTGAGAAGCCGTGACCAGTAGGTTACAGTAGGTCGAAGTTGAGAACAGTTACTCATCGAAGACATTGAGAAGTGGTGGCGCTATGTCGTAAATTGGCAGAAGTTGGAATTCATGGGCTGGCCATTGAATCGGGTCCCAGTGGCCTAATGGTCTACGAGCTCGCTGGCCTTGAAACCAGAAGGTCCTGGATTCGAACCCTGAATGTGGGTACGTACTGATGAAGAGTCCCAAACTAGGACGAACGAGACAGCTGTCCAGTACTCCGTGCAGGTTTTCCAGGGGTTTTCTAACCGATGTCAGCTCATGATGAAATCCTCCAACCAATCAAACGAAATCCCTACAAAAGCAATACTTGAAAATAAAAGTTGCCAATCATCTAAATGAATCAGTCTGCTAACATTTGATTGAAAACTAATGAGTACCTAAATTCCTTTCATAGCTGAAATAATAAATTAATAGATGATTATTATATTGTACTTGAAAATGACAAACCTGGAGATTTTCAAGTTAAAAATAAACATGTTGCTTTATGAAGTGTAAGTTGATACAGATGAGTAGCAGTGAATTATAGCTCTTTTAAACCACTCATTAAAGTGTCATTCGAAAGACAATGGTTTCTAAGTACTGGTTTTTTGTGACTCACTGGTTTTCCGGATACTACTCACAATTTTCTTTATGAACATGATAAACATTGTCCATTTTACTCTTCTGGCTTATGACAAGTTTTCTTTTCCTTTACTTTATACGCTGAGTTTACTAATCCCACAGTTTCCATTTCCTACTTTTTATCAACACTATATTAATGCAGCGTAAATGATTAATCACTGTAGAATTTGATTTCGATAGTGTTACACTTAAATACCCCATCGCTTATTAGTTAAATAAGTATAAACAATGCAATTATCTGATTGTTCGTATGTGGTGAGAGATGGTTGCTAGCCTAATTGGTAGACAGTAATTGACGTCAATGTTTATGTCTCAAATATTAGTCATGTGAAAACAAGGTCAAAGATGGACAGCAGACTTTGCGTAGGCGGATACAGTTAGCATATGGATGATCTGACACAGCCACAAAGAGATGCAAGGTTAACTTTCTGTGAGAAACAACCAATCAAAAGACTGTATTTTCTACTAACAATAATGTACATTAAAATCTATAAATATGTGTTGATTTTCCTTAATAAACGATCTGTTGCCTGGTCCTTGTCTTCTGTTGTTACACGTATATACTTCTAATTAACTTGAATAGTTAAAAGCCCTCACATCAACTAGAAGTGTTTGCTGTCCATATCAAAGTGCTCTAGTTTGCTAAGACACGGTTAAGGCGGCTGAATAAGTCCAAGCAACCCGATTTGTGTGCAGCTACTTACATGAATTGGTAATACATATAATGAAAGTTGTTATTTAAAAACTACAAATTTCGGGGGTGAAAATTCAATACAGTCCTCTTTCTCAACCAAAAATACTCAGATTACAACATGTGATGTGTATGGATACTGTAGATGTTGATCAAGAATATGAGTGAAATGGCACGTGGTACCTAGTATCAATGGTTTTCAACTACACATATCAACCAGTAGCATATATCAGCATAAAAAACAACTGAAATGTGTATGTGCTAGTGTAACAACAGAAGACAAGGACCAGGCAACAGATCCTTTATTAAGGAAAATCAACACATATTTACAGATTTTAATGCACATTATTGTAGATTATTGTTAATGGAAAATACAGTCTTTTGATTGGTTGTTTCTCACAGAAAGTTAACCTTGCAGCTCTTTGTAGCTGTGTCAGATCATCCATATGTTAACCGTATCCGCCTACGCAAAGCCTTTGTTTTCATTTTCTCACCACCAATATTGGGGACATAAACATTGACGTCAATTACTGTCTACCAACTTTGGTTAGCAGCCAGCTCTCACCACACTACTAGTGAAGGCAGATGCAGTGTTTATTGTGATGAAATGCAGTAAACACAGACTTCACTATCGGCAGTTAGTAGCATGCACTCGGTTTAGCGAATGTTTTGTTCCTAAGTATATGTCACTTATTAGATTCTTTTCATAACTGTAACTCTCCTTACATCTTTTCTTCAGTGACTCTCCTACTGACATAAATTATCAGAGCTTCTCTGAGGACTTGACTACTTATATCCCTTTCTAAGTAGTATACACTACTTTATTTCCATTATGATCATAAATCCTATTATATATATAAATAAACTTGGTAATAATGAAACTCTGTTTATCACAAAGACATCCAGCGAGAACAAGAAATACTCGACCTTTCTTTCTGTTCTTTATTATCAAACTAACACTTAGCTTTGTGAATACTGATTACAGCTGTTTATTTATTACAAAGAATGAACAACAGTTATGTATATAATGCGTAAATGTTTATTGTATTTAAAAACGAAAACTTTAAATTACACGCACAACTTTTAAAAACAACAAAACAGCCACATGTATGAATGATATCTGAACAAAAATATCAATAAGTAAGATGAAATAATCTTAAGATTTGTCAACAAAATTGCCAAGTAAATGAAATCTCATTTTGTCGTGTCTTCTTTCCATGATTCAATATGCGAATGTTCCTTTCATTAAACGGGGTTTTTTTGTACACAAATTTTAATACTTGTCTGTACATATTAGTTACATTTCTTGAATATTCCACTCATTAATGATATTATTTCTTAACTGACGTATTGAAAACACTTGAACACTTTCATAATCATATAAGGGTGAACATGCGGCTTTCTAATTCGCTTTTTATCTTTTCATTATTTCTTATTTTTCTTCTCTAGATATTTTCATACTCATATGGGTAAAATTTGTTTTAATAAAGTCTCACAGTGTTATACAGTAATGTTTACTGATGACCAAGTTTCGAGAGCAATTGATTGCTCACATTCATATCAAGACACTACTCACACAACTTTCTAACTTCGTTTATATAATTCCATTATTTTTCATCGCTTGACTTGATTGGTAGTAGTATTCTCTATATTTCCGGTATGAGTCACTCCTATTGCATGTGTTGGATGTAGACTCGATGAACAAAGATTCAGTAATCAATCTCTCTCCACCTACATAGATTACTGCTTAGAATTGGGTCAACAGGGTATTTTAACCTACAGAGCTTGTCTCTGAGTGAGTTTGTAGGTTTATATGCCACTCTAATTCCTGCTTTATTGAGAATCCTACATAGGGTTTCAGATGTCCCCTCCTTATATGGTATAACGGTGGATGACTTATATTCTCAATTATTTATGTTATCATTACTAGTTTCACAATTATTTTTGTTTTGCTTTTGGTCTTTACTGGTCTTCTTAATGAATTTTATAGGATAGTTATTTGATACCAACGCTTCTTCTATCTAATTCCATATTAGTTTGTTTATTAGGTATATCACACAGTGAAACAGTATTATTTACTGGATGACGTTTCGAACAAAATTTATTGTTCATAATCATATCAATTGTGATCACACGACTTTGACACTTGGGTTTTATAGTTTTCTTTGTTCTCTCCTATTCGTCGTATGGGTAGTAGAATTTTCCAAATATCGGGGACAGGTGATGAATCATTCCTATTACATGTATTTGTAGTTGATTCGATAAACAAAGCTTCTGTTATCAATCTCTCCCTATACCCTGTGACATTAGATTTTAAAACTGTCATCCTATCCCATCCTATTGTATGGTTGTGTGTGACTGCATGTAGTGCTATAGCTGAACTATTCTCTAGATTTCTTATCTTATTCGGGTCAACCAATCTAGATTTTGCTAAGTTTTTATGTTCAGCTAGTCTGACTGCCCCTGTTCTACTAGTTTGACCTATGTATTTGACCTGACAATCATTGCAGGGTATTAGATAAACTAAATTGTTTTGTTTTAAAGGCTCTACAGGATCCTTTAACCGACAAAGCTTGTTTCTAATTGAGTTTGTGGGTTTGAATGCCGTTTTTATTCCTGCCTTGTTAAGAATTCTGCGTAAGGCTTCCGAGGTTCCTTCCTTGTATGGAATTACTACTGATGATTTAGATTCTTTATTGTTGGTGTCGTCATTAATATTATTATTATTATCACTATCACTACTATCATTATTTATTTTATTTTTACTTTTCTTTACATATTTCCTGACTAATTTATCCGGGTAATTATTAAGTTTTAAGGCTTCTTTTATGTGTGTTAGTTCCTGTTTTAGATTTTCTTTGGTACTACTTAATTTTTGTGCTCTGTCATTTAAACATTTCACCAATCCTATTTTTACTGACATAGGATGGGATGATCGGAAGTCCAAATATCTGTTGGAGTGTGTGGGTTTCCTGTAAACACTAGTGTTTACCTTCCCATCTTCTTTCCTCATTACGTTACAATCTAACATTGGGAGCTCCCCTTCCTGATTTTCCAATTCATAAGTGAATTGAATTGCTTCAACCTTAGAGTTGATATGTTCGAAAAATCTATCTACATCTTGTGTTCTAAGTACAGTGAATGTGTCGTCTACGTACCTCCACCATACTTTTGGGGCGGGGGTGAACGTTTTAATCGCTATGCTTTCCCACTTATCCATGAATATATCTGCTACCACTGGGGATATTGGTGATCCCATGGCAACTCCCTCAGTTTGTTTGTATATTTTCCCTTGGAATTTAAATACTGTGGAAGTCAGGCATAGCTGTACTCCCAGCATTATGTCCTCAAGTGGCACTTTTGTCCTAAGTTCGAGTTCTTGGTCAGAAATGAGTTCGTTTCTGACTGCCTCTATAGCCATATTTATTGGTATACGTGTGTATAAACTGACTATGTCAAAACTAACCATTTTTTCTTCATTATCTAATTTTAAATTATCTAATCTACGTTTGAGTTCATAAGAATTAGTTAGTCTAGATTTCGAGTGGATTTAAGTAGTACCAAAGAAAATCTAAAACAGGAACTAACACACATAAAAGAAGCCTTAAAACTTAATAATTACCCGGATAAATTAGTCAGGAAATATGTAAAGAAAAGTAAAAATAAAAATAAATAAATAATGATAGTAGTGATAGTGATAATAATAATAATATTAATGACGACACCAACAATAAAGAATCTAAATCATCAGTAGTAATTCCATACAAGGAAGGAACCTCGGAAGCCTTACGCAGAATTCTTAACAAGGCAGGAATAAAAACGGCATTCAAACCCACAAACTCAATTAGAAACAAGCTTTGTCGGTTAAAGGATCCTGTAGAGCCTTTAAAACAAAACAATTTAGTTTATCTAATACCCTGCAATGATTGTCAGGTCAAATACATAGGTCAAACTAGTAGAACAGGGGCAGTCAGACTAGCTGAACATAAAAACTTAGCAAAATCTAGATTGGTTGACCCGAATAAGATAAGAAATCTAGAGAATAGTTCAGCTATAGCACTACATGCAGTCACACACAACCATACAATAGGATGGGATAGGATGACAGTTTTAAAATCTAATGTCACAGGGTATAGGGAGAGATTGATAACAGAAGCTTTGTTTATCGAATCAACTACAAATACATGTAATAGGAATGATTCATCACCTGTCCCCGATATTTGGAAAATTCTACTACCCATACGACGAATAGGAGAGAACAAAGAAAACTATAAAACCCAAGTGTCAAAGTCGTGTGATCACAATTGATATGATTATGAACAATAAATTTTGTTCGAAACGTCATCCAGTAAATAATACTGTTTCACTGTGTGATATACCTAATAAACAAACTAATATGGAATTACTTACTACCACAGTGCCCAAGTTTTACACATATATTAATATGGCTTCTTCTATCTGTTTTATTTGATCATTTAGGATGGGAGAGGGTTAAAATTCTAAAAAATAATCTAGGTAGGTGGAGAGAGAGAGGTTGATTACTGAATCTTTGTTCATTTAGTCTACACCCAACACATGCAATAGGAATGACTCATCACTGATACCGGAAATATGGAGAATACGACTACCAATCAAGTCAAGCGATGGAAAATAATGGAATTATATAAACGAAGTTAGAAAGATGTGTGAGTAGTGTCTTGATATGATTATGAGCAGTCAATTGCTCTCGAAACTTGGTCATCAGTAAACATTACTGTATAACACTGTGAGACTTTATCGAAACAAATTTTACCCATAATTGAATTAAACTCTGCCACAGTGCACAAGTTTTATTCTTATATATTTCATACTCTCATGATTGATATATTTCTTACCTGAGATACATATACATATCATTCTTGATTTAGGTGAATAGTAGCTCTTTGGTAGAAACTGTTGTATTATAAAGTCAGAAGTGGCAAGCTCTTGTTTATTGACTGACATAACACTAACATATGGGTTCTGAATTGCTTGCCTTAATTTCAGTGACTTAAGTATCCTCTGATTATTATGTGAATGTCAAATGTACTGATTAGCTTTAAAAAGATCTTGTCGACATCTATTAACTATAATCCGAACTAACTCTGTCCTGAGAAAGAGAAAGGAAGTAATTGATTAGTTACTAACTAGTTGTGTAAATTGACAGTCATCAGATTGGTGGTGAGAACATCTGATATATCTTTGGGTTGGCAGACTAATAGAGATGTTATGGGTAACAATTAAAGGTTAAGTGAAAATCTAGGTTGGAGGCAAGATTTGAACTAACGGCCTATGAATTACCAGTTCGGTAGTCTGCCAGCTGACCTACGTGACCCGAATGCTTACCAGATCACCATTTCATTGCAATCATCATCAGAAGTACTCAGCCGTCACGTGAAATAATGGTATCGTACAGTCCGTTTGTCATCACACTACCTGTCCAATTAGGTATTATCTTGTTCGTGCCAGTCGTATTAAATTAGAAGAAGAGGAAAAGGTTTTCATTTCATCTCCAATCATCACTGGTTAAAACACCAGACTATTATCTTTCGAAACCTTCTCTTATCTAGACTATTCTCCAGTTTGTGTCAGTATTCGCCCTATACTATGACTTATCCGTTAATCACTACTACTTAAGGTAGTTGAACTGATGCAATTTTATTATCTGCAATCATTGATTTAAAATCACTGTATAATACACTAGTCAACTTATGTTTCGTATTTTCCTAGGATGAAAACAGTAAATATCCCATTGATATATGTGGTAAATTTTGATAATTTGCTAAATACTTTTAACTGCAGATTAATTATATGTAACTATTTTGCTGTGCGTCGGTGGTATAGCGGTTAGGACGCTCGCCGACCATGCACATGGCCCGGGGTTCGATCACCGGCCGACGCACTCCTTTACCTCGCGAAGCCAGTAGTAAGACAGGTAAAGAAGGAAAGTTGGGCATGAGGCTAGCAACCCCATCCTGTAAAAATAACCACCACTGCTACAGAAACTTCAAGCCTCTAGCTTGAAACCCTATGTTCCACTGGGGAATGTGAAGGACATCAACCTGAAACCAGTTCGGAAATCTTCTACACTCAACCTGCATAGAGAATAAGATTCGGATTTTAAGCACAAATGTGAAGTCGGTCAGTTCTTCCATACGGGTCAGAAACTTGCCCTGAGCGTCACGAAAAGGATTTCCAACAGGCTACTTCAGACTTTTACCTTGGTAATCCTTATTTGATTGGATTACCAAACGTTTGTATTATTTATTCTTAATTCTTTTTTTTTGTCACCTTGTTTAATTTAACTTTTCCATATATATTGATTTGACAAGTAAATGTGTGATCAGATTGTTCGAAATGTATAGCGCTAATACATCACATTTTTCAGATGCAAACATTTCTGGGTTTCAGTCTTTGTAGTTTTTTATCGTTTAATTCATATACATCTTTTTCAGCCTATGAAACAGTGACACTAGATATTTGTCCTGTGAAGTGTTTGACAATTTAAAATTTTCATCTTTTAGATTGAATTTTTGATGCATAAAATTCGCTATAAGTTTTAGAGACTAATATTCCAGAGAATTTGCAAATAAACGCATACAATCCTCAAGTTTTTAATTATTCTTTTAAGAATAATATCACTTCTAGATGATAACATGACTACAAGTAAGCAATAAATTCTAAATTATTAAAAAGTTCAAAAATTCCTTAAAAATTTATCAAATACATTTTTACTACTTATTGTTCACAATAAAAATAATAATAATCTATTTTTAGTAAATCTGTTTTAAATATTCATGTAATTAATTATCATTCAAAAATAAAGCCATATGATAGATAATCCACAGGCTTCTTAAACAATTTCCTATTAAATGATTTTTTAATTCGCTTTTCTAAAATTGTGTTGGCCCTCTTCTGATTATTACTGAATAATAATAATAACAACAACAGTAGAAAAAATGCTACCTTAACTGGTTGGCTTAATCAAATTCACATGACAGTATAATAAATACATTATGATTAATCAATTAAAAATTATCAAATCATACAGTGGGCTTCTTAAGAAATTATCTTCACTTTTCGGTTATAGCAGCAGTTTAGGATGAAATATGCGCACAACAACAAAAAAATCAATTTTAGTATGATTATACAATCATAGATAGCTGAAAGCTGGAAATTGCTTGTTTTATTAGGTCAACTCAGTTAGTTAAAATAATAAGCAAGCACACAGATTGAATTAATCATAAAACATTTCAGTATTCTCAAGCTTAATAAAATATTTTTTCCATTACACAGGGATATAATATAATATACAATGTGAAAGCAAAGAACTTATACTTCACATAACTATCAGTTCAACTGGCTCTATTCTCTTTATACAAGCTTATATCACGTGTTAATAAATACTAAATTTTAGTAATTTATACAGCAATTTTCGTGACAAATCTCGAGCATTCTAAATGTGTTTTCATTTCATCCATAGTATCACGCAATTTTTTAAGACGACTTTTCAAGAATTCATCGAAATAAAGTTTGAAACACTATCTAACAGTTTTATGTCTGGATTCCATGCCTTTCAGTACGCATCAGTAAAGACCATATACAAATAATCACCTGTATGAAATATGTGACACTAGATACTCTAGTATTTGTGAGGCGTTGGCGTTCGAGGATGATACCATAGTACGCGTATACTATCCTCCAACCCAAATGTACTTATGTGACACAGACCAGAAGAAATCTCCTCACAAAACGGTATCAATTATAGGCTCATTGGAATCCATGCAAAAAAAACTACAGTTATCTCGTTCTAGTTTGTGACTCATCAAGTGTAGACATTCTTGATTTAACCAGGAACCGAACGCAGGCTACACAAGTTATAAGCCAAGTGCATTTTACTGTTCAACCAGTGCGCCAAAATCCAATGATCATAGATTTGAATATCTATCAGTCGATTATGTAGCAATCAAACCCAACCAATGTCTTTTGAATCTATCTTTCCTCGTACACTGGATAAATGACATTGAAATAATTTCTACTGGAGTATATTGACTATTCTTTTCTACCAGCTTTGCGAAAATTTGACATCATTAGACAGTTTATTTTGCTTACTGTATGTGTTTGCAGCATCAAAATCAATAAGACAATTAAGCTTTTTGGAATTAAAAATGACAATTGATGAAAACAAAAAAATTAATTTATCAATCTGCCATTTTTAGTCGTTTTTTCTTTCTGTACATTGACACTATAAAAATAAAAATGATTCAGTATGATTTTAATAAATTACTTGAATTTATTTGTTACAATGCACTAAAATTGAAGGTCAATATAGAGTTGTGTGTGAATTTGTAGGCAGATTTCACTTCGCAGAAAGGTAGATAGATTTGTTTTAAATATATGTTAACAGTATTTGTTTCGCTGTATGTCAACATATGTCGGTCATATGATCAATAGGTAAGCGAACTGCCTTTCGAGTACATTTCTGTTAACTACATGCTTCTAACTGTGAGCCTATTATACTGGCCATCTTGTTTTAGTGTATTCCAAGGAACACTCTCCTGAACTCCTTAAAAGATGCGTAACATATTATATTGCTTACTAGGAAGCGATTAACTAGTTTAAATAATAGTCTTTATTTGCAATGTTACCCAGCTAGCATTTTCTTCGGTTGCATTGCAGAACGTGGGACAGTGATCTGCAGCCTGCCCCAAACATTGTGCAGTGTGCCCAAACTCAATGCTAGCTGGGTAACAGTATATTCCCTAGAAGCCTTAAGAAGTTTTATTTACCTTAGGGAAATATAACAGAAATAACACTAATATCTGGAGATTTAACCCAATATTACTTTTCATTATTTGTTTTTAATACATTATAATTACTAATGTTGCAACTTGGTTTTTCTTTGCCAAGAATTAACTTTGATAAATTTAGCAAATAAAAACTAGATATACATAAGTGATAAGCTCTTGTTCTAATTCCATTCATTCTGCTTTTGAGAGAGAGTTATGTGTCACTGAAGACTCATCTAATTCACTATGTTGTTTACTTTGGTATAGTTGTGAAGCCTATCAACTAACTCTAGAGGTATAATATTGAGATTGATCTCTTAACTCATACCAACAGCTCCGTACTAACAAACAAAAATGCTGGAAGAGATAAAATCTACTGGAATATTCATAACCAAAGTCGGAAATGTTTTTCAGCAGTGCTCATTCAGTTCTGTCATATGAGTTGTGGCCTACTAGTTTTCTAATCTATGAGTCACCAGTTCGTATCCTTTATCGTATAATGATGTTTTAACAGTTAAGTGACACACAAATAATCCTAACACAATTTAAAGCTTATTGCCTAGTTTACAAACGTATATACAGTAGTTGATTTCTTAGGAAATATAACTGACATAGTTACTTGAAAAAGTCATAAATTTCTTTTGCCCTATGCGACAGAGTTTGCTTTATAATTATTAGAAATGTCATAAACTCGAAATATTAAAATATTCCCCGAACTTAAAAAAACTGGTGCGAGTTTGAAATTTGAAACTTAGATTTATCTTTTTACACCGAGCCTCACTATACATTGACCTAGTAATTAAACCACAAACTTGCTCGGCTCATAAGCTGAAGGCTTAGATCCACCCTTTATAATCAGAACAAGATGAACAGTTGTTTTGGATTACTTCTTCTTCTTCAGGCTCTACAGTTATAAGTCCATGAATATTAGAATACAAATAGTCAGTAAAGCCAAATGAAAATTATATCAGAAACTACACTGGGTTATAAGATGGAATAATGGTCCGTTGGTTAACACTGTCAACTGAATGCATGCAAAATGTACAGTCATTCAGTACGCAAAATACAGTGTGAATACTAACGTATTCATAATCAACGAAATATAAGTTTCAGGGCGAATGAGTTGTATTCAGTGGTTTGCGAGAAATGTGAATACTACAAAAATATACACAGATAAATTGGGCGTGTTAAGTGTAAACTCAAGGGTTGCTAGATAACAAATAGTAAACTGCAGTCAAATAATAGAGACAAGATGAGCTTAGTGTAAAGCAGGAAGTTGACAAATAATAATCATAATTATGCTGTGAAGTAAAGTAGGTGAGAAGGATATATGTACTTTTTAGCAATCATAAATTGGGTGTATTCTTGTTAATTTCTATAGCTTCATGGATTTATAACTGTAGAGCCTTAAGAAGATGTTGAGAACAATTCGCTAAAGAAAATTTCTTGTTTGGAGTATACTATGGGGATATTTAATTATAATGGTGAGTATATTTCGATATTAGTTCATGTTTTATAAAAGCGGTAGTAAATTTACTATTATCAAGCAACAAAGCAAAGTAGTGTCAACATTTAGTTGAAGTTATTTAACCACATAAATTGATACATGTTGTACTCAGTCTCAATCTCTCAAGGTTCTTAAACTGAGATTGCTAGTCATATTATCTGAGCCATTAATGAAGATAGACAATTTCTGTATTGTAGGAGATACACCATGCGGAGTGGCCTTTTAGCATAACATAGGTCACTACTGATACTTTGTTTACTAACTCCATATAATAAAATTGTACAATTCAAGTTCGTTGGCTAAAAGTACACTTTAGTCAGTAAATACAAGCAAACAGAACATAACGCTTAGGAGATCAGTCGATATCATAGAAATGTAAATTATTTTGCGAGGACGGAGCAAAAACGGTCTTTTAAATTTGCTTTAACTCCAGCAAATAAGATATAGGGAAACAAATAAAAGAGGGAATGTAATTTAATCGCTTGACTAATGCATCTTTTCCTCTCATAGTCACAAGATTACAGCAATCAACACACGCTGAATAGTTTCTTACTTTGAAACATGAATCTGTATGGCTTGAACCCTCATGAGGTTCTAAACTATGAAGAAACTATTTCCCATTGCTTGTCTATTTTCAGCAGTTCTCCAAGTGATTTTAGCCTGTCTTCAAAACAATTTCTGCACTCTTACTTGAATGGGACAACGGTAATGCTAGGTATGTAGCCTTTGAATAAAATATGTGAACAGAGAAAGATAATGGTTAGTTACAGGATTTCATCATGAGCTGACATCGGTTAGAGAACTAGTGGAAGACCAGCAGGGAGTACTGGACAGCTGTTTCGTCCTAGTTTAGGACTCTTCGTCAGCACGCACCCACTGCCGGGGTTCAAACCCAGGACCTTCTGGTTACAAGGCGAGCTCGTATACTATTCAGCCACTGGGACCAGACGGCTAGCCCATGAATTCTAACTTCTACCAATTCACATAGAGCGACCTATGGCCAATTTCTTCGGCCAGTATTTGTCCTCACACTCGACCTGCTTTACCCTACTGGTAACGACTTTCCACTAGAACCCAGGTAACTACCTACCTGAGTAGGGTAAATAGAATTCGTGGGTCACTGGATCGGGTCCCAGTGGCTTAATGGTCTACGAACTTGCCTTAGAACCAGAAGGTCCTGGGTTTGAACCCTGGCGGTGGGTGCATGCTGATGAAGAGTCCTAAACTAGGACGAAACAGCTGTCCAGTACTCCCTGCTGGTTTTCCACTGGTTCTCTAACCGATGTCAACTCATGATGAAATCCTGTAACCAATCAAACAAAATCCCTATTAACCAATGCTTGAATAAAGTGCCTAGTCTTACCACAAAATATATTGATTCTTCTTATTAAAGAAATCTCAAGTCATTACACACCTGTATTTCATTTATTACATTAGTTGATGAAGTGGAGTGTAAAACTTATTAACTTAAGAAAATATTTCTACTAAAATTCAAGTAAATATTTGAACTAAAATACACTCGAAAGCTTAGTAATGCTGCGTCACTGGATGTCATATCGAGTAAATTATAGTATCACGAAAATATAATTGCATGTTCTTTTATTAAACTAACTCCGTTTTAATGACCTGCATGCTATTGTTGAATAAAATGATATCCAAAAACCTAGTTTGTTAATTTCTTTTACAGGCAGAGACATCAGTGATTAACGAATACCTCCTACGAAGCTGTCTGAATAATATAATAGACAAAAACCACACACGGGATAGAGAAACCTAGTTGTGATTACACATTCTGGCTTGTATCAAACACAGTTTACCTAGTAGAAACATTCTTTGCAACTCAAATCGAGGTATGTAGTTTTGTTTGACGAACTGCAGGTGGCATTAGTGTTTTAAAATAGAATGGTGAAGACAGGGTAACAAGAATAACATCTGGTTCTCATCAGACTATCTACAGACCGAAAAAGATCGAGCTGATATGATCATTTTCTTAGAGCATCTTGCGCTAAAGGCGCTCTTTCTTGTGAAACACTCTCGTGCTGATTGTTGCAAATAACATTCTACACTCGTTTACCACTCACTACCTTTCAGATACACCTACTAAGAAATTATATCAGCAAGAAACTTATGAATGTCACACAGCATCTCCGCTCCAATAGGAAACTCACTAACAAATAACTAGATAGGCTTGCTGATGTCCACTAACTTATCTCTCCAAAATCATGTAAATAAATAGCTTCACATATAACAGTGAAATCGGAATGTCATCCGACGACTACTGAACAACTATGTACATCTACAATGTTGTTTTCACCTGACTGCCAGAACACCACTAAATGGAGTGAAGATTAAGTCTGCCAGTGAATTGAATAAAATCAAATTCAAAAATAAGGCAGATCGTCACTTGGCTCTATATTTCTTAATATACCTTAACACAGTTGGGCCCTTTTTCCATCGACAGTATTAGCCTAGAGAAGTGACATCACTATTCATGAAACGCAGTCCCTCACTTAATACATTTCCCAAGGATGTCTTTGAACAAACTTCAAAACAAATCTATCTGCTGGGATCAATTTCACTAATAAATGAGGTCTGTCTATAATACGACAGTTATTTTACATGAAAACACCTTACGACCGACACCTCCATTTAATTTGGAAACTTAAAACATAGTTGATATTAAAAAAGTGCAGTCCTCAGAATGATAGTTTTGTCCCTCATCCGCTGCTAAAAATGATGGAGTTTCGCATGCAGGTTAAAGTACTAGTTAGAAAATAAAGTCTGCACCAACTGAGTATGGCAGTCGGTTATCCAGTGTTAACTACATGTAACTACAAAGTCGCACTACCACTGACAAGAAATTTTAAAGTACTATTCACTCCACATCTAGCAAGTGTATCAAGCAAAGCAATATCTGCATGACTTGCTAACATCATTCTAACATCAATCTGTCCTTCTGCTACCATTAAACACTGTGAGGACCATTACTGCACAAACTGAAGTACAATAATACGCCTGCATACTACAGTCATTTGAGGAGTAAGCTTGTGAATTGATGTCGCGCAATAAGCCTTTGTACACATTCCTCCCACTATCACATGGCTTATTACTCGTGACACGAAATTAACCTTAATTTCATATTTGGTGATGGTGTAATGGTAAACAGTAGAGGAATGCATGCCTGACTTTCTTTCACTGGATCAAGACCATCTACACAATAAGGTCTACCACAAAAAAGGATGACAACTAGGGTGGACTATATCAACGAGACGAAAGTTCACATGAATGAATCCATCGATTGCATCTTTAAACGCCCCTCTGATTTTGGTGCAGGTTCCTCATTTACTATAAGTGATTTTTCTAGTGAAGCGAATTATTGCAGTCTACAATGACAGACCGGTGACTCAGCAGTAAAATGCTCGCCAAAGTCGCACGTGTTCTAGTGTTCGGCTCTCAGCCAAAACTTCAATGCTCTAGCTTGAAGTCCTGCTTCACTTAAAGGTACAGTAATAAAATAAATAAACAATAATGGTGATTGGTTGCTGTTTTACGCTATTCGATGCTTGTGTTATATTATCACTTAATAATCTGTCTCCTAATGAGTGTAATACAAGCACTCTGTTAACGTGGCAACTCGAACTGCTGCACTTCGGTGCCAAGTTCTATGTTGAATCCAGCCAGTCAGCCAACTCTGTTAATTCATACTTTACGCTTAAATAAATTCAGAAATGACTTTTTTGCAACCATTACTGTAGCTAGTTTACTTGGTCACGCTTTAGAAAGTAATTAATATCAGCTGAATGCATAACCAAACACAAAAATATTATTGATGTATGTACATTGTATTCTAAAAGTCACCCTGAGAATTTGGAATACCAATCAGCTGGTGAGTTTAAATGGGTCAGGATAGAGAATCAGCCACATGCCTAACACTGAGTTACTGCCACCAGCTAAAATGCCTTTAGCCACTAGACGAGTAACCTATACAATGCATAAACCAAAACACAAGAAATACAACTGCACAAGGCGTATCAAAAGTGAGTGTGAGTTGTAAGGACTCAATTACCCAGGACCTTTTTTATATGTGACACATAACGAGCCAAATTTACTGGGCAATTGTTACTGATTATACAGTACACGATTCAGGCTGAAATGGGTGTAAGGGGGTTCGCATCCTAGCACATCGGCTAGTATTCATCTGTTTCAACCATAGAACCGACTCCCACGCTACACCTTCTCATGCTGCATAGCTGTAAGAAAATTCCATATAGCCCATTAAGTTTGTGAAATTCGATTGTAATATCTCAAGAAAACGCATGAACTTTCAATAAATGTCGTGCATAACTGCTAAAAAGAGATAAGTACCGACAAAATGTGAAATGCTGACGCCGGGATCAGTTATTTTATGGGTTTTTCTCGGTGGACACTTCAAATATACACGACTGGAACGAGAGACTAGTGATTTCATAATCAGTATGATTTAAAACCAACACAAGGATATTAATGAAACTGACACAAAGCATGGTATCCACGGAAAACATTTTGGAAGTGTGTCATAATTTCCTTACTTGCAAACACAAGACCAAGTAAAAAGGAAGCAAATTAAGACGAAATTTGATAAATAAATTCGGTCCCTGCAATAAAGTGCCTAATCGAAAACATTTTACAAAAGCAAAGAGCACGTTACAACCAAATAGCAACGGAAATCTCAGCAACGAATGCTAACATAAGCTAAGGATCATTGTATCACGAATCTGAACAGATCAAAAATAAGAAAAACCAGTGCGTGTTTCAGTGAGCATTCAAGAAAGATTGTCACCTCAAAGAGTATAACATCAAACTGAAGAGTTTTGTAACTGCTGCAGAAGTCAAAGTGAAGAAGTTTCGTCACAATGGCTGATGTACAATGATAAGATAATGTCTGATTTGTATTACTCGAAATGTTCCTGGCTCATTCGCACACAGCGACACACTTTCCGTTTGAATTCAGCAAAGTCTTCTCGAAACTCTTTCTGAAAACACATCTTTAGTCAACAGATCAAGTGAGAACTTACCGCTGCATCAACATTGGCAGGACTATCAGGATTAGGTTCGGCTAGCATGGAAATGACTGAGGTAATGATTGTTTCTACAGTATGGACTGGAAGCCATCTCTCCTCCGGTCTCTCATAACCCCAACGATCTTCACCAGGTTCATGAAGAATGGAGATACAAACATCACCATCGCGGGCAATATTTGGGTGCCAGATATCTGTTACAAACTTCATTTTAGGAGGATGATTAGGATAATCTTGTGGGAAGTCGAGCTCTGCACGAAAATAACCACCCTCGCTACACAAAAATGTAAGAGTTATTTGACCTTACTAAAGTGTATCAGGTGGGCCCATGATTAATACTTGCCATTTGAATATGTTATCATCATCGACCAGACCAGCAGAAAAGCCTTCGGTTGCACTTTTACTTAGTTCTACATGCAAAAAAGGATTAGTAAGAGGGCTTTAGTTTTTCGAAAGTAACAAGACAGTTAATGCTTTGCAAAAAGTCTACTTACCACATAGCTGCTTTCTCAGGAGAAGCGTGGCAGCCGGACTACACATGTTAAAAGGCTGCAGTCCCCGATGTCAAACACCGCGGCCTTTAATATCATTGGGGATTGGTAAAAACAACTTCTTTGCATGACGATTTAGAAGAAAACTTACATATATCGCAGCCTAAATTAAAGATGAGAAACTTATCTTGGTTGATGTTGAATAGCAGTGAAATTCAGGATGTGAACATCATTGCGGTCGGGACTCATTAAACCAATTTGTCTACAATCCGAGTTAGTAGTGGCGTTGTCATCAGCACTTGTCTTCGTTGTATAATATATGACTTTTCTTCTGGAGATGTGAGCTTCCAGACCACTTCGTATGTTAAAATTAGAATTAAAGTGTGCTTAGGTTGCGTCCCTATCTGCTCCTCATTGCAGTCTTAACAGAAACAAAATATATGCATATGTATGCTAGTTAGCCACTGCGTTACATGATTTGGTGAATGCGGCAAATAAATGCCTTCCATATTTTAACGTCAATGACATGCTCAAGGATTGAGCAAATCAGACTACCCATGAAATTCAGGGATGGGATAATTCCGTCTAATCCTGAAGTATGATATCCTACATATAAGACACGCGTAAATAAACCTCAAATGAAAACCCTTTTCCATTGTAGCGAGTTGTATTGGAGGGCGTAAGCGCGTCGGCAGTAACAATCTGGGTGATCTCATTTGTCTTGTGAGATGTCAAAGATGTTTGCTTTGTCAGGAAATAGTGACTGGAAGAGGTCGTTTTTCCTTTCAGGTTTATCACGCTGCCTTTCGCTTTAAAGCACTTGGCTGACTACTTCTGCGTAACTGTATTACTCTCCATGATTGTGACTGGATTGTTTACAGGACGTCTTTATCTTGTATCCGATTGTTTGTCAAGTTTAGGCGGGTGAGGCTAACGCGTTAGTAGGTGTTCTTATTAAAGCACAGGAGTAATAGGATAGACGGCCACACAATAATCATCTCAGTCACTTCTAGATGGAGCGGACCGGGAAACGAACTCGAATTCGTTCAAGCAACCTAACTAACTTGCTCCCTAGGCATCAGTTAAAGCGAGGTTGGCAGCGTACCACACGCCCCAACGTTTGACATTCTGAAGAATTATCCAACCGCAAAATATCAAACGACTTCCGACTTCTGCGACATTAGTAGCCCGCGAACAGCAGATAACACTTTGATTCGATGCATCACTGTCTGCTGGACTAAACCAACAAGTCCTTCATGTATCCCCAGTGTTACGTTTAATATTCCATCCTTAAACACTAAAGTTGCACTTTATATACCGCTTTCCATTATGTGTTAAATAGACTGTTTATTCTTCATTAGACTGCCGTACATTTCTTGTTTGAATTGATATCTTGTTAACTGTGAAATAATTTTGAATTCAAGTATTGTATGCTTTGTGTTTGGACGTCGCACACCCTTATATTTGGAGGTATGTACCATGTTAACGTGACGCATTTCTTTTACTAGAACAATAAACCTGCATCTCCTGAATATTCCATCATCATTACCATTCCATTTGGAACAGCTTTGTTTTGTATTTGGTCGATTTTGATTGGGTGAAGACTGCAAGTCTTCAGGGGTCATTCCCGCAACGCCTCTAAGATAATGATCTTCAAGTTAGTTTGACCACGCACCGAGTTTCTTGAATTTGGTTTGCCAGAACATTAGGTTTTTCAATTTAGTCTGGCCTGGTATAAAACTTCTGCAATTCGGTTTGGACGACCGGAGAATACCTTTGGATTATTCTGTGGTATTTCCTGTATATTTTCACTGGAATCCATGTGAGGAGGATTGAAAACCTAAATGCATTTCTAGCCGGCGTTTTTCGAGAATGCAAAAGGACAAACCCTTGAAAGGGAATTCAGTTTTACCCAAACCTTTGGTTGATAAAGTTATTGATAATGTGATTGTTTAATATTACAGTGTTCGTTTGTATGGTTTAAGTAATAATGATAATATATTCTCACTTTGTGTACATGAGGGACGCTAGTTTACAGTCGTCACCAGTATGATAATTAATATGCACATAGAGTATGCACATTTACAATTTTTTCACTAACACATGGAATAAATGCAAGGAAAGATAATGGAATAATTTTGGTAAGCACACTTTACATAGGTTAAAATAACTTATAATCTATATAATTTGTCGAAGACAAGCGTAGCAACTGAAGGTTGTGTTATATGTAGTTGACATGGTGGGCTATTCGCAAAAGTATAAAAGTGGCTTGTAAAACGTTAGTTAGTTTACCGACAATGTTTTCAGCAATATCATCTGGAAGAGTTTCATCACAGACGTTAGTATTCATTTAAACATGCAAAGAAGTATTAATGAATCATCATAATCAGCAATCAGTGAGTTTTTTATTCATTTCGGTCAGAAACCAGAATAAATGAGAACTAATCCATACAAAATTACGAATGAATCGTACCGGAGAAGAATATTACCATCGAATGGGTCAGTGTGACTCTAAATGCGGCTGTCAGGATATTTCATTTTCCTTAGATATGCAGGTTTATCGGCGCCGTGTCGGCGGTGATTTGCATTTGTCAGCATGATCAACATATGGATGAATATCCTGATGTGTACTAAAACTTGCTTGCTGTGCGGATTTAGTCAATTCCATTTCGTGGAGGGTCCGGTTATTCTACGATTTTGATATTCTGCAAAGTGTCACCGTGATCATGGAGAGTATATGTGTGCTTTAAATGTCTTACTTCGTTGACTCCTACCTCCACCGAGTATATACAATGGGAATTGTAGATTTATATAATTCCTCGTCATTGTGGATGGAGGATCACCGCATTCTTTTCAGAAAGTAGACTAGTTGGTGAAATCTAAATAATGTCCGAAAAACCCATATCTTTCCGCGTAATATTTTGGTAAGTTTCGAACTTGTTTTCTAATATTTGCTTCGTATGTCTGTTTTTGTTTCACTAAATATGTCAGATAGACATTAGATGATCGATTATTATTTGTTTGAAAGCTTTTGTCATGACCGCTCCTTTTTTATCTGAAATTGTAAATATAGGCAAAACAAGAGGTATAGTCCCTAAGTTTATACATTAAATGGGCCTATGATATCTGAAGCTCTTACACGGAAATTGGTACTGGTATCGCTTGCAACCTTACTTAGTGTGTCATTAAGTGGCTTTTCAAGGGAGGCCAATGTGCTTGCTAGTCTTATTTCCTTGTTAGTTTGTTACATATTTGGGCATATCTAATCAAGAAGAACTTTTGCCTGGTGGCTGTTTTACATTGTTCCATAGCCACTGTACCTTCAGTGCGTCCAAGATTATATCCAGTGTGGTTTGAAAATCGAGTACCATTAGTTTGGGTATACACTATGTGGTTAAGAAGCTTACAGAAGAGTACCAAGTTTAGTCTCAGTCGTCTTAGCCATGGTATCCTGAGTCCTAGGATTTCACATCTGTTGGAGTAGTTTGTGTTTTTTTCCGTTCCGAGTACATTTGACGTGAAGTACCTCTGTACTCCTTTTACTTTTAATTTGTCTTCTTTGAATATACCACTAAATATGAACGAGCAGTAATCAGGGAGTTGACGCACACAAACCTTGCACGTTGGTATTCTGGATTCATTTCTGTAGAAGTTACTGAGTAGGAAACCAATAAGCCTGTGACATTTCAATACTTGTTTCGAGGCATGCTCTGAAAATGATAGATTATTTGAATATTTCAGACCTAGGTCCAGTACAGATTTGATATAAGAGTAGAACTTGCGCACTGTGGTAGAGTATAATTCGATTATGGGTAAAATAATTTTCATGAAGCCTCAAAGTGTTATACAGTAATATTTACTGATGACGTTTCGAGCACAATTTATTGCTCACATTCATAACAAGGTATTCACACAACTTTTTGCTTCGTTGTTGTATGTGTATCTTGATGTAATTATATGCAATAAATTATGCTCGAAATGTCATCAGTAAATATTACTGTATAACACTATGAGATTATGTCAAAGTAAATTTTACCCATAATGGAACTAGTACAGATTTGAGTCTGAGGATTTTGTGGCCTTGAATCACTAGGTCAAGTTCTAGGTTGGAACAGCCTATGCAGCGCCAGCTACACCTTTCGGAACTAAACTCCAGGTGTTACACCATCTATCCATATTTATCAATCCTTCATGAATAGAGTTCACGGTTGTACAGAGATCTATGTTTGCGCATGCATAGGTCACCTTTAAGTCATCTGCATACAGTATTCGTTTGTCTGTGCTAAGACACTCACACCGTTTATGTATATAATGAAAAGGAGGAGGCCCAATAGACTCCTCTGGAAGACACCACTGCTGATTGGTCTAGGCCTGGAGTCATTGAGCCAACTTTCGATTTATATCGCAGAGAAATTATTTTATTTTGTTCTGGAGGTGGTTGCGTATCCCTAGTGAGCACAATCTGCTGACTAACACACTATGTGGGACTCTGTCGAAGGCTTTCATTATATCGAAATAGAGGACAATTACTAGTTCTCTCCTATCTCTTCTATAAGTGACTTCGTTGAAAAAGTCTATATGGCAAGTGACGCAAGATCTTTTCTTGAGGAATCCGTGTTGTGACTGGTTGATGAGTTTATGTTTTAGAAAGTATTCTGACATTTGGTCTTTGATTACTTTCTCCATGATCCTTGATAGGAAAATATGTTGTGTGGATATAGAGACTTATAACCACTGTAGGCATGTCACGGAGTTGTATTTTTCTAAATAAATAATAGACAGACAGAAGTAAACAAGATGTAAAGCACAGAATAAAGCGGAAGTTATTATCGTGCAAGTTAATTTTGATATTTTCAATCTACAAAATGAAGGACTTGCCCACAGTTTTATATTGCCTTGCTTTTTTGTTTTGCAAAAGGAGGATAAGCGTTGCTAAATTGCGGGTCCAAATTTTAGTCTTAGGTGGGTCTTGTCTGGATATTTAGAAGTTGGAAAACCAATACATCAGATATATTTGTGGACTTGCGTTACATCCATTACGACATTCCAGAAATCAGTCAGAATATATAGACGTCATGGAGAGAGATGGTAACGTCTCACCGGAATAGCGTGAGTGCATATCTTCTAGAACTTCAGTGATTTGTCAGCTGCAGGAAAGCATTAAATCATACCAATGGTTTCCACTCTAGCTTTCTTACTGCTCAAAGACCACCCAGTATGGCTGCTAACGTGCCATGTCAACAGCAAATCCAATATGTTACGAATGATATGCAGTCCTCATGTGTGTTGGCATTACGAACCTAGGGTATATTTGGCCAAGTCTCAAAGTTGAGTAAATTCCTACCACTAAATTATGATTTGCGCTGGCCTCCTTTTCTGCTGAATGGTATTAACGGTGAATGAATTTGCATGTGCCAGCTTCGCATGCCTACAGACGAGCTTGTGAAATGCCTCCTTAAAACCAACTTCGGACTTCCATTTCATAGTGGGTGGTGGCTTCAAAGTAAGACATTACATGTTTGGATGATTACAAATCATCTTTTAACCCTATCGTACCCTTTGGATATTATCGAAGGCGCCGTGAAAGACAATTGTGATGGTAAGGGAGGGTGCCATGATTTCCATGTCGCTAACTGCGACTGCGTGGTAATATGAATTCAGGCTTATGTTAGAGATTAGGAAACCAGCTAGTTGGGATGCTTGAACAACTTCGAGCTCGTTTCCGACCAGCTTCATTTAGAAATAACCCTTACGATTGTTGTGTGGTTATGCGGCCTGCTACATCTGATCCCCAGCCACACTAGTTGCTGACTCTTTAGCCTGGCCCACCTAGCCTGTTGGCCAAGCCGCTCCTAACAGTGACACAAATGGTGAAGAGAGGATACCACCGTTATGGCTGCCCAAGGGTTTATTTATTGGCGCTGGTATGAAAATAGTGCAGACATGAGACAATAACACAACAACTCAAAGCCGAAGTCTTGATTTTTGAAGCGTGAAATGTGTGCAGTCTGGTTCAGTCAGCACAGATAAACAAATTTACCGCTGAAAGCGAAATGGGTGACATTCAGCATAATGGAAGAAATTTTTCGGTCCCATACACTTGCAGCAACATTCTACGGCTCTATGCTCTTCTAGTCTCATGCCGGTAAATATTAACTCATTCACTAAATAGTTGTGGTTTATTTTTAATTATATTTGGTATTTGTTCCTTTACTTTCCTAGTGGAACATGGGACTTCGAGCTAGAGCTTCAAAATTTCGGCAGCAGTGGTGTTTATATTTACGGGATGGGGTTGCTAGCCTCGTGCCCATCCCCCCCTTTACCAGTCTTATTACTGGCTCAGCGAGGTTAAGGAGTGCGTCAGCCAGGGATCAAACCCCGGACCATATGAGGCGTGGTTAGCAAGCATTCAACTGCTGTGCCACTGAGGCACAAATAGCTATGTTTAGTAGAATAAAAAGCTACGAACTCGGTCACCTGTTAACCTGATAAAACATATCCGCTTGATATATCAAGCAATACACCTCCCACACAGTGGCACTGAGTTACATAACTCATAAACCCGTCGTGAGCATCAAGCCGTTCTGTCAGTACCATATAACACAAATGAAATTGAGAATAAAAGTATACAGAATACTAGTAGTAGCACAGCTCCTATAAATTCAGCACCTAACACTAACGTAGTTTCCCTCACTATTCGTTGTGGACGTCGCACTGAACTTCTATCACGACTAAACTTTTTTGCAGAACGGCCGAAGTCTGAGAGAAATGAAATGTGGTAAGTGAATGAATGCAGGACGCTCAGAAAATATGGCCTTGATATCTGGAATATCAACACAGATTAGTGACGTAATATTGCATGGCCGCGAAGTAACTCCACCGAGCATCCTAACGAGAACCAAAAACCCAAGAGAACTCGAGACGGAACCAGCAACTAAGGTATACATTCTGATAAATTTCATCACAATAGAGATATCTAAACTACTTGATAAAAAATTGGGTGCGATAGTTTAAGACACCCGATAATTAACATTTGCAAGCTGCCTCTGCACCTCTTTTGGTGTTTTCTGCTGACTTCTCTTTGCGAAGGTACTTTATTAGAGCACTGCAGATATTTACAATAATGCTGCTTTCCATGTTCGTATTGCTTGAATGGGTGCTGAAATCAGTAGAACCTATATTTGGGAGAAATTCAGATTACTGTTAGCAAATATGATGAATAACGGAACAGCCTCCATCGTGAAATCTTTTTATCACTGCAAAGTCAGCTCCATAAATCTGATAATATGAAAACAATGCTGTCCTAACCGGCTACTGTAGAATTTCGTAAATTTTCAAAGCCTGTATAACTGACTAACTGATAATGATTGTATGTTCTGCATACGATCTGTCTTGCTTTAGAACCTGCGTTTCAGATTTCTTCTTACTACAACACGTTTACCGGTTGCGCACAGGAGCATTGTGGCGAGATTGGTCAACGGGAGTGGCTGTAGTTGTATTGAGAGTGTACAGCAGGAGTAGTTGGTTGTGGCCGCATAATCTTGATTGACCTCCAGGATCGTCTGCTTCAGGTCTAGCATGCTGGTCGAGGGTAGCCGCAGAAGATTTGTTCGCAGGTCACTGGGGAGCAAACCTTCGACGGAGCGTTTACGAACAATTCTTTCCCTGTTAGCTGCATCTCCACGGATTTCAACGTGAGGCACCATAGCTTGCGAATCCTGAAATTACTCTATGGGACTCTCTCCAGGTAATTGATGTCGGCTGAGAAGTTTTAGCGTCGCGTGGTCGGGGCCCAGATGTGAGTCTAAACAGACATCTGGTTAACCCTAGTTTTCGATAGCTAGGTTCGTGCTACAAAAACCAGCCGCATCGGCCCGTGCGTAGGCTTCATCTGAGAGAGAAATGAGGATGTGGAAGTAATGACGACCCGGTGGGGCTAGATTGAGAAAAACCCATGTGCTACACAGAGTAGCCTGAGATTAGTTCAAAGGCTGGTCGTTGACGAAAAGCAGGCACACTGGGAATAGTAGGCCCGTATCCCTGTGGGAAAGCTTGAAAAGTCCACTACCTGACAGAAAGTTCATCTATTTTAAACAGTTAGCTATCCCCGACACAACTTTTGTAACAACGAGCAACGGTCACACCAGGAAGAGAAGCAGAATGAGAGCTCGGTGGGAGCGCATGTTTGGTGCAATGACAGAGATCAGAGAGCACGGGTCAGGCCCTCACAAACAAAACAGTCTAATTGTTATCACTGATACTGAGACCTGATAGATGTTGTGCCTCTTGATCCACGGAAGACTCCTGGGTGTTATCCTGAGAGGGAGGAAAGGAAACAGCGTTAGGTATTCCACCTATAATAGTTTTTATTTTGTTACATTACCTTTCAATAGCACAACCCATTGTAATTCTCGCGTGAAATTTCCATGCCATAATTTGTTTTAAAAACTGAAAGTTAGATTCAAGCCAATATTTTATAAATTATTCTGTTAAAAGTAAACTTTACAAGTCACTTACCGAGTTATTTGAATTTGCTTGAACGGGTGCTGAAATCAGCGGAACCTATATCTGGGAGAAATTCAGATTACTGTTAGCAAATATGATGAGTAACGGAACAGCCTCCATCGTGAAATCCTTTTATCACTGCAAAGTCATCTCGATAAATCTGGGAGGGTGGCGCATGCTGATCAGTAGTTATGGTGGTGGACACTAAGGTGAATCGCCCCATTCTGCAGGAACTGCAATATGCAATTTGACGGCTCGAGATTTCTATGAGGGCTTGAATCTTTACCTTGAAAAAGATAATAATGATCACCTGGACAGATCATGCTTATACCTTTAAACATATACAATTCACTCAGCCTATTGCTGAGATGCGACCACGTGGGCTCTGCACAGATTTATGGGGCATCTTATAAATTAGCATGCTTTCCTTTGTCGTATCTTCGAATATCACTTAACAATGTCTCATCTCATACATTTTCTAATAACGTCTTCACTTGCTCATTATATTCCACTAAACCTAACATTTTATAGCTCTTTATGAATTTGATTCGACTTATTTTATTCCTATTCTCTATAGGGTATGGTTGTGCACCAAACACAAAATGGTATGAAATTAAAACAACCGGCTTGTGGATAATTGTATTAAACCAAAAGTGGACAACATGATAGTAAAACCTATAGGGTAGCATTATACATTGCAAAGGAACTTTGTCAGCCTAGGGATTATAGTCTCCCATTGTATTTCCTTTATGAATGCATCTATTAATGATACATTGCATTTACCTATTTCATTACACTTTAATGATTCACCTTAGCACCTTTACTTTTCTAAAACAGCTTACTATCCCTTGTAAACGTTGTACTTACCTCAATATTGGTTGGTTATCGTATGCCTACAACTATGGGTTGAAAACGAAACGAAGTCGATTTTCCTGCGCAACGTGGAGGACTGCTGTTTAATTCAATAATGATACGACATGGGTCAGACAAAGAGTGCATTTATACATATATCAAATATTCAGCTGTTCAAACATTAACTTGTAGACAATCTACTATTTGACATTATATCATACTTGATCGTGCCTGTAAAAATGGAATGCATTTTCATGTAAATTTGTTTATATGAAAATATAAATTATTATTTTAATTTTTATGTTATAAACCAGTGTTCAGTTTAAAATTGTAACTGTCCAATATGATCACATCTGCACAAACGGTAAGTCAGTTATGTAAATGCTTACTTGTGTGAATAAAATATTAATCTAATGAGAGGCTAAAATAGTACAGGTTCTCTTGTTTAGGGCGGCGAAAATGTCTATCAAAGTGTCAATACAACTACTGCTGCCCTATACTTCTTCAGTTTGAAACGCAGGGATAGGCTAAGAAATTCATCAACTAAAACACATACATGCCCCCTGATTAAAAAGGTTGAACTCATGGACTCACACCCCTAAAACCACATGGAATTAGCTCCGCAAATCACATCAGCCAAAGGGAAATGGAATTATACGGACAGACCTGATATAGCCCTACCACCTAATTCTGTAGGTCTAGACACATTCCTATATAGGCCAAATAAAGGAACCAATGGCACCCAAAAGTCAATATTATCCTCTTCTAGTCAAAACTTAAGAGTTACAAAAGATTCCAGTGACAGAGCATGCCGAAATATACCACTCATAACGGAAAATCCACTGAATTCGCAAAATCCATCCAAGAAGAATCCACACTGGAAGAGAAATAAGACACAAATTATACCATCCACCACACTGATAACAGAATCTTCACGGAAAACAGAGTAATAACGTACTCGCATAATATAACATGTCGGATTAAAGCTCACATTCATAACTGGTGTAGCAACACCACCACTCTCAATGGTACGAGGAAAATACTCAGACCTCAGCTACCAACCACTCTAGGTTTTCAGGATATGGCACATGAGCGAACTTTGACAGAATATGTGGCACGAATCTGCTGGGAATTAACGCACAATGCGGTAATACACACAATAAGACCTTGGTAAAGACACAAATAGTGCCTTCAAGCAATAGGCAGAATAACAAACTGTGGGAATCATGAGGTACCAATAATTTTTGTTCGCCACATATGTGTCAGCGTTGACCAAACAGCTGATGAGGATGTTGACCCTTCTTAGACAGGACAACTAGTACTGGCTGTCTCTTTGGAAGTTAACAGGCACAGTCTAACGCACACATCTATCAGACACATCCAACACATGAACATGCGTAGGCCAAATAAAAACTGGCACCGATTTCTCCAGCCAAACTAAGAATAAAACTACCGTACAATATGGCGATTCCAATAATGCAACTCATTATTCACCAAGAGGAGCAGATAACAACTCGACAGTCACAGGTGAAAGTGATACTGACACTTCTCGCCTTGCAGTTTCGTCAAACCAATCCGAACCACTCGATGTGACGCTTCAATCTGCCGAAATAACCCGACTTCAAAGTACCGTTGACTTAAGACTAGGGTGCACTTGTGACCTAACATTTTCTGAACAAGTCATATTGCAAACTCGAAAATCGAAGTTGCTTTTAAGATGACACTCACCGTGAAGCCAAAATCATTCCATACAACACGTGTCAGATCATTATTAGAATACTGCTAAGATATGTGACAAGCTGAGAGGCAATTCACGCCGAAACTTCTTGTATAGGATTTCACAGCGTACCTCTCTAAATCTTGACCCACTCAGGGCGAGAGGACCTACTGTAAACTTAATATTCTCCATTATGGTCTTGCATAAAAAAATCATGCTTAGATAGTATGCACATGCAGATCTCACCGGGACGCTGTTACGATTTGCATGACTAGACACTCAGCTAGAAATCCTTTCCAGTCATGTATCACAGAATATGGAACAGTCTACTCCTAAAAATCAGGACCTACGACTGTGTCATAAGGTTCAGACTCTCTTTATAAAAGCCACTAAGCTCTAATGAATACGCAGACAACAAAAATGCATTGTCTGTTTTAAGAGTGAATCAAATATCAGGACAATTAAATGTCTAAAGAACGCGTAAAACTTCTTTAATTACTCTGCATAAACGAAAAAGAGACTAGCTGCATACATATATGGAAATACGAAGAGAATGTCGGTATGCATGTTTATTAAACAGCAGTGTGCAACTAATACAAACGTGTAAAAATAAACAATTGGGTTTTACCTATTTTTGCTTGCCTTTCAGTGGAATTCGCACGGACAAACAGTGGGGTTGAAGTTAAGCAGAACTTGATGCCACTTACGTGAATGTACATCAGTCTTCATGTTGTTGACTCATTATCACTCAACCTCCTTGAAAGCTCCCGGACTACCATTTAAGAACCTTGAATAAAATTCTGTGGGAGCAGTATTTATGACTTAACATGAAGACATTTGGCTCTCAAACTTTTGTACTTCTTGATCCCATCCTATTGTATTATATTGATGACACTAATACTATTTCCGAGTGTACTTTATCTTCCTTTCTGTTTCATGCAAGTCTTATATGGATTTTATTCAAATGTATAATCAGTTTTTATTCATGTATATACTCGAAGCAAGAAAGTTATGTGATTACTTTGATAAGATTATGAGCAACAAATTGTACTCGAGACGTCATTATCAGACATTACTGCATAACACTGTATGACTTTATGGAAATAAATGTTATCCATCATGGAATTATGCTCTACCACAGTGCCAAAATTTTATCCTTTAATCAACTTGCGTTTATTTTTTATTTTTATTTTTGATTACAGCTTGATGCCACATCGCATTTTCAGTACAAGTATGGAATTTTCAGCATGTGATATCGGTAGCCCAAATTTTGCAGGCCGACCATAGATATCGGGTGCGCGTCGGCGGAGGATCGAACCCCGAACCATGTGCATGGCCGGCGAGGGTCCTAACCATTGTGCCACCGACGCACAGGCTACAATGCAGCTACAAATGAGGGTAACGGCCAACTTTGTTGGATTATCATCTATTTGATTCACTACGACAATTTCACATGGATTTGGGTGGTATTTATCTGCATGTAATCGAATTCACTCTTTTTACTGTCGTAAGATGGCATTGCTAAGAAAATAGTGCTAATATGTTACTCATTTTGGATTAATAAAACATCGAACTACAAATCAAGGGTAAGATGCAATGCCCTACACAGCAAAGTTATGTGAGAGAGTTGATTCCAAGCCTTTTTTCTCACAGGCATTTGTTGTCCACCCAGCGTGAGCCTAGGTCTTCTTTTAGACAGCATTTCTATATTTTCTCAATGTACTACATTGACTGACTAGTTGGCGGACTATCCTAACTGATTAAAGTCGTAAGGAACGGCAATCATTTAAATTCACAGTTAACCATATTTTTAGAAATGACGTGCTCCTGTGTAGACAGAGGTTCATATATCATCATGGACAAATTGCCATTTGACGACGAAATGGTTGAGATCCTACTGGATGAGCGAACTTCTTTGATCTCCCGCTACTTCTCCGGAGTCGTCAAACGATAGCCACCACCAGACGGAATACCAGCTATGGTTTCATCGCAAGAAGTTTGTATATGTTACGTCGACATTGAACTAAACGTCGTGCTTCAATCTTAAGACAAGGCAGATACAGGCAGGTCAGTGGGATTCCACAGAATCCACCAAAAGCTTCAGAAGGAATTGAAGGTGGCCTGTTTAGTGGCTCATATATTGTGGTTATCTAACTCAATAGGAGAGTCACTCCTTAAACAGAATGATGCAGTAGTAGCAAGAAACCACAAGGGAAGAAGGAAGGACAGATTTTAAAAATTTGGTAGGTTTATCGAAGGAATGAATACCTTTCATCAATGTTGTGAAGTGACCATCTATGTCTACTGGCCATGCACATTTCTGGATATTCAACGTAGGGTGAACATCACCCCCTGCATTTTAGACCTACACTGATCTGGGTATTAAAATTTGATAACTTTCGCAAACTGTCACTTCTTGTCAGCTCTCAGATATGTATGAGAAATGTGGGACATATTTTGTAGGATGTCTAACAGTATGTTCACCATATATGCATTTCCGAAACAGCGCAAATTGCATCCGGCAGCTAGCCAGTAAACGAAACTCATCAGTATTCAGTATTGTTTAAAGGACGGTCAAAGACGTGATTCTTGGGATGAGTGATACATAAACAGACCGAATTTTATCTACGTACCATACCCTAATAAGACAGTAGATCAAATCAGAATGTTCGAAAATTTAAAAGAATTACCGGGGACATGATGTACCTTCTCCTTTCCTCACTATCACATCGAGACGCCCCGAAAGACAACGCAGAAGCGTCCCAAACCCATGTAGGAGGTATCTCACTTTGAAATCCTGGTTCTTCTTTCGAGGTTTCAGTAACTGTAAGCAGAAGAAACGTTGTGTAATCGCCTCATTCAGGAAGGGATCAAATAATCACAGATGTGCATAAGAAAAGCATTAATACAGGCCATTTACTCTAATCCAAGGTTCCAGTCGTGTCTATTAAAGCGTCAGGTACACTGGAGAAATATCCAGCAGAAAACTATGTGTTTGGGACCCAAAAGTTTGAAGTCATCTAAGACTGTAGTACATGCAACATTTTCGAAATTCGAAAAGAATAGAGGGATTTTATCTAACATTTTCATGTAAAGACAGTGCGTATTTATTATTCAAGTGTTTCAGTTAGCTGTAAAGGAAAAGTAGGTCTAAACTGTTTGATGCAATCCAAATATGCCTGGAACCCCATAAAATGCCTGAAGTGTCTTCAGCGAGCCAGAATTCACCTCGGATGCTTCTCTCTTAAGCTAGTTTCAGGGAAATAAAAGTAGTATGATAATGACACAGAACAAGAGCAGATAGCTCATTTTTCTGTATGCCTCAAAATCAAGCAATCATTTTAACCAAGACATTGAACACTTAAATACGCAGTACTGCCTAATACACTACACACCCGCCAAAGGCAATTTTAATCTGTGATGAGTTCGTTGACAGAGGATCGCCGCCGGTGTAGGAAGTCGGCTCCTGTTAAAAATGCAGTGTTTTTGGGAGCCATTAATAAAGGCCGTTCGCGCGCCAACCCTCTAACGGGCCAGAAGTAACAAAATTTTTGTGAATTTCAAGTGTTTTGAAGTCAGCTAGATAACAGTGAATTGATCGTCGACGGCCAAAGCAACAAACTTAAGTTAGATAGTGCTCGCAAATTAAATAATGAAAGGAGAAGTCGGCCATCTACTCAACGGGTCGATACAACGGCATCTGTACGGATGTCTACACCTGTGCGGAACTGCGGAACCTCACCAAGATACAGGACCCGACACAGATCAAAGGAACAAAGCTGTGATAACAACATGTCGCGCAGTATCATATCTTCGGTATGTGTATGATTAATTTGACTCTCGTCAGACTGGAAGCCGCAGGAGGTTTCATCCTGATTATGACCCACTGATTGAGATCAGACGTGCACAAGAACGTCTCGATCGTTATCGAACCCAAGGGGACTGGAAGGTGGATCTGCTCTTGTGTGATGATGCGGATGAAGACTTGAACCGCTATGAAGACAAATTAAGACGCAGACTATCAGAAAGGGTAACCTTCCACTGTATTCATTATTAATATGAGGTACTCGACCTTTGTTTCTACTCACTATTTAAGCTACTTGACTACACTATCTAGACTGATAGTATTACTTTTAGCATAAGTTTAAGTGCTCTAGTGCAGTGTATTTAGCAGTAATTATCTGTTTTGTAGGAGACTACCTTCACCTAATAAGTTCAGGTATTGTTTCATGTCCATACTGTTATGTTTCGCAGCTTGTAAAACTACTCGTGCAGGAAATCGCTGTGATTATTAGGACATGTAGTTAGTCATATCGAAGAGCATATCCTCGAACTCCTTTTTAACTGTTAACTCGTTCTGTGCAGGATTTCGAATAGTGGGCCTAAGACACTAATCTTGACATCAGTTCCCTATGTCTAAGTGATTTGATCTTATTCGTAGTATTCAGAAAGCTGATGTTCCACATTAGTATGCGTATATGATCATGCCCTGATTCCACCACAGCTTAGCCTACGTTGATAATCAAATTTATTAGTTAATGTATTCCCTATAAGAAGACCATCACTACACGATAACAACTGGAGGACGGATAACATACAAACCGTAAATGAAATGAGTAATAACAGGAAGTGAGATATGTTTAGAGCTTTTAAGTTAATTGATATTTTGGATACCTTTCCAAGGTATCTATAGCCATAGTTTCTCAGCTTCCTACGAGTCCAGTTATGATCACTTACTGTCGATACCAAGTTATCTGATCGCGCGCAGACGCTACTCCTAAAAGGCGTTTTGTCACTGTTTGACACGCGTTCTTATTCTTGCTGGATCCCCACTTTTGTGATGATAAGACGTAAAGCTGCTTATGGTATATGGATTGGTATAGTTGCGGAAATTCGCGTTTCACTTAATAAGGAATTTGAATACGATACTTGTGACATTCATGTGTATGTTATTTATACTTCACTTTGTCTAACAAATTAGCTATGATTTTTAACGATTCACCTACAGAAGTTTGGTCACGTAACTATTGTCAACTTTGCAGTAGCTGTAGATGAGTAACCTTATTCCAGTAAGAGACATGGATCCTGGGTGTTTGAGGTAATGCAGTGCATTGAGTTGAAATATGAGCTTGCTTAGAGCACTAAAAGAAATGGGTTGTGGATGTACCTATTAGATCCTTAGGACTCTATCTAGTTTCGTTTTTCTCTGGTATGTTTTGTAGACCTAACGTTGCATGCTTCAGTTTGTTTAATGCAGTAGTTTCATAACCCCTTGGAATTAGTAGCTGAGTTATGTTTGGAAAGGCTCCATATTTCCCGTTTGGCTCAAAAATAATATCTAGGAATCGGATTCAGTGTTTTGTATAACGTCAGTATGTCCGGTAACATAAGTGATTGTTATTAGGTCTTTAGTTCTGTCACCGAAAGTACTGGGCAAGCAAAAGAGCAATTAGAAGTCGGTGCACCGTCTACTCCATTTTACCATGATACATAACGCAGAACTAATTCAGGAAAAGTAGAGTTGAATTACCCGGACTTTGACATCACATCACTGGATGTATTCACTTGGAACACGTATAAATTCGAGTATATACATGTGTATTGCACATAGTATTGTTAGAGGTGATAGATGGTAGATATGTAGTTCTATTAATCTCATTGTGAAGTGCAATAATTTGTTTCACTGAAAACTAATGTGAATGGCTTATGAAGTTAGTGGTTATTTAACTTATCTTTCAGACATTTATATTGATCGGTTCGTATATTGTGTGTGGTTTCATTAGTTTGTTTTTGCAACAATCTTCTGGAGTCATTATTTTTTTCATTCAGGGGGAAACAGAACCTATTGAACTTGAAAGAAGGCAGATGGAATTACTGAGGAGACAGAAAGACATTGATATGGGTAAAGTGACCGAACGTTACGCTGAGTATGTGTTAAGCATTCCGAAACCCGAACGTCAAAAGTACCATCCTCGTACACCTAACAAGTTTCGTAAAGTTTCTCGTCGTGCGTGGGATGGCATGATTCGAAAGTGGCGCAAGCACTTACACAACTTTGACGATCTCAAGTGGGTTCGCTTTATGACTTTATCTAGGTTCTCCTTTGTAATATGTCTTCTTTCAATTTAATTTCGAAAAATGCACTTCATAAATTAGTCTCCCTATCCAGTTTCTTTGTCTCGGAAACCGGGGGGGGGGCAGTAAACTTATTCACCATGCATCATTACTTTATTGAGTAACTGAGCCGGGTACATAAATCTTTAGATAGTTCTTGATATGTATCATTTTTGGTTACGTTGCATTACTGCGTGTTTGTCATTAATAGCTATATAGTCCCTACTAACCGATGCTTCATTGGTTTTCTTGGTTTTTGCTATTATTAATATATGTTCTTACATTTATGATAATATTTTAAGTTCGAGTTTATTAATTACGTCATCATAAACCATGAATGCTCTGCTTCTTGTATCTGTTTCAATGATGTATTTGTTTTGCGGGTCACCATCAGCAACTGGTGAGCCTAGTTTATTGATCTTGCATGTGACTATACTTGTCTGTTCGAAGCATTTGTTTGAGCCTACATAATAGATTTTAAGTACTTGAATGCATGAGATTCTGCTTGCATTTTCGATGAAAAAATTTTGACAAAAGTGTCTCCGAGGGTTAATTTTTCCAGACAAGATTACTCTTAAGCAAGACCATTTTTCATATGCTTAATTACATTAGGAGGATTATACTATCTTCAGCTGCTTGCCAAAATTTTAGCACTAATGTTTTCTATTCATGAGAATGTTCGGGCCTAGAGGGTTGTTTTGCGACACAAAAATACTAAGCAACAAAGTTCTTGGTTTGTTTCAAAGGTCAAGTTTCGTTTTTCACATGCTAGTTATAAATGCTTTTACCCGCTTCGGTAACTCATGCAGCAGGCGCTTTCATGAGAGGAAATTGGATTAAGTTGTCACTTTCCATTGTAGTAGCGCGGTCCTAGCATCCCATGTTAGTACAACTGTTCTTGGTATGCCTCACGGATTGGAGAATATATGGAGATATTTAAGAGAATATTCAAGGTTTACTAATTTCCCTAAGATGTGCTATATTTTTTGGATATTAGTTGTCTAAACGAAGTCACTTGCCGAAATCTTTAGTTTTAGAGAAGTGCCCATATTTTGAACCTCATTTTGTCGACAGTTATTCAAATTATGCAGTGGAACAAATCCAAAACTCAAATACACAAACGACTGAAATAATGTGAAGATATGCCGTATCAATGATAGGATGTTCACTTACTGTAGCAAGAAGGATCGGTTAAAGACTAGTCCTGTTTACTATAGTTATATTCCACAAAGCGATTTAACTGATGAGGTTATCATTATGCTGATGCCCCTTGACGTTACTGTTTGTAACCCCCATTTAACGTAGCGTGGTGTAACATAGCTGGTGGTTATTATATTTAGGCACTTGACTTATCATGGGTTTTAAATCCACCAATATTTTAAGGTATTATCAGTGAAGTAATAGCATCACTGACGTTGACACTGTAAACGTGACTCGTTTCATACTACACTAACACGCATGTAGTTACTGGGTTTCATTTTAGTCTGATTCTTGTTTATCACCACTATCAGTTACTGGTACACATTAATGGATATTTCCTAAGCTGGAAAAGATTTACTACTATATGCACGTTTAGTGTATTCATTCCTCTGCAGCTGCTTATATTTTGGGACTAGCAGGCAATATTATGACTTTGTTTTTTTATTTGTAAGTTTTTTATATGCTGTAAGAAGAGTCATTAGTTGTAAAACAACTGCATTTTAAAATTCGTTTTACAGTTTCGAAGATACTTGGCGTTCATTGTCAACTGCTGATCTGTCAAGCAATTTTTCTGGTTCATCGTGGGTCTTAGAAAGTGCTACATCTAGCGACACTGAAAATCAAAATCCAGAAGAATGTCAAATTTCTTTAGTGAAACGTGACCAACCGCTATCCTGTTCGTTTCAAAGTCCTGAAGATCTCGCAGCTTCACCAACCATTAAAATGTCATATAATCAAAGGCAGTATCGTAAATATGATGAAGATGACGACACTTTACAATCGGTTCCAAAACAATGTAAAGAGGTGAACCGTTTTCCAGCTGCTACAATTAAGGATGAAGAAGAGGACACTTTGACGGGACCTATCAACACTAACGAAGGCCGTAGGATTACGCGGCACTCCAAGTAGGTTTGAATTACTATACTATCACGGTCCAGTTTGTACATCTATCTTTGGAATTTACGTTGTGTTTCATTATTGTTCTGGTGTATACTTACTAGATGTCAGTTGTTCGTGTGATTACTGGATGATTTTGCTCCTGTAAAGTTTAATTTTGTTAACTAGATATTTTTGCTGGATTTAATGATTTAGCCCCACCGATCACGCGACTTAACGTTATTTAAATCCAGCTACCTAAATTTTCCGTCGGTACGACTTTCATGTTGATTACTGTGCAAATGATGTCAATTTTAATGTCCGATTAAATCGCCAGTGCATTCTTAAGTTTAAAATTCAAATTTCTACCATTAGAAATGTAACTGACTGCATGCTTAGACTAATCTTAAATTATTTCCTATTAAAGTGAGTGTTTCTTGCTGCTAACATAATTTTACAGAACACCGTATGGACCATCTCCAGATGCTTTACACAGTGGATTAACAAATGATATGCAGTCACTAGTTCCAGTTGGTCAGAAGCGATCGTCACTTCATCTCGGACAAAATGTGGCGTCTAAGAAGACTGTAGATATTCGAAATTTTGGAGACTTTCCTCAGTTGAATGCATCTAGTAAGTTTTCGCGAGCTCATATATATATTTATGTATATATAAAGCTAAAATATGAAATTATATGAGATACTAGCACTGATTTCTATAAGCCTATTCTGTGGTTATAATTGACTGGCTCCAGTACTAATTTCAACACTATGATTATATTTTTATGCATTAAGTTCATCCATGAAAAGTGTATGTAGTAGGTTGAATTAATCTGCCATGAATTTGTAGTGAATATTTACATGCAGTATATTTTATTTTATTATTTTTTTCTAGCAATTTTTCTACTTTGACACCTACGTATAAAATCACTCTTTACAAACTTGTAATGATGAATAGAGCTCTTAGCTTATAATTCTACGCTAGTTACCTGCTGTAGGAACTTAAAAGTGAATATTCTAGAAATGTAAGAAATGAAAACAATAACACTAATTCCATTATTGAATACGTGTAGGATTTCATTATGGATAAAATTTATTTTGATAAAGTCCCACAGTGTTATACAGTAATATTTACTGATGACGTTTCGAGCACAATTTATTGCTCACATTCATACCAAGGTACTCACACAACTTTTTGCTTCGTTGTTGTATGTGTATCTTGATGTGATTATATGCAATAAATTATGCTCGAAATGTCATCAGTAAATATTACTGTATAACACTGTGGGACTTTATCGAAATAAATGTTATCCATAACAGAATTATATTCTACCACGGTGCCCAAGTTTTATCCTACAGATCTTAGTTCTCAATATAAATACTGACAATAGAGAGTTTAGGCTTTGCTACGATTAAAACGCTGATGGTTTAACATCAAATTTATCTGTTTCTGAAATACGAAAATAATACGGTTACATAAAGGTAACAATACAGAAACAACTTATATCAGTAAAAAGTTTGAGCATTGAGGATTAAATCAAATAATTAAATCAAATAGTTTACACATAATGATAAGTTTTATTTTTGGTAATTTTGCTCGAAATATTACCAATAACAGAACATATCAAAGTGTGTAAACTATTGAAATATAATTATACTTTAACAGAAACAACTGTTATTCAAGGAGGAGCAAAAACATACCGAACATTGTTGACGTGTAGAACAAAATTATGATCAATGAATCGCATTTACATACAAATAAGAGGACAGAATATAACAGCCATATTAGATCAACCCTGTGTAGTGAGAGTTTACATTAAGACAACAATCTCAACAGACAGGATTGGGTCATATTCATTGATGCCTTGTCATAATGTCTGTCGCCTAGTAACGGTACTTGCTGTCTAATTTTCATTCCTTAGGCATACAAATGATCACTATATTACAAATTTATGGTATTTTATTGCGTGAGTAGCATCTTTCACTTGATCCGAAAGATAATAGGAACGAAATTTAAAAGAAAAGAATATTGATAGCTGGTGCACACACCTATCAATGAGGTTATTGGATAATTGGTTCCAGCGGTCTACAATTAACAGTTAGTTGAAACTAGTAGTTGGAAACCACTCATATCAGATAGTAGTGCTTGCCAAACCCAACCTAGTACTACGCAGATAGCGTCGAACCCAAACAAGCGGAATGATTGATTAGTGCTTGGATTACCCTGATCTAACTAGTAAGCATCAATGTTTGGCTTGTGAGTGGCTTCAAACCACCCATATCGGCTTGCGGCGTATACCACTTTGTTACGTCTTTTTGTGCCACCAAGCAAATCTTATGTTGCAATCTGAATGTTTGTTAATGCCCCATCTACTGCTGAGAAAAGACTAAATCTATTGTATTAACAAACTTATATATAAGCATAGATAAATATATTTTGATCTTACAATTCATTCACCTCGATTCCCCCATCTCATTTCTCTAACAATATTTTCAAAAGGTATCGCTTCTCCAAAGAAACGCAGCAGACGTGAAAGTACAAAATAGGAAGTTTGAAAATCTACCTCTTTAATGTCACTTTATACCTCAGTGATATATACACTTAATGAGAGCCGTTTTTTATTTGGCACTTTAAATGAAGAACATTGACTTTATTGTTTGTTTGTTTGTTATTCATCTCTTATGCACTTCTATCATGTTTTTTACATGTGCCGCATATAGTCGTGTCTGTTCAATAGACTGCTACTGCGATTAGTTTTTTTGAGTTTAAAGAGAACTCAATATTTCTTTAATGTATTTTGATAATAATTTCAGTCATTCAGTGATTGGTTATTTTTGTAATTTCTTAATGATTCTTAGACAACTATAGACTTAGGACGTTTAAAATTATGTGTTTTCAAGTATGTACCATGATGCATGTTATCTCAGTCAGTTAACTGTTTTTCGTATGAATATAAGCTTTGGAGGTTTCGCTGTAATTTTTTTTTTGCTAGTGCTGTGAAATAAGCCGTTAGGGCTTGTTTATCGAGAATGAATTTTCATATACATGTTTCTAAGTCACACTCCGAAGTCAAGGCGGTCATTAGCTCCATGTCGAGTGCTCAAACCAATGAGTTTCATCTCCCAAGTGTTCAGGAGAAATGTGTTATGCTACTTGTGAGAAAATCCGGTTTATAAATTAGGAAAATTATCGCTTTTCTAATGCGTATCTTTAGTATGTTTGAGAATATACACAGAAGAATACGACGATTAAGGAATTTCGCAATAAGTATTCGTATATACTTCTGAGTGTTTCCGTCTCTTATAACTTATCTAAAGAGATAGGTAGAAAAATAGTTGATTCCTTGGTCACAATTACGCGAATATTCGCATAAGTTGACACCAACATTATATCTATGACAAATTGTACCTTCGAACTACATATTGGTATATAGATACATCCAACGTATTGGTAAATTTAGTGTTCGTATTTGACTGGCTTCCGGCATAAGAAAATTATAAATTAGGCGGTACTAATTGTTTTTATCTTGCTTGTCCCCAATAAGGTGGTTCATTTTTTATTACTTAACTGTTCTTCACTAGATGGAAAGTCGTCCGTTTTTTTCATAATTGGAGAAAAGCTTTTTACTCTAGCCTTACACTATTCACCTGTCATATATGTAATTATAGGCGGGTTGATGGCTGTGATATTGTATGGTCGTTATTAGAGAATTCCAAGATGGTTATTTCTGATATCCGAATATAATTTCAAACAATTGAGAAGGGCTAAAGAAAGTACTTACAATAATACTGTAGATAACCACTAATTACACTAAACAATTATTTACCGTGTGAGATTACTGTAATCATATACGCTTATGTCTAGCAACTGTTTCTTAGGTTTTGATGGACATTCACTCCAGTGTTTCCACAGGGGAAACACAGGCTATTCGGTTTCTGTCGATTTCCATTTTGTAGCCATAGTTAAGATTGTGGGTCCCAGGACATTGGAAACTAACTAGCTCTATGACAAAATGATTTTATTTCTTTATTGGAAAAATAAGGTCCTATTCAACGACCACTTGAAACTTCATGGAGTTGACAATGAGCCACACATATAGTATGAGGGCTGGTGATGCGACGTGCCTGACTAGACCGGTATTTTGGGTGGGGTCCCAAACTTGTAACCCACCGGTTGGAAGTTCAGTGTTTTTGTCTATTAACCACAGCTCTAGGTTCTGTATCTGAAGTTAGGACGTGCAATTATCACTAGCCAGCGAAAATTCTGCTTGACTGTCATACCTAAGTTGCGCTTCATTTCTGCTCATAGATAAGATTAGATATCCTTAATTAACTCTGAATATGGTTTATTCAATTCCGCTGCCTCTTCTGATTAAGTTGTTTGAAGTCTAGACTCTGTATCTACTGTAAATGTTCTGTTCAAGCTGAGACTGAATAATGGAGGCTACCTGAGCTGTTTTTAAAAATGTCCTCCTCATTGTCACGCTTGAACTCTCATCCAGTCCATGGTTATATTCAGCAAAATTCTGGTTTTGTAACAGAAGGGGTTTTGATTAACTTGAACAGTAGTATGTTATCGCTTATCACCTCTGCCTTCTTAATTGTCAGTGATATCTATTAACAATCTATAAGAAGCGATCAGGTGTAATAAATTTTGGCTGACATTGTGAGGGCACAATTCCCTATAATGCCGACGCGGCCGAAGTATGCCGTATAAAATATACATGCAAATTGACCTACAGTCAGTATTAATTTATACATTTAAGGGTAATTTTTTTTTACAAATGACTAAGCAGTGATACAACTAACTCATTCTGAAGCTACGCCTCTCCTGACAGAAGCTTCTTATTACATTTCGAGCACTCATGAACTCACCACCTGTAGACGTTTCCGCCCTGACCGATAGCTGCTACCTTGACGTGGTGGTCGGGCTTGCACATCGCAATCACCCAACAAGCTACACTGGCTGAGACTATTGTTCCTGCAGGTCCTAACCCATGCCAGCAAGGTGGTAAGGATAGCGATTAGACTAAAAGCAGTTACCGACATAGTATAAGAATTTTTTACACTATAATGGGGTTCTGTGAGCGAAATCGTACTGCTGGGGGGCAGGAATGAAAGATCAGTGAGGTATTTCCCTCAGATGACTAGCATGCCAGATATTCTGTCTCTCCACTCTGGAGAGAGGGGGTTAGAAAAGGTCGACCCCAACAATTGTACATCCCCACTTACCCTACGGTGGTGCGTAACCGGCGGCAAGTTTACTAATACGGAACCAATCCAAAAAACCAGTTTATACAGGCCGTGTGTGACTGGCCTCAAGCAGTTGTCCCTTGGGCTCTGCGGTCACGCAATACTAACCCTCTTTCTGTTTCAGGTACCCGAAGAATCAACCAATTTCCACGGTGTGGGCAGCCGGGAAGTAACAACCACCCACACACTTCCAAAAACACACGAAGCCTTCCTGAGCATCATTCTTCTTTACCCACATCACCATCATCTCTCCACCTACTACAGTTAGTGATATTCTTCAGACTAGTGATTCATCTTCACTTCACTTTGTGACCACAAACAACGAAGAGAGCCATAGAAACTCCCCCGACAGCCTCTTAAGGCCACGTCGCCAACTTCATATAGGAGCATTTAACGTCAGGACCCTCTGCCAAATCGGATAACAGGCATCATTAGCAAGAACTCTGTAATCTCGAGCCATGGATGTATGTTGTGTTTCGGAGACACGCATACAAGACCCGAGTGTGGTCAATCACGTAACCTCACCAGACCAACAAGGTGAATCTGGAAAATTCGCTTTATGGGTGTAAGGAGACTCCTTAGATAGTTCGGGAGGACTCGCAGGTGTAGGGATAGCATTGAGTGTTAGGGCAGAAAAATCACTTCTTGACTGGATCCCAGTAGATAGTCGTATGTGTGCGGTCCGTCTGAACGATCCGTTAGAAGAAGGAAGGACGGTGTTACCCGTCGTCGTCTTTTCGTAGTCTCCGCCTACGCCCCAACAGACTGCAGTTCGGATGAACTAAAGGATGACTTCTACTTGAAACAGTCTAATTTGTTGCAAAAGACAAAACGTTCAGATATAGTTGATTTAGCAGGCGACTTTAATGCACAAGCAGGGAGGTTGTGCCAGACTGAGAAGTATGTAGGTGGTACGTATGGAGTTCCTTGCCGACGAACCAACGACGATGGTCGTCTTCTACAGTTCTGTTCAGATAATCATCTATTCCTAGTCAGCACTAAATTTAGTCATAGCGTAACCTGAACAGTGGTGGGTGACAAAAGCTAAGGAGATGAAAAAGGCATCGGCGATTGGTAACACCAGACAACTATTTAGACTTATCAGGGAAACAGGTGGCAAAAGGCAATTGATAATTGAAACAATCTCTGAGAGAAATGGAACCATAATTAGCTCCCAGGAGAGACGACTGGAACTTTGGAAAGAACACTTTGAGGAGCAGTTTAATTGGCCTACAGCCAGTCTCAACTTACCGAACATCCAATACCTCCCTGAGTGGAATATAGACACAGATCCACCATCCCTAACTGATGTTTCTAAGGCTGTCACTAATCTGAAACGGTGCAAAGCTGTGGCACCCGATGGAATGACTCCAGAGGTGTTTAAGAACAGTGGTGACAGTCTACTGTTTACGTTAACTAAGGTATTAAGCAGCGTCTGGGAATCAGAGATAGTCCTGTAGAGCTGGTGTAAGTCACTGATTATCCCCACATACAAGAAGGGAGACAAGTCTTCCTGCGATAATCACAGGGGGACTAGCTTGAATAATATGCTATCTAAAGTTCTAGCCTCAATAATAATGCGTAGACTAATCGGTTCTTGGGAGGCACAAGCACGAGAGAACCAGACAGGCTATAGACCAGGAAGAGGGTGTATTGATTATATCTTCACCCATCGGCAGATTCTACAACATAGGCATTCCTACCGGCGTGCAACAATCATTATATTTCTTGACCTAAGGGCGGCATTCGACTCTGTCGACCGAAAGGTTCTCTAGTGGTGCTTGGCTGTAAAGGGAATGTCGAGGAAATTCATTGCACTGATCAAGGCACTCTACTCGTACTCATGCAGCCAGGTGAGGGCTTATGGCGAGTTGTCATCTGAAGTGGTGACGACTAGTGGTGTCCGTCAGGGATGCCCATTCACTTTCATCTACTTACTTCTCTGTCGAAAACAGACAGACGTTTCCGGGTTTACTATGTCATTTGATGCCTTCTGTGAACAGTAAGGAAGTTACTCCTTCACAGAATCCCCACACTTAATGTATTGCAACTTGAACATCGTTAACTTAGATAGCGTTCCGAAAATTCTAGGGTTGCTTGTCCGAACTGTCAAGCATCTTAATTTTTTGGATAACGATTTTTTTCAAGCGAAATCAAATTTAAGCATTAACAGTCTATTGCACGAATCGGTCGCACAATCATTAAGTTTAGTAAAGTTTACAAGTTATTCAACCTGTGAGAACTTTTAAAATATTTTTCTGTGCTCCAAAGGAATCTTAAACCATAATAGTCAGTGGAATCAGAATTCCGAAAAATGAATGTTTCTGCCTCTGTCATGGTCTTTAGACCACAGATAATTACTAATTCCCTGGACATACGTTTCTCATGCATGTAAAAAGCCGTGGATTACTGTTCAAGTGATGAATCAGAAACTAAGAGCTGGTGTTTCAAACTTGCTTTGACTTCTGATACTGCTTATTTGTGATAATTTTTCACTGCTGAACCACTGCATAAAAGTTCACCGTGTCGTTTGCGGTTTCTTGTGGAGAAATCTACATTGAACCCTGTCACTGCTCAGTTGCCTAGTATGATGCTAGCTGAGTGCCTATGGATTTATTTAAAACTCAAACTGTATCCATTTTTATCGGACAGGGTTTTGTCTACGAATTATCAGGATTACTGCATAAAATTTGGCGTCCGAAGTTTTAGTCCACCCATATTGCATGTTTGCTTGCCTTAACAAAATGCCTTGCACCACCAACATTCTGCATTGTTATTATAACTTCATGTCTGCACGTTAATCCCACTTCCAACAACTTGAAATTAATACTGAGGATGGTTGACATATGTGTTGAAAAAAATTAGTGTCACACTTATCGAAAAAATTTGAGCTCATATTTTGAAGCTTAAGTGCATGTCAACAGAGTATATCAAAACAACTGCCACTTAACACTTTCTCATATATTTCGTTATCGGTCAGCCAGATAAAGAGTAAGCTAACTTAATGCAGAATTTCTCATCACTGTCTAAAGTATTCGAAAAGACCTGTCTGATTTTGACAGTCAAACATTTATTTCTTAAAGATATAATTTACAAGCCTTGATTATTATTATTAGAGCTAACATCTAACTGAGCTGCATGTGTACATTTTAGGAAAAATCTAAACCATCTGAAATCAAAAGACCTTATGTTAAGTGACGTTTCATATATACTAGCTTGGAGAGTGCATTGCATAACTGAGGACTTACAATGCTACACGATTGCTTCTACCAAATTATTAATACCTCTCCTTAGGGTTCCGTGTGGAATTGCTCATTGCTTAACGTGTTTGGCCATCTTCAGTATCAAGTGAAGACAGTTGTTGACGAAAGTGTGAAGCTGCCTGTAGGAAATGCTTTCTGAAAACGAAGCGTCAATTCTCTGTACTGTATAGAAAAACTTGTGTTGCTCTATTTGACCAAACTAGCGTACACGTATATCCTAGTACTTCTTCGCGTTTATTACTGTGTCCTAACGTTGTGATTACTCGACATCCACAACGTAAATCAAAAGGCCCTTGAGAAAGAGTACGAACGTGTATTCTCGCAGTAGTCAAAATTCAAAAGTTGAGCGAGTACAATGTATCAATTGTTAACACACAATCTTTACAGTGATAAGCAAATCAAAGTCCAATTACATAGTGAAAGTATACTACAATGATACATAATAAAACGGGTCACTACAATAGCCCCTCCGTAGAATGCAGGTAAATGAAGTTTACCTGTATTCGGAATGTTATTGTAAATTACTAGGACAAAAAAATATACATGTTTTTTCTGGTATGAAAACCGAATTGAGGCTTTTAAGTTTTCTGAGGTTTGTTAATATAACTGAACATGTTCGAAAATGCTAAGACCTTTGAAACGAACCAACATGTTTAGAAAGTTTTACAAAATGTAACCAGAAAACCAAAATAATTATTAGAATAATAATGAGGTTTAAAACAATTAGTTCCCTTTATGAATTTAGATAAAGCAATAAGAAGACGTAATTTGTCTGAATCGTGTAATGTATTTGTGCAACACATTTCGAACAGGATTTTCATCATGAGCTGACATTAGTTAGAGAACCATTGGAAAACCTGGGAGTACTGGACAGCTGTTTCGAATCCCGGTGGGTGCGTACTAGTGAAGAGTCCCAAACTAGGACGAAACAGCTGTCCAGTACTCCCAGGTTTTCCAATGGTTCTCTAACTAATGTCAGCTCATGATGAAAATCCTGTAACCAATCAAATCCCTACAAACCAACACTTGAACTTTTCGAACAATCTGATCACACACGGACTTGTCATAGGAATATATATTTATATATGAAATTAATAAAGAGTTAAGAGGTGAGAAAATAGACTTAGGTCAAGTTAAAAGGACATATTCAAGGTCAAAATAACAATGAAGACCACTAAACCAAATAACAGAGGTAATAGTACATCTGCTATGGTATCAAAACAAAATTTACCAAGGAAGGTTTAATGTGATGACGAATTGTTTTTGAACGCATAAAGGTGGCTTAAACTTTCTAATTGCTAGGGCTTCCACAAACTTTAGGATACGCCCCAAACACGTTTTATAGATAGGTTTAAGAGATCTGTTAACGTCAATTTTATGTCCTGTCTCTATAATATGTTTCGCAATAGAAGAGCTAGGTCTCCTGTTCTCACCGTTAATAGGTTCTGAAGATTCCATTTGTTTCTGGAGCCATTTAGGAATATGCTCTGAAGCCGTTACTTGCAGAGATCGATGAGTCCTCTTGTGTGTGTCGACACGTACATTCAAATTGGTAAATACAGTGGGATGTGATGTCATTTTTCTCATGTTCGAAGGGCTTAGATAGAGCGATAAACAAATCAAAGTCCAATTACATAGTGAAAGTATACTACACTACAAACTGACTTGAAATTAGTGTTGAAAATTCAGATCTTGTTCCACACACTGTACGCAATAGATTTGCACATTGATTTCAGAGTGATGTAGGTCCAATCCCAACTCTGAAATCGTCATCCATGCTGCCTGTAGTATATACACAGCAATATTTGAACCGAGAGCCCATTAGTCGGAAGGCATTTATTTAGTGAATGAAACCTGGGTATTTGGTGTGCGTAGAATAATTCTCAAATAAATTATGATCAGTCAAGCATAAAATGAAAATTACTAAATAAACAATCCATGTGAATGAGCGTAAGACTGAATTGCTGCTCTTTGTACTGATGGGGCCTTAATCTGTTTCAAACGAGTGAATATATCTCCTGGCTTTTGTTGTATATCGGTCCTAGTGTGATGTTACAAGTATATTGTATTGTCAGAGTAATTATCACACAGTTCAACTTTGATTTAGTATTCAGACATTGCTGGATCCTAATGAAATTTGACTTTCAAACCATGTTGAGGTTTTCATAGTTTAAAATTTTCGTTGTATCACACTAAATCTGCGCACCTCTGGGAAGACAAGTGCATTTTTCTATTGGGTACAATGATCCAGAATCAAATTCATCGTTTGCAATAAAATAATGCCGTACAAATTGAGAAGTTCAACACACTTTCATTAGGATAGGCTGAATATTGAGATCACAACATTTTATATACCTAGTAGAATAAATTTGATTACGAGGGCACCAATGATAAGATGATGGCAGCAAATAAATCGACCTCCTGTCCGATATTTGGATCACTTCGATCTGATCGATAAGCACTAATGGGTAATGTGAAAGTTTTCAGTTCTTCATATAAGTCAGTAGCCTGTAAGATCAAGCTATACAACTATTCACTTATTTAAAATGAATGATGTAGCCGAAAAACTAAATACATGTTCGTGGGTGCTTTTCAAACATGAACCCACTACTCGCTACCTAACATTATTCAGATACTATGAGTTTCGTCAATTTAAAAGCTAAGTGACAACAATCTATAAACACCTTTATTTGATTACGTAATCTGGCTTTAAACTACCCCGTTGACATAGTGTAATTTTGCTTGTCTCGTGTTTCTATGATCTGAGTTGAACTCAGAACATTGTTACCTAATTTATTAGTCACACATCTCTCGGCTGTATTACGTAACTCCTTAACTATTGTATGCCTACATTTGCTTCGTTTAAACTTGAACTACCTGTGTAAAAACTACATAAGGGTAATTTTCTGAGCACTGTTCACTAAGTTCAGAGCCTCCTGTCAACTGACATCATGTAAAATTTGCAAGTATGTTAAAACTTTTCTGTACATGAACTTAATAATATTTAAGCTGTAAGCAGCTGATGAGAAGCCAACGAAATAAATGATGGTACTATATTCTGCAAAAATTGTTGTTCTTGCTTTATTCAAATTCATAAAGGGGAATAAATGTATGAAATAAACATATCAGTTGTTAGCAACTGGACACTAGGTAGAAGATAGTTATTACTTGAAGCCTGTACTTTTCAGTGAAAGAATGACATATTTCGATTATCTCTTCTGATGTTTTACCAATACGTTTCTGATAGCAATGGTAAACTGAAGATCTGTGATATTATAGTTTATAAATGGCATCTCAATCATACGCTGGCCTATAAATCTCCACTTTACTATTACTTTCAGAAATTCATTAACATTCAGTAGAGAAACGTCAGTGGAAACAATATTATCTGGCTATTTAATCATTACTAAAAAAATCCACACCTCAAATAATAATAAGTATATAAATGGAATGTGAAGGATATATCCTTTTGAAGGTTAAAGTGAACTAGCTTTAAATAATCTTCAGTGGGACAACTGAAATTTGAATAATTGTTATATATATATGCTTATCAACGTTCGTTCTTCAAATTTGTAAATTTCACTTAGCTTCTGTAAGGAAAATGGTGAACAGATGGCTCCCTTTATGTATTTACTTAAAATTCCTATCAAATATAATAGGGAAAAAGATACGTGTTAATCTATTTCCAATCGGCTTTATCCGGTTCATTTCTAAAGGCGGCCTGCTTAAATCACTGGGTTACCAGAGTTGCTTTCCAACAAAATGTTTAATTCCATCTGGATTTATCATTGTTTTAATCGTCCAGTTAAATCAAATGACCTATACATAAAGCTGCGTGCTGATTGAACTTGCTTCCAAGTAAACGCTGTGCAATTCTTCAACGCAATGAAGATATACTTCAGATTATTACTTTACATGTAAATCCTGTATGAAGAAAAAGTTTTATATCGCATATGCGCATACTGTTTATTATTATATTATTGAACCGCCTAAATTGTTTTTTTACAGTCAATCAACACGTTAAAAACTGGCGAATATACTGTTTTTCCAAATATAATAGGCGTATAATAACAAAGCTATCAATTAATTTATACACCCAGTTTAAATTAAATTTGTTATCATATAAGGAGATTGATGAAATAAAACAGATAGAAGAGGTGTTGGTGTTAAATAACTATCCTATTAAATTCATTAGGAAGATCAGTAAAGACCAAAAGCAAAATAAAAATAATTGTGAAACTAGTAATGATAACATAAATAAGAGAGAATATAAGTCATCCACTGTTATACCATATAAGGAGGGGACATCTGAGACCCTACGTAGGATTCTTAATAAAGCAGGAATTGGGGTGGCATTCAAACCTACAAACTCACTCAGAGACAAGCTCTGTAGGTTAAAAGACCCGGTGGACCCAATTAGACAAAATAATATAATTTACAAAATACCCTGCAATGACTGTGAGGTCAACTACATAGGTCAAACTAGTAGGTCAGGGGTAGTCAGATTGTCGGAACATAAGAATTTAGCTGAGGTAAGAATGGTTGACCCCGAGAAGATAAGTAATTTAGAAAAAAGCTCAGCAATTGCACTGCATGCATTAACACACAACCACACAATAGGGTGGGAGAGGGTTAAGATTCTAAGAAGTAATCTAGGTAGGTGGAGAGAGAGATATTGATTACTGAATCCTTGTTCATCGAGTCTACACCCAACACATGCAACAGAAATGACTCAATGCAAATACCAGAAATATGGAAGATATTATTACCGCCAGTCAAATCAGAGGAGGATAATAAATAATCTTAAAATTCTATTTCAATTCAAGCACATCACAACATTCTAACAAGTTACTTATTATGACTATAAAAACACTCGTCTTATTTCCCATCTGATTGTAATTGATCAATAATTTCTGAATGTACATTATCTCATATTGAATTTTATTCAAATATCTAATCGATTCCACACATGTATATAAATGAAGGGAAAAAGTTGTGTGAGTAACTTGATATGATTATGAGCAATAGTTTGTGCTCGAAACGTCATCAGTTAATATTACTGTATAAAACTGTGTGATTTATCAAAATAAAATCTTATCCATAATGGAGTTATACTCTACCACAGTGCCCAAGTTTTATACTTATATCATTATATTCCACCTCACCTCAGACATGATTTTTTTTAAAGAAATGAACAAAAACAGCAATATAACCCGGTTGGGTGAATACACCATGCCAACTACACATAGAGGAAAAAGACATTGTTAAATATACGCATTTATTACTACAAAGAAGTTAACTATGAGTGTATTTTTTTTTTTTATAAAAAAGCGTACGTTTTGTTTAATCGTAGTTGTATATAATATCACATTAAGAAAATTCACAGCCAGTTGTAGGTCAATATGTGTCGGTAAATGAAGGCCACATTGCTTTATGCAGTAACAATGGACGAGAGAACAGAAAAAAGATGCTGTACTTCATCATCAGTTAGATCACAATTCAATGCAATACGAATACTCGGTGGTGGATTACTGTAGTTAGTGTTATATGTGTATCTAAAATACAGAAAAAGAAAAGTAATGAAAATCACCGTCAAAATCCAACAGTTACGTACGTGAATAATATAAAGAAAAATTATAAGTAGAGAAGTGTGGTTGGTAAGACTAATTCATTGTTTCGACGAGGAAATGAAACAAGCACACACTCATTAAATTTAGTATAATACTATAACAAAATAAAATAAGAATGAAGTTAGTAACTACTAACCTTGCTACTGTCAGAAGCACTGGAGGCGCTTCCGAATTGCGTTCATCAGTCCAATCAAAAGCGGCTTGAACAATAGCCTCAAGTTTAAGAAGAGTGTTATTCTCTCTTAATCGCAAGTGTTTTAATGGACTATCCGGATGTCCATACAACTTCCATGTATTGGTCAGCTTTTTATCAGAATGAAAAAGATTGTCCGCTAGCCTGGCTAACTCCAATAAACGCCTGTTACGTTTACCATTCTCAAATTCAGATTGTAGTTTAGAAACTGCTGTGATTGCTGCTGAAGCCAACATTGGTGGTAGAGAAGCTGAAAAACAATATCCTTGCCCGGAGAGTTCTTGATGACCAACAACAAACTGAGATCCAGCACAGAATCCACCACATACCCCTAAGGCAGTTTCTAACGAACCTGTACATGAAAGGTAAATGAAAGACTTGCTATGTATAAAATGTTACATGAAGCAATTAAAGCATAAACAAGATGTGTTGGAGACCTCAATCTATGCAAAAATGTAAGCATGAGCATCATAACAGTAAAAGTTTGGCTTGATTAGTCAATCTCTTTCTTTCTTTCTTTCTCTCTCTCTCTCTCTCTCTCTATATATATATATATATATATATATATATATATATATATCATCGATACCGTTAATACAACAATCGCTCCTTCCCATCTGTATGATCAATATTTGCTCGAAATATTTTCAAAATAAAAAACCCTTATCATTCTTGTTTAAACAACTACTGAAATATAAATATAATTCATTTTATCTATTCCACAATGCACAAGCTTTCCACAGACATTAATTATGATGAATTAAAAATTGCGTACAACTGTCAGCTGTCCATCTTTCGCACCTATTCATCATAAGTTTTAACCCACCTTAATGTGTGTGTGCACAATCTTTTCTCATTATTCTTTCTATTCTTAAACTTTTCATTGACTTTAACTGGCTTTTTTAAATCTTTCTATAATTAATTTCATTAGTTAATGTGTCATCCGACTATTTTAAATATAGAGCCGTAAAATATTAAGTCATTAGAGAACATAAGGTCTGAATGTGAAAACATCTTGGTTTTGCTGAATCCACCTTGTAAAAGTCGTTCTTTTAAAAACCCCACTTACGATTTCGAAAAGGAAGTTAGGACCAATAATGTAATAAAATTAAAAGCTTCCAATGTCAGATTGTAGCATAAAATGGAAAGAAGATGAGAAGTTGAACACTAGTGTCTACAAAAATCCTATACATTCAAGCCGATATATGGAGTTCGGTTCATCCCAACCAATGTCAGTAAAAATACGATTGGTGCAACGCTTAAGTAATAGGGCAGAAAAACTAAATAGAGCCACAGGAAATCTAAGGCAGAAAGTTAGATATACAAGAGAATTTTCCAAACTTAATATTTGCTCCGATAAATTAATCAGGAAGTATACGGAAAATTGTACAGATAAAACTAATAACAAGAACGATAAAATGCACAGAAATTTGACAACACCAACAGTGCATCCATTCAAGGAAAGAACTTTCGAAATCCTATGTAGAATTCTTAACAAAGCAGGGATAAAAGTGGCATTCAAACCTACAAACTTAACTAGAAACAAATTAGGATCCTGTGGAGCCCACTAAACAGAACTACTTTGTTTGTCTACAATGATTGTCACGTCAAATACATAGGTCAGAGTGGTAGGAGGTGGTCAGTCAGACTAGTGAAGCACAAAAAAACAGCGAAATCGAGATCAGTTGACCTTAACAAGATAAGAAATCTAGCAAATACAACCATAGCACTACATGCAATTGAGGTGAGAGCTGTCTACTAGCCAAGTGGTTGACAGTAATTGAGGTCAATGTTTATGTATCAAATATTAGTCATGTTGTGGTGAGAGATGGTTGCTAGCCAGTAATTGAGGTCAAGGTCAAGATGGACAGGCGGATACAGTTAACATATAGATGAACTGACACAGCCACAAGAGATGCAAGGTTAACTTTGTGTGAGAAACAACCAATCAACAGACTGTATTTTCTACTAACATTAACCTACAATAATGTACGTCAAAATCTATAAATATGTGTTGATTTTCCGTAATAAACGTTCTGTTGCCTGGCCCTTGTCTTCTGTTGTTACACAATTACATACAACCAAACGATAGGATGACAGTCTTAAAATCTAACACAACAAGGTGGAGGGAGAGATTGATAACAGAAGTTATATTTATCAAATCAACTGGAAATACATGCAATAGGAACGATTCAATATCTGTCCCAGCCATCTGGAAAATTCTACTGCCTTTACGATGACTGGGATGCAATAAAGAAAACTAGAAAACTCAAGTTTAAAAGTTGGGTAGTTACAATCGGTGATGTGATTATGAACAATAAATTGTGTTGGAAACGTCATCCAGTGAATGATACTGTCGCACTGCGTGAATTGTTCAATAAACAAATTAATATGGAATTACACATACGTTAAACACAACTAATGGATCAGCGTACAATACTGTGGCGAATAAGATCAGTTTATTATATGGGCAACAGATGTTTATCCCATGTTCCCATTAGGTTATCTGTGTCAGGACTACAGTTAGCTACAATTATACAAATTAGGCTGATTTCCTTCCAGTGTGATGGATAGACAATACAGACTGGTGAACCCAATTAGCTATAAATAATAATGAAAAACAAAATAACCAATAACAAGATTATGAAAATGTAAAAGTAGGTACACTTGCCTGAAATCAAATCAATATCTTCAACATCAACACCGAAATATTCTGTTACACCTCTACCTGTTTTGCCGAGTACTCCAAAAGATACTGTTTCATCTAATAATATACGAACTTTATACTTATACTTTAAAGCGATTAGATCTGGTAGAGGACAAATATCACCATAATTTAGATATAAACCATCAACAACAAAAAATCGACGTGTTAGCATAGCACGCTTAGGATCTTCTTTATCTTTCTTTGCCTGTGCCATGAGAAGCTGTTCCAAATGTTCCATATCATTATGACGAAAAAATCGAACATGACTTCTTGATGCCACTAATCCTTGATAAGCAGCAGGGCTTATACCTTCATCAGCGAATATTACATCAGTTCGTTTCGAGTAAGATGGAATGGCACTAGAAAATGTAGCAGCTCCATAAGAATAAATGACAGCTTTTTCTACGCCAAGAAATTTAGCCAATATTTCTTCAAGCTCTAAATGAACATCAAAAGTGCCATAAAATCCTCTTGGTCCACACGATCCGACACCATACTTTTTCATCTGTTCAACAGCAGCAGTAGATAAATCTTGATCTTCAATGAAATTCAAGAAATTCAGTGTTGCAAAATTTAGATGTCCTTTGCTGGTCGCCTTTTCACTACTCTCATTTTCCCCTCCTGTTGGGTTGAAATTCACATACCTTAAGTGAATAACAAAAATTTAAAAGTACATAAAAGCATTGAAGGAACCACAAGCGTGATGACTGACAGAATATGGAAATTCTGGGAGTTAACATAAACACTGACCATACAAATTTCTTCAGTACTCTAAGTAAATGGTATAATGAACGAAAATGAAAAACATCTGATGAGTTTAATCTTGAAACGGCAAATATTCCAAGGTAATCCTCGAGCAACAATCAAACTGAAGCAGAAAAATTAGTAAAATATAACTTTGAGGTACTGTAATAATAGTGATAATAATAATAATATATTATTAACGCCACCTGACAATATTCAAAGATCACTAAATGTGCCAGGAATGATATTAAAATTCTTGGACTAATTAACCCTTCATGAAATTAAAATTATTAGAGCTACATGCCTGGAAACTACTGATATTATATGGATAGGACAGTTGAATATTCAGAGTGGGATAGGAGCTTATGAATTAGTTTATTTAATAATCCATACTCTGGACTCATAAGACACTTAATGCCCTTTTAACAACTGTTATATATGTAGAACACTTGTTGTACTTCTTTAGATGTGATCATAAAAGTGTTGAAAATGAGTTCATGATAAGTGTTACTATCAGTTTACGGCTACAATAAATGCTTGTTCATACGGCTAAAACATAAAGACTAGCGACTAAGGAGTGCGAACACGCCGATAACCTTGAACGCATACCATTAGTTGGACTGGAGAACCTGCTATCAAAACGGTTTCATCTATATGAACAACGAAACAGTCCCATCCCATTTACACGAAAATACCCTAACCCTAACGTTTCTATCAACCCATTGTTGGCGAACATTCTACCATTAGACTACCGACGTTTTCAGCTGGTGGAGTGCATAATATTCAACAACAAAATACAAACAGAATGAAATTCAGCAATCTTGTGAGTATTTTTAAATTACTTTAATGGCCACACCTAAGATAATATCAGTGATTCTAGCAGATCTATCTAAAATGAAGAGAAATAAACAGCAATATTAAGGAGCAACACAACTAAATTAACTAAAAGACAAGAACATATATAGAATGAGATTGCTACTATTTGACATGGCTCAAAACCGTTCTCAATGGCGCAGATGCATCCACTCCTTGTGACTTATGATTTCCAATTAAACTGTTTTGTTCTTCGTTATTACTATACCTTTGTCTCACGCCTCTGTTTACTGTCTATATTATGCATTTCTCCTACTTTCTTCTCTTCATTTGTGTGCTACATGGAGTGTGGCGACTTGAACTGCCGCACATATGTGCAAAGTTCTATGTCGAAAACCGACCGACTATTTGTGGTTACTGATTATGCAATAATCATATGCATCTCATGCATTTGGGAATGATCTACACTTACGGTGTATAACCTATTCTTTGAAAGTTGATTGCCTAATCCAATGAACCAGTTCTATTTGTAAGAAAATCATCTTAGCAGATATAGGAAGTGATTAATGCAGACAAAAACCTGAAAGAATGTAGCACTCTTCATTCCCAGATATGAATTATGTGGGGGTGCAGTTTACGTTTCTGCTTACCTGTTATAGATAATTCTTCCAATACAAAGATGTCTTAGAATGAGCTCTACAGAGTCCTATCGTCGACATCCTGACATTTAATAATGATGCAATCATATGTTTCATACAAAATTATGCATCAAGTTTGTACATGATTCACCTACAATTACTACGTTAATTGGCCTTATTCATCAAATGAATAAAATAGGTCTTCACTTTACTACACTATTAAGTAGAATATTTTCCCTGCAGTTATAATTCTTAAGAGTACAGAAATCTGTATACAAACCTTAAGAACAGATAATTGTTATCTAATGTAAATTTATACAGAAGTACATGACAAACAAGTACTTACTTGCCAAGTCGACCATATGCGCATCTATGAAACTGTTTCAAGAGATATTTTGGTGGTTCCCAATCCTTTGGAACCAAACTATCAGGTTTCCACTCATTAATTAGTTGATTTTTTTCCTCTACACTCAAATTAATTACATCATTGATACGATAACTGCGTTTAAACAACAGCCAAACAATACCAATGATTAAAAGTAACTCGAAGTATAAGTGATATGTAGGAGCTTTAAGTGCACTATAGATTAGACGAGTCCAAGTATATTCTGAATTAGGTCCTAAATTTATGATTAGAAAGGAAATGTATGTGACTTACCAATTTGAGCAAGAAAGTAAGTGATGAATTTCATCATAGTTATTTTTCCATGTGAAAAAGAAACCTTTAAATTTTATCCTGAAAAGTGAAAAAGTTATTTAACAGTTTAAAAGAATAAAAAACAACATTTAAAAATTTGATATTAGATGGTTGGGGGCGATCGGCAGGAAGCCTTGCCTGACCTAGGTTTCGTGCTAGGTGGCACTCACCAGTCAGTCAGCAAGGCGTATCTGCAATCTTGAAGGAACTCATGTCCCTCCTGAGATTCGAACCCGCTTCCTGCCGATTGCCTGCAGTCATCTAATATCATCAAATCAATGTATACAGTGATGGCGAGCTACCTAGAATGTTGGCCACATTGCAAACCTGACTGACAGAATTCAGTCTGCACCAAAAAAGGACTAGACACATCACACTAGTTACTAGTGTCCAATCAAAACATTTAAAAATATTAATGGTTGATGAGAAAGATATAAACGAATGATATAAACAGGATGAATTAAATTCTCCTATAAGATAATTTATCTATTAAAAACACCCATGTGGTGTGGTTTATCTTTACATAGTAGATGGAGAAAATGGCATGCAATTAGACTTCTATTGCTTTAATTCATAATCCACCAGGGTATGACAACCACCATTTTGAAGCTACTTCATAACCCAACATCACGCTGAATTGTAACACCACCTATCAAGTTATCCTGTCAACTGAACGAAGGAACCTATGGTCAAAAAGCTAGTCTTCTTGTATCTTCTGATACAAACGGCTATGTCTCACAACCGTAAATTATGACAGAATTAACTAGTAAACAGTTCAAGTTGCCACACTCTGTATGGCACACAAAGGTATTGGAAGATGGAAAAATTCAAAATGACTGTAATGAACGCATATATACAGGAGGAAGAATAAGTACATAGAGAATAAATACGATTTGATGCATCTAGAAGTTCGTCAAGAGTAAATCCATTTGCGTCATTGAAAACAATTTTGAGGTATATTACAAACCGTTTCCAACGGCGGATTCTTAGTGTCCCAAGCACCCCAACCGCAGTGTACACCTCTCTTCATGGCTGAAACCAACAGTAAAAGACTTCATAGATCGATGTCAGGTTTTGACCTAACCACCCGAAACTCTTTTGCAACCTAATCCTACGTCAGCTAACATTGCTTGATAAGGAAGGCGATGGTTTTGTATGCGTAGCATATATCGTAGCCATCTCAGTCAATGAGGTTGTGGAGCTGCATCGATTCTCTTCTCCTCTTTACCTAACAAGCTATGCTTCAATGTTACTCACCATATTATACGTCTACATGGGAGATAGAATACAAACACTTGTGATTAAAGATAGGTAGCTTCTTCAGGGAAGTATTAACACTGAGATCATTAAGTCACTCATCAAATAGGACTTCAGAAAAAATTCAATAGACATATTTATTAGCAACATCAAGGATTCGTTATCATCATATGAATTCCATCATAGTATAATCTTATTTGATAAAAGCAGTGATACAGTATTATTTCATGCAACCGGTTCCCTTTATTAGTTTGAAGAGAGAAAGAACGAACATGTTTGCAGGATAATACGAGCTCGTTTTATTTCGTGGATTCTCATCAACTGCATACATCCTAAACAAAATCAAATTATAGGTTTCAAGAAAGTTGTGGAACATACTTTTTCATAAATACTTTGAGTTATAGATAGAAGGCATAAGGAACATAATTCCAGAATTTGATGTAGGTAGACAGATTATTCGGTGTCAAAAAACAACTAATTATATATAGTGGAATTAGATAAGAGGGGTAAGAGTTCAGATTTCTATTGGAAAACAACACAGATTGGTTAGAGGCATATTACAGGGTCAGGGTCAGAGAACAAAGTAAATTTACACATCTTGTGGTGGAGAGTTTAAGAGGGTGGGGGTGAATAGTGAAGTAACATTTATAACTTAAACAGACAAACAATTAAGTAGATTTAGAAACTTGAAGGTCAAAATTGAATAGAATGTTACGTAACAAGACAAACACACAGGCATACTGACAGAAAGGCAAAACAAAAATAAAATAAAATAGAGTTAGGGTTACCAAGGTAGTGAAAGATTAATCACACTATCTTTCTGTATACAAAGGTCTGGTCGAAATCTCTTGATAGCAATGGCTTCTGCGAAGCGAAGTAGCCGTGGGTTTCTTTGTGTATTGATTATTTTGAAGGCTTGGCTGATTTCTACTGTGTGTCCTGTGTCAATTAGATGTCTGGCGATTGCACTTGATAACACTTTTCTTCCTTTTGTACGGAGACTCTTAGGAATGTGCTCAGAAAATCTAGTAGATGCTGTCCTCTCAGTCCTTCCTATGTACTTGCTACCGCAGGTGCACGTGAATTGGTAAATGCAGTTGGAGTTGACGTGAGTAGGGAACTCATCTACTTTTGACTGGGTTAACGAGCACACAGTGTTGTGAAGTAGGATCAGTCTGGCGGCTGGAAACGTTCTTTTTAATGCACCTGTGATTCTTTTTTGTGTTCTTGTGGATACGTCTTCCCCTTTGTACGCTAGACAGATGAAAACTGGTTTCTTTTCAACGGTGTCGGGTTTCGGTTTGTGTACTTCTTCATTTCTATATTTTAATATGAACTTTCGAGGATATCCATTCTCGATAAGGTTCTTTTCGATGATCTCAAGTTCTTCTTCAATCTTGTCTTCTGAACATATTTCTTTGGCTCTGCTGAAGAGCGTTTTTACTAGACATCGTTTGTAACTGGTTGGGCAAAAGCTATGATAATGTAGGTATTGACCAGTCCAAGTTTCTTTCCTGTAGACAGATTTTTGAATTGTCCCATCGTTTCTTCTTTTTATGTTGACATCTAGGAAATGGAACTGGTTGTTTCTTTCGTAGTCAATTGTGAATGCGATGTTGGGATGGGCCGCGTTGAGTTTCTCAAACATTGTGGACGCGTGTTCTATATCATTGCAGACCACAAACGTGTCGTCGACATATCTGCAGTAATAGGTGGTTCTTTCTATTTCTTCTTTCATTTGAGTCTGTTCAAGATGAGCCATGAATATGTCAGCAAGAACAGGACCCAGAGGTGAACCCATAGCCACCCCGTCAATCTGCCGGTACAGCTGATTGTTGAATCGGAATTGAATATTCTTTGTACATAGAAATAACAATTTGCGTAGCTCATTTTCTGGAAGAGGGAGCAGTTCGGACTGCTGGCATATGATTTTTACTGTTTCTTCGATGGGTATGCTGGTAAACAGTGAACAAACGTCGTATGACACGAGAAGTCTATCTGAAATATCGAGTTGATCTAATTCTTGTGAAAACTGGAAGGAATCTTTGATACTGTGAGCTGCCAGCTTTTTTCGAATGGGTTCCAGCTTTTGGGCCAACCATCTGGCCAGTTTATGGCATGGTGATTTCACCATTGATATTATAGGTCTCAATGGTACATCACTTTTGTGGACTTTGGGTTGACCGTACATGAATGGTACACGCGAACCCCTTGGTTTAAGGTCGTTGTAAGTGCTGTTGTCTATTAGCCCTTCTTTAAGTAGTCCTTTGAGGTGCTTGCTTACTTTATTTTCGAAGGCCGCTGTTGCTTCTTTTTTGGACGTATCGACTTGAAATCTTATTGGATCATCGAGAATGGTTTTCATTTTTGAGATGTAGTCTCGGCGGTTCATTATTACGACACCTGATGAACTTTATACGACACACCAAATTAAGGCTCTCCAGTAGACTGTCCAATTTCACTAGATTTGACCTTAGAGCGGTGATGTATCTCTGAGATGAGTCGGTATGTGATTTAGTGATGCAGCGCAGGTTCTTTAAAGTTGGAGGTAGTTTGGTCGATCTGATGAGTTTCAGAAATTGGCGTGGAAAACAGCCTATCTCTAGACACTCTTCGTTCTGTGTTCTTTAGTAAATAATTTCTTAAACTCTCCACCACAAGATGTGTAAATTTACTTTGTTCTCTGACCCTGACCCTGTAATATGCCTCTAACCAATCTGTGTTGTTTTCCAATAGAAATCTGAACTCTTACCCCTCTTATCCAATTCCACTATATATAATTAGTTGTTTTTTGACACCGAATAATCTGTCTACCTACATCAAATTCTGGAATTATGTTCCTTATGCCTTCTATCTATAACTCAAAGTATTTATGAAAAAGTATGTTCCACAACTTTCTTGAAACCTATAATTTGATTTTGTTTAGGATGTATGCAGTTGATGAGAATCCACGAAATAAAACGAGCTCGTATTATCCTGCAAACATGTTCGTTCTTTCTCTCTTCAAACTAATAAAGGGAACCGGTTGCATGAAATTTCTGAAACGACGTCTCCCTAGGAAATCAATCAAGTCACTGAATCAATTAGTGACGTTACGTTGCAGAATAGCGAGAGAAGCCTGCAAGATTAAATTCTACGAAGAGTGTCTAGAGATAGGCTGTTTTCCACGCCAATTTCTGAAACTCATCAGATCGACCAAACTAACTCCAACTTTAAAGAACCTGCGCTGCATCACTAAATCACATATCGACTCATCTCAGAAATACATCAGGTGTCGTAATAATGAACCGCTGAGACTACATCTCAAAAATGAAAACCATTCTCGATGATCCAATAAGATTCCAAGTCGATACGTCCAAAAAAGAAGCAACAGCGGCCTTCGAAAATAAAGTAAGCAAGCACCTCAAAGGACTACTTAAAGAAGGACTAATAGACAACAGCACTTACAACGACCTTAAACCAAGGGGTTCGCGTGTACCATTCATGTACGGTCAACCCAAAGTCCACAAAAGTGATGTACCATTGAGACCTATAATATCAATGGTGAAATCACCATGCCATAAACTGGCCAGATGGTTGGCCCAAAAGCTGGAACCCATTCGAAAAAAGCTGGCAGCTCACAGTATCAAAGATTCCTTCCAGTTTTCACAAGAATTAGATCAACTCGATATTTCAGATAGACTTCTCGTGTCATACGACGTTTGTTCACTGTTTACCAGCATACCCATCGAAGAAACGGTAAAAATCATATGCCAGCAGTCCGAACTGCTCCCTCTTCCAGAAAATGAGCTACGCAAATTGTTATTTCTATGTACAAAGAATATTCAATTCCGATTCAACAATCAGCTGTACCGGCAGATTGACGGGGTGGCTATGGGTTCACCTCTGGGTCCTGTTCTTGCTGATATATTCATGGCTCATCTTGAACAGACTCGAATGAAGGAAGAAATAGAAAGAACCACCTATTACTGCAGATATATCGATGACACGTTTGTGGTCTGCAATGATATAGAACACACGTCCACAATGTTTGAGAAACTCAACGCGGCCCATCCCAACATCGCATTCACAATTGACTACGAAAGAAACAACCAGTTCCATTTCCTAGATGTCAACATAAAAAGAAGAAACGGTGGGACAATTCAAAAATCTGTCTACAGGAAAGAAACTTGGACTGGTCAATACCTACATTATCATAGCTTTTGCCCAACCAGTTACAAACGATGTCTAGTAAAAACGCTCTTCAGCAGAGCCAAAGAAATATGTTCAGAAGACAAGATTGAAGAAGAACTTGAGATCATCGAAAAGAACCTTATCGAGAATGGATATCCTCGAAAGTTCATATTAAAATATAGAAATGAAGAAGTACACAAACCGAAACCCGACACTGTTGAAAAGAAACCAGTTTTCATCTGTCTAGCGTACAAAGGGGAAGACGTATCCACAAGAACACAAAAAAGAATCACAGGTGCATTAAAAAGAACGTTCCCAGCCGCCAGACTGATCCTACTTCACAACACTGTGTGCTCGTTAACCCAGTCAAAAGTAGATGAGTTCCCTACTCACGTCAACTCCAACTGCATTTACTAATTCACGTGCACTTGCGGTAGCAAGTACATAGGAAGGACTGAGAGGACAGCATCTACTAGATTTTCTGAGCACATTCCTAAGAGTCTCCGTACAAAAGGAAGAAAAGTGTTATCAAGTGCAATCGCCAGACATCTAATTGACACAGGACACACAGTAGAAATCAGCCAAGCCTTCAAAATAATCAATACACAAAGAAACCCACGGCTACTTCGCTTCGCAGAAGCCATTGCTATCAAGAGATTTCGACCAAACCTTTGTATACAGAAAGATAGTGTGATTAATCTTTCACTACCTTGGTAACCCTAGCTCTATTTTATTTTATTTTTGTTATGCCTTTCTGTCAGTATGCCTGTGTGTTTGTCTTGTTACGTAACATTCTATTCAATTTTGACCTTCAAGTTTCTAAATCTACTTAATTGTTTGTCTGTTTAAGTTATAAATGTTACTTCACTATTCACCCCCACCCTCTTAAACTCTCCAACACAAGATGTGTAAATTTACTTTGTTCTCTGACCCTGACCCTGTAATATGCCTCTAACCAATCTGTGTTGTTTTCCAATAGAAATCTGAACTCTTACCCCTCTTATCCAATTCCACTATATATAATTAGTTGTTTTTTGACACCGAATAATCGGTCTACCTACATCAAATTCTGGAATTATGTTCCTTATGCCTTCTATCTATAACTCAAAGAATTTATGAAAAAGTATGTTCCACAACTTTCTTGAAACCTATAATTTGATTTTGTTTAGGATGTATGCAGTTGATGAGAATCCACGAAATAAAACGAGCTCGTATTATCCTGCAAACATGTTCGTTCTTTCTCTCTTCAAACAGTATTATTTACTGATGACGTTTGGAGAACAATTTATTGCTCGTAATCACATTAGGCATTAATATGATTATGAGCAATAAATTATCATTTTGGATGAATTTTCTATTGATGCGGAATGATTTGTATGAACAAGATGCTCAATAACTGAACTATTGGTTCGTCGGATTTTTCCTTTCGACGATCGTATTGCGAGATGTTCTTGTGCATGTTTAGACAGCATCCTACTGGTAAAGCCTATGTATTTAGATCCACAGTACAAGTAGTCGATATATGCACATGGATGTTGCCAACAATGGGACCTTGTCTTTAACGTTAAGATGAATAAAAGGTTGCGTGGAGAATTTGAGATGTAAAGATGTGGTAAAGAATGTTTTTCGAATAGCTGTCAACAATTTGCTTCGAAGAATTCCATTTGTGTCACCTTTGAACTACAGGTGTACAACTAACAATTTCGTTGGTACCTCTGCCTTTTGTGAACTTTCCATCTGGTCTTATATATTTATTAATGAATGCTTGCGGATAACCATTTCGGATTAGTGTTATAGAAAGACTCCAGTTCCCTACTTGGTGTATTTTCGGTTCAAATGCGACTGTTTCTTGTGACAGATTTAATAGGTTTTCTTTTCCTACTTAATGGGACAAAGCTATAGCAGTTAGTCAGCTGCCCGTTTCATCTTGGTTTGTAGTGAATTGATTTCTGCATTGATCAACCATTACTCCTTGAAAGCTCAACATCAAGGGGGATGCTTTTCTTCTGATTCAACTCCTAGAGTACAACTGACTGATCAATGACTGTTATTAAATACTTCAAGGATTTTATTTAGATCAAAATTCCTATCGGTAATGACGAAAATATCATCCATATAACGTCTATACACTTTGAATCGACTTATAACTGCTTGCAGAATAGTCGATTCTAGGTGTTTTATGAAACAATAAGTAGTTGACCAAAGGGAGACCCCACAGGTAATCTATCTTCCTGTCGATATATTTCACCATCAAACAGGAACTGGACGTTCTTGAATATATTTAGTGGGTATTCCAATACTTAAGTTATTTCAATAAGTAAATTTGCAGAGCATACTGTTTATGTCAGAGGAAAGTTGCTGAGTAGATAGATGACATCTAATGAAGCCGTAAGCTTGCGAGATACGTTAATCTCATTCACGAATTTGAAGGTGTCTTTTAAGGAGTGTGTCACCATCATCTTTCTAACCGATTCCACAGTCTCTGCTGACCACTAGGCTACAGGCTGGTGAGGTAATCAAGCCATATTCCAGAAATAAATTGCATTGCTATTTCATCATTTTTACAAAACTAAAAATTGTGCAGGAACATTAAAACTAATAATTTTCCAATGGTGCTCAAGATCGTAATTTGCTGAGCTATAAAGGAGCCAGTGATAGGTATAGAATTAATTTTGCACACCTCACTTGTTTCTGAATGGGCATGAAATAAAGCAAAAGTAAACTTTATGAAGCTAACGCAAAACTACTGACGACAAAGTTCAATAATGAGGTAATTACTCAACTAAGTGCTGATAGTGCAGCAAAGTACAGCCACATTAGAAAAACTTCCATGTGTTTAACAGAATCAGCAACTGAATGAAAACCGGGTGAAACTGAATTAGTTGGTTACAAAAACAACCCACAATAATAATTTAATACAAAATAATGAAACTAGAACAAGGCATACACGCGACTAATGTTGCTTCTATTCATTGGGACTTGTGGTTCGCAGTTGTCTATTTTCCTAGGCGAAATAGTCGGCCTCTGTTGGCGTTTGAACATCTAACATAAATGCCACAAAAATCCCTCTAATCATCGAAAGTTGATATCCGAAGATGGTGGCTTGTAATAAAATGCAGGGCGCAAGTTTTGTCATACTCGCTAACAGAGGCAGGTTATTCCGCTTCAGTAAAAACAAGCAGAAAATCATAAATCGTAAAGGCATGACAACCCAAACCTATTGCATCATAGCTAACTTATATTATATGATGGGTTTTAGTCTGAGAGGAAACATCATCATACTAAGTCAACCAGTCATGTTAGCGAGTCTCAATTAGAGACAAATGCGACCCCTGAATTTTACTGATAACTGCGAACTGTAAAATAAAAGGAAACGACTCTAATTCGATATCAATTTCTATTGTAATATATACAGGTTGATATGCAAATTTCAGTCATTGGAGGAAGCTTCCATGCAAGAGTCTCTGAGATTAAGGCATAAAAGACTAACAGCTAGTATCAATATGGAGTCGCTGGCATTCAGATTTAGAGAGCTACAAAATCCTATGGTGGAATTTGTGGATACTTCTATAAAGAATATAATGGTGAATGTATGCATTTCAGCCTAATTCAAGAACACTTTTATCACTATGTACAGAAGGGAAAAACACTGGATTTTCGTATCTCCTAGGTCTTACGATCAAAAAATTCGACAAGTTAAGGGAGGGAGATGACGCCCAACAACTCATCATAAATAAAGAAGCACTCAATTAGAATAAGGGAGCATTAGATCAAATAAATACGTCCATAAAGCATTCTTAATATGAAAAGTCACTTCTCTTTTATGCAAAAAAGTTTCCATCTCTTACTTAGTGTATAGATAGAAATAGTGAAAACAGTTTCTAAACATATCCTAACGAGGTTGGTTTTAAGTAATATTTTATGCAGCATCCCTTCAAGGGAATTTGAATGAGTCTGTTAAAATAGAAAAGAAGTCATCGCAATAATTATCCATAAAATGCACATACGTCAATGGAGATACCTGCACATAAACCACCCGTAGATTACTATGAATAGTGCTTTCTAAGATTAATTCCCCAATAACAGAAATAAACATTATTTCGGTTGACTGTTCTCCAGAAACCTTATCCTACGGTTAGTATCGTAGATTGCAGCATCCCATATTTGTCCATCTTTTTATTTATCCATAGTATTTACTAAACACACCAGGACCTAAGACTCTACTCATCACCAAAATATTTCATTTAACAATAATTTTACGTCTACATTGTGGGAGTGGATGTCAAAGTGTGGTCACCGTCTCTACTCGTTAGAAATGGGATGGAGATTTCCGAATGCCCAAGTGAAAAGTCCGGGGTAACCTTTTGGCATTAAATGGTACTTTCATGGCGTAGTAACGCAGTTCGACTACTGAATTTTTGTGTCCATGAGGAAAAGAACATCTCTCAAGCAGCCAAAACTTCAGTTTTATTTAGTTTTATCTCTTTCTCATAAAATAACCTTTCACTTATTTGAGTGTCAAACTAGTTAAGAAGTTCGGGGGCAGATCAATGTTAAGATTGGAGGTAAACTTTTGAGAAAACCCATCACATTACTAACATAGTATGTCTAAAACACAGAAAATAACAGTCTCCAATTTTGACAATATACTCAATACAATAAATAGAGGATCTTGCGTGAGGATGCTGTTACAAATCACTGTTTTGTTAAACGCTTACGCTTTCTTTGAAGCTCAGCTCTTGAGTTAAGATATCGAAAACTGAATATAATAACGATGATAGGTTGGTACTACAAAACGATCTAGATAAATTAGCTGAATGGGCTAACCTCTGGAGTCTGGAAATTAATTCTAAGATAAGCGCGGTAATGTACCTAAGTCAGAAGTCGTACACGTCGTAATCCCGGGGGGGGGGGCAAGGAACTACCAGATGTCAAGGGACAAAAGGACTTGGGAATTACCGTAAGCCGTGGCTTAAAAACAACGGCAAATTGTAACGGAGCCACAGTTACGTCTTTTCGAATGTTATAGGCACTTCGAAGGGGGTTCAAACGATTAGAGGAGTGTATGTATTTGAGACCTTATCTAGAATACTGCATACAACCGGTGGGCCCATGCTTCAAAACGAGGCACATATCCCGGGAAGGAACCAAATTAGTTAGTGATATCTTACACCTTCCTTAAGATAAGAGGATAGAGGATCTAAATCTCTTCCCATTATCATACCGAAAGAGGAGGCGACTTAATTTGGGCATACCGTATATTACAGGGTGATTTCGGTATTGACATTTCAAATCTTTTCTCTCCCTCTAGGACACATTTACGACGTCACCACAAGGTGCTCAAACCGAGGTTGAATAAAATACGTGTGGAGTTAAGATTCTCCCAGTGTGGTTAACACCTGGAACTCCTTACCTGATTCAGAATTAACAGCTCCATCGGTGAACGCTATCAAAATGAATTTAGATCTCTGCAGATATATATATATATACATATTGCAAGAATTAACATAAGCAACAAGAGCCTTCTACCCTTACAATATGAAACCACCTATTTAAGTTATACTTCCCTTATGTTGTTGGAGATACAGTATAGCAGTCACTAAACGACACTTAACGACAAACCAGAGTGGAATGTAGGTAAAAGCTAGTAAATTTGTCAATAAATTATACATTTAAAAGTCTAGAGCAACGATGACTAGCCCATACCCTAACTCTCAAACATAACACAGCCATCATTGACTTCGGGCGCACTGCAGAATGTTTGGGGCAGGCTTAGGGGCCTTGTCCAACGTTCGCCCAAAACATTAAAGCCAACGAGTATCAAGCTTTCAAGGTAAAACTAACACAACATTCGTGCCTATAACCTCGAATCATGTACATATATGTATTTTTTCGGGCGCATAGACTAACGTGGGACAATGCCCCTAAGCCTACCCGACCATTCTGCAAGGCACCCGAAGTCTGCCCCAAAAAATCTACAATGCGCCCTTTAGGTTTCACGTCGGTATGCTGACCTGATTAGTTCCATCAAGATTATTGGTTAGCACCGTTATTCAATAAATTTAATTGCATGTTTCTCGAATAAAAATTGCATTACCTTATTACATTAACATCGCAACTCACCGCACACACCAATTAGTGTAACGAACAGCACGTTTTTAAAACAACGCCAAACCAAATCCTATGCTGCAGTCCAATGTTCTTCGTACATGTTCAAGTTGGCAGGACTTATCCGGCATGTTGGTTGAAATTTCGCCTGGCAAACTATTTTGTCAATAAATTTTAGTCAAATTGTGTAATATGTTTTCTGGGTTGATAGGAATTCTCATTTCCTGACATGTAATGTTGGTGTCCGCCTCATGCTATCCAATGCGATGCATTCTCAGCATATTGGTTGCAATGATTAGTGTTTCACGTGAACTTTGTCAAAATATCGCTATAATGAGCATAATGGGATAGTTAGAGGGCAATGTCATCTACACAAATAATTTACTTCATGTAGAAGCTGCGGCTTTCGGTATAGTATCATTTAATGAAGACTTCGCGCCTCACAATATCAATACAGCCCATTTTTGTGTGAAGAACATTACTATTTGACAAGAGAATGCTTCAGTACATGGAAATCACCTATGAATGCCTACAGAACCTTCTGTAGGAACCTAAGTTGTCATGTTGTGGCGGTAAATAATTCCCAAAAATTATTGACCCCAGCATTCATCATTGAACGTTGGATGCTGACCCTCACTGTTTAAGTCAACTTGTTTAGCTGAAGGCTTCCGGTCAAGCATCTATGCCATTTGGTACTCCGTCGTGTCACGTTTGTGCACGATCACTAGCCAGCTAAGTATTCACCTCAGTCCAGGATTTGGTCCCGAAATTTATCTGGTAGTTTGGACGATCAAATTCTGTTATTTTGCTTTGCCTTTGGTTCACGAGGAACGAATACTATAGAAGTTGTTGGTATTAGTTCTTGCGTCAGTATACTGCGTACAATCCGCGAACGTCGATACCGACAGCCTCTAAATTGGTGAGCCCAACCGCGAACTTCAACTTTGGTAAATACGCAGATAAATCCGGTGAGTTTGTTCCACTTTGTATTTATTCCTGTACTGTTTTTAAACTATATATACTCCGCGATGAATGATCCTAGTCCTAATGTCATTCGTTTTCGCTCAACTGCAGGAACCATTCAGCTCGTACCATTTTGGCCAGATAATGCGGAAACATGGTTTCAGATAGCTGAGTCTGATTTTCGTGAGCATGGGATAACCGATCAACGTTCACAGTTCCTTGCAGTTACTCACGCCCTACCGCGGGAATTCAGCAGGTGCGTAACTCTGCAGATGTCGGGTCCAGAGGTAAGTAACTCGTACGAGTTGCTCAAAGCATCCCTCATCAAGAGAAACGTTCTCACGGATCGACAACGTCTGGATGAATTATTTCGTAACATCGAGTTAGGGGATCAGTCAGCCGTCAGCATGCTGGCAAGAATGAAAGAGATTATTGGCCAAAGTCAGTTCGACGAAGGACTGTTCAGAGAACTCTTTTTATCCAAACTGCCACAGTCAGTTCAGACTGTACTTGTGACACTTCAGGGTGTTCTTATGGATGACTTAGCTGTTTCTGTAGAATAAAATTCTAGAAATAACCAAGCTGCCAGCTCGGTAGCCAAACAGACTTCGAGTAAGGACACTGCAGTGATAGAGTTGTGGAACTCCATCCAGCAGATGCTTCGGCCAAACATGCCTTGTAATTCCTCCTACCGTCATCCGAACTCCTTTCAACTGCGAAACTCACGTGGTCGATCTGAATCCAAGCAACGTTCACTAAAAAACCCTGACTGGTGCTGGTATCACAACACTTATGGCCAGGAAGCGAAATGTTGCTAAAAACCTTGTAATTTTGGCGATGTCTCAAAGTCTGTGAGAAACTATCCCGCCGGCACGCGTTAGCGGCAACCATCGCCGGTGGCACTAGCCGCCTACTTTACATTCATGATGTGATCAGCCGAACCCGTTATTTAGTCGACACAGGCGCTCAAGTTAGCGTCCTGCCTGCTACAGCAGCAGATCGACAGAAGGAACGTAATTTCAACTTACAGGCTGCAAATGGAAAACCAATTGCAAACTTTGGTAGGAAATACGTCTATCTGAACGTAGGTTTACGCAAACCTATTCAGTGGAGTTTTCTTCTCACTGACGTCACAATGCCCATTATTGGCACGGACCTACCTAATTATCATGATTTACTCGTAGACGTCCACCAAAAACGACTGATAGACGGTACTACTAGACTGTTTATCAAAGGCATCACCTACGTAGGCCCCGGCTTGTCACTTGTTAAGAAGAACGCAATCCTTGATCCAACTTTCCAGCCGATTGTTGATAAGTACCCGGAACATAATTGTCCGTCTAATGATCTACCGTGCATAACCAGCAATGTTTTGCATCACATCATAACCTTTGGACAACCCGTGACATCTAAAGCACGACGAATTGCTCCTGACAAACTGAGGCTCTCTAGAAGTGAGTGCTCACCCTTGGCATCATTCGGCTATCGAATAGCCCATGGGCATCCCCACTTCATATGATACCGATAAAAGATAGCAGCGATTGGCAACCCACTGGTGATTACCGGCGAGTGAACGCCAAAACAATCCCTGATTGCTATCCATTGCCTCACATACACGACTTGATGGCAACATAATCTGGCGCTACTATAATCTCTAAAATTGACTTGGATAGAGCGTATAACCAAATCCTGATGGCACCAGAAGATATTCCGAAAACGGCTATCATTACGCCTTTCGGACGTTTTGTATTTCTACGTAGGCCATTCGGTCTCCGGAATGCAGCACAAATATTCCAACGCATCATCGACGAAGTATTTCGCAAGCTCAAATTTTTATACGCATACTTAGACGACTGCCTCATTGTCAGCCCAGACGAAGAAACTCACCTTAGACACTTGGACTTGGCATTTGAAAAGTTACGCCTGCATGGTGTTACCATCAATATTCAAAGTGTCAGATAGGCGTTTACTCATGTGAACTTCTGAGCCACACCGTTGACTTCAAGGGTATTCGCCCACTGGCTAGAAAAATTGAGGCGATAATAAACTTTCCAGAGCCACAGACAGTGAGATGCTTAAGACCGGTCTGAAAAGTCCGTGTAGTGTACGCCGTATCTAGAATTCTAGTCAGGTACCTCGACAGGTAGTTCATGATATGTGTTGTTGACCAGAAAATCTAGAGAGCTCAGAGGTTTCTTAATCTAGATATCTTCTAATAGAACTTGTCCAAAGCCCACTTCTTTTGAAGCAAATATGTCCAAAGCTATTCTTGCAGATATTGCTCCAAATGCGTTCTGCATTTATGCACAAAGCCTCCCAGAAACTTTCGTCTGAATTATTCGAAAGTCTACATCCCACCGATTGCGAACGAAGGTGTCAACTGACTTGTTTTGGGGTTGTCAGCAATCACTGCCGTCTATAGAAGGAGGCTCCCCAGAACTCCGAGTACTGCCTAGGTAATTATTAGCCAACTCAGCTTTAGAGCGATTGCTAATAAAAGACGGCTGTCAATATTGGTGAACACTGAATAATTTGCTTATTCGAACTGGTCTCCATATACGAGGGACAAGAAGGCTGTCATAACCCAGTCGTGTACTGGTTGTCAGAAGACTGGAGAAGCACTTTCGGAATTATTCTTTTATATTATATTAACGTTTGTTTACAGACTTTAGCACTGACTGACCACTGTAAATCTGTTTCTTTATTGTTTAAGCAATGAATAACCATGTCGGTCAACCGTTTTCCATTGTTCCGCGTCAGTTGCAGTAAATAATGTCCTAGGAATCGGGTTTGATCTTCTGAAACCGGCGATAGGTTCAGGATCTCACCAATCTGGATATTTGACAACAGAAATATCGAAAATTTGTAGGTCAAAATATCCAGTATAGCCATGCTAATGATATAGCTGTTTGATCATCTAGTTCAGAGTAGGTTGCTATAAATACATTGAAAATGTCTACAAATAATTGTCAGCATAATGTGCACCAGTAATTCTAATCCTATCGCTCTGGTACTGTGTCAGTTAGTAGGCATTAAAGCCATGATAGGGAGTGCAATGAAAAAACTAGTTCAAATAGAAAAGATCAATGGATATTCACCCAATTTCCACCAACAAAATGTATAGTTGATATTTCGAAGTTCATAAGGAACGTATCAGTAGAGGAAGCTGTCTAAACTCGCCAGCAAATAGCCGACGAAGTCAATCTTCATGTCAACTGACGCAAAACGTGACATTGTAAGAGTAGACTGGAAGAAATAAAAATATAGAATGAGTGGGACCGAAGGATAAAGCATAATTTCATCCATATTTAACTGATATATACACTAAAACTCGAAATGTTAGATATGTCGCTCATTCACAGTAATAGAAAACATCGGAAAAATGGGTATTAAGCTGGATCATCTGGAAGTAACGTATACAACGTGTAATGACAAATTTCCTGTGAAATCACTCTATGCACTGCTTTCTAAACCACGAAAGCCCATTATAGTTAAGATGCTGCCAGTTCAGCAAATGGACAGCTGGCTTGAAATCTTAGGAGGAACGGCAGATACACACATGGCGATCGCATAGTATTGTGATAACCAGTGAGATTTTTATATTTCATCCTTAAATTGAAGGAAACTGGGGACATAAACATTTTTGCAGACCCAGATATGACTGCTATACGACATTCCACATCCCCACAACTTACAATACACTAAATATCTCATTTCACCACTGCATTATGGAATGAAATCAAGTCACCGCTAAAGACTGAGGGTTATTTACCAGTAGCAAAGTTGAGATTTTAATGTTGTTGTATTCTGGAAGTTTTGTGATCTAATTGCAAAGCTTCAGTCGTCATCCCAGAAAAATTCAGGGACAAATTCAATGGAAAAATTGCACTAAGAATATCTAGCTAAGCTACAAACCCGAAATTGGTTCCACACACAACAAGTAAAATAAAGCAGTGGCTAATTGTCGAGTTACTGACAAGACATTTGGAAAAAATTCATTTTGGAAATCAGTCATCACAGTAAATTTCCAATGAGAAAACACTTAGACAATTTCAAGAAGACTTAAGTATGAACACCAATTATTTAAGGAAAAATTTTATTTTGAGTCAAATGGGCGATGTAACGACGTTGACTGCGTGTTTAGGCTGATAACAGTATTGTAAGTATTGTCTAAGTATTGTGTTTGTGAAATGCAAAGTCTGGGGACCCGAAAATATTGATTTTTGTCATCAGTTATAGGAGCACACGACCAGATAACTTTATCATGTCGTGCATTACGTGAGACTTATCTACTGAAATTATTCCGCATGCTCAAGGTCATCGGAAGAGTTGGACACCTGAAAGTCACTTTCGTCCATTTTAGTTGGCCGTGTTGGATTGACGTTCCTTAACCATCCGTTTACACATTGGCTTTTATGTTTATCCTGCAGTTATTCACGACTTACTTTGATAGACATAGTTCACAAATGTTGCGCTTCACCTCATTTTTGTTTTTGTTGCTGTTAAAATTAGTTTTTTCGCTTGTTTCGAAATATTTTACCACCAGGTCAGTTCATTCATTTCTTTGTAATTATTTCCTGCTTTGCATTCATGCGTGGTTGCATTGTTTTAGTTGTTTTTCAGCTGTTTTGAAATAATACTGTGTAGAAGTTTTGGAAAATATGCACGTGAACATGTTTGGGTGGCAAAAGCCGTCGTTTCCAGTTCATTTGTTGGTTGCCGTTATTACTGCTTACTCAATTTGTTACTTAATATGCAGAAATCTGGAAAAAACAATATCTTTAACGTTCATGTTGACAGTTCACAACAATCTACGAGTGAATCTTGTGAAGAGAGCACGATCAGAGTTGATATTAGCAAAGTTTTTGGAGAGCGTATTAAACTTTGAGAATTCAAAACCTAGTTTTTAGTTGAAAAAGCTTTGAAGCTTTTCGAGAAGGTGAGTATACCGTCAGAGTGTCTATTTACAGCAAACAAACACCCGATATATCGTGAGAGAATTTTAATCAAACAAGGTTGAGCCACATGAGAAGTGTGAATCTGTTGTGCGCATATGCATTTTTGGGAACAATAGAAAACTGGGAAGCAATCAGAAACCTCTAAAGGGTAAATGTTACATATGTTTGTTAATGCCCAATGTACTAGATTCAGATAAATGAACTAGGACTGTGTGTAGTAAAGCCAGTGTTAACAGCCATTGTATTTGTTGCAAAACGATTTTAAAGGCAGATCACATACGGTGATCTGGTGAGTGAACGTACTATCTTAGTTAAAGGTAAGACTTTAATTAGCAATAATAACGTTTCAGGTTGTGGTCTACAATCGGTGGTTTTCTCGAATTTAAAACAATCTGAGAACCTGATTATTGTTTGAAGTGAAAACATTGGCTGAATACAAATTGCTTGTTTCAGTTCAAATAATGAAATTCTTACTCCCCGGATGTTTGTGATTTCTCCGTGGTTATAAATGCGGATGCCTATGACTTTTAAGAAAACTTTAAATAAATTTTCCTTCAGTGAGTTGTCTTCCTTTTCTTGGCGAAACATCTGTTGATACGATTAGACGATTAGGTAGCAGAGTGGAATGTTCTGTGATTGAGAACCGTAGTCGTTGTGTTTAGGACTTATATCGCGCGTCTGACTGTTATAACCCTATACTCGTAGCTCTTTCTTCGTGACACATTATGATATCTAGAAATCATAAGCACAATGTCTTCGGTAGGTTTATTTTTACTAAGTGACTGCAAATAGTGAGTTATTTGAGTTGATAGGATAAATACCTCTAAACGCTTTCGTGGAGATTAGGATATATTCACTTATTTCGACTAGGAGACTATCTTTTTACCAAGAAAGTTCTCGGGATGTCAGCTTTTACTATGTAATTCAAAGAAAACGTTAATTCTCTCACTACGGTAGCAGCTATAGGAGATTACCTCCAGCGGAAACTATTTTAAGGTAGCTACGTTGATTGTGTATAAAAATATTAAAAGTTGTATAACTGGTCAAATTGTGGTTTTTACATAACACTTGTTCTTATAATTAATGAATGTACCGTGCAAGCGCTTACTTTGATTTGCATACTTAGCTCATAAGCATTATGCCTGTATGTGGTATATATTTGAGGCTGATACGCTGTGTGATGAGTCCTGTGAAACACGCTACTATCATGACTAAAGCAAGAAGAACAGGTCAAGCGGGACAAAATAGCATCATTGAAGTCCAATAATCTGCTTAAATTCTAAAAACAGTACTTATAATACAAAATGGAATTCTCAACATTTGTCACAATATTGCATCTGAAATACTTAAAATATAAATCAACCACAGGAATTCGTCCACAGTTACCGTATTAAGTCAAAAATATTCGAGAGTGGATTATAAATGTAAGAATAATAACAGTGAATCTTGATGGAATGAGGATGGGGAAAATGGTTTACCCACTAGTACAAATAAGGTTAGTTAGTTCGTCCCTGACACTATTTTCATCGCACAAAATACGTGCCAAATGTGGTATCGTAGATGTTTTATAGTAAGACGCACGCATACAGTCTTTTGAAATGACTTCTCGTTTTGCCCGAAGAGACACGTGGTGAAAGCCGCAGGTAAAGTGAATGTTCACAGTCTGCCAAAATCAAGTGCCCATCGTCAATGACGACTGCAACGATACGGCCCAATGGGAGACCACGCGCCCTAATGGCAGTCTTCACAGTTCTACGAAGTATGACATAGTCTTTTTAAGCAATCCGGGAAAGAATGAGATTGAACAGTAAAGAAGAATAGGTGAGATGCACGAGTTGACAAACTGTAAGAGGAGGGGTTGATTTTGCCTGAATGCCTTAACTTCTTAGTTCGAAAGGTCAGACGAAATATTCTTTTAAAGATCGCTAAGCCATGGGAAGACCAGGATTGGTCAGAGGAAAGAACCAATCTGTGGTACTTACCGTCAGACTTGATTCCTATTTCACTATCATCAATTATACGACGGCCATAGGAATTATCAGCACGGCGGCCTGCTTAAATTTTTGGGCTAGCAAAATTTCTATCCTATATATTGCATCTATTTCCTCGGATTTATTTTATTTTAATCATTCAATTATATGTCTTAATCGTATTGTTTACTCTCGCGATTATTTAAAACGTTTCCAACCGGCTGATTTACTAGTTTATAACAAACTCAAGAAAAAGCCTCATGGTGGATGGCAACGAGCTTTAAAGCGTACTCCAATGCATTTGATGACCGTTCCTGTGATTATGAGCACAAATTGCTGATCTCTACCAAACAAGATTAATTACTTGCATTCTCTATTATACTCAAATGTATATTGTAATACTGCTGTAATTACTCTTCAAGAAACTTGGCTGCACGATTCCTATGATGATAATTTAGTCTCTTTACCTGATTTCACAATGTACAGACAAGACCGATGCAGCTGAAAGAAGAAGAAAGGTGGAAGCGTTGCCACTTTTATTAATTCTCAGTGGTCTACTGCCAACAACGTCTGCTTCAAATTCTCAAATGAAAACATTGATTGTATAACTGTTAAGTGCCGACCTAAACACTTATCTGAGTATAACTCCATTTTTGTCACAAATACCTATGTCACTCCTTCTTGCAGTCCCTCAGAACCATCGATCTTTGCTGACGAATTCACTATTTTTGCTGCTGCTTCGTTTGGTAACTCCTTGTCTGTAGTGACTGGTGACTTCAACTCCAGTGACTACAGTTTTATTACATTGCTGGGTCATGAAAATGTGGTTAACTTCCCAACTCGACAAGATACTTCACTTGATTTGGTATTTATAAATGATTCTGGAATATACGAAGCTCGTAAAAGAGCTCCGCTCTTAAACTCTGATCACTGTATTGTAGGAATTCTACCCAAAGTTTACGGAAAGTTACACAAAAAAGTCTTCCCAAATTTGTCCAAGAGAGTTGTTCTCAGATGTTACTCAAATGAGAACGTACAACATCTTAGAAACATGCTCCGTGACACAAGATGGGATCTGTTTAATGATGTTTCACTTGATGATACTATCTCTAATATTACATCTTATCTGAAATTCTGTTTTGAAATCTGCTGCTCAAAAGAAACACTATTCGTCAAATTCGACCGTTTCTCCTCCCCTCAACTTAAAATGCTTCGTAGAGAGAAGGAAAAGCTATATAAAATGAAAGATAAAAGTGGTGTAAAAAAACTAACCTCCTTATCAAGTCTGGAATGCAGAGGTTGAATGTTATACATAACCAGAAGTTCATATCCTGCAAAAGTGCTTCTAATATGTGGAAACTATTTAAGGAAATCACTGGTGGTAAGCAGATAAACAATTTTTCGTATTCTTCTGATGTATGTACTCCTAATAAATCTTTTATTTATTCTCCCTCAAATTCCATGCTTCCCAGTATCACTAGTGTTAATAATAGCCCCTTTCCAGGTTTTAACACAAATTATGGGCAACTCTAAACAATAGGAACCCAAAACGAAACGACCTACGAACGTAGCAACGACCTTGACAAGGACAACGTCTACCAATGAGAATGCTCAAAAACGGCGCATAATTGTAAAAAAGCGTTTATATAAAAGTAAAGCAAGTTAAAATGTAGTTACAAAGGATAACGTTCTCTTATATGTTGCAAAAAAGGTTCCAGTTTCTCATAGGAGTCTTTATACTCATATTAAACCAACTTCTGTACATAAATTCATCGAGATAACCGTATATCATAGGATTTCTCGATCCGTTCACCAATCTAATCCTTCTTTTAAGGTGACTCCAAAAACTTTCGATGCAGTTAGTATGAGTTCCATCGAAGGGATTGCGAAAACCCACTGTATGATTGACTACATGGTGAATATACCCCAAATTCGACAATTGGCTATAACTACTCCACTCGTCTGTGTGAATAGTTGTCCCGGGCAACACTAAACGCTGGATAATAGGCAGTAATACACCAGCACTGCGATTAGGAATTGTCTCAATATATCCTTTTCTGAGGGTGGTGTCGTAGATACCCAATATCCATTGTTGGTTTGCTCGTAGTCTTCCGCGGTTATATTTCCTCTTTATCAATACTGTTTCATCAATGTGGACCACTACACCAACTCCTCCAAGAATTTGAGTTAGGGTGTTCACTTTCCACGACGATACATCTCTGCAGTAGTGATACCATTGCACTGCTGACACTTCCGAATTCTCTGTTTCATAAGCTGTTGCTGTTACTGGCCTGTTGAGTAACCAGAAATTGCAAATCAATAAAATTTTCGGTAATGGCAACTTAGACTTCGAGAAAAGCGTGCCTAAGGAATCTGTAAACTAAAAAAGGACATACCTTCTCGAACTGATTTCCTATTTTGGCACAGAATACACGTGTACGCAAACCCATCAATGGCCTCTATTTGTATAACACATTCGCATTGACAAATTTTAGACCTTGCAATCAGTCGGTTATGCAAACAGTAGTCGAAAACGAACTCCGGAGCGAATTTACTACGCAAAAGGTGTAGGGCATCCATAATTACTTCCAGAAACAACAGAGTCAGCTGATTGTCCTTGTCAAGGTCGTTGCTACGATCGTAGGTCGTTTCGTTTTTGGTTCCTATTGTTTAGAGTTGCCAAATTATGTTCAAAAGTGTCTCAAGTCTCTGAACCCTTCCCAGAGCTTAGGTCCAGATCATGTACCTAGTATTGTTTTTTTAATGTTCTGATATTCTGTGTTACCCTCTCACTGATCTGTTCAACAAATCTTTTTCCAGTAATATTGTACCCGCCGTTTTGGAAGACATTAAAGTTGTACCCATACCTAAACCGTATACTGGTGCATGTGTCAAATTTAGACCCATTGCTATTACCTCTCCTTTTTTGAAAACTATGGAGAAACTACTTTTACTTAGTCTTGTACCCTCGCTTCAATCCTTTAATGACCCAAAACAATTTGCCTATAAGCACAGTAGAAGCACTTTAGATGCAGCTGCCGTCTTATATCTTAACATTGCTTCCAGTCTAGACAAAGGGGCTAAATTTGTTCGTTGTGCCTTCCTAGATTATACATCTGTTTTTGACTCGGTCCCTAGGGACATCTTATTAAATAAACCTACTGCAAGTCAAACAGAATGTTGGGCTGTTAACTGGTTACATTCGTAATTCTCAGAAAGAAAGCAGTATACCGTGTATAAAGGGAAGTCTTCCACTTCATTGCCTACTGAAGCTGGTGTCCCTCAAGGCGCTGTCCTTTCTCCTTTTCTCTTTTCTTTCTTCTTACATGACTTGCCTCAGTCTGATGAAGTAAACTTTGTGAAGTACGCTGATGATTTAACCATTTCAATGGCTGTTAACTCCCAGCTAGATTGCACCAAAATAAGTAGCTTTCTGTCGGGAGACAGTAAATGGTCTGAGTCTAACGGTCTTAAACTGAATCCTTCTAAATGTCAAACTGTTAATTTCAGCTTAAGATGTAAAAGACAGTTAGAAGACGCCATCGACTCTCATGACAGTTGTAAGATTGATGACAATGATATAGGAATTAAATCAGAAGTTAAGTATCTTGGACTTATTCTCTCTTCTGATCTCTCCTGGTCTTCCCATGTCTCAGCGATCTCCAGTAAAATATTCCGCCTGACATTTTACATAAAGAAGTTAAGGCACTCGGGTATAACTCAACTTCTCCTCTTACAGTTCATAAACTCCTGCATCCTACCTATTATTCTTTATTGCTCACCCTTATTCTTTCCTGGTTTGCTTAAAAAGGACCTTGTCACAATTCGTAGAATACTGAAGACTGTCAGTAGGATGAGTGGTGTCCCAGTGGACTACATAGTTAACGTCGTTGTCGAAAGGCACTTGACTTCGTGCAGTAAAATTTGCTAAAGGGATTTTATCTCACTTGGAGCATCCACTTCACCCTCAGCTTTCACCTTGCATCTCCTCAGGTGGAACAAGAAGTAACTTCAGAAAACTGTATGCTCGCACGTCTAAGTATAAAAATTCTATGATACCATACCATACACGTATTTTATGTGATGAAAATAGTGTCAGGCAAGAATTGACTAACCTTTTTTCATCTAGTAAATAAACAATCTCCTCCATCCATTCTTATATACCTTCAAGTTTTACTTTTATGATTTCTATTATATTTATTGTCCTGTTGATTCTGTTTTTACTTTCATAACTGCAAACACCAACTTATCTCTATGACTGCTGTAATCTTTGTTTTTTCCCTCACCATATCATGTAAACTGAACATCATATTCAAAATTTTTAATCATGCAAAGATTTGTATACCGCATCGACAATACCGTGTGAAACAAGCCCACGGCAATTTCCACTTGTATTATTACCATTATCTTAGCTGCTATCATTATTATTATTTCCATTTTCTGTGCTGCATGTTATTTTTTGTTTTTTCATATTACCCTTATTGTAAATGTAGAAAAATTTTCTGTGGTTAATTTGATTTATAATTTGAGGAAATTAGATGCAATTCAAATGAACTGCCGTCAAGAATTGACAGAATAGTTCTAAAATATTTGGGCGCCGAGTGAGAAGTAGACATCTGTACAAAATTACATTTGCAAAGTCTCAGCGAGATTAAAATGAGTAATTCCAACGTTTCGTTCGGCAATCTGGTCCGAACTTCTTCAGGGAAATTAATCGAAATTAACATAACATGGGTTTCCCTGAAGAAGTTCGGACCAGATTGCCGAACGAAACGTTGGAATTACTCATTTTAATCTCGCTGAGACTTTACAAATATAATTTTGTACAAATGTCTACTTCTCACTCGGCGCCCAAATATTTTAGAATTATTCTGTCAAATCATGACGACAGTTCATTTCAACTATATTGCAATCGAATTAAATTAACAAAGAAACTGTGTAACTGGCACAATCATCGTGTTTTCACTCTCCGTTGTCTGCAACAGAATGCATATCCTAAATCCGTATCTGTCGAGTCAACTGACAACTCCAGTAGGTCGAATAAAGCAGCTCAATCTTCAGAAAGAAGGCAAAGCAATAAGTCCGACAGGGTGCTTCTACTAAACTCCAATCCTAAACGCCATAATTTTGAAAGTACGTCTAATCATAAAATTCTAGATACTAGCAGTTTGAACGGACATGAAGGTTTGATGTTAGCTGATGCATAGGAAATCCTTATTAATAAATAAAATGGATATGTATCACTAATTATTAATACTTGGTCAAAATTCTCGACTGTCTATATCTTCGTATGGAAACGTTAAGAAATGTTTTACAACTGTTTACCCGCACACACATACACACTCTGTTTAAAGAGTTTAACAAAGGTAGACCAATATTTGTAAGTCCGAGGTCAAATTTTGATCACAGCTCATACAATTTTGTTTATTATACTTGTTGATACTTTTCGAATGACTCATGATTGGACACATTTTTAAAAACAAGTGATGTTCCTTTTTATATATATGAACCTATGTTATGTTCATTTCGATTAATTTCCCTGAAGAAGTTCGGACCAGATTGCCGAACGAAACGTTGGAATTACTCACTTTAATCTCGCTGATACTTTACAAATATAACTTTTTACAAATTAGATGCAATATTTTGATTAATGCTGAAAATTCCATTCTGAATCACAAGTACCGTTTTTCGAATAAAGTTAATCATTACTATTATTATTATTTAACTTTCTTTTGCATCTTAACCCAAGATTAACAGTCTGACATTTGGAAAGATTCCGTTTAAGACCGTTTACTGACTCCTGATAGAAAGCTGTTCATCTTAATACAGTCTAGCTGGGAGTTAACATGCATTGAGACAGGTCATCCGCATACTTAACAAAGTAGATATGCAAATACTGCAGTTGTTGATCATAGAAATGATGGATATTAGACGACATCACATGATTCAACAGCATATTAGAAATAAATAAAAATTGTTTCTTAGCTTATCGCCAAGTAAATAGTCTATTTGATGATGTCACTGCATATTATCAGATTAATGAAGTACCTATCAACCCTAAGTTACTACATTTACTTGTACTACAGACTTGGCGTTTAGCAGTATACAGACTTGCAACTGGCTAGATAAGGCGGCTTTAGAGTATCGAACAGTACAGAATTATTATTCAACTTGCAAAATCCTACTTAGTTTTTACAGTGTGCTATTGTATAGATGCAGACGCGAAATCCTATGAATGACTGAAGTAACAGTCTCATAATAGTACAGTATATCCCTATTCCACTGACTAAGCTTAACATGAATTAATCCGAATTCACTTATTACGAAAGCTCGTAGTATAGCGACGCATTGAAGAAGCCCAGGAGTAGTAGAAATCAAGAGTATATTAGACATTTTCTTAATTTACAAAATAAATTTATGATGAAGGGTATTGGCGTTAGTTTGACCGATTGACATTTCCGCTGATTTCATATTCGACAACCTCCATATATCTAAAATATGAAGCACAACATGAGGTTATGAAAGATAATTTTATATATTAGTATACAATCTGAATACACTGATTCTGTTAATACTAAGCAAAATTATCATGCAAATAAAAACATTTGTAGTCCACAGCTGGTTTTGTATTGACGCTGTATGCATAAATAGACCTCATATGCTTTCCAGTAGTGGAAGACTACACACAAATTTCAAGACAATATCCGAAACATCCATATCGTTGAGGCGTCATTTTCTCATCAAGGTTACATGCAAATCAACTTCACACTAAATACCTTTACATTAAAGGAAGTATTGCAAATGTGCAACTTAGAAATTATTCAACAATCTCAGTAATGTCTAGTGAACATAGTTTTGTGAATCCTACCGAAATTACATTCTCACATTTGGGAAACTATAGCCATCAAATATAAGCTGAACATGCCTCAACTCTAAACAGCTATGCATTGTGTTAACAACATAGAGAAACACTTAAAATATTGCAAGATACACAGACCTGTTGTGTTACTGAGGATAACAATGCCATATAATGCAACCTAGACATTCAATCGTGACACTTCATCTGTACTGCTTTATGTAAATGGAAATTTCAGCAGAAATTCATCTCCACTATTGGTGATCAAAACTTTTGCAGGATTAAGTTTACAGTGTCAGTGGGAATGGTATAACAGACAGTAGATTGATAGTAATAGAGCTGACTAGATTCAGTTCTCATAATCAACACAATCCATGTGTACAATAATACTATACACTGAATTGATGCACTAAGTGTGACAGTGGGGAAAATAAAACGAATTTCAGAAGCTGAAGTTATGGACGCTCACGGATGTTACGAAGTATACTAACGCAAGATCTAATATCCACAACTTCTGTAGTATTCGTTCCATGTAGACCAAAGGCGAAGCGAAACACCAGAATTGATCGTCCAAATTACGAGTTATATTTCGGGACCAAATCGGAGTGCTAGATGATTGCTCAACTAGCTAGGTATCGTGCACGAACGAACGAACGTGGCGCGACGGCGTGCCAAATGGCGTGGATGCTTGATGGGAGCATTCGGCTGAACAAGTTGACTTAAACAGTGAGGGTCAGCATGCAGTGTTCAGTGATGATTGCTGTGGCCAATAATTCTGGAGAATAACCTACCGCTTCAGAGTAATTGCCTTCTCGACTGTACTGCACTTGCAACAATCACGAGAACCGCGTCCATTTGTTTGCTTAGCAGTCAGCTAAGGAGACATTGGCACAATATTAATAGAAGTATCTTAAATAAGTTGAATCCACATAACCCATATTTTACTGCACCAAGCAGTGCGAATGTATATTAAATCCACATAGAGATAACATTTCAACTTAAGATAATTCCTGTCCAAACACAGATAAGGTGGAAGACACATATACATGATAACTTAGATTCCTACAGAAGGTTCTGTAAGCATTCATAGGTGATTTCTATGTAATGAGGCATTCTTTTGTCAAATAGTAATGTTCTTCACACAAAAATGGGCTGTATTGATATCGTGAGGCGCGAAGTCTTCATTAAATGATACTATACCGAAAGCCGCAGCTTCTACATGAAGTAAATTATTTGTGTAGATGACATTGCCCTCTAACTATCCCATTATGCTCATTATAGCGATATTTTGACAAAGTTCACGTGAAACACTAATCATTGCAACCAATATGCTGAGAATGCATCGCATTGGATAGCATGAGGCGGACACCAACATTACATGTCAGGAAATGAGAATTCCTATCAACCCAGAAAACATATTACACAATTTGACTAAAATTTATTGACAAAATAGTTTGCCAGGCGAAATTTCAACCAACATGCCGGATAAGTCCATTCAGCCTCACCGGTATATTTATATTAGTTTAAGATACTTTAGATGGACTACATTCCGAAAGTTTCGAATACAGAATTATTGGTGTGTTACAGTCCTAACCATATAATTTAAACGTATTAATATCTCATGTCCACTTAATACTTTTTTTCATTGTTAAATCCTTCTTGTGAATCTGCTTGTTAAAAACGCTTATATCGTGTATTGACTTGTCGAAAAATGACTTAAGTATTCTATGTGGTCTATACATTGCGTATGCACCGTGCATACTTCAGTTTCGAAGATGTTGAAATCAAATGGACAGTGGGAGTTGTAAAGGCGAACCTCTGAAAATATAGCGCTCCATCTGGTTTGTGGCGTAACAATTTGGCTAGGGGATGGCGGAAGATGGTGAACCGAATTTAGAGGAGGAAAATAGACAACTAAAGTCTGAACTACAGGTTTCCATACAAGAAAGACATGCAGCAGCGGAATATGGCTTAAAGCTCTTAGAATCAAATCAACAACTACAAAGTCGACTTGAGGAGCTAAATAGAAAATGTGAAGAACTGGACCGAGAACTTAAAATTGCCCGAAAGGTATGTGATGTGTAACTTTGAGATTATAGTAAATTTCAGAGTTTGGAAGAGCAAAACCTCATACAGCGCAGGATGAGTATTGCTGGTTTTCAAGAAGAAGATGATTTAGTGTCTGAGTCGGCTAACAGAGAACGAGGTTTGCGGAACCAGGTGCATGACTTGGAAGTCGAATTAAAAGATGTGAAGCTCAAGTATGAACGACAAATGGCAGAAAATGATGCACTGCATCGAAAGATTTTGGAGCAGCAATCATCAATTGAAGATATGGAAAAACAATCCAGGAATTTGAAATGCGAAATTAAAGATGCTAAAGCAAAAGAGGTGCAGATTTTGAATGAATATGATGATCTGGAGGCTGAAAATTTAGAGCTACAGAAAACAATACTTTCTCTTAAAACTAGTCAGGTACTATTCATTTCTACTAAATCTTTGATTTTAGGTTGAATTCGAAAGTGTCAGACACGAACTGAAACGACTTCAGGAAGAAAATGATGTCATACACGTGCAGTTAGAGGAGATAACTAGATTGAAGCGTATGACAGAAAAGTCATTGGAAGACGCTTTGGAGTCACTTCAGATTGAACGCGATCAGCGACATAATCTTCGCAAAGAATTAGACAGTCGGATTATATCTGATTCAATAAGTCACCTTAGTGATTTGCGCAATTTAAGCAGCCTGGGTCATGTCAGTAAACTCGGCCAACTGCCTGAGAATTCAGAATGCCAAAAGCCAGGCAAGTTTTCCTTTAAAAAGGATATTGTTTTGATATCATTTGATTGGTGAAATTAATTTTCGTATAGTTTTTAGTAGTTGTTTAGCAAATAAGGGCCGTGGCTAAAAGTTATTTTCTCTGGGTGGAGCCTGACTAACTATTCAATATTTCGATTTGTAAATATTTTATGAACGTCCTAAGTAATCACTTTAAAGCTGGGTGAATTAATATCTAGTAGAGTTATTTCAATTAACATTGTAGACTCGAGTAAAGTATATATATATATATATATATATATGACTGGGCATCTAACATAAGGACTGGCTAGTTTATCGGACGTCATGAAGGTATATGTATTGTATATGTACTGGCTCAGCTCCATCATGTGTGCTTTGTCTGCATTTGTGCTACGTATTTATATAACTCTGGTGGTATTCTTTTAGTTTTATTTGTCAGCAATTCACTACTTCAGTCCTAATTTTTCGTATAAATAATTTTCTTCCCTAGTCAGTTGAATTGTGTTCTACCATGCAGTATGATGTTTATTGTTCGAGAGTTTAAATCATTGGGATACTGTTCCGTGTGTATGACTTCTTTGTGCGCATTAGAGTTAACGTAGGAGTAGTTACCTAAATACGTAATACTTAATTAAGCTGTTTCACTCAGTCTCTCCAGCTGATCACCACAACCTTAGTTACCTTGTGACATATAGTTGTCCATTCACACTCTTTGTAGTAGTGAAATACATTGGAGTTTTAGAAATGCATGTACGCAGAGCTGTGGCATTTATTTTCTAACCAAATAAAAGGAAACTAGTTACTATAAAGTTATACTTTTTCGATCACTGGTACTTTCATTGCATCTTTAATTTGGCACCCAGCTGTGTTGATGTAAGGTTTTGCTCTGGAGAATAGGACAGTTATTGCAGTCTGACACTGTTAGGGTCATAGTGGGTTAAAATAAATATAACGGAAAAAACTGTTCATTGGTTCGTGTTGGCTCACTTGGTTCGATGTATATTGGTACATAAACGGCACGACTGTTGAGCAATAAGATTGTGAATAATGTCACGTAATTTTTATTTAAAATGTTTTTCGACCCCTAAAATGCACCTTTTTGACTATTTAAACGAAATTTTTATCAAGATGAACGGTTTCACCGTATAATAACACTCATGTTACTTCCTCTAATTCTGAAGTTCGTTATTACCTTACTAGATGCCAGTTTATCAAACTCGGAGTTTCCTGTTAATGATGGTAAGCCTCAAGAAGGAGACAAAATGGACCCCAAGATTCCTTCACCAAACGACTTACTAACTGAATTAAGAACCACAGAAGTAGCTAAATATCAGGCAGAATTAGCTCATATGGAAGCTGAGAAAAATGAACTAACGCGAACTCTTGAAACTACACAGCGGTCTCTGGAATTAGCCACAAGTGAAGTTTCGAATAAACAAGAGCGAATCAATGGCTTGTTGGCTCAGTTAGATGCAATTATGTCCGTCAAGTCAGAAGCAGATTCCGAGTTTGAAGCAAAAGAAATGGAATTAGAAGTGCAACCAACTGCAAACTCTAGGAATGCGATGGGCGAATCTTGCATCTCAATATCATCCCACGTTGATGAAAATGAAGATCCGAATGGAACTTCCCAAACTGATCTAAAACGTCTACGTAAAGCTCTGCGGTTAAATGAGAATCGATATTCAGTAGCGCTGCGTCAAATAGCCAGTATGCAACATGACCTCTGGCGGTATCATGAGAGGGAAAAACTAGACTCTAGACCTGAACTAGCTTCAGAAGAAGGTTTAAAACAAGAATTGGTTCGATTGCAGGGTGTTCTGGAACAGCGCAGCGATGAAGTAAAAGCATTACAAACGAAACTATCCGCAAGTGAAGCAGTTTCTTGTACAAATTATAATAAGGTCTGTTCCATCAGTGATACTTATAAACAGTGCTTAACTATCCTTGTTGGAATATACGGGTTTGTTTGCTCAGTCATCAAAGTGTTGCCGCACAAACAGGTAAGTACTTGATGTTATGGTTTTGGTATTCATAACGCTAACTTAGTTACTTTAGTCCCCTAGACATTTCCAAGTGTTTGGATTATATATTATTGTGGTGACAGTGTTAAGCACTGATAAGCTAGATTCCCCTGACTGAAGTTGGGGTACCTCATCTGCCTTCATATTAGTGAAATCAGATACCGACATATATTTATGGCTGTGCATTTTATTCAACCTGACAGCTGAAAACATTACACTTCTGTTAGCGATTTTTGGACATTACCCTACTATCCTAGTGAATTTCCTAATACATAATTTGTCATAAACTTTTTAGAGTATTAGATGCTGTTATTTATTACGAATCCCATCAGAGGATAGTCTCATTTCATAAAAACAAATTAATGCATATATGTCCAAACCAAGTTCACTTTTAACGGTTTGAAAAAATTTGGGCATTGGGTATATGATATTCATTATAATAAAGGTTTTTGTATTTCCCAATGAATGAAAAACAAAACGATATTGTTTTTACTGACGTTTCGCTATTTAATGCTAATAGCTTTATCAAAGTATTATTAAACCGGAATTTACAAATCTCAGCATATATATAACAAACAGTTAGGGGGTGAGAAAATAGACATAGGTCAAGTTAAAGGGACATATTGAAAGTAAAAATAGCGATGAAGATAACTAACCGAAAACGCATCCGAAAACATGGACATCAACAGTCGTCATTCCATATAGAGAAGAGACGTCAGACGATATCAGAAGAGTACTCAATCAGCTCGACATTAGAGTTTTCTTCAAAACATCAGACACACTTCAAAGCAACCTTGTCTACATAAAAGACCAAATCCCTAAAGATTCCTATCTAATTGTGTCTATAAAATAAAATGCTTGGAATGTGATGCGATATACATCGGACAAACTTCTCGAGAAATCAAAATCAGAAGAAATGAACACCGTAGAGCATCTGTTCGACCACCGAAGAATCCTGTTGAACTACAAAGACTTGAAAAATCATCAGCCATAGGTCTACATGCTATAGAATCAGGCCACAAAATTGATTTTGACAATGTTGAAATAATCCAGAAAAACTTCAGAAATCACAAAGAACGTTTAATATCAGAAGCACTTCATATCAAGTGGAATCAAAATTGCCTGAATAGGAATGATGGACTAAAACAGAATCTGACCTGGTTACAACACCTCCCTCCCCCCCATCAAGTGACAAAACCAACACGAATGTGATAAGCACTTTCATTATGTAAACACACGCTGCGTTTATAATCTTATACACTTATCAAATTCAACAATCTACACATGATGATTTTGTTATCTTTACCAATTCACCAACTTAACAACTAAAAATGCCCCAGACAGACGAACGATGATCAAGTTAGTAAATTTTATTTCGATATCATAACAGACATACTATTACCTTTGTTATTTGGTATAGTTATCTTCATCGCTATTTTTACTTTCAATATGTCCCTTTAACTTGACCTATGTCTATTTTCTCACCCCCTAACTGTTTGTTATATATATGCTGAGATTTGTAAATTCCGGTTTAATAATACTTTGATAAAGCTATTAGCATTAAATAGCGAAACGTCAGTAAAAACAATATCGTTTTGTTTTTCATTCATTGGGAAATACAAAAACCTTTATTATAACAAATTAATGCAGTATTATTTTCTTACCAATGACGTTTCGCGCACATTTCATTGCTCATAATCCTATGAAGGTCCTCACAAAACTTCCAATCTTTATTTATGTAGCTCCACTATCGCTTATCTTTTGGTTTTCCATTTCTCTGATACTAATACTAAAGCATTCCTATTGCTGGTGTTAGATGTAGATTTGGTAACCAAAGGTTCACTGATTGACCTCACCATACACCTAAGTACAATAATTTTCAGAATTGTAGTTTTGCTCCAATCTATCTTGTGATTGTGCATGCATTGCGATTTCTGAGATTTTCTGCAAGTTATTCATCTTCATGGGGTCAGTCATCGTACACTTATCTAAATTATGTTCCAATAGCATACCCTACTCTACTGGTCTGACCTATGTAATTAATCGCACAGTCACTTCAGGTTATTTTCTAGATAAAGTTACTTTGTTTAGTTGTGTCAGTAGGCCCTATAGAACTTGTCGCTGAGTGAGTTTCTAGATATGAATGCCACTCTAATTCTTGCCTTTGTCTGGTAGAATTATTCCACCCTACCAGTGTTCAGATTTTATTCTTACATTTTTCACGAACTTTATCGTATATTCTACTTGATAAATGCTGTCGCTTAATTGTACCAAAGATGTATTTACATGTCATACACACATCCTATGGGTTAGCACACTGAGTTAGTTGAGTGTCTGACATATGAGCAACTGGAATCTAAATAAAGATGAAATTATGGTAGAACAATGACTAAGGTAGTTTATGTTTTATACTTTACTTGAACAGAAGTAATTGTGCAGCTATCATTCTTTAATCACGTAATTACATTTGGATCTAAGTAAATGTTACTGCAGTTGTGTTTCCAAAGTCTCATCACTTTCATGTATTGTTTAAGATAAATTGCTGAGAACTTCGGAAAGCAATACACCACTTTTCTTGGTCATCAAGCAAGCTAAGCAATTCTGTCTCAGAAATAAAATGTTTAACCAAACCTAATTGATCAGCTGTTTGTTAATTTAATTACTCACAAACACTTAATGGGTGGTACATTAATTGTAAGAAAGTGGTTCATTGCTTGTAGCATAACTGTCAATGATGCCGTGGGGTCGAATCCTGCTTCATTTAGTGGTCTACCAGGTACTACTGTAAGTCTTGGCGCATTGATTGTAACTCAGTCTAGTCTATGTGTACTAGGCAGTTGGGTTACATCTTGCCCATTTAAACAGCTGAAACGTCTCAGAACCCACGCAACAACGATTTGTAACTTATAAAAGCTTTTAATATGCACAATAAGCCCAGAATTCCCTGTATTTATGATGAATGAATAGAGCTGGGATCCACCAACACAGATACAGGTTAATTACATTTAATAGTATTTAGTCCAAGTAACTGAATAATATAATAGCATGCAGCTGCTGAATATAAGTTAAAAGTACTAGTGCTTATATTAACTATGAATTAAAGCGTCATGTATTTCAAAGCGTAGGTTACAGTGATATGGACTACTTCATTTCCTACTTATACTGTTCGTAGCTACCATCAGTATGGGTTGAGATTTGTCACTAGACGCACACTGAATAATAGACGTTGTATTCACTTTATATTGAAACACTCATTTCACTTCACTATGGTGACATAGAATTTATAATTTGCAGTCATATCATTGATTTTCCTCGTTCAGTATAATACGAATAACGAGATAAAACTACTGTGAACCCACAAGAATTATGGTATTCAAGTGTTGGTTTGTAGGGATTTGATTGGTTACAGGATTTTCATCATGAGCTGACATTAGTTAGAGAACCATTGGAAAACCTGGGAGTACTGGACAGCTAATTCGTCCTAGTTTGGGACTCTTCATCAGTACGCACCCACAGGGAAGACAAGACTGAGGAGGCTGAAAGGAATGTTTATTTGGTGAAACGTATGGTACATAGCTAAATTTGGTATACCATATTCTCAACCGGCCATTTGCACATCATTTACCACATCCTTGACGAATTGGTCGAATATCGTCTCATTCGATAGCTTCTTGGATTCTGCATCATATGGCAACATTCTTCTCATGGTTCTCTTCTTTGATTGCTCTTTCCAGTGTGCCAAACATATTGTTACTTCGTTTCTGATATACTACTTATATCGGATTATAAGTAGCACTCACCACACTCGCCCCCTCATTATAAAGTCTCTCCTGTAACCGCCTTGATCGCCGCACAGACGTTTCATCCTGCTGCTCTTCTGGTACCTCGTCTTGACATTCTTCTCTCCATCTTTGTAGCAGACTGGCGTTTACTCTTTTCTCTTTATCTCCTCTCTTTATTGTGTACACTGGACCGCGTCTCGATGTGACCACATATGGTCCCTCCCACTTCGGCAGAAGCTTTCCTGATCCTGGTCCACTTCCGGTAGTATACTTTCGTTCTCTACATTTCACCTGGTCACCTACTTCAAACAGCTTCCAAGCTTTGATTTGTTTCTTGCCATAATTTTCGATGTCTTTCTTGCGCTTCTCTTGTATATTCTGAATAGCTTGTTTCCGCTCACTTGTCCATCTCTTACTGTTCCATTTTTGTTGTTGTGGCCAAGTCTTATGGTGCACCGGTAAGCGTGGTTTCCTCCCATACATCAGCTGGAAAGGCGACTTTTTTGTTGTCCCTTGTACTGTGGCACGATGTGCTAGTAATACCAACGGTAAGTCAGTTTCCCAGTTGCCTCTTTTCGCAGCTAGCCATTCCTTGAGTGTACGATTGTTCCTTTCGGTTAAGCCGTTTGTCTGCGGATGATACGGAGTCGCTCTAATCCTCTTAATACCCAGTGCCTCCAGACGAGTCTTGAACTCCTCACTTTCAAAACAGGGGCCTTGATCTGTCAATATCATTTTTGGTACACCATGATCCGCCACAATATGTCGAATGACCGCCTCGGTTACGGTCTTGGCGCGCTGATCTGGAATCGCTACAGCATTTACCCACCGCGTGGCGTGTTCCGTCATCATTAAAATGTATTGATTTCCACTTGCTGTTTGAGGGAAAGGACCCATTATGTCCACGGACCATAAGTCACCAACCGCCGTTACGGGTATCGTTTGTAGCTGTGGTCGAATGCACCGATCACCCTTCATCAATTGACACTGTGGGCAAGCGAGTACGTAGTTTGCAATATCGCCTCTCATGTTTGGCCAGTACGCACTTTGGCTCACTAGGTCGTATGTTCGTGCAACTCCTGTATGGGCTAGTTGGTGGCATTCTTGAATGACCCCACGACGAAGGCTTTTTGGTATCACTGTAACCCAGCTACCATCACTGTCTTTCCAAGTTAGGACGCCGGCAGCGTTTAGTTTGAGTCTATGTTTTTGCTGCAGTAGCATCTTTAACTCTCTATTCTCTGCTGCCATTTCAATTTCTTTCCCTTCACGTATCATCTGAATGACTGTCTTAAGAGTAGGATCCGACTTCTGGTGGCGAACAAGTTGTAAGGGATCTTGCTCCAAAGCGTTTACTGCATACGCTACCTCTGGTAGTTCAGTCTCATTATCTGATCTCGACAAATAGTCAGCTATTACATTTTCTTTTCCTGGAATATGTCCAATCGTGAAGTCATACTCTTGTAGGCGTAACATCCATCGTGATAACTTCCCTCGTGGATCCCGTGCTGTTTTCAACCACTGAAGAGGTTTGTGGTCGGTCTCAATGTGGAATCGGCGGCCGATCAGATATGGTCTCCATTTTTCTAGTGCCCATACAATGGCTAAACACTCCTTTTCCACCGTAGAATACTTCTGTTCTGCAAGTGTCAACACACGGCTAGCGTATTCAACAACCCCATCCGTTTGTCTTAAAACAGCACCTATACCATAATCACTGGCGTCTGTCGAAACTGTGAACTGCTTCCCCGGCGCTGGCAGTTTCAACGTCATCTGTTGACCATCTAACAGCTCTTTAATTCGCTCAAACGTTTGCTGTGCCTCTTCCGTCCACATGAATTTCGCGTCACTCAGCAACGTATATAGCGGTTTTGCTATCTCATTGAAATTTTTGACAAATCGGCTGTAGAATGCCGCTCTTCCCAAAAACTGTCTCAGCTTTCGCTTTGAATTTGGCACTTCGCTGGTTTTGACCGTCAGGATTTTCTCCGGCAATGGCCGTATTTCACCATTTCCCACTTTGTAACCCAGGAGGACAACCGTGTTTTTAGCTATTTGGGACTTGTTCTTATTAATCCGCAGTCCAAAGTCATCAATTCTCTTTAAGATAGCTTCGATGTGGTCTATATGGTCGCTTTCCGTCTCACTATACACCACCAAGTCATCTCCATATACTTCTACGTTCTTCAGACCCTTCAGTAATAAGGTCATTAATCTTCTGAATGTAAATGGGGCACCTACCAATCCAAATGGCATTCGTTTAAACTGGTATTGTTTCTGCCCAACTGTGAAAGCTGTTTTACTTCGATCACTTTCTGCTATTGGGATCTGCCAGTAACCCGATCGTAGGTCGAACACGGTGAATAACTTGGCTTTATGAAGGCGATCAAGGGTTTCTGTTACGGTAGGCATTGCACACTGTTTTACTTCGGTGAGGCTATTCAGCTGTCTGAAATCGACACAAAATCTATATTTCCCGTTAGCTTTCTTCACCAAAAGGATTGGCGAACTGTACGGGCTGTCGGCTTCTTCGATTATTCCGTCGTTTAACATTTCTCTGACTTGTCGGTTAACTTCTTCTTCAAGGTGAACCGGAACTCGTCGCGATGAAAAGACTGTCTTCCCCGTATCCTTCAGTGGGATGTTATGCTTTACCTTATCACAATAACCGTATGGGTCTCCATCACTAGTGAATAAACCGGCATATTTACTCATCAACGTGGTTAGACGTGGTGCATCTTGCGGAACAATGGTTGTGGTTTCCACCTCAGCGACTTCACTATTCTCATGTATCGCGAATTGCCCGTGTTTTGTGACCACTTTTCTATTCTTCATATCGATTACAGCTCCTACTTCTCTGAGAAAGTCTGCTCCCAAAATCGTTCGTCTTATATCAGAAGTTACAATAAACGGATATCGTATTTTTCCTGCTCCAATCTCTACAACGCAGTCTGAAACGCCAAGAATGTGCAACGGATGTCCTCCTACCGTCTGAACTGCTAATGTGCACGGCCTTATTTCCTTACACTGTTCTCTATCTATCAACGAAACTGCGGCCCCTGTGTCGATCAAACAAACTATTTCTTTTTGGTTCACCCGTAATCTCCCGTACACTGAACCTCTTTCGACTAACCCGACCACCTCCAAACGCGAGCGAGAAAAAGAAGGAAGACTGTATCGTTTAAAGTTTTTCTGCCTTCGTTTCGGGCAGTTTCTCTGCCAGTGACCGGTTCCTCCGCAAGCAAAGCATCTGTTGTTTGTTCTTTTCTTTATCTGCATAGCCGCCACCTGTTGTTTCAACTCTTCAATCTGGTCTTCGATCTTCTTGGAATCTTGGCCCTCCGACATCACTGGAGCAACATGCGAAGTCATTATCTGCCTTGTCACCTTGGCCATTTCATAGACATCCATTGGCTGAGCTGCGTTAACTAGCTGCAACTGATGAGCGATATCTGTCGGGACGCATTCGAGGAACTGAGATGCAAGCAACTGCTCCCGTGAATCTTCGTCTAGGGTGGGTAACGCGCGTCGCAGGTGATTCGTCAGCGTTACTGCGAGAACCAACGGATCCCCATCCTGGCCAAGTCTCAGCGTCCGAAACTTCTGCAGCGCCTCTTGTCTGTCCGCAGGGCTGTCGAACTCGCACACGAGCCTCTCGACGACCTTGTCCCACGCCGCCTCACCTTCCAGCTCCCGAGCGTTGTCGTACGCAGCCTTCGCGCGGCCCCTCAGCAGCGTTCCCAAGACAACCAGCTTCGCCTTCTGCTCCTGCACTCCAACCAGCTCCGCGACAGCTTCGAAATCCCTGAGGAACGTCCGCACATCTCCCTCCTCGAACACCTGCGGCCACGGCACCTTCATCTCCGGCAGAGGCAGCGACACCAAATGTAAAGAAGAAAAGACTGAGGAGGCTGAAAGGAATGTTTATTTGGTGAAACGTATGGTACATAGCTAAATTTGGTATACCATATTCTCAACCGGCCATTTGCACATCATTTACCACATCCTTGACGAATTGGTCGAATATCGTCTCATTCGATAGCTTCTTGGATTCTGCATCATATGGCAACATTCTTCTCATGGTTCTCTTCTTTGATTGCTCTTTCCAGTGTGCCAAACATATTGTTACTTCGTTTCTGATATACTACTTATATCGGATTATAAGTATAAGAATGTTGCCATATGATGCAGAATCCAAGAAGCTATCGAATGAGACGATATTCGACCAATTCGTCAAGGATGTGGTAAATGATGTGCAAATGGCCGGTTGAGAATATGGTATACCAAATTTAGCTATGTACCATACGTTTCACCAAATAAACATTCCTTTCAGCCTCCTCAGTCTTGTCTTCTTTACATTTGGTGTCGCTGCCTCTGCCGGAGATGAAGGTGCCGTGGCCGCAGGTGTTCGAGGAGGGAGATGTGCGGACGTTCCTCAGGGACTTCGAAGCTGTCGCGGAGCTGGTTGGAGTGCAGGAGCAGAAGGCGAAGCTGGTTGTCTTGGGAACGCTGCTGAGGGGCCGCGCGAAGGCTGCGTACGACAACGCTCGGGAGCTGGAAGGTGAGGCGGCGTGGGACAAGGTCGTCGAGAGGTTCGTGTGCGAGTTCGACAGCCCTGCGGACAGACAAGAGGCGCTGCAGAAGTTTCGGACGCTGAGACTTTGCCAGGATGGGGATCCGTTGGTTCTCGCAGTAACGCTGACGAATCACCTGCGACGCGCGTTACCCACCCTAGACGAAGATTCACGGGAGCAGTTGCTTGCATCTCAGTTCCTCGAATGCGTCCCGACAGATATCGCTCATCAGTTGCAGCTAGTTAACGCAGCTCAGCCAATGGATGTCTATGAAATGGCCAAGGTGACAAGGCAGATAATGACCTCGCATGTTGCTCCAGTGATGTCGGAGGGCCAAGATTCCAAGAAGATCGAAGACCAGATTGAAGAGTTGAAACAACAGGTGGCGGCTATGCAGATAAAGAAAAGAACAAACAACAGATGCTTTGCTTGCGGAGGAACCGGTCACTGGCAGAGAAACTGCCCGAAACGAAGGCAGAAAAACCTTAAACGATACAGTCTTCCTTCTTTTTCTCGCTCGCGTTTGGAGGTGGTCGGGTTAGTCGAAAGAGGTTCAGTGTACGGGAGATTACGGGTGAACCAAAAAGAAATAGTTTGTTTGATCGACACAGGGGCCGCAGTTTCGTTGATAGATAGAGAACAGTGTAAGGAAATAAGGCCGTGCACATTAGCAGTTCAGACGGTAGGAGGACATCCGTTGCACATTCTTGGCGTTTCAGACTGCGTTGTAGAGATTGGAGCAGGAAAAATACGATATCCGTTTATTGTAACTTCTGATATAAGACGAACGATTTTGGGAGCAGACTTTCTCAGAGAAGTAGGAGCTGTAATCGATATGAAGAATAGAAAAGTGGTCACAAAACACGGGCAATTCGCGATACATGAGAATAGTGAAGTCGCTGAGGTGGAAACCACAACCATTGTTCCGCAAGATGCACCACGTCTAACCACGTTGATGAATAAATATGCCGGTTTATTCACTAGTGATGGAGACCCATACGGTTATTGTGATAAGGTAAAGCATAACATCCCACTGAAGGATCCGGGGAAGACAGTCTTTTCATCGCGACGAGTTCCGGTTCACCTTGAAGAAGAAGTTAACCGACAAGTCAGAGAAATGTTAAACGACGGAATAATCGAAGAAGCCGACAGCCCGTACAGTTCACCAATCCTTTTGGTGAAGAAAGCTAACGGGAAATATAGATTTTGTGTCGATTTCAGACAGCTGAATAGCCTCACCGAAGTAAAACAGTGTGCAATGCCTACCGTAACAGAAACCCTTGATCGCCTTCATAAAGCCAAGTTATTCACCGTGTTCGACCTACGATCGGGTTACTGGCAGATCCCAATAGCAGAAAGTGATCGAAGTAAAACAGCTTTCACAGTTGGGCAGAAACAATACCAGTTTAAACGAATGCCATTTGGATTGGTAGGTGCCCCATTTACATTCAGAAGATTAATGACCTTATTACTGAAGGGTCTGAAGAACGTAGAAGTATATGGAGATGACTTGGTGGTGTATAGTGAGACGGAAAGCGACCATATAGACCACATCGAAGCTATCTTAAAGAGAATTGATGACTTTGGACTGCGGATTAATAAGAACAAGTCCCAAATAGCTAAAAACACGGTTGTCCTCCTGGGTTACAAAGTGGAAAATGGTGAAATACGGCCATTGCCGGAGAAGATCCTGACGGTCAAAACCAGCGAAGTGCCAAATTCAAAGCGAAAGCTGAGACAGTTTTTGGGAAGAGCGGCATTCTACAGCCGATTTGTCAAAAATTTCAATGAGATAGCAAAACCGCTATATACGTTGCTGAGTGACGCGAAATTCATGTGGACGGAAGAGGCACAGCAAACGTTTGAGCGAATTAAAGAGCTGTTAGATGGTCAACAGATGACGTTGAAACTGCCAGCGCCGGGGAAGCAGTTCACAGTTTCGACAGACGCCAGTGATTATGGTATAGGTGCTGTTTTAAGACAAACGGATGGGGTTGTTGAATACGCTAGCCGTGTGTTGACACTTGCAGAACAGAAGTATTCTACGGTGGAAAAGGAGTGTTTAGCCATTGTATGGGCACTAGAAAAATGGAGACCATATCTGATCGGCCGCCGATTCCACATTGAGACCGACCACAAACCTCTTCAGTGGTTGAAAATAGCACGGGATCCACGAGGGAAGTTATCACGATGGATGTTACGCCTACAAGAGTATGACTTCACGATTGGACATATTCCAGGAAAAGAAAATGTAATAGCTGACTATTTGTCGAGATCAGATAATGAGACTGAACTACCAGAGGTAGCGTATGCAGTAAACGCTTTGGAGCAAGATCCCTTACAACTTGTTCGCCACCAGAAGTCGGATCCTACTCTTAAGACAGTCATTCAGATGATACGTGAAGGGAAAGAAATTGAAATGGCAGCAGAGAGTAGAGAGTTAAAGATGCTACTGCAGCAAAAACATAGACTCAAACTAAACGCTGCCGGCGTCCTAACTTGGAAAGACAGTGATGGTAGCTGGGTTACAGTGATACCAAAAAGCCTTCGTCGTGGGGTCATTCAAGAATGCCACCAACTAGCCCATACAGGAGTTGCACGAACATACGACCTAGTGAGCCAAAGTGCGTACTGGCCAAACATGAGAGGCGATATTGCAAACTACGTACTCGCTTGCCCACAGTGTCAATTGATGAAGGGTGATCGGTGCATTCGACCACAGCTACAAACGATACCCGTAACGGCGGTTGGTGACTTATGGTCCGTGGACATAATGGGTCCTTTTCCTCAAACAGCAAGTGGAAATCAATACATTTTAATGATGACGGAACACGCCACGCGGTGGGTAAATGCTGTAGCGATTCCAGATCAGCGCGCCAAGACCGTAACCGGGGCGGTCATTCGACATATTGTGGCGGATCATGGTGTACCAAAAATGATATTGACAGATCAAGGCCCCTGTTTTGAAAGTGAAGAGTTCAAGACTCGTCTGGAGGCACTGGGTATTAAGAGGATTAGAGCGACTCCGTATCATCCGCAGACAAACGGCTTAACCGAAAGGAACAATCGTACACTCAAGGAATGGCTAGCTGCGAAAAGAGGCAACTGGGAAACTGACTTACCGTTGGTATTACTAGCACATCGTGCCACAGTACAAGGGACAACAAAAAAGTCGCCTTTCCAGCTGATGTATGGGAGGAAACCACGCTTACCGGTGCACCATAAGACTTGGCCACAACAACAAAAATGGAACAGTAAGAGATGGACAAATGAGCGGAAACAAGCTATTCAGAATATACAAGAGAAGCGCAAGAAAGACATCGAAAATTATGGCAAGAAACAAATCAAAGCTTGGAAGCTGTTTGAAGTAGGTGACCAGGTGAAATGTAGAGAACGAAAGTATACTACCGGAAGTGGACCAGGATCAGGAAAGCTTCTACCGAAGTGGGAGGGACCATATGTGGTCACATCGAGACGCGGTCCGGTGTACACAATAAAGAGAGGAGATAAAGAGAAAAGAGTAAACGCCAGTCTGCTACAAAGATGGAGAGAAAAATGTCAAGACGAGGTACCAGAAGAGCAGCAGGATGAAGCGTCTGTGCGGCGATCAAGGCGGTTACAGGAGAGACTTTATAATGAGGGGGCGAGTGTGGTGAGTGCTACTTATAATCCGATATAAGTAGTATATCGGGAACGAAGTAACAACATGTTTGGCACACTGGAAAGAGCAATCAAAGAAGATAACCATGAGAAGAATGTTGCCTTTGTGTATTTTCTTTCCTCTCTTTTGTTCTTAACCCTGTTATTTGTGCTTTTCTCCCTTTTACTTCTGCCATAATCAACATCGTATGCATACAAATGGTGTGTTTGCTTTGTGTTAAAATTGCTCTATCTAAAATTGTCTGGGACAAAAGTGCCTCTCCCATATTTACTACTTGAGGATTTTAGTAGGTTTCATCATCCTGTGTTTCTTACTACATGGAATACTACTGCTTTTACAAACATTCGAACAGGCATTTTGCTAGCACCACCCACGTTCTTATTTCTGACTTAATTTCCAACTCATTTGAGCTGGGTTGAGCTTTAAGTACATACATTGTTTTTAAAGTAGATGCGTTGGTCCTTATTCGAAATTAAGACAGTTAATACTTGAATATCTATTACTCGATTTACGGGAAAATATTAAGAACATGTCTAGTTCCTCAACTTTCAAAATCACCAAAAAAGTCTGATAAGGTCGTGTACAGGAATGGATTTTTATCAAAGTTAAGTGTTTGTTGAAGTTGTTATAAATTATTTATTTTATTCAAGTACGCACTTGTCAAACGGGCGCTTAGTGTAACCACTGGTTAATGAGGAAACGATGATAATTAAAAGGTAAAAATAACCGCATAGGTATCATCACAAATTCCATTCGGTGGGACTTTCATTACGCTTCATTCTTTCAGCAGAAAAAATAGACTTGAGTGTTGTGACCATTGGTTCTGGTTGAAACACTTTTGTTAACATCTTGAATCATTGTGTCTTATGGCGTCTCTCCTGACATAAAAGTTTCAATGCGCCAGTTATAAGCGCTTACTGTGGTTATAAATTCGGAATAACTATTCTTCAGTATGTCGTATCATGTTATGGGCTGACTGCTTTCGCCCTCTTGTCAAACATTTTTAGTGACCAACAGACAATAAAATATATTTTACATCTAACCAAGTCAATGAGGGCAGTGTCCTAACGTTTCATGACTTATCGAAAGCAACTTCCATTTGTCGGGGGCCTCGGAGATGCCTACATGGTGTCACCACTCCATGCGAACAGTCCTGCAGATTTGGCAATGGCCAACCTCTAGGCAGAGGACTGAAATACGCAGAGAAGCTTTTTAAATCCAGTCTTTGATAAGTAGAACATGACAGTAACGGCTTTCGATATACAATTTGAGGTTTCGTCCGTCACACACACACACACACGACATTGGCTGGATTTCAGTAGCATGTGGATATATTTTCTCACTTTGCAAATGAATTAGTGTCTTCTGTTTTCTAGATTATTGTATTCATTGTTAAAAAAAATAGATGTGGTTTAGAATAAAGTATACAGAGATTTATGCACCAGCAAAGTTAGAGAATAGATTCACACATTGATGAAATTTATCGAGTGATGTGTAAGCGCCTGTGGTATAGTGGAATGAGATTTCTACTCATATTTCGAAACCATAGCAACATATGTTTATGTGGATTATCCTTAGTACCACCTAAGTTATTATGTGTAACTACTTTGTTGAGGGCATATTCGTGTATTCACTACTTATAATTTCTTATTTTCTATGTGATTCGAATCATTTAGGCTGATTTTGTAAAAGCCTGGGGTATGAAGTACGTACTAAACTCCCCTTCATATAAAGTACCTGAAGAGATGAACGTATTGATTGACGACTTTCATCAATACTAAGCAAAGTTTTCCTGTTCTGAACTTATTTGAGATGATCTGTGAAGTTAAATTATTGTTTTCACTGCAGAATTCAATTTGCCTAAAGAAATACTAGTTCCCAAAGTCTATGCTGACAACACAGGGTATATGCTTTACTATAGTTAATACACATGACTTAAAACGATGTTTCTGAATTACAAAAATAGTACAGTTACATAACGGCAATAACTGAAAAGAACTGTCCCTCAAGCAAAAACAGAAACATGCCGAATAGTATTGACGTGCGGAACAAAGTGTTTAGTGAGTCATAATTACAAGTATATAAGGAGATAAAAATAGCAGACATGTAGTGGGCGTCTACATAAGAATAATCAATGATCACGTGGCAGTCACAGTCAGCAAAATAGAAGTGACAGTTGAATGGCAGGCTATCATGACGTTTATCTGTTGCAATTAAAACTCATATTTTATTCCTTTCGTGTGTTTTTTTATACTTAAAATCATCCTCTTGGTTTTTGTATACATTTAGTAATAATTAAAGATGGAAAGATGTACGCCATGAAAAGTTATAACCGGTGGTCGTTTTTAATTGACGTCATCCTCCTCTAAATGATCTGTCACAACTGATTCAACGAGTGCCTAGGATCTGTTTAAATTTGAATTTCGATGACTGAGATGATGTAGCTGGTGTCACGTGCTTTATTTGCATCCCAGTCATATTTTCCGTTTGAAGTCACCTTAAAAATTGTAACCAGCAAGTTGTCGCATTCTTCGTCTTTAGTGTGATATTTATCGTTGAATACAAGAGCGCTGTGCTGAATATTTCCCCATAACCTAACAATTTTGAAAGTGTCAAAGTAAAATTATTAGACAGTGTCAGTACTTTGTGGGTGGTTCTCAGAAGCGAATTCTTTTAAACTGCACAATTTAAGTAGTCTAGATTATGTGCATCTTGTGCTTTTCATTAGATGAGTGTTTTATGATTGTATAATCATGTCCTTGTCATATTTTCAGTAGATGAATAGATTCCCATGTGTTTAATATCTAAACATAACATGCTTCCCTTTATCTGAAAATTAATAACTCTTAAACGTGCAGTGCAGTGAAATCATAGACTGCTGGTTGGCTCTTAACGTATGTTCAAAATGTTGTGTAGGTGTTTTGAACATAAAACACCTCACAGAACTGTTACTGTATCCTATGAGGCTTCATTATCGAGTGCAGTTATGTTCTTCATACAACACTGACCGCAAAACATGACGATCATGTAAAAGGTAAATCAGAGGTTTGTTGTCAATGGTTCTGTTGTCCTTATGGAATGGTATTCACAAATGGCAAGACGAATGGAATGGCATTACCGATACAGGAGAAATTGATGAACTAGTGTTGGCTAGTATGGTAGAGTTGTGTAAATAACAGACAAATACCTCATTTACCGAAAAGAGTAGTCAATTAAAAAAAAGGTCTATTGATGTGTTTATGACTCAAATAAATTGTGAAGCTATTAACTGAAACGGTCAATAATTTAGGTAGTGAAACTGAAATCTCCTGATCTTATTTAAATCGTAAACACTGAGTAGGATATTTCCTGATTATTATTATTATTATTGTTCCCTTGGGTTCTTAGTAGAACATAGGGCTTCAACTGCACGTCTCCACTTGCTTCTGTCTTCTGCTGTACTTTTCACCTGCATCCATGTTAGTCCATACTGTTTCAACTCTTCTTCACACGATCTCCTCCATGTCACCCTTGGACATCCCACTCGCCGCTCCCCTTTCGGGTTCCACTCGAGCTATGGCCTGACGCGCGATGTCACCCAGCGGCCTCCTCAGCGAGTGAGTGTCCAATCCATCTCCACTTTCTCCTGCATATTTGTTGAGCGACTGGTTCTTTTTTTCGTTTGTTCCCATAGTTTCTTGTTGGTGATTCTTTCCGGCCATCTGATCTTGAGTATAGAACGAAGACAGTTGTTGATAAAGGTCTGCAACAGGCTGTTGGAAATATTCTTTGTGACCCACCAAGTTTCTGATCCGTATAGAAGAACTGACTTGACGTTTGTATTGAAAATCCGAATCATTTTGTTGTTGATGCTGAGTGACGAAGATTTCCAGATTGGTTTCAGGTTGATGAATGTGTTTCTCGCCTTCCTGATACTTTCATATATATATATATATATATATATATATATATATATATATATATATATATATATATATATATATATATATATTAAACACTACAGCTATTTTTTGTGGTCAATGCTAAATAACATCATTTTAAATGCGTAGAAAGCAATCATTGTTTCTATGCAGTAGAAAAATTGTATCATAGTAATGTGGTTTTACTTATTTACTAATTCTGGATAAACAGAAAAATGTAATCTAAGTTTTTCTGAGATGTAATGTTCATTGGCTTTTGAATTGAGTGGCTGATCGGTTTATGCTTCAGCAAAGTATTTTTGAACTTAGACCTACTGCGTATATTATTCGAAGTAAGCTTGTTTTTATTGTTGTTTCTATGTAAATAGGTGGTTTATGTGGCAGATCGTTTCAGCATACCTCTTCGAGTGGATAGAGATTCATCTGATAATTCAGTTGGTTCTGATCTAGTGACAACAGATGAACCTACTGATGAACAACTAACCCAAGAATGCCCAACTAAGACATCCGAAATTACACCTGGTTCCGATTTTGAGGGGTTATCAGAAGAAGCTGATTTACATCTCACTGTCGTCACTCAGTTGCGTCATCTAGTTAACACATTTAATGAGAAGTATTCTCAGATGTCAAATCAGGTAAAGTCAGTTGTTATTTTGCTTTATTTAACGTGTATTTCTTTCTCCTTGTACAATTAGATAAATTTATAGTGACTTGGTAGTTAGATTATAAGAAAATTTCAGTCGATTTTAATACGTCATAGGAATGTGACGTTTTGTTACAATATTATTGAATACTTGGTTGTAGTGTGCCTAAAGTTTCACGTTAATTTCTAATAATTGTGTTTTGCTACGGTACAATCAAGCACTAACTCTTAATTGATAAATAATGTGTTACAGACTATGTTTAGCACGTAGTTGAGGTGCAAGAAATATGGTGCTTAGTTTTCATCAGTATGAGCTTTCACTCTTATAGGAAAGAAGTTACTTATAACAGATATATAGTCATGTCTCAGGTAGGGGAAACTTATTTTAAAAAAAAGTATACACGAACAATATACTGTTTCCAACTATTTATTTCAAAGGCTGTAAATATAGACACGACATTTTGACTAATGGAGATGGTTTGTGGGACAATGAAAAAAGTGTTAAATGCTGTAAATTGCTCCCGTAGTGACAATTGTAGTATAGAGTTAATGATAGTAAAAGTTTAAAACAATTAGTCCCTTTAATAAATTTGTATGAAATTTTTTGAAGACAGAGCTTATCTGAAAACTTTGATGTATTTGTGCAATACATTTCGAACATGTGTGAGAAAGTCCCAGAATTATTTCCGGTCAGAGGTCAGATTGATAAAATTACTAAGTGTAATAAACAGAAGATAGGTACGTAGTGACACTATTCTAGAGAAATATTTCAGGTCAAACTAAAAATTACAACGTGTAATAATCAGGAAGATCGTGTAGAAAAGATAAAATAGGATTATAATTACTGGAAAACTAGTCAGTTTGTATAATTACGGGTTAAGGATGTAGTGTTAACGAAATGGGTAGGAGGTTCGGACGTATAAAAATAAAAACAGTAACCAAGTCTAATAATGCAGATAGGGATTTAAAAGGTAAATATAACAAATAAACGGGAAGGTTGGACAAGAAAGGTGATAGGATAATCATTATTGGTGAGACTGACATGGCCACGGTAGGGACAACTTTTGGACACATAGAATAGGCTTGAGTTTTTGGATCGCCAGTGCCTCAGCTATTCCTAGATGTCTTGATTTCACTCCCTTTGATAGGTTGGATCGGCTCTTATGGCTTTGAAGGACTTTTCATATGGGGCTGGATGTCTAGAATTCACTAGATGTTCTGTTATCGAACTGTAAACCCCTTCGCGTTCTCCCTTTGCTAGCCATGCTGGATAGTGTTCCTGAGCGCGAGGGACGCATGGTACGGCCAATGTACTCAGCTCCACACGAGCAAGTTAACTTGTATATGCATGTTGAAGTGGACCAATGCAACAGCTTGTCTTTCACGTGTTGGGTGAATAGTTTCTTGCAGGAGAATGTTATTCTTAGGCTGGTGGCGAAGTATGTTTTACTGAGAGACTTCGAAAACCGTCTGCGAAGAATTTCTGTTTCGGTATCATTTTTAAATTCGAGGTTAAATATCAGCATCTTTTGGGGGGCGACTTAAACCTTGGTTTTAGATTCTTATCTATGAATCTGGGTGGGAATCCATTTTCTATCAAGGTCCTTCGGAGATTTTGTAATTTTTCATCGATTGACTCTTCAGTGCAAATCTTCCGGATCCTCGAAGAAAGAGAGTATATTAGGTTTCTTTTTTTGCTTAGAGGCACACAACTTTTAAAGTTGATAAACTGTCTGTTCCATGTGGGCTTTTTGTAGATGGATCTTCTTAGCGAGTTGTTAGCATTCCTTCGCAGTTGAACATCGAGAAAATGAAACACTAAGTGAGACTCAACTTCCAGAGTGAAGTCGATGTTTGGGTGGGCGTTATTGAAGATTTGAAGTAGGTTTTTCAGATCACAGTTCTCATCACAAATAATAAAAGTATCATCGATGTATCTCTTGTAGAGATGGAGGTCGTCGATAGTTGATGATAAAGAGTTGTTTTCTAAGCTATCCATAAAGCAGTCAGCCAGGAGGGGTCCTAGGGGAGACCCATTGCTACTCCATCTACTTGCCTGTATAGTTTTCTAGCAATTATAATCCTATTTTGTCTTTTCTACCCGATCTTCCTGATAATTACACATTGTAATTTTTAATTTGACCTTTGGCCTGAAATATTTTTAGAATAGTGTGCCACTACCTGTCTTCTGTTTATTACACTTAGTAATTTTATCAATCTGACCTCTGACCGGAAATAATTCTGGAACTTTTTCACACATGTAATGTAAATACACCAATGTACAGCCTAGTTGATGACTTCGTCGAAAAGAAAATTTTCTTCGCTTCAACTACCTTTTTAACATTTCGAACAGTGTGTTCACATATTTACGTGGCAAAGCCGTTTATGTTAAAAAGTGAAAGGCCAATGAAAGTCAACAAATTGATAAGGGATTGAGAATACAATGGATAATAATTATCACCACTTATAATATAATATAATGAGATAAGGATTACCAAATTAGACTAAGGGTAATAGTAAATTGCTTTTGTACATACAAGGAAGTGGGTTTGTTTTACAAATAGCTATCTCCTGGGCGTATGTCAGTAAGCGCCTCCCAACTGCTTTTTGTGGATAATCATGAATGCTGTTTTGTTATCAGTCTAAAGACGAAGTTGGTATCCTACCACTTGCGTTTACCAAGGTTTCACAGTTCATTTGTTTTTCCACCTTTCAGGCTTATGTTCTGTCACCCTCACATGCCAAGCACGATTCCCCTTATCTATAATATGTGTGACCACACACAAATATAAGTTGGTATATAGTATGGAATGTGACAATTACTTGTTGAGGCTTGTATAGCATTTTAACTTTTTCAATAATTATTAGCCGGGCTACACAGTAAGTTTTACAAATGACTGAATTTAGTCTCTTTCCTAAAATTCTACTGTTTATTTTCACATAACAAGGTGATTTGATGTAGACATCTTTTTTTGAGACGGAATAGCCTGCAGGATTTGAAGCTAACTGACCTTTGCACTGGTTCAGATGCATTAAAGGATGTCCGTTTCCACTGGTCTTATTAAATTGCTCTATCTCTCAAACTTATGTTTCTGTATTGTAGAACCGTTACATTTTTACCTTCTATGTATAATCTTTGAATTAGGACAGTATGAATTGGCGCACTTCTGTGCAAAGTTCCACAATGGTTTACCTCTCCATTTACCCGGCTTATCGTGGAGTAATACAATGTTAGTGTCGTCCGGTATTACTGCCTTAAGTTGCTATGTTGAAGTGCTTAATTGTTAATCAGACTTCCTCATTATAAAGTTGTCTCAATATGAAACTCCGAATTGTTTCTTGCATAGTAAGTCGACATTTAACCAATAAAATTTTAAAAATGCTATAATTAACCTTCATTTTATATAGTTTTGTCTACACTGTCAATTACCATTACCTATAAAGGTCGGTTTTTTCGAGGCTATCACTATTCACAGTCGATTAATCGTTCGTAAATATAACTAGGAATTAAAATGAATTGTACTCTAGTATTTTGGTAATCCCTCTTTTCTGTAAATGTTGACCTTTTTGTTTCATATATATATATATATATATATATATATATATATATACTTTTCAAACTTTTATATAGGTATCTGGACGCAGTAGTTTGGATATTGAAGAAACTCAACAACAAAACTTACGTTTAAAGAGTCTGTTGGAAACAAAACGTGAACAAGTGCATGCATTACGCAACATGTTGAAAACGAATAAGACTACAGCGGAAACTGCTTTAGCTAATTTAAAACAAAAATATGAAAAAGAGAAAATTAATGTTACATCAACAATGCAACAACTTCGTAATGAATTAAAAACACTTAAAGAGGATGCTGCAGTCTATGCATCTTTACGCGCTGTCTTCGCTCAACGTTATGATGAATACATGACACAAATGGATGAAATGCAAAGAAAACTAAGCGTAAGAGAATTTCGTTATTTTCCTCAAACTTTTCTATATTAGATTATACGTAGTTTGAAGAGATATTATTACTGTTATTATTATTATTTTTATTTATAAGTTTAGCCGATGATTTAGTACAATGATGATAGTAAACAGTTTCATGTAGTGTTATATTTCTGTTTTGTAACATCCCGTTTCATTTTACTGCTTGATATCAGTTAGCATTACTTATCTCAGTAGTGTCTCTTCTTACTATACAGGTTAATAATAGTAAGGAAAAGGTGTTTTAAGCCATATAAATGCGTCCAAGTTTTACACTCAATAGTTTGATTTATTCATCCTTGTTGTTGCTACTACATTTTACTATTGAGATGCTTTTTCTTCCCTCTTTATGTCTTTTATTAAATAAGTTAATCTGTTTTCAAGTATTGGTTTTGTAGGGATTTTGTTTGATTGGATGGAGGATTTTGTCATGAGCTGACATCAGTTAGGGAACCATTGGAAAACCTGGGAGTGCTGGACAGCTATTTCCTCCTAGTTTGGGACTCTTTACAGCACGCACCCACCGGGGCTCGAACCCAGGACCTTCTGGTTACAAGGCGAGGTCGTAGACCATTGAGCCACTGGGAACCGATCCAATAGCTCATGATGAAATCCTCCATCCAATCAAACAAAATCCCTATACAACCAATACTTGAAAATTAATCTGATGCTCACTAGCGACTGGCCCTATTCAGGCAGTGACCTGTGGTTCTAGTGGGAAGCCATGACCAGTAGCGTACAGCAGGTTAAAGATGAGGCAGTAACTTATCGACGAAGACATTGCGAAATGGTCACGCTATGTCGTGAATTGGCAGAAGTTAGAATTCATGGGCCATTGGATCGGGTCCCAGTGGTTCAATGGTCTACGAGCTCGTTTTGCAACCAGAAAGTTTATCTGTCTAATTTTCTACACTTAATCAGTAGTGAATAATAATGTTACTCATTTTACCCGGTAAGGGTGTATGTATTAGGTGGTTGTCAGCTATATATTCGGCTATGTAAGAGACTAAAATATTACCAAGTTGTTTAGATCAAAGTTGATCAAGATGTGTATTAAACATGGGAATTGATTGAAACTAGTGAGTTCTAAGGGTGAAGTTCACAGAAGACTGCAGATATATCTGTATTCCCTGTAGTAAAATTCATTTTCCAAAAGTAAATTAATTCATCTCAATTAGAAATAGTTGTAGATTATTTCAAGTGGGAATACTTTTCTGAACTGTATGATATGTTAACACATCATTGAATATTTGTTGACAAAAATACACAAATGTATTATCTGAGTAAATGGTTCAGGTAGTTACCTTTTTTAATCAGCATCATCGGAATGAAAAAGTTGGTATCTAGTCGTAAAATGTAACTTGTTATTGTTAGTAGTGCTGATTTCTCATTAGGTAACGTTGGATCGTACTTTCACCACACAGATGCACATTCCATTATCATTACTACTTTTAATATACAGCTGATTTAAAATACATGTGTACATTTCGTTTTTTTTTCAACTGTAGGTGGCTGAAGAAGAAAAAAGAACCGTAAACACCTTACTACGCTTGGCTATTCAGCAAAAACTAGCACTTACTCAACGATTGGAAGAAATGGAAGTAGCTCATTATCAGAAACAAACCTGTGACTTTCGCTCCGTTCCACCCCATCAAGGTTATCATACTAGCCCAGTTCAACCTCCATCCAACTCCCTTTTATCCGGTCCAAATCATCAACATCCTTATTCCACACCTATTCATAATCAGAGACATTCATCTCCACAGAACTTTTCACAAATTGATCTGCCAACAGCTCGATCATCTACACTTCCTGTAACTTACTATTCCGGTACAAGTCCACAACATGGAAGTATGTCATCCAATGGTAGTGGTGCTAGGCTTTCAGGTCCTGGATCTGACAGAAACAAGGTATTGTAATTATTATATGAGTAATTAGCACATTGTGAAATGGCGTTAAACTAAGGATTACTTTCGTATAAGATTAATTTGAAACTTAATTAGTTTACGAGCGAATTTTGTTTAGTCTAAACATAAGCATATTTAGACCGATATTGATTTCTTACTAAAACGTAGGGAGTTGAGAGTGACCCAAAACATTAAAATCGATTCGATTACTGTTGTGGTTCTAGTTGCTTTACGTTTAAAATGCACCAGATTGAAAGACCATCCTGTTATTCCCTTATATATAAAAATAAATGAGACGTTCTGGATACGCATATATATATATGTGCATACTTTATTTGATATCACCGTTATTCACAGTGTACTCTTTTTAATAGATATTGATTTTCCTTCTTATTTTGTATTAATAATGGACGTATTGGTAGGGTATTTATGTGGAATGCTTTTCTCCATCGTCAATTATTCGTGTAGAGTGTAATGTTTACACCTACTTGAAGATATCCGTACAGGGGAACTTATCTCCTAGTAAATTCCTGTAGCCGACATATTCTTCTCTTTTGTCAACATCTCTTTAGCAGTAATTCTGTTAATTTTGTGTAAGTTACTAACCACTTATACTGAGGTGTAATTTCGTTTACATTTGTTTCCACTGGGAATCCAAACCGTCATACCAAACCGTTGTCAATGTAGCGTTATTCTCTTTCAATAGAGTAGCGAATATTCACATTTGATGATTATTGTGATAGTATTTTTCAAAAGTTGGTTTGTAGGGATTTAATTTATATCATTTTTGATCAAGGGTTTTTGCCAGTTAGAAAACTATTGCAAACTAGGGTGTACGGGATAGCTGTTTCATCTTATTTTGGGATTCCTCATCATCACCAAGGATCAAACCCCATGACCTTCAGGTAACAAGGCGAGGTCATGGGCCATTTAGCCGACGGATTTCAACTTCTGCAAACTCGTGATATACTACGCCATCTAATAAATGGTGTTTAGTATATGTAAGCTGTCATGGAAGTGAGTACTCATTGTACACCTTAAAAGAAGTTCCATCATGAATGTTACAGAAATACTAACGTCGACATTTGAGTTTCAAAATAAAAGTAGGTGTTTAGATATTATCCACTGTTACATGTTCACGGGAAATGGGTGTCACGATAATAAATTTCAGTGATTTTGTACTAGTAAGCATAATTGGTATTTTAGTTTTATGATACATATATATTTATTGCTTTTTTGAATTTTAGAGAAATTCTCGTTGCAGACGCGATGGTGTGACGTGAAGATGTTCATTTCGCAAATCTTTGATGCAATAGTTTTTATCACTTCCACTTTTGTTCACATCTGAAAGCCTGTAGCTCTCAATCGTTTTGTGTTTTGTGTTTTTTTCATTTCTTATCAATCAAGACACTCTCATTGATCGCTTTTTACATCTTTCAACGTATATCTATGCATCTGTGCACGTGTGTGTGTATGCTTCGCATATTCGGAACTTCAGTATTGTAATTATTTAGAGTTCCAAATAAAAATGGTTCATGACGTGCTTAGGATACAAAAATTCCCACCTCATTAAATTCAGTTAGTTTATTTCAATTTCAATTATCATTACTCTACACAAGTGCAATATGACTTTTTGTTTTGTGTTTCAAACCTCTTCTGAAGTGGTGCGTCTTCTTTCAATTCCTTTATGATATCATTCTGTTTTTCTGTCTCTCTGTTTCTCTCCAAAACTTTTATACTGTCCTATGATGATTTGTCCATGCTGACGTTTATAATATGCCAGTAAACTAATAGTTTTTGCACTTCTATTATTCCTCTAGTTTCAAAATCAAACTTTAATATATGCACATTTTTATTTGTTAACAAACCACCAAATCTACCATGTAGAATTTCTCTCTCTCTCTTATTTTTTCTCTTTCTTCAGTAGTATATCAACTGATATAAAGTTTTACTTGTTCTTCATCAAAATGACCACTACAACAACAACACTACTACTACTGTACCTTGTTTCATTTCCTTTGTTATACTTTTATCATTATTCACATACAAAAAAAACGCTATAATATATGCGCCGCATTCTTTATTCATACTAACTAATTGTACATGTTTACCTTCTTGTACTTCTTTTCCTTTCACAAAGTTATTCACTCAGTTGCTTTTTTTAAAAAAGAAAATTTTATTGAAATATTCATTTGAAGTCAGTTTTATCTTTCTTTTAATATCCGTTATTATATATATATTATTCTCTAGGTTGTATGGAAGTACTACGAATAATTTTATTCGCCTTTTTGATATTTGAATGAACATTCTTGATCTGAATTTCCTATTATTCAGTGTATAGTATTAAATTATAATTTGCTTGAAACTATACCTTTACTTGTTAAATTCATTATTGGAATTCTAATTTACTTCGATTCGATACATTAGACTTGGTTGAATTTTTATTTTGTAGGAAGGATTTAAGTGTTGCCATTATTAAACCGTACAACTCTTAGCGTGAAGTGCATCCAGTTAATGAAATTAAGTAGAAGACAGATCTTAGAATTGAAGTTCAATTTTATAAATTTTGTTAGTAGACGTTTGTTTTCAACTGTGTGATTCAACTGCAATGTGGTTAGTGTATTATTATTATTGTTTCCTTTAATTCCTAGAGGAACATAGGGCTTCAGCCGTGCGTCTCCATTGCGTTCGGTTCTCTGCTAGAGTCTTCACCTGGCTCCAAGTCTGCCCACACGTTTTCATCTCCTCTTCACATGACCTCCTCCAAGTCACCCTTGCACTGACGACCAACTCGCCGCTTCCCTTTCGGGTTCCACTCGAGCAATGGCTTGTCTAGTGATGTCACTTGATGGTTTCCTCAGAGTATGGCCAATCCATCTCCATTTCTTCCTGCCTATTTGTTTCACAATCGGTTCCTGCTGTGTTGGTTCGCTCCCAGAGATCCTGTTGCTGATCTTTTCTGGCCACATCTGATCTTGAGTATTGAGCGAAGACAACTGTTAATGAAGGTCTGTAGTTTGTTTGAGATGCTCTTTATGACGCGCGCAAGTCTCTGGTCCGTATAGTAACACTGACTTCACATTGGAGTTGAAAATCCGGATCTTATTTTTGATGCTGAGTGCTGTTGACCTCCACACAGACTTGAGAGTAGTGAAAGCTTGTCTTGCTTTTCCGATTCTTGCTTTGATATCCTCGTCAGTTCCATCCGCCTGTAGTTGAAACGATGCTTCCCAGGTCGGTAGGTAAAAGAGGTTGTTTCTTTCAGGTTCCTCCCATTTATGCTGATCGTTGTCTGTTGTTGTTGTCGTTCTTGTCCAGGAATCTTCATCACCTCTGTTTTCTCTATGTTCACCTGAAGTCCTATCTTTGATGCTTCTTCTGCCAACTTGTTGCTTTTCGCTTGCATATCTTCCAGTTTGTGGGAAATCAGACATATATCATCGGCGAAGTCCAGATCCTCCAAGTTTTTTGTGTGAGTCCATTTTATGCCTGTTTCCTCATTGCCCACTGTTTGTCGCATTATCCAGTCTACTGCAATCAGGAAAATCATTGGCGATAGTAGGCAGCCTTGTCTTACTCCTGTCCTCACTTCGAAGGATTCCGTAAGTTTCCCGTTGTGAATTACTTGGCATGCAGCATTGTCGTACAGCTGTTGGATGAGATGTATAATTGTCGGTGGCACCCCACAGTAGCGTAGTGGTTTCCAAATCACCTCTCGATCGACTCTGCGCTATTGAAGGCCTTTTCAAAGTCGATGAAGTTGAGATAGAGAGGTGACTGCCATTCCAAGCTTTGTTCAATGATGATCCGTAATGTGGCGATCTGATCAATGCATGACTTGTTTCTCCTGAATCCAGCCTGTTCCGGTCGAAGTTTTTCATCCAGGGCATGTTTGATTCTCTCCAGGATGATGCGGCTTAGTATTTTGCTTGGGATGGACAGGAGCATGATTCCGCGCCAGTTCTTGCATTGACTTAGGTGTCCTTTGTTTGGTAGTTTGAATAAGTGGTTAGTGTAACTGCAGGTTTTTTGCTTCTCTCCAGTATGACTTTTTTCTTCTTCGGAATCAGACCCAGTATGATTGTTACGATGGGCTCACAGTGTTTTTGTTTCTGATATGTGTAGCGACATGCATTTAAAAAAGTAGACAACCAGCTTTTAAAAATGTCTGATGATTTGAAGAATTAAGCATAGTCAGTTGTTTTTACTTTATTCAAGTAGAGAGTGCAGGAATAACCATAAAATAACATTAGTCACCATATTCACATTATTATGTACCGTAATATATTTGAATATTTTGCGTTTTATATCTTTAAGTACACAGTATTTGTTTAAGTTTACTGTCAAAGACACAAGAAATTTAGAATCTTTTGAGTTTACACTCTATAAGTGTTGATTGTGGTGTACTTTATGCGATTTTTCTGGAAAAGTGGAATTTGAATACAACTGGAAAACAAAAATTCGGTAATCTCTGCTCAATTGATATGATTGTGTAGTCTTTTAATTAAATATTCCTGTGATCAGATAAGTATTTTTTCTTTGAGATGTACGAGAACTTACCTTCGTGTAACGTACGGTTATCATTATGGTTATTTCAGGGAGTAATTATCACATTATTGAAAAGATAATTTGCCACTGATTACTCCCTAGACCTATTTCTCACAAACTTTACGTAATAGTTACTAGCGTGATGAATAAACATGGTTCTTGCTTGAAACTGTTTTCCATGCAGCAGTTATATGTACTACACACTTCAGCTCATTGACATCAACGTTGATTACTATCTTGTCATGATTAGACAAAAGAATATTAAGATAGCAAGACTGTTGTTTTCAATGTATTAATCTTTACAGAATCTTTTTCTATATTCTAATTGATTAAGTTAAATTGCTCGCCTGACATTGACCTAATTCTTTGCTTGGTACCAACATGTGACACATCATCATATAATTAAATCAAATCTTTCGTTCTGGGTGAATGACTATGCATACGTGAGTTTTTGATAATTGAGTGTTTGCTGTGTTTATCGTATTTAAGAAGCAATGCTTACTGTTATCAGGTCATAAATCTCACTCGGATAATATACTGAGTTGTTGCATAACACTGTATTGATTGGAATATCATCTCATAATTACATACACTGAAGTCTCCTATTACTTTTTGTGTATTCAATCCAGTCATGCTCGAAGGAAGTTCGTTTGCAATGTTTGAAAGTGCACTGGTAAATATTCATTCTAATTGACTGGACATTTTGGATGCCAATCCTTGAGGTGTTGAACAAATCACTGTTTACCCTTTAACTTAGTATATAAATATTTAGCATTTTGATCTGATTTAACCTGTAACAACAGAAGACAAGGGTCAGGCAACAGATCGTTTATTAAGGAAATCAAAGCATATTTATATATTTTCATGTACATTATTATAGATTAGTTAAGCAAACAAACACAGTCTTCTGATTGGTTGTTTCTCACTTAAAGTTAATCTTTCATCTCTTTGTGACTGTTTCTTGAATGTCAGATCATCTATATGTTAACTGTATCCACCTACGCAAAGTCTACTATGGTCGGTTTTGAATCAGTCTTTGTTCATATTTTCTCACGACAAATCTTGAGAACGTAAACATTGACGTAAATTACTGTCTACCAATTTGGCTAGTAGACAGCTCTCACCACAAACCTAGTCGAAGAAGGCACTATAATGTACTTAATTCCAGATTACAACTCAGTAATACTGAGTTGTTCACTTTTGTAATTTTATATACTATCTACAGTATTTGGTTGTTGATGTGACAATTTCCTTGGTCTGGTATCTCCAGGTCTTCTGACAGTGCACTTGCTAATTATTTCTGTCACCTGTACAAATGTTTCTCGGCATGCATAAGGTACCATTTCTCAAGATCTTGAGAAATTCAAACGAGGCTGTGCTACTTCTGTATTTAAGGTAGCCATAAAATCAGTATGAAATCCTTTTTGAGAGTAATTCGAAGTTTGCATCCCTCAGTCTTGTTATTATGCAAATAAACTTTTCATTACATAGCACTTATTGGTTATTCAAGGTTATTTTGGCATCATATCTTTCTACTAAAGAGTGCAAATTCGGGCATGGTGAAGTCAGAGACTACACCTATATATAGGTATGGCGATAAGTTGCAATTCACTACCAAAAGCCGTAATAATTAAGAAGTATACATGCCTGGAGATAAGGGTTGTGTAACATGAAAATGAATGCTTGAAATAATGTCTGATTTGGAATCTGTGTGGGGGAAAATGCGTTGTAACTGATGATGAAAAGACAATATCAAGTAGAAAATGAAGAGAAAAAAAATCTAATGTCTGGTAAGCGCAGGAAACAAATAAAATTCTCATGTAATCCTATTCTATTCATGCATGTAACCAAACATGCTGAATGGACCTGGAAATCCAATGGGCAAGAAAAGCTCTAGTAACGGCAGTTGCATTTTGTTGCTACAACGTTATCTCTTCACACCACTTATCACAACAGGTTGTTATCATTAAAATGCATCTTTTGCGTTGGTCGTACGATGTGTTCGTTAAAATGAGTATGAAAGATTCTCAAGATGTTTTAGAGGCTGGCTATTCTGTTTCTGTTCTCACTAGCACAGGTGTCCAGAATGAATACGCCATCTGTCAGTAATGCACCACGAAATACTGCGATGGAATGTTTATTTAGTTCGTCAGATTACTTTTCGAAAACCTATCGGCCATGCGCATTCCCTCCTCTCTCAATTAGTCGGCGTATGGGTGCTGTTAATGACGCAAGTTAAGGTGTAAGCTGTTTATCGTATAACTCCAATCCAAAGAAGCTCCCGAGGTCACTGACTAATTTGGGTGGAGCTCTAGTTAACAAAATTGCTGCCTTACTCGTAACTGTTTGAATGTCTCATGATGTCCAAAGTTGGCCAGCGGAAAGTACTTCGCTGTAGGGAAATTGGTTTTTATTTGGTTTAACTTCAGTCCATGTCACTCTAGACGGTGAACGACAGCGTACAAGTTCTTCCAGCTACTCTTCGAGGTACATGAGACATTAAGGCATCTGATCCCAGCAGCATCAAACGTTTGCAGATAGCCGGGGGGTTACACGGCATGAATGGCTCCATTTAGCATTTAAACAACCCCTTTGATGAAGGCAATCCAGTGACAATCTTCCAGTTCACATTCAATCTGATAGTACCCCGTGGTGAGACTCCATGCCGAGACAAACAGGGCTCTACTTAAAACATGTAAAATAGTACCGTTTTGAGGGAGTGGAAACAATTACATTTGATGCTGTTGATTCAGTAGCAATCAGTATCTAGTCGAATTGAGTCATTTTCTCTCCACGACGTTGGGTAACACCCATGGAGAAGAACAACATGTGGTAATCTTCTCTTATTTCACCTCAATTACGGCATCCAACTGTCGTTTTTAATGTTCTGGGATTTTTATGAGATATCTGGTGATGAGGAGGTCATCTCTCTACGCCTTGGCGAATAGTTTTTCATGCAAAAGTCGTCAAAGCATATTTGAAAAGTCTGCGAGGCACTGTGAAGAGCAAAATTCATCTGCACAAATTCATACAGTCCGAATCGTTTGCTAATGGCTGTTTTAGGTATGTCTTCACCGACGGCCGGAATACTGTGTCATATGCGAACTTAAACTATTTTATGAGATGTTGTGGCGCCTTACTGACTATTAATGAAGTCCTAAATGTAGAGTACAGGGTATTTACCTAGGGCAGTTCACTTGTTTAGGGCTGTTTGATCACCGCAAGTGTGCCAGTCAGCCTGATTTTATTTGGGCGCCATGTGCAATGTTGAAGCCCATTCACTAATCAACGGTCATAGTATTCCAAAGTCGGGTACGTAACTGAATTCCGCTGCGCTAGTTTCAACTTTTCTGGCCCAAGTTTCATTTGACAAAAACTGAGTATTGTTGTTTCTTTTTTGGACCAATTTTAGAATTTTGACGGTTGGTTGCCGTTAAACTGGGTGATTCTGATGGCAGCATGCGGAAAATTCCTACTGATACTGGTGAAGACTTGACCAGATTTAATTAACGGTGGTCTCTAACCTTGTTGCTTGTTTTCTCATCGTTAATCGTATTTTCCGGATCTTTTAGTAAATTATGCCTTTTTTCAGGAAAACCCACATAAGCAGTCGCTTATACTAAACGCAAACAACCGATGATTTCTGTGCTAAAGTCACAATATGGGTTATACTAGTTGCCTGAGTCTTGACGACAACCCATGTTTTCGATGTGATACTGAGTGAAGCGCCTATTTGAGCCAAGTCATCCATGCCTGAGGCTTTATTTTTCACGTAGAATTAGCGATTCTCTGGCTATCTGTTCCAAAGGTTGGCCTTTGTACCCGATATTTTAATATCAATCCTGCCTTGTCGTCGTACTGGAGAAGCTAAGATCTATAACCTATATGATGGCAATATGCTTTGCTGGCATGGTTTCATAATGCTGATGAAATATTGATGCAGTTCAACGACGAAAATCCGGCAGTGACGCTCCAAATTTCATCCATTCCAGCAGTCTACTTCTAATGATGTATACTTTATATTCTCAAGTGAACAAGCAGATTTCACTACTGGTAAATGTTGTATAGAATATCAACTACATTCATATTACGAATATTCATGCCGCACCTGTTTGTTGTCCGTAGTGGTAGATAATTCCCTGAAATTATTACCCCACAGCACTCATCATTCAACATTGGATACTGACCACCACTGTTCAAGTCAACTTGTTTAGCTGAAGGCTCATCGTCAAACATCCATGCTACTTCGCACGCTGTCACCCTAAGTCCGGTCGTTTGTGCACGACCCCTAGCTAATGAAGTGATCATCGCCACACTAAAAATTTGGTTCCGAAATATACTTCGTATTTTGTACGATCAATTTGATGTTTTCATTTGCCTTTGGTCCAAGCGGAATGAATACTGTAGAAATTGCGGGTATAATATCTTGCGTTAGCATACTTCTAACCATCCGTTAACGTCAACAGCTTCAGCCTCCAAACACCTCTGAATGCCAACAATCTTTGCTTTAAATTCCATGTTTCTTGCTGAGATGGGTTTGTGGCACACCGCCTGGATCTCTTTCCATTTATTGCAGTCATAGTGACGGTAGAAAGCTCGAGTATTGGACGTTCACTCGGGCGGTCAATGTGAAATGCATTTATGAGGGATGTTAACGGCCTTGTCTTGTTCAGTGTTTTATCAACTAAAGTTTCTTAATATGGCAATCCAAATAATTCTAAATGAGGATGCAGATAAAGAATGAATGCGAGACCCACTTTAGTGTTTGTTGTGATGGCAGCGAAATACCTTGCGGCCGAAACGTCAACAACAGCATGAGGAGTGGGCATCCATATTTTGTGATTTCTACATTCACATGGATTGTTGCACAAAAACCGCGTGGCGGCACTATTAAGGTCCAAGAGGTCCGGCTTATAGGATTAGGATTCGATGATTTAACCACACACATGAAACGAGGGATTCTTCGCCTTTAATCTATTAGTTTATTTGGTGATAATCGAAAGAGCTGTTATTGAGAATTTCAATAGGGGCTGGATCCTCCACTATACGAGCACGAAGCAGCTAACCTTCGGTCGTTTGGTATTTGCCTATTGTTGTTACCCCGGCCATCTTTACAAAGGTGTGTAAATATATCAGCGGCATCTCGTCTGCCCACAAACTTCACACTACGGCATTGTCAACTCCAGTGATTGTTCCAAGAATTCGTTGGTCACGTCATAGCTCATTTGGCCGAAATCGTAGCTATCAAATCCAACAGCATATGCAGCTTGATCCGCACCATCGGAAGGAGACGAATGGATGAAGAGCAAGCACGAGATACGTGAAATTATTTGGACAGCCCCTAGATATCACAGTCAGAGTGAGGCTGAAAGATGTGCGCCTCGTATGATGTGACTGTTTGAATCTATTAAAAGGATTGCATTTGGAGTAGTACAGGTGGTTCACCGTCTAAGGCATGATGCATGTTTAACAGCGAAACTGAACATCTCCAACACTAAATTACAGAGGAGAGACAAGTTACAAAAGAAATCGTGAACTGAACAAGAAATGTGCCTAGCCTGAAATTCAGTTAACAGTACCAAGAGGAGTTTAAAGTCTGCCAGTTTTCCTTGTCTTCTTCAGGGTTAACCGTTTGCAGTTGTTTTATTCCTTGTGACTCCACAGCATTTTCCTACAAGGAAACATCAGAAAACATTAATTAGTGTCTAATCTCTGCTGGTTTTGATCTAGTTGCACTCACTTCATTATGATAAATATTTTTACTAACTTTTATAAAGATTGAATAGGGAAAAATAACAGTTTGTGAAGAAAAAGATCCTGCCACTGCAGAGAATTAAAAAGGTCATCTATCCAATTGAATTCTGGCCATTTCGCTTTCAAAGTTCAATTTATTTACGTCTGAGGATTGAAACACATTTGAACAGGTGGGCTTTAAAGTCATAAGAGCTCAGCAGCGGTATAATAGTGTGATTGTGGATCTCTATACCTTATTCGTACCACTGGTAACAAATACACCTTTGAGCAGCCGTGAGAGTCATATTCCCCTTCACTATTTAGGGCAGTGCCAAGAACAGCCCAGCCACCAGGTCAAGTGGGTCAGGCTGAAGAGCCAGCAGGTGATGTGGTCAAAGCTCAGGTCTAGCAGAATAGATAGTCACACAGTAATCATGGATGTTATTTCTAGTTGACGCCAACCGGAAATGAGCCTGAAGTTGTTCAAGTATTTACAACACTAAAAGCCACGGCAAACCCGAAAGGTCTGCCTAGTAATTTTTAGATCCGCTAACTCTCTTGATGCTGGTAAGTTTACCAAATTTCAAGATCGTCTAAGATTGAATAGCAGCTCTAAGTGTGTAACCATAGTTCAAGAAAAAAACACTGTATCAACTCATAATAACACGTAATAATAATTTTGTCACCCCTTCGGGGTTTAATTCACCGAAAGTGGATTGTGCACCACAACAGTCGCCTAGTAATGACAGTAACAATGAGCTAACTGTGAAACCTGTATGTTTGCCACTGGGAATAGAAACCCATTTTGATTTCAGGATTCCCATAAACAAAGGCTCATGGAAAGGTATTGAGGCAACAAATACTGCTTATAGTGGTCTTAAGAAATGTTTACGTGAATGTAATGAAAACACCAAGATGAACAAATTTCTCAGGATTGAGTCCATTCACGGCGAGGATTAAATTGTATTTAATAAGCATACAGAGTAAGCGTGTCAACGAAGACATGCTAGTTACAAAGAAACCCTCTAAAAACATATATGGTTGGTGCTTTTCAGCATACTCCCCCATCTAGATACCTAGATCTCGAAAACCCCAGAGTACTGCAACCGAAACAACCTTCTTCACAATATTTTTTTGACCACAGAAACGACAATAAGACACATAGTCGCAAACTTAACAGCAATGTGACATGTGATTCTTACAATGCTATGCTTCATAACTCAAAACTCAGCCCCAGCCGACGCTACCCGTATATCCAGGAAGACATGGTAAACATTTTGAGGCACCTGAATCCCTGGTGCGACCCATAACATCTAGTGTTATTTCTTCACTTTGAAACCGCGATCTGTGGACATCCAATTCGAACTTCTTTCCACTCATAGACTCTGCCTCTGTTGGCGCACATATAGAACTAGGTTTTGGTTTGTAATAACCCACGAATTATTCACGATATTCCTAATTAATACATGTCCCCATATCAGTAAAATATCCGAAATAAGGACATTAGAATTAGTCACCACGCACAATGCAGTAATGAAAACTGAATTGCGTTGTTCAAACTCCATAACTGATGTACATTCTGGTGTAGATGATTTCACTCTACTCTGTACAAGGAGAGATTACAAGGGTGGTGGAAGATGCGTGATATACATAAATAACTCATTCGTAGTAAGCAAGGTGAAAGACGAACCAATATATGCAATACCTAATTAAAAAAAGGTGCTTAATAACAAGTGAAATTCAGCGCTACGTTTAATGGGAGACAGACCAAGACGTGGAAGATCAGCAACAAAGCAGCATAGCAGTTCAACCATCATTTTCACAGTTTGATGATATAAATAAGTTGGAAAAGTCTGTAAAACACCAATTTAATATGAATCAGTGATTCTGATTATATTTTCAGGCCTTCTTTCAACGAGTAAACCTTAAAGCCATGACAAGGATTGCCGCCTCGAGCGAAAATGAAATTATTCTGGATAGGAAATGTCACTGCACATTCCTCTATTGTTCATCAACATTGACAAGTGTCATGAACTTTGAGGAATCCATGAGAGAGAAAATTATGACGCCATACGCGTCAACAATGGAGTAGCAAGAGTCATATAGTTAGCGACATAAGCTTATCATTAGCAGCATGAATCACAATACCGAATTCACACAACGGAACGAGTCAGGCCGTTTGAGATCACCGGATTTCGTCGTGTGACTTTAAGACTCTACATCTTCTATAACCAATTCCCACCTAATGCACACGGTGGTAGGCAAATACAGTGGGCCATCCTGGTCAAAACACAGAAGAGCATCCGTCAGTCCATGCCGTCCAACAGATGACCAAGCCCTTAGAAATCATAAAGGAGGGAAAATCCTCTTTATGTTACTCGTCTTGTCCTTCTGAATTCCATAATCCCCAAATAAATCTGAGCGGTCATATCGTTCTGTGTTGAGTAGACCCTGTAATAATAAATACTTCGATTTTGTACATAAGGGACTCCAGTATACAGGCACCAGCAGAATGATAAATATGTGCATATGGAGCAAGTATAAAGAACTATTCCAGCACTGCCGGCGAATCGTAATAATCTGACACAGCACCTATTAAAAAATCCTTCACAAGAGGCTATAAATTTTGAGGTCAAAGTTGTCAAGATGTGTCACTTCAACGTCATCTCCAAATAACTCTGATACTCACAAATAAATGCTTCCTACTTATTCAAAAATAAAAATATAACTCCAGTTATCGCGTGAATCATGGGGAAATATGTTAAGGATCAATTATCAGATTATCTACTTAAGGAAGATTTTGCTGCAAGGTCCCAACATGGATTTCTCAAAAATAGGCCTTGCACTACTTGTTTCTTCGACCTCTTCAACTTCACCAATAAAAGTCGCGAAGCACGTAAACTAGTCATTATTCTCTGCTCCGATATGTCCAGGGGATTGGGCATGGTAACTCACAGTAAACTCTGAGAAACCTTACTTATGTGGAATTCGCACTCCATTACTTACTGGTTAAAGCAACAGGGTACAAATAACTGAGGTGAAATCCGTGTAGTCTCACCCTAGGATCACTTCTATTTACAGTCTGCATTGACAGCATTTGCAACTGCTTCACCTCAGGTAAATCATTCCTATATGCTGACGACCTCAAAGTCGTTTACTCCTGCTACGCTCATGAACTAAGCGATATGGTAAATAAAATACATCTTGAACTAAGTAGTCTCGCAACATGGTGTGCTGAATCATGTCTGACGTTTAACATTGACAAATGCTGCTGGGTTTGTATAGGCAACAGTAACCTTGAACTAACTCTTGAAGTAAATGGGCTAAAACTAGCCAAGCTCAACTCAGTCATAGATCTCAGTGTCAGATACGCTGATAACTTCACGTTCTCTGAACAAATTGATTATGCTAGACGTAAAACACGAAGGCTCCTGGGATGCATAACTTGCAATTTCTTTTGTTGTGAAAACAGGGTTTTATTATACAAACTATGTGTCTGACCTATTTTAGAATACTGCCCGTTTATTCTTAGCGGACTCAGACAGAATGACAAGCTTAAATTGGAGGGAGTGCGACGGCAGTTTACCTCAAGAACTCTTGGTTTAGAATATAGTCTTGAATACTCTGAGAGTCGCGGCAGACTGAAAATAGAACCACTCTGGAAAAGACGTCTTAACCTAAACCTTATTTCCTACTACAAGCCAACCAAACTTCTCTTGCGCTCCTCCAGGCCAATAAGTATATCTGCCGCTGTCATCAGTTACAGTCCTAGAAATCATGACAACCTCGTTGCTATGGAGCATGTTCATACTTGCATGCAGTACAACTTCTCCTTAAATAAGTTTCAGTCATTTGGAATAGACTACCAGCTGATGTGCATGATGCAAACACACTTCCGGTATTCATCTCCTCAGTCACCAGACTGCTTAAAGATGGCAATGCTCTCCTACGTCTGACTCCTACGCATTCCTTTTCACCCTACATAGATATTATAAGTCCACTAAACGTATAAACTACAATAATAAACGTTAATATTATTGAAAGGACATGATAAACATTTCTACACGGGAAATTAATATTAGTTCATACATATAACATAAAAGTTAGCATAACAGGACTAGTTAGTTAGTATGTCAACATAATCATAGTTTCTGCGCAGCATATATACATCAAAACTGTAGACTAATGAAACCCCACACGAAGTGGAATTAACTAGATTCGCACGACGACAAAGGTTTAGTACACATGTGGATATACAGGCACTACCACTACATTTGCAGCGCCAATAAACCTGGATGTCTAAGAAATAATGAAAATATCCATTTTAAATCTCGCTGGGTTATTCGATGCTGATATTCAGCTCCATCATGCTTCGTTTGTCATTTCGTACGTATAAGTTCGTAATTATTCTGGCTTCTGACCGCGTATGAACTAAAAAGTTCCCATGCCGCTGACTACTGTTGATTTACTATTGCCTCTTTTAGTGGTTAACTGGACACAAATTGCTGTGGTGAGCTGCTTGCAGATGATATTACTGAAAAAATTATTGTCACTAAACTAACTAACGTTTTGCCAGCCATTTTTATAGTTTTGTGGAGAGCCCACCATATTTGCCACATGTAACGCACCCTTCAGTTATTGCGCGTATTTTCCCCAAATTTAAACAATAATGATGCCTAGAATTATATAGTCTTAACTGCTTTTGACTATGTAAAGGAGCTTACTGACTTCCGTCATGGACGAAATTTGTTTGGATAAGGTCACACAGTATTATACAGTAATATTTACTGATGACGTTTTAAGCACAATTTATTGCTCACAATCTAATCAAAATACTCACACAACAACGAAGCGAGAAAGTTTTCTGAATGCCTTGATGTGAATACGAGCAGTAAATTTAGCTCAAAAAGTCTTTAGGAAATATTGCTGTGTATTACTGTGTGACCTCATCTAAATAAATTCTATCCATAGTGGAATTATACTCTGCCACAGTGCCAAAGTTCTGTCCTCAGGCTTACCGATATAATTCCATTACCTTTCCGTGTGTATATATCCTGTGCAAGTGAATAATTGTAAACATGCTTACAGCATGTGCGTACTTTTATTATATCAACTTGCAAATCACTCAATGAGGACTCTACTTGCTTTTTTCTATTCTGCAGTGATTTGTCTTCTTTTTTCTCACACCGTTTCAGCTTCTGAATAATGATAAGGAATTTAGATATTTTGTGATATATAATAACAAAAGATCCGCGAATAATTCCTGGACCGAATCCTTTGGCTGGCTGGCAAAATACACATGACCCTCTACGATGTATGCAGGTTGGTGGCTGTGAAATATCACCGTTTTACCAATAAATGAACCGTAATCGCTCACGGGACAGCGCCAATAAATCTGGGAAGATCTGAAAAATTAGAACCTTTTTGATTTGGTTGTGTTTTCTGAGCTGGATAGTTAATTTGCGAAGCTTTCATTGCCCAACTAGGCAACATCTTCAGCGCATACTTCAGTTTTGAAGGTTAGAACCTTTAGAACACGCTGACCTTCAAGATGTCTACGAGTTTCTGTAGTGCCCATGGGTTATCATCTCTACAAGGAGCTGAGCAGTCTTGTGGATATTAGGAGCAAAAGTAGTTTTTAAAGAAGTTTAGTTCTGTTTAATTCTTGTCGTTATTCTGCTAGGGATCAAGACTCATGATTCATCCTCGAGATGCCAAAAACTGCATGTTGCTGTCCGACAGATCGGAGAGATTGACATTTGTGACTACCACCATATCTGCTGATCAACACGCGCCACCCTCTCCCCTTTTCTGGTGTTGAGCTCTGGGACCTTTTGCATAGACTGTAGTTGCACTGTTGCATTGCTTTGGCCCCATCCCAACCAAACAGTATACTACATACTAATAGCTCTCATGACAAGTTCTTCCCATTAGGTCACCAGACACTTCGATAACTGAGGGGATTCTTAGAAGTGTTACCTTAATACATGCATACATGTGTACAAGAGGGTTATTACAGACGACTAAGGAATTGAGTTTCCCTTGAAAATCATAAGGTTTAGAAGTAGTTAGTACTACAGCAACTAAGTTATAGTCTATTAAGCAGAGTGAAATGAGTAGTGGAACAGTCAGTGATAAAGTTATGTAGAATGATCCTTAGAAAAACAACTGGTTAGCAGAACGTGTTATGTCAAATTTTCATTACCGATATTTATATGGTATTCGTTAGACATTGCAAGGCAACTCACCAACTTATATTATGGAAAAAATACTACGAAAAGATTTGACATTATAAATTTCAGGAAGGAATATGAAAATGGGTATTTACTGATTGAAGTAGTAGCAAGGAATAACTAATGTTTGATGCAAGTATTTTCTGTTTTTTCACATCAGCCGGAAGTATTTTCCATCACATAATTTAGCTTGCTTTCTCGGCAGTCAATCATGGTTTCAGATAAACCACATAGTTTGTTTGCCCAAGTTAAACTTTGAGCACCACTGGTTACTACTGGAGTGCAACCTCACAAATGTCCTTGAAACGTCAACTGAGCAAGTTAGTGAAACCTGGCAAATAATGTTATCATCATCAATAAAATATGCTCATCCTGATGTTCTGCCATTAAATGGGATATCTGGCCATTTTCAGGTTTGGTTTGCGAAAGATTAATTTACGCTCTAAGCCAAGACAAGTCAAGGTTAGGTCAATCTGTTGAAGGCGACATTAGGGTTGGTTCGAGTTAGGTAACAGTTATGTTGGGGATATTTTCACATTAGGATTGGATTTAATGAAAGATTAGGGTTATTATTAGGGTTACAAGACCTAAATAATTACATGCAGAGAATGTTGTTAAATTACTCTGTTGATATAGGAAGGGAACTTGTGCACTGTGTTAGAATATAGTCCCACTGTGGGTAGAACCTTTTACGATAAGTTCACACAGTGTTATAAAGCATCTTACTTAGGGCGGCGAAAATGCCTAACTCCCAAACAAAATGTCACAGACCGAAGAAGAGTCAGCACGACCACTGCTGTCCTATACGCCTTCAGTTTGAAACGCAGACAGAGGCTAAAAAATTCACCAACACACAAAGTATCCTATTACAGGACACAAGCTACAAACAGATAAAAGTTGTAGCAGATAAGACAGTGATTGAAAGGCGTGCTTACAATCACCTTAATAAACCAAATGGCAAGATACCGCAAGCCACTAAAATAGATATACACACTACCAACACGGTAGAACTCATAGCCTCCCCCTTTCTAATCTCACAAAAATAGCTCCACAGAAAACGAAACCAAACGAAAGACTTGTGAGCTATAGTCTTACTCCTAAATTAACCTCTCCTCCCTCTACGGTGGATCTAGATATGTCTATGGACAGCCATAAGATGGTAATCAATCCCTCTTGTAAGCTGACAACATCCTCTCTTAACCAAAACGTGACAACGCAAATGCCGAAATACGCCACTTGTTGCGAAGAATCCTCAACATATTCAGACTCCCAAGAATAACTCACGCTTTAATGTAAATAATATTCAAAACCATGCCAGCAACCAAACTAAAAACAAAAATAAGGACATAGAGTCCAAGGACAACAACGACACAACCTACCCGCATACTGTGCCAAGTCACACTGGTAGCTGGTGTAGTGACGCTATCACATACACACGCCAGGCTAAAATGGAGACGTACACTCAACCCATCTCTGCCAACAATAGTCCTCACTCCAAATACGTCTTATCGCCAAATTCAGCCAGTTACCTCACTCATTGATGAGTTCACCGTCAACAGATCAATCTCTGTTCCTATAAGTCCATGCAGAGCAACTTCAGATCCAGCTATCACAATCTCATCGAATTCCTGTACGCCGACTCAGCTAGAAGAACAGCGATCCCTCCAATTGGCTGTCATTAATAATGATTGCGCTGTAATTGATGAATCTACCCAACCAATGCGAATACCGCAGTACCACTATGCAATAAGTACTGTCGATAGAACAATTTTATATTCTCCCACTGCTGTGTCAATGATCCGTCCACTTCTGCATACTATTGATATTGACGAATCAGTCCCAACTTATACTGTCAACGCTTTCTCGCTCAACCGAACCTCATCACCCACTGCAACCTTTGAAGATGAAGCTCGAAGACAAATTATGCCAACTACTCATATCAAATTTCAAGTCCCCTGGTGAATCTGACACTTCATAGAAGCCTCCACATGGACAATATACACGCTAACAACCTAGCTGCCATCAGCACACAACTGGCAAATTCATCTCAGCGGCTGGACACTGAATCCACTCGACAAATTATTCTGCAACTATATGCGAATGATATTACTCTTTAGGAGACACGTCAACTTTTGGATAAGCAGGCCCACCAACTGTTCCTTACAAAATGGAAACCATCCAAGCAGCGATACGTCTCCGGTCTCCCACCGAACTTAAACAACAAGAAGAGGCGACGCATTCCATATGCCCACATGCAAACGCTCTTCCACCGTTCACCGAAAGACGCTGCAAACACGGTACTTGATGGCAGACGGAGAGACCTGTTTACATGTCAGCCTTCCAGTATAGGAGGCTTCAATGAATTTTGGATAGACACCTTCACACGCCCAGCCCTACCAGACACTAGACCGGTCCAGGAATACCTCCCAACTTACAACGACTTGATCGCCCAGTTTCAACTGAAGAGATCAAATGGGCACTAAAAGAAATGGTCAAATCCGCCGCAGGTGTCGACCGCATAACCGCCAGGGACCTCCATAAAATCAACCCCACTAGTCTGGCTGGGTATCTCAACACTCTTTTGCTGACGTCTTTTTCACCTTCACCTTTGTCAGCTTCCAGGGTCACCTTCATTCCGAAGACATCACATCCCGATAACCCTACCGACTTCCGGCCTATTTCCATCACTTCTGTTGTTACGCGCTGTCTGCACAAGATTATCGCCAAGCGATGGTCCAGATCATTCCCAATGGAAAAACTACAGTTTGCCTTCCTGCAACGTGATGGCTGCTTCGAAGCAACCAATCTACTTCACGCCATCTTGAGAGAAGCGCACTCCAACTACACAAGTTGCGCATTAGCTATCCTCAACATCTCGAAAGCTTCGACAGCGTTATACACCAAACAATTCTAAGGGTGGCTGAGAGTTTTGGTGCGCCCCCAATGCTTAGAGAATATCTTACAAACTACTACTCCAACTCCTACAGTCTCTTCCACGAAGTGAATTGTCATCCAACACGAGAAGTCAAACAGGGTGACCCTCTGTCACCGCCTCTCTTCATCATGACTATGGATGAGATACTCAATGTTCTTGAAGCCCATGACCCCATCTACGTCGATGGCCATCCTCTGCACTACGTAGCATATGCTGATGATCTTATCATCCTAGCTCCAAATGCTGCGGCTATTCAAAACAAACTCAGCTGTATCGCGGCCTCGCTGGAGCTGGCGGGATTATCGATCAACGTCGACAAAAGCCGCACAATCAACATAGTCGCTGACAGACAGCGTAGAATCGTTGCCCTTTCTCCTACTGTCTTCAATATCAACTGCCTGTCAATTCCAGCCATCTCGCCAACAAAGGAATTTACCTATCTGGGTTTTCCCTTCAATTACAAAGGCAGGCGCTGCTTCGATCATGTCGGCGTCCTCAATGAATACTTAAACAATGTGAAAAGCGCCCCCCTTAAACCTCATCAACGAGTGAGAATCCTGAAGAACAATCTGATTCCTTGTTTACTATATTCACTGACTCTCAGCATCACCCACAAGAATACTCTGAAAACGATGGACAAACTTATTCGTGCAGCTGTCCGCCGCTGGTTTCACCTCCCAAAAGACACTTCAACTGCATTTTTCCACGCGGATATCAAAAAGGGAGGTCTGGGAATTATGAATCTCTCAACAACGATTCCAATTCATAGGCGCAAAAGAATCGAGGCACTACTCAACAACAGGAATCCGCACATACGCAGCATCGCGTCCTCCGCAACCTTCACACCTTTTCTTAGGATCTGCGATCTTCCAATGCAAGCCCATAGACAAATAGTAACATCAGTAGAAGAAGCCCATGAAAGCTGGGCACAACAGCTACACTCATCGGCGGATGGTTACGGTTTGACTGAGTCAACAAAATGCCCTGAATCTCACAAATGGCTTCTAAACCCCGAAATGGTCTTGCCCAAACTCTACGTACGAGCCGTTCAACTGCGTGGAGGCCTCTTGGGTACAAAAACGAGAAGTACGCGTGGACGTCCTAGAGCGGACATCAACTGCAGAGGCGGGTGTGGTCAACCGGAAAATCTTCAACATATTCTTCAGCATTGCGCTCTAACTCATGACGTCAGATGCAAGAGACACAACTACGTCCTCAAGCTGATCGCCAACAAATTGCGCAAAATGAATACCAGATTTTACGTCGAGCCATGTGTTCCAACGCCCACGTCTTTCTGTAAACCTGATCTGATTATCTTGTTAGACGGGGTAGCATACATTCTCGACGTAACAATCTGCAGCGACGCCTTCATTTATATCAGCCATGCGTCGAAGATGTCAAAATACGGAACTCCAACGATGGTTGCTGCATGCCAACGGTTCCTGTCTGCAATGGGACATACGGTTCAAAGAATCTTGCAAATTCCTGTTGTAATCTCTTATCGAGGGATGATCAGTCAACTCTCTGCAAAATACCTTCGCAGACTGTTTTTCACCTCCTTCGACATTTCGAACCTCTGCATCTCAACCATAAAGGCTCTTTGAAAATCTATGATACTTATATGCGTGGAACGTATAGACTCAGACGTGGAAAACAACTGAACCAATGATGTTGTAAATTTATTGTCATATCAAACTACTCTGTGAACGTTTACTGTACTACCATCTGTTGTTATACACTGTGAGACGAATTGTGACACTCATACACATATATATACATATCATTCAACCTATAGTACTGTTATGAACCTCCTAAAATACGTGACAATTTTGTTTATTCTATATCTTCTAATTGCTCCACACTATGTACACGCAAAGAGCATATTGTCCTTATAAAACTCTCCGATGTTAAAGACTATTGCTACACACAACTGTCGCTGATATCCTATGATTCACATATGTAAGCAACATCCAAATGCTCAAAATTGAAAAGATTCTTGTATTACATTTAATGATTTTATAGATATTAGATATTAAAATCACACTTCTGCACCACATATGAATGTCTTACATGGACACATGACATGAACAATCACACATACAAATACATAAAACTGATAGTCCTGCAGCAAAAGTGCATATTATTGGAAATAACATGGGCTGCTGTACAAATTTTCTTCTATTTTTCTTTCTTTGTTTTTTTACAATTATGTAATATTAAAGAAATTTTCCATGTATTTTTGTGCGTGTATTCAACTTGAATATTGTAAAAATAGTCCATTCGCTTCCACGAATGGACTATTTTTATTTAATATTCGAAAATAAATATGTTATATAAGTGACAACACTCGAAGCTCAGCCACCAGGCACTCAGGGTCTACAAAGCATAACACACAAACTAACTTTGGCAGATTATACGGAACAAGCCTTCTGGGAAACAAACCACAGTGCAGCTATGCATATAACGACACCCATGTAAGGTCTCCTGGAATGTCCCTACACAATGGGCTGATTAACAAGTCATGGGCATCACAAGGTACCAAAGATTTTTTATCCAACAGGTCCCTGTCAGCGCTAACCAAACAGGTGGTGGGGATGTTAACCCTTCTGAACCCGCACCACTAACGTCGGCCCCCTATCGGGAAGAAAACAGACATGGGCTAGTACACACGGAACTATTAAACACACCCAATGACTGTACAAGCATAGGCCAAATAAAAACTTCAACCCAAGTCTCCAACCTACCCAAGCCTAGAACCACGTCATCGTATAGTTTATCTAATAATCAAACCCATTACTCACTAAAAAATGGATAGTAACTCGACAGACATAGGTGAACAAACTAGTTGCAACACAGGGTTGATATGCCACGCGGAAACAGTGGATGCCGATCCACACTTGAACCTTATTGACGAGCTTAAACACTTCAAACACTACTTCAAATCTCAACTCTACTCAATACTTATTAATGCTAGATCTATCCTTAACAAACTACCGATGCTCAGGGCACACACACCGCTATACAAACCCCCTATAATTATTATTACCGAATCCTGGTGTCACTCCAATATACCAGACGAAGAGATAAGCATCGAAGGGTACATACACTTTCGCTGTGACAGGAAGAGTGGTAAGGGAGGAGGCTGCCTAATGTACTTCCTGAACACACTTACTGTATTACAGCTAGAAAATGAGGAACTCAATGGCATGCACGACACCCTATGGGTCAACGTACACTTCAAAAGTGCTACACTACTAACAGGATGTATCTACAGAGCACCTGGCACCTTTAGTGATTACGAGACACAACTTATAAATGTACTGGAGCAAGTATCCACTCTTCCATACGCGCATAAGATCATATGTGGAGACTTCAACCTACCCGAAATCAACTGGGACTTATTAAAAGGGCCAACTAAATACGACAAGCTCTTAGGGACACTGGACATTTTCGGCTGGAAAAAAACTGTCACTATCCCTACAAGAGGTGACAATGTACTAGACTTAATATTCTGTCACGATATAAGCCCCCTCTCAATCTTAGTGGGTTCTAAGTTTTCAGGTAGTGACCACAAAACAGTGATGTGTGCTCTGCCACTTCCACTGAATAGCAATGCAGCTCATACCTCCACTTCACAACAAGTACTATATAGGAACTATAGTAAGGCAAACTGGACCTTAGTAGAATCAGTGCTAAGACCCTCGGAGTGGAGCGAATACTTCACTACTGATGACCTCTCAAGAGCTCTGAGCATCTTCTACCATAACTCGAACACATGCTTAGATGCTGTCATTCCACTCCAAACACTTGAGCTTTCCCCACATAGGAAGTCATTCATAAAACCAAAGGATCGTATGAAACTGAAGAAACTCTCAACAAGTTACTTCAAACACCACGACTTTGACACACTAGGTTTAATACTTAACACCCTTAGTTCCATCTCACAAGCTCGAAATTTCCGTATGAGGAACGAAGAACGCATCGCAGTAGCCAGTGCTGCTAGAGTGTATGCACTCACGGAAATCTTAAAGAAGCGAATGAATCGCAAAAATCACAGCATTTCCCTCCTCATAGACAAAGGTATGCTATGCACTAATTCTGCAGACATGTGTGAATTATTTAATTCAACTTTTGCAGGTAACTACCTTAAGTCCACAGTTGGTTACTCAATATACACCCTGCTACTAATATGGCACAAACTCCATCTCCACACACACCAAACTTAATTAGTACTGTTGAATTTGACTATACTAACATTAAACAAACTATAAGAACCCTAAAATGCTCAAAAGGTTTCGGTACTGACGGTATATCATCCTATTTTTATAAATATGGTGGCCCTGACATTCCCTTACTACTACTTAAAATATTCACGATGTCCTTAGAAACCCAAACTTACCATGATGTGTGGAAAACAACGTTTATTATGCTTAAACACAAATCTGGCTCGAAAACAGAAGTCAGTAACTACAGGCCGATCAATATCACACCTATCGCATCTAGAATTATGGAGAGACTAGTTAAAGACAACCTAATCAAGCGTATGCTTAGCTGCAACATTATAAGTCCGAACCAACATGGATTCCTAAAATCCAGATCTTGTTTAACATGTCACTTAGACCTCTTTAACTTTGTGGCCAGCAGTCGTGACAGACGACAACTAGTACTTGTCATCTACTTTGACATCTCAAAGGCACATGGCCGTGTCGACCATTTACTACTAATGCACAAGCTGAAATCCTTAGGAATACGTGACCCACTATTATGATGGCTTAAATCATTCCTTAGCAATAGGTCTCAGATAGTTAAACTCGGATCTATAACTTCGAAACCTAGCCCAATCACCTCTGTTGTAGTACAAGGTAGTGTCATTGGACCCCTTCTATTTGCTCTATACATTAACGACATATGCGCTTGCTTCTCTCATGGGAAACCATTCATCTTTGCAGATGACCTAAAAGTAGCTTATACATGGTTGCGTAGACCATACGATTTAAGATTAGCCGACGTTATGGATGAGTTGCTGTTACAGTGCTTTCTTATAACTTTGAATAAGAGAAATAAGTTGCACTTTACTCTCCTTAACCATAAGGGTTCTAAGTCCAGTCGAGTACATCTGTCAAGGTATTCTATTTGCTGATCATAGCCTAATATGCGTTTCGTCAGGAACCTTTGGACACTTTCAACTTTTTTTTCTGTCTACTGATTTAAAGCTACTGTATATGTGGGCACAGTATTCAAGTTTGGGGCGAATACATATCTTATATATAGCCAATCCGGCTTCTGGAGTGTAAAGGTTGCGTAACACAAAGCCGGTGAGATGTTTACAATCAGATACCTCCTTATTTGCATGTTCAGTAGAGGTAAGATCTGAGTATGTTAAACCGAGATCTGTGACTGTGTTCGTGTTTAAGACAAGGTCACCGTACATGTATAGACACGTGTTAGGTTTCCAACGTCTGAAGTATGTTATCTCAGACTTAGCTGGATTGAACGTTAACTGCCACTTATCACTCCAGTTACATAGACTATTTAGGTCTTGTTGGATTTTACTAGCAATATCCATATCATTATAGTCGAAATCATATACAACTTTGAGGTCATCTGCGAAGAGGTACGGCTTGCTATACTTGATCACAGAGACAATATCATTTATGAATACAATGAATAAGGAAGGACCAAGAACGCTACCTTGTGTCACGCCGCTGGTTATTGGTCTGGATGTAGATAAGTGATGGTTGATTTTAACTAACTGTTCTCTTCCTGTTACAAAGGAAGTTATCCACCGTTTTTCAGCAGAATGGAATATATACTGTCTGGACCAAAAGTGTTACAAAGCTTAGGATTTGCGACAGCTTTATCGATCTCTTGTGTGGTGAGAAGTATGTCACTTAAACATTCGTCCGTTTTACGCGGGAAATCCACGAACTCATCGTTCTCTACGGTGTATAATCTGGCGAAGTGCTCGCTAAACAGTTCACATATCACCTCAGTATTTTCGTAAGCAATGGTGTTTAAGTATATTATTTTCGGATAGGCTGTTTTGGAGTTCGTCATCCTACTTTTGGAAAGTTTGGCTATTTCTCCTGAGTTGTGTGGTACCTGTATTTCTTTTTTTTCTGATGCCTATATTTCTCAACTCTTTAATTATATTGAGAAGGGACGTAATGGCAATTAATGATGACAAGTCATGACATCTGTAGTATTTTATTGAGTGCTTTCGTAGACTTCTCCTAAAGGATATCGGAATATAATCGCTTTGGGTGAATCTGAGGCTCAGAATATTCTCAGGTGCAATGACGCCATGAATTGAATTAATATTCTGATAAATGTTGTTAAGAATTGCCTCTAAGGACTCGTTCGAAAAGTACGAATTCCAATTAGAACGTCTTTTTAGGTGCTGATACAAGTCCCAGTCAGCATGTTTGTACAATCTCATAGGTGTCTGGCCAGCTTCATCTCTGCGTTTTGTTTCAGGGAATATTTTATGGTCACCCCCTGGAAATTCATGTCCCACATGTGCCGCAGATGGTGTTATGTTGTTCGTAAAAATAAGGTGTAGGATATATGTGGATCTAGTGGGTGAATTTATGTGTTGTGTCCACCCCCCTGTGATGACGGAATCCAGGAGATTATCATACATTTGGGGTCCTCGGAGTGAAGACCATGACACTTTTGGCATGTTGAAATCACCTCCGATAATTTTATAACTGAAGTGAAGATTGTCTGTAACATTAAAAATATTGCTGAGCATATTATCATATTCCCTGCTGGATGAAGGAGGTCGGTATACACAACCTTTAAGGATAGGTTCACTGCTGAGAACTTTTATTTCGAGCCACACCGAGTCATTGAGTTGTCACAGAATGGGGTGACTAAAATGCTTCGCACGAATGGATTGTTTAACGTATACAAGTGTTCCACGCCCATGACCTGTTTCTCTATCCCCTCTAAATGAGTAAGCTCCCATGGTGGGTGAATTATGTCCAACTTCAGGAACATGACTATATTTAGATGACTTTCCATCTGCAGAATGAACCGGTGAGCAATTTGAAACTTTCGTGCTTGTGTACTTTAGTGTTCCGGATCTAGTGTTTGGTTTCGGCTTTTCCGTATTAGTTGGCTTGTGTAATTTGGGCTGCTGGTGACTAGTAGGATTACCTGGTAAACTGGATCTCTGTTGAATAGCCTCGACAGTTCTTTTGGTGTTCCTTACGGAAATAGGACGTTCATCATATCTCCTTGAATTTACGCCAACCTGGATGGCAACATGTGATTGCTGCTTCACAGTAGCTGGGCTACGAGACTGTGCAGTATATGACTCCTGGGGAAATTCAAAGTATACGACTGAATTCAGCTCAGACGTTTCGAGGGTTTGGCATTCATGCCACTGTGCAAGGGATGTACGTCATTACTATGATCTGTTGATATTTCTATGTCTGCGATTTCAGTATTTAGAACTGAGTCTTCAAAAGTTATTTGACTACTGTTAGTTTGTGCATGCGATATTATCTGGTGCTCTTGGTCATTAGGCAATACAACGAGGGAAGTATTAACAACGGTTGTCTTGTTGGAGTTATCTTCATTTAAATTACATGTGCGGCATCGTCTTTGGCATCAGGTACAATCTTGATATTGGTGTAGGGTGTTGAAGAGCCAAGAGTTTTACCAGACTCCAAAATTTTCTTAGCTAGGTCAACAGACTTAAATTTGAAGAGCACTGGACATGGGCGGTTCGCAGATTTCTTACGAAGACGCAGAAACTGGCAGTCAGATAGCGAAATGTCGCATGCCCGTAGACAGACTGCTTTAAGTTTGACGATAGGGACATCGTCTGGTATGTTGTATCCTAAGACGATATATAAGGACATGACCCTCTTTGCAGCCTCTGCAGTCAAAACGTCTAGCAGGCACTCAGATTTATGAAGTAAACCTGAGCAAAATTTCTTGTGAAAGATCACAAAGTTGGATGAAAGGAGTGATACTTACAAATTTATCCTGCAGATCTGTTATGGATTTCTGAAGAATCTCTGAATCACTAGTGTTGCGGGCTACGTTATCAATCAGTTCTTACACTTTGGTACCATAACTCTCAGTGTACCGATTAATCTTAGTGCAAATCCGTCGTCAGGACTAATGTTTTTAGTGAATTGCTGACTATTTGATGCTAGGCTCTTAACAGTACTAACTCGTTTAATAACTTTGACCATTATGGAGGTAAAGATTATATCGATTTCTCAAAAACTGATAAAGGTGTGTGAAATGCTGCTATATTATCTAAATAGATGAGACAACGATAAATGCGTATGAACGTATAAAATACAAACCAAAAATAGACCAATATCAAATAAGTTAACTCTGATAATTACAAACCACAAAACTGAGGATTTCTCTATCGTTCTTTTGTGATAGAATGCTCTTTTTTCACATGAACTTGACTGGACCTAAATAGTATTCTGGTGGTGATAAGATTTAGATATTTAGCTACCGGAGGTGCAACCAATAGCAGTTATAATTGTATAGTAGTCAAATATAGACCAAGATATTCCAGAATGGGAAATATTATTTCCACGTTATATGGAGAGATTGTAACGTCCTACACGAAGTGCGTGCCCAGATGAGAGCGACCATACATACTCTTAGAAATCGTGAACATAGTCTTTCCATAACCCACTACTGGACAAAATAACCTTTACGTTTCTTCAAAATGCAAGACAGTGCATTATGGAACGAACTTCCACACACTGTATGTAGTCACCCATCTCCTACTGAATTCCGACGCCTCCTCTGTGGAGTGGCTTTACTACATATCCCCGCTAATTGTATTGTCGGTGTCCATTGCTATGTTGTTTTAGTAACAAGTTGTTTTTTATGCCTGTTAAATGAAATTTCTCAACAAAACCATTTCTGACCCACATAATATCGGCGGCATAATGAACTTGAACTGCGTTACGTTTGCAGCACTTGCATCAGGAAATGTAACTTGATACTGATATCTGCGCAATATGATGGATTAAAAAAGGTGGGAAGTTCAAAATTTAAACGTATATTTTCGAATTTTCATGGAATGGTAGTGGTATGTTCGGCCTGTTTATTAAACCCTTATTTTCTTAATTGGTCAGGTAGCTGTTAGGATTTACAGCTCGATTTCAGCATTAATTTCAGTTTTCATGTGCTCACATCAGTCAGTTTTTCACTTTAAGACTAAAAATATCAGCACCATGGTCATAATATTCGGCGTTGATATGAACTTGTGTTCCAAGTGGCCTTTATTTTTAGGGAACATTTAATTGCTACAGTATTCTGATTTCATAGACGTAACTTAGGCTCATACGTGAAGGAAAATTATTATCTTAGTTGGAACAAGAGCAAATCGTTTAGAAGGTGAGGAAGACTTTATTTTTCAGTTTGTTCTTGTAAATACTATTGCGCATCGAGTTGCATTGCGATTTCACATGAAGCAAGAAATTATAAATGCCTCGCCCTCTCTTCTGCATAAATAACACTGGAACTACTTCACTAGACTCTCCATATTAAGTTCAGTGAGAGCAAATAGAAATTTTTACACTGCAGTGTCATGTGTAGGCTTTTACAGTATTACATTTGTCAAGGAGACTTCATTTCGAAATCATGTGTACACGTTTTAGTAAATCTTATGCACTTCCTGTATAGATTTTATGCTCCTCAAGTGGTCATTTAATAATTGCTCGGTGTTGCAGCCAAGCCAAAATTATAACTTGTAATTCCGAGAATTGTTGCCATCTTCGTTGGCAGCAGTTCACAACCTACTGAGCTTACACAACCACAATGCCCATTTCTCACTTTACTGAGGAAACACTAACTGGGTTTATTGAGAAGGCATTACGTCATTTTGTGAATTTTATGATTTCTACATATGGCATTCTTTTACTTGGTATTGGAAGTAAACTATATTAGAACTCATATTTCCCAACAGGATGTAATACAAGACTCATTTCTACAACCTCCGTGCTTATTTTAGTTCAGTTTCATCATGCATATATCGCGCAAGACGTTTTGAAAAATTTGATCACACACGGACTTGTCATAGGAATACATACGAAATTATTAGAGTTAAGAGGTGAGAAAATAAATTAAGGTGGAATTTAAGAGGACACATTGAAGGCCAAAATAAAAATGAAGATCACTAAACCGAATAACAGAGGTATTAGTAAATCTATCCTGACTGGTATCAAAACAAAGTTTACCAAGGAAGGTTTAGTGTGGTGAAGAATTGTTGCTCTGAACGCATAAACGTGGTTTAAACTTCCTAATTGCCAGCTAGGGGTTGTACAGACTTTAGGATACGCTCCAAACACGTTTTATAGATAGGTTTAAAAATGTGTTAACGTCAATTTTATGTCCTGTCCCTATAATAGGTTTCGCAATAGAGGAGGTAGGTCTTCTGCTGTCACCATTAATAGGCTCTGGGGATTTTATTTGCTTCTGGAATATGCTCTGGAGCTCTTACTCGTGGACGTCGATGAGGCCTCCTTAAGTGGATGTAGCAACTGCTTCTAAACCTTACGTCCATAGCTTTAATAGGTGTTGATCCTGCGAATAACCGTTGAACAAACGCTAATCATATGGCTTCAGGATAAAAGCAGAAAGCAAGAAGTTCATGAAACCAAACATCTCAGATTTCAATACATACCTGATCACGACGATGTTATTCAAGTAAATAATAATAATACTTTATTTCTGGAACAGAAACCAGCCATTTTTACAGGCATGAACATATGTACACTAATTAGAACTTATAGAATATATATGATCTGTTAATCTAGAAATAGACTAAATACTGGTAAATTTGAGAGAAATATTTAAAAAGAAATGTACAAATAAGGCAATAGGTAATTTTCGAGATATGCTTTCAACTGAATAATTCATGAGATATAGCATCAAATCAAAACTGTAATTGAAAAAAATACGGTATGTCAATTTCACGCGGGAATTATAAACGATTACGTTAATTGTGGAAAGTAAGTAGCATTTTTGTACAGGTGCTGACGTGAAATATAAGGGATGCGGAATGAACAGTAATTGTAAGTAAATGATTCATAGAGTGTTTGAAAGTCCATAAAACTTCAAATTCACCGGTAAGTACACCATAATTGTGACATTTCCAGTTGTATATCAGACCAACTTTGAACTTGTCAGCAGATTTCATGATAGAGGTGGTTCCGTTATTCACCAGGTGGGCTAGCAATATTCCGAATTAGTTGAGGATAGCGGCACTGTTTCAGTGCCTTCGTTTAAGGCAGTCCAGAAATGCACTAGAATACTTTGTAGTGTGCGCTTAGCTCAGGCAAAAATTTTGGCAGAAAACAGCGAATGTTGCAAGTGATCGTAAAACATATTACAGTTTCTGCCCATTTGAGAACACTGATCTTCGCTTGTATCTATGGATTTCATTTACTTTTAGCAACCAAAACGCCACACAGAAGTGCAGAAGTATGCACGAATTCAATGTCAGCCATATTCTTCAGTTCCTACAACAGAAATAAGTACTGCACAATAGCTGGGGAAATTTACGACAGGTTACAGGTTGCCACTATGCTGCAAAGAAATCTGTTAAAAGACAGTCGTCGAAATGTACATGAAGCATACTCGGTATGTCAAATAATTATTGCATTAGCCATATATTTAAGCACTCTGCAACACAAAGAATACGCAAATGCCCAAGAACCATATCGGACAACAATTTTCATATAAATTCATCCAGCAGCAGACAAATAAGTACCAAAATCACGTCAACCGCATTTGCCCGGACAACTAGAGCTAATTCGAATCAACTAAACCGCACAAACGCCAATTACGTCAAACAGGTGACGCCACTTCGAATGGGGGATATGCCATATAATCGACCTCCTCTATGAGTTCGTAACGGCAAAAGTGCTTCAGTCTACTTATCCATCTTTTACGTATATATGCTATTCAACTAACTGTCTTACAAAAGACCCCAATGCGATACCCGCAATGTGAGGAAATTCGCTTGCCCTAGCTATCGTACTTCATTTAGAATGTGACAGAACTCACTTAATTTTTCTCTCAGTGCTTTATCTAAGGTTTGGTTATTCAGCTTATTTGAAATCCTCTCAGTATTTTATCAAGCAGGTTTACAGAGACATAAGAATATCTGTAATTACCCTAGACGTATAATCCTAAAGTGGTTCGTTATGGTTTTTCCCGTGAAATAAGCTAGCGGGTATTTGCAGTGTCTGAAGCATGCCATATAAGAAGTTGTCATGAAAAACCTAGCGATGACAAGTCCACTCAACTGACTATTTTCCTCAAACTCATTCTACCTAACTTCACTACTAATTGTACTACTATTCATATCACTGTAATCAGTAGACTACGATATACGCTCGAGTAATCAAAACTCAAATAGCCTATACATTTTGAAACCTTTTAACCAGTACTTATGCAGCTAACGCTTAACCAATCATTCATTTCCTCTTTCTTACAATCTTCAGTGAGTTGGGTGAGTGCAAGTATTTTGAGAAACAATTATGCTAACAAACATACCCTTTGATATCCTGCATATACACGCGCATATTGCACATGTTTGCTCTGATATTCATTCACTGCTTATAGTCATGTAATCCTTGAAATTATGGTCCAAATTTCTAAAAAGCGTGTTCGTAGAAACACATTTGTTTTAGATAGTGCCTCAACTTCGGTTATAACTGCATTACCACCCTGTAATACAGCATTAACTACTAGCTCACAAAATGGCTTGAGTGCAATTCTCACTCCTGTGATACAGATGAAAGATGTTCTGTAAGAGAACTCTGAGATCTGTAAACTAGACCTTCTTGTGAATGATATCCAAAGGCAAGTAAATGAACTTCAGGAAAAATTAGGTCAGTTTGATAGAATGTCACTGCCAATGTCAAATATCACGGAGAGCCGTTCTGATATTGGCCAGGTTAAGTCTTTACTGGATGTAACTCAAAGCAAGCTTTCGGATTTAGACCCAATAGCCTTTCTGTTAAGAAAGCATCCTAGAATGTCTCCAGACACCCTAAATAAGACTGAAAATCTGATTGACTGCTTGGCTGCGGAGGTGATGAAGCGTGTAACCTCTTCTCACCAGGCCATAGTTTACAATGTCCCAGATTCTCTTCCTCTGAAGACTGTTAAACACAAAATCCTGATTTGTTGCGGCATGGCTAGTGTTCCATGTGAATGCAAAAGACTTCGTAAAACGTCTAACCAGGCTAACTGTCCCATTATTTTTAAGTTCAGCAATTCCCTTGATTCTGGCAAGTTTATTAAATGTCAGGATCACCTAAGACTGAACAGCAGTTATAAGTCTATAACCATAGCTCAGGATAAAACACCGTGTCAGCGCAGAATAATGCGGAGTAATAACCTGGTCACCTCCTCTAGCTTAGAATTACCCAAAAACGATCGTGCACAGCAACAGTCACCTAATGCTGACATTAGCATTCAGCAAACCACACAACAACCACGCATGGCAATGGAACTAGGAACTGATTTAGATACCAGTACCCTGTAAATAACGTCTCACCGAAAGATGTTAAAATAGGTAGAACTGCTGCAAGCTGGTGACCTCACCACAATGAACGAATTTCGCCGGGTTGAGACTAATGATGGGGAAGAATACTTTGTATTCAATAAGCTTGCTGAGAGTAAGACTGTCAAAAAACCCTCACCTCTTACGAAAAGTTCCTCTCGAAACACAAGTATATCTGATGGTTTTCAGTATGCTCCACCCTATAGAAAGTCAGGCCTCAAAACCCCCAAAGTCCTGCAACCAAAGCACCTTCCCTTTCAATTTCCTTTAAGTTATAAAACCAACACGAAAGTGTGTACCGGTATGACGGATAGCACGTGGATTGGTAGACCATTTGATGCTATGCATTTTAACCGTCAACCCAGGCCCAACCTCTACAATCCTTATATCCAGGAACACATGGTAAATTTTCCAAGTGTCCCGAATCACTGGTACGACCCATGGCACCTAGGACCACCTCACTGCACTCTAACCCCAATGTACAGACACCCAGTCCGACCCCCGTATCATTCATAAACTATTGCGTTGTTTACGCACAAACAGAGCTAGGTTATGGTGATATCTTAAGCCAGTTTGTAGTATCCCGTGACTTATTCACGATATTGCTAATTAATGCACGTTCCTTAATCAATAAGATATCTGAACTAAGGGCATTATTATTTATCGCCAAGCCTACTGTAGCTCTGTTTGCTGAATCATGGTGCTCATACTCTGTACTTGATGTGCATATAGGCATAGATGATTACACTGTACACCGTGCAAATAGAGACTGCAAGCGTGGTGGAGGATGTCTCATATATATACATAACTCATTAGTAGCCAGCAAGGTGGAAGATGAAATACTGAACGAGGTACCTGATTCACTTTAGGTCGTCTTACAAGGAGATAAGTACAAGCTTCTCATAGGCTGTGTTTATCGAGCACCAAGCTCAACCAAAGAAACTGATGCGTTATTCGCTAAATCATTCGCACACGCCTCATCATTTAGTACTAATTGCAAAATAATTGCAGAGGACTTCAATCTTCCAGAAGTCAATTGGTTAAGTAGTTCCGGCCCCCAACGCTTCGACGAATTACTTGCCACTATCGAGTGTTATGGAAGGCAGCAACACGTCCAGACACCCACTCGTGGTGACAATATGTTGGACCTTGTGTTTTGTCATGACACAATCCCAGTCTCCACCTATGTTGGTAACAGATTTTCCAGTAGTGACCATAGAATGGTACTCTGCTCTTTGCCTTTCTCACCACTAAATACAGGAAACAAACAGGATTCAGGGAGTTTGATTTGTCGTAGTTACAAACATACAGACTGGGGATTAGTCCAAGAACTCATTCGACTCTGTCACTGGGATGAATATTTTACCACTGACTCCCTGGAGGCTGTAGTGTCCCTATTTTACAGGAATGTTATCCTTTGTCTAGATACTGTTGCTCCTAAGAAGGTAGTGAAATTAAGTAGACACCAAGCTGAATTCATTCCGAGGGCATGCCGCAATAAGTTAAGGAAGTTAAAGAAACAGTACTATTCCACTAAGGATATATCACTACTGCACTCAATCCATGAGTCTCTTGAATCTATCAAGCACCAACGCTCTCAAAAGGACCTCGACGAAGAATTAAGGGCACTTGAAAGCACCTCCAAAGTTTATAACTTAACAACACTTCTTAAAAAACGAATGCAGTCGACAAGGGACATCCCCTATTTACTTCATGACAAAGTTATCTACAATGAGCCTGCCACCATCTGTGAAATATTCAGTGAGTGGTTTGCAAACTTCAGTTTAGATACGCGCATTCCTGGTGACACCGGCCCCCTTACTAGCTCTTTCCTCGGAAGCATAGTGTTCACCGACCAATTAATAGAACAGGCAGTTAAAAGCCTGAAACCTTCCACTAGCACGGGACCAGATGGCCTTGCTTCTATAATTCTCAAAAACAGTGGGTATGATATACCCCTACTGCTTCTTAAATTCTTCCCAATATCTATGGATACTGGCACTTACCCTCATGAATGGAAAACTAGCTTCATAATTCCACACTATAAATCCGGTGATAAGGCAAACGTCCGCAATTACAGACCTATAAATATAACCCCAGTTGTCTCGCGAGTCATGGAGAAAGTTGTCAAAGATCAACTGTTAGACTATCTACTTAAGGAAGATCTTGTTACAAGGTCTCAACATGGATTTCTCAAAAATAGGTCTTGCGTTACTTGCCACTTCGACTTTTTCAACTGCATCACTAGTAGTCGCGAAGCACGTAAGCTAGTTGTTGTTCTCTACTTCGATATATCTAGGGCATTTGACATGGTATCTCACAGTATTCTCTTTGAGAAGCTGTATTCATGTGGGATTCGCAATCCATTACTGAGCTGGTTAAAATCGTTTCTAAGCAATAGGGTACAAATAACTAAGGTTGGATCTGTATTGTCTCATCCTAGGCAGATCACAAGTGGGGTTGTGCAAGGTAGTGTCCTAGGTCCACTTTTATTTACAGTATACATTAACAGCATTTGCAACTGCTTCACCTCAGGTAAATCATTCCTATATGCTGACGACCTCAAAGTCGTTTACTCCTGCTACGCTCATGAACTAAGCGATATGGTAAATAAAATACATCTTGAACTAAGTAGTCTCGCAACATGGTGTACTGAATCCTGTCTAAATTTCAACATTGATAAATGCGGCTGGATTTGTATCGGAAACAGTAACCTTGACCTGAATCTTGAAATAAATGGGCGTAAACTAGCCAAGCTCAACTCAGTCGTAGATCTCGGTATCAGATACTCTAGTAACTTAGCGTTCTCTGAACAAACTGATTATGCTAGACGTAAAACACGAAGGCTCCTGGGATGCATAACTTGCAATTTCTTTTGTTGTGAAACTAGGGTTTTATTATGTAAAGTATGTGTCCGACCTATTTTAGAATACTGCCCGTTTATTCTTAGCGGACTCAGACAGAATGACAAGCTTAAGTTAGAAGGAGTGCAATGGCAATTCACCTTAAGAATTCTTGGTTTAGAAAGTGGTCTTCAATACTATGAACGTTGCGACAGACTAAGTTTAGAGCCACTCTGGAAAAGACGTCTTAAGCTAAACCTGATTTTTTACTACAAGCTAACTAATCTGCTCGTGCACTCCTCCGAGCCAATAATTAAACCTACCGCTGTCATCAGTTACAATCTTAGAAATCATCACAACCTAGTTGCCGTAGAGCATTGTCAGACTTACATGCGGTATAATTTCTTAAATAAGTTTTCAGTCATTTGGAATAGACTACCAGCTGATGTGCGCGATGCAAACACACTCCCAGTGTTCATCTCCTCAGTCACCAGACTGCTCAAAGATGACACTGCACTTCTGAGTCTGAATCCTGCACCCACTTTTTCGCCCAGCATAGATATTTTAAGTTCATTAAACGTGTAGTTACAACAAACTACAATTATAAATTTTTATATTATTGGAAGTACATGATAGACATTTTACACAGGGCAATAATATTAGTTCACACAATATAAAAGTTAGCATCACGGGAATAGTTAGTTAGTGCACCAAAATAACTATAATTACTAAACAGAATATAAATGTATATATACATATTAATCACTCTTTGAGGACTCCACTTGCTTTCTTTTGCGTTGTTGTTGCTTGTCTTCTTTTGTCTCTCACCATTTCAGCTTCCATTTGACTTTTTGCATGAGAATGAAGAATGTAGATATTTGTCCATTTACAATGACAAATGATCTGCAAACATTATTTGTCCCATATCTCACAATTCCCTCGTGAATTGCGCATTGCCTTCATCAACGACGCAACCTGGATTACAGTTGTGAAATATACCTTTATACCAATAAAAAGGTATTGATTTATAATACTTCACGATTGTAACTTACAACATAACTGATCTTGTCTGCGAAAATAGCTTGCATTTCTTGAAAACACCCGTTTATAAGAAAATATAAACTGTCATTATTATTAGTCTACTTTGAGTACTATTAACTTGTGATGTTACGAAGCAAATGCTGAAAAAAGTATACAAGTGTATTACTTATTTTAAATTATTATCAAATTTGGATATAAATCAAGAATAAGACTCGATGCCGTACACACCAAAGTTATATGGAGGAATTACTTCAAGCTTTATTTTTTTCCCAAGTATTTGTAATCCATCCAAAACATACCTGGGTTTTTTTTGTTAATGCGAAGACAATATTTCTATATTTCTTGATGTGCTCCATTGAATGACTAGTTATCATATTGTTCCCATAGACAAAATGACCGCAACCTTATAATTTTACCATGAACCAAATTTATGTAATTTAAATAATACTTATCCATGCCTGTACAATTGGTGTGTCCTACACAGGTAGGAAAAAATGTATTTTATTAAATTACTTTTATTAAATATGCTTACTAATCGTATATGTAATTTATCATATTGATGATGCCTGTAAACTGGCGTCCCTCATGTAAAAAATGAGAATATGCTATTATTATTATTTAGAATGTTATTTTTCTGTAATTTCATTTAACCAAGCTCTCATTTAAATGCAAACTACTCATTAAAATTTAGAAACGGTGTCGTAGCGACTACCCTACTCTCAGCATTACTGTATGTCTATTTGGCCCTCTGAATTGTAAAACCCTTCCTGTCGAAAAATCTGTCTTATCGCGAATTTAAATGAATCGGTAGCTGCTAGAAATCTCGAGCAATTCATTCTGTCGGAATCGTCAGCCAAATATTTTATATATGTGATTATTTATACCAAAAGAGAATATTGCCTTGTGATAGGTATTGGGCACTGCTTCTGAATGCATACATGTGATAGAATAATTAATTAGGTAGACTAAGGAGCTGCTCGATGTTCTATACTTATTGATAATATCTATAACACTGTCTGTTCACTCATAATCATGCAGGCTTACTCAGATAACTTTCAATACCATTCAAAGCATATTAGGAGACTGATCAATGTGACGGAAAGCCGAGAAGATGGAATAAATCAAATGTCTGAGAAAGGTCATTTTACAAGTTATTATTCGTTTTCTGAAGTTTTTACTGATGTTGCCTTGTCAAGCAGTCGATCCGTGTGTATTATCTATGTCTTACCTGCTAATTACTAATGCAGTAGTATTTATTTGCACCAAACCAAATCGGTAATATCACTTGCTGCATTCTACACCTGAATGTACTTCTTTATAGACCACCACACCCAACTATCCACAAAGATAATATTACTATTGAATCATAAAGAAATAAAGTGGCTGTCGTAAGGAACATGAAAGCCAAACATTTTGTTCATTCGAGTGAAAAGGTAAGAGTGCAAAGTGACTTTAAAAACCAGGGAATTCTAAGGGCTATGGGATGTATATATTTATCTCCCACGCTGAGGGTGCGAAATTTTATAGTTCAACATGTGCAATCCTCTTGTAGATATCTAGCCAGCCCCTGTGGCGTTAAAAATGTCTGGGATGAAGCTTACCAGCCTTTCAGATACAGATACCACCTTGTTAGTAAGGTCGAATAAATGTTGAATTTCAGTATCTAATCTTAGTATCACTGTCTTCGTTTAGTTCCAAAGGACAGTAACATAACATAAGTTACCGTCATCTTGTATTGTTTAGATTGTAAGAGGCTGGTCATATTAAATTTCAGCTCATTTTCACGATGAAATCAACAGCAACCAACCTACACGTACTGCTGTCAAGACAGCCTAAACTAGTACAGAGAAAAACATCGCCCTTTCTCTTGTTCAAGCACGTATTTAGTTGCAGAAATTACTGAGAGAACATTGAATGGCTAATGCGCAAGACCTTAACTACTCTCTTGTTGCTTGGATGTCTATCTTTTCGACATATTTCTTCGATATCCATTGGTAACTGTACAAAACCTGCTGGATGTGAATAGCAGGAGAATGACTGTATTGCCAAATTATGAGATCTAGTACAATATTTCGTTTTTCTGTTAAGAAACGACCTTCTCTTTTTCGCCCTCTCTGCCTTGACAGTCCCAGGTATGCTGGAAATTTGAATGCTCTTTGCTATGTTGTATAGCTAAATAATGTACGAAAATGTATGAGGTATCGGGATTAACCAAAGGGGCTACGTCATTCGTGATAAACTCAATCCTCGCTCTCTATGTTTGGACCACTCTATTCAAATTTCGGTCATCATACTGCTCGTTACACGTTCTGACGCTTGGCAAGACCAGTCAGAATTTTGCTGTAAACAGACGCAAATTACAAGCAAACAAAACTTTCAAATATGCGTTCTTGTCTTTGAAGCAGTTCCTAAGATAATTAATGGCTGGGCAGTTACAAATTTCGAAGTAATCAGTGAGTGAGAAGAGTTTTAAAACAGAGACGTCCAAACAGACTTTTCTCACGATGTCTGTGCAAGCCATTTGCACGAACTATAGAGGAAAACTGTCGCTTTACCTCTTAGCAGTGTTTCCTGAAGTGTTATCTTTACTTCCGGATCCTGAATCGCCACCATAGTAGCAACCACTCTGTAATCTTGCGGAAAGCTACTTGCATCTTCCTCTTCGAAATCTGTGGACCACAAGATTTTCAGCTGTTAGGGAACAGAAACATCCAATGAGATATCAGAACACAGTAGTAATTGAAAGTAGATTGTTCATCCGGCAGAAACATGTAAAGTTTTGGCAGAATACATAGACCTTCCGTTGAAATCTCCATTTGCTCAAATTCTCCATTTTGTGCTTCTCATGTTTTCTACTTTGTTACACAAATATCTCTCATGTCTCCTCATCGCAACTGAATCCATGCGTCCACATTTCAAAATCCTTGCAGTTAATGTCACGATATTTTACGAATTCATTTCATCAACGCACTCCATAATATTAAAATGCAATATAGCGATGAAATGAGATTCGTACGATGTTTCAATAACTTCGGCACCGACATAATCTGTCTTTGGAGTGAATACAAAATCCCCTTTGGAAAGGTCAGCGATTTAGTCAATTTCGGTTCATTAATATCTCCTTTCCCAGAATGGTGTATATTTATTGAGTCATACTCGGCCAAAATATTCCGAAATTTACGCCCAACAAACGAGGTAATAAAACTAATTTCTCTCACACAGTCCTGTTTCTTCTGTTTGCGAATGTAACTGTTCGCACTTCTCATATAAAAAACATTGGGTTATGCGTACTGCGAAATTAGATATTACATATTTTCCAGTATGGACACTACAACTATTAGAATCGTATTCTTTTCGGAATTCAGATAAGTCGCTCGACTAAAAAAATTTAGTCATAAGCCCACTTCATTTTCACATTATGAAACAAAATTTGGTCTTCTAGGAAACGACTTCGGGCTCACTTCCGGTTGGCGTCAACTAGAAATAACATCCATGATTACTGTGTGACTATCTATTCTGCTAGACCTGAGCTTTGACCACATCACCTGCTGGCTCTTCAGCCCGACCCACTTGACCTGGTGGCTGGGCTGTTCTTGGCACTGCCCTAAATAGTGAAGGGGAATATGACTCTCACGGCTGCTCAAAGGTGTATTTGTTACCAATGGTACGAATAAGGTATAGAGATCCACAATCACACTATTGTACTGCTGCCGAGCTCTTTCGACTTTAAAGCCCACATGTCCAAGCGTGTTTCAATTTTCAGAGATAGGTAAATTTGTCTTTGAAGGTTCCGCGGCTGATGTTCACTTGATAATAATAATAATATAAATTCTCATTTTTGTACATGAGGGACTCCAGTTTACAGGCATCATCAATTCGATAAATTACACATACGATTAGTAAGTATGGTTAGTGATGATAATATAATAAGGTACATATTTATTCCTACAAATGTAGGACACACCAGTTGTATAAGAATGGATAAGTATTATTTAAGTTACATATTTAAATTATATGATTTACGGTTAAATAACATGGTTGCTGTCATTTTATCTTTAGTTTGTGGGAAAAATCTGATAACTGGTGATTCAGTGGAACACATCAAGAAATATAGAGATATTGACTTCGCATGAACACAAAATACCCAAGTATGCGTTGGATGGATTACAGGTACTTGGGAAAATAAATAAAGCTTGAAGTCAATCCCCTCATATAACAATAAAATGAGTCTAATAATAATATATTCTCACTTTATACACATGGGGGACTTCAGTTGACGGGCATCATCAATATGATAATAATGCACACATGGAGTAGACATGTTTAAAATTTTTCACTAACACAAGATATATATACAAGGAAAGATAATGAAATGATGACAGAAAGCACACTTTGCATAAGTTAAAACAGTTTATATAATATAATCCTAGGCACCATTATTGTTTGAATTTGTCGAAAATGCGCGTAACAACTGAGTGTTGCGTTACATTCAGTCGATATGGTGGGCTACTCACAAAAGTATAAAAATGACTTATAAAACGTTAGTTAGTTTACCGTAAACGATTTTTTAAGCAATATAATCTACAAGAGGCTCGCCACAGCAGTTAGTATCCAGTTAAACATGCAGAGAAGTATTAATAATTCAGCAACCAGTGAATTTTTGATTCTTTTCGGTCTGGAACCAGAGTAACTGCGAACCAATCCATACAAAATGTCGAGTAAAGCATGCAGGAGCAAATTATTGCCATCGAATGAGTCAGTGGGATCTGAAATGCAGCTGTCAGCATTTTTTTGTTATTTCATAGATATCCAGGTTTATTGGCGCTGTATAGGTAGTGATTTAGATATGTCATCATGATCGTCAGATGGATAAATATTCGGATTTAGTTAATTGCATCGCATTTTGGGTTTGATTACTCTGCGATTTTGACATATTCTGCAGTGTCGCCATGATGATAGGAAGTATGCATATGCTTTAAATGAATCGCTTTGTTGGCTGCTGCCGCCACTGAGTATATAGAGCAGGAACTGTGGATTTATTTATTTCCTCACCACTGTGGATAAAATATCGCCGCATTCTTTTTGGAAAGGAGACCAGTTGGTGGATTATAAATGATGTCCAAGTGACTTATATCCTTCCATATGATGTTGTGGTAAGTCTCGAACTTGTTTTCTCATGTTTCATTCGTATGTTGATTATGGTTCACCCTTTTTATCAGGTAGACATAATTCGATCGACTCTTATTTGTATGGGTGTTATTTTCATGACTGCTGCTTTTTTGTCTGAAATTATAGATAAAGGCAAAACAAACAACAGGTGTAGTCTCTAAGTTCATACATTAAATGGGCCTATAATTTCTGAAGCTCTCACATGCGAATTAGCACTGGTATCACTTGCAAACTCACTTAGTGTGTCATTAAGTGCCTTTTCAAAGGAGGCCAATGTGCTTGCTAGTCGCATTTCCTCAGGTAGTTTGTTCCATATTTGGGTATACCTAATCATGAAAAACTTTTGCCTGGTGGCTGTTTTACATTTTTCTATAGCCACCGTACCTTTAGTGTGTCCTAGGTAATATCCATTGTCTTCTGAAAACCGAGCACAATTAGTAGGGGTATACACTATGTGGTTCAAAAGCTTATAGAAGAGTACCAGATTTAGTCGCAGTCGTCTTAACCATAATGTTTCCAGTCCTAGAATTTCACATCTGGTAGGGTAGTTTGTGCCGTTTTCGGTTCCGAGTACTTTTAGCGTGAAGTACCTCTGTACTCCTTCTACTTTTAGTTTGTCTTCTATGCGTATACTACTAAATATGAATGAACAATAGTCTAGGAGTGGGCGCACACAAACTTTGTACAGTAGTATTCTGGATTCATTTCTGTAGAAGTTCCTGAGTAGGAAACCAATAAGCCTGCGTGATTTCGATACTTGTTTCGAAATATGTTCAGAAAATGATAGATTATGTGAATATTTCAGTCCTAGGTCTAGCACAGATTTGAGTCTGGGGATTTTGTGGCCCTGAATTGCTAGGTCGAGTTCTAGGTTGGGACAGCCTATGCAGAGCCAGCCACACTTTTCGACATTGAACTCAAGTCTCCAGGTGTCACACCATATATCCATTTTTGTTAGTTCTTCATGTATGGAGTTCATAGTTGTACCGATATCTGTATTTGTGCAGGTATATGTTACCTTTAAGTCATCTGCATACAGTATTGGCTTGCCTATACTAAAGCACTCACATACACCGTTTATGTATATAACGAAAAGGAGGAGGCCCAAAAGACTTCTCTGGAAGACACCACCGCTGATTGGTCTAGGCATGGAGTCATCGAGCCAACTTTCGATTTCTATTGCGGAGAAATTATTTTATCTTGTTCTGGAGAGGGATTGCGTATCCCTAGTGAGCGCAGTCTGCTGACTAGTACACTATGTGGGACTCTGTCGAAGGCTTTCATTATATCGAAATGGAGGATAATCACTAGTTCTCTCCTATCTCTTCTATAGGTGACTTTGCTGAAACAGTCTATATGGCAAGTGACGCAAGATCTTTTCTTGAGGGATCCGTGTTGTGACTGGTTGATGAGTTTGTGTTTTAGAAAGTAGTCTGACATTTAGTCTTTGATTACTTTCTCCATGATCCGTGATATGACAGGTGTTACATTGATAGGCCTATAATTGCATGCACTTGTTTTGGCTCCTGCTTCTTGCTTAGGTAATATATACGTGTTTTTCCAAGTTTCAGGGTAGGTTCCAGTCACTAGTGAGAGGGTGAATATTCTAAGTAATATTACTATCATATCCGTCCCACCGTTTTTGTATATGACAGATGGCACATCATCTATCCCACAACTACTAGCTTTTATCGCTAATGCTATATTTTGTATATTGAAGTTGATTTCACCTAACTTGTAGTTATTTTTGCAGGTTATGTCGAGGATTGGGGACGGATGCTCTTTGGCGTTATTGGAGAACCACTGGTTTAGGAGTTCACAAATAATCTGGGGATCATCATAAATTATACCTTCATACTCCAAGTGGCCAACATTATTTTCTTTACCCTCTTTTAGTCGTTTTTGCAAGATCTTGCATAGTTCCTGAGTTTCAGAGGTGCCCCCTAGGGCTTTATTTTCCTCGAGTTGTGCCTTCATTCTATGTCTCTCCTCAAGATTTTTAATGTTTCATGTATTTGGTGTAATGCACTAAATTCTTTATATGAATAAATTTTTTTCAGTTTCCTTATTTTTAATCGCGTTTTGCGGTCTATGAATAGAGTTGGTGTCTTTACGGCAGATTTTAGGGGTGCAATTGTGTCTCTTATAGAACTGACCATCTTGTAGAAGGTATCAAGTGTTACTTCTAGGTTATCATTGGTAAAGTATTCATCTCAGTCAGAGCTTCTCAAGAGCGTTGGTACGAATTCCCAGTCGGCATTTCTATAGTCCCTATATTGATAGTGAACCGGGGAATTTTTGGTGTGTGTTTAGTTGTTAGTTGAAGAGGTAGGGTGCTGTACAGTATTTTGTGATCACTGCTGTCGAGTTTATCCCCCACCTCTATCGAGATAGGCTCTATTTTGTGGCAGAGGACTAAGTCGAGAATATTGTTATGTTGTGTTGGGAGGCGTGCGCACTGCTTCCACTCTCCTACATCTATAGCTTCTAGGAGCTCGTCATGGATTCTAGGTCCAGTGCAGATATCCCAGTTCACTCCGGGGAGGTTAAAATCGCCACAAATTATTTTGTAGTCGAATTCCAGAGTAGGTACATGCTCTAGTATTTCTACGATAACCGTATCAGTCGTTTTAGGGCTGCTGGGGGCTCTGTATATACATCCCACTGGAATTTTATTTTCATTCGTGTGGATGCTTATCAACTTAGATTCTGGGAGTTTGTCGATAGTTGTGTTTGTAAAAGTATTGAAGTCAGTGGATTTAGAAGCATATATTAGACAGCCGCCTCCCGTTTTGACACCCTATTATCCCAACTAGAGATAGCTTAATATCAGGAGAGCAGTTCCTTTAGAATGAATTAGTGAGACACGGCGTGAATTCAGACGGAAAATAATTCTTTTAAACACACTTAAATGGCATCAAACCGAGTAGCTCAGTACCAATTACACTAAGCTGACAGGTAGGTTCCCTGTCCACTAAGAAAGCATTGAGAGCTACGTCAACAGATTATGATTAATGTTAAATGAATTTAGCGTAGAAACAGGACGAGGCTCACTGTCACAGTAATCTTAAGTTGGACTGAATAACAACGACTGAAAGATACCTCAACAAAGCCACCGAACAGACCAATCAACCACAATGGCAAATACGTACACAAACTTACCAATGGTGTTTACAATATTGCCATGGCTAATCAGTCGTTTTTGTGGAGGGAGAAAACTTGAAATAAATGCTCTTGCGAGTGGTAGTTAGTTATTAGTTCATAAAGTGTAGTTGAACCAGAGTTTTCAGTTATCTGTTAAAACAGGCTAATTCGAGGAATTTCAAGTGAAACCTTTGGTTTCCGGTAAAAATGCTGTGCCTCCCAGAAGCTTCATATTCTTACTTCCCCATAGTTAGACATGCAGGAGGCATTATATCTTTTGCTTACTGATCAATTTAACAGTTACCTTGATAATATCAAATTTGTTTATTTATGTCGCTAATGAATATCACGCGCGCTCCTTGAATACGACGTGCTTTTTCCTCTCTAACCGGAAAATACCTATTTTGTGAATTATCCGCTTGGGAAACCTGATCTTCCTAGCCGGTGAATTAAATTCAACCATTACTTACATATCGAATCTCTGTGTGGTAAGTCCAGCTGTCTCGAACTACTGCCAAAGCTTCAGGTGCTATTTTTGTAGCAGCATCTTCCTCACTCGTTCAGATAAACAAGACTTGTTGGTCTACCACGTGATTGCTGTGAAGCCGATCATCCAGAAAGTACTAGGTAAAGTCGAAAACCTTTTCTTTTCCTTGTCTTGTACTTTTTCAGTCTTATTCTTGCTCTTGTGGGTAGATACTGTTGCACTCTTATTCTTATACAGCATAAGTTTTAGCGATAGTTAATATGGCTGTAGAAAGTAACCTTAGAAATGGCACCAAAACACCTTACTCTGTAGTCACAAGGGCTTCAGCCAGAGAAGGCAAAAACCCAGGGACACCAACCCCAAGTCGCATACCCATCCTAAAGACTCGTGTAGGACTCGTCTGTCCTGATAATATGCCTGCATTGCCACAGTCTAGTACTGAAACGGCACAGGCAATACTAGGGGGACAGGATACTACACCTGCACCAACTGAAAGCCAATGTGTGAAGTATAACAAACCTAAAAGGAAACGCTCAAGACGTCATAAGACCTCGAAGGCGTCACCAAGTAAGGGAGACGAATGCCAGGCGTGCAATATCATTGTTTCTAAAGCTGACTCAGCGTTCGAATGCAAATTTTGCAAACGGTGGGTGCACTGCCGTTGCGACAAAGAGGTACCGAAATCATACTACGAGTTTATGAGAAATAACCCGTGCCCGTGGTTTTGGTACATATGTCCACTCTGTCGCCCTGGCATAGTCACACAGAGCGTGTCTGCGGATAGCAGAAACAACACGCCGCCCTTGTGTCCCAACACGGCCTTATGTAGCTCCCCACCTGCAAACATCACATTGCCAAAACTTGGCACAGACAGTAAGAAGGACACTCCAGTCCTACTGACTGAAAATGCCAATTTTCACAAGGTGAAGATTCAAAAGATTGGACCCAAAAAATCAAGGAAAGATAGAATTAGAGAAGCGCCACTTGCATCCACAAGCAAGCTCGGCAACACAATAAAGGCTGGCCAGAACCCGACGAAGCCTAAAGTTGCTGAAGCTGCAAAGGAATACGAGAAGGCAAAGGCCAAACCTAAGTCTGAGGTTAATCGGTCTAATTCGCTCATCCTCTTTAACGTACCTGTGAGCAAGGACAGCTTGCTTGAACAGCGGGCCCTGTTTGATCAGGAACAGTGGTCCAACCTGTGCAATAAACTAGATCTGAATATTAGTTCAGTGAAATTGTGCAGGCTGTACAGGAGTGTCCACACACCTCAAGGTAAGTCACCCCCATTACGGGTTACACTGGACTCTGCCGAAGAGGCCGAAAAGGTACTATTGATGGCTCAGGTACTAGCCATCGACCGAAGCTCTAACATAAGGGTGAGACAAGACAGACCATGGGCTGTCAGACAAATGGCGAGGGAGTCACCGGAACTTTTGCCTTCTACCTCCATGGTGGTACACGGTGTTCCGGAGCTGGAAACGGGTACTGCCTGTGAAAAACACATGCATGATGTACAGCAGTGGAGATGGCTGTCGTCTCAGATGGCCCTTGGCGCTTCTGGAGCCATCTCCGTTTACCGACTACCTCGCCCCGCTCATCTCACACTGATTAGCTCCCCAAAGCTGCTAAGTGTCACATTCAACTCCCAGGAACAGTTGGTCCTAGTACTTCAATGGGGGTACGAGACCAAGGGGAAATTGGGAGGACACATCCGATGCTGCGAAAGCAGACCTCGAACCCTAAGGAGGCAGCAAACGGAGGCCTTAATACGTCCTCAAGCTTCAGTGACACTAGAGCGATGCAGTTCTGAGAATAACAGTCTGTGCCACCCAAGTGTCCTGCCTAAATCCAAGGGAAAAAACCACAACGGGCCGGTTCCATCGGAACTGGCCAACTAGTCCCAACATTAAGTCCCCTACCAGCAGACAGCTTCACGTCAACTACCCCACAACACGCTGAGGTTGTAAGACTCACTGTCAGCTGCCTATATAGCAATGTGAGGGGGCTGAGAGGAAAAATAGGTGAACTCCGAAATCTCCAAGCACACCTACAACTGAAAATGATCATTCTCACCGAAACATGGCTAACCCCCACTATCGCCGATAATGAAATCAGTATAGGTGATATGGTTTTGGTCAGGAGAGACAGGGATAATAAGGAAGGAGGGGGAGTTGCCATATACTATGATAGGCAACTTAAATGTGTGCGCGCAACGGACCCACCACTTATTGAACTCCCAGACTCCATATGGTGTCATTTCACCGTAGGCCACACCAAGCATTTACTTGGTGGCATCTACCGATCTCCCACCTGTGGGGTAGAGCACAATCAGCTACTGCTCAGCACTATCACAGGGATACGAGACTTGGGCTATGACCAAATCACCATTGCTGGAGATTTCAGTGCCCCATCACTGAACCTTGGCTCGGGGTATGCTAAGGGAAAATTCGGCCGAAATCTACTGCAAGCTATTCGGAACACGGGACTGACTGAGAACGTTGGAGACGACACTAGGTGGGGCCCTAGTGGAAAGTCATCAAAACTAGACTACATTCTAACTAGTGACCAACTACTCGTCGAAAAGGTCCAGATCATGACTCCTCTAGGAAGTAGTGACCATGCAGTCATAGGTTTCGACCTCGTTCTCCGTGAGCATTTGCAGTGGGACGCTACGCAACCATGTCTGTGTTACAGCAAGGCTGACTATGCTGGAATGCGGAGGCTCTTGTCCGACGCAGACTGGCCCTTAGCATGGGATGAGCTGTCTGTGGATGAACACTGGGAAGTGGTAAAAAAGATTATTCATACAGTAATCTCGAATACCGTCCCTTTAGTCACAACACAGCCCAAAAGAAAGTCATCATGGTTAAAGAGAGGCACGCAGCGTATTCTGCAAGCAAAGCGGAAGGCTTGGTTTACGTGGCGCGTATCTAAAAGCCAGATCGACCATGATGCATACCTGGAACTCAGGAACCGGTGCAATGCAAGAGTCAGGAGGGACAGGAGGTCATTCCAGGCTAACCTTGCTAAAAAACTCCTGGCAAACCCCAAGAATTTGTACCGATTCATGTCGGAAAGGAAACCAACCAACCAGGGGGCGTGCGCCTTAGTAGGCCAAAACGGTCAATATCTCACTAGTCTGGAGATGGCTGAAACATTTAGTTTAGCCTTCGCCAAACAGCTAAACAGCAATGTGGGTATTACCGTTACGGACCAAAATGGTGGCATCACTATCTCACAGGAGGAAGACCAAACAGCCACCCCCCAAATAAACCCTGCAATAGTACTGAGAAAGCTGCAGCGACTCATACCTGGAAAGTCCCCAGGTTGTGATGACATCAGGCCATCTGTTCTGAAACAGTGCGCCGAAGCTCTCTGTAGGCCTTTATGCGACTTGTTCCAACACTCCATGGAATCGGGGAAACTGCCAAAGGAATGGAAAAGAAGCATCCTTTCTCCGATCTTCAAGGGTGGGGATAGGCAAAATCCCACCAGTTATAGACCAGTAGCTCTACTCCCAGTGGTATCGAAAGTACTGGAAAGTATTATTGATGATCACATCAGGGAATATCTGGATAGGTCTAAAATACTCCATGAAGCCCAACACGGTTTCAGGAAAGGGCGATCCTGCGTCACCAACTTATTATCAGCTTGGGACGACTGGACATCATGCTGGGATATGAATGTTCCAGTCCATGTGATCTTTCTAGACTTTGAGAAGGCATTTGACACTGTTTACCATGACCTTCTCCTACACAAAATAAGCCAAGTAGGGTTAGGTAAACCACTTCTGTCATGGTTGAAGGACTACCTAACTGAAAGGCAATTTTGCACCAAGGTCAATCGAGTCCGATCATCATGGCACAGCTCGTCATCAGGAGTGTCGCAGGGTTCTATCCTGGGACCACTGATGTTCTTGATTTTTATCAATGATCTACCATGCCGTCTAAGCTGCCCGACTCTTCTATACGCTGATGACGTGAAGATATGGAGGGCGATAAAGTGTCCGGAGGACTCAGATAGACTGCAGGCAGATCTAAGGCTTCTGGAAGACTGGGCGGTAGCCAGTGGCATGACTTTCAACCTGAAAAAGTGCAAAGTAGTGAAGTTACGCACCTGTAGACTGCAGAATGCAAGTTACACCCTGTGCAATGAAAGCTTGTCCTGCTCAATGTCGGAACGTGACTTAGGTCTAGTTCTAACGGAGAAAATGAACACAAGCGTAAATTACACGGGGGATGTAGCGAGGGCATATGCGGTCATACACTTTACACATAGACAACTAGGTGCACTCACTCCTGAGCTCTTTCTAAGGTTGTATAAAACATACGTCAGGCCGCATCTTGAAGTGCATAATATCATTGCACCCCCACTGCTTAAAAGAGACGCCAACCTTTTGGAAAGAGTCCAACGACGGGCAACAAAAGGAGTGGTTGGTCTCCGAAATAAACCATATGATGAAAGGCTGAAGAAATTAGGCCTATTCACACTTAGTTACCGTCGTCTTAGGGGGGATTTAATTACTGCCTACAAAATAACAAATGATCAGAATCACCCAAACAAAGGTGTTCTGCCATTGAGTAGGTGTAGGCTTCCTCGTGGAAATCGTAGAAGGATAGCTCATCAGAGGGCAAGGACCCGGGTGCGCTCCAACTTCTTTTCCCTGCGGGTTTGCCGTCCCTGGAATTCCTTACCGGCAGATGTAGCTATGGCACCATCTGTGGACGCCTTTAAGCGAAGGCTGGACAACCACGCAGCGACACAAGGACTTCATCCAAATGGCCTATCCCCTTAAAATCGCATACACCATTCAAAGGTAGACAATTAAACTGGTCGTTTTACTTCTTCACATTCTCTTCAGTCTTACTCTCCTGACACCTTTAACTACACCTATTATTATTATTACTATTATTTATTACTGGTATATATATATATATATATATATACCGGTTGACTGACTGTTGTTACGTTTTCTTATTCTTTTTCTGTCTGTTAGTCTGAATACCTTTACTAATTATATCTATTATTATTATTATCTCTTTTCTATTGACGACTATACCGAAGGACCAACTGATGAAAGGATCAACTCCATTCACAGTAGTAACAGTCTTAACACACTTCATACTACAAACCCCATATAGTTAATCCCTGCACTACTCCTTTTGGAGTCAACCAAAGCTACGGCAGTCGAGTGGCGGGACGAGCTACGCAGACGTTTACCGAAGATCAGGAACCTCTACCTCACAATCAAGAGGCGAGCACAAAGAAATCAAATTGGTTTATACTAGCTCGTAAAAACGATATTGGATATTGGATGAATGCATTTCTACTTGCTTTGAACGTCAAGGACATTAGTGTGTCGTGTAAGGCCTGGTAAGTAAGCGGTTTTCTAGTGTTTAAACTGTATGTTTATCTAATTTCAGGTTGGACACGTAGCGTACAGGGATTGGTCGCCCAAGACAACGCAACGGATGACCAATAGGAGGGCTCTTCCCCTCTCCCCTAATTGTATTATGATTGGTTGTAAATAAACTCCTTGACCTTGAGTCTTCGTTCTTACTACAGGTCCAAGGAATAGGTATTTCATGATGTAAAAGAGCATTTAAGTCATTTCGACATTTTATCATTAATTGCGAAAGGAAGTCATTGTGGAGAAGTTTAACAATAGCGTCCTAGGAGTGCAAACGCTCGGATGACCTTGAACGCATGCTAGTCGTTGGCTAACGGCAAATGTCCTTATCATAACTAAAATATCAACGCTATTCACCAACTAAGATGCCAATTTCACCCAGATCACGTCTTTAAGTATTGTTTGTACAATGCGTTAATAGCTCGTTAGGGTTAGGATTAGGGTTAAGGTAAGTATTGGAATTAGGGTTAGGATCAGGGTCATAATTGGGATTAGGGTTGGGTTTACGGTTAGGATAAGGGTTGTAATTAGGGTTAGCGTTTAGTCTAGGGTTAGGGTCAGGATTAAGGTGAGGGTTATGACTAGTAATAGATTTAGAGTTTATGTCATTTATTCTAATTTGTTTTCTTATCCACACTTTCCTGGTAAGTAGTCGTCGATCCTCTTACTGGAAACCATAGTAGTTCAATCGAGGGCTTTCGGAGAAATTTGCACAACAGGATAAGAGAGATAAACGATTCACAAAAACAGCTCATCTTTAGTCACCTCGGTGAATACATGTACAGAAACTAGTCTAACTTAGCAACTGATACTCCTCATTATAACTGGGAGGTATTTTTAAGTCATGTCAGAGAAAGATACCCTGTTTAATGTGATTTCATGCATTTTCTTGTAAATATACGTCATTTTTTGTTCAGAAATTCCTCATTTTTATGATTGGTCGAGTCAAGGTCACTCGTGTGTTTGCATCCTTGGGACGCTACTGTTGAACTTTGCCGTCATTGTTTTGATCGCCATCCCCAATAATCTCAGTTAGCTGAGATGAAATTCCAATCATGCACATTCTACGTAACACTGACTTGACAGTTATTTCATTTGGAACATCTTTGCACCGTTTTTCGACCAACTCACGCATAGGTACCTAGGTACACGCATAGCTATGCGTGTTCCAAAGATGTTCCAAATGAAATAACTGTCAAGTCAGTGTTACGTAGAATGTGCATGATTGGAATTTCATCTCAGCTAACTGAGATTATTGGGGATGGTGATCAAAACAATGACTTCCTTTCGCAATTAATGATAAAATGTTGAAATGACTTAAATGCTCTTTTACATCATGAAATACCTATTCCTTGGACCTGTCCAAAGTCGAATTCACAGGCCAATGGCACATCAGAACATAAGACTGACCATAGTCATAATATGTCGTTTGATCACCTCTTATTATGGATTAAACAACTTCATATTTTAGAGAACGGTTAGATTAACTCAGTGATGCATTTGTATAGATTTTATATCTGAGTTTTCAGATATAATGAGTTATAAAAATACAAGTGTTTATTTATTAAAATGTGTATTCTCTTCTTCGATAGTCCGTGTTTAAAACTGATTGTCATTACTGTTTAGAATGTTTACAACATTCGTTTACTCTCGTCAAGTTTTATCAGCTAAAATGATTTTAGGAGAATGTATCACTGGATCTACACTTTGTAACTTAAGGTGATGGACATGTCTCTCAGTGTGATACTTAAGTGTTGCATACTTTTCAAGTTATACCTTACCGAATATTTTTTTATACTGTCATTGGTTTTTTTGGAATTGTGTTGGTGGGTCCTCGTAAATCTCAACCAGTTACTAAAAAATAATTCTAAGATGAAACAGTCACGAGAAGACCAGTTAAGTTAGGGATCTTTAAATAGTTGTCTACTACTATCGTTAAGATAAGGAGTCAATACTTCTTCCTTTGTATCGACACGTTTCGGTGTGCATTTCATTTTCAGACGTCAAAAATATGCGAAAGACTTGTAGTTACCCATCCCAGCGTGTTATGGCGTAAGATGATTAGGTTTAATAATATTTTGCCCTCTGCACTACGCTTCCGAGGACGAGATATGCTTTCAAACAGTTGCTTCCGCGCTATTAATTTTCTTGTCTTCACTTATTGTGATTAGCTGGTGTCATGTACTATGCGTGAACACTGCACAATTCATAGTCTTCACGGATTCCAGTGTTTCATCGAGTGTCATCCACTAGGCATTTATTAGTCATATGAAATAAAAGGCGTTCAGTGAGAGGTTACTCTTTTCAACGATAACATTCTCAAGTTGTACAGTAGCATATATATATATATATATACATATATATAGTAAATTTTCTTAGCAACAAAATGAATATTTTCAAAAGTTTGTCATTAGAACTGTAAATTTTAGATAACAAATTTCGTTCATTGTTTAGAAACTGAAGCGAGATTAAATAAGCTAGTTGAGTGATGTAATCTAATTGACGGGGTTGAGTAGAGCTCAACTAAAATTAAAATTGAACAAAAGTCAACTTGACAACAGTGGTGATTAAGAGTGGAGATTTAATAAGGAGTAGAGGTAGAAAATACTATGCAATTAAGAAACAAACAAGCAAGAAAAAGACGAAACAAAAATCGCGTATTTGGTTTTAAGACGGGTCATGTCCACTGTAGATTTAATGACTGAACAAACTTCTTTTGTTTGCAGAGTTGAGGTTTTAACATGTGAATTTCCATTGCTTCTGCAGTTTGAGGAAGTTTGATTCGTACCTTTTTTAACAAGGTTCCCACGTATTTTGTAGTCAAATTTGAAGTTGCTTGGTGTCTTGATTCTATCAGGTTTTCCAGAATAGAGCTTCTCCTCCTTCCTCCTTCATAAAACCTTGATGGTAAGTGTTCGATGATATGTTTGGATAGCAAACGCTGGGTACGACTGACATACCTAGCTCCACACGAGCAGGTAGATGCATATTGATAAGGCCAACAGTGGTAGCTTATCCTTCCCGTTGATGCGGATCATTGGTTTTGTAGAGAAGGTTAGTCGAAATTCAGCCGTGAAGAAGGTTTTCTTCAGTGAGCGGGACAGTCGGTTTCTCAGTATTTTTATTACTGAGTTTCTATTTAATTGTAGATTCAGGTAGAGTAGTTTTTTGGAAGCAGAAAATGTGGGCGGTTTCGGTGGTTTAGGTCTCATAGATTTTGTAATAAAACGTTCTGGGTAACAATTTTCGAGGAGGATTCTCTTCAGAGTGTTTAGCTGCTCTTCCATAGTATCAGGGCTGCAAATGCTGTGGATTCTCTGGCTCAGTGAATGGATCAGGTGTCGTTTTGTATGTAAGGGCACCCAACTGTGAAAGTTAGTAAGTTGTGCGTCCCATGTTGGCTTTCTGTAGTTGGGTCTTTTTAATGTTCCATCTTCTTTATGTCTTGTTAATTCCACGTCCAGAAAAGATATTTTTGTGTCGGATTCCTTCTCTAGTGTGAACTGAATTGCTGGGTGGCAGCTGTTGAAGAAGTCCACGATGTATTCCAGTTTATTAGAGTGAATAAAACGCATGTCTGCTAATAGGATGCTGCTCATTACCCAATGATCCGATCATTCCTTACTGACCTTTTCTTATCTAATCATTCAAAGGTCATTAACTTAACCCTTATAATTGTTTTACACGATGTGAGTTGGTTAGAAGTTTCAGTTCTTTATTTTTATTTTTTCAGTTTGACCTTTAATAATAATAATAATTTGCTTTATTCCAAAACAGTACATGTGACACAGAATGGAATTCTCAGCATTTTTACTACAGTATTGCATCCAGTTAGTACATTATCAATAAATAGAATTCTACATAGATTAAGGAAATCTCAGTTCATTATTACAGCAACACATTGGCATGTCGGTAGCAAGGTAAAGCTGAACAGTGTTTGAAGGTGTCAGAAAAGTAGGAGCTGTCATATTTACTGGCGTAAGCGAGAGAAAGAAACAAAGCAGCACATAACGGAAAAAAAGAGAGAGAGAAAAGGAAAAGAAGAAAGAAAATGTTGTACCTATAAATGATATGAGTTGGAAAGACGAGGTCCAGTTGTACTACTGACTATTTAATGAATTATAGGTGTCACGCCTAATGCTTTCTTTATCACACAGAACACGAGCTAAGTAGGGTATGGTTGAGTTTTTGTACTTGCTGGTGTGAGCATATAGTTTTCTATATAGGCTTCTGGTTTTACCTGATGAGATGCAAGGGGAGAGTTGTGAGTGAAGAGGGTGGTGTGAGTTAGATAAAATGGATTTGGCCCATTTTTCACATGAGTCCATGTGCCTGTCAACCAGAGTATTAGCAAGCTGGTTAAGTGGCACGTTGCTTACCCTGCTAACAACATTTAACATCCTGCGTAATATGTTATAGTCTTTCTTCAGTAGCCCAGGAAAAACTAAGGGGGAACAATAGAGAATAATAGGCAGGATGCGAGAATTAACGAATTGTAGGAGTAAGGGTTGGGTTATACCAGAATGTTTTAACTTCTTGATGTAGAAGGTAAGACGGAATATTTTCTTAGAAATCGCTAAGATATGAGACGACCAGGAGAGATCAGCAGATAGAATGACGCCTAGGTATTTAATTTTCGATTTGGTTTCTATTTCAGTGCCGTCTATGTTGCATACCTCGTGAGAGCCAACCAGTTTGTTTAGGTCGGATTTATGCCTAAAGGTGAAATTGACTGTTTGGCATTTGGAGGGGTTTAGGGTAAGACCGTTTTCCTTGGACCACTGGCTGATTTCTGACAGAAAGCCATTAAGTTTAGAGCAGTCACTTTGACATTTGACAGGCAAAGATACTGTCAGGTCGTCAGCATATTTGACAAAATTAATGTCATTTGAAGATGGTAAGTCATGTAGAAAGAAAGAAAAGAGAAGTGGGGAGAGTACAGCACCTTGGGGGACACCGGCTTCAGTGAGTACAGTAGAGGATAATTTACCTTTGTATACGGTGTACTGCTTTCTGTTAGAGAAGTAGGAATGCAGCCAGTTAGTGACCCAGGACTCAGTTTTTGTCAAAGAGAGCTTATTTAGCAGGAGACATCTAGGTACAGAGTCGAAAGCAGAAGTGAAGTCGAGAAACGTGCAGCGGACGTATTTGGCACCTTTATCCAATGATGAGACGATGTTGTTGTGTAAGACGGCTGCAGCGTCTAAAGTGCTCCTACCCTGTCTATAGGCAAATTGTTTGGGGTCTTCAAAGTTTTTAAGGGAGGGTTCAAGTTTAAGAAGTATTAGTTTTTCCATAAGCTTTAGAAACGGGGAAATGATGGCAATGGGTCTGAACTTTACGTTCTTGCCGTTTCCAGGTTTAGGGACAGGGACAGTTTTAATGTCTTTCCATGCATCAGGTACGACATTTTTGGAGAAAGAGGCATTTAGGATGTTGGTTAGTGGAGAACACAATGCATCTGCACATTGTTTTAGAACATATGCAGGTATACCATCAGATAGACAGACAGAAATAATAAAGCAAAATCTATGAGCGGAGCATTTATTCCATCACCAAATCTGTTACTGGAACGACAATTTCAAATTCCCAATCGCCTATACGGCTGCTGATTTTGTATTATAGTAAATTTTAAATGTACTTCTATATGAAATCTTAATGATTGCCAGGAAGCCTACTACACTTTACTGTTACCACTGTAATATGCTATGGTAATGATGTTGGTTGTAAGAACGCTTCGTGCCAATTGTGCCCAATCACCTTGTTTCAAGTTTAATCAAAATAATTCTCTCAGAACTAGGTGGCAGACAAGGTGACTTGTTATCCTTAGTGACTAGACTTTATGGTCTATCAAAGATACACAAAGCTGGCCTTCCACTCCTCCCTATCTTGGATATGTCCGGATCCCCTTACTATCCAATAGCTAGGTGGTTAGCTGAAATCCTCGAATCCGTCAAGGGACAACTATCTATTCACTCCCTTCGTGACACCTTCCAGTTTGTTGAATGTATACAGGATGCACATGTTTCGAATAAACATATGTTGTCTTTAGATGTAGAATCTCTATTTACGAACGTTCCAATGACAGAAACCATTTGCTTTATATGCGAATTTATTGAAGACAACAATTTGAATATAGGGATACCCAATACAGGTTTGAAAGAACTACTTTTGAGATGTGCATTGAATGTACAGTTTACTTCCAATGAAACAATCTACAGACAGAAGGATGGTATTGCAATGGGTTCTCCCCTGTGTCCTCTCCTTGCAGACTGTTTTATGGCCAGCCTAGAAAATTGTCAGTTGAAGTAAACAATCCAAAGTTTTCAAATGTATGAAAGGTATGCAGATGACACCTTTATTATTTGTAATAGTGATTATAATTTGAATAATTTATTGAATGCATTTCATAGTTGCCATCCAGCTGTAAAATTCACACTCGAAATGGAGAATGTGTCTAGTATTCATTTCCTCGATGTGAACTTAACAAGGAGGACCGATAGAACTCTGAAGAGATCGATTTATCGAAGGCTGTCATGGAATGGTCCCTTGACAAATTTCTACAGCTGGGTACCCACTGATCGAAAACGAAACCTGATCTGGTCACTTGCCACTCGCATTCGGCGCATATGTAGCCCTGACACTATGGAGGATGTGTTTAATCTTTTGGGAAAGATCCCAATAGAAAACGGATTTCCACCACGTTTTATAGACAAGAATATACAGTCAAATCCTATGAAATGTGAATTGACATCCGTTTCCAAGAAAATACTGTACGTGGGCTTGGAATTTAAAGGTGACTTAGCTTCCTATATCATTAAAAGAGGGTTCTCACAGTTCCTGCTGCATCTTTGAAAATAACCTTTACCAGTTGACCATTACTGTTCAATAACCTGAAGGACAAGATCCAGCAGCTGACCAACTCTTTGTGGGTTCATCAATTCAACTGCCCGTGTGGAGCTAGGTATATCGGTAGTTTGACTTGAGTTTTGTCCAAGAGGGTACAAGAACACTATCCCGCCTGGTTACGAAGAGGTAGAAGTAGAGCAATAAGAAGCGTGATCATTGAACACCTGGTCGATAATCATCACCTTCTCTCTACAGTCTCCGCCTTTAAAGTCATTTACAAAGCGAAAAGTAATTTGCCCAAATTACTGCTTACCCGACTCATCTGTATTGCTGAAGCTTTGGCTATTGAAATAGAAAAGCTAGATCTCTGTAAACTGGAAAAGTTCCTTCAACCCCTCCAACTGTCATGCCCTTAATCCCTCTATGCTAAATTATTGTAATCCGTAATAAAATTTGGTCCTACCAATTTTTTCGTTTTGTATATTCACTTTATGTACTCTTCCTTTATTACGTCAGTTGTCACTGTTACTATTCTCACTTTGAACTGTCCCCGGTATTATTTCACTCGTTTCACTTGACATTCTAAATCAATTCTGTTTTGCAACCTTAAATACTATGTTGTCAAATTTCACACAATATTACGTAACGTTTTTATTTTACCCGATTTGCATACTAATCCTATAATTGCACACCCCAACTTCTATACATCCTATGAATTATTATATGTAGGACATTAACCCAACCGATAGCTGCTACCTTGACGTGGTGGTTGGGCTTGCACATCGCAATGACTCAACAAGCTACACTGGCTGGAACTATTGTTCCTGCAGGTCCTACCATGCCAGCAATGTTGTTAGGATTGCGATTAGACTAAAAGCAGTTACCGGCATAGTGCAAAAATTTTTTTTACACTATGGTGGGGGTCTGCGGGCCAACAGGAATGTAACAGTAGTAAGGAGTTTCCCTCAGGTTACCAGCATGCCAGGTATGCTGTCTCTCTACTCTGGAGAGAGGGGGTTAGAAAAGGTCGACCTCAAACATTGTATATCCCGACTTACCCTACGGTGGTCTATAACCGACGGTAAGTTTACTAATACGAAACCAAACCAAGTAGCCAGTTCATACGGGCCGTGTGTGACTGGCCTCAAGCAGTTGTCGCTTGGGCTCTGCGGTCACGCAATACTAACCCTCTTTCTGTTTCAGGTACCCGAAGAATCAACCAATTTCCACGGTGTGGGCAGCCGGGAAGTAACGACCACCCACACACTTCCAAATACACACCAAGCCTTCCTCAGCATCACTCTCCTTTACCCCTTCATCAGCTTACTTCCCTACTACAGTCGGTACTATTCTTCAGAATAGTGAGTCATCTTCACTTCACTCTGTAACCACAAACAACGATGAGAGCCATAGAAACATCCCCCGACAGCCTCTTAAAGCTACGTCGCCAACTTCATATAGGAGCATTTAACGTTAGGACCATCTGCCAAATCGGACAACAGGCATCATTAGCAAGAACTCTGAAATTGCGAGCCATGGATGTATGTTGTGTTTCGGAGACACGCATACAAGACCCGAGTGTGGTCAATCACGTAACCTCACCAGACCAACAAGGTGAATCTGGAAAATTCGCTTTATGGGTGTAAGGAGACTCCTTAGATAGTTCAGGAGTACTCGCAGGTGTAGGGATACCATTGAGTGTTAGGGCAGAAAAATCACTTCTTGATTGGATCCCAGTAGATAGTCGTATGTGTGCGGTCCGTCTGAACGATCCGTTAGAAGAAGGAAGGACGGTGTTACCCGTCGTCGTCTTTTCGTAGTCTCCGCCTTCGCCCCAACAGACTGCAGTTCGGATGAACTAAAGGATGACTTCTACTTGAAACAGTCTAATTTTCTGCAAAACGCAAGACGTTCATGTATAGTTGTTTTAGCAGGCGACTTCAATGCTCAAGTAGGGAGGTTTTGCCAGACTGAGAAGCATGTGGGTGGTACGTATGGAGTTCCCCACCGACGAACCAACGACGGTGGTCTTCTACAGTTCTGTTCAGATAATCATCTATTCCTAGTCAGCACTAAATTTAGACATTGCGTAACCTGGCGACCTCCGTCACCAAATCAACGTTGGACTCAGATAGACCACATAGCGATAGGATATCGTTGACGAGGATCAGTAGAAGACTGTCGCTCCTTCTGGAACACGTGCGTAGACCCCGATCATGACCTGGTTCGCGCACGTTTATGCTTACGATTAAACGGATATAAGAAATTGTTGGCAGCGAAACAGTTACGTCCCCAACTAGATCTAGAATCTGAGTCCCTATTTAAGGAAGAAATACCGAAACGAGTATCTGAGGTCGACAGCAGGATTCCTCCTTAGGTAACCTGGACAATATACAGTTAGATGTAGACACAGCTGTAAAAGCTCTTAATAACCTGAAACCTAAAGTTGGTAAGAGCCATCGGATCTCTACCACCTCACCTGAACTGATTGACGCAAGAAGACTGATTCCGGCGGGCTCCAATTATGATGAGGAGCGAAAGCTACTCAAACGCAAACTAACAAAAAGTCTTCATAACGACCGTGAACAGTGGTGGGTGACAAAAGCTAAGGAGATGGAAAAGGCATCGGCGATTGGTAACACCAGACAACTATTTAGACTTATCAGGGAAACAGGTGGGAAAAGGCAATTGATAAGTGAAAGAATCTCTGATAAAAATGGCACCATAATTGGCTCCCAGGATAGACGACTCGAAAGTTGGGAAGAACACTTTGAGGGGCAGTTTAATTGGCCTACGGCCACGCTTAACCTGCCGAACATTCAATACCTCCCAGAATGGGATATAGACACAGGTCCTCCGTCCCTAATTGAGGTTACTAAGGTTGTCACTAATCTGAAACGAGGCAAAGCTGCGGCACCCGATGGAATGACTCCAGAGGTGTTTAAGGACGGTGGAGACAGTTTACTGTTTACGTTAACTAAGGTATTAAGCAGCGTCTGAGAATCAGAGATAGTCCTGTCGAGCTGGTGTAAGTCATTGATTATCCCGATATACATGATTGGAGACAAGTCTTCCTGTGATAATCACAGGGGGATTAGCTTGAATAATATGCTATCTAAAGTTCTAGGCTCAATAATAACGCATAGACTAAGCGGTTCTCGGGAGGCACAAACACGAGAGAACCAGACAGGCTTTAGACCTGGAAGAGTGTATATTGATCATATCTTCACCCTCCGACAGATTCTGGAGCATAGGCATACTTACCGGCGGCCTCCAACAATCGTCAAGTTTCTTGACCTGAAAGCGGCATTCGATTCTGTCAACCAACAGGCAATCTGGCGATGCTTGGCTGTGAAGGGAATGCCGAGGAAGTACATTGCACTGATCAAGGCACTCTACTCGAACTCATGCAGCCAGGTGAGAGCTTACGGTGATTTTTTATCTGAAGAGGTGTCTGTCAGGGATGCCCACTATCCCTGTTTCTGTTCAATTTCATCATAGATGTACTAATGGACTTAACCCTAACTAATGACTTCAGGGATTGACTTGTTACCAGGGAATAATCTCATTGACTTAGAATATGCAGATGATATAGTCCTTCTAGGTGAGGAGGCTGACATAATGCAGAGTCTTCTGAACATCTTGAGCAGCAATCTTCGAATGTTTGGCATGAGACTCGCTCCCGCCAAATGTAAGATGATGCTACAGGACTGACTGGACTACATTGACTCCTAGCCTAGAGATACGGAGTGAAGTGGTAGAGCACGTTGACCGCTTCACTTATTTGGGAAGTTGCATCAGTCAACGCCAACGCATTGATCGCTGACGAAATCTCAGCACGGACACAGAAGGCTCGTTTCGCATATGCCAGTTTACGCCGTCTCTGGTATAGACGTGATATCCGGGTGGCTGTTGAACAAAGGGCGTGTGTACTGCTCAGCAGTCCGCTCCGTCCTACTTTATGGCCGAGAATTGGTCATTGAGAGTTAAGGACATGAAAAGCCTGTCTAGCTGTCTTTAATCACAGGTGCCTGTATTCTATCTCCCGTGTGAAGTGGCACAGTAGTTAGGACTCTCGCCGACCATGCACATGGTCCGGAGTTCGATCCCCTGCCGACGCACACCCGATATCTATGGCCGGCCTGCAAAATTTGGGCTACCGATATCCATGCTGAAAATTCCATACTTGTACTGAAAATACGGTGTGGCATCAAGCTGTAATCAAAAATATAAAAAAAATGTAATAGGGTTAGCAATAGTAAGGTTAGGCTTCGGTTGAGTGCTAGGTAAGGAGGGGAAATCAATCGACGAGGCTCTGAAACTACATCGACTGAGATGGTTAGGACATGTGTTAGGCATGCCTAGTCATCGCCTTCCTCGACAACAGGCAATGTTAGCTGACATAGGATCAGGTTGGAAAAGAGCCAGTGGTGGTCAAACGAAAACATGGCATCAGTCAATGAAATCCACAACAGTTAATTTAAGCGACGTAGGAAGGTGTAGACTTGCTGGCTTGGGTTCTCGGGACGGTAGAAACCAATGATGATATGGCTCAAAGTCGTTCTCAATGGCCCAGATGCATCTACTCCTTGTGACTTATAATACCCAATGAAACTATAGTTCTTCGTTATTACTATACCTTTTGTCTCATATCTCTGCTTACTGTCTCTATTTTTCATTTCTTCTACTTTCTTCCCTTAGTTTGTGTGCTATATGGAGTGTGGTGACTCGAATTGCTGCTTATCGGTCAAAAGTTCAGTCAGTCAGTATGACATTAATTGTTTTGCCACTTGACATTTAACTATAATTATAATCACAAACGTTTTAATTGCATTTCATACTACTATTATTACTTCATTTATTCACACCTATGATTCAATTCCCTCACCGGATATAATTTCTTAAAAACCATATATATACGATTGTACAGCTTGATAATAAATTCGTTGAAAAGAGTCTCTTCGCTGAATCACATGTTTTGATTTGCTACCAGTAAATGTATCGTAATGTGTTATGCTTGCATTGCGAACAGTATGCCACAATAAGATGTCATTTTCAACAGGCCACATTATTTTCGTCTCACTCTGAAGTATGGCATAACTATAACGTTGCGGGATTTGGGTTACTCACTTCGATTTGGAGCCATATTTTACATGTCTAGTTAGTGTTACCTTATCCAAGCAGCCATTATACGGAAACTGGAAACATTAGAATGGATTTTTCTATATCCGACAACTTTAAGACTGATAAACAATGAAGGTACTGGAAGCCACAATGCATGTAATACATATAATGGTTATTACAAAGTTCCCATGATCCATTCGGAATTCCTGATGATTATACCTAGTTCGTGTGCACTGATTATCAAGACGTTTAGTGAAAGAAACCCTGAGTACGTCTAGCTGGAATGGAATTGTGTGCCAGCACATACTGATTGGAATTGGTTATCTTTACTGAACTAATGTGTATATTGGTTACAGGATTTCATCATGAGCTGATATCAGTTACAGAACCACTGGAAAACCTGGGAGTACTGGACAACTGTTTCGTCCTAGTTTGGGACTCTTCAGCACTACGCACCCACCGGGATTCGAACCCAGGACCTTCTGGTTACAAGGCGAGCTCGTATACCATTAAGCCACTGGGACCCGATCCAATTGTCATCCCATGAATTCTAAGTTCTGCCAATTCACGACATGGCGCGACCCTTAGCCAATGTCTTCGGCGAGTATTTGTCCTCACGCCCGACCTGCTGCACCCTACTGGTCACGACTTTTCACTAGATTGTTATTATTGTTATCTCGGTTGATGATGACTACCAGTGGAATCGACAACATACGTTTCGTCTCTCTTGTGAGTCTTCATTTGGATGTAACTGCAACCCAGTGATTGATAGTGTTTCCACTGTGACTTGAACCCTGCACTCATCGTTTCAAACACTAAGGTGCTGTCCATTGGGCAACGAAGGCCACCTCTTTTGCAACGGGGATCAGATATTATTCCTTAAGTTCACTTACATTTCCCGTTGATTGACTATGTTCGATCGAAATGCTTGATCTTTGTTACCATATTGGTTCCTAGTGAGGACAATTCGACAATGTTTTGAGATTAACATAATGTTATTTTGGTTGTGAATTGGTCAGAATTTGTAGTGTTCTGATCTTTAACTGTAACGACAGAAGGCAAGAGTCAGGCAACAGATCATTTATTAAGGAAATCAACGCATATTTATATATGTTTTCATGTACATTGCTATGGTTACGTAAACAAACAAACACAGTCTTCCGATTGGTTGTTTCTCACGACAAATCTTGGGAACGTAAATATTGACGTAAAATACTGTCTACCAATTTGGCTAGTAGACAGCTCTCACCACATAACAACCCTGATATCATTAAAAATTATTCAAGTGGTATTCAGATGTCATTGTTAATATTGTATTTACTTTAGGTATGCTATATTTCAGGATTATTGTATTGACAGACAGCTTAGTTTTTCAGAGTCGATTGTCATTTTGCCATGTATTCACTTAAGATTCTGTTTATCTAATTAAGGATTTTCGTCAACACTCATTATTTAGATGTATCATGGCACAGTGATCACAGTATTCAATTGGTTCATTGTTGTAGTAAATTGTATGCATTTAATTCATTCATAACACTTGCAAAAAGACAACTTGTAGAAGTAATCGACTGCCTCGCTAATTCAGCACCGTTTATTTTCGCATATTGATGGATTAGTATATTGCTTCTGTCTGTATTCAGTTGATTCAATAAAATATCATAATAATTCTAACAAAGTTTATTAACTCTTCCATTACCGTTTTAAGAACACAAGTCAGTAAGCAGATTATCAATCAGATGCTCACTAGCGACTTGCTCTATTCAGGTAGGTAGTTACCTGGGGTTCTAGTGAGAAGTCGTGACCAGTGAGGTACAGCAGGTCGGGTATGAGGACAAATACTCGCCGAAGACATTGGCTAGGGGTCGCGCTATGTCGTGAATTGGCAGAAGTTAGAATTCATGGGCTGGCCATTGGATCGGGTCCCAGTGGCTTAATGGTCTACGAGCTCGCCTTGTAACCAAAAGGTCCTGGGTTCGAATCCCTGTGGTGGGTGCGTACTGCCGAAGAGTCCCAAACCAGGACGAAACAGCTGTACAGATCATCTACAAAGTGAAGCCAAATGGTACGAAGGGTGTCAGGTTTCGGCTTTTATGCATGGCGGAGGCGCTGGCAATTTATCAATACAACCCTGAACTTTGTATACATGAAAAGTTTGTCCAGTCTTTTATTCTACCTTGGTCTTAACCTTCTCACTAATCGTTCCCTGTAAAAACATTTTGACCTTTTTCTCTTCTTTTTGGTAACTTTTAATTTTACTTTTAGTTTGCTTTTGCTTTAATAATTAATTCATTATTATCACTCTCATATGCTCCTTTTGTATATTTTCACACCCTCTTCACACTCGTTAAATTGACACTAAAATACCTTTATTCTGACTCAATAGCAATTTTAACCTTATCAAATTTCTATCTTTGTTTCGTTGAGTACCTCTCTCAGATGAAGTCAACTTCGTCAAATATGCAGATGACCTGTCTGTATCGTTTTCCATTAAGTCTCAGTCAGACTGTCTCAAATTAAATAGCTTCCTGTCGGACATCAGTGAGTGGTCCAAACTAAATGGACTCATGCTGAATCCCTCAAAATGCCAGACTGTCGACTTCTCCCTTAGGCATAAACGAGATCTACAAACACTAGTAAGTTCTCATGAAGACTGCTGCATTGAGGGGACTAAAATTGAAACTAAGTCTAATGCAAAATACCTCGGTCTAGTTCTATCTTCTGACCTTACTTGGACATCTCATATCCTAATGATTTCTAGGAAAGTGTTCTGTCTTACCTACTACATTAAGAAACTTAGACAATCCGGAATCACCCAACCTCTACTTTCACAATTTGTCAACTCTTGTATCCTACCTATTCTACTTTACTGCTCCCCGTTAGTCTTTCCTGGTCTACTGAAAAAGGACTATTCCATCCTGAGAAGGATGTTGACAGTAGTTAGTAGGACTAGTGGTGTTAATCTCAGTCAGCTCGTGACTACTTTAGTTGATAGGCATCTGAATACATGTGAAAAATGGTCTAAAACCATACTCTCAGACCCCCAACACCCCCTCTATTCCCAACTCTCTCCTTGTATCTCATCAAGTAAAACCAGAAATCAGTATAAAAGAATCTATGCTCGTACAACCAAGTACAGGAACTCAACGATACCATACTTGGCCCGTGTTCTAAGCGACAGAGACAATGTTAAGCGTGAAACCTGTGACTTGCTTTGTTATTAACAACATAATTTCATACTCTTTTATTTCTCTCTTATTTCGTATTCTTTAGTGAACTCCTTCTTCAAACTTACTTAGCTACCTGAAATATTAACATTGGCTTCCTTTTTTGTACGTTACTATATTCCTTCTATTGTGTATCCACTGGTTCTGACTATATCAGCACTATGAGTATTACAGAATTGTCGTGTCATTAACCATCATGTAATTATTAGTTTTGTGGTTGTTTTTCTTATTTTCTATACTTTTCGGCAATATTAAACTGACAATCATTGTTTGTGAATGCCATAGTCACCACCTCAAAAAATTTTGTACTATTCAGGATTACTCACACTACAACCACAAACACTGCATTAGACCTTGGTAGACTTTGGTACTTTTTCGTATTCATAATTATTTTGTGTTTATCCTGTTTTTTGTTTTTGCTGTTGGTGTTCTTCAGATTTATATTTTTATTTGTTTAATACTTATTTTAAATGTCGGTAAAATTAGATGCAAATATTGTAGATATGTGCTGAAAATTCCACACTGTACCACTAGTACTGTTTCTGGAATAAAGCAAATTATTATTATTATTATTATTATTATTAATTTACAACTTTTAATTTTCACTTCTAAAGCCACTTCTGAGTAATTATATCAATTATGTCACCCCCTATTACTCAATAGTAGACCGCTATATATTTTTGTAAGTATAAATACGACTGTACAGCCTCTGAAGATGATTTCGTCGATAAAGAAAATTTTCTTCGCTGAATCGGTCTTTTATTTTCTTTATCACTTTAACATTAATCTTGTAGTGGTATATATAAACAGATTTCCTGTTGTCACTTATTTCAAAGATTTAATACCGTCACTTTTATACATGGGATATAAGTAAACATAATATCATTAGATATTTAAAGTGTAGTAATCACTTCTTGATAAATAGTGAGCATAAAGAATGGATGTGTTGTTCATCGGTCTAGGTGCTCAATTTCCAACCACTGGGTCATGGTTTCAACCTTTCTACACCTACCAAGGTATTATTGTAACGGGAGAAGGCAAGAGACTTGGTAACGGATATTTATTATTGAAAAAACATGTTATATTTATATGTTCTTAGCCACATCAAAGCTCGACTAGGTCAGAGGAGAATCAACTGTTCTGGCTGGTTAGCAATTTGCTTAAGGTTAAACTTTGAGACGAAAATTTGTTCAGTCAGATTATTTGATGATCACAACTTAAACTAAATCCAGACTTGGGGAGTAAACACTTCTACTTCTGCAGCCATTGTTTTAAACTGTTGACTTCAACTGTGACTGGCTCCTATCAATCGGCATCTATATACTACTGATAAATGCGTAGGTAGCCCACAACAAAGTATCATTATCAAGTATTGGTTTTGTAGGTATTTTTGTCTGATTGTATGGAGAATTTCATCATGAGCTAACATCAGTTAGAGAACCACTGGAGAACCTGGGAGTACTGCACAACTGTTTCATCCTAGTTTAGGACTCTTCATCAGTACGTACCCACCGGGATTCTCTAACTGATGTCAGCTCATGATGAAATCCTCAATGCAATCAAACAAAAATCCCTACAAAACCATTACTTGAAAATTAATCTGATGCTCACTAGCGACCGGCCCTATTCAGGTAGGTAGTTACCTGGGGTTCTAGTGGGAAGCCATGACCAGTAGGGTACAGCAGGTTGAAGATGAGGCAGTAACTCATCGAAGAAGACATTGCGAAATGGTCGCGCTATGTCGTGAATTGGCAGAAGTTAGAATTCATGGGCTGGCCATTGGATCGGGTCCCAGTGGCTTAATGGTCTACGAGCTCGCCTTGTAATCAAAAGGTCCTGAGTTCGAATCCCTGTGGTGGGTGCGTACTGATGAAGAGTCCCAAACCAGGACGAAACAACTGTACAGATCATCTACAAAGTGAAGCCAAATGGTACGAAGGGTTTCAGGTTTCGGCTTTTGTGTATGGCGGAGGCGCTGGCAATTTATCAATACAACCCTGAACTCTGTATACAGGAAAAGTTTGTCCAGTCTTTTATTCTACCTTGGTCTTAACCTTCTCACTAATCGTTCCCTGTAAAAACATTTTGACCTTTTTCTCTTCTTTTTTGTAACTTTTAATTTTACTTTTAGTTTGCTTTTGCTTCAATAATTAATTCACTATTATCACTCTCATATGCTCCTTTTGTATATTTTCACATCCTCTTCACACTTGTTAAATTGACACTAAAACACCTTTATTCTGACTCAGTAGCAATTTTAACCTTATCAAATTTCTATCTTTATTTCGTTGAGTACCTCTCTCAGATGAAGTCAACTTCGTCAAATATGCAGATGACCTGTCTGTATCGTTTTCCATTAAGTCTCAGTCAGACTGTCTCAAATTAAATAGCTTCCTGTCGGACATCAGTGAGTGGTCCAAACTAAATGGACTCATGCTGAATCCCTCAAAATGCCAGACTGTCGACTTCTCCCTTAGGCATAAACGAGATCTACAAACACTAGTAAGTTCTCATGAAGACTGCTGCATTGAGGGGACTAAAATTGAAACTAAGTCTAATGCAAAATACCTCGGTCTAGTTCTATCTTCTGACCTTACTTGGACATCTCATATCCTAATGATTTCTAGGAAAGTGTTCTGTCTTACCTACTACATTAAGAAACTTAGACAATCCGGAATCACCCAACCTCTACTTTCACAATTTGTCAACTCTTGTATCCTACCTATTCTACTTTACTGCTCCCCGTTAGTCTTTCCTGGTCTACTGAAAAAGGACTATTCCATCCTGAGAAGGATGTTGACAGTAGTTAGTAGGACTAGTGGTGTTAATCTCAGTCAGCTCGTGACTACTTTAGTTGATAGGCATCTGAATACATGTGAAAAATGGTCTAAAACCATACTCTCAGACCCCCAACACCCCCTCTATTCCCAACTCTCTCCTTGTATCTCATCAAGTAAAACCAGAAATCAGTATAAAAGAATCTATGCTCGTACAACCAAGTACAGGAACTCAACGATACCATACTTGGCCCGTGTTCTAAGCGACAGAGACAATGTTAAGCGTGAAACCTGTGACTTGCTTTGTTATTAACAACATAATTTCATACTCTTTTATTTCTCTCTTATTTCGTATTCTTTAGTGAACTCCTTCTTCAAACTTACTTAGCTACCTGAAATATTAACATTGGCTTCCTTTTTTGTACTTTACTATATTCCTTCTATTGTGTATCCACTGGTTCTGACTATATCAGCACTATGAGTATTACAGAATTGTCGTGTCATTAACCATCATGTAATTATTAGTTTTGTGGTTGTTTTTCTTATTTTCTATACTTTTCGGCAATATTAAACTGACAATCATTGTTTGTGAATGCCATAGTCACCACCTCAAAAAATTTTGTACTATTCAGGATTACTCACACTACAACCACAAACACTGCATTAGACCTTGGTAGACTTTGGTACTTTTTCGTATTCATAATTATTTTGTGTTTATCCTGTTTTTTGTTTTTGCTGTTGGTGTCTTCAGATTTATATTTTTATTTGTTTAATACTTATTTTAAATGTCGGTAAAATTAGATGCAAATATTGTAGATATGTGCTGAAAATTCCACACTGTACCACTAGTACTGTTTCTGGAATAAAGCAAATTATTATTATTATTATTATTATTATTATTAATTTACAACTTTTAATTTTCACTTCTAAAGCCACTTCTGAGTAATTATATCAATTATGTCACCCCCTATTACTCAATAGTAGACCGCTATATATTTTTGTAAGTATAAATACGACTGTACAGCCTCTGAAGATGATTTCGTCGATAAAGAAAATTTTCTTCGCTGAATCGGTCTTTTATTTTCTTTATCACTTTAACATTAATCTTGTAGTGGTATATATAAACAGATTTCCTGTTGTCACTTATTTCAAAGATTTAATACCGTCACTTTTATACATGGGATATAAGTAAACATAATATCATTAGATATTTAAAGTGTAGTAATCACTTCTTGATAAATAGTGAGCATAAAGAATGGATGTGTTGTTCATCGGTCTAGGTGCTCAATTTCCAACCACTGGGTCATGGTTTCAACCTTTCTACACCTACCAAGGTATTATTGTAACGGGAGAAGGCAAGAGACTTGGTAACGGATATTTATTATTGAAAAAACATGTTATATTTATATATTCTTAGCCACATCAAAGCTCGACTAGGTCAGAGGAGAATCAACTGTTCTGGCTGGTTAGCAATTTGCTTAAGGTTAAACTTTGAGACGAAAATTTGTTCAGTCAGATTATTTGATGATCACAACTTAAACTAAATCCAGACTTGGGGAGTAAACACTTCTACTTCTGCAGCCATTGTTTTAAACTGTTGACTTCAACTGTGACTGGCTCCTATCAATCGGCATCTATATACTACTGATAAATGCGTAGGTAGCCCACAACAAAGTATCATTATCAAGTATTGGTTTTGTAGGTATTTTTGTCTGATTGTATGGAGAATTTCATCATGAGCTAACATCAGTTAGAGAACCACTGGAGAACCTGGGAGTACTGCACAACTGTTTCATCCTAGTTTAGGACTCTTCATCAGTACGTACCCACCGGGGTTCTCTAACTGATGTCAGCTCATGATGAAATCCTCAATGCAATCAAACAAAAATCCCTACAAAACCAATACTTGAAAATTAATCTGATGCTCACTAGCGACTGGCCCTATTCAGGTAGGTAGTTACCTGGGGTTCTAGTGGGAAGCCGTGACCAGTAGGGTACAGCAGGTTGAAGATGAGGCAGTAACTCATCGAAGAAGACATTGCGAAATGGTCGCGCTATGTCGTGAATTGGCAGAAGTTAGAATTCATGGGCTGGCCATTGGATCGGGTCCCAGTGGCTTAATGGTCTACGAGTTCACCTTGTAATCAGAAGGTCCTGAGTTCGAATCCCTGTGGTGGGTGCGTACTGATGAAGAGTCCCAAACCAGGACGAAACAACTGTACAGATCATCTACAAAGTGAAGCCAAATGGTACGAAGGGTTTCAGGTTTCGGCTTTTGTGTATGGCGGAGGCGCTGGCAATTTATCAATACAACCCTGAACTCTGTATACAGGAAAAGTTTGTCCAGTCTTTTATTCTACCTTGGTCTTAACCTTCTCACTAATCGTTCCCTGTAAAAACATTTTGACCTTTTTCTCTTCTTTTTTGTAACTTTTAATTTTACTTTTAGTTTGCTTTTGCTTCAATAATTAATTCACTATTATCACTCTCATATGCTCCTTTTGTATATTTTCACATCCTCTTCACACTTGTTAAATTGACACTAAAACACCTTTATTCTGACTCAGTAGCAATTTTAACCTTATCAAATTTCTATCTTTATTTCGTTGAGTACCTCTCTCAGATGAAGTCAACTTCGTCAAATATGCAGATGACCTGTCTGTATCGTTTTCCATTAAGTCTCAGTCAGACTGTCTCAAATTAAATAGCTTCCTGTCGGACATCAGTGAGTGGTCCAAACTAAATGGACTCATGCTGAATCCCTCAAAATGCCAGACTGTCGACTTCTCCCTTAGGCATAAACGAGATCTACAAACACTAGTAAGTTCTCATGAAGACTGCTGCATTGAGGGGACTAAAATTGAAACTAAGTCTAATGCAAAATACCTCGGTCTAGTTCTATCTTCTGACCTTACTTGGACATCTCATATCCTAATGATTTCTAAGAAAGTGTTCTGTCTTACCTACTACATTAAGAAACTTAGACAATCCGGAATCACCCAACCTCTACTTTCACAATTTGTCAACTCTTGTATCCTACCTATTCTACTTTACTGCTCCCCGTTAGTCTTTCCTGGTCTACTGAAAAAGGACTATTCCATCCTGAGAAGGATGTTGACAGTAGTTAGTAGGACTAGTGGTGTTAATCTCAGTCAGCTCGTGACTACTTTAGTTGATAGGCATCTGAATACATGTGAAAAATGGTCTAAAACCATACTCTCAGACCCCCAACACCCCCTCTATTCCCAACTCTCTCCTTGTATCTCATCAAGTAAAACCAGAAATCAGTATAAAAGAATCTATGCTCGTACAACCAAGTACAGGAACTCAACGATACCATACTTGGCCCGTGTTCTAAGCGACAGAGACAATGTTAAGCGTGAAACCTGTGACTTGCTTTGTTATTAACAACATAATTTCATACTCTTTTATTTCTCTCTTATTTCGTATTCTTTAGTGAACTCCTTCTTCAAACTTACTTAGCTACCTGAAATATTAACATTGGCTTCCTTTTTTGTACTTTACTATATTCCTTCTATTGTGTATCCACTGGTTCTGACTATATCAGCACTATGAGTATTACAGAATTGTCGTGTCATTAACCATCATGTAATTATTAGTTTTGTGGTTGTTTTTCTTATTTTCTATACTTTTCGGCAATATTAAACTGACAATCATTGTTTGTGAATGCCATAGTCACCACCTCAAAAAATTTTGTACTATTCAGGATTACTCACACTACAACCACAAACACTGCATTAGACCTTGGTAGACTTTGGTACTTTTTCGTATTCATAATTATTTTGTGTTTATCCTGTTTTTTGTTTTTGCTGTTGGTGTTCTTCAGATTTATATTTTTATTTGTTTAATACTTATTTTAAATGTCGGTAAAATTAGATGCAAATATTGTAGATATGTGCTGAAAATTCCACACTGTACCACTAGTACTGTTTCTGGAATAAAGCAAATTATTATTATTATTATTATTATTAATTTATAACTTTTAATTTTCACTTCTAAAGCCACTTCTGAGTAATTATATCAATTATGTCACCCCCTATTACTCAATAGTAGACCGCTATATATTTTTGTAAGTATAAATACGACTGTACAGCCTCTGAAGATGATTTCGTCGATAAAGAAAATTTTCTTCGCTGAATCGGTCTTTTATTTTCTTTATCACTTTAACATTAATCTTGTAGTGGTATATATAAACAGATTTCCTGTTGTGTCACTTATTTCAAAGATTTAATACCGTCACTTTTATACATGGGATATAAGTAAACATAATATCATTAGATATTTAAAGTGTAGTAATCACTTCTTGATAAATAGTGAGCATAAAGAATGGATGTGTTGTTCATCGGTCTAGGTGCTCAATTTCCAACCACTGGGTCATGGTTTCAACCTTTCTACACCTACCGAGGTATTATTGTAACGGGAGAAGGCAAGAGACTTGGTAACGGACATTTATTATTGAAAAAACATGTCATATTTATATATTCTTAGCCACATCAAAGCTCGACTAGGTCAGAGGAGAATCAACTGTTCTGGCTGGTTAGCAATTTGCTTAAGGTTAAACTTTGAGACGAAAATTTGTTCAGTCAGATTATTTGATGATCACAACTTAAACTAAATCCAGACTTGGGGAGTAAACACTTCTACTTCTGCAGCCATTGTTTTAAACTGTTGACTTCAACTGTGACTGGCTCCTATCAATCTGCATCTATATACTACTGATAAATGTGTAGGTAGCCCGCAACAAAGTATCATTATCAAGTATTGGTTTTGTAGGTATTTTTGTCTGATTGTATGGAGGATTTCATCATGAGCTGACATCAGTTAGAGAACCACTGGAAAACCTGGGAGTACTGGACAGCTGTTTCATCCTAGTTTGGGACTCTTCATCAGTACGTACCCACCGGGGTTCTCTAACTGATGTCAGCTCATGATGAAATCCTCAATGCAATCAAACAAAAATCCCTACAAAACCAATACTTGAAAATTAATCTGATGCTCACTAGCGACCGGCCCTATTCAGGCAGTTATTACCTGGGGTTCTAGTGGGAAGCCATGACCAGTAGGGTACAGCAGGTTGAAGATGAGGCAGTAACTCATCGAAGAAGACATTGCGAAATGGTCGCGCTATGTCGTGAATTGGCAGAACTTAGAATTCATGGGCTGGCCATTGGATCGGGTCCCAGTGGCTTAATGGTCTACGAGCTCGCCTTGTAACCAGAAGGTCCTGGGTTCGAATCCCTGTGAGTGAGTACTGATGAAGAGTCCCAAACTAGGACGAAACAGCTGTCCAGTACTCCCAGGTTTTCCAGTGGTTCTCCAACTGATGTCAACTCATGATGAAATCCTCCATGCAATCAAAGTACCATTAGCCCTCACACATACAGTAAATGTGACTGACTGCCGAGGGCGTGTAGACGCAAGTATTTATCTTGCAAAATGTGTCAGTCATTTATCAGCTGATGAATTCTTACTGATGACTGTAAAGTTGTTTTCCTGTCAACTTTTAATAAATAAGTATAAAATGGAGTGGTCTGAACGATCAGAAAAGTTGATGCAGAAAATAGTACAGTCCTCTAATATGCCTAAACTTAAATGTATTCGTATATTTGACGGCGATATATTTGCAGTTAGATCGTGTGAACTGCAGATCAATGATAAATGTTATAAGTAGTTTGACTTGTTTGGTTACAAGCAAATCTTATGGACCGGCGATAAACTTATATGGTATTCAGAAATGCTTCCAACTTCAAAATATGAACACAAATTGAATAAAGTTAAATCTAAGTTCAGCCACTGTGGATTCTGTGATTTAATTACGTTTCAGTGAGTTTATTTAGACGATTAAGTTGAACTGTGTCTTTTGTCTTACACTGAATTATGAATGCTCCTTGAGTGTTTCATTCATCGGAATAATAAATTTTTGTCTCAACTTTTTACAATCTAGTGACTTTCTGTCTGATGAAAAAATCTAAGCCCTATTCTTTGAAAGAATGTACAAAAGTTATGTAGCTATTACTCGACTCTTACATCAATTGACAGACTTAAAAAGATGTTCATTTTAATTGAGCCTTGACTAAGTCCTTATCTTTAATGACAATTATAAGACAAGTTAGTATTAGGGTAATTTACGATGCAATAAAGTGATAACACAAAGTTTGTTGTAACTTTTAAGACTTTTGATTATGAAGATAAATCTTCAATAATTGTACTATATGTTGAAACCTCTTTTTATTTTGATATCGTGTGCTTAAGCGATATCCACCTAGAAATGACTAGAAATCCACCTTTTTATGGGTTTCACACACTCATTCCCATTCATAAAATATAAGGTGAGCAAAAATACAAACACGAGGTTTAATGCTTGCAAATACTGATTAACATGGTGAATCTGACTGACGAATAGACATAGAACTTAGCAAAAGGAGTTCCCACACTCCTTAAATGCATGAAATATATGAGGAGAGAAAATGATTGCTACTACAATACAAAAACATAGGTACGAAAAAGAGAATTTCGAGTCATTTCACCATAACATTTCAATCACTTATTCTTAACATCCCGACGACCCTATCTAGGGAATTTACATCTCGATGATCGGGTCAAACTTCATAGACTGATACCTATTTCAAATAACAGAGCCCGTCAGGAAAAGCTATAGTTTTGTATGCTTAGCGCATGTCATAACCATAACTTCGTCCATCAACTTATTCTATGACTAATAATTTATCACCGTCATCTTGTAACGCTACAGGACTGATATCTGTAAGCCGGTTACAGATCCATATTTGTAAAATTTCGGCATTACGGTAGTGTGTCATTCCATATTAATTTGTTTGTTGGATAAATCACGCAGTGAAACAGTATCATTTACTGGATGACCTTCCCAACACAATTTATTCTTCATAATCATATCAATTATAACCACACAACTTCGAAACTTTCGTTTTATAGTTTTATTTATTCTCTCCCACTTGTCGTAGGAGTAGTAGAATTTTCCAGATATCTGGGACAGGTGTTGAATCATTCCTATTACACGTATTTGCGGTTGATTCGATAAATAAGGCTTCCGTTATCAATCTCTCCTTTCACCCTGTTACATTAGATTTTATTACTGTCATCTTATCCCATCCTATTATCTCTTTATTTATTATTCCCTTGAGTTCCGAGTGGAACATAGTGCTTCAACAACACATCTCCACTTTTTCCTATTTTCTGCCGTCCTCTTCAGCTTGGATTACGTTTGCCCACAATCTCTCATCTCCTACTCACACGATCTCGTCCATGTCACCCTCGGACCACCCACTCGTCGCTTCCCATTGGGAGTCCACTTGAGAGCCTGGCACGCTATGTCATTCGACGGTCTCCTCAATGTATGCCCAATCCATCTCCATTTTCTACCACATATTTGTTGAGTGATCGGCTCTTGGTTGGTTTCTTCCCAGCCTGAGTTTCTTGTTGCTTATTCTTTCTGGTCATTTGATCTTCAGTATGGAGCCAGAGAAGACAGCAACAAGCTGTTGGAAATCCTTTTCGTGACACGCTGGCCAAGTCTCTGAGCCGTATGGAAGGACCGACTTGACATTGGTGTTGAAAATCCGAATCTTGTTCCTTATGCTGAGTGTAGAAGATTTCCAAATTGGTTTCAGGTTGATGAAGGCGTATCTCGCCCTTCCGATTCTGACGGGCTTTGAGATCATCCGTGCCATCCGCCTGTAGTTGAGACGATGCTTCCTAGATAAGTGAAGGAAGCAACCTCTGTCAAATCTCTCCCGTTGATGGTGATTGGTGCTGGTTGTTGTTGCTGTTGGTGGTGGTTGGTTATCTTCATCACCTCCGTCTTCTCTGTGTTCACTTGGAGTCCTCTCTTCGCTGCCTACTTCTTCTGCCAGATTGTTGGTTTTCGCCTGTAAGTCTTCCGGTTTGTGTGAAATTAGACACATATATTATCTGCGAAATCCAGGTCTTCTAGAGTGTTCTAATCGGTGGTCCAGAGTATTCCTGTCTCCTCGCTCCCATCGCACAGTTTGACGCATAATCCGGTCCACCACAATTAAGAATATCATCCGTGGTGATAATGGACAGCAAGCTTATCTTACTCCTGTATGCAGTTCGAACGCCTCGCTGAGTTTTCCGTTATGGATCACCTGACACATGGTGGCATTTTCATATAGCTGTTGGATGAGGTTGACAAAGACTTGAGGTACGCCGTAGTGTTGAAGCAGTTCCCAAATTACTTCTCGGTCAACGCTGCAGAAGGCCTTTTCGAAGTCGATGAAGTTGAGGTAGAGGTTTGACTGGCATTCTATGCGTTGTTCTGTGATGATGATGCGCAGAGTTGCAATTTGATCAGCACATGATTTGCCTTTACTGAATCCAGCTTGTTCCGGCGAGCGAGGTTCTGTACCCAGTCCACCCTTCATTCTCTCAAGGATGATGTGACTTAGTATTTTACTTGGCGTAGGTGGACAAGAGCATGATTCCACGCCAGTTCTCGCAGAGGCCTAGGTTGCCTTTCTTTGGCAGCCTGATGAGGTAGCCTTTCTTCCAGTCAGTAGGCACCTTCCCTTCCTTCCAAACCTTTTGTAATAATAGTGTGAGAACATCTACCGCAGTCTCTGTTTCCTTTTTCAGTGCTTCCGGGTGGTGGAATTCCGTCTGATCATGTTTCCTTTCTGGACTTCAGTAGCCTGATCGCATTCAAAATTTCTGCTTTGGTTGAAGGATTGGTGTCCACTGGTAGGCAGTTCTGTGAGTGCTGTTGATGGTGGTGGTATTTCCGGGCGAATTGCAGGTGATGATCGATTCAAGAGTCCTTTAAAGTGATCAGCCCATTTTTTTATTTGTTTCTCCTCCTTAGTAATCTGGTTTCCTTGAGCACCTTTTATAGGTTTCATTATCTGGGTTTTTTCCGGATAGAGACCCAGTTATTTGATATAATGTCCTGAGGACTCTTTTGCCTGCGGCTTGCCTGTTATGCTTCAGTTGCTGGTCAGTGTGTCGTAGAATGGTCTTTTGTCCATCTTAGCACTTTTCTTCACTTCTTCATTCAATGCAGTGTACACTGAACTGAGCTTCTCCTTCTGTTGCCCATCTTTGCATTGAGTCATCCATTTCACTATCCTTCTCTCCTCGATTAGCTTCCAGGCATCCGTTGACAGCCATTCCTTGTCTTGTATTTTCCTTCATCCAGAGGAGTTGTACACTTTTCTCTAAATATCGCTTTCAGAGAGTTTAAATGTTCTTCTTCGCAGACTTCCTCAGTGATGCTACGTAGTGTGTCCGACTTTGCTCTGATATCTGTATTGAAGGCATCAGTTGTAGTTCTGTCCTTCAGTATCTGAATATTGAACTTGAATTGCAGCCTGACTCCATTTGTTTTCACGGATTTCAGCTTCGCCTTGAAGGTTCCTAGAGCTAGATGATGGTCTGAGCCCACATCTGCTCCCCTTGCCGACTTTGTGTCCAGCACGCTGCGTCTCCACTTCCTTGAGTAACATTGAGATGAAATCTGTCTGGTTCGTAGTGTGTCCGTCAGGCGAAACCCATGTTGCTTTGTGCTTGTACACGCTGCCTCCAATCACCAGATCATTGAAAGTGCAGAAGTCTGCGAATAATTCTCCGTTCTCATTCATTTCTCCGAGAGCCTTTCGACCCATGATGAGTTCTCTTCCTGTAATATCTGCTTCTAGTTTGGCGTTCATATCACCCATGAGGATTTTGATGTCTCTGTTTGGGATGTTATCCATTACTGTTTGTAGTTGTTTGTAAAAGTCTTCCCTTGTTCCGCGTTGTGTTACCTTCCTTCCTTATGAATTAAATCTTGCTGTCCTAATCCTGCAGAAAGAGACTGGTTCCCACTACATTAGGGCTTTCCCTGCCACTGGTGACCTCATGATAGTCACTCAGTGTACTCGTGGTTGTCGTTTGGGTGACCAAACCAGAGTAGATTACTGACTCTCCAGTTGACAATTTTGACAATCCACAAGCATTCCACCTACTTTCACAGATTCCCAACACTTCTAAGCCATATCTTCACATTTCTTCGGCCAGTTGGGCAGTCTTCCCAGCTAGCCTCGTACATTGTTCGAACATTCCACGTCCCATTCTTATTGTTGCTTTCATCGAGAGAAGACACATCAGCTGGCTGACTGGTTACCCGAAGGTTTTCACCAGCCAGACCGCTGTCATTTCGCCTCTCCGATTCGAGAGAAGAATAAGATTGTTAACAGGATTTTCATCACGAGCTGACATTAGTTAGAGAACCATTGGAAAACCTGGGAGTACTGGACAGCTGTTTCATCCTGGTTTGGGACTCTTCAGGAGTACTCACTCACAGGGATTCGAACACAGGACCTTATGGTTACAAGGCGAGCTCGTAGACCATTCAGCCACTGGGACCCGATCCAATGACCAGCCCATGAATTCTAACTTCTGCCAATTCACGACATAGCGCGACCATTTCGCAATGTCTTCTTCGATGAGTTACTGCCTCATCTTCAACCTGCTGTACCCTACTGGTCACGACTTCCCACTAGAACCCCAGGTAACTACCTACCTGAATAGGGCAAGTCGCTTGGTAACAGGATTTTCATCATGAGCTGACACTAGTTAGATGATGAAAATCCTGTTACCAATCAAATTCCTACAAACCAACACTTGAATAAGATTGTTATTTGAATTTTTTGTATTTTTAATAAATTTTGGGTGTGTTGAAGTTTTTTGTAACGGTCTGATAGGTTTAGTGGTGTAGGGTTGCTAGCCCTACACCCAACCCTCTCTCTTTACCCGTGCTTGGGACTGGCTAGAAAACTAGCAAGCTAGTTAACTAGGCGAGGTTATCCTATTGTTCGGTTGTATGCAATTGCATGTAATGCTATGACTGAGGTATTTGTTAGATTTCTCATCTTATTCGGGTCAACTGAGTTAGATTTCGCCAGTGTTTTGTGCTCCGCTAGTCTGAATGACCACGTTCTACTACTCTGACCCATGTATTTGTCGTGACAATCATTGTAGAGTATTAGATAAGATAAATAATTTATTTTATGGGCTCCACAGGACCCTTTAATTTACATAATTTGCAAGAATTAGAGTGGCATTTAAACCTACAAACTCACTCAGGGACAAGCTCTGAAGGTTAAAACACCCAGCTGATCCAATTAGACAAAATAATTATAATATACGAAATACCTTGCAATGACGGTGATTTAGGTCAACTACATAGGTCAAACTAGCAGATCAGGAGTAGTTAGATTATCAGAACATAAGAATTTAGCTAAGGTAAGAATGGTTGACCCAGAGAAGATAAGTAATTTAGAAAAAAGCTCAACAATAGCGCTGCATGCATTAATACACAACCACACAATAGGGTGGAAGAGGGTTAAAATTCTAAGAAGTAATATAGGTAGGTGGAGAGAGAGGTTGATTACTGAATCCTTGTTCATCGAGTCTACACCCAACACGTGCAATAGGAATGACTCATCAGTCAAACCGGAAATACAGAAAATACTACTACCAATCAAATCAAGAGATGCAAAATAATGGAATTATATAAACGAAGTTAGAAAGTTGTGTGAGTAATGCTTTGATATGATTATGAGCAATAGTTTGTGCTCGAAACGTCATCAGTAAATAATACTGTATAACACTGTGAGACTTTATCCAAATAAATCTTACCCAAAATGGAATTTACTGTGAGTATGATTTGTTGATGCAACAACATAGTATTAGTTTATAAAAAAGAAGGTGAAAACAAATCTGAACTTTACTGGAATAATAAAATGAATTCTAGTGTAACTCAACTGGTTTCGAACTATCATCTATTGAGAAAAGAAGTGCAACTGGAAAAAAAGATTAACAAGTGTAAGTTTGTAGGAATTTGATTGGTTTCAAATTTGATTTTTTTTTCCTTCACGTTCCCCAGTGGAATACAGGGCTTTAAACCAGTGGCTTCAAGTTTCTTTAGCAGTGTTTATTTTACGGGATGGGGTTGCTAGCCCCATGCCCAACCTTTCCTCTTCACCAGCATTATTTCTGGCTTAGCGAGGTAAAGGAGTGCGCCGGCCGGGGATTGAACCCCGGACCATGTGCATGGTCAGCGAGCGTCCTAACTGCTCTGCCACCGACGCACAGATGACAGAACGAAATTACTTAGAGAACCACTGGAAATCAGGGAGTACTGGACAACTATTCCGTCCTGGTTTGGGACTACATAGCAGTACGCACTAATGACCCCATCAGGGTATAGAACACAAGACCTTCAGGTTACTAGTCGAGTTCATTGACCATTCAACTACTAGGACGGAACTCAATGGTCCATGAATTCTAACTTCTGTCCCTTCCCGATTTCTAGCACCATCCGAAGGGTTCATGGCTGCTTAGAGCTAAACAGTCCCAAACAATTTGTTTATTTTAGTTAATCAGTTTTAGCTATAATAGGTTAAAGGTCATCAGAACAAATAACTAATAGATGTTGGTAACAAGATACCTAATTTTTAAAAGAGGGGTGAAAATCAATTACGAAATTCAAGATAAGTTGATTCTTAGGCGTTACCAACAAGTCATTATATAATGAAGAAATTTGTAAAATCCTGATGATTAAGAAGAATAGGATGACTCAGAAGAATTACGTAAAATACAAACAAGTTAATAGAATTAGCTAGAATTGTAAATATTAACAAAGTGAAAAGATAGTAACAAGGGGAGGGGAAACATCGTTCTCAAAAACTTGATACATATTATGTAGTTGGGAATGGGAAAGAAAGGGGCTGTGCAAATTTCTTTTGAATACACAGATTTGGCTTGTTCAGATGGATTCCGATTGCCTCTGCTGTATGTAAAAGTCGTACTCGTAGACCATGCTGAAGGTTGAGTGATATACGATAAATAACTTTGAAAGCTTTGTTAGAGTCAATTTGATGTCTAGTATCGACGAGATGAGCTAGTCTAGTATTGAGCTGCATATAGCTTTATTCGGACGTTTGCCAAACCAGGATGGGAGGTGTTCAGAAATTCAACGATGAACTTGCCTGATCATACGCCCTATGTAACTAGCTCCGCACGGGCAGTTAAACTGGTAAATACATATGGAAGAGGCGAAACAGGGCAGTCTGTCTTCATTTCTTGAACTTAGTATTGGTCAGATAGTGAATACACAGCATAACTTAGCTGCGTTGAAAGTCCTTTCGAAGGTATTTCTCAGACGTTGTAATAACATATCGCTATTGACATCACCCGTGAATTGTAATTTTAAAAAGACTGATTTTTTGGGAACCGTCGGTAACTTCGACTTTTTACTTTCTGAGTTCACGTATTTGTTCAAAGTTTGGATAGATATCCGCTTCTACTTAGTGTATCGCGAATATTACTCGATAATTATTTGTAATAGTAGTATTTCGCAATGACCGAATTACAGGAATTCAACCAAAACACAGAGAGGAATGAATTTAGGAATTCGTATTTGGCGGAATTATAATTCAAATCATATAATAAATGTATTAACAAACAACAGTATTTAAACAATACAGACATAGAAATTGTCAATCACCACAATTACGGTTATTCGTTCAGTGTCTCATTTGAACAGATAACTCTAGCCCGGTGAACCAGACATCTCACCAGATTACGTTTGTATTGTAGAGGTACGAAGCTCAGGAATATATTTCTTAGATCAATCTGTTGTTTTTTCTAAGGCCTAAATGCGAATTTGAAAATTACTGAAATCCTATTTTTACTGACATAGGGTGGGACGCATTGAAATCCAATTGGCTTTTCTGTGAACACTAGTGTTTAACTTCCCGTCTTTCCTTTTTGTGGTAAAACCTAACATTTGAAGTTCCTCTTGATAGCTTTCCAATTCTTAAGTGATTTGAATTGCCACTACCTTTGAGTTTATGCGTTAGATCGTGAGAGATATATTTATGGATAGGTGGAAAAACTCAATAATTGAAACGTCCAACCCCAGCCCTAAGTATGCTGGAGGTGTGCAGACGACACATTCACAGAATATGAAACACAAAATGTATTTGTGGAAATTAACGCTCACCGGTGTTACTCACAAATTCATATTCAAGTGATGGAAGCTTTCCCCATGACGTGAACTACTCCAGGAAAGTGAAGAAATTTTGAGGTAATTCGGAGAAAGTCGACTAGTTTCATGATAAAAGCGAATTTTATACGTTTGGAAATAATCTAAATTTTCAGCATGGATATTGGTAGCCCAAATTTCGCAGGGGGCCATAGATATCGGGTGTGCGTCGGCAGGGTATCGAACCTCGGACCATGGTCGGCGAGAGTCCTAACCGCTGTGCCACCGACGCACATCTTACTGACAGACCAATCGTAGTGCTACTGGATAGACTATAACCACCTTGTTTGTGTAAGCGTCTTGAACCAATTCTGGATAATATTCACTACTGGAATTCACCAGTAAAAATAATATGGAATCTGTAAAACAATCTAATCCACTTGTAAAATACCTTCACTTTTAAATAATCTGTGCAATAGTATTTCGTTAGTCTTCATCCCTAATCTGTTCAGTTATACTGGTTATATTTCTTTTATACATTAAACAGTATAGAAACGAACATTAATTTTAAAAGGACAGTGTAATAAAATAGTTAAGAAATGTTTAATACAATACATCTGTAAATTAGTTAAGTCTTAATGAGTAAGTATATGGTCATTAAATAGCGGAAGTTTCTGTTTGAGTTATGGGACAGAAATTCAAAGTATACTGTTATTCCCATTACATTCATTAACCACATAGAAATCATATAGGTAGTACATTAACAGTGTTTGCATAGTACTTCCTGTTTCACATTATTGTTGACACTGATACAGAGTGAATGATATTTTAAAGCCAGCGATGTAGGTTATTGATTATTTTTCTTTTATTTAATACTACTTGAAGATTTGTTAGTAGGCTAGATTTAATTCTAGCAATTAAGTTTTTCAAGAATTGGTTCGTAGGGATTTTCTTTGATGGTTAAAGGATTTCGTCATGAGCTGACATCAGATAGAAAACCATTGGAAAATCCAACACGGAGTACTGGACAGCTGTTTCGTCAGCCCACTTTGGTACTCTCCATCAGTACGCACCCACCTACAGTGTTAAAACCCACGACCTCCCGGTTACAAGGCGAGCTAGCTCGTAGACCATTAAGCCAGTGGGAACCTATCCAATGGCCAGCCTATGAATTCCAAATTCCGGCAATTCACAACATAGCGCGACCACTTAGCAATGTCTTCCTCGATGAGTAACTGTCCTCACCTTCCAGTGGGAAGCCGTGACCAGTAGGGTACAGCAGGTTGAGGGTGTGTACAGTTACTCATCGAAGGAGGCATTGCTAAGTAGTCGCGCTATGTTGTGAATTGGCGGAATTTGGAATTCATAGGCTGGCCATTGGATAGGTTCCCACTGGCCTAATGTTCTACGAGCTAGCTCGCCTTGTAACTGGAAGGTAGTGGGTTTGAACCCTGGAGGTGGGTGTGTACTGATGGAGAGTACCAAAGTGGGCTGACGAAATACCTATCCAGTACTCCCTGTTGGTTTTCCAACTGATGTCAGCTCATGATGAAATCCTCTAATCAAATGAGTTTTTATCATTTATTGATTTTATTATTTATGAATATCCAGAAAGTCTTGTTTGTTCTAAATGGGTTTCACCATTATAGTACTTACAGCTTACTGTTTGTGTTAGATTTTTAATCAACAAGGCGTGTCGGGTACTAAATTTCATTCTTATTGTAGAAGTATAGCTCATCCACGTTTTCCTGTTCTACGATGTGCTAAACACTATGCACAGCCAAATACGAACAACGTTGGTATCAAGAAGCACAAATGAGAGCTTAAAAACATGTATTGCTGACGAAGTCAACTGCTGAAGAGCGCGAGGCGAACGTAAGTGTGTAACCTGCGCAAAATATGTATGTAACATATTAATTTGTTTATTGGATAAATCATGCAGTGAAACAATATCATTTACTGGATGACCTTCCCAACACAATTTATTCTTCATAATCATATCAATTATAACCACACAACTTCAAAACTTTCGTTTTATAGTTTTATTTATTCTTTCCCATTTGTCGTAGGAGTAGTAGAATTTTCCAGATATCTGGGACAGGTGTTGAATCATTCCTATTACACGTATTTGCGGTTGATTCGATAAATAAGGCTTCCGTTATCAATCTCTCCTTTCACCCTGTTACATTAGATTTTATTACTGCCATTTTATCCCATCCCATTGTATAGATGTTTGTAATTGCATGCAATGCTATGACTGAGGTATTTGTTAGATTTCTTATCTTATTCGCGTCAACTTATCTAGATTTTGCATGCGTTTTGTGCTCCAGTAGTCTGACTGACCGCGTTCTACTACTTATGACCTATGTATTTGACGTGACAGTCATTGTAGGTTATTAGACAAACAAAGTAATTTTGTTTGGTGGGCCCCACAGGCTCCTTTAACTGACATAATTTGTTTCTAATTGAGTTTGTGGGTTTGAATGTCACTTTTTTCCTGCCTTGTTAGGAATTCTACATAAGTTTTCCGAAGATCTGTCTTTGTATGTAAGTACTACTGATGATTTATATTCCCTATTGTTGGTGTTGTCATTATCCTGCGCATATTTGACATGCATGTCGTCATTAATATTACTATTATTATTACAGTTATTATTATCAATATCACTGCTATCACTATTTATTTTATTTTTAAATTTCCCTACATACTTTCTGAATAATAATATATCAGGGTAATTATTAAGTTTCAAAGCTTCTCTTATATACCTCACTTCCTGTTTTAGATTTTCCTTGGTACTACTTAGTTTTTGTGCTCTATTATTTAAACATTTCACCAGTCCTATTTTCACTGACATAGGATGGGATGTTCGGAAGTCTAAGTATCTGTTTGAATGTATGGGTTTCCTGTAAACACTAGTGTTTAACTTCCCATCTTCTTTCCATTTTACTCTACTATCTAACATTGGAAGCTCCCCTTCCTGACTTTCCACTTCATGAGTGAATTGAATTGCCTCCACCTTTGAGTTAATGTGTTCAAAACATCTCTCTATATCCTGAGTTCTAAGTACCGTGAATGTGTCATCTACATACCTCCACCATACTTTTGGGGTGGGGCTGAACGTTTCAATCGCTATGTTTTCCCACCTATCCATGAATATATCTGCCACAAACAGAAGATATTGGTAACCCCATGGCAACTCCCTCAGTTTGTTTGTATATTTTCCCCTGGAATTTAAATACTTTGGAAGTCAGGCATAGCTGCACTACCAGCATTATGTCCTCAAGTGGTACTTTCGTTCTAAGTTAGAGTTCTTGGTCAGAAATGAGTTCGTTTCTGACTGTCTCTATAGCCATATTTATTGGTATACGTGTATATAAACTGACAATGTCAAAACTAACAATTTTTTCTTCATTATCTAATTTTAAATTATCTAATCTATGTTTTAGTTCATAAGAATTTACTAGTCTAGATTTTGAGTGGCTTTTAAGGGGATTTAATACCATGGCTAAATATTTAGATAATTCATAAGTAGGTGAATTTCTAAAATCAACCATAGGCCTAATAGGGTATTCTGACTTATGAATTTTAACTACACTATACATCCTACTGGAGTTATTAGTTTTGGACATTAAATTAAACCATTTAGACTCACCTAGAAACGGCTTCATTTGGCTTATAAGGTCCGTTGTGGATTTCTTCACCTTATTCATAACGAGGTCTACTGATTTCTTAATTTCCTCATATGGTCCTGTTTGTATGTGGGTATCCACCTTCTCCAAATATTCTGATTTGTCTAATATTACTGTTGCATTTTTTTGTTTGATTTAGTGATTACTATATCCTCTTTATTTTTAAGATGTTTTAAGGGCTTCTATCTCTGGTTCTGTCAGGTTAGGTATAACCTCTTTTTTGTCGTTTTAATGTTAGTGAATATTGTGCCCGTACTTCATCAACCGTTGTTTTGTCTATCCCACTTAGTGCTATTTGTATTTTGGGGATGATATCCTTAAGTTTCAGCTTGTCTACTGCACTAAAATAGTCCCTTTTCTACTACACTTATTTCAGTGGGACTTGATGCATTTGTTGAGAGATTGATAACCTGCTTTATTTTATCGATCGTTGTTGACTTTAGATTGCTGATCTCATCGTTCTCAAATGATGATTTCTCCTCCAATAATTTATTGAACTTTTTGATTTCAGTATTTGTTGAATGCTGCTGATTTGGCATTGCCAGAGGACTGTATTATAAGATCGTGATCCTTGTTGGTAACTATTTCCATGAATTTTTGCTTTAACTGCTCGATTTCATTTCTGATATGAAGCAACTTTTTAACAATCCTGTGGATTTCTTCTTTTGAGCACACTTTTTGTCGACTTTCTATTCTCGTTCTAACTTTGTCCGTCGCGACTGGAGCTCGCAGAACCAGGTATTTAGGAAACGTCATCCAGTAAATAATACTGTTTCACTGTATGATATATCTGATAAACAAATTCATATGGAATTACCTACTACGACAGTGCCCAAGTTTTACACATATATAAATACATGTAACAAACGAAAACTAATGTTCAACAATACATTGGCAAATATTAGACAAGTACATATAAAATTAGTTTCTTCAAACTTATAATATGGGTACATGAATTAGTTTTTATGTGTGTACAGTTAGAATTAATATAGGAGCACTACAGCCGTATTCTGTTTAAATTTCATTTTACTCAACTAGGCTATTTGTCTTTAACTTCTTCCTTTTTATATGTATGTACTAAATTTCTCTTCTTCAGATTAACTTATTAATGAGCGAATTTTTGTACTTGTATACAATGAAATCTGTAACATATCAGGTCAGATAATTTGAAATATACCGATAGTAGTTTCTGCAAAGTTAATTCATCCAGATTCAAATCCCAGGGGTGGCATGAACCCCTTCACGAAACCAGTCCACTGCCTCTAAATTATCACATAATTTCATCGATTTTCTGTGGTATTTCATCTCACACTGAAAACTTGTAGCACTCGAATACAAAATTGTGAATAACACAGGTGAACGCCAATTTCTCTAAACATCATTCATCTATAAGCTTCTTTCTGAGCGTTTTCAAATTATTTATCATATCCAGTGATATGCTGATCTGTATTGACTTCAATATCAGGCTGAAGGTTGTGAACTCATGTCGGACAGAAACTCTGGATGGTTATTCGTAAAGCACTTTTACATGAAGTTTGGTCTGAATTAAAATTTTAGGTATATACAGGAATATAAGCGTTACAGTTATGTATTTATGTCTTTTTTCTCCTGCTTATTACTGTATTGAGTTTGTGGTGCTTTTCCAAACATTTAAAATTGAACAGCTCATTCGTAATTGGGAAATTTTCACTAAACTAACTCATCTATAACAGAATTCTTTTGAGATGCTTTAAGTATATTAACTGACTAATCAGGATCAAGTTTACCAGTTTTGATTGCCTGTCGAGCCTCATCTATACTGCTCGCAGTGTTATTACAAAGAGTAAAGCGTACTGGATTTTTAATGTAATATAACTTTTGAATAACGTATTCTTACATATTTACTTATCGAAAAGTGGTAGGAAGCGACTAAAACTGCAATCAACATCTTAAGTCAATGGTTACAGAAGTAGAAGATTTTATTCCTCAAATCTGGATTAGTTTATTATCTGGGCATAATAACTTCACAGGATAACCTTGGAACTCATTGTACAACCTTTACACATCATTATACAATGTCTGGATAATTACAACCAATCAGAACAATTTACTTGCCACTGACCGAGCCAAAATTTAATGTGTTAGAAATGCGTAAATATGATGTGTTTCTCACTAATAAAGGTACCCTTAACAGTCACAGGCCAGTCTTTGTCTTTTGATATTCGCGTGGCTCAGTGAAGCAGAAGGTATTGAGGACGAATAGTCGTATCTAGTATTTCATTCGAAGTGTCCATTACGTTCACTGTCATTGTATTATTATTATTATTGTATCCTTTAATTCCTAGAGGAACATAGGGCTTCAGCCGTGCGTCTCCATTGCGTTCGGTTCTCTGCTACAGTCTTCACCTGGCTCCAAGTCTGCCCACACGTTTTCATCTCCTCTTCACATGACCTCCTCCAAGTCACCCTTGCACTGACGACCAACTCGCCGCTTCCCTTTCGGGTTCCACTCGAGCAATGGCTTGTCTAGTGATGTCACTTGATGGTTTCCTCAGAGTATGGCCAATCCACCTCCATTTCTTCCTGCCTATTTGTTTCACAATCGGTTCCTGGTTGGTTCGCTCATTGCCAGAGATCCCTGTTGCTGATCTTTTCTGGCCATCTGATCTTGAGTACTGAGCGAAGACAACTGTTAATGAAGGTCTGTAGTTTGTTTGAGATGCTCTTTATGACGCGCATGCAAGTCTCTGATCCGTATAGTAGCACTGACTTCACTGTCATTGTATCGACATATAAATAAATCCACTTGGTCATGTCAAAAAGCACATTAGTATAGTCCTGAAATGTTCAGAAATATTTAATCATTAAGCCTTGATAAAAAAATCTTATAAAAACCGTTGTGGAGGACGCTACTGACATTTTATGTGTTGTCTTCTACAAAGATGCTGAATAGCAAAGGGATAGATTAAATGGCAAAGAGGAGGAATGAAAACACCGTGTGTAACATGAAAAGAAGTACAGTACGGAGAACATTCTGATGCAGGGCATATGTATTTTGCCATATCTGTGCATCACTTTGTCAATAAAAAACCTTGCTAACAAATAATATTGTGTTCTGTTGTTACACTAGTAGTTTGTATTTATTTAAGAACATACAGTATTGTTGGATAGCATATTCAAGTAACTGTGAGTATGATTTGCTGATGTAACAACATAGTATTAGTTTAAAACAGAGAAGGTGAAAACGAATCTGAACTTTACTGGAATAATAAAATAAACGCTACTGTAACTCAACTGGTTTCGAACTATTGCTTGTGGGATTTCAAGTCATCTATTGAGAAAAGAAGTGCAACTGGAAAAAAGGATTAACAAGTGTTAGTTTGTAGGGATTTAATTGGTTTCAGATATGATGACAGAACGAAATCATTTAGAGAACCACTGGAAATCAGGGAGTACGGGACAACTATTCCCTCCTGGTTTGGGACTACATAGCAGTAAGCACTAATGACCCCATCGGGGTATAGAACACAAGACCTTCAGGTTACTAGTCGAGTTCATTGACCATTCAACTACTAGGACGTAATGCAATGTTCCATGAATTCTACCTCTGTCCCTTCGCGATTTCTAGCATCAGCCGAAGGGGTCATGGCTGCGTATAGCTAAAGAGTCTGAAACTAAGACGAAACAGCTGTCTAATACTCTCTGGTTTCCAATGTTTCTCCTACTGTTATCAATCCGTGACCACAGTGGAAAGAATGCTCCAAAATATATAAAGGAGCGGTTGCATTTTTCGAACTTACTGACCTAAATTCTATTTAAATTGCTTTCAATCATACAGAGTCATTAGTGGAGAATTACTTACCTAAACAACGGCCTGGCAGTTAGAGGTTTAGTATAGATAGACGTCAAGATAAATCTTTGATTGTATCACATTGTAAGTCTAATTCGTGGGGTTAATTACTAGACAGGATCATTTTTTATACTTTTGATTACAGCTTGATGCCATACCGTATTTTCAGTACAAGTATGGAATTTTCAGCATGGATATCGGTAGCCCAAATTTTGCAGGCCGACCATAGATATTGGGGGTGCGTCGGCAGGGGATCGAACCCCGGACCATGTGCATGGTCGGTGAGAGTCCTAACCACTGTGCCACCGACGCAGTGGGATGTTGACAATTGTTTGATTTTTGACTTATGATACCCATTTTGAATTTCACCTCGGGATTAGCAATTAGCTATTGCGTAAAAATCAATTAATTTCTGAACTTTTTTAAACCTTTGAACCATTTACTCAAAGCTGGTTCATAAAAGGTATCACGAATATATCTAGTACTACATTTAACACCTCATTATCTCTCTCTATTCTTATAACTTAACTGACAAAATGTCGACAGTAAGCGAAGCGTCCAAAGTTGTTCTTTTTTTTATCAACTTCTATTATAATTCATTCATATTATCATTTCGCTTTAGTTTTTTCTTCCTGTTTATTTCTAAATTATTCATCCATTTCATTTGAACAAGGAAATTCACTGAAGGCAGACGATTTATTTTTGTGTTTTGTAGTTTTCTTCAAAGGATCAAATCGTGTGATCTATATTTTCAGACAAGTTGTACATGACAAATACAGATATCATATTACACTTCATTTGCATAAATTTTAATTGTCTGTGGAAAATACAGACCCACATGACACATACACAAATTTTTATATTTCTACAATACAGATTGTGTGTGACATTCATACATCAGCTAAAATGTAAGCAAACTTATGTACATTTGAACGATGTTTACTTTCATCAGCAGAATATATAGGTTAATTGTCTATCATGTGGTTTTATGTGTTTAGAATATTTCCCTACACATAAACTATCTGCTTAAAGCATTAAATACACGTATTTAAATGAGGATTGTAAACTCTTTTGTTTAAAAACGCCAACATATCAGGCCTTAAGATATTTTTTTTATTGATTGAAACTTATGCTATCATTTGATTACTGTTGCTTTCAGCGAATGTGGTATTTTATAATATTTGGTATCAAATTGGATTTTAATTAGTGATTTTATTCGATGAAAATACTTTCGACAGTTTTTAAACTAAAGTTTGGCTCATATTGTCATAATAGAGTGTTTTTTTTTAAAGTAAGGTAATTCTTGTGACGTCGACCAATCAAATTTCACACGGAAAAATTTCATCATGAGCTAACATCGGTTAGAGAACCATTGGAAAACCAACACGGAGTACTGGACGGCTGTTTCATCAGCCCAGTTCGGTACTGTCCATCAGTACGCACCCACCGCCAGGGTTAGGACCCAGGACGTTCTGGTTACAAGGTGAGCTTGCTCGTAGACCATTAAGCCAGTGGGGACCGATCCAATGGCCAGCCAATGAATTCTAACTTGTGCCAATTCACGATATAGTGCGACCACTAGCCAATGTCCTCTCTGGTGAGTATTTGTCTTCACGCCCGATTTGCCGTACCCACTGGTCATGACTTCTCACTAGAACTCAAGTTGTGGTGAGAGCTGTCTACTAGCCAAATTGGTAGACAGTAATTTACGTCAATGTTTACGTTCTCAAGATTTGTCGTGAGAAAATATGAACAAAGATTGATTCAAAACCGACCACAGCAGACTTTGCGTAGGCGGATACAGTTAACATATAGATGATCTGACATTCAAGAAACAGTCACAAAGAGATGAAAGATTAACTTTAAGTGAGAAACAACCAATCAGAAGACTGTGTTTGTTTGCTTAACTAATCTATAATAATGTACATGAAAATATATAAATATGCTTTGATTTCCTTAATAAACGATCTGTTGCCTGGCCCTTGTCTTCTGTCGTTACAAAGTAACTACCTACTTGAATAGAGCCAGTCGCTAGTTAGCGTGATATTGATATTCACGTGAGTGACTGATGCTCACTAGTAATTGGCCCCATTTCAGGCAGTTACCTGGGGTTCTAGTAGGAAACCGTGACCAGTAGGGTAAATCAGGTCAAAGGTGAGAACAGTTACTCATTGAAGAAGACATTGCTAAGTGGTCACGCTATGTTGTGAATTGGCAGAAATTGCAATTCATGGGCTGGCCATTGGATCAGTACCCGGTGGCTTAATGGTCTACGAGCTAGCTCGCCTTGTAACCAGAACGTCCTGGGTCCTAACCCTGGCGGTGGGTGCGTACTGATGGACAGTACCGAACTGGGCTGATGAAACAGCTGTCCAGTACTCCGTGTTGGTTTTCCAATGGTTCTCTAACCGATGTCAGCTCATGATGAAATCCTCTAACCAGTCAAAGAAAATCCCTACAAACCAATACTTGAAGATGTTAAAATAATCAGATTTTCTATCGTGTAGTTTCATTTTTTTATCATTGGCACAGGGCTTTTAGTTGTACTATTCAGTTATAATATTTAAGATATATTTGTAATTTTGACATACATATTAAAACGGAAGGTTTACTGTTTCATATTTTCCTACTGTGATAGAGAACTATGTTAGTTGAGGCAAATTGCATAGTCAAACTAAAACATGTAGCCACTGACTTTTTGTCTAAGTCACATAGGGAGTTAAAGAGTACCTAGAGACACTAAGAATCACTGGTTGACTACCATTAGCAAAATGACTCAAAAATGTTTGTAATGAAGATGATTTCTTCACTACTTGTATCCTGTCTGCTTTTGGGAGTTTTAACTAATTATCACTTAATTATTCAGCAACTTCACAAGTGAACTGAATTCTCAACCCGGAACTTTACACAAAAGCGCAGAACCCCAACTGGCTAAACTTCATAAAAACAAACATTAGGGTAGAAAAAAGAAATGCAATGAAACTGAAATAAACTAAAATGCGTAGAAGTAAGAATAACTGAGTGAAGAATAATGGGGACTTAGTGATTTTGACAGATCACATGAGGTGAATGCATCTGCACGAAGAAGAACAATAACATCAACCATTGCTTCTTAGCTATTCAAGGAGTCCAACCACATAATCTACACCTTCCAATGTGTCTCAAGCCAGTGGTAAAAGGGACAGTTAACAGAATCATTATTTAAGGTTAGTATCGAAGATAGAGAAAAAAACGAATCTATTTAAACCACTGTGTTATATTCCATTAAAAGTGTATGAGAACAGATGTTTAGTAACTCTAGAACCGAGAGCAGTTCAGCCTAGGCTTACAAACAAAACTCAACATGCCTTTTTCATCAAGTGGGTCAAAATAAACTGATGAAAAACTGAGTAGTATTCATAAATCATGCATGCATTTAATAATACCTTGTAACCTAAATCAGCCAGCTGTATTTTAGACTTATTACTGTGAGTGAACGAACTGTTCTTATTCTGAAGTCGTCATACACATCTGAACAATCTCAGAGGCACTTCCATAAAAAATATCCTCAATAAAAGTTATCTTTTGATTGGGTACTAGTTATATACGTATAAAACACACATACACACGTATATACGCACACACTTATGCAAATTCGCGTTTGTGGACAGACTATAGTTTAGCTATAATGTGCATATTTACATAAGTCGTTTTGCACACATGTTCATGTGGATATATGTGCCCTATTTGAGTATTCTATTAAACAATACAAACTGTTGTCATAGTGTTTTAATTAGTCTATATTCTTATCATATTTGCGTGGGTGTTACAACCTTGGCTTTAAGGTCATTTGTTCACTTATATTAGAATAAATGAGGCCTTCGATGATCATTTTTTTCTTCATTGTGACTTTATCCTGTCAATATTAACAAGTGTATATGTAGTGAAATAATAAAAGTCCACTTTACTGATTAAAAGAAAATATTCTGTTTACAACATTCAAAATGGTGAGTGATTTTATTCTTTGATTTGATAAGAAGAAAAATATTTTATTAAACATTCTATTTAGGATCAATTTAATCTAGATGAAATTCGTGAAGAAACAGAATGGGAACAGTGTTCACGTAATCCAGATGTGGCAAGATTTGTTAAATCACGAAATTTAATAGAACGCAATCGACTACAATCATTAAGATCTCAGTTGGATAAACAATTAGAATGGGAATTAAAACGACTATCACTAGAGAGACGTGAATTCTCTGATGTCCTAGAAAATCTACGTAAACGTCATGTAAAAATTGATCGAAGAAATGTTAGAACAATGAAAACTAATAATAATAATAGTCTTTTAGTATGTGAAAGAAGTAGAAAACACGATAGACACTTATATTCAATGAATACACTAAATGGTATTCTACCTAAAACTATGTCAAATCCTACAAACTCTTTACACACTACTACCAGTATAAATTCGTATCATTTATCTGCTCCACATATGGCATCTTCTCCAGATTTATCTCGACCTACTGATGATAAAAACAATACAAACAATAACAGTAATAATAATAATAAACAGTTAAATCGTATACCACCAGTTATAAAAACTGAATTCTTAGATTCCACTGAAAAACCTTCACAGTTGAATGTTTGTCATTTAATGTATACTGATTCCGGTGAATGGATACACTTAAACAAATCAAATTTAAATGTATCAGCTCCATCGAGTGCTTCTAAATCATCTGCCTCCTCAAAATGTACAAAATCTTGGTCAGAAAATTAATAACTTTACAAAAACAAAGCAATATATATATATCACAGTGCCTAATATACATATGAAATGTCAAGATAACTTTATTCTACATTCCAAAATGATTAAATATAAATATCTACTGGAAGAAATGATCTGTTTTGATTTCATTCAAATATACTTTAAAAATCTCCTTATTATTATGATTATGAGATGATATCAACATGATGATGTATTCGATTATTCTTTCTTTTTTATCTTATCTCTCCTCTGTCTACTGATTCTTAACACGAATTAATGTAAGTGTATTAGCTTATTGTATATGCATTTGGACATAAAAATTGCATTTAATAAAACAAAATAAATTGAGTACAAAAGCGCATTTCAATTCAGGTTAACAAAAATTTAATAAAATGCAGAAGAAAGAAAAGCATTGCAGTATAAGAAATAAAAAGAGGTAGCGAATTAGCATTGCATGGTTAAAATATCGTTGAATGTATATAAACAATTGGTGATTGTCATTAATTTCAAGCCACATTTCAAGGGGAATCTTTTGGGCCATTACTTGGATATGTCACTATTTCAAGTTTGATCAAGGGATTGATAACAGTTAGGAAACCATCTACCTAGCTTGGAACTCTATAGCAGGACGTACCGATGTCTCCATCAGGGAACGAATGCAGCACCTTCAGGTCACGAGGCGAATTCGTTGACCATTCAGTCACTAAGACGGAATCCAGTGGTCCATGAATTATCATCTCTGTTAATTCGTGATTTTTAGTGTCACCGCCAGCTGGTGTCATCGGCGAATTAGTGGATCTTACTAGTCACGACTTTTCACTAGAACTCCAGGTAATTTCGACCCATAGCCAATCACTAGTGAGTATCAAATTAATTGTCAAGTGCTGAAAATCTCATTGTTAGTTTTATATTTATGTATATACATATATATATGGTGGATTATATTCTACTGCAATTAAAAATTACTCAATTTGCGTGGAAAAACCTAGACTGTCAACAAAAGAGGTGAAAAAGTCACAATGGAATCTTTTACATTATAACTGGACTGTTTATGTTATGAAAAAAATAAGGTGTTCATTCTTATTTGTATATAATAAGTATACCAGGTCAGCACATTGAACAATCTGGAGTGGGATTTCACCAGAGTATATGTGAGTACTTAACAATGTATCCAATTTACAAATCTAATCAAGTTGAATGCTATATCCTACATGAATACTAACGCAGTGTTCAAGAGTATAGAGCATAGTGTTAATCATAAGTATATTTTGCAATTTAAAAACCCTGCTATCATCTCAATGTATATAGGATTTCATCTGAGAAGCCTAAGTAGTTAAATTTTCATTGGTATTCAAATTTAGTCGTATGCTAATTATACTTCATAACAATAATATTTCCATGTTGAATTAAGTAAACTACATTTCGCGGTAGGAACGCCTATTTTATTACTCCCGCTTAAAACAGGATATTATTTGAAGTATTCAAACTGAATGGATATGATGGAAGTTGGTTAATAGTCAGTAGTTTTGCACCCCTCGGTAGTGTAAGTAACATATATTATTCACCTTATCTAGAGTGAAAATGAAATGTTCCTCAGCAACCGCTTGTAATTCCATAGAGTTGGCAGTGAGCCACACTTATTGCATGACAGCTAGTTATACTGTAACAGCAGAAGACAAGGGCCAGGCAACAGATCGTTTATTAAGGAAATCAAAGCATATTTATATATTTTCATGTACATTATTATAGATTAGTTAAGCAAACAAACACAGTCTTCTGATTGGTTGTTTCTCACTTAAAGTTAATCTTTCATCTCTTTGTGACTTTAAACGTAACTGTCCAAACCTCGGCAGGGTTCCAACTCGCTGTCTACTGGCTGGAAGTCGAGCGCCTAGACTAATAAGCTATAACCCCCATTCTTATCTACAGGGAGCTTAGTCAAATATACTACGCAAAATCCTTTAAATGAAATTGTGTCTATCAATTTAAAGAAAACACTGTAACATAGGAGAAAAAACTGTGAAAATCTTAGTTCCAATAGTGTTAATGACAATACACAAGGAGTCAGCTGTAAGTATAACCGAGTCTGTTATAAGAAATTGCTAGTCAAGTAGGAAAGAATTCTAGATGTCGATTTCTTAGTGCTAATCAGCAGGTACACACCACTGATTATCAGCATGTTTTGTAGTAAATTTAAACAGTAATCGACATTGGTAGTATTAAAATATAAACACGAATCAATAAGTCGTATAGCTTTGATTGATACAGGCTCAAATCATCAAAAAAGGATAAGTTTTAAAAAGCCTTTTGGTGATATATTCTGACAAACATGATACCTAAATTGAAAGCTCTGAACTTGATATGAATATATATCAAGAAACTAAAACATCGAAAGCTCACAGATATTTTTTTAATGACATTTTTGGCCTAAAAATAACAAATAGCTTGAAGTAATAGACGGATTTTTGTATTTTTAATGATGCTTATGTAGCCACTATGGAAAGACCGTGCTAAGCGTTAGTGATACAATGGTGAGGATAAATGTCCGTTTTCTAAGGGTTCTGATAAAAACCCTGTGACGGACGTCACATGCATCACCAATTACACTGCGCAGCTAAACACAATACACATACTGATGCTCAAAACACAGTATGTTATTATCGCGAAACAAGTGTTATTACTGGTGAGTTAGGAGTCATTTTGGTGGTATTAGTGATACAAAGCATCAATGTGACGATATTCAATCATTTACGATTCAGCCTATGTCGAGACATTCCAAATTTAGCCTTGTCGGTGTAAGGAAAACGCTGTCTCATGAATTTAATTATGTTCATGCATATTTACGCTACAGAAAAAAAACCACTTGTAGTTATCAGGCCTATCTCAAATACGAGTGCTGCTGAAGTCCTAAATATGAGTAGCGTAGGCGATGTTGCAAATGCTTCACTTCAGAGAAGTGAGAGATACAAAGCAATTTTAACCTCAGAAAAAACCATATGCGGTTTCCCACCATTCGATATCTTTATTCTACTTTGATTACCCTTATATGTATACCTGCCAACTGTTTGAACTCATCAAATTTATTATGATAAATAGAATAAAATGAAATGTTATCTATCAGTACTTGGTAGTACTGTAACGATAGAAGACGAAAGACTTGGTAAAAGAATGTTTATTAGGAATTTGGTATCTCTATTTAGTGGAATTATGTACACGTTATCTTCACCGCACCATTTGCACAAATCTTCCGGGTTGTGCTACTTCTGGCCTTCATATTGTTTCTTTGAGTTCCTTTCATGTATCCCGTGTATCTCCGCAACGCTGTATCATTTGCTTTCTCCAACAACAAATCTATCCCCCTACTATTTGATGTTTTTTATGTCGATGAACGCCTCCTTATATACTACTGATAAATCTTATCAGTAGCACATGCCACAGTACCTCTTTTTCAAGGTTTCACTTCTTAACCATAAAACTTCTCATCTGATCGCATAAACCATTGAATTCTAATATAAATTCGCATTTCTGATTCAGTAGATTATAGTAATCTCCAGTAAACTACCATACTTCGAGTAGCTAAAATACTTCACAAGTACCTATGGTTTTAAGAATATCCGTTCCACATAGTTTGTCAACATAACCATTGGACGAAGCAAACACATAAGCTTGTTTAGTGATTAAATTCTTGAAGTATATTAAAAAGATTATTGACTAATTAGGAAATTGGAAACGGTCTTTCTCACATGTACTCAACCAGTTTACTGATTTATACGATTATGAAAACATTTGTCTAAAAAGACTATTTATCGAATAATGTGAGCTGGAGCTATTTGTCGCCATTAAGTTATCACCTGCTTTGATTTTATCACACTTAGTAGGCAGCATAAGTGCAAGATAAAAATGTTAGGTAAAATAGAAAGGTCGAAAATGTTAGCTGCGCTTAGTTTCATTCAGAAAATTGAATATACAGCTTTCTCCGGGTTTTAGTAATATTTCCGATTCCCTATCCTTATTTTTGTTGTGGTAACTTCGATCGACTCCCAGTTATCTTGACCCTATATCGTTATCTGCTATGGGATATAAAAATAGTCTTGCAGTAGTACTGCCTTACATCTTCGAATATATAAGTATCGTTTGACGAATAAGTTATAGGTATACTACTTCCATCACATTCTTTGTTTCATTGTAGTAATCTAATTCATTCTATCAATGGTTATTCTTAGCGCTTCATTTAATTACAATTTGAGGATGGTCAGTACGCAGGTGCAGAGAATAGACAAATGTTACAGACGTGAATATATGGCTATTTGATCACTTCAGTTTAGTATACACTATTTGACAGTGTATGTATAACGAAAACCATTTGTCATAGACCACATTATGATTAAATCAGTAGTTTCATATTCACAAATATCATACAAATAGGTGAAAACCAACAAGTTGGTAGAAGAAGCAGAGAAGACAGGAATTCAAGTGAACATAGGATAGACAGAGGTGATGGGGATACTCACTGACCACCAACAACAAATACCAATCACTATCAACGGGAGAAATTTGAAGGAAGTTACTTCATTCACTTATACAGGTAGCGTCGTTTCAACTACAGGCGGCACGGATTAGGATGTCATAGCCAGGGTCGGAAAAGCAACGTAGACCCTCAGCAATCTGAAATCAGTCTAGAAATCTACTGCACTAAGCAACAAGATAAGGATGTCAACTCAGTTCTCCTATATCGTTCAGAGACGGCATTTCACCAAAAGAATTTCCAACAGGTTTCAGACTTTTATCAACAGTTACCACCCGTCCGTACTAAAGATTAGATGGCCAGTTGAAAAGGATAAGCGACAAGGAGATCTGGCAACGAACCGAGCCCAAGAAATATCCCGAAGAAAACGGAAATACATTTGACACACGCTGATGAGACCGTTGAATGACATCACGTGCCAAGCCCTCGAGAAGTACTCGAATGGGAAACGATGAGTTGTGCGTGCGAAGGTAACATGGAGGAGATTGTGTGATGAGATGAGAACCTATGTGCAAACGTGGAGCCAGTGAAGACGACTGTAGAAAACGGGGTGAAATGGAGATGGGCTGTTGAAGCCCTATATGCTCCGTCCTCCTTTATGGCTGTGAGACCTGGCCATTGAGAGCAGAAGACATGAAAAGATTAGCTGTCTTAGATCATAGGTGTCTGCGTTCTATCTCCCGCGTGAAGTGGTATAATAAGGTGAGCAATATTACGGTTATGCTTCGGTCGAGTGCTAGGTAAGGAGGGGAAATCAATTGACGAGGCTGTGAAATTACATCGACTGAGATGGTTAGGACATGTGTTACGTATGTCTAGTCATCGCCTCCCTCGATCTACGAGCAATGTTAGCTGATATAGGGTCAGGCTGGAAAAGAGCTAGCGGCGGTCAAACGAAAACATGGCACCAGTCAATGAAATCTACAACAGTTAGTTTAAGCCATGTAGGAAGGTGTAGACTTGCTGGTTGAGGTCCCCAGGACGGTAAAAACCAATGGTTGGAAACAATTGGTGACATGGCTCAAATTCGTTCTCAATGGCGCAGATGCATCCACTCCTTGTGACTCATGTTTTTTTTCTTCGTTATTACTATACCTTTGTCTCACACCTCTGTTTACTGTTTATATTATGCATTTCTCCTACTTTCTCCTCTTACTTTGTGTGCTACATGGAGTGTGGCGACTTGAACTGCCGCACATATGTGCAAAGTTCTATGTCGAAAACAGACAGACAGATTCCGAACGTTAGGGAGTTACCACTATCATACATATTCAAAAGAAGTTTATTATTAAAAGCATAAATAGAATCCAAATTTTATTCTGAGTGTTTACAGGAAAGAAAATACTAATGTATTCACTATTTCCAATAGCAACGTGAGCATATGTCAATTGTGAAACAGTGATCTGTAATGCCACAGTCAATGACAAGTAAGTTTATATCAGTTTTTACTATACATCACATAAGGCGTTTCCATTCGTGGCGGCTGTAGACGAATACATTTATGATTCAAAAATGAAAGATCACTTTCAACAATTAACGGTATCTGTATTTTGTTAAGTTACACAAATGTATACGATTATAAAATAAACCAAAATTACTCAAGTGTTTAAATAGCTTAGAGACAAAAATTCATTGACCCATTTCAAGATGTACAAAACTCTCCAAGTTTAACATCAGTAAAAAAAAGAATACTGTAAAGTATTGAGAAATTAACTCATGCATGCATAGTTTTACCCAAACCAAAGAGGAAGAAGGAAGTTCATTTTTTGTTATACTTTTGATAATTACATCTGAGGAAATTAGGGAAGATAAGCAAGCAGTTAAATCATTTGTTTTCTTTAGGAGCTTCTGAAGTACTTTCATTCTGACTTTGTTCTGAAACCTAAAGGAACAAATAAGAAAGATATAAAATGATCACTATTCAGAGGACACTTGTTTTAAAAATACAGTTCAGTAGCTAAAATTGAGCTAATATGATGAACTGTCAAACTTTATATCCCCATTTGCACTACTCACAACGATACTTCTTCATCATTCGCGTATTATATAACTATGGTGTACTTGTATAACATAACGGAGTGCAGTCTGGTATGACAAAGTACAATCTCAGAAGAAACACAATTATATAAGTGAAGAAACATAAGTTTATTGCAACGAATAAGATGAATAACAATTAAGTGAAACTAATAAACACAGCAGTTTATACAGATACCTAATTCACCACTAAGGACAAAAAAATGTAAATTCAGACTAATCTTACCTACTTAAAAATAGTCGAGTATACACCAAATATTTCATGGCCTTGTTCGGGAAGGAATTTTCCCAATACTTAAAATCTACAGTGCAATCAAAGGAATTTTATTACCTTTAGGATGAGGAAAGTATTGATTTGACGGACTTGGACAATAGTTCACTTCCTATTTTCACTGGGACTCGAAATCTCTAGAATAGCAGTTTTACTAGGGTTGCGGTGGTGTGATACAGACAACGTGTTCCAACGGATTATTATTCTCACATATTCCCACAGTTCAATACTGCATTAGCCACAGAATACTATATTTGTATTTGAAAATGCTATTTCATATCCTTTAATGTAAACCAAAATCACACGCTCAGTGATTGGTTAAAGAATATAAACTGTGTATATATCAATAGCGGTTTGATCAATTGAAAATATACGTTTTCTTCCGTGTCTTGCCTTCTGCTATTATATTGTAGTTGTAGTGAACCCCTTCACTTAATAAATCCACTTTTAGATGGACGTAAAGTCAAACTTTTACATGAAATGATGAGCATTAATCACACTTGTGGGCTTTACACGGACTAGCATGCACGGAATGTTGAGACACTATTTATACGTCTGTGCTAGGACTTAAAGAATATAAGTGAACAGAACTACTAAGTCTCAATTACAAGAAGTTTGGCGAAGATATCTTTTCGGCGACTTCACTCTGAAAAGCTATGCAAATGCAATTTATACGCAGAAGTTCGCACAGTCATAATAACCATTTAGTTCAAGATAATAACGAAGGTAGATTAAAAGAGATAATAATTTTTAACCTGATATGAAAAAGGAATATGAATCACAAGAAGCATAGAAACCAAAACAACACAGGATTAGGAAAATAGCTGCGTAATATGTAAAATAGTTTTTGACAGAGGAAAGCGTAAACAGGATATGCATAGAAACACAATGTAGCAATGCTTTTATAGCTGAAGATGAAGAAGTATGAGGAAAACGGGGAAAAAACAACTAAGGAGCCAAACAGGACTAGATCTTTGGTAGATACACAGTTGAACTAACTTTCACACCAAATTGAAAATTGTTGTCACTTTTAATATCTCTTCGTTACTATGGTGAGTTATATAATAAGTATAACTATGCGAGATTATATATAGCGATGACAACTTTACAGCTTTTGCGAATGGGACCGCCCAAAAGACATCTTTGCTACAAATCAGATTGTCAATTTACTCATTTATTACTGACTAATGAGTTTCCATGAGTCAAAAAAAAATAGGATGTGCTAACAAAAGCCAGTTGCGACAAAATGCAAAAGCAGGCAGGTGTGAAGTGCTATTAGGATCTTGCATCTATCTAGCGATTGTTCAAAAACATTACGTACCGTATTGGACACATCCGGTGTAACAAACATTGACGGATCAAAGACACCTTGGGTAATCGCCATCTCAGTTTTAAGTGTACTTAGTTCACTTAAGAAACTCTGCGCCACCTCGTGCTGGATACTAGCTGCTAAGGAATCCCAATTATGAAGGTAAATCCATGGTTCTTCAAGAACCTTCTGATACGCTATTGAATTCTGTAAACAGGAAATATCCATATGAGGAACCACAAATTCATCGTCTGAAAAAAACCGAAGAAACTAGTTAAAGTTGTGATTTTTAAGTATAAGGTTTAAATTTATGTTTACACACCAAAGACGAGTCTAATCTAAAATATCTAAACAGATATACAATGAGGCTTTTATATTTTAGGATCAAATTGGAATCCAAGTTTTATTGTCAAGATAGTTTACGAAGATTGAATACTGACATCAGAATTCCCCATTCACATGCTTAGACTTAGTCTGTAGTTGAGGTCTCTTGACGAAATGGTTGGACGCTATTTACAATGCGACATCTCCTTTGAAGCTTTTCGGTAAGCAAAACCATGTGGGGACTTTCGCGAAACTGTATCAGATCAATCTTACACATTCGAAGATAACATAGTGAACATGTTAGTAATTGAATAAATGAGAATATCATAATTTTCTTTACAAAAAATTATCATGTCCGAGAGTACAAAGTGTCTCGAAATATTACTCACGAGAACGAATAAAAATGAGCTATTCAGGAGATTTCAAAGAAAATATATATAGGTTCACTGAAGTTTGATCAAATGACGTGTTAGTTAGATTCTAAATCACTAAACATCAATAAGATGTCTGAAATGGTATTAATGAGATGATGTCAAAATTTTACTACAGCAAAATGTATCACCGACTACACGTCCGAAGCCTAAGTATTGGAAAACACGACAGTTATTAATTACCCAGCTTCCATAATCTTAGGATCCACTATGTAGAAGAGTCGCTGACCTACAATATTTATCGCTTAGTGGGACTGTACTCCTCATAAGAACGAGACTAAACAGTAAGTTCATCAGAGAGCCTTAGGATCTAAGGTGTGATGCGACAAAATGTTGAAGTAAACCTTAAGACCCCGAAACAACGAACATGAGTGACGTCTGAGGAATTGTCAGATTCCTGTATAAGTGACCTGGAGTCACTTAGACAAATTGACCCTTGAACAGATACTAATGCGACAAACTGTAATATAAAACTGTACAACATATTCCAGAGATCTCTCCAGTGTAACAAATCTTAAACGGAACTACACACTTTTTATGTTCATGCCTACTTTCTACTTTCGCATACACCTAAGATTTTATGCGGTAATATTACAGGATAAAACATTTAGATTTTAGTATCAGGTACAGAGTCCAAGGTGTGATTTTGCCTTTAGGAGTTTATTATTAAACCTCAGTTACATGCTTGGTAGCAGTAAAATTTATCACTTATTAGTTACTTTGTTACAATATGATTTTCACTCCATAAGGGAACTGTAAAAAGTCTTTCGGAACAAAGGTCAGGAAACATAGCTGTGAGATCGTAGAAAAAAACATTAACTCAACTGAAACTGCTTACTTATGCTACTTGGACATTTTGAAACTTATGTAATATGATGCCGACAGGGACTAGACTATGTCCAAGGTAAGACAATTGCACATCTCTTAAAATAACAACTATAACTATGGCATTTCCAAACTGTGGTACTGCTTGGTAGCTAACTCTAAACTTAAAAGTTTACCTCAGTTCACGTGAGAACTCGAAATTAGAAAACTTAATATATAATATCACAATCAACACCTCTGCAAAAACTTTACTCTTCAGCGACCATCACTTCTTAAGCTTCAGATTTTGAAAAAGGTAGTAAGCATTTTAAACTTTGCTTAGTTTACCAGCCTCTCCCAAGTTCGAAAAAGAGGGGAGGTTGCGTATAGGGCTAGAAAACCCATCGCTAAGGGAAATAAACTTATTCATCACTGGAACCAGGAAGACTCCACAACTTGGAGACAAATGATGCCGGCGGGTGAAAGCCTTCGGGAAACCAAATGATCACCGTCTTTCTATGGAAGCAAAAGTAAGCATAGGGACGTCAAATGTTCGCACCAGGTTTGAGATTAGCAAGACTGCTCAGATTGCAAAAGAAATGAAAAGATATGGTAGAGAAATGTCCGAGATTTATGACAGCAGATGGAAAGGAAGTTGACTCCAAACTGTAATTTAATATGGTCATCCAGACAACGACCATGAGCACACTGAGAGTGCAACTGTTATGACGTCACAACATTAGAAACTCATGCAGTAGGTGGGAAAATGTTGGAGACACTAAGCAATATCCCCAAGAAAACTTGTGTGCAGGGACACTGAAACTCTAAAAGTGATGTACAAGGAAAGCTTTATAGCCATCTCAGGCAAGAAGAGATAAGATATAAGAATAGCTCCTTCGAAAGCCGATAGAGAGATGGTGAAACAGGATGAACCAGTGGAGAAAGTGTGATCAGTAGGGCACTGAACAGAGGAGTAAAGAAGGCTTTTAAGAAAGACAAAAGACGCTTTTACGGATCACTAGTTAATGAAGTAGAACAGGTCACATGTAAGAGACCTCTCAACAGTATATTAATTAACAAGGTCGCTTCCCGAGGAGAGATCAACACACATGAAACTAGTGAAGGGGACCCAATCACCAAAGGAATGGAACGAAGGAAACATTGGGTTAACCACTTTAAATGACTCTTGGATTGATCACTACCTACAGCTCGCCCAAAAATACCACCAGTTAACATGTCTTTCAATATTAACAAGTCTACATGGCTATGCAGTTACTGAAATCTAGTAAAGCAACCAGACCAGCGGGGATTCACCAGAGAACTCAGTGAACATTCTCCCACCCGTATTGCAGAAAGTTTGTAATGAAACAAAGGGGAGCTGCCGATTTTAAGAAAGGCTAACTTATCAAAATGTCGCAGAGGCGGGGCTCAAGCCTGTGCAAGAACTAGGGCAGCATCTAATTCCTTTACACTCCAAGCAACGGACAGGGCCGCTTCATCCTGGAGAGATGCTTAGGATACAAAACCAATGAGAAAGGCTGGACCCAGGAAAAACAAGCCATGAGCGTACCAAATTTTAAGACTAGGCATCATCATCGAAAACAGCTGAGAATCGCAATCAACTTTCTCTTCTCACTTCATCGACTTTGAAAAGGCATTTGACAGCGGCGATCGTGAAGTAATTTGGTAGCTGCTTTAGTACTATGGCCTACAGTGCAGCTAAACATTTTCAGACTTTATTCAACAGCTATGTGATGCCAAATGAGAATCGGATCATCGGTCGGTTTTCGACATAGAACTTTGCACATATGTGCGGCAGTTTAAGTCGCCACACTCCATGTAGTACTTACTTACTTTTACTTTGCTTCGGCTATCTCCTACGGAAGGATGAGCCGGCTTCATGAACTTTTCAAATCATCGCTACCCAGGCGCAGCGATCTGATGAAGAGAGTTTACGAAGTTTCATGGGAATTTGGTACGAGTGATGTCCCCAGAACCACTCGGCCTTTTGTTTGAGAGTGCAACTCTAGCCTTTACACAACCAAGTGTGACCTACAAGGCAGTAGGAGTGGAGTAGGGAGTCCACTATCCATTGGCAGCCGGTGACCGGAGTTCGGTTCATACGCCTTTTTGAATGGGGCCAGACATCCAGGACATCCAACAAGCCCTTTGTCCATACGTCTGCCGGTTAGCTCCAGTGAGCTTCATACGCCAGTGGTTGGAGGTTTGGAATCAGGGTTTAGCCATCTCCCCTAGACTGTCATCCAATGGACAGTCAACCCGGTGAAGAGCGCCGGGCATCCGCTTTCGCCCTCTCACTTTGGTGAAAAACACCTCCGCCACGTGAAGGCAGTGAGTAGGACTTCCTCAGGAGAGGCTATGTAAGACGCCCGGTCATATGGGAGCATTTCAAGAGGTGTGCGGAGGGGTGGCCAACCCGCAGCGCAAGGCACCCACCCCCGACCATCCTGAGGCTTTGGAGGCACAAAGCAAGAGACGAAAGTAGGAGAAATGCATAGTATATACAGTAAACAGAGGTGTGAGACAAAGGAATAGTAATAACGGAGAACAAAACAGTTTCATTGGAAATCTTAAGTCACAAGGAGTGGATGCATCTGCGCCATTGAGAACGATTTCGAGCCATGTCACCAATTGTTTCCAACCATTGGTTTTTACCGTCCCGAATCATACAGTGAGAAAACAGGGATACACTGGACCTACGGAAAGACCTGTATTCGAGAATTTATACCTCATGTCGCATAAACTCGAAGATTTACAATCGAAAATCAGCAAATTGACAGACGGCGTAAAGGAGACAGTATTTCAAATGAAGATACCCGACCAATAACAATAATAACCAGTCACTGACAGTTGGGTAAACCTGCAGTTATTCAACTCTTCTACTCACCACTTCAGATATAGTTTTAGCAGGCGACTTTAATGCCCAAGTAGGGAAGTTGTGCCAGACTGAGAAGTATGTAGGTGGCGTGTATGGAGTTCCGTGCCAGCGAACCGACAACGGTGACCGTCTTCATCAGATAATCATCTATTCCTAGTCAGCACTAACTTTAGGCAAAAAGAGAGACAATGAGTAACCTGGCGACTTCCATCATCAAACCAACGCTCGACACAAATAGACCACATAGCAATAAGCTATCGTTGGCGTGGGTCGGTAGGAGATTGTCGCTCCTTCTGGAACACGTGTGTAGATACCGATCACGCACTGGTCCGCGCTCGTGTGTGCTTACGACTGAACGGACGTAGGAAACAGCTGGCGATAAACCCATCACGTCCCCAGCTCAATCAGGAAACTAAGTCCCTATTTGAGGAAGAACTAGCTAAACACATACCTGAGTTCGACAGCTGTGCTCACCCTGAAGAAACCTGGAAGAATATTCAGTCAGCCATAGGTACAGCTGTAAAAGCTGTGAATAAGGTAAATCCAAAGGTGAGTAAAAACCATTGGATTTCGACTGCCTCATCCAAACTGATAGATACTAGAAGACTTATTCCGGCGAGCTCCGAATTCAATGAGGAGTGAAAGCTGCACAAAAGGAAACTTACGAAAAGTCTCCGCAAGGACCGTGAACAGTGGTGGGTGACAAAGGCGAAAGAGATGGAAAAAGCATCGGCGATAGGCAACATTAGGCAACTCTTTAGACTCATCAGGGAAACGGGTGGGACAAGGCAAATCATAAGTGAGACTATTTCTGAGAAAAATGGCTCCTTAATTAGCTCTCAGGATAGACGCCTTGAACGCTGGAAAGAACACTTTGAGGAACAATTTAATTGGCTTACAGCCAGTCTCAACTTACCGAACATCCAACACCTCCCTGAATGGGATATAGACACAGGTCCTCCGTCCCTAACTGAGGTTACTAAGGCTGTCACTAATCTGAAACGAGGCAAAGCTGCGGCACCCGATGGAATGACTCCAGAGGTGTTTAAGGACGGTGGAGACAGTTTACTGTTTACGTTAACTAAGGTATTAGGCAGCGTCTGAGAATCAGAGATAGTCCTGTCGAGCTGGTGTAAGTCATTGATTATCCCGATATACAAGATTGGAGACAAGTCTTCCTGTGATAATCACAGGGGAATTAGCTTGAATAATATGCTATCTAAAGTTCTAGGCTCAATAATAACGCATAGACTAAGCGGTGCTCGGAAGGAACAAACACGAGAGAACCAGACAGGCTTTAGACCAGGAAGAGTGTGTATTGATCATATCTTCACCCTCCGACAGATTCTGGAGCATAGGCATACTTACCGGCGGCCTCCAACAATAGTCAAGTTTCTTGACCTGAAAGCGGCATTCGATTTTGTCGACCAACAGGCAGTCTGGCGATGCTTGGCTGTGAAGGGATGCCGAGGAAATACGTTGCACTGATCAAGGCACTCTACTCGAACTCATGCAACCAGGTGAGGGCTTACGGCGAGTTGTCATGTGAAGTGGTGGCAACTAATGGTGTCTGTCAGGGATGCCCACTATCCCCATTTCTGTTTAATTTCATCATAAATGTCGTCATAATGGACTTAAGTCTAACTCAATTCAGTGACTAGGACATTGACTTGTTATCGTCAGGGTATAATAGCCTCGTTGACTTAGAATATGCGGATGACACAGTCCTTCTAGGTGAAGACACTAACAAAATGCAGAGTCTTCTGAACATCTTGAGCAGCAATCTTCGAATGTTTGGCATGAGACTCGCTCCCGCCAAATGTAAGATGATGCTACAGGACTGACTGGACTACATTGACTCCTAGCCTAGAGATACGGAGTGAAGTGGTAGAGCGCGTTGACCGCTTCACTTATTTGGGAAGTTGCATCAGCCAACGCCAACGCGTTGATCGCTGACGAAATCTCAGCACGGATACAGAAGGCTCGTTTCGCATATGCCAGTTTACGCCGTCTCTGGCTGTTGAGCAAAGGGCGTGTGTACTGCTCAGCAGTCCGCTCCGTCCTCCTTTATGGCTGTGAAACCTGGCCATTGAGAGTGGAAGACATGAAAAGACTAGCTGTCTTTGATCATAGGTGTCTGCGTTCTATCTCCTGTGTGAAGTGGTATAATAGGGTGAGCAATATTGAGGTTAGGTGTCGAGTGCTAGGTAAGGAGGGGAAATCAATAGACGAGGTTGTGAAGTTACATCGACTGAGATGGTTAGGAAAACAGGCAATGTTAGGTGACATAGGATCAGGTTGGAAAAGAGACCCGAATTTCCAACACAAAAGTAAAATTAGTGCTTCTATGTATGGTTCAGAGACAATACGTACGTCAACATAAACACTTCCAAAAGGGTGATGCATATTTTCATCAACACTTATCTTCACTTGATACTGAAGATCACATGGATAAAAACGATAAACAACAGGGAACTCTGCCAGTCAGCCTGTCAAAAATGCATTGCTTAACAAATATACAGAAGGAAATGAACATGGATAAAATATCTGCTGTGAAGACATTCTAATGACATCACACACCGTGCCATCGAGTGGAACGAGAATAGACAGCCAAAAGTTGGACTTTCGGAGGTGACACGGATATCGTATGAATAAGAAATAAGGGTTGTGGGCAGTCGTGGTAACAATTTAAAGCGAAGACAGAACGACTGGCTTCCCGGGGAAGCTAAATAGAGACGTATAAGAATAAACTTCCCTAAAGTTTCGACACCAATACCTACTGTCTGAACTTTAAAGTTAACTTGAAGGTTAACGTATAAGAAATAGGGAACTACAACGGAAAACTCCCTATTGGCCAGAGGGCCAATTATATTATTTAGGAACAAAAAAGCCTTTCAAAAAATGTTGAAATAAAGTTGATAAGTGAAATTTGTTTGGACTATGATTCTTCAACCTCACACGACCGTAGTTTCCTTCCGAATCAGTTAAAAGTTGCATACCTTGTGATGTCATGCTTTCAGAGAAGTAACGCTTACAGTCAAAATACACACTTATCGGTGAACTGACGGTCTGAGGAGAAAAACAATATGGTTTTGTGTAGTTATCTGAAAGTTTAATATGTTTTTTAAAGACGAGCTTATTTGCAGTCACTTAAAAAAGGGCATTGAGGCTCACACTTAATTAGGTCTAACGGGCAGCCTAATGGTCATAGTCCCTGTGCGGCTTTGATTAACCACCGTCCGATCAAGACCTTCCACAAAGGGTTCATTTACCACATTAAACCGCAATCGAAAAGATATGGCAGCGCAAACCATTCCTGTCTCTGTGTTCCTCTATCCTTAGTATATTTTCATGAGGACGTCCGTAATAACCTAAAATCAGAACGTTTCTGGTCATATATAGTCATTTAATTAAGGATTAAGTGACCCTTAGCTGGCGGTAGTTAAGTGTAAAATACTTTATATCCACCAAATTTACCCACACGTTTTGTGCCGAAAGCACGTGACCTCCGGAACTTGTCCTACAAGAGGTCAATCGCGAGCCCGAACAGCTCAATGGTAACGTCTCTGACTGCAGCACTAGGTGACGCAGGTCCAAATCTCAGAAGAGACATGAGTTCCTTCAAGGTTGCAGATACGCTTTGCTGACGAGTGCCAACTAACATGAAACCTAGGTCCATGGCTTCCTACCGATTGCCTCCAACTATCTTATACTTTTCCAATAAGTTAGTGTCCTTTATAACTATGGGTGGGCGATGATATTACGCACCACATGGTGCCATCGTAAATAGTTTTAATACAGCTTCATGAAGGCTTTGACGTGCGTGAAACTGACCTTCATATTATCGGCTGCTATATATTCTTAAACTGTATTACATTTTCTGCTCTTCTATCGGAAAATGTCACTCAATGCTGATATATGCCTTATGTAATAGGTTAAAGAAGGCAGTAAGTTCAGAAAATAAAAGTATACTTTAGATTTTCATGAAGTCATCTCAGTAAATGTGGCTTATCTATTGCTGCTCGACAACACATACTGAATAAGGCAGGCAGAGCCACTCCAAAGAAGGGGTATGCCAAGTAGTCACCCTTCTGGCAGATACGCTGTTGAGGGGTGTTACATCAAGTCATAGAGTGAAATTGTCAACAGAGATGAAAATATCAGTGTATATCTTACAGCCACTGCACCAGTAACTCTCTGAAGAAACGGTCTCACAGTCTTGACCAAGATCCAAAACAAATGCAGACTGTTACATATAGAATTACATTGATAACAGACAGTTGAAGAACTGCAAGATTGTTGTTCTGCTGAAGAAAATATACTGGATAAATATGGCGCAAACTGTCAAAAACAAGGTTATCCGGCATCCAAAAACCAAAAACACAGTGGCTGAACCCAAAATGGCTCCCATATGATAAAAGAATACATTCAAACCAGAAAATATACAATAGTCCGACGAGACACAAAAGGTCTAATTAACACAAAATGCGAAATGGTATTTAAAGCGGACTTTAGCATTTAAAAGTGCAATGTTAGACGTAACAGTAACCATGAGATTTCGGGGTATCTCCAACCAGATGCATATGAATAAGACCAAAGCTGGCATCTGAAGTAAGAAGTGTGTGGAGAGGTTTTCTGGCATATCTCATTACTTTGCACTTTTGGCAAGCTAGGCACATATGATACCAATGTCTCACTTCCTTTCTAACAACATGCCGAAAAGACCGAGAGGAGATAGGCTTGATGTTAGTTAAGATTCCTGTGCGAGATAAGCAGAATGCTGCAATACAGACGTCACTCCCATAACTTTTAGGCGCGACAGAGTGAGGAGTCCTTGAGGAAATGTCAAAAAATAGTATTCCCACCTACATTCAATAGTTTTTCTCGTAATTCCATATTTGTTAACATTCAGTGTTGAGGCTCACTTGCTTCTTTTTGAAGACCAACCAGTCTCATTTGGCATATCCTGTATGTTTTATGGAGTAACAAATACTCTACAAGCATCTGCTACATTTCTCCAGGCCCCATATCCGCAGCAAATATTTAACGCTAACTACTGAATGTAATCTGTTATGGAGAAAATTTATTTCGATGAAGCCTCACAGTGTTACACAACAATATTTACTGATGACATTTTGAGCACAATTTATAGCTCATAATCGTATGAAGTTACTCACACAACATTCCAACTTCGTTTAAATAATTCCACTATTTTTCATCTACTGAAATGGTTGGTAGTAGTATTTTCTGTATTTCCGGTATGGGTGACTAGTCATTCCTATTGCACGTGGTGGGTGTAGACTCAATGAACAAGGATTCAGTAATCAACCTTTCTCTCCACCAACCTATATTAATTCTTAGAATTTTAACCCTCTGTCACCCTATTGTGTGGTTGTGTGTTAATGCATGCAGGGCAAATGCTGAGGTTTCTTCTAAATTGCTTTTCTTCGCAGGGTCAGTCATTCCAACCTCCACCAAATTCCCATGTTCTGATAATCTCACTACTCCTGATCTACTAGTTTGACTTGTGTAGTTGACTTAACTCACACTCATTGCAAGGTATTTTGTAAATTATACTGTTTTTTCTAATTGGGTCAGCAGGCTCCTTTAACCTACAGAGCTTGTCCCTGAGTGAGTTTGTAGGTTTCGAAACTACCCTATTTCGTGCCTTATTAATATTCCTACATAGGGTTTCAGATGTCTCATGTCCTTCTAGAATCAATACTAGAAGATTGTGTGCTCATCAAGCAAGCTTCAGTTACCGGCCACCGGAAAGTTTTCGGAATTCTGCCAGCCAACGTGGTTAAATCGTCGATTGCAACCCATTGATTGGTCACAAATACAGTTTGCACTAGTTGTGGCAGCTAAGACTAAAACGACTCTCTAAATTTTCCTTGACCGGGTTTTCGCTGGTCGACGACTTAACGCATTTGTGAGATCATGTGTTTATCTAAATATACCCTAGTTCGATATTATGAAGGAGTTTGTCAAGATGTTGACGAACTGAGAGATCGTTTCTCTTTAGATTGACTGTTTTAAGCGTCCCAAAGAAACCACCTAAATCTTGAGTGAACATGTGTGAGGCAGCGGGCTTGCTGAATTTCCATGACAGAGCAAAGAATCGTGAACATGTTTCAGTAACCCAACGTTCATGAGAGTCGCCTTCAGCTCGCAGAAACCATGTTTCTGAATTGTCTGGCCAAAATGCCACCAGTTGAGTAGGGATGCTAATTGGCTGAATGAGTATAAGTTCTGGTGTCTGGTCACACAATGCAAAAATGGCTCCTGTTAAAATAGAGCCAATACAACAGGTGAACAAGCGCAAAAATGAGCTAACTCAGTGTCGTTGACAATTAAAACTTTGTGGACTTCATGCCCTACGCTTTGTGCCTTGGTTGATGCTCTTGTAAGTTTTGTGGATGCCTGATCATTTGACGCAGAAAGTGAGTCAGGAAGAACTGTTGTACGTTTGGGTAACTATGCTTTATTTAGAGGTTGTCTGAATTATAAGCCGCTGTTCATACAACGACCTCCAGTAATATAAAAAGGTGTCCTGTCAGTTTGTTGATTCTGTGGTTTCACTTTTCATCACAAATATCCTAAGGATGGTTATGAAGTTGTGTGGCGACCGACCGAATTTTTCATCATATCAGCGAAATCACAACCTTTCAAGAATAACATCGTAATTGAAACTTATAACGACTGTGAATGCTTGGAGATGATCAACGAAGGTGTAGTCAGTAGACTACTCATATGTCATTTTTCTTGCGAAAATGTATTTTCACTCAGTTATAAAGTGATTAGCAAATAGCCGTTCAATTATTGTCATGATATGTAGGCTTTTTGTAACATTTTTTCGGTTAAATGCACTGTGAGAAAATCTAGGCCTGATTAGATTTGTGACATTTTTCTTCCCGTGTTTTTTGAAATGAAACTGGTACAAGTAGAAATAGCATGTTGTGAAGTCATGTTATGGCGAGAGCTGTCTGTCAGCCAAAGACGTTAACAACAATCTACGACTATGTTTGCGTCCCGAATCGGGTTAAGGAGGGAAAACAAGAACAAAGCTTAACCCTGAGGAACTCGACAACCAGTCACAGAAGACCTGGCTTGGCGAATACAGACAATCAGAAGACGTTGCTTCTCTGTTAAAATAACAAATAGTAATGTACATAAAAATCTACAAATATTCCTTGATTTTCTCAGTAAAGGATCTGTTGCCTGGCCCATCTCTTCTGTTGTTACAATGTTACTGACCAAACTTTTGCGAACAGGTAAGTCAAAAAATAAATTCCGTCAGCTTAAAAGAATGTAATAATAATTTGTATTCTGTATTAGCGGGGGAGTGTTTAGAGTGTCTACCACTCAAGTGAATACAAATACCTGATTTTTATAGCTTACTGAGATGAAGATATTTCGATGGAACAGAACAGTCCAAACAAGGATAGTGATAGCAGAAACCAAAAGAAAAATACAGTGAACTAGTTCGATACACTTTCATATACATATATGTATGTAAATATATATAGAGGCATCGACGATGTATGCGGAAAAATTCTATGATGCATAAATTTCACGAAGGCAGCAGAACTACTGCATATGCGGACCTATCTGTCATAGCCACATTGTTATTACATTTGTCACCTGGGTTTTCTGAGTTGTAACTATTAAGGCAGACATTGAATTAGTAAATCGTTTGCGCTGACTCGGGCCAGAGTACTGAGAGCATAACCGAAATCGTAATGCGATTGAGTTGTTGACTGTTAACAAACAAGCCATGTACAGACAATGAAGCCGACTCATACAACTACGTCGTAATTAAGCAGATAGTGTCAAAGAGAACTTTTACAAATCAGTTCTTGGAAGTGAATTTTCTAATACCCATGTAGTTGTGCCTACGACTGTTTTGTAGAGGTGTAACTATCGAAAGCTGGATCAAAATATTCAACTCTTGGTCACTTACGGCACTGGAACAATGGCAGTTCACATATACCTCCTTGGACTTGTATGCCTTGGTCTGTGCATACTTTTTCAACACCAACAAAGTGAGTTGAGGATGACTGGTGACTACGAAAGTCATAACAATACCATATCCGAAAGATAAAATAGGCGAGAAATTCTGGGGTCTATTGGTGCGTATGTGTTTTTCCGTTGGATCTCGTGCTTCGTTTGCCTCTTGTCCAATGCCCGTCGCACCTGGAAAAGGAAACAAGAATGCTAAGAACCTTGTTGAGGAAGATGTACCAAAAATAACATTTGAAAAATGATATGCATCTACCACACAGTAAAATAATGAGAAAATTAGAACATGAAAAAGTTTATATCTAATTATTTGAGTGGATGTAACATCTACGGTTATAAAAAGGCTTTACTTGTGTTACGGGATGTAATAAAAAAGTTGATGTGTCTGAAAGAAAAAATAATAAATACCACTAACGAATAAGAGTTGGGTGAGTCTCATCACTTAGTTATGTGATATAAGTGTGAAGATGTCCCGGGAATCTCACGTTTTCGTTAAGGGCTCGACAGAAGGTTCGATGACTTTCTCCGTGCTGGTGATTTCTTCGAGGACTAACGAATATTCGGTTACCTGTGTATTATTAGGAATGCTCAGCTCTAGGCTAATATGATTGCCTTCTAAGTGGGCCGGTGTCAGACGGTCGATGCTAACGGAGTCTCCGCGGCCTTTTTTGTCTAAGACAAATAATTTATCTCTACGTTTAATGACTTTATATTGTCCGTCGTATGTTGGTTCCAGTGGGCGACGCACAGAGTCACGACGAACAAGTTCATCTGAGGAGGTTTTCAAACACGGACGAACAAAGACATCTGTGGACTGTGGTCGAAGGGGAGCAGGTTTAACTGAACGCATTGCGTTTGTAAGCCTGCTGACGTATGAGGCGTGATATACCGCTGGTGGGAAGCTAGAGGGAGAAACAAACTCACCTGGCAGTCGTAGTTTTGTGCCATATACTAGCTCGGCGGTAGTACAACCAGCATCAGTTTTCAAGGCGTTTCTTATCCCTAGGAAAACTAACGGAAGTGATTCAGTCTAATGTGCATTTTTGCAGCTGATAACCCAGCCTTCAACTGTCTGTGTAGACGCTCTACCATACCATTAGCTGGAGGATGGTAGGCTGTTGTTCTAAAAAGCATACAACCTATGATTTTAGTCAGGGCTAAGAATAAGCCGCTTTCGAATTGCCGCCCGCGATCAGTTGTTATGGATGATGGGCATCCAAAGTTTGCGATTCATCTTTTGACAAAGACGCGTGCGACTGTTTCAGCAGATACATCCTTGAGGGGTACTGCTTCAGGCCATCGTGTGGAACGGTCGATGCAGGTTAACATATAGGTATATCCATGAGATTCCGGAAGGGGTCCAACCACATCTACATGAACGTGTACGAAACGGGCATCAAGGTGCCAAGAGGGCTTTTGATGTGTCTTACTACCTTGCACTTTTGACAAGCTAAGCACGTGTGCGCCCATTCCTTTACTTCTTTATTAATACTAGACCAACAAAACCAACTAGTTACGAGCTTGACGGTAGTTCGAATACCTGGGTGGGATAAGCCATGCAACATATTGAAGACGTTACGGCGATAGCTTTTAGGCACGATGGGGCGAGGAGTACTCGTGGAAATGTCACATAGAATAGTATCTCTTCCCATACCTAAGGGATTCTCAGCTGTTTGAGAGTTGTTTTTGACAGCTCATGTTGAAGCTCACTATCTTGTTTTTGAAAACGAGCCTGTTTTACAAGGTCTACGCCATCTATTTGGGTGAGGGAACAAACGCTCGAAAAGGCATTTGCCACAGTGTTGTTCACTCCGGATAAATGGCGAATATCCGATGCAAACTGTGAAACGTAGTCCAGTTGTCGTGATTCTCTAGGTAGATACTTATCTGAGTTTGAAATCAGGGAATACGTCAGAGGTTTCTGGTCAGTTAAACTTATAAGTTCACGACCCCCCACTCAATGTCAAAAATGACATATAGCACAGCACATAGCCAGAAGTTCTCTTCCGAATGTGCCGTACATCGTTTCAGCTAATTGTAGGCGCCTCGAGAAAAAGGCGAGTGGTTGCTACTCTCTGTTATAATAATAATATATTCTCATTTTTTACATGAGGGACGCCAGTTTACAGGCATCCTCAATATGATAAATTACATAGGTTTGCGTAAACCTACGTTCAGGTAGACGTATTTCCTAACAAAGGTTGCAAATGGTTTTCATTTGCAGCCTGTAAGTTGAAAGTAGGTTCCTTCTGTAGATCTGTTGCTGTATGAGGAAGGACTCTGACTTCGGCCCCTGTTGTAAGAGTTAGACTTGGTATTAACTTCGACCTAAAAGTAACTACTCTTACAAACTTATTCCCGCTCATAACCTTAATTAGTACTCTGCCTACGTGCAAGTACTAAAGAAACGGAATTGAAGTCAGAAGACTCAAAATGCCAAGTTTAACCGGACCGGAATTATATTTACACAACGAGATATGCAATTTGATAAGGAATAAAAAATACACACTTATCTGGATGTGAGACGGCTGTCGGCTCAAAGAGTGTACTAGGTGAAAGTACAGCGAGGGAGCGAGACAGTAACCGTACAGGAGGAACCGGAGTACAAAGCGGAAGTGGAAGTGAAGTTCAACATGTCAGGTTGCATTCATTCAAACAAAAGTTCAAAGGTACAATGTACACTACAGGTTATCCCCCCCTTAGAAGGTTGGTGGGATAACAGCAAGCTTCGATATATAAAAGTAACAAGGTGGCGTACAATCACGGTGAATGAACAAGGAAATGTGAAGATAGTAATAAAATAGCTGATTTTCTTTTTTTTTTTAAGAAAAAAATATATATATTGAGAAAGGAAAGAATGAAGGAAAAAAAAATTAAGGCAATTTATGAGCACTATGTACATGATCGCTGGAGTAAGATGGAATATAAGAAGGAATAACGCTGGTGATACCAGCACACTCCAGGCTGGGAATTTTTAGGCCTACGACGTCTGCTGCCAGCTCGTGACGAAGATCTGCCACGAGTCGAGCTGGTGCGGCTATGTGAACGACTTGTAGGTGTCCTCTCCTGTTTTAACTTATCTATCTCTTCATAAAGCTTAGCTATGTAGGCCACCACATCTAATTTTGACGACCCTTCGGTAGAGGAGTCGTTCGTCTGAGTTACAGTTACAGCCATCCCGCGAACAAGACGATATATAAATAGAATGATAACAACAAATATGATAACAAAAAATATGAGTAAAAACAAGACAAATAAAATTTATAACTCCGAATGAAAAACAAAATACCAATATGAAAAAGGACTGTTTACACTTTAGGCTACTAAGAGGGCAAACGGTGAAGACTCGGGCTCACCACTTGTAAGAGTTAGACTTGGTATTAACTTCGACCTAAAAGTAACTACTCTTACAAACTTATTCCCGCTTATAACCTTAATTAGTACTCTGCCTACGTGCAAGTACTAAAGAAACGGAATTGAAGTCAGAAGACTCAAAATGCCAAGTTTAACCGGACCGGAATTATATTTACACAACGAGATATGCAATTTGATAAGGAATAAAAAATACACACTTATCTGGATGTGAGACGGCTGTCGGCTCAAAGAGTGTACTAGGTGAAAGTACAGCGAGGGAGCGAGACAGTAACCATACAGGAGGAACCGGAGTACAAAGCGGAAGTGGAAGTGAAGTTCAACATGTCAGGTTGCATTCATTCAAACAAAAGTTCAAAGGTACAATGTACACTACACTGTGTTGACTAAATATCGGGTCTGGCTGACCACATCATGAATGTAAAGTAGGCGGCTAGTGCCACCGGCGACGGTTGCCGCTAACGCGTGCCGGCGGGATAGTTTCCCACAGACTTTGAGACATTGCCGAAATTACAAGGTTTTCGGCAACATTTCGCTTCCTGGTCATAGGTGTTGTGATACCAACACCAGTCAGGGTATTTTAGTGAACGTGGCTTGGATTTAGATCAACCACGTGGGTTTCGCCGTTGAGGGGAGTTCGGATGACGGTAGGAGGAATTACAAGGTATATTTGACCTGCACTGCTGGATGGAGTTGCATAACTCTATCACTGCAGTATCCTTACTCGAAGTCTGTTTGGCAATTGAGCGCATTTCGGTAACTGGCCGCTTAGTTATTTCTAGAATTTTATCTACAGAAACAGCTAAGTCATCAATAAGAACACCCTGAAGTGTCACAAGTATAGTCTGTACTGACTGTGGCAGTTTGGATAAGAACAGTTCTCTGAAAAGTCCCTCATGGAACTGACGTTGGTGTATGACTTCCCTCATTCTTGTAAGCATGCTCACTGCCGACAGATTACCTAACTGCACGTTGCGAAATAATTCGTCAAGACGTTATCGATCCGTGAGAACGTTTCTCCCTAGGAGGGTTGCTTTAAGCAACTCATACGATTTACTTACCTCCGACCTCGACATGTGCATAGTTACGCATTTGCTGAATTCTCGCGGTAGAGCATGGGCAACTGCAAGGAACTGTGAACGTTGATCAGTTAACCCATGTTGGCTGAAATCAGACTCAGCTATCTGAAACCATGATTCAGCATTATCTGGCCAAAATGGTACGAGCTGAATAGTTTTGGCAGTTGAGCGAATACGGATGACCTTAGGAGTATGATCACTCATGACGAAATAAATATAGTTTGAAAACAGTACAGGAACGAATACAAAATGGAACAAACTCACCGGATTTTTCTGTGTATTTACCAAAGATGAAGTTCACGGTAGGGCTCACCAGCTTAGAGGCTGACGCTATCGACGTTCGCGGATTGTACGGAGTTTACTAACGCAAGACCTTATACCCACAACTTCTATAGTATTCGTTCTGCGTACACCAAGTGCAAAGAAAAAACACAAGAATTGATCGTCCAGATTACGAGATATATTTCGGACCAAATCGGAGTGCGAGATGATTGCTTAGCTGGCTAGGGATCGTGCACGAACGAACGAACGTGACACGATGGCGTACCAAATGGCGTGGATGCTTGACCGGAAGGCTTCAGCTAAACAAGTTGACTTAAACAGTGAAGATCAGCATCCAATTTTCAGTGATGAATGCTGTGGTCAATAATTTTGGAGAATTACCTACAGATACTTTCTCCTGAGAATCAAGAAGAATATTCACAATATGGTGGGATCACAACTCTGTCAGGAAGAATTACGCATCAAACATTTTTGAAGACAGTCTAAGTTTGGAATCACCTTGGCTCACGGAAACAAAATCGCAGTTGTAAAACATATCATAAATATCACAACGTAACTAAAAAAAGAAGCATTAACATCGGCGATTGAACAGGAACAAAGACAAATAATAAGAATTAAGTCAGTAGATGATGTGCAAACATTCGGACAATGATATATTGCCTAGGGGGGAAAAGGAAAATAATTACAAAGTTAGTTGGAATGTCTGAATAAGTAGCAGCAAAGTAAATTGGTCATCTAGTAGGGATTTTCCAAACAATCATTCCATTATAGTGTACATTTGATAAGCTATTTATTAGTTACAAGCAATATATTATTTCTGTGATAAATAAATTGAAAGAGAGAGAATTACCTTTCATTTGAAAATTTATTGATTCACATGGTTGGCATGGTAGACCGAGATTTACTTCTTAAGCCATAGTAATTGATATGAAATATTATTTATTTTGAATAACTTTGTGTATGCGTGTTTATTATTGCATGCTGATACTTTGAATTACTTAGCTTCATATATCAGGAAATAAGAACCAATTAATATAATAAGGTATCATTTTACTCTTTGTTGAATAAATCTCAATAGGTGTGGCTTCATCTCTAATCTATTTTTATGCCTATAATTAAAGTCACAGTTTTTATTCACTTGAAGAAAGTGAAACTTGTAACCAAATGAATAGGTATAGAAAATATTACTAGGTTACCTAAATATCTAAAAGCAAATGCATTCGGAGACTATTTATCTGTAAGAAGGAGAATAAATATAGTATGATCAAAACCAAACAAATTTTTCTCTTTTTTTCTAATGAATTTTAATTATTAGGAGTTGCCTGACAACATTCGCATAACTTTATAACTCGAAAAAGGGATTCATTGATTGATTCACCTGATCACTGTAACTGTAACACTTCCCTTTAATCCCTTTGAATGGGAATTAAGTTTGTTGTATGCTCTTAAAACATTGTATTCCCTTATTATTATTTTTTATTCGGTGTGGTACACTTTTTTTCCATTATTTTTTCAAATGGAACATAGGGCTTCGCACTCTTGAAATTTCAATAGCAGTGACGTTGTTTTTCCGGGGTAGGATTGCTAGCATCATGCCCAACTTCCCTGTTTTTCCCGGCTTATTACTGGCTAGTAACCTAGGCACGTTTTGTGGGTGTCTCGGCTGGGAATTGTACCCTGATCAACTGTCTGAATAACGAACATTACACCCCTGAACCATCGATACTTATATTTAAATATATATATTCAACACTTTTAAATTTAGTTCAACGCTGTTGTCCTTTAGTTGCATATAAGATTTTTCCACGTAAGCTTAAATCTATTTGATAAGTAGGTATTCTAAACATAAGTACAGAATGGAAAGGAAGGAAGAGGACAGTGGAGTGTGAAACAAGTGAACTATCCTTTTCATTTTAGTTTCTTTATATATTTATTTATTTCTCCCATGTAATTACACATTTACTGGTTGTTTCATTATGTTATTTTTACTTTTCTCTACTGAGACAGTTTCAATGCAGTTGAGAACACTGCTAGTTTCACTGCAATTTATTCAGTCTATGACTACATGAAATTTAAAGGAGATTAATGTTTTTTATTTTGTCTCTATAAGTGATTACACTTTCAGACAGTGAATAAAGCAAGTAGAGAAAACGATTATTTACTGTTTGCATTTGTCTAAGCTAAGAAAACATCCTGCAGTGATTTGCAATTTCTATTATAGTATTGTTTAAATGCTTACGGTTGTTTGTTAATATTTATCATATGAATTACAAATAATTCTGCCAAATACAAATTCCTAAGTTCATCCATCTCTGTGTTGTTGTTTGATTTCCTGTGATTCGGTCATTGCTATACATCCTTCTCAGTTGAATTCGTGCAGATTAGAAGACGCAGATTACTGGGTATCTAGATGACAAACGTTAACAATAGTATGAATAAATCTATTCCACCACCTTAATTGTGGTGGAGTGAATTATGCGGCATAATGTGCGATGGGAGTGAGGAGACAGGAATACGCTGGACCACCGATAAGAAGACTCTAGAAGATCTGGATTTCTCAGATGATAAACGTCTGTCACACAAACTCGAAGACTTGCAGGCGAGAATCAACAAACTGCCTAAAGAGGCTTGCAGCAAAGACAGTACTGCACTTAAACATAGAGAAGACGGAGGTGATGAAGATAACCAATGAACTGCAACAACAACAACAACCAGCACCAGTCACCATCAACGGGAGAGATTTGACAAAGGCTGCTTCCTTCACCTATCTAGGCAGCCAGCATAGTTTCAGCGACAGGCGGATGGCATGTATGAAGATGTCAATGTCAGAATCGGAAAGGCAAGATACGATTTCATCAACCTGAAACCAATTTGGAAATCTTCTACACTCAGCATAAGGAAAAAGATTCGGATTTTCAACACCAGTGTCAAGTCAGCCCTTTTATATGGGTCAGAAATTTGCACTGCGTGTCACAAAAAGGATTTCTAACAGGTTTCAGACTTTCATCAACAGCTGCCCTCTCTTGTTCCATACTGAAGATCAAATGGCCAGCCAAAAATAATTAGTGACAAGAAACTGTGGGAAAAAATCAATCAAGAACCGATTGCCCAACAAATAAGTAGGAGAAAATGGAGAAAGATTGGGAATACGTTGAGGAAGCCGGCGAATGACATAGCGCTATTGCCAGGCCCTCGAGTGGAATCCAAATGGGAAGTGACAAGTGGAACGTCCTAGGGTGACATGGAGGAGATCGTGTGAGAATGAGATGAGAGATTATGGCCAATCGTGGACCCATGTGACGAGGACAGCAGAAAATAAAAGGAAATGGAGATGTGTTGTTGAAGCCCTGTGTGCCATTCAGAACCCAAGGGATTAATAATTATGGGAAGGAATAGTTAAACTTGAATTAGTTAAATTAATGTATGCTTATTGCTTCATCGAAATCCATTATAATAGCTGATTGTTTCCAACTTGATTCGAGAACTTGACATAAAGATTAACTTTGTAAATAATTAAAAGCATCTAGTGCACAGTATTTACGTAGAATGCTACTTTTATCTAGAAAATAATGTGTGGATTGCTACTTTAGGCATAAAAGTTCATCTGATAAGCACTTTAAAGTAGAAATAAAAGTGAGAATGCAATATTGCTTCATAGTTATACCTGCAATTAAAGAAATGACTCACCATTTATGAAACTATTCGAAATCATCATATAGTACTTACATACATATATGCTTCGTACCCAAATAAACTGTCATTGATTGATTAATGAGACGTTTTAATTATATTTCGATGGTGAATGTTGTTTATCACCTTAATGGTCAATAAACTTGTAGGTAATTGTCTTTATCTTCTTCTTAATCTCATTTGTGTGTATGAATAGTGTTGATGGAGTTACTGAACTATTAGGTAACACTACTTAATTCCTCCCTACAGTAGGATTTTGTATAAGCTCCGAATTAAAGTAGATGTCGTTATTATATCCAAGAGGATTTGAATGATTTCGAAGGTAAGTCTAACAAGAAATAAAATCGTCTGATTGACCTTCGTTAATCAACAGGTGCAACTGTTTTGTGCTCATATAAAAAGTTGATTATTCAGATTCAAATTTCTTATGAAGTAATATAGGCTCAATTCTGAGTAGTTCTAAACTGTGAAGCAACAAATGTTGCGCATTTCCATTGTCGGTAAAATGAAAAATAATGGAATTGTATAAACGAAGGAAGAAATCTGTTTGAGTAACTTGATGTGGTTATGAGCAATAAATTGTGCTCCAAACGTCATCAGTAAATATTACCGTATAACATTGTGAGACTTAATCAAAATGAATTTTACCCACAATGGAAGTAAACTCTACCACGGTGCACAAGTTTTATTCTTATATCAGTGTTGAGCATTTCGTTTTTGTAACTCTTTTTAGTGTTATTTAGTGATGAAGTTCATATTTAAAATAAACTTTCTGTTGTTTTTCTAAGTATGTGTACAAAGTAAGATGGAAATGTAAATTATTGTAAAGTTGACAGTATTAAAACAATTAAAGTAGATTTTGATTAATTCAGTGCGAAAATAAACTTTTATGTTATTCATTCAATGTGTACTCCCTGTTTTAGTGAGTTGAATAGATTTTAGGCTGATGTTTAGTGAATATCATGTTAACGTAGTGAAACATAGGTAATTTACATTGTAACACTTATGGGTTAGTTAATGTGTGTCTCAAAAAGTAAGCTCAAACCTTATGGTTACTATGTTTAAGACGTTTTCATTGCTATAAAAAGTAGAGTAATCACACTTACCATAAAATTTGACTGTATATTATTCGCAACTAAGTTTCGCTGATATACTATTATCTTAGGATTGTTTTTTCCATTTTACTTACCAAAGATTTAGAGCATGAATACTATTCAATAATACACTTGTGTGGGATTTTGTAAATATTCCGTAATGGCAACCACCATGAAAAGAAACAAAATCATAATCCCACATTACTTACAAATCGACTATTAAAACCAACAGTCCAAGTTTAACAGGACCTGTTGTCTAGACGGATTTTTTTAGAGGCAATGAAAGTCTGAAATCGGAACTTGCCAAGAAAGTAAGCAGATCTGAGAACACACCATGTCACTCCAAATCTGTTTAAAGATCTTTGGGTTAGTTTTTTATTAGTATGCACTATCATTTGGTCTGAAAGATGAAATCTTGGGCTTAGCTTTGTAGTTACACCAATTTGAGTACTTTTCAGATTATAATAGTTAGGAGATAACTTACCAATTTTCATGATTAACTTGTAGATTGTCGTAGTTCCTTTCAAATTTTACAAAAATCTTGCTAAGTAAAAGAGCCTAAGATAGCATTTTATTACACTGATTAAACTTAACTACTTAAGAATGAGGAATCGAAATGCTTAATCTGCCTAATTGATAGGATCCCACGCACCTTGTTATTGTTCAATTATCTTAACGACTGTTAATCTCGCATATGTGGTATATTATCATTTCCCAGGCACTTTGTTATTGTTCAATTATATTAACGATTGTTAATCTCGCATAAGTGGTATATCATCATTCCCACGCATTTTGTTATTGACTATTATGACCAATTATTTCAAATACTGTTAGCTGTCTGTATTGGTTGTAAAAATGTATAAATACCATTTCCTAAATAAGTTTCTTTGTCGTCGTAGTCGTAGTTTGTCGTAGTTGTTGTACTACAATACACAGTCACAGACCAGCTTTTGTCTTTTGATATTTGCGTGGTTCGCTGAATCGGAAGGTACCAGAAGCAGATAGATATATTAGTCAGGCGCAGACAGAATAAAGCGACAACGTCCTCATTTAATTCCCCTACAGTTATAACACTAATCTAAAAAATTGTAGCCATTTAATATCACTGCCCGTACAAGATGTGTAGTGTAAGCATAATAATGACAGTTTCCTGTTCTTTGTTGAGGCTAAGCATGAAAAGAGTAAAATTAGACGAAATTATTCTTACTGAGGTCTCCTGTTTTATTGTCCAGTTTGCAGGAGAAAATCATTTCTTAGCATAAGATGTTCACTTGGTCAAACTGCAGTACTTTGACTGTGTTGGAATCAAGCTCTGATATTTTTATTGATATTTATGAAAATATGACTGTTATGCTTATGCATACATTTTCTGGTGCTGGTGTTCTTCAATGATGATACTTATTAATGTTGTAACGTGCTAAGATCTGACTCCAATCTGTTTACCAGAATCTAACTACGTCTTCACGGTCTCTAATGCATCAAATGCTGCATCCTACTAAATATCTACAACGTCATATCAAAAGGCACACGTGAGGACTTAGGAAGTAGTATTGCTGTGAGAGCTGTCTGCAAGCTAAAATTGTAGACAACAGTTTACATCACTGTTTGCGTCCTGAATCAGGGTCATGAGAAAAAACAAAAACAAAGCTTAACCTCGAGGAACTCACCAACCAATCACAGCAGACTCAACGTGTGCAAATATGATTCGCAGATATATCACCTGACTTTCTAAGAAACGGCCACAAAATAACCTTCAGCAAGAAAATAACCAATCAGAAGACTTTGCTTTTCTGCTAACAATAACGAATAATAATGTACATAAAAATCTATAAATATCTGTTGATTTTCTCAATAAACGATCTGTTGTCTGGCCGTTGTCTTCTATCGTTACAGTATTATTAGCACAGTTAAATTTTTAAATTAAAGTAGGCAAACCTAAACGAACGGTGTTTAACTATGCTCTGTATATAGAAACAATCAAAAACCAATGTTCAAATTCAAAACAGTAAATATTCATAAGGTACACATAAAATCAGATTCTGTCGAAATCTAATACAGGTACACGAATTAATTTTAGAAACGTTTGATTTGAGTTTACAGTGAGACGCAACAATTTCTAGAATTTGTGGTTCTCTTTAATCATGAGATTATTATCAAGATATCTTCACAAGTTCGCTGATATTCAATCAGATACACTGCTATTTTTTTTAAAGTGAAGAAACTTTTTAATTGCTCAGTTTAACTTAGGAATATCCAAAATTTAACCTAATTTTTCTGTAGTCGGCAATGCATTCAATGTTTTTATCCTAAAGAGCTCAAGTTTTTTGAAAAATAGTCGATTATTACATCAGGCTAGATGGGTTAGTCTAACCAGCATCATCTCGAATAACAATTAAGGTAAAATTTAGATAGGTAAAGCCTTTTTTAATCGCAGCAGTGTTGGAATGCTTTCACTGTGAAGTGCTAAGCTAATACATGCCTGAACTTTACAATTACTCTGATAGTATATGTAGGGGACTTAATAGCTAGCTCTGTAACGGAACAAATATAAGAATAAAAATCCAAGCTATTGAAATGATAGTGTGAGAGTATATTACAGAAAATATATTTAATGAGTTATATAAATTAATGGCTACTTGGTGATACAGTTAAAGTCCGCTGTTACAAATTATTAATATAATCCACAATAGTGTTCACTGATAGGGTCCTGCCTACTAGTAGGAGCTGTGCACCGTTTGTAGAATAGTCATCGGATGAGGATGAGAGGTTCCTGAAAAATCCAAAGGATACGACGTGGTAAGTAGTGAGGCAATTAGGCAGTATGGACCAGTGAGAAGACAAAGCGTCTTTCGGCACACTGCACTCCACTGTACTCCACAGTTATGCATGTTTTACAGTGAATCGTTTTAAAAAAAGTTGCGTACAATGTTTCCATTTCTAACGTCTAATATAAAACTGCACAATCCTGTTGTTTCAGACTCCACATATTTGCAGTAATTTGGATATAAGTGCAAATGCTAGGTAAAATCAGATATTTTCATCCTCACTCGGAAACTTCTATTAAGTATTCATGCTAACAATCAATTATGAACCTTGTTAACTTGCAAATCTATAAATCTGTTGTATTCATAGCGAAGAGGGTTGATAAATGGAGAGTCTGCATGTTTTGAAAAAACAGATTAAGTATAATGATTCAGTTAGTTAAAGAATTTACCACTTCGTGCACTCAAGCAGCACACAATTATTTTACAGATGTGGTTTTGCCTTGTCAGCCATGAGGTTCCTAACAATATGCTGTGTTTCAGTCATCTTAACGTGAAAGGACACTAACAAGTAGCTTTTGAGATCCCTGAGGTTCTTTCTTTGCATGGAAGGGATTTCTGAAACCTTACGTAGAATTCTTAAGAAACCAGGGATAAAAATGTCATTCGAGCCCCACAAATCCACTTAGAAACAAATTATGTCAGCTAAAGTGTCCTGTTGAGTCCATCACACAAAATAAGTTAGTTTGTATAATATGTTACAATGCTTGTCAGGTCAAATACATAGTTCAGAGTAGTAAGAAGTGGTCAGTTAGACTAACGGAGCACAAAACACTAGGGAAATCTAGATCAGTTGACCTGAATAAGACAAGAAGTCTAGCAAATACCTCAGCCATAGCACTGCATGCAATTACACGCAACCATAGATTAGAATGGGATAAGATGACAGTGATAAAATCTAATGTAACAGGGTGTAGGGAGAGGAAGCTATATTTATCGAATCAACCGTAAATACGTGTAATGGGAATGATTCAGGCATCGGTGGTATAGCGGTTAGGACGCTCGCCGACCATCCACATGGTCCGGGGTTCGATCCCCGGCCGACGCACTCCTTTACCTCGCTGAACCAGAAGTAATGTTGGTAAAGAGGAAAGGTTGGGCATGAGGCTAGCAACCCCATCCTGTAAAATAAAGACTGCTACAGAAACTTCGAGCCACTAGCTTGAAGCCCAATGCTCCACTGGGGAACGTGAAGGATAAAAAAAAGGAATGATTCAACACCTATCCCAGACATCTGAAAAATCCTAATGTCCATACAATGAATGGAAAGAAGTCAAAAGAACTATAAAACTCAAGTTCCAAAGTTGTTTAGTCACAACCTATATGATTATGAACACTAAGTTGTGTTCGAAATGTCATCCAGTAAATGATACTGTTTCACTATGATTTATCCAATAAACAAATAATTATGGAATTACATACTACCATTCTACCACATATATGGCACATTTTTATTGGTAGAATTCAGTCCACAGCAACACCACCGACTAGACGTATGACTTTAGTTACACTCTGGTGACCAGTCGAAGTACCTATTACAGTCCTACAGAATATTAGTCTTGAGCCCAAACAACCCAGTAGTAACGTCTGTGACTGCAGCACTGGATGATAAGGATTCGGATCACAGAGAGGACATTAGTTCATACAAGGCTGCCAACAATCTCCTGAAGATTACCTTTGACCATCTAATGTTTAATATCAACCTGTACTAAACTAATCTAAACAACTGCTACATATTTCAGGAAAGTAAACGAAGAATTTCACGTTTTTCATAGGAAACACCGCAAACGATTTTGTAATGAGTAAAATCACTTTATTACTCGAAATCATATGATCAGAATTGATTTCTTATCCGAGTGAGTTCAATTCATTCTTGTGATTAGCTTCCCGAAAAGTTATTGATTGAATTTAAGGTCATGCAAAAGATATAACGTGATAACTAACATCTTGCTTGTTGTATCCCATTTCATTTACAGTCTGATCAATAAATAGATTGTCCTTTGCTTTTTTTGTATTTTAAAATAACCTCATGAATTGAGAGTTACAATATATGTGTAGTTAATGTCACAGGTAAAACTACTCCAACAAATCTATCTGGATATTTATTTGTTAATCCAAATAAAGTGATGAAAGGACATTCTAAACTCTAGCAACTTCCTTCAGTGGAGTAGGCTAAAGCCTTAAAAAGTGAAGCATATTTCCGCTTAAAATTTCTGTAGTTAAAATACACTTTAGTTTATCAGGTAAAATCAAATGAATTGCAGCCATTAAACTTTATCTGATGCGAATATTTTCTGATACTGTTCATATTAATTTACTCACAACTCCTAGAATAAAAAAGACTACCTTATTGCAGTGAAATTCGAGTGATTTTCTTTTTCCGGAAGAGGATAGTCTAACAGCGAAGCTTTTCTTCACAGTTATTCCCAGCAAGTTGTGACCACCGTGCTTGTTTCTAAAACAACACAAGTAAAACGAATTCTAATAAAAAAAATCATATGTTCACCTCTTCTAAGTGTGCACTGAAGGGGATGACTGTTATTTCGTCGAAAGCTATCAGTCCAACTCAGCATTTAATTTCATTTAGATATCCATTCCCTAAGCCACAAATACTTCCAATTCATGTCAGGGAACTGACAACTTAAAGTATTTAACGTAGGAGTCTTCTGGCAGTGAATGATTTTACGTATGCTTTTCAAAAAATAATTAAATGCTGCAGATATCTACCAGAAAGTTGGGTAACGGATGTCCAAAAACTATTTTTTTTATTTACTCAGCTTGAGGAATCCAGATAGTCTGGACAAATGCGTTTAGATGTTGCAAGTATGAATGAGAAACCCGCTGTACAGATAAATCCTTGCCAGAAGACTGAAAACAATGATGATGGAAACAGAATAAGAACAAAACTTAAGCACTGTTTTAGGGTTCCATTATGGAAACAGAGTGTCTTAAATCGAAATCTAGATAAAAAATTATGACGTATCAGTTAACTGGTGGAATTTTCACCAACTTAGATAGAAAGGTTTTAGATTTAAAACATTCCTAGCTTGAAATAACTGATTCCCTTGTTTGTTAATCTAACGGTCAGACAACCCAGAGTCCGAAATTTTATCTGTCAGCGAGAAACAATTCTGAAAAGTAGCCTTATTTTGATTGGACACTAGTTAGTAACTAGTCTAGTCCTTTGTTTGGTGCAGACTGAATTCTATCGGTCAGGTTTGCAATGCGACCAGCATTCTAGGTGGCTTGCGATTACGGTGCACTTTTGCTGATATTAGGTGGTTGGAGGTAATCGGCAGGAAGCCTTAGACCCAAGTTTCGTGCTAGTTGTCACTCTTCAGCAAAGTATCAAAGTATCAATCAAAGTATCCCATACAGTCCTACGGGATGTCAGTCGCGAGCCTGTATTGCTCAGTGGTTATGACCTTGACTATAGCACTGGGTGACGCTGGTCCGAATATCAGAAGCGAAATGAGTTTCTTCAGGATTGTAGATACATCTTGCTAACAAGTGCTAACTAGCACGAAACCTGGATCCAAGGCTTCCTACCGATTGCCTCCATCTATCTAATATCAACAAAGTAGCCTTATGTAAAAAACGGATATGATAAAGCCTTTTCACACAATCAGAAACAATATACGAACAATCATGAGTATCACAAGAAGTGACAGCAGTATTTTTCCATTTAGGTGATTTTTTTCTATTTCAAGTTTCTCTCAATACATATTTAGCTTTCGTGTCTACCAATGCCTTTGTTGTTTCAAAGTAGGTTTCGTTATTAACAGATATCGACTGAAGAAACAATTGAAAACAAATGAGCTCTGAACAGCTGTCTGACCTTATTCGAGACCTTGCAGCAGTGCTTACCCACAAACATGCCAAAGGTGGAATACAAAACCTTCAGGTATTAAGATCAGTATGTTCTGTCACAGCCTTTTGATTGAAATCCGATGACTTATAGATCTTGATATTTGTCAGTTTGCTTTGTAGCCACCCTCAGACAACTTCAAAGATGAATGAACTTAAAGGCTCTCATCTGAAAGCTACCCACCATTGGATCTATATTCACTGGCTAAGTAATAATGCGCTAATTTTGTAATCTGATGGTCACTGTACCAATCTCTTTTTTAGTATTGTTGATGCATAAATCCGAAGAATCCAATTATACAGGAAAATAATTGCACACTGCTAATTAGTTTGCAACTACTTGATCAATCAGTCTTGAATTTAGTCAAATCCTTAAAAGAACCTAACATATGAAAATCTATTATTTCCAATAAGTATAATTCCCCTAGATAATCTAAATTTTCATGATCATAAGTCACTCTATACCGATAATTCCGTCTACGCAAATGTTTTAATGCAAAGGATGCTATGCAGTTCATCTATGTTTTTATGTGATATTGAAGTGCCTGTGAATAGAACACCTCCGAATAAATGTTTTTCATAATAACAAGTTTGTTCTTAGTGCCTCAAAGATGATAGAAATGCCTGCTGTATAGTGAAACTTTTAAAAAAAACATAAATTGATTCCACACAATATTTTTGGTACAGGTATGGAATTTTCAGCATGTGATATCGGTAGCCCAAATTTTACAGGCCGACCAATTGATATCAGGTGTGCGTCATCAGGGGATCGAACCCCGGACCATTTGCATGATCAGCGAGAGTCCTAATCGCTGTACCACCGATGCACAGTTGGTTTCGTTCCTTAAAAATGCATTTACGAAGATATAAATATCTGCTGTAAAGTATCATTTTTCACCAGCAGATAAAATCCAAATATACCTAATTCAATCGTGTTCAATACATAAATAAAAAATATGGTAGTCATATTTGTAGGTGCTACTGGTTTTACTTGCTATTTTTGGCTGATATTCTACAATCTAACGTAGCATATTCATCTGATTACTTGAATTATATTTTCATATTTTCAAGGCATATAATTCTTCAATATATAGAAAGAAATCTCAGTTTTTGAAGACAAAAGTGTTATTTTGTGTATTATTCTCAAGTATATATGAAGGTATAAGGAAACAAAATACTTTCTGATAGTTAAAACATTTCTTTTTGAGTTCAATGTACAACATCATATTGACTGAAACTGTGTTTAACAATTGTTCGTTGAATATGTATCACATAATTTGTCAGATATTAAGATAAATGGTAAGTGCATGTTGTAGATTTAAGATATAGTTCAAGAAATAATCATTATGAAAGACAAGTCAAAGAAGTCATGAATCGCATCCCATAGAGACTGTGTCGAACACAATTTCTTCTCATTCTAATCGATCGATATTATGTTATCATTCTGGCTTTGATACGAAAGAATCAAAAATGCTCCATCTCCTTGTACTGGCATTTTGAGATTTACTAAACTTCTGTACAAAAATAAAGAAAATCAGAACAAAGAAATGATAAAAATGAAAGATATGAACATGAGAATGTCAAGCAATGTAGGACATATTTTCTCTAATCTTGATTTATCATGTCAATACACCTGTAGTACTTTATTCGTTAAAAACTGCCAAGTATTCAAGGTTAATAATGTTAACTTAGTTATACTCTTCTTTAATGTATGCTAGTTAGGATAGGTTATTCCTTTTCACTTTATATTGCTAAAATAAACAATGCAGGGTGATTTCTCTGATACTGGAAACAATACCTTTGCCAGCTGAATGAATAAATTAGTAAATAATAATGGATAAAAATATTTATACAAGCCACTACATATGTACATAGACAAAGACAGTAATTTCGTGAGAATATATATATATAGTTTCATGATAGTGTAAAAATGAGAAAGTGAATAGTTTACAAGCTCCCCTTGTAACCAAAAGGTCCTGGTTATGAAACAAGGTGGGTGCATAATGCAAAGAATTCCCCGAAATGGAACGAAACAGCTATCCAGTACTCCCTAGTTTTTCAGTGGTCCTCTAACTGATGTCAGCTCGCGGTCAGACCTCCTAACAATCGAATTCCCGTAAACCATCACCTGAAAAGAATGTATTAGTTTTTCAATTCTTACATATTTATTGACAGTGAAATCCTAAATTGATGTATGTAAACATATAATGAAGGTGCAAGACAAATTGACTTATATTACTACAGTTCTGGTGAAATTTCAATACGACAAGAATTTAATTTAAGCAGTGCATGTGATACACAAGTGAACATGCTGGCTTAAACAGAAAAGAATCAGATACAAAGCATCAAAAAGCACCAGAAATTAATAACTTGTCCTTTCTTAAATTAAAATTCTACTATTCTGTTAGAGTATAATTCCACACTGAATAGGTTTACCTCGTATAAAACACAATGACACTATTAATTAATGGATGACGTTTCAGGCACTGTTTATTGCCCATAAGCATATGAATGTCTTCTCATGACTTTTTGACGTAATTTACATGGTCTCACTTACTTCTTATTTTAATGCGAACTTCCATATTCTTTGCTATCACATGCATTAATGAGTTTGTACAAATAAATTCGTTTAAAGCGTGAATTCGACATAAGTCATTATGTAACTGGAGAAGACAAGAGACTTGGAAGAGAAATGTTTATTTGGAATCTGAAATTTCTATTTAGGGGGATTATGTATACCTTGTGTTAAAATCGTTATTTGCAGAGATCTTCCTTATTGTGCTATTTCCGCCCTTCATATTGTGTTTCTTTGTCTTGTTTTCTCACCTCCCATGTTTTGCCTCAATAATGGTTATTTCCTGTCTTTGATATTTTTGTGCTGAAAAAAACTTCTCTTTATATACTACTGATAAACCTTGTCAGTAGCACACGTCACAACTAGAGTAAGCAAGAAGATGATTTTCATTTTGGAATCCAACTAGAAGAATGACTGATGTAAAAATCAGTTCATGAACTGATTTCAGTTACAAATCACTGAAAACCAGGGAGTGTTGGATAGCTGTTTCGTCCTTGTTTAGGACTCTTCTAAAGTACCTATCTGAGACTTCACTAGGGATTGAACGGAGAACTTTCAAGTTACAGGATGAGATCGCTAACCACTTAGCCACTGGGACAGAATCCAAAGGGCCATATATTCTAACTTTTGCCAATTAAAAAATCTATCAGCGCTAGCTAATACATTCTACCACTTATCAGTTGTTGTAGCCTAACCATTTAACTCTTATTACCTTTTTTAAAAACCTTCAGCCAATTGTTTCAAAACCTTAAGAAGCTAAATAAAAGGCATTTAATTTCTTAAAAAGTTTAATGGCTGCAGTAATGTGCATTAAAGAGTTTTCATTGAAGTATTCATTATTATGAAGACCTGTAATCGTTTACTTATTGATTTTAACGTTCAACGAGATCTTATTCCTTTAAAAGTCCTACTTTCAAAGTAGATTTAGAGACTTTAGAATTCTTCCTTCAGACTTCACGATTACATACACACAAAATGCCAATCTAGTAGTCGTTGTCTGATCAACATTTACCCTACAGTTGCATATAATTACGTTAGTGATATCAATTAATGAGAACGGTGATGTTCTTTAGGTTTGCACATCTAGTTGAAATAAAATATCAACAAAATCTTAGTGATACACTTATGATTTTCTAAGTTATTCGTTTACCTACGGAATTTACTTAACTTCTACGCACAGCAGCTTTTGAAATCCACCTACTCTTAATAAATCTCCACATCTAATAGTTCATTTCCTGTCTCTAAGTTAAATTAATTGTTATTTTGTTTTTAAATTCTTGTCTTCACTTAACTCAGTAGGTTTGAATTATTTAAGGATTGGCTATTTCTTGTTCAGCTTATCATTTCCTGCTGCTAATTTAATCTTATATTAGCTTCAGATGACAAGTGACACTTAGAAAGGTTCTTTAATCTTCTCATAAACAATTGTCCAAATTGTCTGTTGAAGTAGGATCCAGTTTCATTCCAAAGGTTTTTATAAACTTTATATAATTATTTCAGTTTTCATTTGGCATCATATTTTTTTAGGTTAATTTTAATAAACAACTTCAAATGTATACTTATTGTTGAGTGACATCCTACCACAAGACTGATAGCTTAATAATAGTAAAGAATGCTTTTGAATGCACATTAAGAATGAACATGTAGCTAAGAGAAAATATGTTTTCGTAAACCAAAATGGTGATAAATACTATTTTTTTTATTAAGTCGATATATGGTCCGTATTCATGGCACGTTTATATTCTTATAAATTACAGGCTTAGAGAGTTAACAATAATTCCGTTGCCTAGCTACGTAAACTATAATAAACATAGGTTTACTGTAGGCTTCTTGTTACTATATAATGATATATGTTTCCTTCTGTGAAGCCACTAGGCTTTTTCCTTGTAAATTTCTGTTTAATATGCAAATAGACACTGACTGCATATTTTCATATGATCTAAAATGACAAAGAGTTCTACATAGAAGTGGGTTCATAGATCATCTTAAAAATGACTCCTATTGTAGCGACATAGTTTGTTGCCATGTTCACATAATGACATGGGTGATGCATTTCTTAGTTATCTAAAATTAAATTGTGAATTGAAAAATTTTTCTCTAGCTATTTATTCGGATGACTTTGAAGTTCCTGCTAGTCAGTAGTGGTCAGTTTTGCTTGCTAGGCAGTAAGTTGCAAAGTTAGACACATAAAAATGTATTTCCACGATTATTTGTACTGGAATATGTGACCTGTTGCATCAGAAATGCTTTGTTTTTATTCACCTACTTGTGGCGCCAGTTCAAACTGCGATACTTAGAGGCATCATGTATCATTGACCGCTACTGAATTCCATAAAATGCTTATGATAAGAACTTCGCGTTAAAAAAAACAACAGACCAGCTTTCTAGCAGTAAACCTAACATTGAACGTTTATATTATGAACAAAAAATTGAAAGTTATAAAGTGGTATAACCATTGTAGATCAAGGGAACCAGACTCGTAACAAAAATTAACTTTGACTGTTACCAATTAAAAACGTTTTATCTATCCGAATAATTACAATTTCTGAAATTATAGCGAATATCTGTCCTTCAGGATGCAAACGAATATTACCTGATGTTCACTGAGCTTTCGTGTTTGATCGCCTTAATGTGAATCTATACTTCATATAGTAATAATCACTGGATAGTCATTTAGAGTCATAATTATCTACGTAGTTCTTCTTCTTAAAAGACTGCATGATCCATAAAAGTATGAAGCTAACATAGAAGATTAAAATAAAACACTCTGAATTATTTACGTACTGTTTACAAATTCGCCTATCGTTTAAATAATTGTTTATAAACCAGATACCGGTTAAATTTAACTTCCAAACGTTTTACTCTCAAACACACCATAAAATACTTTCTTTCATTTCTAGATTTCTGCATATTTAATTACTTGAATATACTTATACAAGCTATTAGTAAGTTATTTATGTCATAGCGATTACTATAAGGTTTCACTGGTATTGCGCACCTTCAGTGGAATAGGAAGTTAGCGTGTTTCCAGTTGAAAAAGTGAACCTAGTAAAAGTTAAGTTAATCAGGAGTAGATAAAGAATTAAACTGCTTTAAACATTGTTTCTTGTAAACCATGTTAATGATAGTTGCAAAAATTATTTGCTCAATTTTTTTTGCTTTTAAGCGTAAACTAAACTTTGCTGAAAGAAAGCCTCCAAACAGCAGAGGCTATTGCAATTCGCCTCAAACAACCAGTGATCTGTATGCAAAAGAAGCAAGTCCAGCCCTTACTACTGCCCTGGCCTTCAGTAGAGACTATAAATTCATGAATTTGTAGTATTATCTTTCCTAATTTTTTCTGACATTCAGCTTATTTTATGTTGATGCTATTGAGCTGTAATCTATCAATATTATTGATTCTATGTTATTTAAACATTAATGTTGTTCATAAGACTAATTCATTCATTCACTATAATGTATATATAACTGTAGAGCCTGATGATGAAGTTATCGAAAAGAGTATTCTTTGTTCAGTATCCATTCTTTTGAATAAATCCTCTTCGTAGATATTCGTTACCTCATTTAATCAGTTTGAGAACAGAGAAGAAATCCATATGAAATTATCTATTGAGATTCTCTTTCGCCTATATTATTTTCATGAAAATAATTTACTTACAAAATTTGAAATTATTATTCAAGTTAATTTCTTTCAAAACAATAACTCACTTTGAGGCTTTCTTCTAGTTCATCACCGACTAAACTCAATCTTGAGACTAATTTACCCGAATTTAGACCTTCATGAAATCCAGGCAAACTGACTGATTGTCTTCGACACATTAAAGATTCAATCTGTACTGAATTTGTTCGAGATTCTCGTACTGTCTGCGGCTCATTATAGTTGCATAAAGTTTCATGTGAATACTAAAATAAACAAACAAACAATACTTGAAAAAAAGAACAATTTAGTAATAAAATGACAGTATAATCAAGAAAAGCAATCAAATCATACTTCATCTCAAACTTAACAAGTTACTGAGACGCAATCATGTCTGAATTAAAACCTCTATATGCTGGCTAAATAATAGATAGCCATTAGAGTAAAAATTAGCATCTTTCGTTTCATACATGATCAATCAAATTTTTAAAGTAAACTATCGAAAGTTCCAGATTCCATAGGTGCTGCTTTTCGCTAATTAGAGACGTATTCTATATTTAGGATCAGAGGTCTGTTGGATTATAATTAATCTAAAATTTTAATTCTTGCCTACCATTCTAAAGTAGAAAGAGAAAATTTACTGCTTACAATCACTTTTAAATTTCGCAAGTGTGAATTCACCAGTATTATGCATATTCTCCATAGATAACCAAAATTCAAGAAAGTGAAACAAATTACAAAACTTTTAATGTAACAGTTTCTTTCCACTATTTATTAAGTTGACCTTAATCAAATCTCAGATCGACAGGCTAACATTGTTCAACATTTAAAAGTCACTTTATAGATAAAGATGAAAAAAAGTACTATTTTATATAAAAGCTGATAAGAATTAGAAAGAAAAATATCGATGTTTTCATTGAATATTCCTCTTAAAAGAAAACTCAACTCAGAATTGAAGAACAATGCAAACGGACACGACACGGACAATTGATTTTATCACCTGGTTCACAAATACTATTTATATACGTATATCCGGGAATCCACATACCTTAATACTGTAACAAGAATGATCTTCAGCTTTATTAGTCGTTATGCAGTTTTACCAATCAGGCTCATGATGAAATCCTGTAACCAATCAAATCCCTACAAACCAACACTAGAATATCAATGAGATGCTCACTAGCGACTTGCCCTGTTCAGGTGGGCAGTTACCTAGGGTTCTAAGTGAGAAGTCGTAACCAGTAGGGTGCAGCAGGTCGGGTGTGAGGACAAATACTCGCCAAAGACACTGACTAGGGGTCGCGCTATCTCGTGAATTGACAGAATTTAGATATCATGGGCCATTGGATCGGGTCCCAGTGGATTAATGGCATACGAGCTCGCCTTGTAACCAGAAGGTCCTGGGTTCGAACCCTGGTGGTGGGTGTGTATGCTGAAGAGTCCCAAACTAGGACGAAACAGCTGTCCAGTACTCCCAGGTTTTCCAATGGTTCTCTAGCTAATGTCAGCTCATAATGAAATCCTGATACCAATCAAATCCCTAGAAACCAACACTTGAAAATCAGGCATTTACTGGAAACCTTTGTAACCAATGGAGTTGTATGATGAAAATACTTTCATAAAATTTAAACAAAAGAGAAGAAAGTTGGCATTTCGACAACTTAGCAGCCGCTTCTGCAAAGAAATAAGCCTATGTAGGGTGGTAAACTTTAAACATAATTTATTCTGTGGAATTATGGCTTCTACAGGGTCTCAAATATTTAGAAATCAATAGGACATTTTTCTGGAATTTCGCAAATACATTTTTATAATTAGTTCTCTATTCGATAAGCTAAATTTCAGTTCTGTTTTCTGATAAGTTATCTGAATTTCATTGAAATAATTTTTGTAATCTAAAAGTCTTTTGAAAAGGCATGTTGAATTAAAACATTTCTTATCATTATTCCATTTATCATTCCATATATATGAAATTCTTTCCCTTTTTCGTCTTTGTTTTTAATTACAGAATGTTTTGTTTAAAAGAATGGCATATTCATTTATGAGAATAAAGAAATAACCCTTCCAATAAATATTTTGAATTATAATAGATGTTCAGTGTTAACAATGCATAGAAAAGCAGCTCATAACATACTGACCAGTAAAATAAAAGTTCAAGTATTAGTTTGTAGGGATTTGATTGATTGGCTACAGGATTTCATCATGAGCTGGCATTGGTTAGAGAACCATTGGAAAACCTAGGATTACTGGACAGCTGTTTCGTCACTCTAGTTTGGGACTCTTCAGCAGTACGTACCCACAACTGGGGTTCGAAGCAAAGACCTCCCGGCTACATGGCGAGCTCGTAGACCATTAAGCCACTGGGACCCAATCCAATGGCCCATAAATTCTAAATTCTGCCAATTGACGACATAGCGCGACTACTAGCCAAAGTCTTCGGCGAGTATGACCATATATAAGTTTAGCGAATGCCAGTTGACAATGTGAAGAAGAATATCTTTGTTAGTGATTTTTAGTAGATTTGAAAGGATAACTCAAAAAACTCAAAATTTATTCTCAAAACTAACTTCTTAAAGGTAATAGGAATATGATGTGCTTATAACAGGTGCTAACTCTGTTTTTCATTCGAAACAGAGTGTAAATTAAACCACTATTCCATTTATATGTTCTTAATTCACATCGGATCGGAATTTAATATTCACTCGTTGAATCTGATCATAACTTTCTGCTTTGTGTAAATTATTAGTTTAGAATATAACATGTAGCTTCCACTAACGCAAAACAGAATTCTCCAGAATTCTGGTTACAAAATTTATTGGCTCAAGTTTTCACCTCATTTTTCTTATCACTTTAAATACATACGTGAAAATAAACATAAAACGATGAATAATAATAATTCTTGGATAACCGTCGCCATTCTGAAATACAGGCAGAATTATAGGGTAGGTTGACTGTTCCATTAACTTAATCTTTGTCAGGCTAATTATTTCATTGTTATTTAGGTTTCTGGTAGTATATATCTGAAAGATGAGTGTTCTTCGATTAAAAAGTAACCGTAGAATGTTATGTACTTACACTTTAAGAGACTGTTTTGACAAGCACATGCCTAAACTTTAGATTGCGTGAAAATTTCTTCGTATGCTGGTAATTTTTTAATCATATGTTTGTCTCTTCACCAATCCGTAATAAATGCTCTAACAAAATTTGATGTTGGTAAAAGTATACCGTGGACATAAGATACAATTTCGTGGATATAAAACATTGGATACTGCACATACATTTTGCCAACGTAACTTCTTTTTGCACTCCTTTACGTTCCAAGTAGAACATTAAGCTTCAATCTTTGAGGTTTCAGGAGCAGTGGGGTTGCTAGCTTCACGCTCAGCCTTTTCACTTTCCCAGACTTACTATAGGTTAGTAGACTAGGTGAGATTAAGGAGTGCCTCGGCCGAATATCGAACCGTGGACCGCCTTTGTGGTTGGCGTTCATTGTACCATAAAACTACCGACGCCAACAGATAATAAGTTTGCCCACATTTCTGCTTCTAAGCAATATAAGGTTTTGTCTGATAGTGTTATTTATCTTCTAAGTAAATTTTATCAAAATATAATCAAAGTGTAACCACTTGGTTTACTGACACTCCACAGTGATGTAAATGAAGCTGAAACAGACTTCATTATTTTCAATAGTTCTTATCTTTATAAATAATACCTGGGTTACAACAATCAGCATTTAATGGACGATATTTCGAGATCATGCAATTTAAAGGAGGTGTATCGCAGAAACTCAGACGAACAGATCTAAAAGTGTTTCCTTCCTATATTATAAATCAATCTTCTGAATGTATTCACATTTTCTGAGCAATTTGAGAGAAATTATCGGAGACACCTGTGAGTTATATGAGCGGCAATTTTTCAGTAATCCTCAATTATCTATGACGATTAAACGTATTTATCTTATCAAAGCTAGTATGAATATTTCACTATATACAGGAAATATATGAAATTGTATAGTCCGTTGAATTGTGCATTCATACAAAGGATAGTTGTTTTAAATGAAAGAAAACTCAGGTCATCAAACTTTAAAATAACAAGTTCATGACACTACAGCTGGTGAAAATTTGTTTTGATGGACATAACATGATGAAAATTTCATGTTAAGCCTAGATAACAATACATTTTATCTGTCATTTCAAGTTTTACCTGAAAAAATTTGTTCTTTCAATTTTATTTACCAGCCTCTAATGAAGAAAGTGGGCAAGTCTATTCGACAAATTTATTGCACAAAATATAATTTAATAAAATAGATAAAGTAGAGAACTGTTTGTTTGTTGTAACAGTAAGTGAGGGTTTTGAATCTCAGTGATAATACCATCATTCACTGGCTATTGCAGGCCCATCCAGTTGATGAGTCCCGAATAGGACGAAACGCACATCTTGATTTCTACTGCTAGTCACCATCCATCAAATAACACAAAGTAGTAAACTATTCATGATAATAACAGAAGAATAGGTCCAATTTAGTAGTATACAGGAACCAAAACAAGTTAGCTTTTAATGTATGAGTAGAATTCGGGCACCGTGGTAGAATATAATTCTATATCAGATAAGTTTATCTGGTATAACACACAGTGTAAGTGACTGAATGACTTTTCCAGCACAATTTATTGCAAGTTGTGTGAATACATTGATGTGATTATGAGCATCAAATTGTTCTCGAAAAGTTATCCAGTCATTAATACTGTATCAGTGTGTTATAACAAATAAACTTGTCTAATATAAAAGTTAGCTTTTGCGTGGAATATTTAAACAGCTAACAGTGAAATATATGATAATAATAACATAAAAGTGATTACATAAGATTTCGATTGCCAGATAATTAAGTAATTTGAGTATAACGCATATGAAACACTCTTATTGGAATGCGGTTAATGAAAATGGTAAAGCGATGGAATACTGGCCAACCACGCATGTGATCTGGGGTTTGATCCCCAGTCAAAGCACTCCTGAACCTCACTAAGCTGGTATTAAGATAGGTAGAGAGGGAAAGTTGGGCTTAAGGATAGAAACCGTACCCCGTAAAAATAAACCTCACCGCTAGCAAAACTTCAAAGCTCTATCTTAAAGTCCTATGTTCCACTAGGGGCGTAGAGGAATATGACAATAAAACTAGATATAACGAAAATAGTTACAATGGTTGATTTGATGAAATAAAACTTTATTTATGGAATCAGCTAAGAATATGTACAATGGAAATGATTCGTCACCTCTACCGGACACTCAGAAACTCCACTATCAAATAAAGTATAATTATATTTCAGTAGTTTACACACAATGATAAGTTTTGTTATTGGTAATATATCGAGCAAATTACCAATAACAAAACTTATCATTGTGTGCAAACTATTGAAATATAATTATACTTTATTTGATCTAATCCACAATGCTCAAACTTTTTACTGATATTAACTCCACTATCCTTACCATATATAATAAGTAAGAGTGAGAACTATAAAAGCCAACTTTCGAAGTTGTGTAACTACAACTGATGATGCGATTATGAACTATAAATTGTGTCTGATAAGTCATCCAGGAAATAATACTGTTTTACTATGCGATGATATATCCAATAACCAAATTAATGTGGAATTACCTATTATCACTATGCTCAAGTTTTACAAGTGTACTAGTTTGGCTAAAATCATATTGTATTCCAAGAAAAAATGAGCTATATCAAACTTTCCTTGGTTAATTCGTCTCCCCACCCCCTCCCCAAGAATATGATTCACTGTTATTATCGTCTTGCGTTTCTAGTGAAACACAGGGCTTCAATGACACATCTCGATTTCACTCTGTTCTGTCTAGTCCTTTCTAGCTTCATCAACGATTGCTTATAAGTTCATGTCACTTCCTCACACGATCTCATCCACGTCATCCTCTGACTCTGAAATTATTCATGTTTTGTGGTTGATATAGAGACAGAAGTGTTTATACTCTCGCTTTTGTTCTCCAGGGACACACATTGGAACACTGAAAACTATACAGACACTATTCTGCAGTTTCTTTTCAGGTTCAAAAAGAGAAAATATAAATTTTCTGATGGGTGATTTGTATTATTTTTTATGCAAACAATAAGCGAAAGTAGTTTTTGAAACATTTATTTTCATAAAGCACCTAATCAATAAACTAGGGGTTGTACTTATTTCCAGGTTTCTACCTTTAAAAACAGTGCATAAGTAATATGTTGTGGCTCTGTAAATTTATTATGTTAAATATAATTTCCTTCTAGCGAGTGATAAAGGGGCAATAGCTTGAATTTAGAAAATAGCGTTTGACAAGGGCAACATTCTCTTAATAACATGGCTTAAATCTCTTACACAAGGAGTTCCTTGTTATGAATGATGGGGAAAAATGAGCCAGGTCAGGGTTATAAATAGCCTCCACGAATGAATATCAAAACACTAATTGGTTTGTACCAACATCTGGCGCCAAAGACTTTAAAAATAACCGAAAGTATTTTTTGACCAATTCACATATACATAGGTCCTGGGCTCGAATCCCGGTGGTTGTGTACTGATGAAGAGTCCCAAACTAGGATGAAACAGCTGTCCAGTGCTCTCAGGTTTTCCAGTGGTTCTCTAACTGATTTCAGCTCATGATGAAATCCTCCATGCAATCAAACAAAATCCCTACAAAACCAATACTTGAACATATATATATTTATGTATTGAGAGGATGAGGGAGAACTAAACTGACCTCAGTTTCATTCGCCACACGAGATGAACTAATAACACGCAATTCACTTGTTGACTGAACAGTTGATAAACTGATTTTCTTTTTATATTCTGACTCTCTTGATGTCTTTCTAGACGAAGAAGCAGACCAGAAATCTTCATCGTCTGAAGTGAAACTGTTACTTATTGATGACAAAGATGATGAACGTCGTCTTCGAGTAGTCATTGATATGACAAAACGAGCTAAAATCAGGTATATTGCTTCCATATACTATTCCCAGTGAAAATCAGATTGACTGTATTCATTAATAAAGATCCAAATTAAATTCATTTTATCTACTCAATGCTCTAGCACACATTGAACTATTGAAGGTGTTTTAAACCGAAAAATATAAATTTTGAAATTTTGATCACGTGAATAGTGTTTTAAATGTTTGTTTAGTAATATATCCCAATTATTTCCTCTTAAAAATTTTATATATGAATTAATTTATATTCATACACTAAATGAGCGATAGACAAACACATTCAGGTGGACTTATGTGTCTATACATCAAATGATTGGTTCATTCGCTTAATTATAAAACAATGAATGTTCTCTTATTTTAAGCTTGTACTTTATACAGAAATAAGTTAATGTATGTAATACAAGTATTCTTTGATTTTTTTTCGGACTAAAACTGCATCCTTGAACTTATAAACGAAAGAGAGGGAATTGTCCTCAAAAAATGAGTCTTGTTTTTATTGTTTTATTTTGTCTGTTAAGCAAGATGGATGTGTTTTTTTTTTGAAAATCCACCAATCTAAACTTCAAATATTTAGAAACAGTAAATTCTATATTATGAATCAAATTCATCACTTTAGCCTTAACTGCGAATAAGCCATAAGTGCAGTTATTAAGATGGACAGTTGAATAAATACTTAGAAAACTTCTTTTTTGGTACGGATTTTTTCTACTAAATTCGTCTCATCTACTTTTGATAAAGCCCATAAGAGACTTACCTAAGAGTACTCAAACTTCATTTAAATGGACACATATCAGGTTTACGGTTTTTGAATGAAACATTTCTCTAAACGTCATTAAAAGACAAAAGGAAGAACTATATGGGAAGATAAATAGGCACATTTAATAAAACATCAGATAGACATTTCAGAAATAAAACTGATTTCGAAATCAACTAAATAAGCAGTTAAATGAGTGGCAAACATTATTACAGAAAATAAAACTGAAGTACTTTTACAGTATTGGTGGATATACAGAGTTATTTGACACTAACCGACATCGATTATAGAACAAAAACAAACTGAGAAGAGCTACCCAGTCATTTCATTGTATTTCGTAAACCTTTTGTAGTGGGCTACCCACGACTACCGCAGATAAATTCCTCATATTACGAAAAGATATTATTGTGAAGTAATTGATTCGAAATTTAATGGTTTATAACTTCCAACCTCTGTCAATCTAGATATAGTACCACCGTTGTCTAGTACCATCGAAGTTTATTTATCATTACGCTTAACCTGAAAGAAATTAGAGGTCGTCACTTCTTGACAGAATGTCTTAGAATTAGTCGAATTTCCATTGTGTGTATCAAAGTAGCTGATATTCAGAGTCTTAAACGGTACAGTAACACAATTTCCTGATATCTTTCAGATGACTCTTCGAACTTTGACATTTTTTATGTACAGATTAACTGTTAGTGCTAAAATTTCAAACATGCAGGTAATATTGTAACGACGGAAGACAAGGGGCAGGCAACAGATCGTTTATTGAGGAAATCAAGAGGTATTTATAGATTTTTATGTGCATTATTATTAGCGTTATTGTTAGCAGAGAAGCAACCTCTTCTGATTGGTTGTTTTCTTGCTGAAGGTTATTCTGTTATCTCTTTGTGGCCGTTTCTCAGAAAATCAAGCCATATATCTGTGAATCATATTTCCACACTCTAACTCCGCTGTGATTGACTGGTAATTTTTCCAAGGTTAAGCTTTGTTATTGTTTTTTTCACGACCCTGATTCGGGACGTGAACATTGACGTAAATTGTTGTCTACAATTTTGGCTTGCAGCCAGCTCTCACTACAAAATAACACTAACTTTTAAACTGAAACTATGCATGTATTGTTGCTGATATAGGGATAGAAGTGTTTTTGCCTTCGTTTTTGTTCTCCAGAGATAAACATCGAACATCACACAAACATTAATCGACAGTTGCTTTTCTGATTAAGTAAGAAGACATAAATTTCTTGATAGATGAAATGAAATACTTTTGACGTAATCAACAAAAGAAAGTAAACTTCATAGGTTACGAGACATTCGTTTCAATAAGGCACATAGTTGTTAAATTTTAGGTTGTGTTTATTGCAAAGTTTTCATTTTCAAATTACGGAATTTATACATTGGATCATAGGAATTATTAAAAGGACGGTTGCAGTGAAGAAATTTTTTTCGACGAAGTCTTCAGCTAGGCTGTACATTCGCGTATTTATAGTAAATGATTGGGAAAGTTCCAGAATTATTTCCGGTCAAAGGCTAAGGGTCCCGCAAGTTTTACAGGTGGACGCATGGTACGGCCAATGTACTCAGCTCCACCGGAGGAAGTGAACTTGTTTATGCATGTTGAAGTGGACCAATGTGACAGCTTGTCTTTCACGTGTTGGGTGAGTAGTTTCTTGCAGGAGAATGTTATTCGTAGGCTGGTGACGAAGTATGTTTCACTGGGAGACTTCGAAAGCCGTTTGAGGAGGATTTCTGCTTCGGTATCACTTTTAATTTCGAGGTTCAATATCAGCACCATCTTGAGGGCGACTGGGACCTCCGCTTAAGAGTATGCCAACAGCCCAAGGTTACTTGCGGAGAGAAAAGGAGATTGATGCAAAGGATTCGAATGTGAACGCATTGATAATTTACGATCCAGAGATGACTGGCAAGATTGGAAAGCAAGAAGCTGGGGAGGGAAGCTGTGTCCTCCCCATAGCGCGCTGAACCAGATTGTGTCCTTATTCAATCTCAGTTAACAACCATGATGTGCAGTGAATTCATTATTTTTGCTATTTTACAATGAGCGTATAATTTGATATTTTTCGGCCTCCACACACGTATTACTTAGGGACAGAATAAAATATTGCTTATAAATTTATAATATAGAGATTTTTAATTTTGAAAGGTAACCTGTGGTTCTCTATTTGTCGTCAACATTACAAAGAGTTAGTGATTTTAGATAATTCACTTATTATATCCATTAGCACTCTGTTATTGCCTGTATTTCAGAACTTCATTTTTACTGCACACTTTTATTATTATCTACTGCATTCTGAAAACTAAGCAGGAATTATTTAATAATATTTTACCTCTACTTCTATCATATTACTAGAATCATATTTTTTTCAAAGCGAAGCATTGTCACTAATATTTCATTATGCAATAAAAATTTGTGTTTAGATAAAGCAATAAGAAGACGTTATTTGTCTGAATCGTGTAATGTATTTGCGCAACACATTTCGAACAAACTGATCACACACGGGCTTGTCATAGGAATATATATGAAATTAATAAAGAGGTAAGAGGTGAGAAAATAGACTTAGGTCAAGTTTAAAGGACATATTCAAGGTCAAAGTAACAATGAAGACTACTAAACCAAATAACAGAGGTAATAGTACATCTGCTATGGTATCAAAACAAAATTTACCAAGGAAGGTTTAATGTGATGACGAATTGTTTTTGAACGCATAAAGGTGGCTTAAACTTTCTAATTGCCAGCTAGGGCTTCCACAAACTTTAGGATACGCCCCAAACACGCTTTATAGATAGGTTTAAGAGATCTGTTAACATCAATTTTATGTCCTGTCTCTATAATACGTTTTGCAATAGAGGAGCTAGGTCTCCTGTTCTCACCGTTAATAGGTTCTGAAGATTCCATTTGTTTCTGGAGCCATTTAGGAATATGCTCTGAAGCCCTTACTTGCAGAGATCGATGAGTCCTCCCTATGTATGTGTGTCCACACGTATATTCAAATTGGTAAATACAGTGGGATGTGACGTCATTTTTCGCATGTTCGAAGGGATTAGATAGATATATTGGCTTTACATTCTCTATTATTATGATATTGACTGCATTAAAAGTCTTTTTGACAGCAGCGTTCAGTCTTTGTCTAGTTATCAAGCTGCTTTGATGCCCCATATAGGGTAGCTTGATGTACACGTCTTTCTTAGGGGCGAGTTGGAGAGTGGGTCTTGGTGTTCTGACTACTTTATATCTCCTGATGAACTTGTCTGGATAATTGTTATCAACCAGAGCTTGTGTCAACTTTCCTTCTTCCGCATCAAGTGTGTCTTCAGTGCATATTCGTTGGATTCTACTGAAGACGCACCTTACTAAAGCTCTTTACACGATTCAAACAAATTACGTCTTCTTATCACTTTATCTAAATTCATAAAGGGAACTAATTGTTTTAAAAATTTGTGTGTTCCGCTTTGTGCCTGAATTCTTAGATAATTTCAGAACTGATTCGTTGTTCAAATCTCTGCAGAGATTGGCGGTTTCACTCGTGCTATGGACAAAATAGTTGCCTCTGAGAGTTCCCCAAATATTTTACTCAACCACCTGGATTTCAGAATGCAAATTATTTATAGCGTATATTTAGATCTGGTTTCTGCATACTTTGATAATCAATTGTGTAATCAGATACAAAATCATTTTCTAAATCTTGGATGGGTCTTACTTATCTGAAAAAAGAAACCTGCTTAGCTGATCTTAATGATTGCAATTTGGTTTTTGATTATCTTATAATATTTTGGTTCAGTTTCATATCATATATTTCTACCTTAACTATAGTCGGGCTCACCGTAACTGATTCTTATTGAATGTATAGTCAATATCCAGTCGTTAAGTATTATGCACTTATTGGGTACAAAATAGTACTACAGGACTGATCTTCAGTGAACTCAATTTTAAGCCTAGGATTCGACAAGTGTGACTGCGTTGAACACCACCTAGGAAGTCGCACTGACGTTAAGCTGTTGACTAACTTGACATTTCCTATGCTAATAAAATACAGCTCTATTTATTAGATCATATTCTTCAATTACATGACATGCCTAATGACGTAGGTCTAGAATAACATTTGTCTTTAAAACATTACCTGTGATTATTAGCGACATGGTGTTAGTGAAACTGGTCTTACGTCCTAAGTGTTAAGTAAAGAAATTGAGTCTTCTCTGTATAAGCTAGTTCATTTATATATTGTGTGCGCGGGTATATTGTCTTTGATAGATATTAACACAATTTAAAATTAGATTAGAAATGGTGAGATAAGGCTGGAATGGAACACTAAACAGATCGATGAAGTCCATAACTTTATCTAAAGTTTGTGAGGAGATTTCCTGGCATGGGTGAAATCTCAAGGTGTGAGGCCTGATTTTCTTGAGATTCCTTCTAGTCCAAACTGAAGTCAATTGGAATACAGAGGGTTTGTTTGATTCTTATCAGAAAGTTTTTTGAATATAGGAATTCGCCTTTCTTTAGTTATCACCACTGCTTTGAAATATATATTGCTGTATAAAACATGGTTGTGTGTTTGTTCATTTAAATTCTTTGCAGTTTTGATATATAAATTAACATTTTTACTGTGTTCTGATGTGGATTATCTGTTTATTAGCTCAGATTATGTGATTCAGTGAAACTTTAATTCAAGAGTCTCATGTATAAGACAGTACTTTTTGATCAGTTTTGTATAAAGAACAGAAATGAGAACAATTAACACACTTCTGGACTGAATTCCTCTCTACATACATACATGTTAGTATTTGTTTTGTCGTTTTTATTCGCATATAAACGAGCTTAGCCGTTTAGTCCGCAACATGTGTTCGCATCTCATATGAGATATGAATTCCTTCAGAATTGCAGACATGCCTTGCTGGCAGATACCGACAAGCACAAAACTCAGATCCAAGGTTTCATGCAGATTACCGGCAACCATCTTGTAATAAAAATTCACAGTGCACAGTGATGCCACCTACCATGGTGGCCACATTGCAAACATGCCTGAGAGAATTCAATCTGTACTAAACAAAGGACTAGACACATGACACTAGTCACTTAATAACTAGTGTCCAATCAAAGTGAGTAAAATGTCTGTTCGAAAGCACTTTCCTAAGAAATTCACTTCACGATAATCCTGCTTACAAATACGAAAGTGCTTCCGTAATAATAATAAGACACTTTTATTTCTCACCTTATGAAATTCATAATTTACTACTAAACCTTTGTATAAATTATTTTTGAAATTAAACTATTGTTCATGTGATATTCATTATTTTATGACAAGTCACATTGATAAATGGCGTTAAATCAATCGACTTTTTTGTTCTTAGTTCGATTTTGTTGTTTTCAAAAAATGTTATACTGAGAGCTATGAATGAAAAGTTTGTTTTGTCACGTTACAATATCACTGCATTTTGGATACCTGCAAAAATACTGAATGCCATAAAACCGTAGATTTTAACCCCTCTGATTGTAGTTAGCTCATAAAAGTATCGTCAGCTTTGCAACTCCACTAGGCAGTATGCCTGATTTGATGTTCACCAATGACTGCAGCCTATGCGGAACTAACGAAAGAGTCCCACTACCAAATTTTAGATCATTGTACAATACGGGTATTGCCAAAAATATGTGAAAAGCTACACAGAAAAGCCTTCTCTCACTTCCGCAAGAAAACTCTAAATAGATGTTACTCCCAGGAGAATATACAGAATCTTAGAGGTATGTTAAAAGATACAAACTGGGACTTATTTACTGAAAAGCTATAGATGATAATATCAAAAATACAAAATATTATATTGAATTCTGTCTGAATTTTTGTCGCCTAAAGGTTCGACCATTTTTCTTCTCAACTCAAAGCTTCACCAAGAAAAGGAAAGGTTTTCTGAGATGAAACATAACTATGGAATGAAAAGACTGAAAATTTTAAGAGAGTCGAAAATGCAGAGAATAAGTTTAATCTATGGCTAAAATTCATATCAAATTATGATATGACTATGAACAATAAGTTGTGTTTGAAATGTTATCCGGTTAATGAGACTGTTTCACTGTGATTTGTCCAATAAAAAAATTAATATGGAATTACATACTACCACAGTGCCCAAGTTGTATACATAGGGTAATGTAAATTCTGTCACTTGATTTCCTTGAAATTATTCAAGACCTAATGGCGTTTATTAGTTGAATAAGAAACGAATTTTATTGACTGCCAGAACATTCTTAGTCTTTACTCATAGAATCAAGAAAACTACATTTTAACTGTGAATGTATTTGTTGTTTTCTGAAAAGTTTAAAATATTATGAAGTGTTCGACAAAACCAAACTTTGATCACCGAAATGAAGCAGCGGAAAGTGACCATGAGCGCACTAATTACATACAAAAAGACATTCGTACGTATAATATTCATATATTTATGAAATTAATGAATGAAAAGGCATGAAACTAATACGCAGGTTACTTTTTTCTGACGTGTGACAAAAATGCCTGTCAGTTTTGGATTGGAGTACTAATGAAGTACCAATCTTTTCTTAAAGTAACTTTAATGCGAAACTACCCCTAAAGTAACGCCAGTCTAACTCAGAATAACTCTAATATGACCCTTTTAGCTTAACCTAACTCTAACCTGTCCTTAACCTAAACCTTAACGTTATCTATCCCAAACTTAACTTAAAAACTACCAGGTATTGAGTTTAATACCATAACACTTCATTAAGTATATCTTAATCATGACGACAGTGTTATTTGCCTAGCTTCACCAACTTGCCTTTGAGTGTTTCAAGGTTATTGCTGCGATCGCACTCCTTTGGTACTTGTTGGTGCATAAAGTTTAACTTTGCCTACTTTTTGGTAGATTAAATACAGTCCCGTAGAGGACTAGTAATGGGATGGACAGTGTTAAAGCTCTTGATCTTAACAGGTAGTGATGCATTTTTGTACCACAAAGGATGAATATGAGTTCCATCTTTGCTGAAGAGTATCAAAAAACCTAAATTTCAAGCTCAACGCTTCGAGTGGACTGACTTTTCCAAATTTTTGCCACCTATATTAGAAATTTATGTTATTGCTTATAAAAAATGACGTCAAATATTCACCGTTTACTTGAAGAAATTACATTGACAAGCTGATTCACTGTTAAGTAACCTTGTATTTCTATTTTTCTGTGCGTTAACGGTTTTTGAAGAAGAGAAACATTTTAAGAACAAAATGAGTGCAGCGAGGTAATTGGTTTCTCACAAACTATTTTCAAAAGGTTTACATTAGTATTCATTACTGCATAACCACATGACAAAATACTGTCTAAGAAGCAAATCAGAATGCTTCATTGTCGTACATTTGCCTTCCCGCTCTTAACACACTTTTATTTACTCTTTCTGATTGTTTGCAGATACGTGGATCATGTCATTTGTACAATACTGGAAATAGCTGGGTGATGTGAACTACAAGTGTTCTCCTGTGAATTTGAAGCGATAATATGGTATATCCCTTTTATGAAGTAGCTCCATCTTTATCCGGTGGGTAATTAGGACGTTTCAATCAGTAGGCCAAAATATACCGGTTTGGTTTCATGAAAATTCAAAGATATACGTTTAACTTCTGAACTTTTTAAACTTACTACATCCTTTAATCCATTAAACTGCGCAGATATCAGTATTAAGCAACATTTTCTGATCAAAGTTCAGCAAGTGTAATTCAGTTCAAGAATATAATGCCACCGATAGTAGGTACGTCAGAAAAGAATTTTTAATGCAGACATTTGATTTAAAAAAAGCATTTAAAAATATAAGTTGTAATTAAATCACCATATCAACGGACTACGAAGCTACAATTAACGAGGATATACAATAAACCCACTCCGGCTAACCGTAGACCTCATTGTCAAGGTGATTTCACCCGATTATAAGATTCACAATCTCAAATGCTTATTTCTTCATCTAAATGAGATTTCTGATAACACTCCATATATATCTGACTCTTTTTATTTTTACATTTTTAAACGGAAAGAAACTTTAGTTGACACTAAATGAAATTTATATTTCATAAATTGAAGTGAAAAGATTAAATTATTTTTCAGAAGAGAATTATTAACAGTTTACCTTTTATGAATTAATAAATATGATCATGCAATAAATTCATGTTTACAGAATGTGATGACATAAAAATCATAACAATCTACTTTAGAAATTATTCAGTTTACAAAAAGGTAAAAAGTAAATCATAATCTTAAAGTGAAGATTATTTCAACGGAAATTCACTGCACTGACCTACCTCAGAGAGAGAGAGGGAGTTTGCTATTTGGTGTACACCTGGAGGAAACGGTGCATTCTATCCATATTCAAACGGTAATCTATATATAACGCATTCTCTTGTTGACCAAACAGTCTGATTGTTGAAACTGGAGAGATGAATTTGAACGTAAAAGTCAGTTCAGTCAATTTATTTTCCTTATTTATTTGATCGTAAACTTGTGACAGATAAGGGTTTATCAAATGATTAATTTTATTACATACCGCTAACTAGCCATTGTGGAAAATACTGATACCTTAGAACATAAAATTTTAGAAAGTTTTCCTATCATCTAATTTAAAACCTTAATCTGTAATCTCATCATCCAATATAACTTTTCTTGACGTCACAAGTAAGCATTATTCCTAAATTTAAACAAAGATAACGTCAATATATCCGGTTTCCTAAAGGCTGCTTCTAAACTTTCAATAGTGAGGATGCTGAAAAACAGTGTTGCATTACTTTGGTTAGTGATCCTACTGCGCGCCTTATAGATGAATTTATATTAACATGATAAGGTAGCAAGTATGACAATAGTACTTGCCGTATGTCTTGTCAGTGTACATAGTAAAACCATCAGTATATGTTAATATTGAGGAAGCGTACATTGGTTGTCATTTGCGCCAGCAAATAACTCTTCCTCGTAAGGATGAAACATACTTTCTTTATACCAAAATAATTCACACATTTCAAATTTAATATTTTCACGCTAATAGTCTCAAGACACTCACAGAAGGTTAGTATGGAAGTATATTAGTTTGTAAGAACTCTAGTTTCCATTAAAATAAGATTTAAAAGTGCAAAATAATTTCAAAGAAATAGTTTTCACCTCCTGATGGATCAGATAAAATCTCGTATTTACGTGATATCCATATCCATAATATCTGCAATGGTACAAGGATGAATAAATATGTATTACTTGATTATGATTAAGTGCCTGTTTCATGTCTCATTTGAAATACAAAAAGAACTGGTTTTATTTAAATCAATATACATTTAGATGCACATTTACAAATAGGGTAAATAAGATTTAGGTGTTCTAGGTTACACAGTCGCTCTTGAATGCCCATTCTTCTCTCAATTTTCGTTGCATTTAAAATTTAGGTTAGGCAGATTCAAATCCCGAATTCCACTTTAAATAATACTTGAGAATTCGACTGAAATTATCCCACACGTTCAAGGTCATTGGTAGAGTTAGGCACCTGAAGGTCATTTTCGTCCATGTTAGTCGGCCATGTTGGATTACCGTTACTTAACCCTTCGCCTACACATTGTCTTTTACGTTTATCCTGCAGTTATTCACAACTTATCTTGATGCACAATGTTCACAAATGTTACGTTTCACCTCATTTTTGTTTCCGTTGCTGTTTAAAATTAGTTATTTCGTTTGTTTCGAAATCTTTTACCACCAGGTCAGTTCATTCATTTCATTGTAATTGTTTCATATGCTGCATTCATAATATTAAAACCTATTGATAAAAAAAATTTACCAAGCGAAATTTCAACCAACGTGTAGGATAAGTCCAACCGAGAATTCTTGATGTTATTCATGAAGAGACACCTAAATCAAGTACCATATTTTTTTTAAACAATTGGTATATTTACCAACAGATATTTTCGATTGTCTGATATTTCATTATTGCCCAGTTTTCAGTTTTTTCGCAATTCTCTGAAGCACTCATCCTTCCATTTTTATTTTCGCTTATACTGAAGGCGATATACTCACAAAACTACATTCGGTCATTGATTGAGTTTTAAGCTGGAGATTTACTGGAATTCGTTTTTACGTTTGTTAATTGTGCATTAATCCCATGATGAACTCAAAGTTTCTAGTTTCAGTTTAACAGTATCTCAGGTATTTCACTTACCTAAACTTGACACTGGTATTCAGTGTTAAATAGTTTTGCGATACTAGGATAATAATTACGTTTTATTCGGTTATTTTTATCTTAGATAGTTTGATAGATAATTTCAGGATTTCATCAAGGCGTCATTCTTCTTTTAATTTCACATAGAAAAATATAGGCGAAATAGACAAACTTTTTGAATTACCACAAAATGCATTTGCCAAAACCAAAGCATTTTACTGGTCATAATTCTGTTATTAGCCATACAAAACTTTTCAGATAGTGAAAACTTTAAAATAATTCAGTAATAAGTATCAGCCGGTAAGTTTTCCTGTTGGACAAGAGTTAAATCCTACATTTCACTTGTTATATATATTTTTGAAGTGGAGAAATCACAATCAATCGTAGGAGTCCGTATTAAGCAGTGTTACTCTTCTGCTCATTTCTTCAAATTTAACAGCTGTTTGCCTCAGAGGAGGAGGAAAAACCCTATTCATACCACATAGTGAAGAGATCAAAACTATTTAAAAGGGGTACCATTTGTCAGCAGTGAGGGTACCACATTGTGAGACATGTCATCAGGCACCTGAAACTTGTAGTCTCTCTATCTTTACTCCAAACAGTTTTCGAATCGTTACATAGCCTCTCATAAACTGTCAAACATCCTACGGACAACCTAGTATCAGCCAGCTTTTTTCTAGCTAGTCAGCTGTTTTGTTACGAGTGCTTATAACTTAAATTCCTCCAAATGTCAGACTGTTAATTTCATAAACTTGAAACATGATTCTTATATTATAGAGAGCCTTCAAGTTGAAACTAGTTTCCAAAGTTCAGTATCTTGGATTATTTCTGTCCTCCGATCTTTCCTGCTTTTACTGAGTCATCTTAATTCCCGGAAAAATATTTAGTTTAACCTTCTACATATGGTGATGACAATCTGATATCACCCAATCTCCATTTTTGGTTTGTTAATTCATTTCTTATACGTATCATTCCTTTTCGTTCCGTCTGAGTCTTTACAAGGCTACTTTCAGAAGAATCTGTCACACTGAGAAGAGCACTAAAAGCTGTTGGTGAAAAAGGTGGTGTGCTATTAAACTAATTCATTGCTTTTGTGACATGCAGACACTAGATCTCATTAAATTTGATTTACATTCACGTTTTTGTTAATATCCTTGCTAATGTAAATCTAGCTCTTAATTATTTTCCCCTTATGATGTTGGGGGTGAAGATAAAACCAAATACAATATTGTATTGCATGGTGAGAATTCCACATTGTTCAAAAGTACTGTTTGGAATACAGCCACTATTAGCATTTCGAATGGCAGTGAAGCAGTGTTATATATAATATTTGTACCTTTAAACACTAAAGTTATAATTAATTTACCATTTTGCATTTGAGTTAATTAGACCGTTTGTGCTTCATTGAACTGTTGCACATTTTTTGTTCGAATGCACATTTCTGTTGAATGCCAGAGATTTCGTGTTCATCCATTGTACTCTTGGTGTTTGAATGCCAGATAACCTCATATTTGAAGGTTTGTACCATGTTTATCTGTTACATTTTGTTTAATTGTTCGTCTACAGTCTGCTATTAGTATAATTCTATCTGGAACCGTTTGATTTTGTTTTGGATTTCGATAGAAGACTGCAAGTTCATTATTTTAGAGCCTTATTCGTGCAGTAGCTGAGACAAGTAGCGTCTTACACTTTCTCTAACATTTTCTGCAATAAAGCATTGGAAGTTGGGCGTAATTCCAAATGGGCATTTTCAATGGTGTACTTAGGTTTCTTAGTGACAGAATGGTCACCAACCTTGGAAAAGATCCTAAACCCCACTAAATTTACTAACAGGCAGTATATCCTGAAAAAGGGAAGTTTTAGAATGAGTCTAGATACCGCACACTGTAAATATAACACAATCGCCAGTGGAACTCCCCGTAATGAGGCAGAAATGAAAAATGATTCCAGATAGTTGTGTAACTGATATCGAATCTATATTTAGTCTACCAGCTGGTAAAATTTTTTGCAAATAACGCCTGTTAGATCATAAAGGATCGATATCCAATCTGTGGGTTAATTTCACCTCCTTTAAATCCAACGGTTATTGTGATATCACTATTATGCACTAGTTGGCATGCTTGTGGGTACATATCATCTCTCTCATTTTGTGTTCTGTCTCGATCCATGATCCATGGTGTTATAGCTCGACTAATTTATTATCAAGCAAACAATTCAAGGAAAATATAAAAATGAAGTTGTTTATGTTGGATTCAGCTAAGCTGGACAGATTTTCTGGACGACAAAAGAAATCCATGGCGTTGATTATGCATTACAGGATTCACCGTGTCGAATCATCCCAGGCCACTCCAGATATAGTATCTTTTTCAGTGGATCTGCGCGCGTTGAAAAAGGAGAACGTCATTTTTACATTGTGAAGTAACTTCTGCTTTTGTTGTTTAAATCACATCAAAAGCTTTTTAGTTCACTTCAGCTGATTTATTTAGTTGAAGTGTTGTTCATTTTATTCACATTTTGTATTTTGATTGGTATTTACCTCACTGTTTTCACAGATATATATTTGTGTATTTTAATCAAACTACAGAGTTATGAGCCCGACTAACAACTGTGGATTACCGGACTGCCAATTTCCGATGGATGATAAGATGCAGTGTGACAACTGCAACCTATGGTTTTACAAAGTTTGCACTGGTTTATCACCAGTGGGCTATAAGATATGCTGCAAGCCATCATCTCCGTGGGTGTGCAAATTTTGCAGTAGCCCGTTAGATGTCCTTATCCAAGAGGCAGTAGGACTTCTTGTGTTCAAGAAATTGTTGAAAAATAGAGTCGAAAAGCCTGCACCAGAAATTGACGTCAAGAATGGTGATTCAGGACTTAGTTTTGAAACTAAGACTGCATCAGCTCCTGAAGTGTCGGGCGCAAAATAGTCACAAAGTGCCCAAATATCTGCTGCAGCAAAGCGCAAAAACGAAGAAAACCTAAAAGGGCAAGTAGTACCAGCATGGTAACACCACCTGGTGAAATGGCCTCACCAAAGCGCAGCGTGTCTAGTGTTCGACTGGCTTCTAGTTGCGAAGAAAACAAAGTGGAAGGAACCGACTCCACTTGGTTGGTGCTGACAAGTAAGAAACTGAATAAAAGTAGTGAAGAAACAGTAACCGGGCTTACTTACAAGGTCTCGACGGCTATTAATACCAACCAAACCCAGGAACCCACGAATTCTAGTTACCGTGTCATCATCTAGAACTCAGAGGATGCTAAAAACACAGATCCATCTGCCCGATACGCAGATGATCTGAAGGCGGTTAGCTCCATTACTCGGGAAGTACTTCCCGAAAAACAGTTGCAGTCGGCATAAGAATGGCCATCAGGACCGAAAAACGAAACCCGGATGCTACGGAAACCTCCCGATGACCACTTAAAACAGTTTTAGGGAACGAGACAGAGAGGAGCACCCCCCGTCGAAAATGCGTTCAAAATCAATGATAAAAGTTTAAAAATAAGGCCTTATTGACCATTGGAAGATAGAACCGAGAGAAGAGAAGCCGTAGCTGAACTAAAGGCCAGGCTGGAGAAAGGCGAAAAAGAAAGCTTTTCGGTTTCTGGGTGTGGTCTCGGAAACCAGTGCTGCCGAGACCTCTCTTCATAAGCCGGATGAACACGTAGGTGTTCCAGTGTGCTATACGAACGCACACGGTCTTAGGAATAAGCCTGCCTAATTAGGAGAATTATCTGAAAGACTACAATCGGATGTAATCGCTATCACTGAGACATGGTTGTTAGCGGTTGTAGAGTTGATTCCACCCATACCTGGGTATATCTGCATTAGAGCAGACGTAGTATGTAGTTAGAAAGGTTGGGGGTTGCTCTTTACATCCGGGATGACATAGTAATTATATCAACGTTCTCGGAATCTTATGACATCGGCACCAGTGAAACCGAAAGTTGTGTCAATAACTTGAAGAAGGGCATTTTAACGATCGAGGTTATTTGCAGAAGTCCTGCTAGCCATGCTGATGACTTCGTTCTAAATCATTTGAGGGCGTGGAGTAGTAGAAATAGATGTCTGGTTGTCAGTGACTTTAACGCTCCACATATTAATTGGGGGGAATTAAACTTCACTAGTTTGTATACCTGTTTCAGTAGATAGCTCAAACTGACAGTGCTTGAATGTGCACTCGTGCAACATATGCATACACCAACACTGTTTCACCCTGAACATGATCCGTCTACTCTATACTTGGTAATAACACACCGGAAGGAGGACGTTGGTAACAATAGGTACCTTCCACCGGTTGGCAGAATTGACCACGTAGTCCCTACTTTCAGGTTTAAGATTCATTCTCTCATACACAGGTCAACATCTGCTCGTTCAAACATTTGGAAAGCGGAGATACCGGGAATCCGGAACGAAGCAACTGTAGCTGACTTGTCAGTTGATACAAGTTGGACTATCGAGGAAGATTGGGTGGGATTTAGGAACACACTAGATTGTGTCACTACACTTTCTGTACTTTAGTAAAATCCTCGAAAGCTATCGCATAAGCCACCCTGGATTACAATTGAAATAAGGAGGCTATTAAGAAGGAGGAAGAACTTATGGAACCAGTTAACTATGACAGGAAGGAAAAATTTCCAGAAAGACTACCGCGAAATTCGAAATCTCTGTATGTGATTGACAAGAGTCGTATATAGTACGACAGACGGATGATACTGGATTGTGTTTATTACCCAAAAGGGCTCTACTCATATATTAAACGTAGGACTAAAACTAGCGGTAGTATACCGTTACTCATAAGCATATGGTAGAGAAGCAGCTGAGTCAGACGAGGGAAAGGCTGCAAACCTCTCTGAATATTTCTCTGAAGTCTTCTCAACTGATCGTACCACCCAGGGATGTGGCAAGGTCACTGCCATCGCCACTCAGGTGCTCTTAATTGTGATAGAGCACACAAACGTCCTCAAACTACTGTCTAAACTGAATCCAGGTAAATCACCTGCACCCGATGGACTTCATCTTACATTGTTAATTTCCTTGGCGGATATAATATATATTCCACTTATGGAGATTTTCCAAATGTCTCTGAACCAGGCTAAACTAACCAGGGACTGGAAGGATGCCAATAAAAGCCCCATCTTCAAAGAGGGGAACCGGCAATTGGTATCTAACTACCGAACGGTAAGTCTGACATGAATTATAACAAAAGTATTGGAAACCATTTTAAGGGATCAGCTATCAGCTCATGTGGAAAAACATGGCTTGCTGTTGGATAAACAGCATGGATTCCGACCAGGACGATCCTGTCTGACAAGTCCGCTATTGGCTAGGGAAGGCTGGGTTAAGGCCAGAGATAAAATCCCTCTGTTGGACGTGGATTTTATCGATCTTAGTAAGGCACTCGATAAAGTATCCCACTTAGGTCTCCTTAGTAAACCTAGTGGTTTCGTACTAAACCAGTGCCTATGTGAGTGGTTTAGGGATTACCTGATGGACAGAAGGCAAAAGGTTAGAGTTAATAATGTACTGTCAGGGTGGAAAGCAGTATCCAGTGGATTCACCTTCATCTTCATTATTATTCACTGGAAAACTTAAATAATAACGATAATAGGTCAACCCTACAAAGTTTTCTATGCAAATTAGCTGAGTGGTCGAACCTGGAGGGTTTGGAAATTAACTCTAGGAAAAGCGCGGTAATGCACTTAGGTCAGAAGTCTTATTTATAGTTCTCTCTAGGGGACACAGAACTACTTGATGTTAAGGGATAGAAGGACCTAGGAGTCATTGTCAGCAATCATTTAAAAACAACTATGAATTGCAATGCAGCCACAGCTAAGGCTTTTTGAGTGCTATGGGCACACCTAATACCTTTCAAACCATTAGATAAGTGTATGTTCCAAATACTCTACGCAACATATTTCAGGCCTCATCTAGAATACTACATACAAGCAGCTATTCCATGCTTCAAGAATAAGGGACATATCTTAGAAAGAGTACAAAAGGTAGGAACCAAATTAGTTAGTGATATCTCAGACCTTCCTTATGACAAAACGATGGAGCATTTAAATCTCTTCCCTTTTTCATAATGAAAGAAGGGAGGCGAATTAATCTTAGCATACCACACACTTAAGGGAGATTTAGGAACTAACCTTTCTAACCTTTTCTCCCCTTTTATGATACCTTTACGGGGTCACAGCAAAAGATGCTCAAGCTGAGGACGATTAAAATACTTGAGGAATTTAGTTCCTGTCACAGAGTTGTCAACGATTGGAACTCCTAACCTGATTCACTAGTGTCAGCTTCATCGGTAAACGCTTTCAAGGAGAAGTTAGACCTCTGCAGAGACATATATCACAAGGATTGACATAGGCCGTAAGAGCCTACAATCCTTATCATCTGAATCCAGACGAAACTGCGCATAAAAATACTGAGTTTTACTATGATTTTGATAACAAGGTTACGTTCAACTCTTAGGTCAAGTTAATGAAAACAATTTCATATCAGATATTGTTGGCTAAGATGATCCTTGAAAAGCGTGCTTCCTTCCTAGCAAATTGGGCTTATTGTAGCATGATTTTACCTCAAAATTCAAGCGTTTGCAAATTCCGCACCCCACTGAAAACTTTAAGATGACAATCTGGTGATTGTCTATCCCTCTTTAATTCACAATTTCCCTATTGTAAGTTGGTCATGAATAAAAATGATGATCTTCCTGCACTCACGCTTGTACGGCCAATCGTGAATTTATGCAATATAAGGATCGAAATGCTTGCCCTGCGGTCAATTTAAAGCAACAATACTAATGTGCAATAAGCAGCCACACAAGTTTGCAGTCATTAAGATGTTGATATCCAGCCGCTTGGAACAAAATCAAACGGGAACACTAAATGGCATCTCTGATGAGTATCAACGAATTACCAATCTCCAGGATGATACGAGTTTGGTCCAGTGCCGATACCAGGATGATGATGGAGTACACGCATTTCGCTAGAAATCACCTACGATCTATTTACCTTCTGGTCAGGCCTACGTGAGCTCTACTTCCGTCACCAATATCCTAATTACTTGTACGACACCGACCTATGTTCAGAAGAAAAATCGGCATCATTCTATTGGAAATTCACTAAGTCTTGTTTAAGTAGACGACACCGATGCCAAGACATTCCTCATATCTGGGTCCAGTTTGCGTTATGGTCTGGAAATAATCTCATAGAACATCACTTCATCCTACCGCTTAATCTTGAGAACAGTTTATTCTCCACAGACCTAGTCGACTTTAATGTGGTTAAAAACATTTGTATATGTGCTTACCCTCATAAAAGTCTTCTTCCAATGCATCTTACTTTTGTGACTATAATATCATCTTTAGAAGAGACGAATTACTTGGAAACCGCACTGATGTTTCCGCACCTTACTGACCGATGTTTGGCAGTAGTCTGCTGTTCACTGGGAGGTGTGTGCTTCCCGCTGAATCCTCCTTGTGCTTCGGTCTGTGGGTGTCCTTCAATTCACCCAGGAGAATATCACGAGTCTTTGCCTTTTGTCGAAAGATGAACGCCACTGCGTTTGGTTTTTGTGTTGTGTTCCAATGTCGAACGATTTTCAAGACGTATGATGACTAGCTACTAGACATTGAAGTCTCGTGAGCGGTGCGTGACCCCTACTCATCAGTACACGGGAAGCTATGGCACACTTGAGAACGTCCTGCTGTTCAAGAAGGCGGATTTTGACGTCAACTTACGGTGATTCAGCATATAGCACAGGTCTGTTTCATCGTAAAACAGGCGCAGTGCCATTTTGCAGGCATAAAGTCGCTTGCAAAAATTTTGAGACAACTAAATGGGGCTCCAAAAGGTCGGGGGAATATTAGCCAATGTGTGAAACGGTACCTTAGTTTGTGACTTGATTACGAAAGCATTTAGCCGTACGTTTGATGATTCAGGAAAGTCGAACCAACTGAGACCGCGAAGGTTTAGACTGAAGTCAATGAGGTTAATGAAGTCAATGGTAGTGCAAAAAGGAACTTTGCAAAAGAACTTCATTCACCATATGCACTGGTAGAAGTGCAAGTTTTCTGAAGAAGAGATCATTCGATTTCGCACTATAGCTGTCTGGAGATGATCGTGATATCTGGTGATGTATCTACCCGTAAATGCACCGGATGGTCATTTATGAACTTTTTGTGGTCAGGTGCATGGACATGTGAAGCGGCTTTGATGTTTAGGTATTTTTTTTTGATTTACAGCTTGATTCCACACCGTATTTTCAGTACAAGTGTGGAACTTTCAGCATGGATATCGGTTGCCCAAATTCAGGCATACCATAGATATCGGGTGTGCGCCGGCAGGGGTTCGAACCCCGGACCATGTGCATGGTCGGCGAGAGTCCTAACCACTGTGCCACCGACGCACACAAACTCGTGATGGAGGTGGGATTGAGTTGCTAATCAAGACCTGCTTGTGTGGCTACTTCTCGAGGGAAGCCGATGTGAATATTGTTGTGTGGCGTTTGAAAAGATAGTCTTTATGTCCAACAATTTCTCAGTTTTGTCACCTGTGTTGTTAATAAGTACAGGAATTTCGGAAACAGTAGGCCACCAGGTTGGTGGAGGTTTCTTCTTTGGGCATCAGTTGGGACTACGTGAGGAACCGGGACGACTAGCAGTCAAGGTAGGACTGTTGTGTGGTCGGCCACATATGGATGCAGGATTTAGAGAGGTCTGGCAAACTGCATTGATTTTGGGGCCACTCCACAGTCCAGATTAGACTAAACAGGACTAGAGACTGGCCAGCCGCTGATATTTTGAAGCGTTACGGTCAGCCCTGGTGCCAAGAGGTTCAGCAGCGATATTCCGATGTCATCAAACTTGTTCATATGTATGTATGTGTACCTATGAGAGAAATAATGATATTTATATGCACAGCCAATAAAATAGTCACGGGAAAGTGTAGTCAATAAGCATGATTACTTGACCATTGACATGAGCTTGATAAAAAGTAATTCGTTGGTTGTCTGTCTAGTTGTTTACGTGACGACTGCTTGACCCATTTTCCAGACAACCAATCCATTGTTATAACGCCTGGATTTTATGGGAAATGTAACATTTGTCTAGTCTCTCTAAATGTACAGATTGGACACGTGCTAATGGAGGATCAAGATAAAGCCCTTCAAACTACAGGCCTATTAGTCTCACCAGCACTTTAATCAAGGCACTGCAAAGAATCATCAAGAAAAGCATCATGACATATCTGGAAAACAGCAGCTTGTTATCCAGAACACAGCATGGCTTCCGAAGAAACCTCTCATGCATGTCAAATCTCCTCACTGCAAGAGAAAGCAGGGTCAAATGAAGGGGCAATAGAAAACCCGTTGACGTCGTCTTCACAGACTTCAGCAAAGTCTTTGAAAAAGTGCCTCACAAAAGACTACTCATGAAGTTGGAAAGTCTTGGTATCAAAGTCAGATTGCTAAAATTGCTCAGGGAATTCCTCATAGATAGGAGGCAGAGGGTTGGGATCAACTGGAAGCTCTCCTCTTGGACAGCAGTACGTAGCGCAGTGCCACAAGGCATGGTACTCGGACCTCCCCCATTTGTTTTGTATATAAATGAGTTATCTCTGCTCACTATACGCAGATGACTTGAGAATTTGGTGGGAGCCGAAGGGTAACAATGATACATTGGAGGAAGACCTCAACAAATTGTCAGAGTGGTCCGGAGAATGGATGATCCCGGTCAGTGTTGCAAAATGTGCAACCATGCGCATCGGACACACAAGCATCAGCTCCTAGGAACTAGAGGAAATAACACTTCCAGCAGTTCAGACTCATTTGGACTTAGGTGTTATAGTTAGTCACGATTAAAAAACTACAGCACACAGTCGCGCGGTGTCTACACGTAGTTTCAGGTCCTTATGGGCAATTCACAGAGCCTTTACTAGAATCACCAGAGATATGTTCACCTCTTTATATACATCTCTGGTCAGTTCGAGACTGGTAGGCAGCCAGTCCTTGTATTAAAGGGGACTCACCAATTCTAGAAAAGGTTCAAAGGAAGGCAATGCTTATGGTTCAAGGCATGACTAACTTATCATACGAGGAAAGACTAAACAGTTTAAATCTCTGCTGCCTGTCTTACCGTAGGCAGAGAAAAGATTTAATTACAATGTTTAAAATTTTAAATGATGACCTATTCTCTCTTTCCCTTCCTACCTTAAAGTACATAGCAGGAGAGTTCAAAAGACGAGGAGAAACCAAATTGCTGTGGTGTACTGTTTCTCACACAGAGTCATAAACTCCTGGAACCGACTCCCAGAAGAAGTGGTGTCTGCAACCTCAACTGATTCATTCAAGAAAGGTTTGGGTAAGCACAGAAATTTACTAGAAAAGGATTAACATAGGCTCCAAGCTTTCTATCCTCAACCAATAAATCAGAATCTGAATATACGTTAAAATGTTCGTATCAGATCTGCACCAAAATTTAAGTGTTAATAATGGAGAACAGTACTGATAGTCATTATAAAATACCAGGCTAAATTATGAGATAATAGAATGAAGTAAAATTATGGTCAGGATGTTACTCTGGCGATGGTTAAGCTACTGAAAATATATGAATCTACTGAACACAGAGGTAAGATTTCACATCTTAACCAAACAGTGATTCTGCCACCTATCTAACTTCCTTTGAATTACTCCACATTTGACATAATTTATTCTTTATATTCCAGTGCCATAGTTTCACTGAACTGTAAATAATGGACACATCATTTGTACAACTTTTGATAGAAGTTAAAAAATATCACTTTTTAAGCATTCTTCGTTAAACTTGAGTATGCTGTTGCACAACATGTTGAAATTACTAGTAAAAAAAAATTGATACGCCATCATGCCGTCTTATGCTCATAAGTCACTATGTGAATTTTTCTTTACATAAGTTGATACCAGTGAACAATGATTTGAGGTTATCTTCACCTAATTCACTAATCATCTTTGAGGTCATTCTAACACAATCACCGGCGTTACTTCCAAAAATTGATGTCGGTGTATGGAGGAATGCTAGACATACTTAACCTGAGGAAAAACGGTTATTTCTGTGGATTATGTAGCTGTAGTATTAAAGGAGAAAATTGTACACCGAAGTCCTGTAGTCATATTTTCCATATTAATTGTCTGGAAGAATGGGCTAGTGCAATTGATTCTTCGTCGGAGTTTGCTTGTCCGGTATCAGGATGTTCGTCTTCGTTTAGTGAAATACTTATTCGCAAGGCGCCTGGTGCAATAAACTTCACCACTACATCTCTAAAGGAAGACCACCAGTGTCCAATTTGTTGTGAAAAAATTCAAAAGCCTGTAGCAACTCCAGAATCATGCAATCATGCATTTTGTTATATGTGCTTAAAGGAGTGGTCACGTGTTAGACATGAATGTCCGCTAGATCGAGGATCTTATGAACTAATCCTGCTTTCTGATCGTGTGGGTGGTCCAATTACCAAGCGGGTATGTCTTTCATTATTGTTGTATCCTTGGGTTCACCTGGTTGTATTTTTCGCATTGTTACAATGACATGTAGTTATCTCTTTTTAACGGTTATTTTGGTTGATTTAGAGTATATTCACTACAAATATATAAAGGCAGGAACCTACTTTTGTGCTTTTGGAATTCTTGTTTTCAAAAACCAATTACACATGGAGTTATTCATTTGGTGGAGTCATTGCCAATACATGTGGCTGTACACTTAGTGGTGCTACAATTAATTCACCGCCTTACTAAAATCGTGACATATTTAAGTCAACTCACAGCAATAGTCTGTCGTCTCACTGATATGCAGTCTTCTTAAGTTAGGTCATCTGCAGTTCAAGGTTAGTAAGTTTAGCTAGTCGGTAAGTCTGCGAATACGTACTAAGTGAGCAGACAGAGACAAGGATTATGCTCATTCATCTCCGATGTATAACTTGAATATAATTAGGACTAAAGTAGAAGTCAGGCTGGATTGTAACAAGCACGCCACCAACTTGAAAAGCCATGAGATGTCTGTCTTATCTGTAAGGTTACAGTTACTCAGCGGAGCTCTCAGGAATTTAGAAAACTGATTATAAATATTGAATGACGTGACAGATAAGTGTGTCATTGTATTAATTCATGGTAATGCATTAGTTTGGTTACCATACTTCATAATACACACAACGAGAAAGTGAACAATATTCACAGATTATGTGGGAAGATGGAACAACTAATTTCTTCATATTTCCCACCTCTAACAGTCAAGTTTCCAAGTCATAAGGACGGCGCGACTTACAGCGCAGTACACTTCCTTTAATCGATAGCCGGATATCACGCATACGCCAAAGGTGACCTAACTTGATAAGTGCTATACAAACCTTTTGTTTCCATGTTCAGATTTCGTCAGAAGCCATTGATTTTGTCCACTGGATAGGATCTTACTGTGTAATGTGTGTCCTTGAGATGTTTATTAACATGGATAGCCACAACACCCTAGGTCCTTAGTGATGGTTTAGGTTTGGATATATACTATCGTATGTTTCTGACTGTTGCTGTTACTTGCATGCATTCATTTGCAACGGAATGGTTTTGAAAGCCGATCAAGCTTATTCAGACGTGATTTTTCAATAAATAATGGCAGTTTGGAACGTTTATTTCGTTACCTAAAACGTGTGTTACCGTTTGCCGAACTTGGGTCTGGTTAAAAAAAGCGAAGTGGAGTATAAAACGTTCCATTTCTTTTAACCAAATGCTTGTTTTTAAATAAAATAAAGTATAAACCATCTGTTTTTAGTTCATATATTCCGTACACTTATTAATTCAGTCACTTATGCAACCACATGGCGTGACCAGCATTTTGAAAAGCATCTCCCCTCTTGGCTGGGAAAGAGTGGGGTAAAGTGTGTGGAAAGCTCTATTTCCTCTCATCTGGTGAACAAAAACAGATGCATTCAAGGTGGCTTATTGCAACCCTCTGAACATCCACTGAAATTCTTATTTATCTCTCTCACCTGTCTGAAGCTATAAGTACTTGGATAAATGATTTGAGTCTGGAGTGTGGCGACTTGAACTGCTGCACATAGGTGCTAAGCTCTATGTCGAAAGCAGACAGCAGACAGACAAAATTTGAGCCTGCGTATTCAAAAGCAGTTCAAGTGACTTATTTCGAATCTAATTAGGGAAAAAAAATAAGTCAATCCCTATGTCCCTTTGGTTTTGACAAAAATTTTGCTGTCATTTTTTAATACCCTCATTGCATTATCATTCAAATTTTGTCTACCCACCCCAACGTTTTTATAAGCTGTGGAATTTACCATCTTTTTCCTTAATCTATTTTATTTATTTTTTATTTGATTTACAGCTTGATTCCACACCGTATTTTCAGTACAAGTATGGAATTTTCAGCATGGATATCGGTTGCCCAAATTCAGGCATACCATAGATATCGGGTGTGCGCCGGCAGGGGATCGAACCCCGGACCATGTGCATGGTCGGCGAGAGTCCTAACCACTGTGCCATCGTGCTGTTTCCAATATTCTTATCTTACATCTTAACTATTTTTAATTACCATCAAGCACAGTTGACATCCTTATCATCCTCACAATGTGTGAAGTTGTACATGCTGAACTCGCTTGGAAATCTTACATATTATTCGTCAAAATGCTTTGAAAAATGTACAGTTAGTTAACATTCCCGCGATCCAAATTAATGTCTTCAGTGTACTTCATGTCAAACAAAAAGTATACAGGGATAAATCGACATAAAATTAGAAGAAGAAAGAGTATTCTTCTTAACTATATTTGTGAAAGAGTTGAAATAAAGGAAATACTTCTGACGTAAATAAATCAACATATTCCGTTTACCGTTTAAGTATTCTTAAGTATTGTGCTGTACCCACTAGGCTTTTTAGATTAATAAAGTTGTCAGGCTAAGACATATGTAGGGTACCAATGCGTACACTTGTATCTTAGCCTAGTTGGATACGCTCATGATCGGTGTAAGGGAATAATTCGTTCTTTTCAGGTTCACAGGCATCAGAACTAATTTCAAAGTTGGTGATTTTTAGTCCTGAAATTTAAACCCATACATGCGGGTATTACAGAATAACAAGTGAAATTTCTTCCCAAATTGAAGAATTCGATTGTATTTCAATAAATGATAGTTAATTTTGGAATTCGGTAATGTTGAGTTGTTGATCCTCCTGATACAGCATTTAAATACGTATTTTTGCATATCAGTGTTCGCATACTGCAACTAGGCATTATGTACTTTTTTTACAGCTTTTAAATTATCATATTGTAACAACAGAAGACGTGTCGGTGGCACAGCGGTTAGGACGCTCGCCGACCATCCACATGGTCCGGGGTTCGATCCCCGGCTGACGCACTCCTTTATCTTGCTAAGCCAGAAATAATGCTGGTAAAGTGGAAAGGTTGGGCATGAGGCTAGCAACCCCATCCTGTAAAAATAAACACTGCTACGGAAACTTCAAGCCACTAGCTTGAAGCCCTATGTTCCACTGGGAACGTGAAGGAAAACAAAAAAAAAGAACAACAAAAGACAAGGGCCAGGCAACAGATCGTTTATTTAGGAAATCATCACATATTTATATATTTTCATGTACATTATAATAGATTGTTGTAAGCAAACAAACACAGTTTTCTGATTGGTGGTTTCTCGCTGAACGTTTATCTTTCCTCTCTTTGTGGCCCTTGAAGTTCAGATTATCTATCTGCAAATTGTATCCGCCTACGCAAAGTCTTTGTTCTTATTTTTCTCATGACCAATATTGGGGATGTACACAATGACGTAAGTTACTATCTACCAATTTTGGCTAGCAGCCAGCTCTCACCACAATATGACTAAAATAATAGGTCCAGCGATTTGTGCACAGTCTTGTAAACTTCAGTCAATGTGAAGAGCAGTAGATTCTTGTCGATACAAGTGCAAGGGAACATACTTTTCCATGACTATCATTTCTTGATATATCATTCTGTCCATTTGGTTCATTGACTTCTAATTATTACTCGCTACCTACTTCCCTATTGATTTTCCCGTGGGTAACAAGATGTAGAGTATTGTTGCTTGTGACACGTTGTCAGCATATGTCGTTATATGTCGAAATATATGACTCTTTTGAACGTACCTTATATTACTACCTTTAAAGTAAGGATATTATTATGACAGAAACTGTATACTAGTATCTTACTAGAATGGGTTCTTTAAAAAACTCTTGTCATATGACCTTAGCTTTAAGCCGGTCATATAAACATATCAACAAAGTAATAAAAGCAGGAGACTTATTCTGTTGTCTTAACTTTTACTTTGATAGTGCTGCCAGATACAAGCAGTTTTATGAAGATGAGACGGAATTCTTGAAACAATTCAGTGGGATTATTTTCACTAAAACATGAGAATTTTGTCTAGTGACACTGTTGTTTCTAAAAATTCGTGATCATACATCACTAGAAATAGAAACATGTCATTTAAGATAGTTTCAAGCCTATTGATTTGTATGCACCAAGTCTTGTGAATATTTGTTAAAATAATTTTCTCGTGGTATACAATGCTTTAAGTATCTTAACATGTTTGTTTTTTTCATTTTTACTTGGTTACCATAGGTTAATGCCCCGCCAGTTAAGCAGCAACCTCCAGAAACCCCACCACTTGAGCTGGATACTAACTGTGAAGTTTGTCAGCGTCCCGATGATGAGGCACACTTGCTTTTATGTGACCACTGCGACAGAGGGTATCATACTTACTGTCTTCCTACTCCTCTCTCATCCATTCCAGATGGTGACTGGTTTTGCCCAGATTGTGTACGTCATAGAGTTGTTCCTCCAGACTCTACTTCTAACAATGCTGTTGATACGCAAATAAGAAGGACTACACGGCGTAGACTAATTGATTCGGAGGCAGAGGAAAGTGATAACGATGAACTTTATACTACTTTAGAAGAATCCAGTTCGGAAAATCTAAATTTACGACATGAACTTAGTTTCACTGCTCAAAGGAGGCTTGAGGAGCAAGCTACCAGACGTCATCGTGGGCGTCGCTTATTACAGGATTTGATCGCTGACCTCAGTCAACGGGTGACGTCGGAAGCGTCTGTTCGAGCACGGCGCCGCCAAAGTCAGCGACAACGTGTTCGGAATCAGCTTGCATCAGAATCTACCAATGTAAATGGATCCGGTCTGACACGTATTTCCCAAACAACCATTTGTTTTGAAATACCATCATCAGTGAGTTTTCTTCATAAAATAACATCACAAAATAGTTGTATAACATTCAAAACACTGTTATCACTTTTTCTACTTTTTTTCAGACCAATCAACCTGTTAGCCTTCGTTTGGGACGTCCACTAAGCAGTACTAGTTCCAGTGGCACAAGCCGCAACCATAACACCACTCGATCAGAACGTAATGGACCGGTTTCAAGTGCAAATCAACAGGAGGTAAGATTACTGAAAACAATCCTAATAACGTAATGTTTTGAAGACATTATGATCTCGTCTAGTAAACGCTTTCAGCGATAAAAATATTAGATGTCTTTTGACTATAAGCGCATTGATTCAGTCTTTTGTGTTCGATGGAGATCGCCTGACTGGGGTTCTCGGGGTGATAAAGATCAGTGGTTGGATACGCTTACGATCTCAAAACCTTCTAGAATGACATCCGTGTATTCACACACTATTGTTTTCAAAGTCTGACGTTCTCACCAGTCTTCATCGAAGTATAATCTCGTTATTTTCACTTCTGTCCACTGTAGTATCTTACTATTTCTGTCTTTTTTCGGTTCTGATTCTGACTGTTTCAAATTGAGCCGATGAACTTCTATTCTATGTCCTACATAAATCTATTTTTGGTGCCTGTTGTAATTAGAAAGTGAAGTTGGAACTATAAAATACTCTTTTATTGGTTTTGACTGATGATTACATTTTGACCGTGAAATTTCTGCAGTGACTCTCAGGAAGCTAATTTATCTTGAAAGATTGTTTTATCAAGTCCTGTTATGTCAGTAAGTTTGGTTGATTGCTGGTGAAATTAAAAGCACTCCTCTTCTTAATGTGATGGGTGTCTGATGGTGAAGTGGTATTGTAGATTGGGATGCGGACGTATCCACCGTGATATATTTCTTCAAACGGTCAATATACAGGTTGTTTTATATTTTAGGCATAGTAAGATTTTAAGTGTCTACCAAAAGTTGTGCATCTAATTTTGTCATATGTCTTTTCGTTGTTAGCCATAAGGTTCTAAGTACCGATGCAATACCCAAAGTACTTACACTGAAAAACATTTGTGACTGGTCTCAAGCTGACGTTGTTTAATTCCTATTGTCAAATGAAAGCAATTCATTTTCATCCACATATTTTAGAAAGACGTCGACCGTCTTTGAGGTAGAATTGATTGTCAACAGAATGCCAATTGATGCATGCGTCTTAATCTTATCGACTCATTTAATCTTTGCTTCTTCACTGTGTCGGTATTCCGAATTCTTCACCATCCAGTCACTGCAACTTTCGTATTTATTCAATTCAGCAAGACATTTCTAGCCTGAAACCAACGTTAGATTGAATAACAACTTGTACTTAGCGTAACACTGAATACTAGAATGTATCCTGATCTTAGTTTCTTCAATATGGTTTAAGATCACCGAGCAATTTTATCCATGATGCTTATATGAAAATCCTTTGGTCACAAAAACTTGCCCTCACTAAATGGTAGTTTAAACTGATGTCCTTTTGTCTTTTAATTCTTGCTGCATGTAATAATTTACATTATTTACGACATTTTCTAGTGCAGTAATTTACGGATGTTTGTTACTTGTTTAATTCCAGCTTTCCCGTAAACGATTGCGGATATTATCTAGCAGTGATTCGGAGTCGGATGATGAAAGTGGGATCGCGCTGCGGCATGTAAAACTTACTGGCCATCGATCTCGATTGATAAGATCTCCGAGTAATGAATCAAATATGGAAGAGTTCCCTGCTGAATCATCCGTAGTTTCGCCCACCGGAAATGATGAAAGCGATTCCAACGTACTGAATGGTTCTGGTAGTCAGCAGGATAGCACCACCTCAGAATCTTCGTACATAGATAGAACTCAGGATTCGACTACAGAAAATATACAAGGTGAATCCGACTCTGAACTATCGGAGTTCAATGCCAATTATAATCCTCCTGTGAAGACTTCACCAAAAATACGTAAAATATCGAAAAAGAAACCCAAAAGACGTTTGTCAAATAAGAAAACAGTAAAAAGGCGTGTCAAAAGAAGAGTGGTGAAATCTAAAACCTCTCGGCGTACAAGAAAAAGACGAATTAGTAGGAAAATAGTAAGTCTAAGCAGGTATTATTATCTTTATTTTGTTAAGTTTGACTTTAAACATCACATATCTTTAAATTAACACTGATAAAAGTCCCAGGTTCGAATTCCATTCCATTTATTTTAACCTGGGCGACTTGAGATAATGTCATCAATCCTCAAATAGATGTGGCTCATCCTGGATTATAAAAGTTTGCTCGAAGTAACTAATTTCTAATTGTCATGAGTATTTGTGTTTATTCATTGCTTGCTTTTCGAGTGGGGATGTTTAAGGGTACTTTGATCAGGAATCGAACCCGGACCTTTCGAATATGAACTGTTAAGCAAATCATTTTGCATTCAACACAGTTTATTCATAATCATATCGCTTGATTTACAGACACATTGAAAGTTTTCACCTCAATAAATGACAAAGGTATCATCTGTAAAAGTCAGTGCCTCAATATGCGTGACACATCTACTGGTAGTTGAATCATATATAGTTTTTACTTAAAGCCTTTTTTAACCTCCTGTTAGCTGCTTGTTTGGTGTATTTACCACAGACGATTAATATACCGATGGTGTATTAAGTTTCCTGAAACCTTAGATTGTCATTCCTTAGTACCTTTAAATTATTCTGTATGGTACAAAAAATGGAATAGTAACATTGTGTATAGGGTTTATTTTTAATTGTTTTCTTTTTGTCAATAACTCATTGTTATATTTCAATGCATTATATGTACACTCAGCCAAGGCTTTCAACATCCCTATCATCTAACAGTCCGAAGGCGTCAACTTCCTCTCAACCACGATTTCGGGGTGGTGTGATAGGAACTGGTTTGCCTAAATTATCAATACTAGGTAAAGAAACCCATTGCAAGTAAGTTAATTATCAAATTTTTCCTGATTTTATCATTTTTATGAATAGTACTTTAATGTGCAGTACAATTTAAGATTATATTTAACAAACTTATCTTATTAAGTTCATATACAATCCTAAAAGTTATTTACTGATTGGGAATTACTGAGATTTTAAATGATGGTTAACATTTTTTAGTTATTGAGAAGCCATCTGACACTTTTTAGAAGTCATCCTACATTCCTAATATGACAATTTTGTGTGCTGATGAAAACGTGTAGGGGAGCAATACTTCACGAATTCTCACACTGAAAGTTGATTTCTTTTTTTGGCGTACTTACAAGGGGAAGCGGATTTATTTCCCATGACCAGGGAACGCATAGGAGGTCGGTTACATATCATCTCCCTAAGAATATTGGATTTATTAGTAAAAATGTACGAAAAAACTTCATCACTATAGATTATGTCACAGTGTACAGTTCTAGAAGCCGACCTTTTCTAATCCCTCGTCATCAAAGTAAAAATGCGACATTGTTACCATGATAAGCTAAGATTTCTCGGAGTACTTTTTAGATGTAGATTGATAAACAAACTAACAAGTGGAATTCACTAAGCAGTTAGTGTTTTTAAAACTCGTTCCTTCTCTGTCAACGAACATTTTAAGCAATAATTGCTGAAATCTCACTGTGTTAATCATTGAAGATATGAATTTTATTTTATTCTTACTTATAGTCTTTGCACAGTAGTAACTGTTGTTCTATGTATGGTGGTATTAAAGAAATATCCCCAAAACTAGGCTTGGATTTCTATGGGTCTCATCTATGGCGTAGTGTGTTTGTTAACTTCAAGAAAGTTGTATTATAATGGCGAGTAGATTTGTACTTATGGAGAGTTGGTATGGTTAAAACGGAGTATGAATGACAATAGTTCACTCTATTAAGTCATATTTAACAGTTACGATTGAAAAGTAGGTTAAATAATACAAACAAGCATGTTAAATGTCGGTTGATTAAAGATACCTTTTACGAAAATGTGTATCCATATGCACGTGAGGAAGGTTTGAGGTATATCAAAGCGTTTTAGTAATAATAAACCGTAGAACTACACTACATAGTACTTGATTTGAATGCTTAATCGATAGCTGTGATTATTCATGAACTGTGGCTGTTGGTAAAGCCAACCAATCTGTCCCAACAGTAGCAGTTAGTTGGATGGCTGTTCTGAGGCTAGCATTGGACCTATTACTGTAGGGATTACTGAGGTACCGATTGTACCTATTGTACTACAAGCTACATGATTGTGTTGGACTGTACTGTCCGGCCTTTGAAAATAAGTGCAACATTTCTTCTCAAAAAATGAATCATCGGACTTTTTATGAAATGATTTTAAAGTACTTATCATTTAGGTCCAGTGTTTTGAAAAATTGTTCTTGAAGTACCTGACTGTTAAGTAAAATGTTCTCCTAATAGATCTCATTTTGCAAGCACCATAAAAATAACACCCAATTATTTTGTTAGGGGGAGTATTACTTTGCATGATTAGGGAAATCTGTATCCAAAGTTCGTTCGTAATCATCTTTTCAGTACTAAGAAGTGAGGATACAATACAGTTAATGTGAAAATGTTTTTATATGTTAAAAGGGGTTAGTCGAAATAAATCCCTGGACTTTAGGTTTCAAGTTTGGTATCTGTAAGTAAAGCACAATTGTAAACTTCGGGAAACTTTTATTGTATTCGTAATTGAAAGCTCTACACCAGTGTCGTTTAAACTTGCCTAATGACTATATCACAAACTGTTCAACACGTTCAAACAAGTGAACAACTTTTGCTGATCGTTATCCAACAGTTATTTCTCTTCATCCTCGATTTGTTTGTATTTATAGTTTCAGGCTTATAGTTGATGAAGATAATGATGAAGCACCGATTAGATCTCCTTCCCCTCCTTGTAATCCAATTGCTACTACTTCCTCCGTGTAAGTTGTTTTTGTTTTGTGATAAATGTTGATACCCGGATTTCCTGTCTGTTCAACTTATTTTTCTTAGTGCTACATACTGTCTATACACACACTTTCATAAGTTATAGAGATGCCCGGGATACACCACTTTTTTAGTTCACAATCATCTACTTTCAAACACAGTGTTTCAGGGAAGAATTCCTGTATTTATGTATAACTTTAAGAATTTAAATATTTATTTTAGATAGTTAACCTTTTGGAATCATGGATTGGGAGATATATCTTTCTATTTTCACATTAATTTAGAGTATAATTTTATCAATCTCTTCATATGCCGGTAGTTATGTTTTCCACGAAGGCACAGTTTTACTACTTTATTATTAGAAGTTATGTATATACCCTTCCGAATATGTAAGCGAATGTAATCATCCCACCAAAGTATTAATCATAGTTGTTATTGCAAGTCACTTCATTTAGTGATCAGTAGCTAGACGACTGGAAAAAACTGTCTCATTATTTTCTCAATATGACTAAGCAAAAGAGTTAGCACAGAAAAGCATGCTTGTCGTCTACTTGAAGGAGTTTAGCCAAGCAAGAATTGACTGACAGTAAAAATTCCGCTAACCTATGGATTATCATAAATTCAGTATTTGTTTCTTTTTACCAGTCATTCATATGACAAATAAAATTTATATCACTAGAATAGAATTTATGGAATAGAATGAATTCATTTTGTTTTTCATTGATTCTCAACGCTTGGACATACATAACCTATCACAAATAATCGATTTCATATTTTTGAAAAAAAGCAAGAATATTTTATCTGTAAGATATTGGAACCTCGTTAAATCTGAAAGCACGTTACGCAACTTTACGTGTAACTTGTACTGTATGTGTAACTTTTACACTACTTAATAAATATAATAATGAAATCCTGTAACCAACCAATCAAATCTCTCTACAAACCAATATTTGAATATCAATAAGATACTCACTAGCGTTTGGCCCTGTTTAGGTGGGTAGTTATCTGGGGTTCTAGTGGGAAGTCCTGACCACTATGGTACAGCAGGTTGGGTGTGAGGACAGATACTGGCCGAAGACATTGGCTAGTGGTGGCGCTATGTCATGAATTGGCAGAAGTTAGAATTCATGGGCTGGCCATTGGGTTGGATCCCAGGGGCTTAATAGTTTACGCGCTCGCCTTGTAATCGGAACGTCCTTGTTTCGAACCCCGGTGGGTGCGTACTGCTGAAGACTCCCAAACTAGAGTGACGTGTCAGCTGTCTTGTACTCCCAGGTTTCCCAATAGTTCTCTAGCTGATGTCATTTCATGATAATATCCTGTAACATATCGAAGGATTTTTGGTAATTTCTAGAATATATGTCCGTATTCATAGTTTCTTTGACGAACATAAATGTGGTGACGATAACGAATTCCGTAGCGTATGATGAATCATCTTACTCATATGTATATAACAAAGTATTAACAGTAAGCACCTATCAACTTTGTGACGTTGGTGAAGGACATTTTAAGCAAATGCTTCAGGTAAAAAGTTGTAAAAAATGTAGTTTTACAGTTTATCAATGCTTAAAGATACCAATGTGTACAATCACATCAATCTGCTTAATATATAATTTTTCATACACAGTACGCATAATCAAGTTGGACAGCTTATTTTCAGATGTTAAAATGACACGTATTTAACACATAACTCATAAAAAAAACATTATTCTGATAAAGCAAAATGACCAGTTTTGCAGTATAAAACGAGGTCATCTTATTTCACAGGTTCTCATCAATTGCGGACTACCTTAAATTATAATTGTTACAAAGAAATAAAAATAACATACTTCAGTGTTGGAATGATAGCAGAAAAAATGTTATAAGTTAAGCCATCCGAAATGTAAGCTTCACAATTTTTTTTAGTTCATTTTATATGCACTTCGAAGTAGAAAACAAGGAGGAGGAAAAGTGAGAAAACAGAAAAAATAATAAGCAGTGTTAGTTTACGGGGAAAGTTTGTAGTTCATAAGGTTGAAATTGATTCATTGAGGTGAAGTCGCTAATATGGATGATTTTTCAATTAATATATTTAAAATCAAAATGCACTTACTAAGGGAATAAGAAATTGGTCATACTCGCTTTCTGTGTACATAATTTTAATTCCAATTGCTTTGGTGATTAATTGTAGTAAATTTGGTGTCCTTTGCAAGTTTAATATTTTGAATGATTTGGAGAGTTCGATGATATCGTCATGTCCAGGCCTCTTCAAGGCTCTAGTGTTGTTATAATAAACAGAAGTGATTTGTACATAGAGCACCGACCGTTTCTAATTTTCCGGATAGCTTCCTGAAGAACAGGATGCGATAACGGCATTTGAAAATGGAGTAAATAAGTTCCCCAAAGAATTCCTTTTGAGGAAACTAATTAACAATGAAAAGGTATAGTGAATTCAAGTCAAAATGTGAATGCCTAGTGTTTATGTGTAGTTATCCTAAATTCGTAGGTCTCATTTACCATTGGGACCCATACTGTCAGTGTCCAACCCATCATGTCATCTACCAGCTGGATAGTTGGCTGATTCTTTGGAGCCCGTTTGAAATAAGTTTGAAATCTACAGCTTGAAAAATACCTTTCAATTTTCCAGAGAAGTACATCGTGTTGATACATCAAATAAAGTTATAGTGTTGTAACATGTAAGCGCTTTATTTACAAGTATAGCAGTGATTAAAACGATTAACATAATTTGTCAACAAACAGATCTAATACCACTACCTGAAAAAGAAATGAAGCTTCCACTGCATCTTTGACATTCAGTTTAAAGTGTAATCATCAGTTTTACTGACAAATTAGAGTCGCAATGGGTCAATTTCTGTGAGCTGTTCTAACAGACTCAACTGAGCTCTTTTATCTATGAAAAAAGCTCTTTTTCTACTTTGAATTGCATATAAATGAATTTTCAAGTATTGGTTTTCTAGGGATTTTGTTTGATTGCATGGAGGATTTGATCATGAGTTGACATTAGTTAGAGAACCATTGAAAAACCTGGGAGTACTGAACAGCCGTTTCGTCCTAGTTTGGGACTCTTAATCAGTACGCACCCACTGGGATTCGAACCCAGGACGCTCTATGTCGTGAATTGGCAGAAGTTAGAATTCAAGGACCATTGGATGGGGTCCTAGTGGCTCAATGGTCTACGAGCTCTCCTTGTAACCAGAAAGTCCTGAGTTCGAATCCCGGTGGGTGCGTACTACTGAAGAGTCCCCAACTAGGACGAAACAGCTCTCCAGTACTTCCAGGTTTTCCAGTGGTTCTCTAACTGATGTCAGCTCATGATGAAATCCTCGATGCATATAAATGAATCATGTTTTGAACTGTTAATTGTGTTTTTACATTTTGGACGGTTTAATTTAAAACATCTTCTCTGTTATCACTCCAACATTGAATCATATTATTGTCTTTCTCTTATGACCATTGTAGTTTGAAGTAGTCTGCATCTGATGAGCACCTGTGAAATAAAAAGATATCATTTTATACTGTAAATTCCGTGTTTCTGCGTTTATTGGAAATTCATGAATAGAAACACGTGTATAAAAAGATTATCAAATAAAGCTTCCAGAGGAACAATATGAATTCAGACTGTTTGTTTAAATTTTAATGTTGGGGTTTAGGAGATACAGTGATGTGAGGATCTAGAGGGAAAATTTTCGTATAATTTTAAATATCTAGGCAACCAATATCTTGAAGTTAATGTATTATATGAAGTAAAAAAGGGTATGCGGTCTAAAGGTCGTACACATCCTGCTTATACATATGGGTGATGTAATCAAATTCCTACTGAATTTGTATCATGTTTGTTCAGTGATGACATTAGTATTTTGATAATAATCTTATACTACCGTATGACTGGAATACTTGAGAGCGTAATGAGCGTACCATATCACCAGTCGAGTAACATTTTCCCTCATGGAAGAATATTTCCCTCTATAATATGTGAATAGGTATACATCACTGAAGGTAATGAATATCGTTTCATTCTCTAATGGTTCTGTTTATAAGCAACGTTGTTGGTTTTTCTCTCCGTAGACAACAATTAATCATATCATAGGTACTGTCGTGTTTTATAGTAATAGTTTTAAACTTTACTCCTCACACAAGCTATGGTAACTGATTCGATCTACTGATATTTTGCAGCTTACTAATGAATAAACGTTCTAGGATGACTAATGTAGCAACGGCTGACTTACCATACGCTGTTTGTTCCTTTCTGATCCTGGAGCTCATGTGACGACTATGTTTTTAGTATCACGATTTTCATTGTCTCATAAATGAACCTTCTATGTCCACCAGTCCTCTGATGAACAATAGACAATCTCGTTTGCCCTTTCACTTTTGTAAGAACACCCTACATGGCGGTAAGACAGTAAATAGAAATCACGTGACATAGTACCTGAATACGTAACGACATGAGGCCGTTTCGAGAAGACCAGAGTCTGCCTATCCTTAGATAAACTAGGTAAGTGTAGCGAAGTCATTACCGCGGTCAAGAAATATTATTGCGCCAAAGCGTTTATATGCTTTCTGAAAATTAGTGGATGATCGATGTGAAAATACTATTTTGATAATACTTACATTGGATTCCTTTAAAGGGGTGTTCAGTAATGTGTTTTTTTTATACAAAACAACTTCTATTGACTTGACTCAAAGAATAATGAGGATCCATCGCAACACGTATTTAAGAAGTTCATTTACAATTATTAAACGACTGCAAATAGTATTTAAAATATACACCAATACTTTTGTTTAAAAAGCTAATCATTAATTAAGACAAATGATCATTTCTTTAATACGACAAGTGATTTGACTTTCTGAAAACACTTTTCAGTTTTAAATAACGAGGGTTTTTATTTTTATGATGATAAGGATAAAAAGTCGAAATGTAGTTTCGTAGAAAGGTATATCCTGTTTGTGAAATGTTATTCGTTATCAAGTAAACGAAAAAGGTTTTTGTTTTTAATAGAAGTTCTACATATCCGCAGAACCTGTTCCAGACAGTTTGCTAAATACTTTAAAGAAATAATTCACATCTTACGGATAATAAGGACACTCATAGTGTTTCAGAGTCCTAATCATCTGACATTGTTGTTGCTAATACTAACTAACCATAGTCTGCGTATCTTTGAAAGCAATTGTCAGAAGAGTAGTTTTTTAGTTTTTTTTGGCACTGTTCTTTTACACAGTTTAGCATTGTTTATCAGCCACTTTCAAATAATAGAGCTTTTTTTAAATAGTGTTTCATTTATTTAAATCGCTTTTTTCACTTTAGTTCAAACAATTCCGTTCCACAACTGAACTCCAGATCATCAACTTACCTTAGCGATATAGAAGCTGCACAAGATTCATTATTCCACTTTTCCACTCGACATATGCAAGTGAATCCAGACCATTCGATGTCTCCTATTCCAGTGACAAAACAGTCGTCATCACACAACAAAACGAATACAGTAAACATTAAAACTAATCCTGTATCTTTGATCAACTCACCTCCGTCTCAGTGTTCGACAGATACTGTATCCAGCATCCATAAGTCTCCTGTATCTTCGAATCAATGTATAAACACAAAAGCTGAGAGTTCTACTGTTCAGTCTACATCAGTTCCTAGCAGTATTGCTGCTATTCCATCAACATCTCATGATTACCCGAATGAGGCTAATTCTTCACATCCTGGTTGGAGTCCAGAATCTGTCCACCGAGTGAAATCTACCTTAAAACATAATTTAAAGGCTTATATCTCTTCTCATTGCATTGATAAAGAAACTTGTCGCGATATTTTTCAACGTGCCTGGGGGAAAGTGAGTGTCTTTAAAAACTATTCTTTATTTGTCTTCTAATTTAACCTTCATCACTAGGCAGACTAGCAACTACTAACATGTTTGTACTGTTGGTTTGCAATCCACATTTAAGGTAGTTGAAGAAGTTGAAATTCCTGATAGTTAGGTGAAAAGTGGTTTGAATCTTGTCTCAAAATGATTTTCTTAACTAGTAAACCATATCACATTAGATTAGTTTAGCGGAGTTTAGTCTATTAAGTATAGCGTTTTATTGCGGTACCTTTACAAAAAGCCTACTTGTTATGTTAATATTTTGACTAAACGGATATAACTTACTCTTATGCTTTAGTGGTAGTGATATCTGCTGACTTTGAAACGTAGGGATTCTTGCAAAATTATAAAGTCACTGTACGATTGATTATGTTGATACCAAAACATGTGTTCTGTTGATTGCGTCGTCACACAGATTAAACCCTTTACTCACTGTAACAACAGAAGACAAGGGCCAGGCAACAGAACGTTTATTACGGAAAATCAACACATATTTATAGATTTTGATGTACATTATTGTAGGTTAATGTTAGTAGAAAATACAGTCTTTTGATTGGTTGTTTCTCACACAAAGTTAACCTTGCATCTCTTGTGGCTGTGTCAGTTCATCTATATGTTAACTGTATCCGCCTGTCCATCTTGACCTTGACCTCAATTACTGTCAACCAATTTGGCTAGCAACCATCTCTCACCACAACATGACTAATATTTGATACATAAACATTGACCTCAATTACTGTCAACCAATTTGGCTAGCAACCATCTCTCACCACAACTGTATGCTGTTGAAGTATTAATTCGTATCTATTTTTTTATCTTTCACGTTCCCCAGTGAAACATAGGGCTTCAAGCTAGTGGCTTGAAGTTTCTGTAGCAGTGCTTATTTTACAGGATGGGGTTGCTAGCCTCATGCCCAACCTTTCCTCTTCACCAGTATTATTTCTGGCTTAGCGAGTTAAAGGAGTGCTTTGGCCGGGGATCGAACCCCGGACCATGTGCATGATCGGCGAGTGTCCTAACCACTATGCCACCGACGCACAATTCTTATCTATAAAACCTGTTTATACTGATATGTCTAGGGAAACTCGTGCTAAGCTATGAAGTAGAAGAAATTAGAGGATTATATGTATTTATGCATGCAAATTAATGCTACCATCTGTATTTGTTTAAATTACATGATGTTATATATATATATAACTGTTGTTTGTTTTTTCTTTACCAGATTGTTCAAAAACCACCCCGCAAGGTTACTGATGAACGCATCGCAAAGTTAGTAGATGATTATGTCCAGTATTGTCTAAGGCATAGAACTTAGTGTTCTATATACTTTGTTTATATACCTGTAAAGTTGACCTCTATTACTTACTTTCCCTATATATATGATAAAGATTATTTGTTCTTAATGTGTTTGTATATGGCTATAAAATTTACTGAACATTATGCTTAATTGTTGAAAATACTTTGACATTGATACTCAATTCCAATTATCATTATGATATGTAAATGCAATAAAATGAAATGTGAGCATTCATTCTTCTACATGTTGCACTTATTCGTTTAATTGATCACCAGCACCTCTACGTATGTATTTCCAATAACAGAAATTTGTTCAAAAGTTTGTCATTTAAAGCATACTTAATCATTAGTTTATCCTCGGGCATCTATGGTTTTTTTAAGGTACCTATTGACTCAAGAAGAAACTCCTCAGTACAGAATAAAAAAACAAACACCGACGTGTAATGGGATAATCCGTTGAGCTCAGTCATTGGTTATAAGAACCGTGTGAATAGGTCATATTGTTGGTACAGTAAGTAGGATTATATTACGTACTTATTAGTTGTAGTTATTTTGTAATTGAATTAAGTTACACATAGTGTACGATACATGTATTAATGGCTAAACTGCTGATAATCAATACTTTTTTATTCTTGGATGGCTTGATAAGGTCACAGACAGTCGTTTTTGATTAGTGTGTGTGTGTTAAGTAGTACTCGTATTTATGTGCGACTGCTTTATGTAACTTGCAGCTAAAATCAAAAGGCACATTTATCCAGTAAATTTATGCGCTGAGGATAATTATTATCAGCTATTAAGGAGGAGAGTAAGTGGGCTAAATATAACCGATTTAGAAACTACATGTTTGCGTATGCTTTATCTCCGCTAATTAGTGAATAAGCCTCAGTCGGTTCTCCCGAGATAAAGCATAGCAAATTTTCACGATATGGGTTCAGAATTATCTGGCTAATGTTCGACTTTTTGGAGTTAACGTTTTTAGTTTCTGTCGATAAGGTGATAAAGTATGCTTGATTGCGTACTACTACGCGTGCTAACCAGAAGCAATAAAATTATGCAACATCTACCTGACAAAAAGTGGGAATCGGCTAGCTTGAAATGTGCTTCAATTTAAAGTGAAATTGGTCTTTGTTAATTCATGTAATATGTTGAATTCTGCGCGAATATCAATGCCTATACGATGGTTATCAGTGACACAAGTAATGTCTCGTTTTTTTTGTAGTATGCTCTCTATTTCAGTTTCTGAATGCTGATTATATAGGCTTTATAATTTAGCTGCAGAGAGGAAAAGATCTTTGAATCTACAGAGGTGTAGTTTAATTAGTTTATTTTTGGTAGTAGGTGTAACTGGACGAGTTGAATGCCGTCATGGAACTCATTCAGATAAACTGAGTTGTTTATCAGAAAAATCCTTAACGCAGTATTTCTACAGGCAACTTCGTTTGTCATATGTTTTCGTAAAATACAGTTATCATAGACTTTAATTAGATTCATTAACAGGAAAAAGATATTTTAGACAAAGTTTATATATATGGTTTACCACTGATAAATCGATGTATTTCGACGTGTGCACGTCAACATAGTATATTACTCAAGTGTATTTAAAAAGGAGTTGAATATAAGTGTTCAGAAAATACAGACTGTCTGTCTGAGCATCATTTCCAAAGCACTGCACGAAATGCAATGCCTGTTGCGAATTCCCCTGGTAGGTTTTTTAAATGTTGGCATGGTAATGGATGATACAACATTGATGGCAGTTTACGTAATCATCACTGATCCAGCTTCATTTATATAAAACTAGATCACAATTCGATTGTTGTTTATTTGAGACTTAGTGTTACCAGCTCCAGACTTTTGTTTATCTATTTAGGTATCGCGCAATAACTATTGAACTGAGTACGAAAGCGCTCCTACCTGCAACGACACTTGTTGTTGTCTCTCCAAGACAATGAAAGTGGCTTTGCTATGATGAATTTCAGTGATTCTTTGACTTGGTTTATACAGAATTCGTTACATGTCGACTGGATACTAGTAATAGGAGCTGTAGATTCGTAAACATTATTAGCGGCGCTTCGAGGTACATAGAGGTGTTTCAATTTCACATCTCATTACAATTATTTCTTTACCAAAATTTGATTGCTTGTTGCATGTAGCAGTTGAGATCCCAAGGAGATTGAATATAAGGCGTAACTGTGGCGAGCCCATAAATATGATCGGTACAGATATACAGCTACCAAGACAAATGAGCAATGTCTTTATTTAATTTATGTAAGCCATGTCAGAAAGCAGGTGTACTACAGCGAAGGAAGCTATAAGAAAAGGAAAACAGGCTTCTAGAGAGATTCAAAAGCTGCATTCACAGAGTGAGAAATCAGTTAATGATAACTGAAGAAGTGTTACCTATCGTAAACTTCATAATACTGGTTGAAACAGAATTAAGTATAAAATTTATTTAATCAAAAATGCTTTAATTCCAAGCCTTATCACCCCTCGAAAGCCACCGAAAGAAGCTATAATACAAGTCGCATATCCTCCTAATTCCATATGAGAAAAGGTATTTACTTCTCTGGCATAAAGCTATCGATAGTCTTAATTCATATATATAATATGTGAAGGGTGTCATTTGGAGTTGTACAACACGAGCTAAACGTCTTTCTAGCTCATATCCTCTCTTCCTCAGAAATTTTGGGCTGTGTTCAAAAGTCCTAAAGACTGTGCAACTACGCAAATGATATCAGATTGAATGCAGCTGATAACGCACGCCAAACCCGATGCAGACGATGAGGCACTTATGTTGTTTGTGATTACTCATTAAAACTGTCTTTCTTATCAGTAAGTTAACACAAATTTAAGGAACTTAGATGATTATCACGCTGCTTATGAGGACATCATCACATCTGATTATGACGTGAAAATATCACAGTGATTTTATTATGCGAGCCGATAAGATCTCTCAATATCTTGAGGTCGCACTGATCATCACTCTTGCCTAAAATAACGGATTTTGCACGAATATCACATGGGAATATATGTTAAAAATCACCCGTCCTAACGGAGTATTTCGAAAAGTGATTACAGGCTTTATTTTAATAAGCTTTGCAAAAAAACATGGCATTTTTGTTCTGCAAGGCTGAAATTTGCTAAGGCGTCAGCTATAACACAAACTACAAGGCCGTCATATTGCATAATATCAACAAAATCTTTAGCTGGCTTTAATATCCAAATCGAACATTTTTGATAGTTTCTTCGATTACACTAGTAGCGGTAAATAATTCCCCAAAATTATGGCCAAGGCATTCATAATTGAAAATTGGATGCTGACCATCAATGTTTAAGTCGACTCGTTTAACGGAAGGCTTCCGAACAAGCATCCATGCCATTTTGTACGCCGCCGTGTCACGTTCGTTCGTTGATGCAGATCCCTAGCTAGTTAAGCAATCATCTCGCACTCCGATTTGGTCCCGAAATATAACTAGTAATTTAGACGGTCAATTCTTGTGTTTTGCTTTGCCTTTGGTCCACGTGTAACGAATACCATAGAAATGAGGGTATTAGATCTTGCGTTAGTTTACTTCGTACTATTCGTGAGCGTCAATACTGTCAGCCTCTAAAATGGTGAGTCCAGCCGCGAACTTTATCTTTGGTAAATACACATGCAAATCCGGTGATTTCATTCCATTTTGTATTTGTTCTTGCACTATTTTCAAACTACATATGTATCGTCATAAATGATCATATTCCTAAGGCCATCCGTGTTCAATCAACTGCCAAATCTATTCAGTTCGTACCAATTTGGCCAGATAATGCTGAATCGCGGTTTCAGATAGCTGAGTCTGATTTGAGGGAACAAGGGTTAACTGATCAACATTCACAGTTCTTTGCAGTTATCCACACCCTATCGCAGGAATTCAGTGAATGTATAGCTGTGCATATGTTGAGCCCAGAGGTAAGTAACTCCTTCGAGTTGCTCAAATCATCCCTTCTGAGGTGAAACGTCCTCGCAGATAGACAGAGTCTGGACGAATTATTTTGCAATGTGCAGTTAGGTGATCGTTGAGCTGTGAGCATGCTAACAAGAATGAGGGAAGTTATTGGCCAACGTCAGTTCAATGAAGGACTTTTCAGAGAACTGTTCTCATGCAAACTGCCACAGGCAGTGCTGATGACACTTCAGGGTGTTATAATAGATGACCTAGCTGTTTCTGCAGATAAAATTCTAAAACAAAACGGCCAGTCACTGAAACATGCCCAATTGCCAAACAGACTTCAGGTAGGGATACTGCAGTGGTAGAGTTATGCAACTTTGTGCAGTAACTGCTTAGGTCAAACACACCTTCTAATTCCTCGTGTCGTCTTGCTAACTCCCCTTAAAGGTGAAACCCACGTGATCAGTCTAAATCCAAGTCGGGTTCACTGAAGAACCCTGAGTGGTGTTGCTATCACAATACATATGACCAGGAAGCGAAATGTTGCCGAAAACCTTGTAATTTCGGCAATGTCTCAAAAACTGTGGAAAAAGAATCCAACCAACACGCATTAGCGGCAACCCTCGCCGGTGGTACTAGTTGCCTACTTCACATTCGTGATGTAATCAACCAGACCTGGTACTTAGTCGACACAGGTGCTGAAGTCAGCGTCCTTCCTGCTACAGCAGCAGATTGACAGAATAAGCCCACCTTCAACTCACAGGCTGCGAATCGAAAACCAATTGAAACCTTTGGTAGGAAATACGTCTACCCGAACGTGGGTTCACGCGAACCTATTCAGTGAATTTTCCTTCTCGCTGACATCACAATACCCATCATTGGCATGGACTTACTCAATCATCGTGATTTACTTGCAGACGTCCGCCTATAAAGAACGATTGATAGACAGTACTACAAGACTGACTATCTAGGCCATCACCTACGTAGATCCCAGCTCGTCACTCGTTACGAAGAAGTAAATCCTCGATCCAACATTCCAGCCGATTGTTGACAAATATCCGGAACTTAACTGCTCGTCTAGCGATCTTTCGTACACACCCAGCAATGTAATGCACCACATCATAACCTCAGGACAGCTCGTGACATCCAAAGCACGACGAATTGCTCCTGACAAACTGAGAATCGCTAGAAATGAGTTAGACCATATGCTCACTCTTGGCATCATTCGGCTATCGAATAGCCCATAGGCATCCCCACTGCATATGTTACCGAGAAAAGATAGCAACGATTGGCGACCCACTGGTGATTACCGGCGAGTGAAAGCCAGAACAACCCGCGACTGCTATCTATTGCCTCACAAACACGACTTGACGGCAACATTATCTGACGCAACTATATTCTCTAAAATCGACTTGGTTAAAGCGTATAACCGAATCCCTATGGCACCAGAAGATACTCGGAAAACCGCTATCATTACGCCTTTCGGACGTTTTGAATTTCTATGTGTGCCATTCGGTCTTCGGAATGCAGCACAAACATTCCAACGCTTCATCGACGAAGTATTTCGCTGTCTGGACTTTGTATACGCATATTTAGACGACTGTCTCATTGCAAGTCTAGACAAGGAAACTCACCTTAGACACTTGGACTTAGCATTTCAAAGTTACGCCTACATGATGTTACCATCAATATTCAAAGGTGTCGAATAGGAGTGTCAACCACACGCCTTTTTCTCGAGGCGCCTACAATAAGGAGAAACGAAGTGTGGCACATTCGTCAGCGAACTTCCGGCCATGTACTGTACAACACGTCATTTTTGACGTGTCATACTGTCTTGATTTCCGTAGTAGGAGAGGTTTTGACATACCTTTGTACTCCTATTAGTAGTTTCAGATCTCTTTTTGAGTCTGTTATAACACATTATACCTTAAATGTGCCCATGTATACTTTTTGTATGACTGTGTAAATAGTACAGACAAATATGCCCCTAGGTGCCTACACACGTAATAGATGCATCCAGCGGTTTTTCCCATGGCATTTTGTCGAGTCCCTTCAGATGAAGTCAGGAGATTAACATTTAAGATATTTGATGCCTAAATTTATGCATGTCGTCCATATTCGCGTTATGTAGCTAAACTTCGTGTGCTTTGGAATACATATAAGACTACCCTTCATTGTCTAATATTAGACCTTGACAACTAGCGGGTTTAACAAAGTTGGCGTTATACTTATTGAAATTGTGTGAGCAAGTGTATTTACATAAATTTGGTCTACTCATAAGTTTATAGTTTTTTGTGTCACTATCATCTCGATATGTAGCAAACGGGAATCCTGGTAACAAATGCCTCAATGATCTTGAAATGACCAATTTCAACGAATTAAGCTATAAAGTTTCGGAGGCAACCTAGACCTGCATTAAAACATTCTCATTATTTATACAATATATGTGCTATCTATCAAATTTATCTAACATACTTTGCTTGCGTATCAGAGAATCACTGGTTAGTGTCTTTTCATTGATATCTGTACTTCAACTGGGCGTGTCAGTGTGGGATCGAGGTGACAACTGACGTAGTTTGTTGGAATATGCCCTGTATATATGGATTAATTCAATGGCCGAGTTAAGGGATAATGGTTGAAGCACAAAAGCTAATTGTGATATTGGTTAATCCAATTAAAGTTCTCGTAGGTAATGGTACAGTTATATCAGATAAACCGAATTTAGTTTAAGTAACGAGTACCGCTTAGAATTAATGGGATAAATCCAAACTGGAAAACGCCTAAAACCAGTCCTATTTCCTCATCTTTAACCAGAAACTTGAAAGCTAACCACTAATTGTCTCCTGACCCTAAACAATGATATTTCGGAATAGTATTAACACCAATGCGATATCGGAGGCTGTTCTTCGAAATGCATTCCTTTTGTACAAAAATGTGCAAACCTTGTGATTACTACAATAATTTTTCTGAAATGAAATATTTAAACTTGCATCCTCTGTTGATACATTATCTGAGAGCCACTGTGCTATCGGTAATCTCCATTTCTGCTGTGAAGGCCTTTTAATCCTCAGATCTGTTTTTCATACTAATCTTCTCGACCAACAGCACTAGTTTTTTTAAGGAGTTCCAAAAAATTTGAGGATTAGCGGTAGAGCGCAGTTTCTCAGGATTCCTTCAGAAACTGTTCGCAGAAATCCAGGGTTAACGAATAATACGGCTGAGGCCTCTTTGGTTTATTGGCAAGATGGTTTAGGAGATAATGTCGATGAGTAGGGAAGAAACAGTTACGTGCTACTGGAATTATATAGCGCCCTAATACACTTGCTCTGTATGATCAGAGAACTACTTGTCAAACTAGAACAACAATTTAGTCGTGCAAATAACGAAATTAATTTCAGGATCAGGAACGTATAACGGCGATTTCTGCTGCGTGCACGAACAACGGAACATAAAACGACAGCGTACCAAATGGTCTGGATACCTGACTTCATGCTACAGCTTAACCAGTCGACTTTAGCAGTGAAGGGTAAAATCTAGTACTGAATGATGAAAGGTTGGATATTAACTTTGAGGAGTTATTTTCCGTTAATGAGGTTTAGGACAGCTTCCTGTTCTACGGTCACCTACTATCAAGTCATTGTAAGAAGAACAGTATTATAGAGATCAAAACGTAGTGAAACTATGTGGAGCAAGCATCTAGTTTTGAAAATAACTAATAAGGGTTTTATAGTGACATATGATATACCAGCTGCTCTGGTTAAAAAAATTAAATTACGGGTCCCACAATCGTATGCCTAATTGAAGCTTGGAGTCACCTGAGTAGCAGTATGTAATCCAAATATTGTCTTTAAAATACTAGATTTCAATTTTGTAAAAATAGTTTAGACAAGCTTTTTATATTTCAGATGCCTTCATAATGTATTTTAAAAATCCTCGATGAATTGGGCCAAAGTCTTCAAGTTGGTTTCCAGCAAGCCAAAAGTCTTTCAAAGCTCAGTTAATGATCATTTAATATGGAAAATAAACGCATCCTACTTTGCAAGCAAACCTGGATCTATATCAAGTTCAGTTAAAACAACCGCGAGGTCGAAGCCATCATCTCTTGTTGGTAAACATGCACCTATTACTCTTACGAAGTCAGCCATAGATCGTATCCAAGAACTTTTACAAAGAAATCCAAAAGCTATAGGACTACGTATTGGAGTTAGAACTCGTGGTTGTAATGGTCTGTCTTATACCTTGGACTTTTGCTTCGACGGAATCCAACCTGGAGATGAAGTTGTGGAGCAGGACGGAGTTCGTATTTTTATTGATCGTCGGGCGCAGCTGACGCTGTTGGGTACTGAAATGGACTATCAGCAAGATATATTATCCAGTCAGTTTGTTTTTAACAACCCTAACATTAAGGGGACTTGCGGTTGCGGAGAAAGCTTTAGTGTATAAATTGTTTCTTTTGTGATACGTTGATAATTTTGATATAGCGTGCATATATATATATACATATATATATATATATATATATATATATATATATATATATATGACTCGCTATATCATCGAATGCCTTTTATTTAGACAAGCTATGTTAATGTAGATAGATAATTATAAATTTTGATGCAGTTCGTCGATTATGTTTGAGTGCTTCATACAATTCTTCGAATGCGTAAAATATCTCGCTCTTGGAATCCCTGCTATTAGTTAATTGTTTTAATGTATTTCTACATAACTACTCTATAATCATTGTATTACAGGAGAATACGTATTTTGTAGTGACATAAACATACCTGCTAAGTGCATTTGCCAAAAACTATCTGTACGAAAACCAAGTGCATTGGTTGCCATTCCCACAGAATATATGGTGTTCTTTAAGAACAACACCACTAACTCATAGCATTAAACCAACTAAAATTGCCTTTCAATGTGTCAATGTATTTATTCCAGACATAATATCGTTAGTAGTTGAATCCATGTAGATGAAGCACAAAAGGTATTTTCCACTAGATAGCATCTCAAATTTAGTACTTATTTTTAAAAACAGTTTGCTAAATTTGGCATTTTACAACTTGTTATACTAAGAGATGTAGTCAGGAAGGGCAACAACGAAAATCCAGAGATATCCGAGTTTTGGAAATGCACATAAATGACAACAAAGAAAAGTAAGGTGATCTGTAGTATATGGTAGGTCCCGTATTATTCGTATGTGTGGAATTAGACCATGCAAACTAATTCGTGAAGCATATTCACCAATTAAAATGGAGTGGATGAATACAGTGTTTCGCTTAACTTGGGCATATAGGAAGTTGGATTTGTTGTTCGTAAATGAAGAACGTTATCAGTTCAGCGACTGACAGGCCTAGATTAACTTAGAAGGGTGAGCAATTCAAACTGTTGTTAAATAAATCTACTTTGCTAGGCAGTGGAAGTTTGAAGAGCAGTCGAACTGTTAATACTGACCTCGACGCGAATGGTTACAAACTGGTTGTTAGATCAGTGGTTGTCCATCAACACTGTTTCGATTCCCATTATTATCTTGCAATATTACGATGTAGTTAATGAGTGATTTCTGAAGATGAATCTGCCTTCAACGTTAGCAACAGTAATGTACATGAAATGTTTGAAATAATTAGAAAGTGTTAATTTAAGAAGAAGGTTAATCTTTTCTAAAAGCATTTATTGTTTGAATTCAGAGTAATCAAATATCACTATAAATTAATTTGAGGTGTAGTAAATGCAAGATCATTTGGCTGAAAATCCGTAAGAGCACACTGCAAAACAAATTGTAATCAGTAGACATGGCACATAGTCAATGTCAAAACCATAATAACGAACTGCACAACAACAAACACAAATTTATTTAGCCACCTAGAATATCAGCTGCAGGACCGGCTGGACATGGTCTCGAGCATCTACGTTGTAAGTCAGAAAGTGGACGACCATGAAGAAGGCAGACCAAAACAACCGTCATATTGTCACAACCCAAACCATTTGTATGACAGTCAGGTGCTAAACACCTCATCATTAATTCTTCACATACCTACAAAAAGAAAGAGAAATGGTCTTGATGTACATTTGTGAAGTCTCATAAATTTTCAAATTGAAATATGCTTTTTGGTTTTCTGAATCTCAGTAGATGCGTTTTTGTCAACTTAACATGCCGAAAGCGTATTTCCGCCGCTAAAAAGCACCAATGTTTGGAGCTAGAATTTCAGTACGCTTCTTTTACCCAGACCATCATACACCTTTATATTTTAAGGCTGGTGCAAATTCATTAGCTTGGTTTCCAGTGTGCTACCTAAGTAGTATTTAGAGTTCTTGGGATACGCTAAGAACACTTGTGGCGGTGACGGAATATTTTAAGCTAAGAATATGCGAGACACTTTGTTTGTACAACATGAGTCTCCCAGGGACGTTATTCACCAAGAAAATCAGGAAACAAACAAGGCATTTTTAAATTTTTCGTCTACTCATTTCTCTAAGAATTGGTATGCAGTGTCGACTTTATAGTGCGAATTCAAACACTTAAATATTTCAAAACATCCATCATAGGTTGGTTAAGGTATTCGAAGTTCACATCAAAAACAGCTATCCAGATATATCGGCTTTTAGAAACTACTAAGAAATCATTCTACTCTTTACAAACTTATAGAAAGAAATATGATTTATATTACGACGTTTCGTTACAACATGAGTTCAGAACACTTTACTAACAAGTTTTTTATTTTGTGAAAGAAAAGTAAACGTCTATCTGTAAATGTAACGCTACTAATATACGGACGATGTTTCTTTAATACGCTGGCAATATGAAAATTGAGTAGGATTTGCTTTTCCATTCGAAATCCTCTTTTATGCATATTTTCTTAATCCCTATCAAAGTGGTAATTATCGTAAATAGTAGTTATGCATATTCGATGGTGGCGTCGGTGGTATAGCGGTTAGGACGCTCGCCGACCATGCACATGGTCCGGGGTTCGATCCCCGGCCACAGACGCAGGCCTTTACCTCGCTAAGCCAGAAATAATGCTGGTAAAGAGGAAAGGTTGGGCATGAGGCTAGCAACCCCATCCTGTAAAATAAAAACAACTGCTACAGAAACTTCAAGCCACTAGCTTGAAGCCCTATGTTCCACTGTGGAACGTGAAGGAAAAAAAATGCATATTCGCAAGAAACTGCCAGCTTGCTTCATATAAGGCGTCTACTCAGACGTTAAAAACCTTAATATTAAACCAGTGATGTGTGAACCAACTTTGGCTGTCCAAAGACCATAATAATCAAGCATCTGACGTTGAGCTGTATTACACAACACGGATTTGCGACATCATAATATACTTCAGATTTTTTTATAATGAATGAATGAGAACTTTGTATTTTATTGTCTAGTTTTTGTCAGGTGCCTACCTGCTACAATTGTTTTAACTTCTCTGCAAACGCGAGTTTCTTAGATTATACTCAGGAAGTCAGTAGGCCCCCACTTCAGTTTTTTTCAAGCGCTTGCTTTCACATGCGTATTGGTCCACCTAGTTTGACGTAACGTGGGTGACGTATTTATTTGCTTCCCATTAAGTAATTGAATACAGTCTATGATCACAAGTTTTCTCCGATACATCGTTCAACTATATATGCTTCTTCTCGTCTTCATCTACCTTGAATGTCATATTGACAAGTGAGATTTTCCAAATTACACCTAATCATGGATAGGAACGTGTGTATATAGTCTTTAAGGAGGTAACACGAGTGGGAAAGTCAGTCTTGTTAAAAATTCACGAAAAAAAACAGTTTTAGGACTGAAGTTATTAATAGTCATGTCATAAGCACCTTATAAAACTACCATGACATTTAGTTGGTACTATAAGGTCACAGTTATATGATATTAGGCATCAAATACGTAGAACATTTATCTCAACAACTGCTTTAAGGATGAAACAAACATTTACGTAAAAATTAGGCAAACGTATCATATACTTCGGAAGATGAATGACTACACATTTCAAACACTTACCTTAGAAGGAGCCATTCCATAACTGAGTCGTAATCTGATAAAGCTTATAACCTCCTGATTAGTCATTACATCCCAAATCCCATCACAACATAGTACTATGAATTCATCGTCTTCGGCAGAAATTCTTCGGACATAAACATCCGGATTGGCTGTTACAATCTGATTTTCAGCGGACTGACGTGGATTGCGTTTAAAAACGAAATCTCCAAAAGCTCGAGAAAGTGCCAGATTACCATTTACACGTTTTGCATCGACCCAACCACCAGCAGCAGAAATGCGTTCTTTCTCAGCTCGTAAAGTGGGTTTATGATCTGTTGACAATGGCTCTGCTACTCCACGTCTACTGCATACAGCACGACTATCTCCAGCATTGCCACAATATAGTGTTTGATCTTTCAATAATACGATTATACCAGTAGATCCAGCCAATTCATCACCTGGATTCGGAATTTTCAGAGAGAAGCTTGTTGAAGCTTCGTTCTGTGTTTCTGCGGCATTATTTTTGATCGCTATATTTGAATTGGATGCTGTTGCACTAGCTGTTTCCGATTTTGTGGCTATCGATTTCACGGAATACGAGGTCATCTCAGATTGCATTTCTGCATCCAAACACAAAAAGGCGTTGCGAATAGCCTCTTTTATATCGTTTCGTGCTGTACCAGAAGATGTACATTAGTAATTTAGTACATTTAGTAATACTACCAATAATTATGTACTTTTATTTTAATCAAAGGTTTACAAGATTGCTACTTCATGAATATAATTAAAGTACTGCAAGGTATTAGGCTTCCTATTATGCCTACGTATGTAGTCTTTCGTAATACTACTCCTCTTAATCAACCTAAAATACTTTCTTATAACCTTTCGAACTGGTCTCTATGTTCACCCCAGAATTTTACAACAACACAGTGAGAACGCTGACTTAATATATATATATATATATATATATATGACATATATATATTTATGTCCATCGCCTTAGTGTCGAGAACAGGTAAGTTTGTTGTTAGTTCCATAGAGCAGTAGCATGTGTTTTAAATATTCAAAGTCCGCTTAAGTATCTTTTACAAAGGAGACCATTATGGTTACAACCAGACTATTGGACGATAATCTTGATTCATACATTTAATAAGGGAAAAAAATCAAAACGAAAACAGCTAATACCTTTGAATAACGGCGTCCGATATAAGCTTTGCCTAACTGATTTTCAAGTAAAAAACACTTTTAGGTATTCATTTCACACGATGAAAATGCTAGTTTTGTGTTTTTTAAAGGTAACCAAGATGACTATTTAAACCACCGAAATTACCCATTGGGTCATGAAGAAAATAAAAGACAAATTCACCGGAGAAAATCTTCTTTATCGACGAAATCATCTTCGGAGGCTGTACAGTTGTATTTATATTTACCAAAAATGTATAGTGGTCTATTAATGAGTAATAGTAATAGACTGCTAAACTGCTACTAAAAAGCAGCAAAACGTGGTCATAATTCTCTTCTATACTTAAAAGGAATATCCATTTTTAGAATACGGTAGTTAGTTTTGCACCAGTTAAGAAACTAACTTCCCAACAACGTGCCTGAAGTTTGACTACTGCATCGCTCATCCACACTTTACGTGTACAGCTGTAGGTGGTTATTGAAACATGTGTGCTATGTGTAGTGATATTTTTTTTCTTTCAAGCATTCGTTCTATGAAAATACGCGGTTGTCGGTTTAAGAATATATTCATTATCTGTAGAAATTAAAAGTACAATCTGAAAACCGATAGCTGTGCAGAAACGATAGATTTGCACTTTGTTGGCATGATTACTTTTGATCAACAGAAACAGAAATAACAACGTACCATATTCACTTTGCTCTACTATCTTCTCATGAAGATGAATGCTTGCATGATTAGCCACTCTGGTTCCACCATGCCCATCAAAAACTGAAAAATAGGCAGCCTTTGGATCACTGGGAAGCTCTAGTAAACACATATGGGAGTCTTCCATATGTACACGCCATCCTTGCATACTGGATACTGCAACACTGTAGTTTTCATTCTGCCAACTCCTTGTTTCCTTAGAAAGAACAGGGGCTGACAAAGACTGACCCATTCAGGAGGAAGTAGACCAATAATTGTTTATGTTCATGTGGTAGTACTGAACCAGTCGTCTAGCATAATGTATTTTCCCCACTATAATTATAAAATCCAGTATTATTTGTAAAGAATTATTTTTACATGAAGATATTAAAATACATAAATTTTCTGTGGTGAAGCAAATACCAAATTTTCGAGACAGTGATAGTACGAAGCTCTAAGTCCCATGGTTCAGAACCAAACGTGAAGAATCTGATACACTAATTGTATTTATGTATTGATTATTCCTTTGTTTGCTTCTTATTTCAGTCTTATAAAACTCAATGAACTTTTGCTCCCTTGCTTGTTTTTTTCCTTAGCTTTGTCTCACATTCTGTCTAACGCGCGTGACAATTTAGGGCAAAAGTCGATATTGCATGTCAGTTTCTGTCATTGTAAAACACTGCAAAGTTTAGATCTCATATACTGGCGTATTGATAGGTCGCAAGAAATTTTATGACCATGGTGATTACGAAAATCAGTCTATCGCCAAAGTTGCACAACCATTAGATCATTTCCCTACTGCCATCTGATTGAGAGAGTACTCCGATATTGATTGGAACAGGTGTACTTATATGCCATTTGGTACATAAAAATAGTGACGAAAATGGTAGGCATTATCTAAAATATATGGTAATGAGACAGACTAGATACTGATCTCCATATCAGTAATGAGGCTCATTGGCTTAAGCACTGGGTTTTCAGCGGATGAGTCACTGGCTCGAGTCCTGTTTCAACGTGGGTAAATGGGTAGTTATCCGCCTTCACAGCATAATTGTGGCTCTTACTGGTAAGTGAAAGTTCTGTTCACGGTAACTGAGCTTGAACAAAAACATGTATGATGAAATTATGCCACACGAAACACCTACAGAAAACTGGAAACACCTGAATACGTTATAACACCACATAGCTGTTTCGAAAATGTGCGGATTTTCCTATTGAAATTCGCGCAGAATGCTTCTATTGAGGCTAAAAATTTTCAAAAACGTTGTGTGGTTTTGTACAAGTGAACATATGACTGTGCAGTCTGCATCAACTACCAGATTTAACAGTGACTAGGGTAGTTAATTGTCTAGACAAACTCAACAATATGAGGAGGTGCATCGATTTCAGTAAGTCAATTTTATGAATCGCATTTTCTGCACCGGTCAGCTGGTTAACCAAAAAGATTTAGAAAGTGAGTGACTGCCTACTGAATTTCTCTCCACTGGAATTCAAAGTCACATACACAAACAGGATAACCTAACCTTATTGTCAGAAGAATAGGAAACACTATAAAAGAAATGTCGGGATCATAGGAAGTTATACAGCGTATGAGTACTTTGACATTACTAAGTGTAATCAACTGTGCTCCAACTCCCCGAACTAAAACAGTAATACCAACTCATTCTGAACACCTATAAACTTCCTTAACTTAAGTGAATCACGAAAGATTAAAGGATATCCGTCTGATGACAGAGCGGATATTTGCTTGACCAAAGTCACCTTACATCACAAATTAGGATGTGCTTTTCAAAAAAGTATATATCAAAATCAGATTAAAAAACTGGCCTGAAGAAATAATGCTTGAAGCTGATTCTTTGCACAGACTAGTACATGTAGTAGCATAGTACTACACTAATGTACTGTACTTAACTGATAAATCACACAGTAAAGTTTTTGAATGAAAGAAGCTTCAAGTAAAGTTTATTCTCAGAAACCATATCAAGTACGGTATAGTATTCGAAACAATGAAGAAAAGTAGCTTCTGATCTTTGACAATTAGTTAAGTGTTATTGCTTGATCGTGCTATCTGTGGGAAGAACCACCAATACAAATTTGTATGGTAAGAATAAAGCATAAAAATTAGTTAAGGCAGCTCTGATAGTCCTATGGAAATATCAACAAGATAATATGATTACCCTTTCAATTATTTCTTAAGATCCAAAGTGTAACGAAACCAAGACCTATCTACGTCAATAGTCTTTGTTAACATTTTGCACATGCGATTGCTGTACCTCTTATCCCAGGCAGTTAACTTGCAAATTCCTTCCTGGATGAAGGAACAGTAAAACACCAACCAGTATTCGTATACAGATTTTGGTATTGTTGAAAACGGCACAAGTAACACACCTTCCAAGCAACGCGCATTGAGATGCAATTGCCAATATCGATTTTTAAGTGCTAATGTAAACCAATTTGATTTATTTGTACTCGCTTCTTGGTTGTGATGACCACTATACCAATTGGAAAGTGATATTTTCAACATTCTGATGAGGTGTCACTTTAGTTTTATGTTTATTACGTGCACTTTCGATATCGAGAGAATAGTAGTTCACTTTTCAATTGTAACAAACTTAAGACCTTAGTTTACAAGATATCAAAGTCATTAAAAACCTACCTGGAAGGGTTTAGTGACCCTTAACGGTTTGCATATAGAAAGGGCGGAGGTACAATATATGCCGTGGTTGTCTTACATGATTATATCGTGTTCAGTATGCCTTTCTGAATAACATGTCCGCTTTTAACCCAGTATCTAGATGTCTTCTATTGATTAAGCTTTCCTTGACACGAACCATGTCCTGGGCTGTTAACTGATTGCTTTCTTGTTTCTCTAACATATTGCATTAAACTGTATTTGAGGACAAATGTTTTTCTAGCTCGTTTTATGAAGCAAGTATTCCTCTAGGCGCTCTTTTCCATCCTATTTTTTTCTCATATGACTTCTCCTATAAGGAATAAATTAACTTGGTTGAATACGCTGGCGACCTGACTGTCTCGCTGTCAGTTACGTTTCAATCTGAATGTTCCAAACTTAATAGCATTTGTAGGACTTAAACTATATATAATAAGGGCTGATCAGTAATAAAAATTCAGTATGGTTATATTCACCGGTATAATCAATGTTCTTTAAGAACTTATTTGAAAATGGAAATGAAAGCAACCCTAAATTCACCAGGATTATCGTAGGTTAATAATAACTGTGAGGGGTAACTTCTAGTTCCACTCGCCTTTTTGGTCAGCATTTAGTATAAAACAGACGCATGCGAGGCACTTCAATATTGCACTCAGTAATTAACCTATATATAAATGGCAGAACACGATGTATATCAAATCTGCAGTTCATTATGTAAAGAAGACTATTAATGTCAGAGATAATGTTTCTTATGACAAGATAATATGTTCCTTAAGAAATCTAGTATCTTACTCTAGTTGCTTAATTTTCAAATAATGATAATACCTTCCACTTTGTCTCCCACTGAATTCCTCTCTGTGTTGTCATTCCCTGTATGTTCATCACTATTTCACTGTCAAAAAAATTATTTCTCTTTCAGGGGAGACTTTACTGCATGTACTACCTATGAATTTTTATACGTCATGCATCAGAATAGATCCTTGTCATATGAATCTCGGGTGCGTTTACCCTTAGTGTAACAAAAACCCGAGGAGGATTACGGATTTTTAAGCCTGATAAACCGTTTAAGACGGTGATCACTTGGTCATGCTGTAAGTCGTACCCTGAAGATGTCAAAGTTACACCAGAATAATATAGTGAATATTAGCGTCGTGTTTTCCCTTCAAATATACAATATACCATATGAAATGACAATTGGAGCATGTAGAAGATGAAAATTATCACCATACGAGTTAGCATGTGATCATTACTTCTTAAATAACCAGATTTTATTGGCGCAGTACAAGTGGTTATTGGGAGTTTTCATTGGTATAAAGGTAATATTCCAAAACTGTGATCCAGGATGCGTCGCGGTTGAAGCCTATGGGTAATAAGCATTTACCAAAGTAATATGGGTGTAAGCGCAATATCGCTTGAAATTAAGTCACGCATAGATAAAGGCTATCCCGGTCCAAAACAAACAAGAAGCCGGTCACTGTTTCTACGGTACTATTAATAAACAAATCAATTAATATATATACAACAAACCTTAACGGTTTAAAGAGTACAATACACAATGCTTAACAGAAAGCAAGGCACCGCTATCAGAGCAGATAAACGTTAAAGCCAAAATTACGAACTAGCCAGATCAGACACAACCGTTCAGGCAAGCAGTCAGTAGAAGAATGAACCCAAGTAAGAGATATACAGAGCATAGGCACAAAGATAGAATTTATTTGGTTACTTAGCCAATCAATAAATAAGATAAACTAGACAGAATAGTACAAAATAAGACATGGGTCAGCAAAATAACAGTTCACAAGAATACTCTGATTGGGTCATGAGTTCAACTGTCTGACTAAACAGATCGAAGTAAAAACACACACACAGTTCATTAAACAAAGTGGGATAGACACGTTGGGCATGGATAATTAGGTTGCAACAAGGCTAGGCTGATCCGGGACAGGTTGACTTGATTTAAGGATGGGAATTGAATTCATCTTACAATGGGGGAAATGACTCCAAGCCTTTCTTCCTGAGTATTTTTCTACTCTATCCAACACATATTTAGGTTCATTTTATTAATGCGAAGGCAGTACTTCTATATTTCTCAGTGTGCTCCATTCAATGACTAGTTAGGACTAATGTCGAAAAGGACAGCAACCATGTAATTTCACCATAAATCAAATATGTAATATAATTTAAATCAAACTTATCCATGCCTGTAAACTGGTGTATCCTGAATAGGTAAGAATAAATATATTATTATTGACAGACTTGGCTTCGTCATAATGTCAGTCATATAAGAAAAATAGGAAAGCATAAGGAACAGATCTTGCGGGACACCGGATAAAATAAATAAAGTAGTGGAAGACTTTTCTTCATATGACGTATGCTGTTTTCTATAAGAAAATGAAGCTTCGTGCATATATTCTTCTTTCCTAATTTGAATGAAGAGAGAACAACAATTTCCGCAGGGTTATATGGTACCGTCATTTATTTCGTTGGCTTCTCATCAGCTGCTTACAGGCTAAATAAATTATCAAGTTAATTTACGGAAAATTTTTAACATATATGCAAATTTCACATGATGTCAGTTGACAGGAAGTTCCGAACTTAGTTTATAGTGCTCATAAAATGAAGAATGCAACTACGTACAAATCCAGCATCCTGTCTATGTCAACGCAAGCTAATTCTGGAAAAGAGGCCGATGTATATACCCGAAGACAGATTTGTGAACAAGGAGGGCACACTGAACATATTTGGCATCTCTAAATTAGAGACAACATCGTGATGTGAGATAACAGTGGCATCCAGTGTGCTCACTATGCTCATAAGGAAATTGTTTTGGGAAGTTGAAATCCACCAAGGATGGTTTAGGTTTAAGTCAAATGGGTTCGCCATTGCTTTCGAAAATTATGAGGTATTTTCGATAGGTCTACACTTAACGTTTGGCCCACTTGAAGATTTAGGTACAGGAACAATTATAATATCCTCCCAAGAAACAGGCGCAATTCTAGTGGAAAACTATTTGCTTTGCATACCAAAGAGAGGGCGACATAAAATGTCTCCTCATTCCCTGAGGATAATGAGAGATACATTATCTACAACAAAGGACTGAGTAGGTTCGAAGGATTGGAGACACTTGAGGTCATATTTACATGAAAGCAGGAGAAGTATTTGAGATTATAACATGTGCTGAACAACATATGAAGGACACATTAAGCGTACCAGTATGAACTGAAGAAGGTTGATTATTTATTGCACACGAACGATAGTTTTCATAAACAGCTTCCGAAAATTTCAATAAGATATACATCAAAATATTGAATATCAAATTTAATATCTATTTTTATCAAAGGAGGTAGCACAAAATAGCATGTCGTCCTTTGTCATGAATCGTGTGATTTATCTTATGACAGAGTTGCTATTTGATTGTATCATTTCCCATGCATATTGTGATTTATCATGTGATCAGTTCATCGTCCAACATCTCACCTTGGTCTTTGACGGATCCCCAATCAATCAGAGTAGATATTTCCAGACAATAAGAACAATCCATTGACACGGTTGTAAGCCAGCCGTATTGCGACAAATGAAATATATAAGTATGATATTCCGTTTCTTAACAGGTGTACAAAACAATATCTCACATTCACGGGCCAGCCTTTGTCTTTTGATACTTACGTGGATTGGAAGGAACAACGGACAAGTAAATGTATTAGCGCAAATGAAGTAAATTCGTGAGCAAATAAGGATGGTTTTGACAGGCTACATTCAGGTAGGGGGATAAATTTCGTGCTCATAATAGATGAAACAGTTATTAGGTGTATCGTGAATCACGCTGCCATCCAGAAGGATGCTTTTACCTAAGTTTTGTGAAATTTCGTTAATCCGAAGCTGTGTAACATTTTGAGTTTACACAGGTGATAGCAATAAAACGTCATATTCATGTAGGTTCATATGTTAAAATAAAATGAACAGGAGAAACTGGATAGAATAGAGTGATGGATTGAGTTTTGGTAGCCCGAGATTAAAGCAGACAGTTTTATAAATTTTATTAATATTAGCTTTACACCTTGTGGTTGTATAATAAAGGTTGTCGTTAAATCTAATTTCTGTGTATGTCATTCCATTTTTAAATGGACTCTTCTGAGACAGTCTATTTATACGTTTTTCCTGTGGTGTAGAATTTTATCATCAGCCGGCGCGTATTGTCATGCCGACTGACGCTTATGATGGAATTTTTATAGATGAACAGATCTGAGCAGATCTGGATAGCGTATTGGTATGATCGGACTAAAATAGTCGTGTTGTCAACTCAACTACGTAATGTTTATGGCTGAACGCCGGTGCAATGTTGGAAAGTAGGATGTAAGCCTTGTATAGCATGATGTGATTGATTCAGCTGAGCATGGAGATGTAAGCGCATTGTTATATCTCATAGCACTCATTACAACAAGGAGAATATAGACTAATGGCTGGGCACACAAACAAGTATTTCAAGCTTTTGATGAGTTCATTCTACAATTCTACATCCTCGAAAATCACCAGGTATTTTTGAAAAACTTGTGCGATCTATTAGGTGAGTTCAAAAGTAAATTGCTCTTAAATATCATATATCTAGTTGTTCTTCTAGCTGACTGTCAACGATTTTATGAACCAATACCATCTTTTCATTTGACCGACCCAAACACATTTGGAACCTTAACATATGCTGGCTAACATTATCCATCGAGGAAGGCGATGGCTTGGTATACCATCACATGATATAGCCACCTCAACCTATTCAGCTTCCCGACCTGAAGACTAACTTACCCCCCGCCTAAAAATTTATGCGTAACCTCAACAGCAATCGCCATATTATACTGCTTTAATCATGAGATCGAACACAGACACCTATAATCAAACACCGGTATTCTTTTCATATTTTCCAGTGTCAGGGGTTACTTCTCATAGTCTCGGTGTACAATATCATCAGCAAACTGTAAGTTGACGACACTATTCCCTGATGAGTCCTTAAAGTCAATTATAGTCTATCCTACTAATATAGGTGTGATTGGATTAAACTGATATAAGGATAACAGTTTAAGAATTCAGCCTTGTATTGCGTCCCCACTCGAAAATGTGTTTTCTGACTGAATAGAAAACATTCTGTAGACTTTATGAAACTCATTAACTGACGCACTAATTTTGCAGGCATCATAGTGTTTCCTCAATAAAGCGAGATTTGTATATTTCGGCTGCATAAAACGAGTAAGTGGTATCCTGGCAATACCAATGACTACAACAAGTCTTGGAATTATGCACTACAACTTTTACTTTACTGAATACTACAGCAGATTTGAAATAAACACTTGACATATATCAAATTTATACAGGAAGTCAGTAAGATTTAGTAAACTAAAAGCACTTTCAGTTTACTTAGAAGTTCTCCATGCCGAATTTATTTCTTCAACGGCCGGCCTACACAGATTCAGATTCAGATTCAGTTGATAAGGATAGAAGGCTCTTGTGGCCTGTGTTAATCCTTGCAAAATATATCTCTGCAGAGATCTAACTTCTCTTTGAAAGCGTTCACCGATGGAGCTGTTACTACTGAATCAGGTAAGGAGTTCCAGTCGTTGACCACTCTATGAGAGAATCTAAATTCTGCACGTATTTTAATCGTCCTCGGTTTGAGCACCTTTTTGCGGTGACCCCGTAAATGTATCCTAGAAGGAGAGAAAAGTTTAGAAAGGTCAGTTCCTAAATCACCCTTAAGTATACGGTAAGCCAAAATTAGGTCGCCTCTCTTCCTTCGGTATGATAACGGAAAGAGATTTAGATGCTCCATCCTCTTATCATAAGGAAGGTGTGATATACCACTAACTAGTTTCGTTCCTACTCTCTGTACTCTTTCCAGGATATATGCCTCCTTTTTGAAGCATGGACCCGCCGCTTGTACGTAGTATTCTAGATGAGGCCTGACATATGTTGCGTAGAGTATTTGGAACATGCCCTCATCTAATCGTTTGAAAGCCCTACGGAGTGCCCATAGCATTCGAAAAGCCTTAGCTGCGGCTGCATTGCAGTTTGCAGTTGTTTTCAAATCATTGCTGACAATGATTCCTAGGTCCTTCTGTTCGTTAACATCAGGTAGTTCTGTGTCCCCTAGGGAGTACGACGTATAAGACTTCTGACCTAAGTGCATTACTGCGCTTTTCCTAGAATTCATTTTCAAACTCCACAGGTTCGACCACTCCGCTAATTTATCTAGATCAGTTTGTAGGGCCGACCTATCCTCGCTATTGTTTACAGTTTTCCATATCTTAATGTCATCTGCAAATAACAATGAAGATGAAGTAAGAATCCCTGGTAGCTCATTAACGTATAATAGGAATAGCAAGGGGCCTAATACAGTTCCCTGGGGCACTCCACTGGATACTGCTTTCCACCCTGATAGTACACCGTTAACCCTAACCTTCTGCCTTCCATCCATTAGGTAATCCCTAAACCACTCACATAGGCATTGGTCTAGTCCGAAACCTTTAAGTTTACTAAGGAGACCTAAGTGGGATACTTTGTCGAATGCCTTGCTAAGATCAATAAAAACCACGTCCAACAGAAGGTTTTTATCTCTGGCCTCGACCCAATCTTCCCTAGCTAACAGTAAGTTTGTTAAGCAGGATCGTCCTGGTCGGAATCCATGCTGTTCAACTGCCAGTAAGCCATGTGTTTCAACGTAAGCTAATAGCTGATACCTTATAATAGTTTCCATTACCTTTGCTATAATGCATGTTAGACTTACCGGCCTGTAGTTAGATACCAATCGCCTGTCCCCCTCTTTGAATATAAGGCTTATAATGGCATCCTTCCAGTCCCTGGGTAGCTTAGCCTGGGTCAGTGACATTTGGAAAATCTCCGCGAGTGGAATATATATTATATCCGCCAAGGAAATTAATAATTTAGGGTGAAGTCCATCAGGCCCAGGTGATTTACCTGGTTTCAGTTTAGACAGTAGTTTGAGGACTTTTGTGTGCTCTACCACAATTGAGGGCATCTGAGTGGCGACGGCAGTAACCCCGCCATATCCCTGGGTGGTACTATCAGACGAGAAGACGTCACAGAAGTATTCAGAGAGGTTTTCAGCCTTTCCTTCGTCTGACTCAGCCGTTTCTCCACTAATGCTTATGAGTGACGGTATACCATTGCTAGTTTTAGTCCTACGTTTAATATACGAGAAAAGCCTTTTTGGGTAGTGAACACTATCTAGCACAAGCCGCCTCTCATATTCTATACGACTCTTGTTAATCGCATACTTACAGAGATTTCGAATTTTGCGGTAGTCTTTCTGGAAATTTTCCCTTCCTGTCATAATAAATTGGTCCCATAAGTTCTTTCGCCGTCTTAATAGCCCCCTTATTTCACTAGTAATCCAAGGTGGCTTGTGCGATAGCTTTCGAGGAGTGTACCAAGGTATAAAAGGTGAAGTGACACAATCTAGTGTATTTCTAAATCCTACCCAAGCTTCCTCGACAGTCCGACTTGTATCTACTGACCAGTCAACTGAAGTTGCTGCGTTCCGAATTCCTTGTATATCCGCTTTCCAAATGTTTCGACGAGCAGATTTTGACCTGTGTATGAGAGAATGAATCTTAAACATAAAAGCAATGACTATGTGGTCACTGCTGCCAAGCGGTGGAAGGCACCTAATGTCACCAACGTCCTCCTTCTGGTGTGTTAATATCAAATCTAGAGTAGATGGATCATGTTCCGGGTGATACCGTGTTGGTGCATGCATATGTTGCACGAGTGCACATTCAAGCACTGTCAATGTGAACTCCCTATTGAAACAGGTATACAGACTAGTGGAGTTTAATTCCCCCCAGTTAATGTGTGGAGCATTAAAGTCGCCAACAACCAGACACCTATTTCTACTACCCCACGCCCTCAAGTGATTTAGAACGAAGTCATCAGCTTGGCTGGCAGGACTTCTGTAAATAACTCCGATCGTTAAAGTGCCTTTGCTCAGATTAATAACGCAACTTGCAGATAACAGCTTCAATTAAATAACACTGACGTGGAAGAAATTCCATTCTTCATTAGTAAACTTGATGAGAAGTATCATGCTTTTTATTCTAAAAGCAGAAGCATTCGTAATGTTTCACTTTATGTAAATACAGTTACATACAGTTGCACTAAGGACTCAGTGCAACTCGATGCATAATAGTATATACACAAATACACTGAAAAATAACGTCCTCCTTACCTTCTGAACAACTTGTCTTTATCACAGGCTTATAACTTTCTTTCAAGTATGAGCCTGAGTTATGTCTATGAAATCACAATATTACATCAGTTAAATCTTCCCCCAAAACCAAGGCCACTTGAAACCAATAGCAACATAGCAACAAGCGTCACTGAGGGGATATGCAATAAAGTCGCTCCTTAAATTGTATTGTGTTAGAGGATGCTTGCAATCAACCGTTTGAAAAAATTCCTTCAACCACCTTGACGATTCTGTGATTGGTCCTGCTCCGAGCCACTGAATAGCGCTGTCGATAGCGACAATTATTTGTGCAGACTCATGGAATTCTCGAATGGATCATACCAAATTGAGACAGTGATGATTAAAAAGATTAAAAGTCGTAAACGTGGTAAAATAATCGGCCTAATGTTGAGTTTCAAATGTTTTGAGTTACTGACCTGCCTCACAATCTGCATTAAATCCACGGGGTCGACTGGCCTGATCACAGCTGGAATTGCCGAATTATATTCAGGGAGGCAAGTTGATTAAGCTAACTGAGTGATTTCGAACTCATTTCAAAATGGTTTCGACTAGATATAACGCTGATGTGTGACTATCATTCCTGCTAGACCTAGGCGCTAGCTCTAAAATCTGATGACTCCTTGGACTGGCCCACTTACCTTGTGGACAGGCTGCTCTTAGCACCACTCCAGCTAGCGAAAGAAGAATATAAAAGTTGTAACTGTTGAGAAGATTGCGTTGTTGATGATTTGAAGCGTATGTACAAGCAAATAATCACAAAACAACGAAGCTGCCGAGCTCTCGTCCCTCTAAAATGTCTCTGAACAGTATGTGTTGCAATCCACAGGTTTAACCAAATTGATCGTTGACGGTAAAAGAGCCTAGGTTCATATAATAATAATAGTACATTCTCATTTTTTACATGAGGGACGCCAGTTTACAGGCATCATCAATATGATAAATTACATATACGATTAGTAAGCATATTTATTAATAGTAATTTAATAAAATACATTTTTACCTACCTGTGTAGGACACACCAATTGTACAGGCATGGATAAGTATTATTTAAATTACATAAATTTGGTTCATGGTAAAATTATAAGGTTGCAGTCATTTTGTCTATGGAAACAATATGATAACTAATCATTCAATGGAGCACATCAAGAAATATAGAAATATTGTCTTCGCATTAACAAAAAAAACCCAAGTATGTTTTGGATGGATTACAAATACTTGGGAAAAACGTCTTTGATCCTCTACAGGATCATCTTGGCAAACCCCTGATCGGCCACATCAGCAAACTATGTGCTAGTTGGTATGTGTGGATACGTCATAGCAGTTACTTTTCTCGTGGAATATGATGGGTTCACTCGGTACATTTGCAGATATTGATGATAATTCTTAGCTGGACCTAATTTGTGGCTGCCAAATCTGGTCATTAGAAGTGGGGGATATAGCAAGGCTACCTGTCGTTCTATCTTCGTAGTGAGTGGTTTATTATAGTGATTTATACTGAGGTCAGGTGCAGTGTTACCTTAAGAGGGGATGTAGGTAGATGAAGTTTACATCAACTGAGATGTCCAGGACAAAACTTGAGATTTTGGCGATATAAGTCGCCATAATACGTTGGGAAGGTTTAATGGGTGGTCAAACCCAAACCAGACTTCGTCCAGAGGACTCTGACGTTTGCTTTGATCCACTTGGGGATGTGTGGACTGACTGGTTGGCGTCATTGGGATGCCAAGTACCGATGGTTTCGCATTGTCGAAGATAGGGCCAAAGGTCGTTCTTATTGATGCAAATGTGTTTACTTTCTGTAATTAGCACAGTACCATCATATTTTTTCCATGTTACTCTTACTTCTTCTTCACCTTTCTGCCTATTATGGTACTTTTGAATCTCTTTCTTGTAGTTTGTCTTCCTGTTTGTGGGTTACGGAATGTGACAACTTGAGCAAGCAGACTGCTATGTAAGGTTCTATGTTGAAATCCATTCAAACATTCAGCTGATCTTGTCCTACATGCTTTTATGACTTCGATGATGTCAGTGACTAGTGAGTTTCCAGTCTGCCCCCAAATGCTTTTATTTTTTTATTTCAAACATGTCTATGGCAATTTCACCACCAAAAATTATGCTTAGTGAAACTATCCGCAACTATCTCGTCACACACATGCGTAGTAGCCTAACTGTTTCATTGTCCGTCATTTAGAAATTATCCATCTATTTAAGAACACTTAGGTTATGGTCATGATTTTGGGTGAAAATATGAACTGACTGTCTTTATTATTGTAGTGATGCGATTAACTGTTAGAATTAATCCATGGTCTGAATGACTTTCTATGGTCTACTTCACTCAAATATACGTACGTCACATTCAAATCTGAAAAGCAGTCCGAAGCAAGTAGTCGAAAACATGTTTCATACACACAGCTCGGTGTCAGCAAAGCGAAATTTCAGAAGTTTCAAGTTAGTGACCATAACTGTAATAATCACAGCCTGTTTCTGTATGGTGAATAATTGTGGAATAACTAGACAGATAATGCATTTATTTGCAGCTGTCTTTTTTAATTGTTTAGCTCACAATGATGGCATATCTAACAACGACATTTATCCGTTTCCGAAACTCTGACTAGGGTCTATACTGGGTCCACAAATATTTTAATTTTGAATAGCATCCCTTCCAGGAAAAGGCGATGAATGCGTTATAACGACCTACCAGCGTATTTTAGCATCTCTACACATTGTTAGCTAATTCGAATGCTGGAAATTATTTTTTCGAAGTATCAAGCCAAAATTCACTAGTTGTGCACGTGGAAACCAGTCTTTCAATCGACGACTTCAAGAGAAGTTCGTACGGCGAAAAACTTGGATTTTGCGCATCTACAGAAGAAGTAGACTAGCAGCATTGTTATAACAAATATTCGACCTGCTTTTCATACACCTGACTACTTCTTTGCATTTTTTATCATTAGCTCCATATCCATCGGTTTTATCTAGTTCTCTTCATTTCCTTCAGTTGTGTGCACGCTTGGTCATATTGTTATCTGCTCACGCAAAATTTTTGGCTCCAGCTTCGATGTCTTAAGTCTGTTCTTTTCATTCTATAGATTTTCCCTCACCCTGACTACCATTACTTCCTCTGGAGTATTCTCCTACCTAACCAATTATTGCATAGCGAAACGAAACATTACAGAAACATTACAATGGCACAAAGCACACATTCTGAAATAAATTAGTGGAACTCATTTAATTTCATCAAGCAAGGTTGCGGAAACGGGGATTTGAGTATGTAGTGAAATATTCCGAAGATGTAGGGCTGTTTCAAACAACAATTAATGGGACCAAAAAATCATAAGACCTATATAAGCTCATCAAACTGATAATAGATATTGATATACTGTGATTGTCCGTGCATATTATAAATAGTAAAATTACAGTTATTGGATATAGATTAACACTCATTTACTGTAGCATTTGTTTCCATTTTTTTCTAATAGTTTTTTGTTTGTCCATGCTATTATGTTGTGCTCTCATTAAGTGGGTGAATACAGTTTCTTGAAGGTCGAACAATGAATTATGCTGGACGTAAGGTAATAACTTTTTATGACTAGTCAGTACACATACAAAAGAAAATGAAGTTTTTTTGTGTGGAAATATTATTTTTATGATTCAACATACATGTAAAAATTCTACAAAGGAGTGTATGTACAGTAATTTCGCAAACGTTCTCATACTTAGCATATCTGCAAAGCCAAATAATGTGAGATGGAATTAATGTTAACGTTTAAGGTTTGCTTGCTGTTTACGCGAGGTCTTTTTAAGTAATTATATTCCATGCACAATCTCTCAGCTAGGTTGCTTAGAAAATTTGCTTCTATTATGACTATCCTTCTCTATCTCCCTCTGTATATGTTAATATGATCATGATCATATTTCGTACATAAATGTACTCAGATTTTGATTGAAACAGCTCGCTTTTTTATGAAGGTACCCAAAGTTTCGTGCTTTGTAGCTGAAAATCATCTCTGGTTGCTTAGGGATGTTCTTTGAGTCAAAGAAGTGTAATGTTTTGTCATGTAACTCTATTTATTGTTCTAAAATGCTCGACAAATACGTGTAATGCTTTTGTCTCACTTCCGTATTTTTAGTCATGCAGATGAAATAAATACTAGTTCTGTTTTGTGAAAATACGTCCTGTATCGCAAAAAATATTTGCTTGTATAAATTCTTACAGTATAACTACAATTTATACTTACTCTGTGAGTAGTTTTGTATAAATCTTGGCTAATAATAATAAAGAAACGATTCTATACTTTTATTTTATAGTATGATAGCGAGTAAAATGCTACTAGAATCTGAATTGCGTATTGTTTAGGTCATGTTATCTTTTGAAAGCAAGCACATTATTTATCTCACATTTTTCGACAATTATTTTCAGGACTGAAACACACTATTCTAATATCATGCTTATGGTGTCTTTCGTTACTGACACTTTACAAACCTGTGCTCTTGTAAACTCGTACTTCTATACTTTCAGTAACTTAAGTTTGCTGAATATATTTTGGTTTTCACAATCCATTCATTTTAAGTTAACTATTCCTCAAACAAGTAGCAAATCCGAAAAAGAATCATGTCAGTTTCTGATAAAGATTATAGTAAATTGTTTATCACTTATTGTTCTTACATTTTACACAGCCAATGAAACCGCTCAATCAACTGAAGAATATTCACAATGAACACTACGCTAAACTTCAGAATAAACACGCCACAGAAACTGACTTGTTGGATGACTTGAGGTAACTTAACACAGCCGTATTCACTTTTGTAATTTTACGCTTGTAACGTGCTTTCAGACAGAAAAGTCTTAAAACCTTGTTTGTAAAGATAAGCCATAACTTCTCAGCATTTAAATTATTTCCTTTTAAAGAGATGTATCCTCTGGGTTACTACTTCTGTTGTCACCTGTAAATGACCAACTAGTTTGGTGAAAGTCTTTGACGATTTAAGGCAAACTCTATTTAAAATGATTCACTCTGGAATAATTCTCTTAAATCTTGGCTGCAATAATTGATGAATACAGGAGAATTCGTGAAGTATATACATATATATGTGCATAAACCTTTCGAAATTTTTTATGAGATGCACCTGTCTTTGAAATAAAATGGATCAACACCTATAATGTTATCGAGAAAAGTTCTGTCAGTAGGTAATGACAGCTGATTGAAAGAAACTTTATGGTTGCAATTCTTGAATTTCGAAGTAATATAATGTCAGAAAACAACATTGCTTATTAGAATACATTCATGTTCTTGATGAATGTGCTGACTTGCATCAGTATGACGTTATTTAAATTTGAATGACTCTTATGTGACTGTCGTACCGAACTATGCATTTATTATTGTGTTATAACTTAAATGTCCCTCAATCATGTCCTAACAATCAGAATGTTCATACTCTTCAAAATTGTATGACTATTGCAATGGGCATACTGTATGCTTCGGTCAGCTTTCCAAACAGAAATTAGGTGATATCCAAAATATTCTTCATTTTTATTACAGTGGTTAGTGCCTCTTCCAAATCTATGCATTCATTGTCTTGTCAGTTAATATGAGTACTCTGATGAACATGAAAGGGGAGAGATTGTTCTACAAATGAAATGAAATCAGGTTACCAGTACTGTAAAATAACAGTTCATTGAGTTGCGATAGAAAGTGAGGGGAATTTATTTATGTTTTGCACGCTGGACGACGAAGAATAGAAAAGGCATATAAATGTATTTCAGATTAAGAAAATAAACTAAGCTTTGAAATCTTATAATAGAAATTTGACAGAGGAATTAGTCGGCTGGTATGTGTTTACCTGTTGCTGAAGCTATTCAGATTAAAACTGGCCAGCATAAACATAAATAGAACAGCTAGGAGTACAAAATAACAGCTCTAACACTATCACTTTAAAATTTATAAATCATTAAAGTAGAGTGGATGATGACGATAATAGCTGTCCGTTAATGACGAGGAACTAAAAGAGCGGTTCTGTAAGCGAGCAAAAGCAAAACACCGCCTCTCTGCACTTTGAGTCTGAGGTAGGGAACCACAATTGTATGTAGCAGTGAGCTCCTCAACTTTTGTCAACCAGCATCTCTACTAACAACTTAACCCTAGTGAGTGTGCGTGTTTAAAGTCTAATACGGTCGTTTATCGTAGATTATAATGCAAGGCGATTGAGTTGCATTATTTCGTAGATTTCTTTGAAGACGCTAGTAAGCACAAAATTTACAATATAAATAAAACTGAATTACATAAATGTTCACAGTAATTTAACAAGGTGAAATATAACTTTTTCTCAACTAACTTCCCAATCTCTATTTTGTTTCGGCAGAGCTGCTACTCCTCGTTCTAAAAGTATGCTTTCCAGCTTGTATACTTATTCAACGCAGCAAGACTAATGTCGCCATATGTAGCTGTCTACCTGCACATAATAGATGCACTCCACTGCTAATTTTGTGTATATTAAGAGTTTTTTTCTCACCTATTGTCTTGCTTTACAAATTAATGGAAGCACTATACATTTAGTATTATTGTCTTGATCGTTTTAGAATGTACTGTAAACAAAGAGCAGTCATTGAACGCGAATATGGACAATCATTACAAAAGCTTGTAAACAGCTTTTTATCTAAGAAAGAATTTGTATCGTCTGCATCTTCAAAGAATGATATGCTACTGTAAGTAATTATATATCCACCCATTAAGATGAATCTCTTTAGGTCTAGCAAACAGCCAACTGTTTGGCACATATGGCATTCATTATTAACGGAGTCGAACAGTTTAGCTTTATCTCGATTACGTGCATCAGATAATCAGCAAAGATTGTCGAATGAACTTAAACCGTTAAAATCTCAACGTTTATCAGTTAATAAACGCGTATTTGAACAACTGAAAATACTTCAGGTAAGAATATACTCATTACTATGCTTGAAAAATTTCATAATTTTTATAATGTTGTATTATCAAATTATCTACTTTTATTGGTTCATCTAAAAAAGTAAATATCTTATTAAGCGAACAATAATTGAACCTTTCAAAGCTTCCAACGTCATGCATCACAGCTATGTAGTTCTAAAGATTATTCGAAAGTTGTAGCAACAGGTTAATATTAAGAATAGTTTATGTAAAACAGTAGAGTATGATATTTGGTGAAAATCCCATGCACTTACGCAGTATGATGTTTAATAAAATACCAAGGACTGGTTTGTGGCTTATGGAATTTAAATGATTTCGATCAGTCTGTTTACTGTAGTGAAAGTGTTTGAATACCCGGTCTTGAAAATAACTTGGTCATTTGGTGTTTAAATTTCACTGATATGGGTAGCAAATTTCGCTTATCAGATCTAGTACTTTCTACTACTAATGCTATTCTGTAGTATCCTATGTAGATTTAAAATTTGTCTACTAGATGATGATTAGGACAGCGTGAAACAATTTTCTTTTAATGGTCCGAATGCAAACCACCATTTAATCAAACTTTTTATTATGTATTCTGAAAAACTCTTGAAATGCATTTCAATAATTTACCGTCTCATCTAATTATCTCGCATACAAAACAAAATTAATACAGTCAGTTCATAAGCATGGAAGTATTCATTGTGGAATCTGTAAATCAGGAATTGTATCTTTGCATAATGTTACTTGATATTTAAATGAGTGAAACAAGACAGTATTTATAAATCCTATTCATTTAAAGACAATCGCCTTTCTAAATTTTTGATTTTACAGCTTGATTCCACACCGTATTTTCAGTACAAGTATGGAATTTTCAGCATGGATATCGGTAGCCTAAATTTTGCAGGCCGACCATAGATATGGGGTGTGCGCCGGCATGGGATCGAACCCCGGACCATGTGCATGGTCGGCGAGAGTCCTAACCACTGTACCACCTACGCAGTAGGAATCAGATATATTTTTAACCAAGTAAATAGTAAATAAGACTTAATTGGTGGATGGCGACTAGCAGTGGAATCCAGGACGCGCATTTCGTCCTATTTGGGACTCGTCATCTGGATGTACCTGCATTTCTCAGCGAGTGATGATGTTCCCACCGAGGCTCGCACCCAGTGCCTATAGTTTCAAACGCCAAAGAGTTATCCACTAGACCACTTGGGCCACGAGAGCCACCTCTTGTGCAACTGGTCATATTAATTTAATTTAATTTTACATTTTCCCGTCAATTGATTGGACTGAAGTGCTCGGTCTCAGGTTGACATGTCGGCTTCTTGTGCAGATGCTTCGACGATGTCTAGGCATTCAATCAGTATTTAATTGGTGGATGGTGACTAGCAGTGGAATCCAGGATGCGCATTTTGTCCAATGGATAACGCCTTGGCGTTTGAAACTATAGGTATTGGGTTCGAGCCTCGGTAGGAACATCATCACTCACAGAGGAATGCAGGTACATCCAGATGACGAGTCCCAAATAGGACGAAATGCGCATCCTGGATTCCACTGCTAGTCACCATCCACCAATTAAATACTAATTAAATGCCTAGACATCGTCGAAGCATCTGCACAAGAAGCTGACATGTCAACCTGAGACCGAGCACTTCGGTCCAATCAATCGACGGGAAAATCTAAAATTCAACTAAAGTAAGTAAGACTGTTAAATATACCTCATATACAATAAACGTAGGGAAAACAAAATGAGACTCACTAAATCCTTTTGAAGGAGTGAAACACTCCTGAACATTACTCAGCCTGATCAGTCAACGGAGAGCGAAAGTATGTCTCTAGTTCGGAAACTGCACACCTTGTGAAATAAAAACTCTATTTAAGAATTCCTAACTCTTCTTGAAAGTCAGTCAGATCAAGACATGCACGTGTAGTTGAAACATTAGCCATCGAAAATTTCAAGCCGATAATTTGCCTAAAATGTACGTCCAAACGTTTTAGTCTTTATCATGGTCAGTAAAACGTGTTGCATCTCTTAATTAGTGGCCTATTATATACTCGTTTGTCCCCTTAATTCTTGTCTATTTTCCCAATCTGAATCTATGTTTGTATTATGTGAATTCATTAGGTTATTCAACTTGTTTTCACTTCTAACCAGAAATAATGTTGACATTTTCTCACCTTTTTCATATGTTTACGAATATCTGACTTAACAGATGACTTGATCGAGAAGAGAATTTTTCAGCGCCGTAACTGTCATTCTGTTTTTCTTATCACTGAAATGGGAGCTATAGAGCTTATGTGAAACAAACAGATTCACAGACAAGTTGTGTCTGTAATGTATTAGTGAATATTTCAATACATAAAACTGAAATAAAAACAATTAACTGACCAAACTACCAATTAAACTTTAGTACATCAAACGTGACGTAACCAAAACGGTAAAGTTCAATTCTGAAAAAAGTGTGAATTTAAGAGAAACATAAATATTTACACCGCTTTGAACACACGACAACTGTCTACCCAATTAGGCATAGATGCGTTGTCTGTTTCATAGCAGTTAGCTGTAAAATAATTTGAACATCAGAAATGATAACTGAAGATCACCTGTAAAGTAATTATCATGATCAACACTGTAACACAAACCAAGTAAATGTGTAGCTTCTAATAATGGATGACAATGAGGCCACTGTGCTTCAGTGAGTGATACCAAATAAGTAGATTCATTGAAGTCTATTTATTCCTAACAGAACTGCTCATCTTAATGTCATATCGCAAAATTTATGACTATAATACAAGTGACAAAAGGAACAGATTTTACACATTGTATAGATTAATTAAATTGTTTTCATATCGAGCAGGCTACTTCTAAAAATAGTTGGTTTATGAGTACGTGTGAACAAACAAACTCCCATAAAAAACATTCGTGGAGCTAAGTGCTTTCTCATTTCACCGGCTTCTACGGGAATGTTATGTGAATAGCTAATAAATAAAATGCAGTTTATAGGACCAATCCTGCATCGCTGGCTTACTCCTAGAGGGCTAGCCAACTGCGTGGGAGGTCCACGTTCGATTCCCGGCTGATGCATTCTTAAACCTCACCCAGCTGATAGTCAGTCCGAAAAAGAAGGAAGTTTGTGAGTAAGGCCAGTAACCCCATCTTATAAAAACAACATCACCACTATTAAAACTCCAAAGCTTGAAACTCTATAATATTCCACTGGAAACATTAAGCTATGACTTTACCGTTGAAGAGTCCTAAGCTAGAACAGAGCACTTGTCTTGAGTACTTTGTTTTTCACTCATTTTTAGCCAGCAGCTTTTTATAACAGGAGTGAATGTTTCTTATTCGTTATTATTCGTGCTTAACAGCAAAAGTTTACCTTTAAATGGTAATGGTGTATACTTATTTTGCCTTACTTCCCTATTGTTTATAAAACAAAAAGGTTTCGAACATTTTCGTTCGTTAGCTTCATTTTATTCCTCAAACATAAAATGATGCAATATGCTGTTTAAACTATTAGAAACTTGTGGTATATGCGTTAAATTTCAGATTTTTTAAATGCTGCGCTTTTATGTCTTGAATTAGAATCTCATTTTTGTTTCCTTTTCGATTTATTACATGAGCACGAATTATTGTAAGCATGTTTTTTTTACAGACAGCTATTACAGAGAAGAGATATTAGGGAATTATCATATAATCTGTGTTAAATCCACTTATTTAACTTCACTAAAAAAAAACAGGATACTTTAGGATATCACTTCAACGAGGATTTATACTAGTAAATGATCATACTTTAGTTGTTTTTAATAACGATGTAAAGAGTGAGGGAATGCAACAAGCTTTCGACCGAGATATGCATTAAAACATTTCAGATAAGAAAACCTATTAAACTAAAAGCAGAAATGAGATAACATCTGTAAGTTATGGTTTAAGATGATTGTGAATCTGACTGTAGGATATCATAAATAATGTATATATTAGATGTATATATTTTAGAAAAAGTATAACATGTTTAACATTAAGATGTTCAATATTTCTTGAGCTATAATTTGCAGACAATATCTGTTATTTCAGCATACTTATTATCTCTTCAACAATGCGCATAGTTATTGATATTCAGTGGGATATCCTGAATTAATTCTTTAACATCAGTTGAGTAATCTACACGTGTATCGCGTCACATTAGTGCAACCCTTCATGTGTGTGCATGTGTGTGGATAGAATATGAGAAAAAAGGTTAGTTTGTTGCTATTCCTCACAGACTTCTTTGCTAGTCTGCCACACCACATGATAGATATTCTCTTCTCTTAATGAATTTTTGTTCAGACATATTGCTCTTCGCCACTGTTCATGAATAGTGTGATGGATACAAAACGATAATTTGGAAGCCGCCTGGTTGAATTTAATCGCTGATACTTTTTTGTTTTTCTGAACCACCCACTTTACTAATCCCATACAGTCACTTTATGTTTAGTATCACTGTAATGAAACTGTCGGAGCAGAATATTGAATTGTATGGGCTTTTACAATACTTCCCTTAATTGTATTTTCATGGTTTTAGGGAGATCTCGCTGCATGTGTTCAAGAAATGGTGAAGTCACATAAAGTTTATGCAGAGGAAGAGAAACAAGCACAAGAAACTCGTTTAAAAACACTCGCTGCCAGAGAAAAGTAAGTTAAAAGTGTAGTCCACTAATGACTCTTCCTCGTATTTTACATTCAGAAATTTAATTTCATTCTTGTTTTTATATCAGTTATTTGATAGTATAATATTCACATAAACTTCTGTTATTTTTGTCTTCTCACAGCTAATGAGGAGCTACTATTATTATGAACAATAAATTGTGTTCGAAATGTCATCATGTAAATGATATTCTTCCACATCTAATAGAAAAAAATTTTGCACTGTCATCAAGACAAACGTGCGTATAATTTCTGAATTCATCTACCATGTTACGTCCATTTAAGAAGTGATCCACACTTGATTCGTATTATTGACATAAGTATCTCGATGTATTATTAGCAATTGGATTTGTGGGAAACACCTTACTTCTCTTTTCAAAACTATTGTTCAGTGTCTTTATATTTTAAGAGTAGCTACTTTCAATTCCCTTGTTATCAAGTCACCCTTGTCAGCAAGGTTGGCTCTGAAGAAATAAACGTCCCAGCCAACACTGCACTAGCACAAACGGCAAGCTTTGCTTTTACTATGCAGTCACCTGTTTTAATTCTCACAGTTTTATAGTGTGATTATATTATTATAATTATTGTTCCCGTGGGTTCCTAGTGGAACATAGGGCTTCAACTGCACGTCTCCACTTGTTTCTGTCTTCTGCTGTACTTTTCACCTGTATCCATGTTAATCCATACTGTTTCAACTCCTCTTCTCATGATCTCCTCCATGTCACCCTTGGACCTCCCACTCGTCGCTTCCCTTTTGGGTTCCACTCGAGGGTCTGATCCGCGATGTCACGCAGCGGCCTCCTCAGCGAGTGTCCAATCCATCTCCACTTTCTCCTGCATATTTGTTGGGCGATTGGTTCTTGTTTTGTGATTATACGTACTCTCTAATTGTTATCCTTAAGTTTGCTGATTAATTATCACCTTGTTAACGTGTGAAAATCGATATTATTAAGTAAGTTATGACAAATTGTTTCGTTCTGGTATAGAACCTATTTCTCATTGAAAGCAAATATTTCTTCACCCCGTTCGTCGGCAAGCTAGTAACTCAGAAATTCTAATTATACAATAACTTTTTATCCTTTATAGGATTCAGCGTCGATCTACTGATATATTTCATTCTATGGCACAATTACACAAAAATTATGATAAGGTAACTGTTATCACACATTTATATGTTTTACTTATTCATTTATAGGATTATGAAAAGTAAATTTTTCATCTGATAGGAATAATTTAATATTAATTTTCAAGTATTGGTTCTGTAGAGATTTTGTTTGATTGCATGGAGGATTTCGTCATGAGCTGACATCAGTTAGAGAACCATTTGAAAATCTGGGAGTACTGGACTGCTGTTTCGTTAGCCTAGTTTGAGACTCTTCACAGTACGCACCCACCGGGGTCCGTGGGATCCTTGTAACCAGAAGGCCCTGGGTGCGTACTGATGAAGAGTCATAAACTAGGACGAAACAGTTGTCCAGTACTCCCAGGTTTTCCAGTGGTTCTTTAACTGATGTCAGCTCATGATGAAATCCTCCATGCAATTTAATATCAGTTATATGATATAGTATATGTAACATACTGTGTTTGTCAAATAGTCACACTCTATGCAGCTTTTTCTTCAATGATTCAAGTAGGCAATCACTATTAGCTACTAACTCATCTACTGATCTCTGCATGTGTATGCTACGTATCCGCAATATCTATGTAATGGAATGAAAATGAAATATCACTCAGCAGTCTCATGTTCTCCAATGCTAGACAATAAGGCATATCTGCTGTGTGAGGACTAATTATGCTGGTTAGATGCTTAAATATGCATAAATGAAACAGGCCTAGAAATCGCAATGCATTGTTTTAAGAACGGCTGTCAGCCTCTGTTTCTGTGTAGTATTTATTTATTGAAGCGTTCCGTTTTTATCTGTAATCTTGATGATAATAATTTAAGAAATAGTTGAAAAAACGATTTGTAGCTCGGAAACAAGACAAGACTTTTTACTTTTCTCTGAACTTTGATAGTTGATCACGAGGAAATACTGAAGAAGTCATTTAGTCTAAGGATGAAACGTTCACTACCAAATATGAAAGCTGAAAAAAAACTCCCTGAGAGATTTTAGTGATACTTTACTTTTATCAGATTCAAGCTACTTTTATTGATTAATCTGGCATTCTTGATCTATTTATTGTAATCAGAACTTCGGGTTAGACAGTTAGCTGGATTATTATCGGATGACGGATTCTTATTTATAGTTGTTTTATGTTTGCTTTTTAACAGTCAGATTTGAGTTTAATCTATCCTTACATCGCAAGTAATTTTTGATTATCCCTGTTACTCCTAATCATATACATTTTCTCGTGTGAAATCAAATGCTTTTAGAGAAGATATTAGATATGTTAACTATATTTTTTGGAGGTAGGTGGATGGGGAAGCATTCTGAAGTCTGGCTAGTTAATCCACTGGAAACATATGCTAATATGTGGAAAAAATATACTGAAAGCTTATCGCTAGGATTACAAGAACTTATTTTGGATAAAAAATGGTACATGTCGTGAAGGCTATTTTATAGACATCATTTCTGTTAAGACACGTATATTCACCCGTAGGTTAATATGAAGCCAATTGTATATACTCTGTCTGCGTGATGTAGGTAGGGAGATGCAGACTTCCGGGTTGGGGCCCTCGGGACTCTAAGAATCAGTGGCTGGAGACAATAGGTGACATGGCTGAAAATCGTTGTCAATGGCTTATGCAGATGTATTCAGTCTTTGTAATCTCTCATATTCCTTTCTACCATTACTCACTCTGTTTCACTCTTATACTTGTCAAAACTCTATTGATTCTCTTCACTCATCTTCTTGTCTACCTTTGTGTGCTATTTGGAACGTGGCAACTCGAACTGCTGCACTTCGGTGCCAAGTTCTATGTTGAATCCAGCCAGTTGTGTGATGTATACGTATAGCTGATTTACAAGTGGAATATATTCACTTTTAAACAATTGTGCTGCAAGTAAATCTCTGACTTACTAGAAGTAATCACTTACGGGTTTATAGTCATTAACATTTAGTTTGTAGAAATTTAGGAGGTCGGTTAGTTACAACGCTTGAAAGACTTCGAGCTTGTTTTCTTGTTGGTGTCAACTAGAAATTTTGTCGCCATCTATCCTGCTAGATCTGCAGTTTGGTTTGATGGGTCCCAAAGTTTTGCAAGCAGTTTAAGTAACTGGTCTCCTGAATAGTCATCTATCGTCTTTGAAATGATGAAGTGCATATTTAGGTGTTAGTTTGCAGGGATTTGATTCGCTTGATTACAGGATCTCATCGTCAGCTGACGTTGGTTAGAATATCGTGCATCTGCAGAAGTTGAAATTCATGGGCCGCTGGAGCGGGTCCCAGTGTCTTATTGGTCTATGAGCTCACCTCGTAACCGGAAGGTCCTAGGTTAGAACCTCGGTGGGTGCATACTTCTGAGGAGTCCTTAACTAGGATGAAACAGTTGTTCAATACTCCCAGGTTTTCCAATGCAAGCATATATTTATCGGAATAGCCGTTTTTCACTGCATAAATCATTTTCATTTGAGTATGATTTGCCAACTACTTGGCTAATAAGATTACTTTTTTGGCTAATCAGAATATCTTGCACTTGTTAACATACTTTTATCCTCTATTAGAAACAAATAAAAACAATAGTACTCATCTCACTGTATGTTACCTTTTATTATTATTTTTACTATTTCAGCTTTTAGGTAAACGTCAAGCATTTGATGCACGATCGGCTACTGCAAAAAATGAATATTTATTTCAATTAACAGCAATCAATGCTCATTTAAAGCATTACTTTAGCGAGGATTTACCAGTTTTAGCAAAAGTAAATTTTATTAAAATAAACAACTGGATAATTTATATATACATATACATAAACATACTCATAACCGATGTAGCTGTCACGTCCCTAATATTATATTTGAAGTTGATCAGTCTTAACACATAATGCCTGATAAGTAGCCAACTTTCAGTCCTTACACGTAGACTTTCATTAGTAATAAAAGTTAATTAGCTACACCTTTTACCATCCAATGGCTAGTAGGTAGATAACGGAGTTGTTAAGCAATAGAAGAGTTTATATTAACTTGAAAAAACGTCATTAAAATATATCACTACCATTTACATCTTTTCAAGCATGAATCCTTCTCTGGCTATATCTAGTTGTCATTATGGCTAACTGCGTTAAATTCTGTACGAATAGTTGAAGATGATGTAATTAACTCCCTTTAAAATTTTTTACCGTTGGGAATGATGTTAAGCGGAATTTTCACACTAACTCTCAACAATACAGTACAGTACAGTAATACTGCAGAAATTATATCAAGAGGTTGTTCGTGGTAGGGGCGAGTCAAAGTGCTTTCTTGATCAGCAGCTTTATAGTATATATATATATATATATAAAGTCCGAAACGATAATTGTTTTTAGAAATTGCAGGGAACTGTTCTAGCTTTCATGTTGAATAGATACAAATACAAACCATACTTTATATCTGGCCTACTAATATCCCTCTAGGTTGAATACTCTGTTGAATCTACCAACGTATGACATACAGCTCTCTAGCAATTCTAATCATTCTGAATTTCATAACGTCATATATCTCCAATTTTATTTACATGACCATATTAATGCAGATGCGATTTTGTTTCTGATGTTTCTCACCCGAATAATCTTTAACAATGTGAATTGTGACACAAATATATTGGGATAATTCCTTATCTCTCACATCTCTAGCTTCCCTATCGGATCCATTTAGATTTTGGAACGAACAGAAGGTACGCAGTTACTTCTTTAAGTTCAGTAAGGAAGAAATCGCTAAATGACTATATGTAAGCTTCTACCTAAAAAAACAAGCGAATGTTAAGGTGAAGACTGTCACCAAGCACAGTTCGGCGATAAGGTTCAGAGGTTGATGTTGCACGATAGCTGTTATAAATATTATGCAGTTTGCAGTAATATCTACTGTACTGAAAAGGACAAAGGTTGACAACTAACTATTTTCATTCAAATTCAAAGGGAAGAGTGGGATTTCTGTGCCTGGTCGTGACTCACTTATTTCTTTCTGTGCGTTGGTGGCACAGTGGTTAGGACTCTTGCCGACCATGCACATGGTCCGAGGTTTGGTCCCCTGCCGACGCACACCTGATATCTATGGTCGGCCTGTAAATTTGGGCTACCGATATCACATGCTGAAAATTTCATACTTGTACCAAAATACTGTGTGGAATCAAGCTATAATAAAATAGAAAATATTTAGTATAACACACAAGGTAATTAAATCATTCATTGAGAAACAAGTGAGAACCATATAGAATTAGGGAAGCAAAGGAAACAGTACAGGGATTAATGCTTTTCAATGGTGAATACATTTTAAATTACTTATGCAGAGTGACAGATGAAAATTTGATCGGGATAGACAAGTCACTGGTCTACCTTGAAGACAGATGGTGAAAGCAGTCAGTCAAACACCTTTTACAATGAGTGAATCGACGTCCAGTACACGTTACTTGCTACAACAAAATCATATCCTCATGTGGACCTGTTTTCTAAATAATTGTCTGTGTAAAAATAGAGAAAATTCAAGTGTAATCTCTTCTGGCTGGTTAGGGTGATCTGTCATTCCATTCTATGTAAAAAGCAATTTTTCCTTGTATTAGTTCAAGAGAAATAAGATGGATTAACTTGGTTTTTAGATCCAGCAGTCATTCACTGACTAAATGAAACATGTTAATGATAATACTAAGGAAATTAGATAGATTTTGGGCATACCAGAAGGTATATTGTATCTCTAATCTTCTTTATATTCTTAAACACCATCATGCCTACTATGTCTCTTAATTGGTCACATTTATCTGCCGGAAAACTGTATATGATTTTATCTTTTGGAATATCATATCAATAAATACCAAATGCTCAAGTATTTGTTTTTGTACAAGAGCTCTTAAGATTCTACTCTCAGTTGAAAGAGTGCCTGTTTTTCTCCTTCACAGATGTTCACTATCGCCATTTTGTTCAAGTCTAAAGTAAATAAATTTTTATCTGACGTTTTAGAAACTAATAATAAATTAATATGCTATATCTGATTTAGAGCAGATGCGTAAAACATATGGAGCACAAGATACTAATATAAACTGTTTCCAAAAACTTTTGACATGAAATTCGATGATATAATTGCCAGAAGTTGGAATTTATGGAACATTGAATGTTAAACCGACAGCTCAAGCTATCAAACATCTATGAGTGAATGCTCATGAGTTGTTCGGAACTTCGATAAAGCATGCTTACAGAATTCCTTAATTTTCAGTCGCTCTCCAGATGATGTCACTTGGTGACTAACAGCATCAAGTAGTTTTAATCAGCTTAATTTATAAAGAGTTTATAAAAGATAAACTACAAGTATCTTGTAATTACAAGTTGTTGTCGTAATTTGATCACAGAATTTTTCCTTGCCTTTTCGTCCAGACATTAGACGGTGAATTATACGAAAAGATGGGAGAAGCCTTCACAGCGCTTTGTGAAAACGAGATTGAGTTTTGCACAAATACACAAAAACGATTTGATGCCTTACTCAAGGAAGCATCACATGTATGTGATATTTTTTCAAATTCCTGTGTAATTTTTTATTTTATTTCAAAAGCCTCATTAATCAGTTATCAGGACCAGACTGTCTTTTTTGGAGCTGATTACCTCATCCTTCAAACAGATTTTCTCAATATTTTTCTACCACTGTAGCAACAGTACTGATCTCAGTACTTGTTGAGTATAATTTTCTTTCCGCCAGCGACTGGTTCTATTCAGGTAGATTCTAGTGTGTATTCGTAACCAGTAGGGTACAGCAGGTCGGGTGCGGGGACAAATACTCTCCGATAACATTGGCTATTGGTCGTGCTATATCGTGAATTTACAGAGATTAAGATTCATGGATCGGGTCCCAGTGGCTTGGTCTACGAGCTTGCCTTGCAACTGGAAGGTCGTGAGTTTAAACCATTGTAGTGGATGCGTACCAACGAAGAGTCCCTAACTAGGACGAAACGTTTGTTCAGTACTCCCATATTTTCCAATGGTTCCAATGCCAGCTCATGATGAAATCTTGTAACCAATTATATCAAATCCCTGCAAACCAACACGTGTGTTTTCTTTTAGTTATCAATTATGCCTTAATGATGAGGCAATTCATGTAGCTCAACAGGAACGTATCAGACCTCAGCACTGAATGACGCGGGTTTGAATCTCAAAGCGAACATCAACCCCTTCAAGGTTACACGTACACCATTTCGACTAGTGCCAGTAAGTACACAGACTCAGTTCACAGCTTCCTGTCGATTTCATCCTACTACCCAACATGAATTCAAAGTACTAGTCACCCATTTTGGTGATGACACTGTAAACTTGGTTGATAGAACTCACAACTAGACACATTAAGTCGATTGCACCTAAATGACCAAGTAAAGTAACACAATCTTAAAATCTCCACTTTTAAAACTTTACCGTTTATCAGTAGCAACCAGTTCGTGTTAGAATTTCAATTTGTGGAGATTATGCTTCACTAATGTCAACCACATAATTTAAACAATACAGGAGATTAATAATTACATTTGGAATGAAACGTAAACATGCATTAAAGTGGAATTAAATGATTCCCTAAGAGATGAGTATGATCAAGACAGATTACAAATAATTATAATGTACAGTAAGTGGTTTGTCCATTTACTTTGTTTACTAAATAATAGTGAAGGTGACTGTTGTAATAATTTCAGTCATTATATCTAAGGGTGAAGTATCATAAACTTATTACTTACTGAATGTACTTGGTGAAAGCCATAAGTAGTAGAATGGCATACAACCCTTATGCTCCATAAACTAAAACAGTGTCACAGCATATTAAACATATGAATTGCCCGACCTGGATAGCATGGCTGTATCAACATTTCTTCGATTAAATGAGCCTATAAAACAGTCTCGAATTTATTTTATGTATATATGAAAGTAACCGCTAAAATTTATCTTTACGAAATTATGTCAACTCTAAATCATTTAGCTAATTTAAATACCATATTTGAAAAACAGTACCGTGGCATGAAACCAGTCTTCAGCTTTTTCCTAAAATCATGAACTTATTGAAATGCCTGATAAACAAAAGGCATTACTATTGTGTGTCACAAGATGGCTACTCACTTGGTGCCAACATTTCATGTCTCCTTGTCCGAATGGAAAGATAACAGAGTTGGCTTACTGCTTGACTGAATGGGAACATCTTACTGATGTTATATCCTTTTCGACTAGTTTTCAACTTCAAAATTAGGTCAGCAACCTTCACTGTGATGGTAGCTGCTTTCTGTTTAACTGCTATCCAACCAACCTTTCTAGAATGGTGGGACCTACAAAAACATTCATTCTACCATGTATGGTACTTTGGATCACTTCGGGCCCATCCACTCTATCACTGTGGCAGTTCCACTCTGATCTTCAAATCATAATTTTAAATAAATGTCATTCAATACAATTATTATAAATAAAGCTAACACTTATAGTATTACAGTGTCATCGAACGTGCTGTCCAATTATAATCGAATCAAATAGTTAACACAAACACCCTTAATATTTATGGAGATCCAGGATTATTTAGTAATAACCGATCACTAGATAAATTTGTGTAACTCTGTAACTTTCAATAATTCCTGTTCATGGTTAAAAAAGATGATAGTATTACTTTAAAAGAATCACATTTACACAAAATGATTAGTTCTGGAAAGAGTTAGTTGTGCTGCTTCTCTAGCCTTGAACTTCTAGTGTTGAAAACCATGTTGGTCATCAAAAAGGGTATGATTTGTTATCTTAAATTTTATGTAAATTATGTGACATTCCTTATTTTAGTGTCTACTCAATAAGGCCAACTATTTACGGTATCGAAGGGGTCACACGTCATGATCTGAATATTGCAAGTTTTCAAGGGAAATCATAATGAAATTCCATTTAGTCAGTCGCATCATTATTTGTTCTACCAGTTTATCCAAGAAGCTAATCAGAATGTGTATAGTTCACACTGAGTTGGCTGAATTGCTCTCAACACAACAATGGTGAGAATAACTCTGAATGTCCGAAGAGGTCGACCGTTATTCATTTACATCACCTCACTCTGGTGGAAGATTGTTATTGGTTGATGTCACTGACTTGCAACTACTCATTTTCTGCATATGGTTTAAGTTTCCACACCCCGTTTTTAGATACACTGACGAAATGAATAAAGAAATTAGCAAATATATTTCTTCTTGTGATGAAAATACATCATTGAAAAGCAACAAATAATATGCTACCGAATTCAGTGTATTAATAGAATTCAAATGTAAAAAGTAATCGCTATTGCAGCTCAATTTTTCAAACATTCTACAAATAAATACGATCAGCAGTGACCTTTGGATAGATATTCGGTATAATAAACAGCAAAATACGTCGAAATTAGTCTGAAGTTATTTATTTCCAAAAAGATTGTAGGTTCTAATTGCTTTTGGATACTAAGAAGCAAGAAGCATGTTTTGAGCGAAGTGTTTTACAAATTACTTTTGTCATGTGAAAGTGATTAAGAGATTTATTTTTGCTGCTTTATAATTAGTAAGTTTTGAGAAGACTTAAGACGAGTGACCAAAATAAATAGTGATTAAATGACTACTGCAACAAATATGCAGGAAGAAATGGAGGTGGATTGGCCATACTCTGAGAAAACTCATCCATCAAGTGACATAACACCCCAGGCCATCACTCGAATGGAACCTGAATGGTAAGCGACGAGTCGGTCGTCAGTGCAAGGGTGACATGGAGGAGATGAGAGCATGTGGGTAGACTTGGAGCCAGGTGAAAACATCGGTGGGGAACCAAACACAATGTAGACATGTGGCTGCGGCCCTATGTTCTTCTAGGAACTAAAGGAAACAATAATAATAAAGTAATAATTGACTCCTTCGTTCTGACAGTTATCTAACCGTATAATCCAACAAAATCTTTCTTTACCAATGACACTACTTTCTGAGATTTATTGTCAGATCACAGAACAACTTCATATTACAAAATATTCCACTCATGTGGTTTTACTGCATAGCTACAGTATTGCAGATGCCATAATTAGGTGATGTTCAAAAGTTGACAGATTGACTGGATTTTAAAGGATTAACCATGGGAATGTTGTAGTTCAGAATTTAAAATATACTTTAATGAATACTTATACTCGAAAAACACAATGAAATAAATATTCAGCATCCTTTGATTCTTAAATCTATTCTCCCCAATAAAAATTTACCTACTGTATTATGAGTTATGTTTTATGCAGTGTCAGATACTGATTTATTGTAGGTTTCATGAAATGATTATTTCAGTCATTTGCAAGTACACCTGCATGAAATTAAACCGAATAAACTTGATTTTGAGCCTTTTAAATTAACTATTTTCACTCTAGCAGAGGACCGAACTCAATGGAGACGCACGGCTGAAGCCCTATGTTCCTGTAGGAATTAAAGGATACAATAATAATAATTCATTCTTAATATGAGGTGGCTTGTAGAATTATATAACCATCATAGTTAATGTCTACGTGTATACGTGAGGCTGTTCAATTTCATTTCTCATAGTCTATATAAGTATAGTTGTCACTGAAATTGTCACTACTAATAGCAACAACAACTCAGTTTACTGATTTTTGAATTCTTTTTATATTATCTAATGGATAGATTAATCGAATCAATGCCTGGGAGGATTTTTTGAAGTCTTCACCGCATTTTGATAAGCCTGTTCAATATCACTTCGAGCCAATGAAAGGAGATGAGGTAATTTTTTTTGACAATTGGTGTTTTGTCTAATGTTTTATAAATTTGTGGAATGATTAAGTACCTAATGAGTGTGTCGGTGGCACAGCGGTAGAATGCTCACCGACTACGCATGTGGTCCGGGGTTCGATCCCCGGCGGACGCACCCCTTTACCTTGCTAGGCCGGTAGTAGGGTCGGTAAAGAGGGAAGGTTGGACATGAGGCCAGCAAACCCATCCTATAAAAATAAACACTGCTACAGAAACTTCAAGCCACTAGCTTGGAGCCCTATGTTCCACTGGGGAACGTGAAAGAAAAAAAAGTCGTTTTATAAGTTGATCACTTTTTCGGAGGGGGGTAAGTCATTCTACACTCAACTAAATTCCTATATTCCGATGAACTGATTAAGTCTACCTGAACAGTAAATTTTCATACTGAGTAATAAAATGGAAGGTGTAACAGTGAAGAAAATTCTCCTTTCCGTGGATCGCTTTCGAAAACTGTACTGTAACATTTATATTAGACATAAAACTCATAAAACCATTCAAATATTAGTTATTATTATTACTATTAGTCTAGATAACGTTTTTAACTAATTCGAGAGGTAATCAAAGAGAGGATGAGGGGTTAAGAAATGGAGGTTGATGCTACCTAACGAGTGTAAAATTGAAATCATCCTTTTCTCCTCTTGTTAACCAGGTCGGGTCATATGCCGAAACACATTTACGGATTTGATGCTATGTTTACCTTTTTACTTTGCTCTACGGTAACAGAAGTGAAAAAGTCACTGTGTTTGAAATTTACGACATATTTTTAGTGCTATCGTCGAGCATTTTATCAATTCCCGTCTTATTTTTATGAAGTACTAAACAAAGTTCCCCAAAAACCTATAAAGGAGCTTCGAATACTCCACTTATAAATAGTGGGGTCATTGAATACTTAGGACTGCAGACCAGACCTTTGTGATCGAAAGCAGTACATATATTCATCTGCTTTTCATGGACAAGGCAACATAAGTGCTGTAATTCTGTTTCATTTAACTATCTAATACTTAGTCTATTACTGTACTTATAATTATAATTTTTTTATTATCATAATTATTACTGATTAAAAACATTGTACTTCTCATACAGATTTCATTTAAACACCTAACTATATTCCCACTATTTTTTTTAAATTATGTATATTCACATAATTCAGTTCCACATTTGTTGCGTAATACCAGTTTTCGTTTCTTAACTTGTATTCCCTTCTAGATTGCCCCTTACACTACGTAAAACACTATCTAGAACACAGTTACCAAAATCTGATGAATTTTATAAATTATCTATCGAACAGAAGCGTGACAGTAGAGCTTTTGAAAGGAGAATTCCCTGTGTTGCTGTTTCCTCTTTTACGATCCATCAGGTTGACCATATAGTCAATACAAGGTGTTTTCTAGTTGCACCAGTCAGGTTCCCAAGCCGACGAAAGGTTTCTCTAAGTGTGTCTAAAGGTTTCAATGTCTTCCTAATTCCTACTTTATTAATAATCTTGTCTAAGGTTTCAGATATCTTTCTTCTTAATATAGTATCTATAGTAATATAAAGACGTCTTAAATTCCTTATTTGTGCTATGGCCAACTTTTTCATTACGATTCCTTCTTCACTAAACAAATAATACTGCATCATTATGAATTTTGTCGATGGAATAATAATTCTATTGTGGAATTGTCTTTGATTTTATAGCAAATATTATGTTAGTAACATTTCAGAATTCGTCTGTTATTATTGTGTTTCAGTCACAGTTTTATTTTCAACTGTAATTATAGCTCAATAAAGATGCAAGTATTGCTTTCAAAATCTATTCTTGCAATAAGGTATTACATATTCATTGAAAACATTTCTCTCCCGTATTTAATGTAAAACAAGCAACAACTGTGAAAAAAGCAGTATTTAATAAACTCATAAATTTCGGTAGAACTCGTCAGCTGAATACTCTACGAACATCGTTATTTATACAATTTTCTTTTAAGGTTAAATACATACAAACACGTGGGCATTGTGACAACAAAGAATCTTCGTGATAAAAATTAAATAGGTTTCCCATATGTCGACAGACATGTCAACCTGAGACCGAGCACTTCGGTCCAGTCAGTTGACGGGAAAATCTAGAAATTGAATTAAATAATTAATAAGACCCGTTGCACAAGAGGTGGCTCTCGTGGCCCAAAATGATCTGGTAGATAACGCTTTGGCGTTTGAAACTATTGGCGTTGGATTCGAGCCTCGATGGGAATAGCATCACTCCCTGTGGAATGGAGTTACATTCAGATGAAGAGTCCCAAATAGGGCGAAATATGCATCTTGAGTTCCACTGCTAGTCACCATCCACCAATACGTCAACCATACAAGAATATACATGTCTGATCTATACTCATAAGATAGTGTGAACACTGCTCACCAAGGTTAATACCCAACTATGGTTTTTCGATATGCACAAATCCTGAGAAAACTAATAATAATAATAATAATGGGAAAATCACTGTAAGTACAAGGGGAAAGGAAAGAAAGTTGTCAGGATTAAATAAAAGTATGTTACCAATGTAGATTTAAGGTAACTACTGTCTTTTTTTGTATACAGAGATCTGGCTTCTTGATTCAGACTACATAGGCTTCAGCAAAACCAAGAGCTATTTTGTTCACTTGTTTATTGATAACTATAAAGCTTTTACCCAACGTCACCTTATGACGACAGCCCAATAAATGTCGTTTGGTTGAGCTTCTTGGGATGCTATCATGACTACTAAAAAGCCATATGAGGTAATGTTCTGCAGCTCGAGTCGAATAACATCTTTTTGTACGCCCAATGTATTTGCTTCCACAAATACTTGTAAATTGATATATACATTCTGTGTTTAACCTTAAAATCTTTTAGAGTATTGAGCTGATGAGTTCTACCGAAATTTATGACTCCATTAAATACTGCTTTATCATAGTTACCCCTTGTTTTAAATATATTAAATATTCTCAAAAGTTGATTTATATGGATTTGATTTGTTTATCGAATTTGACCATGGATTTATATCAGTCAGGGAACCATTGAAAACCAGAGAGTCCTGGACAGCTGTGTCATTCTAGTTTGGGTTTCAAACCCAGGAAATTACGGTTACAAGGCAAGCTCATAGACCATTCACTTTTCTCAAAATTAAAATATATATATATTTATGTAGTGTATCTTGCGACCTGTGAGAGGAATGCACACAAAAAAAGGAAGCAGTACCTACAACCAACAGAAGTTGTTCACCTTTTAAATTTTATGTATACGCAAATATTCTGTATTTTTATTCGTATATCCTTGTTTTAAGTGGAAAGGCACGTCCTTACTTACTTGAGGTCATCACCATTAAAGTTCTTGTGTCATTCAATTAATCACTGTCAAGTGGTGTTGTTGTTATTTTTGCTGAATAATGTCAAAACTGACCTGTGTGAATCTGATTTTCTGTGAAAACAGAATGAATTTATCGCCTAAATAGGCATTCATCGTCTGATTTATTCACTCCTGCCACTCCTATCGTTTTAGCTACTATGATTATATTGTCTGAGATTGATAGCTGACCTTATTATTTCTTACATACCTACATATATATATATATATACCGTATTTGAAAATATATGCTGTTATCTGACTGATTAAGTTTTACTTACCACTATTTATTATTATTTCAATTCTTCTTTAGACAACAGTATTATACTCTGGTAATATAAAAGAAAGTAATTTGGAACAAATTGCACGTAAGCTATCAAGGCGATTAGTTGTCCGTGAACGGAGAATTAAATCTTATGAGAATGAATTGAAAATGTTACAAGCTGGTTATGTATCTTCACTGTCTGGCATAGTTACTCCACATCAACAATCACAATCGCATCAAATGCAACAGAATACTTCAGTTAGTGAAACTTTAATATATTTTAAATGAAATTATAAGTAATCTGAGTAATACTGATAGTTTTCGTTGTTTCACTTTTTTAGAGTAAACTGTGTTTCTAGTTTCTAGTTTTGTTGTATTAAATTGACAGTTTGGAATATTATAGATATTTGATTTTACGCTGAGTAAATCTCCAGTTTATTTATCTTTACTCAGTTAAGTTTGGGTATATAGTTGGTCTTTAATTTGTGGATGGTGACTAGCAGTGGAATCAAGGATGCGCATTTTGTCCTATTTGGGACTCGTCAACTGGATGTACCTGCATTTCCCAGTGAGTGATGACTTTCCCACCGGGGCTCAGTCCAATCAATCGACGGGAAAATCTCAAATTCAATTCAAATATAGTTGATCTTTTGAAATTTTCATATATTCACCTGGTAGTTTAGTACACGAAGCTGAATAACCTCATATTTACATCTATATTTTTCTTAAATAATAATAAGGCTTAATTGAAGACAATATGTGATAATATGGTACAAAAAATCCTAACCTATTTAAATGTAAAGTAATATTCTCAAGTATATCTTCATTTCGTTGAAGAATTGCACAGCGTTTACTTGGAAGCAAGTTAACTCAGCGCGCAAGTTCGTGTACAGGTCATTTGATATAACTGGACGATTAAAACAATGATAAATCCAGGTATAATTAAGCATTGTGTTGGAAAGCAGTTTTGGTAACCGAGTGATTTAAGCAGGCCGCCTCTTTCAACTACAACTTATCAACCATTCATAAATATTTCAGATGGCTTCCTACGTTAATTCACTGATTAGCTAATTTTTTAATTTGCGATTTACAGTTTTATTTAGTTAATGATGTCACACTAACCAAAAACCCCACTTCGGTGCCCTTTCTTTCCCATTGTTTCAATATGTTTCTTTTCTGTGCACTATTCCAAAATTAAAATAAACATTCATTGGTATTTAGCTTCTGGCATCATGATTGATTACAATAAGGTGAATAAAAAGATTAATACTTCGGCCTCTTTTAAATAAACTACCTAAGGTATTTTAGATAAATTTGTGCTGTAAGTATGAAGATGTCTTGACTGTGATATATATCATCAAAGACCACAAGAAATTTCATCCTACCGTATATAAAAAATAACTCTGAAATAACAGCTAGAATACTAAGACCGTTTGAGACAGATGTAGTATACAAGCCAGCAGAGTCACTTCATTTGATATTGTGCAAACGAAAGGATCCGACAGAAAAAGAAGATAAAATTAATACCATTTGCAAAATAAACTGTATGAACTGCAATAAACATTAGACCGGACAAAGTAGGCGTCCCTTTAGAATCTGAATCCAAGAACACAAACTGCCTGTAAAAAGATATGAAATATACTGTCTCATATCAGTGCATGTAGATAATAATGGACACCAATTCGATTGAGATAATGTAGAATTTTTAAATAGAGGAAACACCGAAAATACCAGGGAATTTCTAGAAACCTAGAGTTATCGAAAACATTATTATAGACCAAATTTATCAGCCAATAAAAAGTAAATCACGTGACAAGAAAGTTCGAATTTCAAGTCAATGAAAATTATCAATGGGAACGTAAATTAACAACCAGTCACGACAGTCCTTGCCAGGAGATACAATTCCATCATTCATGGGGAGAGAATTCAAATAAGTTCGTATTGTACTAAAACCTGAGCTGAAGATGTTGTCTAGAAAGACAACGAAAGATTCGCAATTAAATGAGGCAGTTCAGAGAACAAAACTTATTCAATATCATCCATTATTCACATATATGTAGAACACTGTTTATCATATAGTGATGAGAGACAGTAACAGAGATACATTGGAATAGTAAATGATTTAGACTTTCGAATGTTTCGGTCCTGCTATCATCACATGCTGTCTAACCAATTATTTCTATTCCAACACATATAATGCTTATTGTCACTATAATAAAGGAATTTTTCTCAAACCGATTGTCTCTCACGCTTTATTAACATATTTTCCCCTTTTCGGTGGACAAAACTTCCTGTATATTAACTTCCGAATCTATTATTTGATAAGAGATTATGTTTTTATAGCGAGAACAAACTATAGGAGCTGTAATACGACTTGGCATTCATCACTGACTAAATTTTAGTAATTGCTTAAAACTGTGGTTCTATGGTTTTGAACTTCAAAGTCCATCCAGTGGGTTATAAGTTCAATTCTTCAAAGATTTTTGTGACTAGGTAATGTCATCAAGCTAAATAGTCAATAAGTATGAATCATAGTGTAAGGCATGAATCGATACTTCGTTCATTTTGCCCATCTTCCATATCTTAAAAGCTAGTGATACAAATCTTATCATCTAGATGTCGCAATTTCTGATTTTTATTTTCCTAACGTATTTTCAATTCAAATTAATGGTCACTTGTCATCTATTCTAAATCTTCAACAAAAGTATTTTTGTCCAGCCCTCCAGGGAAATCACAGTGACATTATAAGTGTAGTTAGTGCAATTTCTTTTTTAAGATTTATTTTACAAAATAGCATCAGTTTATCATACATCGAGTGTATGCTGGAGGTAAATGTCAGCTTTAGTCTTTAGTGTTGTGTCGTTATCACTTTTATCTATATGATGTTTACGTTTTAATTTTGTAATTCTGAAGCAAAAGTCTGTAAATCTGGAAACAGTCCTGTAATGCCATTAGTTTAGTAGCTATAGGTTTTTTGTAAAACCCTTAGAAGCGCTAATATATGCGGCCGGAATTTCGCTCAAGCTATGCATGAATATCGCTTATTGTGTAATAAAGCGTGATTCTAAAAGTAGTCGGCATAACGAACAGTTATCCGAAGGCTTTTTGTTCACCTAATAATACACTTTGAAAGTAGAATGAAAATGGTTGCGTCTTAGATTTCACTTAACAGACTCTCTGCATCGTGATCTCATGTAAATAAATCATATTTAATTTCAAATGATTATATTCTTAATTAATATTTCCTAAATCTTTCACCATTTCTTATGTACCGATCAATTTGTTTGTTATTACAAGGAAACTGAAAATAATGAAGAATTATTAGCATTCAATCAGGAGTACGTTGAGCATAAAGTTGAAGAATTACAATTCGCTATACGTCGAGAAGAGGTATTATTTTTCTGTCCGAGTGTTAAATTTCGTTATTATTTGTTAAACATACTTTTAATAAATGTATTTTTGTTTCTTTAGTAATGATCTTTTACACACAAACGACTGAATTTTATAATTGGTTGCACTTCTATCACAATAGTAAACATCTCCTTTTGAGCAGCTCACAGACATTAATGATTATTTTATTCCTTTAAGTACCCAGTGGAACAAAGGGCTTCGAGCTAGAGACTTGAAGTTTCGGTAACAGTGGTTTTTGTTTTTATGGGGTGGGGTTGCTAGCCTAATACTCAACCTCCCCTCTTTACCAGTCTTATTACTGGCTAAGTGAGGTAAAGGGGTATGTCGGCGAGGGACCGAACCCCAGACCACCTGCCTGGTCGGCGAGCACTCTATCACTGTGCCACCGACGTACAGACATAAACATACTAAATGATGTCGGTCTTGAAAAAATATTCATAAACTGTCAACTCTGAAGTCATTATATTTATTGTAGAACACAGGTACCTTCAATGCTACCATGTTCAAAGAAATTTTCTTTTTCTACAAGTGGATACATATTTCTTTAAGAATACGGAAGTATTTCTATCTAGTCTGGACAGATGTATTGACTGATATTCTGCATTCATTGATTTCTAAAGACTTTTTTGGCCGGACTGTTAGCTCGACTATCTGAATTTAATAAATCCTGTAAATTTTCAAGTGAAATAATAGTCGTCCAACTGAACATCGTACTTATTTAACGTTCAAAGTGTAGGTTAACAAGAGAGTGGTATCATTGCTCTACTGATGAAATAAGAATAACTTTTTTCCTGATAAAAGTTCTTTGTTAACTCTGAAAGTGAATTATGATAATTTATATTTATCACGTAAGTAAGTAAGTAAGATTAGTCAATGAAGTAAAATTTGTCTGTTGAATAATCTACTTCTCCTTGATGAAACTTGTACAGTTATACTTATAATCACGCACACACACACACACAGACAAAGTGAATCAAGTGTTAATCAATAAGTTGGCATTGCCTAACCAAAAAATGGAAACTAATAAAGGAACTCAGTGTATATTCAAAATATTATCATAATTTCTAATACTGAAAAAGTGATGATAAAAACTATCCGGTAATGACAGGCAATGAACATACACATGAATATATATATATATCATGAATAAAAAATGAAGTGAGAGAAAAATGGAATCACAAAGATTATGTATAACCTAGGATGAGTGAGACTAATGAAGAAAAAACTAAATTATCATCTGGCTCAAAGAAGGAAACGTGTTTTTTTCTAAAACTGCTGACTTTCGAAATATTAGCAAACATAACAGTTCACATACATCTTATTACTACGACTATTATTATTATTATTGTAATGTCACTAACTCTATTTATTCTATATAAGTTTTGACAGGATTATGTTACTCTTAAACACTTATTTATAGCATTTAATACTCTTATTGTTAAAATTAAAACAAGATATATAAGTGGACAATATTGTTTCCTGTTAGATCAAACTTTACTCGAATACATATAGCCTTAGATATATACGAAATTTTGACCAATCAAGGTGTCTTATCCGTGAGTAATAAATGCTGTCTGGCAAATTACTCATTGCTCAGATGAAGAATAAGTTACTTAGCTGTCTATAAATGTAGCTGTTCCTACGGTAAAAGCCTGAACACAAAATTGAATCTGTGAAATATTACTACGATAGAATACTTACTTTATGAATAATACTTCAAAGTTTGAGAAAACGTGCTGGTTATCAGAATCTTCAGTATTTCACTGGTTCACAGGTGCTTCACAAATTTAGAGAACTAGACGACGTGTCGGTGGCACAGCGGTAGAATGCTTACCGACCACACATGTGGTCCGGGGACTGATCCTCGGCCGACGCACTCCTTTACCGCGCTAAGCCAGTAATAAAAGCTGGTAAAGAGGAAAGGTTGAGCATGAGGCTAGCAACCTCATCCTGTAAAAATCAACACTGCTACAGAAACTCCAAGTCTCTAGTTTGAAGCCCTATGTTCCACTGCTGACGTGAAGGAGTGAAAAAAGACGACGTGTTTGACTACCCACAAAGTAGAAGATTTGCAAGTGAAAAACGACAAGTCGTCAGAAGAAGCCTCAAATATAGGACTTCAGGTGAAATTAGAGAAAACAGAGGTGATGAAGATTCCTGGCCAAAAGCAACAACAGACAACAATCAGCAATATATGAGAAGCATCGTTTCAACTATAGGCGGAACTAATGAGGTTATCAAAGCAAGGATCGGTAAATCAAGAGAGCCTTCATTACTTTCAAGTCTATGTCGAGATCAACAGTACTCCTCAGCATGAAAAACAAGATCCGGATTTTCAACTCCAGTGTGAAATTAGTGCTGCTATAGGGATCAGAAAATCGGCGTGTCATGAAAGGCACTTCGAACAAACTACAGACCTTCATCAACAGCTGTCTTTGATCAATACTCAAGATCAGATGACAGGCCAGAAAAGATCAGCAACAGGGATCTCTGGCAATGATCGAACCAACCAGGAACCGATAGTTCGACAAATATGCGGGAAGAAATGGAGGTGGATTGACCATTCTCTGAGAAAACCATCACATGACATCACACGTCAGGCTTTCTCACGAGTGGAACCTGAATGGGAAGCGGCGAGTTGGTCGCCAATGCGAGGGTGACATGGAGTAGGTCATGCGAAGAGGAGATGAAAGCATGTGGGCAAACGGCAAAACAGGCGAAAACGGTGGCGGAGAACCGAACGAAATGGAAACGTATGGCTGAATCCTAATGTTCCTCTGGGAACTAAAGGAGAAAATAATAAGTAATAGTAGACGACATATTCAAGCGGTTGTATCTTTTAGAAGAATATTATCATAGTTACTATTATCATTACCATCTGTAAATTACCTTGAACTCCTTCTGTATGAGTTGGCGCTGAACAATAATGCTTCTAAATCACTGGCACATACAGAGAAGGTATAAGTTTTGATAGGTTTTTATCAACATTTATTTTCCTTTTAATTACAGAACTTCAGTGAAGATTTTGTCACGAAATTACATCAGTTAGATAGCCATTGAAAACCAAGAGGTACTGAACAAGTGTTTTGTCCTAGTTTGAGACTGTTCAGCGGTGCGTAACCATGACAGCTGACTGTGGAGCTATACTGCTAAATGACAGGTACTAGAGTTAATGGGTAACTGAATTTCGATTCAATTACTTAATGTCCAACGTACACGCCTAGTAGCCTGAAGGTTCTGGTTTCCATCCCTGTTGGAGTAAAGTGTGTTGACTGCTGAAAAGTCTTAAACTAGGATGAAACAGGTTCCAGGACTCCTTGGTTGTCAGTGATTCTCAAACTGACGTTATTTCATAGCATAATTTACATCGTTAATAATGTAGATTCTTTACAAAATTCAAATTCTAAATAAGAAATTATTTTGACTTTTTCTCTACATAGATTGAACGTGTAAAAATAGAAGCTTGTTTATCGTTATTGCGCAATTCATCAAGTAAGTTAAAATGATTTTCTCTCTCTGCTGTGTCCTCATTTATTCTGCTTTTATGGCCATATAAGGATTTCGATGGAAATAAAACTTTGTCATGATCGGCAGACTACTGCTTTCACATTATGGTTAGGCCAGACAGTCGCCATCGCATTTTGATTTCTTGTGAAGCGAGGGACCCCGCTATTGACTGTTGTGCTAATGGTAGAAGCATCTCTTATCATGGCTTACATCAAAATCTTTTATAATTTCATAACCTCGTTCAAAAACTGGGTCGTTTGCGTCTCATTACCATTTACTCCTTATTTTCTAAAATGGATAATACGGCAGTGAAACGTATTCACTTCAAACAGGTGCGCAAAATATTTCATAGCTGAAGTTAACCACCGAATTTTGTAGATGAATTATGAAGACACTGGTTCTCAATCCCGGTGTAATCTACTTTCTCTAACGACTTTCATTATTATATATATATATATATATTGTAAGACTGTGAATTAATTTTCTTTTGATTTCCGTTAAACCTACATTTAGCCAACGATTTACACGTTATCGATCATACTTGATTAACCCACCTGATATTGTTATTCTTCCCCATTCTTTATTTTTCTGTATAGTGTTTCTTTTCCTTTAAAACCTATGCGCACGTTGAACAGTTTCATATCATGTAATACTAATAATAATAAGTTACTGGAAATAGATGGTGAACAAATAATATTGAACTAAATGTGTAATCAAGGTAGCCATAGAAGCGATCCAATACATAAATTTAATAAAAAAAAATATATGATTGGTCAAGTGAACATCTAGGTGTGTTAGGGCGTTGATATGTCAAGAGTTTATAATCATTTTCTAGGTTATTTTCTTTTTAGTATAGGCAGATTCTATATTCATCATGTAAGTAGATTATTATGTATTAACTTCTGTAAATATGAAGTGCAAAGAATAAATTTCGGGTTCCTTCAAAGATAACCTAAATCAATGTTGATTTTGTCAGGAACTATTATCAGTTAGATATCATTGAAAACCAGGGGCACTGGGGCTCGGTTTCGTCCTAGTTTGGTGCTCTTCATCAGTGAATACCCAAGATCTCTAAATGATTTTGGTTCGGGACGAAAACTATATTGAAATAAGTCCCCACAAAAACCCAAAATCCAAATATTGATCTCCAGCTCATTAATAGTTACTGCGTGGATGTCTTGAAGTTGTACTGAGAAGTCGTGACCAGCGGGCTCCACCTTATCAAGGCGAAGTACATACCAATGGCGCTACATCGCGAATTGACAGTTTTAGAATTCATGGGTTACTGAGTTCATGTCCAAGTAACCGAATGACCAGCAAGCTTGGTCTCATAACCTGAAGGTTCCGGGCTGGAACCATGGCGGCGTCGTGGGTATGCTCTGCTAAAGAGTCCCCAGCTAGGGGAACCAACTGTTCAGTACTTCCTGGTCTTCAGTAACCTCTAAATGATATTTAGTAGTAGCGAAATCCACATTGAGGCTAATCCAGATCCCTACAAAAGCCTGTGACTGAAAAACTTCGTTCATCTTCAATGTATACATTCAGTAAACTCAACAAAGTGTATATCATGATGATATGCATTTTATAAGCCATAATTATTTGTAATGTAGTAAACGACAATTTATTCGTATTACTATCGGCTAAGACCTGCTTTTATTGTTCACCGTTAGGAGGTTATAAGGGATAAAACTGTAACTGTTAAATAATCTGGGACGGTGTCTGAAATTATTTTCATTACTTGTCTATCTTAATAATACAGATCCTTTGGATAGCATCATTTCTTGGTATATTTTGCCTAAAATTAATTGAAGATTGTATTATACACATATTTCATGTTAAATAGAAAGTCTTGTATCCAAATATTTACGGTGTTTGTAATAAATCACCGATAACAACAGTATTTAATCAAATTATCGTTCTCAATTTAGTTGAGGTCAACAATTTCATTGTTGAAGCTCGAATAGCCGCTGAAGCAGCTGCTGCTGCAGCTGCAGCTGCGCAATTTCATAATGAAAATTCAAGTTCTGGTTTACTGAATGATTCTACTCCGAATAGACGACCGAATATTCGACCGTCGGGTGAAGGAAGCAGTGATAGTGCAGCTAGTAGTTCTGGTGTCAATCATTTTATTGATCATGACTCAAGACTACTGAGTGATTGGGATCGACCAGTCAGATCTTATGGTTCTGGGATAATTGGTCGTGATTCAGCCTACCCGGTCCATAGAAGTTTTAACGATGACGATGGCGATGATGATGTAAGTGTTGGTGAAAGCATTTTTTTATCACTGAAGTATTTAGAAATTCATCAAGATACTTAACTTTCAATCTTTATCAAGCTTCTCCTATGAACAGACTTTGCTTTTCTTCCTTCTGTTTTTGATTAGCAACTGGAATATGTTTCTCATAACTGATAACACTCGTAACATTGAAAATATATAGAGGTGTCATTTAAATTCGGTGTGTTGTAAAGTTGTGTTAAATGCTTCTTAATTTGGATGAGGTGTAAACACCACAGATACTTCTCCAGCATTACTGAAATTCTATATCGACTTTATACAATCCAGCATACGTTTGAAGCGCTAGGCAAGTGATAGGAGTTGGCTTAAAAGTTTATGAAACTTTATTGACTGGGTTGTAATTAGATAACTTTAAACGTTCATGTTGCCACTTACCTTATGACTCTACCCTATTTCAGGTGCTAATAAACTGACTTATGTCTCACGGTTGATGTACTTAGGTGTGGAAATAATCTAAAAGACTTTAGAGTATTAGTCTTTTGAATTATTCACAGTTCGTAATACAGCTACTTGTCTTATAATCCGATATTGGTTTGACCGAGGCATATTCATCCTACACTATAACTGCATTTTCGAGATGTTTTTCAGTGTCCCGTCAGTTTATTAATTGTATGAAGTGTTGTTTGTCTTAGAGTTTTTTGCGTGTTTCTGAATCATAGTGAAAAATAGCTAAGTTTTTAAACTCTTGTAAACATTTAACTAGCTTTTTCCGCAGCAAAAGTCTGTGAATGACAGTTCTAGGTTTACGTTGTAGCTTTGTAAAGAGAAACTGGAGATTCTTTTTCCTCATGAACTTGTTTCTATGTATTCATTCAATTACTGCTACACAATGAATATCAAATTTCCACTGACTGACCGGTTTCAACATTGAACTCTGCACAGAAGTTCAGCAGTTCGAGTTGCCACACTCCACGTAGCTCACAAAAGAAGAAAAAGGAGAGAAAAGAAGAGATTTAAGAGCATGATACTAAGTAGAAAGGCTATGGAGGAGAATAGTAACATTGAAAAACAATATGGTTTAATGGATATGGCAGACAGCAAAGGGTGATTGCATCTGCGCCAATGAGAACGATTTCAAGCGATATCACCGGTTGTCTCCAACCACTAGCTGTTTGAATCCGGAAGATTTCAGTTCACTCTCCGGGATCCATATGAATTTTTTTTAAGAAATATAATCTTCTCTAAACATAGATGCCATGCAAAAATTAAATTTTTCTACAAAATCCAGTTTGTACTAGCTTGAAGGGATTTCCACACAATAATAATATCTAACTGTGATAATAATAATTTGTCCTATGCTTGTTCAACTAACCTGTTGAAATACTCTTTCCTACTACTTATTAACACTTAAGAGTTGTCTCATTCCTTATTCACCAATGATTTCTAAGTCTTTTTAAGCCTCATCGATCACATAGGAAGGCAGACTATGTAGTGGTTGTATAATTCTGTCCTGTATCACGTTATAGGCTTAATTTGATTTAATCAACTCATTGTTTAAATCAAATCAATAATTTATTCAAATTCTTAGAGTTAGTTTGTTTTTTTCCTAGTTTAGACAGCTTATAAAATGTATCCTAAGAAGATGGTTAACATTTTTGAGTAAGATCATTTTAATACTCCTTTTCTGCTATTTAATAAATATGGTGCTCAGATATATGCTACTTTTTCTAGCGAGGAAATATTAGCTAAATACGATGTAAATAATCTCAACAACTCTATCATACGCTTTTCTAAAGATGCTTTTGTCCCCAATAAAAAGGATAAGAAGGTCAGTGATTTTCATGGTTTTAAGACTCTTGATGTTCTTAAGTTTTTGAAATCTCTACAACACTCCCAGAGCCTAGTTCCTGATGGTGTACCTGCTGTTTGTCCTCAGCAGATGTGCTGATATCTTATGTTACCCACTCACAAACATATTCAATACTTCCTTCTACAGTAATAATGTACCCACTGCGTGGAAAGACATTAAAATCATCTATGTACCCAAGTCAGGTTCTGGTAATAATTTTAAATTTAGACCTATTGCTATCACCTTTCCTTTTTTGAAATGAATGCAAAAATTACTCTTGTCCAACCTTGTACCCTCTTCAAAAAGATTTAATGATCCCAAACAGTTTGCTTATAGGCAGAGCAGAAGTACTTTAGATGTTGTCGCTGTATTACATCACAGCATTGTCTCCTTCTTAGACAAAGGGAGCAAATATGTACGTTGTACCTTCCTCGACTACACATCTGCTTTTGACTCAGTACCTAGATGCATGTTGTTAAATAAGCTTTCCCTTACACAAACCCAGTCCTGGGCTGTTAACTGGTTGCATTCTTATTTCTCAAATAGAATGCAGTATACTATATACAGGGGTGAATTTTCCTCTGCCTTGCTTACTGAAGCTGGTGCTGTTCTCGCTCCTTTTTTTCTTCCTTTCTTCTTACATAACTTACCTGTTTCTAATAAAATCAACTTCGTCAAATACGCTGATAATCTGACCGTCTCGCTCTCTGTCAAGTGCTAATCAGACTGTTACAAACTTAACTGCTTTTTGTCGGACATCAGTCAGTGGTCTAAGCTAAATGGTTTTAAGTTAAATCTCTCAAAACGCTAGAGTTTTGACTTCTCCTTAAGATACAAACGCGATCTACAACGACTGGTTAGTACACACGATGTTTGCAGCATAGAGGAGACTGTAACAGAAACTTGGTCCAACACAAAATACCTTGGTATAGTTCTTTCCTCTGACCTTACTTAGTCATCCCATATTTTTTCGATCTCCAAGAAAATGTTTTGTCTAAGCTACTACACTAAAAAGCTAAATTAATCTGGAATCACTCAACCTCTGCTTTTACAATTTGTTAACTAGTGCATCTTTCTTATTCTACTTTACTGTTCCTCCTAAGTCTTTCCCGGTCTACCGAAAAAGTACTATGTCATTTTGAGAAGGGTATTGAAGGTTGTCAGTAGGACAAGTGGTGTGCAACTTAGTCAGCCTGTCACTAGATAAGTTGATGAACATCTAAACTCATGCGAGAAATAGTCTACATCTATATTGTTTGACCCTCAACACCCCCCTCTATTCTCAACTTCTAACCTTGTATCTCAATTGGTAGAACTAGAAGTCAGTACAAAAGATTATATTCTCGTAATTCCAAGCATAGGAACTCAACGATATCATACTTGGCCAGTGTTCTATGTGACAGAGACAATGTAAAGCATCTGTGTTGTTAGCTACATAATTGATCGTTTTATTTATCTCCTATTTGTAATCTATGGTGAGACAACCTCAGTTAACTGACAATCTTAGCCACTAACCTTAGTATTATTATTTACATTATTTTGTATATACATATGACTTCACTGTCACTGCTAATACCAAATAAGAACTGCCATTAGCAATCCTGTAATACTATCTTTATGAATGTACCAAATGCTGAGAATTCCACACTGTAACATTATTACTGTTTCCAAATAAAGGGAATTATTATTGTTATTATTTCGAATTATTACCTTAGAAAATACTTAATATTAATGAATGCAAAGGATTTTTTCCTAAATATTATTCATCATTTTCACTAGTAATATTAAAAACAACATGAAATAATTTAAACATATTAATTCTGTTTTACTGCTTTCACAGACTACTGGTCAATTTTACAGAAGTAGAATTAACGATTGGTCCTCTACATGTAAGTGAATATAATTGCTTTTTTTATTATACACGTTACGCATCAGTATAGGGGAGTTAACTTTGTAAGTGTCTGAAGAAGTTGATTTCAACGTGGGCGTCATGAATGTATAATGACGATTCAATAATGTCAAAGGAAAATGATATTTCTGTTGTACTCATAGGATGTTATAGAAGTTAATTGTTGAGCTTTCGAATATAGATCGACACTTTTAATATAATAGATAACTCAAATGAATTTGTAATAGTTTAAAAAATTCGTAATGCAGTCGTAACTGAATTAAATAGGTTCTGGTAAACATGTATTAAAAGAATATATAAATATCTTCAACAAAATATTGATTTTCAACTTCATACTTTCTGTCTAATTGCTGCATTTGACATAAATTGTTGTGAACATTGAATCATATTACTGTTTCTATAAAAAAATTTATGAATTTATAAGTAAGTTTATGAGAGCATGGTCGCATAACTACTCTTTAATTGATATAAGTAGTCGGAAGGCTTTTCCACTCATTTTTTAGGTGAATTTGTCAAATGTTTCGCCATTTGAACTCACACTGGAGAGTCGAATCACTTGAAAACCATTCGAATTCTGACTAGCTACCTGGGAGAATTCCTAATAGATTAAAGCAAATTCACGATTTTGTGAATTACAAACTTTATGGTTTCTTTTAAAAACTGAAGTTCTTCATGTCATAAAATATGATCTGCCCGACATGATAAATTTCAATTAAGAGAGAGGTAACGTAAATGCACGATGGTGTATATACTACCGATTGATTGAGACAAGTAGTTGCATACCAGTCACATCAGTCACTGATGTTTGATACACAAGTGGCGAATTTTATGCCGAGTGAATGGAACTAGTAGGTTTTAAATTTAAGAAAAAAATGAGCAAAGGATATCCTATTCGATCTTTATCGAATATTCTAGAATAGTCGTCATTAACAACATTAGTGTTTTCAAATGTTGTTAAGATCAATGAAATTACAGTTCGGATTTCCGAACATCATCCTGTGTGATTCAGTAAAGGACAAACAAAATCCACTCATAGCTCTGTTCTATCTCACCTTGTGGATACAGAACAAAACAGTGGTGCTAACGAGACTTTCAAAGTCATCTGTCGCATACCAACTAATCTTGACCTTACCCTAAGTGTTCGTCTACTACACACTGCTGAGGATTTTGGGATCTACATTAGGGAACCTAACTTATGTATCCAAAACAAGAAGTTGGTTCAGGCAGTGTTCTTACCCTCCTGTCTTTTCTAGGTTTTATTGATCCTCAATTTGTTTTGGAAATTTCCTTAATTTTATTTGATATTCTATTTGCTAATACATTTTTATGCTTAGTATAACTTAAGCGTCTTTCTTCAACTGTAATTTCCTTGATCTTACTTAACAAATCAATAGTATTCAAAAACACCAATGTTGTTTATGATGATTATCCCAGAATATTCTGTGTCCATAAATGTGTATATATATATAATTGTAGAGCGAGAAGAGGAAATTAACGGAAAGGATATTTTGTGCTCTATTTTTTGTAAATGCCTGAATGAATTTTTTCACCATATTTTAAATTTTGTTCCGGTTTGTGAGTCTTCACTCTTAATCAATCCCAAAATGTGATTATATATATATATATATATATATATTATTCACTTGGGTTCCGAGTGTAACATAGGACTTCAACAACACATCATTTTCTTCTGTTGTGTGCCGTCCTCTTCATCTGGGTCCACGATTGACCACAATCTCTCATCTCTTCCTCACCACACGATCTTCTCCATGTCACCCTCACACTGACGATCTACTCGTCGCTTCCGATTGGAATTCTACTCGAGCAATGGCCTGCATTGCGCGCAATGTCATTCGACGGTTTCCTCAATGTATGCCCGATTCATCTCTACTTTCTTTTACATATTTGATTAGCGATCAGCTCTTGGTTGGTTTGTTCCCACCGTTTTTTGTCACTAATTCTTTTTGTCCCGCCATTTGATCTTCAGTATGGAACCACTGAAGGCAGCTTTTGATGAAAGTCTGCAACCTGTTGGAAATCCTTTCCGTGATAAGCAGTTAAAGTTTCTGACCCATATAGAAGAACTGGCTGACTGACTTCACATTCTTGTTGAAAATCCGAAACTTTTTCTTTATGCTTGCTGAGTGCAGAAGATTTCCAAACTGGTTTCAGGTTGATGAAGGCGTATCTTGCCTTTCCGATTCTCACTGGCTGGTTTTGACATCTTCATCCGTTCCGGCTGCCTGTAGTTAAAACGCTGCTTCCTAGATAAGTGACGTAGGTAACCTATGTTTTATCTCTCTAGTGGATGGTGATTGCTACTGCTTGGTGTTGTTGTTGTTGTTGCAGATCGTTGGTGATCTTCATCACCTCCGTCCTCTGTATTTTCACCAGCAGTCCTTTCTTCGCTGCCTCTTCAGCCAGTTTGTTGGTTCTCGCTTGCAAGTCTTCGAGTTTGTGTGCACTCTGTATGCACTTCGAATTCCCCTCTGAGTTTTCTGTTGTTGATCACCTGATACGTGGCATTGTCATGTAGCCAGCTGCTGAATTTGGTTGATAAAGACTTGATATCCGTTTGCATTTCATGTAATAATAATATAATAGTAACATTGATAATAATAATAACTCATTTTACCAATGATAAAAGCGTATTATATTCTGCAAGAGAAAAAAGGAACTATAAACTTATATGCAGGTTAATTTTATTTCATACGTTAGAATGAAAATTGGGAAGATAACAGTCGACTGGCTAGGGAAATATATATCAGACACATATGTAATTTATGACTATGAATAAAGTGTTAGACTTTTTATCCCAACATAAAATTTCTTTTTCTCTTTTCGAAAAGAAATCTGTTTGAAAAAAGACTTATCAAAAAAGAAAAACCTAGATCTTTAGTAATATCCTCTATGAATGAAGGAATGAATGAAAGGAAGATTATAATTATTATTATTACTGATAAAATATAAATTATTCAGATAAGCTGAATTAGGAGATATCCCTAAATTATGCACACTATCCAAATCAGACATGAGAACGTCCTTTTCAAAGTAATATTTAACACTCTTACCAATGTGATACATCGCCTGCCTATATAGCGTTTAAAAGATCACAGTGTGATAAGAAAAAAAAAACATATATGAAGGAAGAGTTTTGCAAATAAGTTTTTATATTATTAATTATGTAATGCGATTAAATCAGACACAGTAAAGTCAGTACTTTTTTCCGCTCGATCACTTCGCGGGACTTCTAAGGGGAGCTTACAATTAATATTTCGAGATCTCTTTAAGAAAGCGTAATTCAGAAAAAGATTTTGTTGTCGTAATGGTACTCTTTGTTTAGCTTCTAGTACTGCGCTGGCCAAATGAGATAGGATTTTCTAAAATTAAAATACTTTCTCATGGTAGACTATTTTTATAGCTGAAAACCAAGGAGAACTATTCATTGATATTTCCTACTTTAGGTAGTGTATGATAACGATCCTACATGAGACTGAATTGCATTCATGATTAAAGTAAAACAGAACAAAGTTCTGAACAACGGTACAGCTGTCTTTTATTCTGCTATTTACTAATCTTCGTCCTTTCACCTGGTAACCCATTCCTAGTGTGGTGAGTGCTACTTATAATCCGATATAAGTAGTATATTAGAAAGCGAATTCAGAAAAGTAACAATAAGTTTTGTACACTGGAAACAGCAATCAAAGAAGAGAACTATATGAAGAATATCGCCATACGATGCAGAATCCAAGATGCTATCGAATGTGACGATATTCGACCAATTCCGCAAATGGCGGTTTGGAAGTATGGTATACCAAATTTACCTATGTACAATACGTTCCGCTAAACAAACATTCCTTCCAGCCTCCTTAGTCTTTACTTCTTTACACTAGTACTGTGTAGTATTAAGCTATTCTGTAGACAAGTCATATCATTTCACTCACTTTTGTATCCATATGACGTATAGTGTTGACAAACGTTTTCACCATACCAATTATTGGTCACATTTATTTGATTAGTTTTTTATTCTACTTTTTTATGTCAGTTCCCAGACCGACAACTCTTGGTCAAGTGAATAATTCCAGTGAGAAAGGTTATAATTCTACGTATAAATCACCGCTACAGACAAATACAAAGATTACTTATCCTAATCATATTAACGCATCCAATATTGATTCTATTGGTTCTATAAAACATGATTATCAGAATGTTAACCATATGAATCCACGAACTCGTGATGATATTGCTGTCCACCGATCAGTTAATAGCAACTTTCATAATGGACAAAATTATAATACTACTAGTAATAGTAATAATTCAGTTAGTCATCATACTTCAATAATTCGTGTTGCTAGTTCAGACAATTTTACAGATAATAATAAAGACGATGTTGATTTTGAGGCTGTTTGGTCTGAAAATGGTCGATTACGTCGAGCTAATGTAGTTCATGAGTTTAGAGCTAAAAAACCAAATGAATTAGATCTTGTTGTACATGAAACTGTCGTCCTTTTAGAAGATGAACACAAAAATGGATGGATTAAAGTAAGTTGTTAACATATTAATTATATTTAATTCAATTTTAGATTTTGCCATCGATTGATTGGACCGAAGTGTTCGGTCTCAGGTTGACATGGTGGCTTCTTGTGCAGATGCTCCGACGATGTCTGGACATGTAATTAGAATTTAATTGGTGAATGGTGACTAGCAGTGGAAACCAGGATGCGCATTTCGTCTTATTTGGGACTCGTCATCTGGATTAATTAAATAAATAATATTACCCGTTGCACAAGAAATGGCTCTCGTGGCCCAAGGGGTCTGGTGGATAACGCTTTGGCGTTTGGAACTATGAGCACTGGATTCAAGCCTCAGTGGGAACATCATCACTCATTGCGCAATGGAGGTACATCCAGCTGACGAGTTCCAAATAAGACGGAATGAGCATCCTGGATTCCACTGCTAGTCACCATCCACCAATTAATACTAAATATACTTTCTTATTTTTACACAACAATTTATTGATGGTTAAATTCTCATACTTGCTTCAACTGGATATTTCTGCTGATTTTGGACTGTGGGCAACCACAGTGATACTCAAAGTTAGGATTCGAACAGATCTCTCAACTAACAGTACTTAGAATTGTATATTGTAAAACTCAGTAACCTGTAAACATACCCAAAATCAGCCTAAAAATATATTTGACGCTAGAAATATTCTTCGATATTATAGAGAGTACAAACACATTTATCACGTATTAATCTTTTTTCTAAATATGTGTGTCGATAAGTTTTCTGACATTAGTGCTTAGGTGTTTAGTGAAATATCTCCCTATAGGGACGAGTTCCGAGTCAGTCTTCCTAACAGATGATGTAAGCTTACTCACTGCCGATTCTCATTGCACACAGTTCAGCCTTGGCCTAAAATATGATGTTCTACAACCTTGATCTCTGAACTACGAGAATTCGACCTCGCAAACGAATCAAGATAAAACAAGAAGACTTGCTGCTTTATTGTTTAAAATTTGCAGTAATACTGGTGAGCAAATATTTATATGACTGGATTAGATAACATTTAGCATGTGAAGATCGAAATTAGTCCAATCGGACTAATTTATCACTTCAGTCCGCTCACTCCACTTCTTTTAAATCAAGCACCATTACTTATGATTGTTTTGCTGCAACATGACACCCATAAATTCTTCGTTTTTAATCTATGAATAGCTGTAACATTACATTACATTATTTACAATGTTCATCTTATGTTTCATGGACTTTTAATATCATTGTTTGTATCTATTTCAGGTGAGAAGTTTAATCGATGGAAATGAAGGTTTAGTTCCTTTCAGCTATTTAAAACTGTGCAATCCTCATGTAACTAACGAAGATCACAAGGTATATAAAGACAACAATAATAATAACGATTTCATGCAGCTCAATAACGAAAATGAAAAGAACTCATCTAACTCAGCCGTCCTTCCTGGAAATACTGATCATAATTATCTAAATAAAACAGGCCAGCTTGATTTGGTAAATACTTCTCTTCCTCCAGAAATCGACGCACCCCGTCTTTCATGCACAGATGAACTTCTAGTAAATGGTACGTCTAAGTAACAGAAAAGAGTTTATACTTTGACTGAATAGTTATATTTAAATTACTCAATAAGAATAAGAAAACTGCTATGTAAACTTAATAATCTTTATACATTTTCTGATTGATTTCATGGAGGCTTTCAACGCTTCATATTATATTCTAAGAGTAAAGTTACTACGAATTCACCATATCTTGGGATGGTCATTGCACTGAAGTTTGTGGGAAACGACAACCGAATCTTATAACTACTGAAACGTCACCACACTGACTGCCACTTAAAACTAACCATTCACAAACAAAATTAGACGAGGAATATCCTTTCCGATAATTTCCTCTTCTAGAATAATCGTCATTAACAACAATGGTGTTTTTAAACACTATTGATTTGTTAAGTAAGATCAATGAAATTACAGTTCCAGAAATACACCTAAGTTATACTAAGCATAAAAATGTAATAGCAAATTGAATATCAAATAAAATTAGGGAAATCCTTACAACAAATTGAAGATCATTAAAACCTAGAAAAGCCAGGAGGGTAAGGATATTGTCTGAACAAACTTCTTGTTTTGGATACATAAGTTAGGTTTCCTGATGCAGATCCCAACAGCCTCAGCAGTGTGTAGTAGACGAACGTTTTAGGTAAATTCAAGATTACTTGGTATGTAATAGATGACATTGAAAGCCTCGTTAGCATCAATGTTGTGTTGGGTATCCACGATGTGAGATAGAACAGAGTTATGAATGGATTTTGTTTGTCCCTTACTCAACCAAGCAGGATGGTGTTTGGAAATCGGAACTGCAATTACATTGATCTTATTAAATCGATAATATTGAAAAACACTAGTGTTGTTAGTGACGACTATTCTAGAATATTTTATATATATTATTGCACAGTGAGAAGAGGAAATCATCGAATAAGATATTCTTCCCTCAATTTTTATACTAATCATTACTTGCATTGTACCTATAATAAGTCATATATATATCACTGCTCAAAATGAACACTGCATAAATTCGTAGAATTAAAACAGAAGACTCACTGTCAGATACATTATCACTTATTATCATAGGAAAAAGTGGAAGATTGCAGAATGTCCAAATGTTCTTATATAATGATGCCTGTCCTGATGATAGGAACTTATATATGTGATATTATGGAAGTGAATAAACAGTTTTGCATTATGAAGTGGTTAGCTCTATGCAATTATGGCAGTGAAGTCTGCGTCATTGCAACTAATATGATTTTAACAAATTTATAATGACTGACCAAACCAACATTAAAGGAATTACAGTAGGAGTGTAGTTACACACAGTAAATAGTAAAGGAGATTTGATGGAATCATGTGTTCAGATAGTTCCTGTTCTTTGAAACGATAGGCTAACAGAATAACTGAGTTACGAAATATACGTCTCAGTTAACGGTTACATAATTTGAGAGGATAAAAGGCTAACAGGGTGAAATATAATAGCAGTGATAATGAATCTCTTTTTATATTTTACGTAGTAACGGAATATTTCATTTAAAAAAAATTTTATTTGCTCAATTTCTAGCCATTTATGTTACGTCATCTAATTGATTTCCTCAGTTTGAGTCCTAATTTAAGTGGCATTATTTTCTACCCGACCTTTCCTTTGTCTCTACCTGTAATTACCTCTGTTGCTATCCTGACCTAAGTTCAAACATAATAGTCAATCATATTACGTCATCTAACTTACTAACTCAATCTTATTGTAGTTGCTGTCTAATTAACCTTGTTTCTATATTAGATCATTCTTGTATTACCTAATTAGTTATCTAAACTTGACAAACCTCATATACACAAAATTTTAAAAAATAATTGTATATAAATGTGATTTTACAACTGTGTGAATGAATTCGTCGAGAAGAGTCTCTTCGCTGAACGCCTTCTCTTTTTCATATGACTCAATGGGGATTTTTAAGCTATTCCATTTTTTACAATACACAGTTTGTGTGAATAGAAGTGTTATATAAATTCTGAGTTTTTTTTATATTCTCTGTTTGAACACTTATTCATTCATACGTTATGTATCCAGACAATTTGCGAAATTTTTGGTTTTACTGTCAATAATAACTGCAGGTTCGAGTCCCAACCAGCGCACACCTTTACGGTCCTTAGTCGGTAACAGTCGCAACGAAGAGGAAAATATAGGGGGTGTGAGGCTAGCAACCCCACACCGTAAAAACACTACTGCTGTTGAAACTTCAAAGCTAAAGCGTGGAGCCCTGTTTTCCACTAAAAACTCGAAGGAATAAAAAAGATTATATCGGTTTTCAAAAAAAGTAACACTATAACGTTGATATTCAATGAAGACATCTTGTATGGTAGATATTATTAACATTAATTTTAAAATATTGTTTTGAAAATAATTATTTTGTATGCATAACTTTTCTTTATTTTCAGAATCTCAACCACCACTATCTGGTTCTTTTGTAAAAACATTGATTGACTTTCATGGAACTAATATAGATGAGTTAAGCTTTAAAGCTGGTGCAATTATTCGTGTAATAGGTCGTGCACCTAATATCAATGATTTAATTAACTCATCATCTGCAACAACAACTAAACGAGATCAACTGACTTCAATGTCCAATTCTGGTATTGATGATGGTTGGTGGGAAGGAGATCTTCTACTGCCTGCAGCTGTTGAAGATAAAGGAAAGCAAAAGTATTATTCTCAAAGAGGAGTTTTTCCGTCTATGCTTGTACAACCTCTACCATCAAGTGATTCTACACTGTGGTCTGTCCGATGGGATGATATTTCACCAATTCCAACAGGTATATACTATATACGTTGCTTAATTCACACATATTTTTTCATTACAAGAATATTAAGTTTTTTTCCCCAAAAATTAAAAATGTGATATTAATTTATGGTTTTTAAAAATTCCTTTTGCTTCTTAATATCTTCAATACATATAGTTTCATATGTAAAAGTATGGTCAATAGGTATAGTTTGGTGGACATTTGATTAAATGAATTGTCTAATGATATTGAAAATCAGCAAACAAAGTTTTCAATTTCACTTCAAAGATAATCTCATCAAAGAAATATCAGATATGATGGAGAAGATTTGTAGCTCAGGTGGATGATTTTGATGTGGCTATGTTCTCTGAGCTGGATAGTTAATTTGCGAAGCTTTCATCACCCTACTAGGTGATATCTTCAGCGCATACTTTAATTTGAAGTGATAAATTGTAACAAACACTACACTGGCCAAAGTGGACGTCCCCTTCGTCTTCGTATCCACGAACATAAGCTAGCCGTCAAAAGACACGACATCCACTCCCTCATATCACTACATACAGAAAACCACGGGCATCAATTCGATTGGGACAATGTTCAAATATTAGACAGAAGAAACAACAAAATTGCTAGAGAATTTTTAGAAGCTTGGCATTCCAGTGAATCATGAATCAATAGACACATCAAGATTGACAAAATTTATCAACCGATAAGAAAGAAACCTCACACACAAAGGGTCAAAGTTCAAGTCAAAGAAACAATCAGTTCCAATACAATTAGCCTAGAAGGTGTGAAAACGCACAAAAACAACCAATCACGTCCAAGGTCACCGAGAGAGATGATTAATAAACTCGTGGAGAAATCTAAAAGCTCACTTCATCAAATTGAAGTATGCGCTGAAGATGTCGCCTAGTAGGGCGATGAAAGCTTCGCAAATTAACTATCCAGCTCAGAGAACACAACCACATCAAATAAATATCAATTATCTGTTTAGCTAGAAATGCTTTACGAAATGATTTGGTTTAAAGTAGAAGTTCCAGTGACAGTTTTATAATCATCTTCATTGCATGTGAACATCTTGTCCAATCAACTGGAAGAATTCCTACGATTTAGCCACCACCATATCCTGAACTATAAATATTGTCACATATTGCAGTTGTCAGTGCAACAATCCAGAGTTCTCTCAGACAGTCTCAATAATACTTTTTAGAATTTCATAGGCCTATTTCTCACTAGCTTTGCAAGTTAATCAATCATCGGGTAAATATTCTGTGATTGAGACTATGGTTTCTAAAAGCTGAACTGAACATTAAAAAAAATAATAAATTTCACATTAATAATTAACATTTTTCTAATTTTAATAAATCAACTGAAAAATCGACATCCACCTCTAACACCACCTTTCACTCAGACGGTTTTTGATAAATTTAGCAATGTTGTTAAAGGATTTCTTCATTGCTAAAGAATTTGATAACCAACACTAAATGTGATTTTCTTGAAAATAAGTATGAAAGTCCATTATAAATAAGATTTTATTTTAATAAATCACACAGTTTTATACAGTAATACTCACTGATGACGTTTCGATCACAAATTATTGCACTATTTGATTTATTAAAATAAAATCTTATCTATAATGGAGTTACACTCTACCACAGTGCCCAAGTTTTATACTTATATCAGGTATGAAAGTGTTGATCACTTTTGTCCCCACTGGATAATTATAAATCTGTTTTGTTTTCTATTTAAAATAGCCATACTTAAAGAATAATTAACACCTTTCTGTGAGATAATGCCATGAAGTTAGGTCACGGATTGATATCAGTGAGAGAACTATTTAAAACTAGGGAGTACTCAATTGCTTTCTCGTCTCAGTTTGGAATTCTTCGACGGTATGCATCCGTTACCTTACGTGAGTTTTACCCCAGGACAAAACAGCTGTCCAGTACATCCAAGCTTTCAATGATCCCTCAACTGATGTTAGTTTGTTAGCTAAAATGAACAAATAGAATCCCAACACTTGAAGTTTAGCAATAGTTACCTTAATCCCAGCAATTTATATAGTATAACGATCATTAGTACTGGTAACTTTCACACTGTGTTGACAAACACGTCCATTGTCGAAATAGAGAATCATATAATTTTTAGAATTCATTCCGGAGCACAATCCCAAAGGTCGAATCCGGGAATTTTATGAAACGGCCTAAGCACTTTGACCATCCAGCCTCTGAGATGGAATCCAAGTGCTTATGGATTCTTCTGAAAATCCAGTCCTCATTAGCTATTGACTACAGGATGAAGCTATCTGGAGTTATAATGAGGAGTTTTGACCAGTGCTGTCGACCAAGTTGGGCGGGCGATGGGTCAGTACACAACAAATCGGCACAAGTCAGAATACATGGGCTACTGGATTCAGTCTCAGCTGAACAGTCAACGAGCTCACCTCAAAACTTGACAGTGTTGGAGTAGGATCTCTGGTAGGGTCATGGGTACTGCTGAGGAGTAGCAAACCAGGACTAAACAACTGTTCAGCACGTCTTGTTTTCTAATAGCTCTCTAATTTATGTGATTTCTTACTTGAAATCAAACCACACTTGCGAATTCTCATGAAACGTATGTCACTGAACATCGTCAAAGCAAGAAGTACACGCTTATTGTAATAATACGTGCACATTTTATTTTGAGGCTTTTCTGCTTTTGAAGACGTAAAGAAATAAACGAGTTTTTTTATCCACATTCCTGTAAATATTAGTCCCGTAAACTGATGTAAACTGTCATCAAAACTAAAACGTCTACCCCACAGCTACATAATTTATACAGTATTGCGCTTTTTTATGTTGTGCTTCCCGTGTATTTTATGTTTGATATATATTCTATCTTCAATGTTGTAGGTTATTCTATAGAAGCAAATCAAAATGTGCAGCAAACTCATACAATACCAGATTGTCCTCATGATGATATCAAAAAGGATAAAAAATGTAAACATACTGATGAAGAAGATTATATTAGATTGTATGCAAAGGAATTACCTTCATCCAGTTCAAGTCGAGTGAATAAATTGAATGGTGAAGGTTTCTGTTTACCAGAAAATGCAGAACCATCTGTATCCTTGTCTTCACCTGAAGCCAAACCTTCACTGTCTAATAATACTTCAACAAATCGACAACCACATCATAGTAACCATTGTACACATCATCGTCATAAACACTGTAAGGCAGATGAAAAGGTTAGTTAAACTAAGTATTATCTCTCACTAATTTTTATACTTTCATATGGCAGCCATCTATAAACGATTTACACACATATTTGTACATATATTGATGATATGCACACGAAAAATGAAATACTGAAATTAAGATACTTTAATAGTGTCTCAGTTAAACAGCTCATCTGCTAAGTGCACCGGTATCACGAATTATGTTCATTATGATTCGTAATTAACTGTTCAGACAGTTAATTTAAACGGAGATAATTGGAATTAGTTTTTTTTAATTCTGTCATCACCTTGTCGTGTAATTATTGTGAGGACTTAATTTTCATTCTTCCCCTTTCTGTTAAACAAATATGAAGTAATAATGCCCTTGGAATCTTCACACTGAATTATTTCATCCTTTATAGATGTTAAGACTTAGCATTCAATTTATCTTATGAGACAAAACACGCTGACCGGAGTATGAGTTAGCTTATAGAAAATTAGGCGGCATGTAAGAGCAAAACTGGATGAAATCAATGGCCTGTATGTAAGATTCTCAGATTTTGAATAAAGTAAGAACAACAATTTTCGCAAAATATAATGGTACTACGATTTATTTTGTTGGCTTCTCATCAGCTGCCTACAGCCCAAAGTCATTAATAAGTATATCTACAGAAACTACTTACACACAGTTCATTTTCATACAAAAATCAATCAATGTATGCACACAGTAATAATAATAATATGTACACTAATCATAAACACTTTATCCCATAACTATAATGATCATACACAATGGAAACGTGAAAATATCCAGTTACCAGGGCAAAGAAAGACTGATAACCACTTCTTTCTGGACGCATAAATCGGGTTTCAGACGCTTGATGGAGATCGCTTCGGCATACTTAAGGTGAACTGAACTCCTTTGCCCATTGATAATTTTGAACGATCTTGTGACGTCCGCCTCATGACCCTTGTCAATGAGATGCCTGGCGATGGCACTGTTTAAAGCCTTTGTTCCCTTTAGACATAGTCTTTTTCGTACATGTTCAGAAAATCGGAAGTATGTCCTTCTTTCTGTTCAAATATCAAGCAAATCACAGTGGTAAAAATGCCCACCTACATTCAATTTGATTTTAAAGGTGAAAATATTACAGCAGTTGATAACAAAAGATTGAGGACGTCTCTAGGCAAAGCCTATGCTGAAGCTTAGCTAGTTCCCGTCTATCAAACAACATGCTCTTTGATGTAATCAAAAGTCAAAAGATGCCCTTCTCATGTTAACTCCAACTGTATATAGAAATTTACACGAACCTGCGGAAGCAGTCACATTGGAAGAACAGAAAGGAGAGCATATCTACGATTTTCTGAACATGTGCGAAAAATACTATGTCTAAAGGGAACAAATGCTTTAAACAGTGCCATCACCAGGCATCTCATTGACATGGGTCATGAGGTGGACGTCACAAGATCATTCAAAATTATCAATATGCAAAAGAGTTCAGTTCACCTTAAGTTTGCCGAAGCCATCTCTATCAAGCGTCTGAAACCCAGTTTATACGTTCAGAAAGAAGCGGTTATCAGTCTTTCTTTGCCCTGGTAACTGGATATTTTCACCTCTCTTTCATCTCATTAAGTAATGCCGAACGTTTCCATTATGTATGATCATTATTGTTGTGGGATAAAGTGTTTATGATTAGCGTACATATTATTATTATTGAATGCATATATTGATCGATTTTTGTATAAAAATGAACTCTGTGCAAGTGTGTTAAAATGGTCTCTGTAGATATACTCAATAATGACTTTGGGCTGTAAGCAGTTGATGAGAAGCCAACGAAGTAAATGATGGTACCATTATATTCTGAAAAAATTGTTGTTCTTGCTTTATTCATATTGATTAAGGTGAACAAGTGTATGAAATTTCGATTTTATGAACTACATTCATCAACACTTATTGTTAATCATTAATCAGGGTAATCCTAAAAGCAAATCAGCTATTCAATGATTAGATTACCATTATTTGGCAAGCTACTTTTATTATTGTGAAGTCATTTTTGTTTACAACTGTAGCTCTAACTCATTTGATCATCATAGTTTAAGACTGACGCTGTCTTGGTCAACCTACTTTCTCCTATAGTTATTAGTGCATCTCTTTGTAAAATTATTGATCAGTGTATCATTACTTTTTTTCATATCATAGTTATCGTTTATGCCTTTTTCAGATTCCAATTGCTGAAGTTTAATCCAAAATTGAGATTTCAAGATACAATGTCAAATTAAATATACATTTATTTTTTACACTTTTGTATAGGAAATATGTGCAATATTATTATGATACTGTTTTGTTTAAACTTGTCCTATGCAATGTTTCAATTTTCCATTTTATATAAAAACATTCTTTACGCCAATGTATCTATGTATTACATATTTATATATTTCAATTAGGATGAATTCATTCTCAATGCTTCATTTTATAAATGTTGTCTGAATGATTATATGCATTTAGTACTTTAACTTTCAACTATTAACAATAAAGTGGTCACATTTAAGCCTTATATATATACATTACAAATCATGAACTAAAGAATATTCAATTAATGTTGCGAAAACTTCCTTGTAACTGTCTAAAATATTTATCTTTTTGATAATTTAATCTTTAGCTTTTGATCTTATCTGATGTAAATTTATCAAAAATTAAATATAACATACTAATTCAGGTATATAGAAGTACCTTTAACTATTTTACATCAAATGTTACAGTAGTATATGTAAGTGACAGATATTTAGGTTATAAAAGTAGCTGTTTAGTTCAACAGTATCAAAACTTGCATATCGTATTGCCAATTGACTTCAACTATCTAATATCATCAAATCAATTTGCATAGTGATGGCGTGCTACCTAGAATGATGGCCACATTGCAAACCTGACTGACAGAATTCAGTCAGCACCAGAAAAAAAGAACTAGACATATCGCACTAGTTACTAGTGTCCAATCAAAATAACCCCTGCAGTCCTACAGGAGGTCAATCGCGACCCCGATTAGCTGAGTGGCAACGTCTCTGACTGTAGCAGTGGGTGTCGCGGGTTCGAACCTCAGAAGGGACATGAGTTCCTTCAAAGTTGCAGGTACGCCTTGCTGATGAGTACCAACTAGCACGAAATCTAGGTCCAAGGCCTTTGTCGATTGCCTGCAACTATCTAATATCATCATATCGTATATCAAACTGATATCAGTCAAATAATCAAAACAAGGTATGATAATGACAAGAGCAGCTTATTAAAACATAATGTACGGTAGCTTTCCAGGAGATACATGATTGTCTATAAGTCTAACTGCAACTGTGAACCCTGTAATTTACATTTTTATAATATCGTAGTTTGATCAAGGACTGATTTCAGTCAGGAAGTCACTGATAACCAGGGGTAACTAGACAACTTTCGGATGAATTGGGATGTTTCTCTCTTAACCTCCATTCGTTACTGTATTCAATTAAATCATAATTGTAACTATGTGAACTCACATATAAAAGTCCTATTGCACAGCTTTCTGCTGTCAAAACAGCCCGAAATGCTTGTTATTATCTTATCAGCTGTGATACTTTATTTTACACATACCCGTTCGTGGATGTTATAAAATATAGCTACTGGAGTATGCATTTTGAACGGTCTAAAACGTACTGATTGTGGTGTCAATGTTTTACACTTTATCAGCTATTCAAAACACGGTGTGTGTTCAAGTACCAATCAAATTTGTGTCTTTCACAAACTACCGGTAACAAGAGACGAATCAAAATTGGTCAGTTGCTTGGAAATATGCACTGAAAAGCAATGCATTTTAGTGTGATAAATGTTAAGAATATTTGGTGGTAACAACCAATTCTGCGAACTTATCCGGCAAAGTGGCTCCACTAGGGACTCTGAGAATATGCATATCAGCAAGCATAAAACGATGTGTACGTGTTTCAAAAAAAATTAAAACGCCTTGGATATCCGTACGACAGCTGAAAGCCTGTTAAGTAATTCAACGAAATCTATTTATTGTTGACTTATTTGCGTTTTGATGGTACAGAAGGTGCATTAGAGGGTTATCTTCCCATAGAATTTTTGGCTGGCACCAATGACCCTGAAACTTGGGAGGCAAATGTAACGCAAACGCATGATACCCCCTACGACAGGCGCAGCTTAGGTAACTTGGCCTCCTAAGCTATTGTAACGATGTGCACCTATGAGGAAACGAAACAAAGCGTCTAGATGCAACCCTCGCACTGATGAAAAAGTATTGAAGCCCTACCCCTTTTCCCTACCAACATTTATTATGCGAGTGGAGTGCGCAACGGGAAATCGGTATACCAGCGGCCTGAGAGGACCTAGTTGGCACCGCTGAAAGCCGATAGTATGCGGTCCTCATAATCTCGTTAATACTATACCACAAAAACTAAAATTTAAGTATATAATGATAAGTGTGAACGAAAACCAACTTCCTCCAAATAGATTTTTGGGCATGTGGGTAAAGTACTTGCGAAATGTAAGGAAATAAAATTTTCAACGTGTCTGTAGTAAAAAAATACACACACCGTTTAAGTCAGCACACATGCCTATTATTGCATGTAGAGGCTATCTCGTGCTTTCCTAGATAGTCCAAGAATTTCGCAAGTACTTGAATCTCGTTCGTGGTCTAGTGGAAAGGTTATTTCCAGTAGCGACGATGTAGAGTGCAGTGATTCCGCACCTAATAAGGCTGCTTTTTAACGAACAACGCCTACTGCATATTGAAGCTATATTCGGTCGGTGACGAAATGCCTCCTTCATTACATATATCTTTGAATGGTCCGTTGTAAGGAGTCTACAGACACTTCCAAACAACATCACGATGCATACAGAGGTGTGTAGCATCTTCAAATCCCAAGCCCAGTAATACTTTTCCGCCCTGATCAAGGCTTGGTTATGGTTGTATTTGACGCGTAAGGCGAATACGATTATTAGTATAGCTGTGAACATTAAGAGCCCATGACTGACTAATTTCCGTAGCTATAAACCCTTCAAGTGAACGGAATGTGCTCCCGTAAGCCAATATCGCCGACGTGCACTGCATGTACAGTTTGAGACTGGGTAGGGCTATAACCGTCAACAACAACAATAAGTGAATCTCCAATATAAAAAAACCCATTTTACTAAGTCACTAGCAGATAGGTGATCTCTGGTAGTTCAAATAATTTCGTATTACGACACGTCACAAAGCCTCTCAAATGTCACAGAGCGTAACTTTTGCTTTCAGTTGACTGTCACCATGGAAGACCATCTAAAGTGTGCAAACGATCTCTAGATAAGACACCGCAGACTGTTTCGGTGCTAGACGTAAGGTTGAGGGATTTTAGAGACCAAGAGTGTTGACGTTCACGGATAGTACGATATATACTGACCCAAGATCTGTTAGCCACAACTTCTATGGTATTCGTACCGTGGAGACCAAAGACAGAGTAGAACACCAGAATTTATCATCTGAATTAAGAAGTATATTTCGGGGCTAAATCGTAGTGTGGGCTTAACTGCTGGGGATCGCGTATGAACGGCCGAACGTTACACGATGGTGTGCCAAATGGTGTGGACGCTTGACAGTGAGCCTTCATTTGAGGAAATCTACCTGAACAATAAGGGTCAGGATCCAGTGTTGATTGATGAACGTTGTGGCTAATAATCCTGGGGAATAATCCACCGCTACAACTCACTCGATTGCCTACTAGTTGTCTACTTATGCTTATTTGGTGTACGTCCATCACTTTGTCGATGTTTGTCAGTTGAATCTCATGCTTTGTTTGCTTCTTGTTCAAGACTAGTCCCACCTGGAAAGGAAAGTAATATATACACAGGTGAATCATTAATATTCAGTATTTATTTCCCACACTAGCATAATCATTGATTTCACGCATCTGCGTGATTATTGATTTAAATTACTGAATTCCCATGGTTTGTTAATATTTTAAAATGTGACATTGATTTTTCCCAACTGTATAAATACGGAGTTGTTGTTTAACATTTCGACTGTTGTTTGAGACAGTAAAAGCTCTCATATCAACGTCCAGTCTTCTCTTTTATTTGTCTTGCGTGCCCGGCGGTATTATTGTTGTTGTTGTTGACGCGCGATTAAGACAGATTAGCCAGCGCATTAGTTAGATTCGCTCGTAGTCTACAAGGTCCTCATATTCACATACATAACAAATTTGGCGACGGGTTTGCTGAAGATGGACCCACTGCGTTTAGAGAAACTAATGGAACAGCAGCTAAAATTGATGGAAATGCTTGCTGGTCTACAGATATCACGACCTGCCGATTCATCTACAGCCAACGACAGCATTGGTAGTACCATCTCAGAATTCGTTTATGATCCAGATGCGAACGTAACATTTGATACCTGGTTTCGCAGATATGAAGACCTATTTCGAGTAGACTTTGCGGATAAAGGTGATGCCTGGAAAGTACGGCTTCTACTTCGTAAATTGGGAGCAGATGAGTTAGATAAATACTGCAACTTAATTCTCCCACAGAAGCCCAGTGAAAGATCATTCGATGAAACTGTCCATATCCTTCGTCATCAGTTTGGTGATCAGAGATCGTTATTCAACATTCGATATCATTGCATGAAACTAGTTTTGAACGAAAATGATGATATCCATACTCAGTTGGGTATAGTCAATCGCACGTGTGAACGTTTTAAATTGAAATCACTCTCAGAAGACCAGTTCAAGGTATTGATTTTCATTTGTGGTTTGCAGTCTCCCAAATTTGCTGATATACGCACACGTCTATTAAATCGTCTGGAACAAGATCCACGAATGACTTTGAAAGACGCCGGTGAAGAATATCAGCGTTTAATCAACATTCACAACGATACCGTCTTGGTGCAGTCTGGCAGCCAAAATGCAGCAGAAGTGCATGCGGTGCATCCAGTACCGTCGACATCAACCGCACCGCTTCATCCTCAACATAAACCACCATCAGCCTGCTGGTACTGTGGCTCCTGGCATTTTGCAAACTTGTACCCATTCAAACAGCATAAATGCCGTCGATGCCGTACTGTTGGTCACAAAGATGGCTACTGCAATCGCAACAACCGACCCAGATCTCGCAGTCGACCCAGACGGCGCAACAAGCTCAAGTCTTTGGGTGTTACTGCCACATATCATATTAGTACTCCAGCACCTCGCAAATATATCAATCTGACGATTAATACACGGCCGGCACGCCTACAAATCGACACAGCATCTGACATTACAATAATATCAAAGAAATTATGGCAGTAGTTGGGATGCCCTGCCATAGAGAAGACAAATCAGATAGCAATTAGTGCATGTGGTGGAAGACTTCGATTGAATGGAGAAATAAAATGCAGCGTTGGTTTTCGCACTAGTCATTTCGTCGGCACATGCTACATCAATAATTCAAACCTTGACCTCTTGGGTTTAGACTGGTTCGAGAAGCTGCACCTGTCAGAAATTCCGTTAAGCAGTGTATGCAATAAGGTTGAAAGTATTGAACCCTCAACAAGAAAGCCAGAAATCAGAGACAGATATATTAAACCTAAGCCCATTAGAAAGAATGACGTGATTAATGAAACACCAACTTCGAATCGTCACAGTGAGTATGGCTGCGCAAAAAGTGCTTCGATGTCTGGTAGCAACAAAGTAGCAACTGTTGGCTCCAGTAAGAGAGGCTCTGCTCAAAAACTGAAAGTGATATCTGTCATGGCAGCCAAAGATCCGCCGCGGGAGCCACCGAGAGCATGGCCCACGTCAAAACCATGGTCCCGCCTACATGTGGATTTTGCTGGGCCGATAGAAGGTATATACTACTTGGTTCTCGTGGACTCTTACTCAAAATGGCCGGAAGTAGTACAAGTGACACCAACTTCTAGCAGCAGAACAGTATCAGTCCTGGAAAAGATCTTCGCATGTCACGGTATACCAGAAATCATCGTATCTGACAATGGCAGTCAGTTCACCTCACAAGTGTTCCAGGAATTTTGCAAGAGAAACGGTATACAACACGTGCGGACGCCACCTTATCACCCTCAATCCAACGGTCAGGCAGAAAGATTTGTCGACACTTTCAAACGAGCGTTGTTGAAAGCAGGGGGAGGGGCGAAACTGGAAGCAATTCAAAACTTTCTTTTTGTATACCGAACTACACCACTGGCAGAACAGAAGAAAAGCCCTGCAGAACTTCTAATGGGTCGAATGCTACGAACTCATCACCACTCCATGTTACCATCTTCGTCACATCAACGAAGAAATAGTCTGACGTATTACCGCAAGGGTGATGCCGTCTATGTGCGCGATTATCGACCGAGGAACAGAAAATGGGCCAAAGGCTTGATAGAATGTCGATATGGAACTCTAATTTACAAGGTTAAAGCTGGGGATGAATGGTGGATTAGACATAAAAATCAGATACGATGTCGATATACTACATCCCAAGAACCTAAATTGCCACTGGAAACTTTCAAAATACCACCAGTCAAACCAGAAGCAAAACAAGAGATGCTACCCAGCCGACGATCCCAGCGCAAACGAACACAAACAGTTCATTTCCAAATCGACCCCAAGGAAAAAAGATACTAAACTGTTTGCAAGATCCTTTTTAAAAGGGGGAGGTAATATATACACAGGTGAATCATTAATATTCAGTATTTATTTCCCACACTAGCATAATCATTGATTTCACGCATCTGCGTGATTATTGATTTAAATTACTGAATTCCCATGGTTTGTTAATATTTTAAAATGTGACATTGATTTTTCCCAACTGTATAAATACGGAGTTGTTGTTTAACATTTCGACTGTTGTTTGAGACAGTAAAAGCTCTCATATCAACGTCCAGTCTTCTCTTTTATTTGTCTTGCGTGCCCGGCGGTATTATTGTTGTTGTTGTTGACGCGCGATTAAGACAGATTAGCCAGCGCATTAGTTAGATTCGCTCGTAGTCTACAAGGTCCTCATATTCACATACATAACAGAAAGCAAGAATGCTAGGGATCGCAACGAGGAAAATCTACCAAACACGTTTTCTTTAAAAGTATACACCTATATGACGGAAAATAATGTGGTCCGAAGCTTGATTTAGAGCCAATGCACCTCTTAGCATTGCTATGGTGATAGTAGGGCCAGTAAGGAGGAAAGTGCGACCGTGGGACTAGCGACCCCACCCCGTAAATGATACACCACTGCTACCGTAAGTTGCGATATGCACCTCACAGCCTCAAGTTCCTATGAATTATTCTATGTATGACATTATTTGTGTTGCCACCTGACATTTAACTATAATTATAATCACAAACATTTAATTGCATTTCATACTACTATTCTTAATTTATGAATTACACATATGCTTCAATACCCTGACCGGAAATAATTTCCAAAAACCATATATATATGCGATTGTAAAGCTTGACAATAAATTAGTTGAAAACAGTCTCTTCGCTGAATCACTTGTTTTGATTGTCTGTATTTTATTAATGTTTTATTCATTTAGGTTTCGAGTGGAACTTGAGGCCGCGAGCTAGAGATTGCGAGTTACGGTAGCAGTGGTGTATCATTTACGGGAAGGGGTTACTAGTCTCACAGTCGAACTTCCCTCCTTGTTTTTGGTTTGAATTTCTATATGTTGCAGTAGGAATTTTCCATGAATTAGTAGAATAATTCCATTATTTATTGGAGCGGGATTAAAAGCACAAGCACGTCAAATTTCACTTATGACGATTAAATCTAGGCCAGATAATTTAAATTCTATTAGCTTGTATGTGGCCTTTTTACCAAGATATCAGGAGGTGTATTCATACACTGAGTGCGTTCATTCAGTTGTCGCACAACAAAAGCCACATTTCTGTACAAAACGTGAAGGATTGACGCTTGTGAACGAGATATGTGTCAAATAAATGAAGTACGCTTACTGAATAACCACTAAAACACCTCAGACTATTGGAAAGTAGCAGGATCTGCTCCAGAGAAGAACTCCCGATGGGCAGTTACTTTGTGCCTAAATGAAATATCCTCAAGAGTTGAATGAGGCCATTTCATATTAACACCGCTTAATCATGACCCACTTAATCATTTAATAATGCTTTGATTAGCCTCAGTATTTTCCACCTATTGTAAAATCTAACCGGTTCTTCGCTGCACTTGTACTTAAAATCGTCAGTAGTTTCAACAATCGAGCCCTTCGGTGCGAAACTTTAATTGCATATGCGATATGTAGCTCAGGAATGAGACAGACTTCAGAAGTTAATCCACTGATGTTAAGAAGATTCAGTACGCTGACATTTCACCATATACAATCTCAAGTGTTAATACGGTACTTTCTTCTGAGACTGTAGGCAATACAAAATACCAAAATGATTGTCCGAAAAACGACGTGTATGCTGTGGTCAGAGACGTAGAGCGATGACGACTGCTTGACTAGCCAGGGTTCGTGCATGAACTACTGGACACAACACGACAGGGTACCGATTGGTTTGGTTGCCACTCGGAGCACATTCAACTGAACTAGTCGACTTAAACAGCGAAGGTTAGTTCCCAAAGTTGGTTAAAGAATGCCACGGACTAATAACTTTCAGGATTTATTTACCGCCACAGATGCAATGTAATTCTCAATCGCTGGATTCTATACGTTTTGAGTAGCTTCATACTGTTCTGAAAAGTGCTACTTTATCGCGCACAAAATCAGATATACGATAATACACGTTCTGTGTATCTAAGTAAATATAGGCTTATCAAATATTAACATTAAAAGGCTGGGAGGTTACTGAATTAATCCACTATGGGATATCTAGAGGCAGTTTAAAATAGAGAATTATTCTTTCCACAGGTAAGGCCAATGACATGGTACGTGTTTCAGAAGAAAATTCGGACGGGACAATAGCATGAGACCTGATGAATTGTTTAGTCGCGTTAACGTTGTCCCCCTGACTACTAATACTTCTGCATAATAATATCAATTAACTCTTCACAGAAAAATACAAATCTCAAGTTCAAGAACCTAAAGAATCGAAGGTCATAATGCTTTGCTGTGTTACATGGAAAGCATTAGTGAACGGATTGTTCAACTGCCGCATCTCCTTTTTCAGTAATATAACTATCATGCACACTTAGTAATATTGTGCCCGATTTGCAGATCCTCTGAATTCCTTGATAGAGCAAACTGTATGACAACAAAAATCAAATCCATATAACTGAATCTTAGGCATTTGGAGCAAAAAACTGGGCTTAGATTTCGACAATCAGAAAATCTTATCTTGAAGACTTAGACGGAAGTTTCACATCTTGTTTTGGAAGCTTTAAAGGAAATTGTGAACCATTCTCATAATCACACAGCAGGAAATTTTATTTCTCAACGTCTTGCATATTGATTTACTTAGAGCTTTCCGTCCTTCCATGAATAATTTCCAAAGATAGCATTATGGAAATCTTGGAAATCCTCACTCAGATAAAATAGTTACTTCTGATTTCACGAAAGGGTCGGCGAACTTAATAAAAATTGCATTAGTCACAATTAAATTGTAAGAAACATGCATAATTTGCAATAATAATTTAATAATTTTGTCTTAAAAAGCTCCTCACCACAATAGGAGAAATTGAATCTCGAAAATAACTAGAAGCTAATTCGAAAGGTAGCGTTACTTTGAGTTCAGTATGTAGTCATCAAGTTTCCGTTTTATTTGTTAGTATAATTTGTTATTAACTCAGCAGTCTAAAACCAACTTGTGTATAATGTTTTGCAAGTTACAGTGTCTCATTTAACCGTTGCTAGCTAAGCATTTGGAGCTCGTGTGGTGCACAGTTAAGTGTCGGTCGTTGAATTTGTGCGTATCCATCAAAAAGATTTACAAAAGTAGCTCAAATATAAGAGTAGAATAAAGGCAGGTTAATACAAATTTTAGCAAGGGCATTACGATGATCATTCGCATGGGTAGCAACAGTAAAGTTTAACTTTAAGTTGAATGTTTTCTGGCTATCCATAGGTTATTTTACTGAGATTTAAACACCGCTATTCCGTGACAGCACCTATCTGAAATTTTATAGCACGCTTCTTAGCCTGCTTTCATTTTATCTTTTTTCTACACTCACTTTGATCAGATGTGGACCATAATGCTGTTACGTCTTTTCCTAAGCTGCTCATGCGTCTTTAACGCCTAATTTTTGCATAACTATTATTTTATTAGTTCGTAATAAACCAGAGAAATTTCCTAAGGCTCAGTGGTTTTATAAATATTGTTTCATCTGAATTTGAAGTCCGTATTTATCCAGTAGGCCGTCCAAAATTAGTACATGGAAGTGTAGTATATCAATACAATCCTAGCGTCCTTGTATCTGACCTTTACTGAACAAGTGAGTACATCTTTCTTCATGGTCTACTTTATATATATATATATAGGTTCATATTTGGAGTCTGAAAAACGTATGATCAGAACACTTTTTCACAGGATTTGGCACATCTGAATTAATGTAGAATTTAAGATGACAGCAGTTGCGATTAAGTTGTTAATCTGTCTGGTGATGGGATAACATGTTATGAATGACACCAATGTTTTTTTAATTCAGACACAGCCAAAAACCGTTATGTGATATCAGTGGAATCACTTACACAAACTGAGCCCTGGGCTATCAACTGGCTACACTCTTACTTCTCTAATAGGATGCAGTATACGGTATATAATGGTGTATCTTCCTCTCCTTTGCTTACTGAAGCTGGAGTTCCTCAGGGTGCTGTTCTTTCTCCGTTTCTCTTTTCCTTCTTCTTACATGATTTACCTCTCTCAGATGAAATCAACTTCGTCAAATATGCAGATGACCTGCCTTATCGTTTCCCGTTAAGTCTCAGTCAGACTGTTTCAAATTGAATAGCTTCCTATCGGACATCAGTCAGTGGTCTAAACTAAATGGCCTCATGCTGAATCCCTCAAAATGCCAGACTATTGACTTCTCTTTTAGGCTTAAAAGAGATCTACGAACACTAGTAAGTACTCATGAAGCCTGTTGCATTGAGGGGACTGAAATTGAAACTAAGTCTAATGCAAAATACCTCGGACTAGTTCTATCTTCCGACCTTACTTGGACATCTCATATCCAAACGATTTCTAAGAAAGTGTTCTGTCTTACCTACTACATTAAGAAACTTAGACAATCTGGAATCACCCAACCTCTCTACTCTCATATCTTACCTATTCTACTTTAATGCTCCCCATTAGTCTTTCCTGGGCTACTGAAAAAGGACTATACCATCCTAAGAAGGATGTTGAAGGTAGTTAGTAGGACTAGTGGTGTAAAACTCAGTCAGCTCGTCACTACATTAGTTGATAGGCATCTGAATACATGCGAAAAATGGTCTAAAACCATACTCTCCGACCCCCAACACCCCCTCTATTTCCAGCTCTTGTATCTCATCAGGTAGAACCAGAAATCAGTATAAAATAATATATGCTCGTACAACCAAGTACAGGACCATATTTAGCCCGTGTTCTAAGTGACAGAGACAATGTTAAGCGCGAAACCTATGACTTGCTTTGTTGTTAATAACATAATTTCAGGCTCTTTTATTTCTTTTATTTTGTATTCTATAGTGAACACCGTTAACTTAGCCACCTAAATTAATAACATTGGCTTACTTTTTTGTACTGTAATCTATTTCCTTTTTTGTATCTACCGGTTCCGACTACATTAGCACTATGAGTATTACAAAACTTTCCTGTCATTAAAGATCATGTACTTATTAGTTTGTGGTTGTTGTTTTTTTGTTCGGCAATATTAACTGACAATCTTGGTTGTGAACGCCATTATCACCATCTTAAAATTTTGTATTTTGCAGGATTACTCACACTTCCACCACAAACACCACATTAGACCTGACAATAAAAAACAAAACAACAACCCTGAAATGTTATTTTAAGATTGTTTAGTGTTGTACAATCAAATTAACTGATCATCTGGCGATAAACATTCTTAAATATCATTTCATAACTTCTTGTATGACTATAGCTTTACTGTCACCATGCATAGACATATCATAGCTTCCAATACCCAATACTGAGATATTATTTTGTTATTTATTTTCCTTTCTACTTCTTGGTATTTTTTCGCATCCTTTTTATTATTTTTGTGTTTTTGGTTTTGTTGTTGTCTTTATATTTATTTTTTGAAATACTCCTTTTTAAATGTTTGATAAAATTAGATGCTGAAAATTCCACACTGTACCACTAGTACTGTTTCTGGAGTAAAGCAAATTATTATTATTATTATATTCGTGTCACTCACAGCACTTTTTGTGTACCGCTTTCATATGCATTACTGATTTTATTCAAATTAATTGTAGACTATGGCTTCTCGAACAGGCATGAAAGTTGCTCGCAAAGCCAAAACCACTGCAGAGGCTATAGTTCACTCACCATTTCTCAAAATAATCATACCAGCACAACAAGCTCGACCTGCTCCACCTTTAGGACCACAGTTAGGTCGAGTGAGTTCTATTCTGTTTCTCAGTAATCATTCAAAATACATCCATATTAGCGGAACGTAAATATTGCCAATTTTTGCAAAGATTTCAATGAGAGAACCAAAGATATTATGGAAGGAGTCCCGTTGCCTTGTTTTATCTCTGTCAAGGTAATGCTCTATTTGGAACTATTTCTTTAGCCCGATCGATCATACGATTTAGTGATAAGTCACCCATCATCTATGCATTTGTTGAGAATGGCTGCAGCTGCTAAAAAGGGTGCTTCTTTGCCAGGTCAGTCCTCTCCTTTATTTTATTTAGGAGTTTGATGTGTTAAAATGCTACAGATTTTCATTGTAGATGGTAAATCAATTATCGTTTCTTTTCTGTACTAAACGTGTATTTGTAGATAGTCTAATTTGTTTGCCAAACTTTCGGTTGCTTTAGAACAAAATATCCGGAAATGCACACTTGTAGGAAAAATCGATTACAACCCCTTAGGACATGGCATTTCATCAAGTATTATAGCATATCATTAGAGATCCTAAGATGCATAAGGATATCCGAATATTTGGTCGGTCAAGTGTTTGCAATATATGCATAAAATAAGGTTTAATTTGCCTTCTTGAAATATCAACGTTAGGTGATCCTGCTATGTATAACAAAAGACATATTACCTATGCTCTTCAGAAGTCTAGGGATGTTTGACATGCATTCTACACATATCTGGTGCTAAATTATGGCTTAGGAATGGGTCTCAGCAACGTTTATTGCAGTCGTTCGTAGTAAATTCGAAAGGTAGATTTCGCTTAGGCATGGTTGTACTCCTCGCTAGGAGTAGATTTTGCTTAACATACTATTCACTCGTAAAACTGACAATTCTAGTTATTTTGATTTCCTACGTGTATTATTTCCCAATCAAAATAACTACTTATAAGTGTACTGGAATACTGTCATGATAGAAATCAGTTGTTTTACCACAACTACTGGGTTAAAAGTGTTTAGATAGGATGAAATTTTACACACATTGTGAAGCGATATTATGTTAGGAAGTTGAAATGGATATCACGCACTGCGAATTTTCATACGACGCAGGAAATTCGTTGGCACAGATACATCTACTTTTCTTATCTAAAGTCTGAGTATGTTACTACTCTTTACTTTAATTAAAATCCGTTTTAATCCTTATATCAACATCTTATGACTTACTCTTAATGCTATTTCTAAGGAAATTAATCCCAACGCATCATGTTGGTTTGTCGTACACAGAATCTGCTTAGAATACGTTGTAAAGATTACTACTCAGATCATTATACAGAATTGTTTCCGTATTTGTAACTTTTTACCGATATGTTCATAGAGTTTTCTCTCAAACGTATTATCTATTTCCCTTGATAATAAACACGTTAAAATGATTAAAGTTGAGTAAAAAAATTACTGTCTTATGATTAACATTTCTGTTGAGTGAATCAGAGTGACGGGTTGTGTAGTCTCCGAAATCATTCTTATTGGTCTCTTTCAATACCAAAGATTTTGCTTGTGCACCGGTGTATCAGTCTATTTTTATCACTCAGAGAAACGAAATACTTTGGTCCAAGAAGTTAGCTGGTACAGCCATTAACAGCTTACTTCTTTGTTAAAGGAAAGACTAGAAGACCATTTCGCAATTCTTTAATTTTCTATTTAGAATACGAAATGTGTAAACCTAATAACACACTTTTCTTTATGACCTAACTCTTCTTAGTTTACCTCGGCATAAGTGTAGTTGGTTGATTTGTTCGTGTTTCATTCAATTTATCTGCCTAGACTTCCCATCAATCAAGTTTTTCGAATACACAAATATTACAGCAAACTTTTCATTTGAAAATAATTTCTACATTTTTTCCTATCAATCTTTGTAGGCAGTGAAGTATGTGGACGTATAACTTTAAAACATATTTATCATATTGCTGAGCTCAAACAACAAGATCCTAATTTATTAACAAAAAGTTTGGAAGATATTTGCAAAATGTTGCTTGGTACAGCTCATCGTTTGGGTATTGAGGTGTTGTCACCCGAAGATATTAATTCTGGTCGAGTTGATTATACGCCTAGTGGATATGCTAAATTCCTCCAAAATCGGGAAGATTATCTAAAACAGAAGAAATTAGAAGCTGAAACTTCAAAACAGAATAAAGTGATGAGATCGTGAATGATTTAGTTGTGTATAGCAAGTAGAAACTGCAATTTTGTATAATAAAGTCACATACTTTTTATTTCTAATAGTGAATTTTCCGTGAAAATGTACTTCGTTTAAACGTACAGTGCTATTTAATATCCACCATAGGATACCTATTTAAGTATAAGATGCACTTAGGACGAAATAATGCAGGTGAATATTGGGGCGTTGTTTTTGAGACTCGATAGTTCTTACACGTAAATTTTAGAAGAATAGTTTGATGAACATTTGATCATTAAACTGATAAATTTGAATTTTTACTGGCATCGGCTTTAGTGGTCGCACAAATGTGCGACTAGATAGATTTAATGTGAAACTCAGTACCTACGTGCCCGTTGTTTATGACTGACTGGTTTCAACATTGAACTTTGCAAAAAAGCGCAGCAGTTCAAGCTACTATAAGAAGAAAAAAAGAATTTGAAATGACGATAATAAGCAGAAATGTGAGGGAGAAAGAATAGTAACGTGGAAAAACAGTAGGGTTCCATTGGATGTGGCAGCTCACATAGTGGATGCATCTTCTCCATTGAGGACGACTTTGAGCCATATCACCGAATGTTTCCAGCCTTCATTGGTTCTTATCGTCCCGAGGATCCCAACCAGGCAGTCCACACCTCCCTGTGTGGCTCAAACTAACTATTAGGGATTTCGTGGACTGATGTTTTGGTTTGACCACCACTGGCTCTTTTCCAACCTAATCCTATGTCAGCTAACACTGTCCGTCGAGGAAGGCGTTTGCTAGACATGCGTAACACATGTCTTAGTCTTCTCAATAGCTGTAACTTCAAAACCTCATAGATTGACTTTCCCTTCTTACCTAACACTCGACGCCTAACCTCAATATTGCTCACCCTATTATACCACTTCACACGGCAGGTAGAACGCAGGCACCTATGATCGAAGACAGCTAGCCAGGCTTTTCATGTCTTCCGCTCTCATTAGCCAGGTCCCATAGCCATAAAGGAGGACAGAGCGAACTACTGAGCAGTACACACACCCTTTTTCGTCAGCGGCCAACCCGTTGGAGCCGGCTGATGCAACTTCCCAAATGAGTGAAGCGATCAACGTGCTCTACCACTTCACTCCCTATTTCTAGGAGTCAATGTAGTCCAGTCCAGTAGCATCATCTTGCACTTGGCGGGAGCGAATCGCGTACCGAGTACTCGTAGATTGCAGCTCAAGGTATTCAGAAGACTCTGCATTTCGTCAGCATCTTCACCTAAAAGGACTATATCATCTGCTTGGTGAGATGTTGAAGGCTTGAACTACTCATCCAAATAATTTTAGTATGGAATTCGAACTTGTTAAACGGCTACACTAATGCTCAATAGATTTCCTCTTGAAATTCGTAGAGTTCGGAAAACCGAAAAGATATTAAGGTAAGTGTTAATTGCAACACAATTAAGGCCGTCCAGAACCTTAAAAAAGTTGCCTCATGAAAAAGTAATGTTTGGAAAATTACGTAAGAATCCTGACAAAGCTAGCATTTTAACCTACAATATCACTGAAACAGGCGCAGTGTAACTCAAAAAATGCTACAATGCCTAGGATTTTCGCACACTAGACAATCTGTGACTATATTCTGTGGCTAAAGTAAGAAAACATATTGAACAACTCGGTGAATACAGGACTGAAATCACAAAAAGTTCATTTTCAATTCAACAGTGACTCAGGTCCTTTAGTACACTCAGTTACCATTTCCTTAATACTGTCCAGTACGCCCTGGTCTTCAATGGCTCTCTAGCTACGTTCAACTTGAAATCAGTTAAATTCCCGCAAATTTACAATTGAAATTTCGTCCTAACACCATTTCACTTTTTCTCACTGCTATACCTTTCAATGCAAGTGGGAACATATCTCGTAAGCTAAAATTATTTGGTACCGAATATGTGTTTGTCATTGAGACTCCACAATACGTCGGAATGTTATGGTACCTACCGCATATATTTACACTGACGTACGTCATCATAACTGATTCTCTTTTTATTAAAGGATAGTCATCAATAAACTCCCAGGTTAACCTTAAAAATTTGCATTGTCGATGGTTATATCACTATCCAATTCACATCAAATATACTAAATTGAGGCGGTGGAGGTAGGCTACCATTATTATTATTGCTATTTCTCATTCCATTAAGTTATGTTGGGCGAAATCCATTTGTTTTATTTCTTTGTGATGTTCCCATCCATCGCACTACTTAGCTCAACTCACTCCTTGTGATCTATACTTTTACCGACTATTAATACACGATTACTTCGCTGAATTATTTAATCTCATTTCTGCTGATCATACATTTTATATACAGTCTGCTGATAATCAAAATTAACTGGCTACTATTCTATTCTATCGGTGGCTGAGCAGTAGAATGCTCGCCAACCACGCATGTGGTCAGAGGTTCGATCCCCAGCCGACGCACTCCTTTACCTCGCTAGTTATCTAGTATATTTCATCTGGATTTAGAATTCATCACAATCACAAAAGGTTCAAGGGCTATTCATTTCCTTTAGTTAGTATTAAACATCACTGGGGCCTAGATAGTATTACACATGACATGCTAAAAAAATTGAAGGGATATTTTCATTAGCGGTACAATAAGGTGACTGCATATGCAACTTTCCATAAACCTTTAAAATTCAGAAATTGTATGTTGCTTTCTAACAGGCTACTTAGATTATACTTCGCCTCAATCTGTAAAACCAAAAGTTTGCAAAACTATGATGCGTAGTTTCCTAACAACGCAGTTCCAGTTTGCTTTGGCGTTAAAATTCATTTGCAAGCGACCAGTTGATTTCATAACTTATTATAATATCTAATTTAGTTCTTCATTTTAAGACGTGTATATATTTGCCTGTAAAATTAGCATTAACCCTAGCCGTTGCTTATTTTGTTTAGCCTACCACAAATTTTATGGCTAGCATTTTTATCTAGTTTAGTCTTAGCAAGTCAACTTACATTATCCTTTCGATATTTTTACGTCTATTTTATACGTTGTCATAGATGTCCTGTTGTTATAAGTGCATTAAGTTACATATTTTTGCGATGACTTATTTGCAACGGTGCAACTATTGTATCTATATATTCTTATTTGTGAACTGATGCCTCTATTAAATGCAAGCCATTTTCGTGATTTATTGACGACATATTACAGAAGTGAAAAATAACGTGAACCTTGGTCCCTATTTTCACCTTTTATCAGTTATCCAAAACAATTAAGAAAGCACAACTTGAAAATTATTCTAGAAGTCAGTAAATAATTCACCGGTCAAATAGTGAAGATAATATATGTAAAAAAATATAAAAAGTAATAATTGTTTACAAAATAGCTTGACATTGTTCGTGATGTGGTTCCATAGATCGAGGGTCATCCTTCCTTATTTGAGGATAACTACGCCACACTGGAAGTTCAACACCTTGACCTAAGAGTTGGCCACAACGACTGCATGGGGCACTGAATAAATCTCGATAACTATGCAACCATGAAAAGAACCCACGAATAGCAGACGGAGGTTTGTATTCATTGGTAAAGTGAAGAAGTGCACATTGAGCCAGAGAAGTAATACGCTGAAACAATGGGTGACGGCTTGGTGTAAAAAGATCCAAATTATGTTGGTTAAGTGTACAAAAGCGGACAAGTTTTGGGCCTCTTTGTTGTCTGTGATCTGAAATCGGTCGCGTTCTGGAATCAGGACTTAACAGTGCAACAACGAGTTCACGAATCTGTGCTGACGAACCACACTCCGAATCCGCCAAAAGTTCTTCTGCTGGTAATGATAAAGGTCTCTCTTCTATGTTTAACTTATCAACAGGAGATGCGGAATGCATTTCTGCAAGCATTGGTTCAGAAATTCCACGTACAATAATTCTTTCAGGATTTAGCTGACGAAAAGTCACGTAACACTGCATCACTTCACCAACCTATAAATAGAAATGGAGAGATTTATTCGATAATACAAAAATAAAGTGTAAGTGTACAACATCCCTTAAGTGCAGGCTGTAAGATCTGGAGGTGCTGAATGCCACCCTTTACCAATCAGAGTTCATATGCTTAATGGCGCATGATAAGAAAATATCGTAGTGAAATTGCGTTGAATGATTCTCTTATTTCTAATATTATTAATTCATTGCGAAAACGTCAGCGTCATTTATGTGTAAATCATCACGTAACTTCATCTTTTACACTTATTTTTCTACAGCTGCGACTATCAGTCATACGAATCTAAGTATAGTTTAATAAAATGATACTCCTTCAGTTTATTTTCCCTCTATTACTTCTGGGTAGAATGCTTTCATAAATATGTGTATAATATGAGTGAAAGCGCACACAGGAGGACTAAAATGAACGAAATACAAAGTTTTTGAAGGAAAATTTTAGACTTAGAAGGTGTAGAAAAGTCACGTAAAAGTGTCACAATACGAAAAACCCAGACTTCGCGCTTAAAAAATTTCGTAAAATTCTTGTAGTACTAATACTGAGCTTTTATGCTATTTGACTACCACTTTTGTTATATTATCACCTTCATCAATTAATATTTCTCTTTCACAAGATCCACTAGTCTTTCTAATAGCTATCCCTGTAAAACGTTTACTACAAACAATCCTATGACAGAAGATTAGTTAAATTCGAAGCTTACGGGACGACAGCACGGGGGATTAGTCCAGCAGAATGTCATTTTTATGTTGCGCCACTAAAGAGGTAAATAATTTCCCTAAATTACTAAACGACATTTCTTCACCGCTCAACATGATCAGTGCTTTTACCAGTACTGCTTTCCATGTAAATCATTTCCATCATCCTCGCGATTTCAAAGTAGATATCAACTGCACCAGCAAGGCTTGCACTTGTCCTCCACTTAGTTTAAACACACTGGAGTTCTGTAGTGACAAACAATTCCCAAAAAATGATTAGTGCACATCCTTCGTCACTCAACAATGGATGCAGATCTCCACTGTTTAAGTCGACTGGTTAGGCTGAGGCTGTGCGCCCAAGTATCCACGCCACCTGGGACGCTATTGTGTTATGTTCCATAGTTTGTGCACACACCCTAGCTAAGCAGACATCGTCGCTCTACATTCCTGATCCCGATACGATACGTATTTCTTATTTTCGACGATCAATTTGTTGTCTTGATTCACCTTTGGGACAGTTGTCTAGTCTATGTAGGACAAGTACCTTGGGAGTTGGAGGATATATACTTACCTTTGCATGTACGCGTAGCTTCTTTGTTCGTCGATATCCCTCATCTTCTAGACTACGTTAGCATTTGTTTTAGCCAAAATAAAATGCAGTTTTTATACCACTAGTAGTTAATTCAAGTCAGTCAATTAAAAAAAGATTTTGCACATGTACCTCTGTAGCAGGTAAACATTAAGCCTGATATTAAATATAAACAAATACGATTTCATGGTCAGTTTTGACTAGAGAGTACTTTCCTGTCTAAATTCCTTGATGACGACAAGTGAAAGGTGTTCACTATCCACTGACTTCTAAGAACATACTGGTTAGAGTCAATAGGAAAAAAACTCCTTCCTATTGTTAACATGTCATAGCTAACATTCCTTAAGGAGACTTTATAATAATCCTCACAGGATATCTAACATTTCAAAATAACAAAACTTTATTCTTCAAAAGAATACTTAATACGATAACTTTGACTGGCATCTGTTAGCAGTAAGTTTTTGTTATTCAAACCAAATTACCCGGAATGGATCTTCTGTGTATCAGGCTAAGAGTCACACGTATCGTGTGAGTGCTGATTGACGGCACTTAGTTGCTCAGCCTGAGGGAGACTTTCAGCTGAACAGGTTAATCTATGGCAGATTCATGTGAAGGCGTAAGCACAAGATAGTGTAAAAGGATATTAAAAATTTCAAGGACAACAAGTTAAATGAATGACATGTGTTACCGATAATAGTTATCGAGAGATTATTGTTAATTGATTTTTTTAAATAAACATCTTTGTATTTAATCAAATCTCAGATTATTATTGTCAAGTTGGTGGTTTTAATAAATTTATGGGAACTGCTAATAACATGGGTTGCAACATTCATAATCTGTGTCATAATTAGTGACAAGTAAACCTGATAAATTATATCACTTAAGCTTGATTAACTTAACAAATGTCATTTCATGAAGTATATTGCTATAGGATTATGGAATTATCTAATACTAGTAATTTTTGGTTTTGTATTGGGCGTCTTGAGATTATTGTTACGTTTGTTACCGAAATGTACATAATTATGCTATAAAGTTGGAGTAGGGCACATTATTTTGTACTGCTGTACCCTAATCAAGCAACATCTATAAGTACCATTTGATAAGATCACTAAATGAAAATACTTCTAAAGGAAAGAAATATCAGACAATTTTGAACAGAAGAATTAGGGAGAATAATGATATATATATATATATATATATATATATATATATATATATATATATATATATTAGAGACACAAACTTACTTTCAAATGTACAACCGATACTATGGATGACGGTTCAATTATAGTGATGGTAAGATCTGGTAAATTCATATTTAATTCATTGAATATGTGTTCCATATCAGCACGGTAATCTCGATTAACTGAATTTAAAAAATCTGTTCTCCTACGTGAGTGATCAGCATTTAAATGAGATCTGAAAAGAATAATTACGAAGCGACTTCAGACCACATATATGTATAATATTAGACTGAATCAACTAAGGCCTTATAATATCGACAAGATTGTTTACCAGATAAGTAAAACATATCCCAACTATTTCAGTAGATGCTAATTCAAACATTTATGAACCAGTATAATTTTATCACCACTTTCTTATCTTACTGTTACTCATTTAGTGGTTCTAATTTGGTTTCAGTATGTTTTATTAGCATTTTTATCACAACTAATTACTCCTAAACAAATTTTGGAGCAGTATGATGGAGTTCGAGATAATTCTTAAGATAGCAAATAGTTATGTGAGTGTGGCATTCTTTTTATGTTATGGTTTCGATCTGAGATGTTTAGCCGGAATGGTTAATTGAACGAAGTACTCAACATTACTAATTACTTAACTCTATAGGGTAGGAGAAAGCGACAGAAAAAATATCAAGCAAATAGGATTGGGCAAAGGAGGAAATGGTAAAGTATGCAGAGGTATTGTTAATAATGATACGATATAAATGCGTTTGTGTCTCTGCAATCGATTACGGTTGTATTGTGAAAGCCAACCGGACGATCTAAATTTCAATACATGATAATTTTCTGGACTGGTATTATATCTTAGTTCGACTACCATTTGCATGCTTCCAATTTAATTCTGATTCTACCAACATAGGAATCGGAGTTGACTAGTAACAAGTTGTCACTGAGATGAAATTGAAGTCCTGTATCTTAATGGTGATTTCCATACCACATTGCGTAAACAATTATTTTTACAAATGTTTCCCCTACAATATCTTGTCCTTCAATATACATTTTGGATTGTAAGCTGAAAATTGTCTTTCATGGAAACGTAAGGCGTTCACATATTTCACAATTTGACAGAAATAGTCAGGTTAGATTTGAGTGATCTCCCCTGACTGGAATTAAATATCTAATGAACAAGAGATCCTATGATGTAGGAATTATATCAGTTAAAAATGTTCTCCACAGGTGGTATAGGAATTTCGTGTTTCACAGTTAGAATTAACAAGTTAGACTTGTCTCTCAATCTAAAAATGAACACCTAATCACGGTTGTACTCCACTCCTATATTTCGAGTCAAAAGGTAAAAACGCGAGTGAACCCCACTGTGCGACACCATACAAAAGCAAATTGTTTTCATACAGTAGCATAGAAAAAGGTTTATAATCACGACACTTTAACTAGGGTGACACGGAAACTTCTTCTTTCTTCTCTTGCTTTGTGTACTACATGGAGTGTGGCGACTTGAACTGCCGCACATATGTGCAAAGTTCTATGTCGAAAACCGACCGACACGGAAACATAAGGACTGCATTACGTAATCCACATCCCGTAAGTACATGGTGTTAACAACAATTCGACCTACCGTCTAAATGCAGAACAGGCCAATAATCCCTCAAGTACAGTACGAGTGCGTTCCCAGTATCGATGACTCCAACGTTCAGCCTCGATTCTATCGATTAGCCAATCAACGCGACGCTTATCAGATTCCTGGTCATCAACCCCAGTGTGTTGAGACAGAGAAGATTCACAAGGCCAACTATTACGACTGAATTCCAATTGTTCAAGAGTGTTAAATAAAGATAAAGCATTCTGCAAACCAATATCATTAGATCGACCAGGCAACCGATTAGCCTGCATTCGGCCAGCTAGCTGATCCAAGTTGCTGAAAACATCACTAAAATATAAGAAACATAAAAGTAGAATGGAAAATGTAAGCATGAGATTAAAAAACTGAAGTGAACATAGGATGTGAATGCAACTACACCACATAGTTTCTGTAACCATAGGTTACGTATGCCATGTGAATTCCAGTTACACAAACTACACCAATCCACACAACTCACATTGATAAGCAGCATCATGTCTTGGTTTGGCCCCTATTTACCTACTAATGTGACTGCACTTCTGTCAATATGTCACATAACGGTAGACAATGGATGAACATGAGTAACACGTAGTCTAGTCAACTTAGGTGATGGAGGTTTATAATATTCCTGACTGACCTACTTTGCTTATCTAAGACTATACATAAACGTTCCAGCAAGTTGGGTGCGACATCATGAAGGTAACGTTAATCAAGCAACGAGAACTTCTAAGTACAGTACTCAGTAGATATAAACATAACAGCATTCTAGGACCTAGTATAGCACAAAGACGTAGTAAAGTATATCAAAACTAATCCTCTTAATTTTATTGTCTTACTTCTTCAGACTGTTGTGTATTACTGACAAAAATTAGCATCCAGATACTTCCAGTCACATTTGCATCTTCTGACGTTGACACATCTATTCACCTCTTCTGTACAAATAATGTATCAAAATGCTACACCCAACTGAAAACAACACTTAACGACAATCTAAGTTGATGATGTTCGATGGTCGCAGGCAATCGGTAGGAAATCTTGGACCTAGGTTTCGTGCTAGTTGGCACTCACCAGTCAACAAGGCGTATCTGCAACCTTGAAGGAGCTCATGTCCCTTCTGAGATTCGAACCCACGTCACCCAGTGCTGCAGTCAGAGAAGTTACCACTGAGCGATTCGGGGTCGCGATTCATCTCCTTTAGGACTGTATTAGATGCTTTGATTGGACACTAGTTACTAGTGTTGTTTACCTTTTGGCACTGGATCCCGATATCAGTGGTTGCCTAAGGCAAGTGAAGGGATAATTACAGAAAACTGAAAATAATATACCACTGAGTGGTTGCGCCAACAAGCACATAGCAAGAAGTCAGAAATAACCGCTAATGTTGACAATCAGGAGAGATAAAGTTCACAAAAACGACAAAGATAAGGCGGACGAATGAGACATATTTAGACAACTGGTAGCACGTAAGTGTTACTTTCATGTTTGAATTCCTTAGAGTAGTTACGGAGGATATTGGATACTTTTGCATAACTGTCAAACCTAAGGTTCAAACGGTCGTTCACACAAGCTTTCAAGGAACTTTGAATGTCATAGATTAAAACCCAACTCTAAAGTTTTCATAACTAGAAAACCACAATTTTAGTATGAGTATTGTTTTATGTTCAGTCCCAAAGTCTCTGTGGTTATTGCCTTGAGAAAAAAGATACCTTACTAACGATACATACTTGCATTCCCAACAAAACACGTCTAAACACTTAAAACCATAGAATACTTTTATAACTAGAGTACCAGGAAATCTAGGAAAAAGTATTTTGAGGTGATATAGCTCGAAGAAGTCAATAATATAAACAGTTTAATCAGTATGCCGAAGCAGAAGCTGTTGATGCAAAGTATTGTTACGAAACCTATCCCGACGAACTGTGTTGCACAACCAACTACAGGCCTGTGTTATTTTCGAAGGTTAGAAAAAACTGCAAATATGCCCTCTCTGGGACCAAAGTGAAAGTCAGTCCCTACAGACGATGGATGGGGAACGATCAGTTTGTAATATAAATCCATGTGTTGAAGAACATTTGAATCATGTTGACAACAAATGGAGAATCCGACTCAAGGAACTAATAAATATTGTCACAAACTTCACATGTGCTTTAGATTTAATACCAATAGTAATAGTCAGACGACATTGATTTCGACTTATATGTAAACAGCACGGGGAACTACATAAAACGATAAGATAGCAGCCTTCTAGGCAATCAGAATGTGACTCAGCACACATTTCAATTATTGAGTAAATATCTGAGCAGATTATCATTTCAAACAAGTTGCAGAAACAAAATGAAGTCAATTTACCTTATCTGATTTATTACTTTGTGCAGTGATAACTTTTCGCTTGAAATGCTTTTTGTGCCAGAAGCTGAAGGGAAATTACGATTGTCAGACGCGATTCCAGTTTTACCATCAACCGCTGTGCATAAAGGGCTGGGAATGCTTCCAGATTTGCCGCTGACACTTCTGTTAAACACTGAAATGCTCTCATCTACAGCTTTATTTTTTTCGTCTTGATCTCTTTCCTCTGATTGAACAGAAGTTAAAAGGTTGGTCAACAACAGTCTTAAGCGCCGAACTTCGTACAAGCTATCTTGAGCAAGGGTTGAAATATTATTCTGTATGAAGCTTGTTGAGTGAAACGTGGGAAGATGCATATTGACTTGAGGATGTGGCGCTGGAGGACAGTCCATATTAGGGAGAATATACGCCAGATCACTAATTCAGCAATACAGAAGCTATTTCATTTTTCAGCACAAAATCTGAAATAGTGAATGAGACTTTTATTAAGCGTATAACTTCACAAAACTAACAAATGTGTAGTTAGGAGCATACAAACTAACCAAATAAACTTTAACCTATTAAAAATGTAATCCTTCTATTAGCCAAGAGTTACATGACATGTGAATACTATGGGTTATCCACTGCATCAGCTTTTATATCGACAGTGAATCAAAATCGTATTTCTTTATCACTGTCACCAAACTATTTGCTACTATTGCAGAGGTATATCTGCATGTTAATGGTTTGAATTTATTTACTTTTTATAATCCTCAAGCACTACTCCATGACAGTAAATACACACAAAGGAATATAATAAGGGCTTATACTATGCGTAGTGTAACTACGTATCAGTCAAGTGGATGTTTTTGACAGGACTAGAGTGGCGAGATTTTCCCACTTACAAAATATAAAACTGTATGCAAACCGTTACTTTTTATTCACTACGAGATCTACAAGGAATTTGGCAAAGGGGCGATTAAACAATCGAACGCTAGTAGTTTTATATACTTTAAGACTGAAACATAGCTTCGTTTAAACATAAGTCTGACCAATGGTTGCACGCGTTTTGCGACAAAATGGGTCATTTTGAGGTCTGTGGGACGGAAATACTCATGATTTATTTAAATGGACTTGAAATGATATTCGATAAAAGACACGACTTGAACAGTTAAAAGGAACATATATGGTCCGTTGGGAAAATAAATAGAAGCTCATAACTCAGATGCAGTATACGCAAACTGAAGCACAGTGACAAAAGTCTAAAAACGGGGAAATTTAATGTTGCCTAACTACATGCAGTATAAAAACATTCGAAGTGGATGTATAGAAGATAAGGTTTAACTATCAGTGTATAACTCTGAAAAATGTTTGTACATATTTACATTCATCAATGGATTATATTTTCACACAGTCTAGCAGATACTAAAAGTTCCAGCTTACTAATAGCCACACATGTAGAGCACTTCTTAAAATACAAGTTACAGATTTCTTGTAACCCTAAGTGTGTTCAATGCCACTGGGACTTGTCTGGTTCTTGAAAATCATAATTCTATCCCCTTGAAAATTTTCAAACTATGTACATAATTATTTTCTGAATATGTTTCTATCCTCCGGGAGGACCTGGACAATGTCCATATACGGAAAATTTGACAACACTCAAGGCCAAAGAATAAAAAATGATGGTAATATTTACGACCACATCTGAGATCACTTATTACTTACTGAAAGGAAAATTTGTACAGAAAACAATTTTGAAGAAGGACATCAGGATAACCTTATCAAAACAAAAAGTACACGAAATGGTTACCTAGTAGCCACCCAAAAGCAAATAGTTCCAGGCTTCTTTACCACACTACTACGATGTCTATTCAAAAAGGCTTGTGAGCACAAATTTGGAGGGAACCAGATGTCATGCTTCCCAAATCAAAGAAGCAAAGCTATCTTGGATAGACTTTGTAGAAGTCACTAGAATTACAAGACTAAGATAGAAATCAAAACCACTCTGAAGCTATTAGTCAAGTGAGTCAAGGTTACAATGAAGCTGGCATTTTTTACTTTGATGATGCTGCTTTATGTACTTCTAACGTGCGTTAAAAGTGATCCAACTAGTTGGATCACCTGTATACAGGTGAATTTACTCATGTGCCTTTCGAATCATAAACAATCACGAGAAGCACTCTAAAGTTGCAAATAATTTGATTATTTCTAGTACTAAATGGACTCTTAGTCCATTGAAAGATGACTACTTTTGGGAGTACTGCAAACAATAATGGGGGAAGTTAAACTATAGACCCAGCGAGCAACGATTTCGGGCACATTGCAGACTTTTTGGGGCAGGCGTTAGTAGATGCGCCCGAAGTTTTTTGCCCCCGAAAATTTTGCAGTGCACCCGAAAATAATGTTAACTGGGGAAGAGATATAATTTAAAATTCGTTCTTCACATGTAAGTCTTCCATCATAATTGCACAGATGGCTTGATAATCACCACAAAAAATAATATGGTGCCATAGTCAGACATCCGATTATTGAGAAATAATTATATGTAAAAGCATACTTTCATATATGAAAAAGTATATTTTTCTTCAATTGTTCTTTTAAAAGAATAAGCCTGAGAACCTTGGCATGAATTTAAAGAATATTTCATAGTGTATACTTATAAATAAAAGACACAATTTTCCGAGAATGCTAATAAATGCAAACATACGTCATGAAATCAAAGTGCTTTTAGCCAAACGTAGAACAACCATTTAAATGGTTGTAGTCTGGAGGACTTTCAATATCCAATTTCGTTATTATGAGCTAGTATAAACCAATTTGATTTCTTTGTGCTCCCTTTTGATTGTGAGGTAAGGATTCATGATCTTTGGTAAACTTCTGCGTATTTCGTCTCGCCACTCAACTGCAGTAGCTTTGGTTGACTCCAAATGGAATGGTGATGGGATCAACTATATGTTGTTTGTAGTAGGCGTTGTGTTAAGACTTTGTTGCTGCCGTGAATGGAGTTCATCTTTTCACCAGTTAGTCCTCCGGTATCGTCGTCAAAAGAAAAGAGATAATAATAGATGGCGTCGGTGGCACAGTGGTTAGGACTCTCGCCGACCATGCACATGGTCCGGGGTTCGATCCCCTGCCGGCGCACACCCGATATCTATGGTATGCCTGAATTTGGGCAACCGATATCCATGCTGAAAATTCCATACTTGTACTGAAAATACGGTGTGGAATGAAGCTGTAAATCAAAAATCCAAAAAAAAAAATCAAAAATCAATAATTAGTTAGGTTATTCAAACTAAAAGACAGAAAAAGAAATAAGCAAAGCGCAAAAACAGAAAGCTAATTAAACTTGAAGTTGAAACATATATATACATATACAAATAAAATTTTTATACGTATGTAATATCAGTGATAATAATAATTATAAGTGTAAGTGTAGAAGTTGGTGTAGTCAGGAGAGTAATACAGGAGAGAATGAACCCGAAGTATTTATACATATATCAAATATTTAGCTGTTCAAACATTACTAACTTGTAGACAATCTACTATTTGACATTGTATCATACTTGATCGTGCCTGTAAAAATGGCATGCATTTTCATGTAAATTTATGTTTATATGAAAATATAAAATAATTATTATTATTAAAGCGATGAGTTCAGATATCTACCCAAAATGACGTATTAGATTTTAAGGGGATAGGCCATTTTGACGCAGCTTTTGTGTCACTGTATCACTGTACAACCTTCATTTAAAGCTGTCCACAGACAGTGCCATAACTACTCCTGCCGGTAAGGAGTTGCAGCGACGACAAACCCGTCGTGAAAAGAAGTGGGAGCGCATCTGAGTCTTTGCCCTCTGGTGAGCCATCCTTATAAGATTTCCACGCTGAAGCTCATACTTATCCAATGGATGATTCTGGTCGTTTATCTTGTAGGCAGTAATCAACCTTTTTTCAGCTGACGGTAGCTAAGTGTCTCTAGCCTTTCATCATACGGTTTATTTCGGAGACCAACGACTCCTTTAGTCGCACATCTTTGGACTCTTTCCTAAAGGTTTGAGTCTATTCTAAGCAGTGGAGTGCAATAATAGTATGCACTTCAAGGTGTGGTGTATGTTTTGTACAACCTAAGAAAGAGTTCAGAGGCGATTTCATCTAACTGTCTGTGTAAAGTATATGATCCCATATACGGTCGCTACATCCGCCAAGTGATTCACGCTTGTGTCCGTTTTCTTAGTCAGAACTAGACCTTAGTCGCGCTCCGACGTTGTATAGGACGAGCTTGGGCGTTGATAAAGCATATCCCCTGTTTGAAGTTGCGCCTCCAGCTTTACCTTGAGGACATTTGCGCGGTCTAGTTGATTTCAGTTTGGCTGATTTGTTTCGTTTGATCTAGGTAGCTGCATTTGACGTGATTCTGGTTTCTGTTTGGCTTGAACTGTATTGATTTTGTTAAGAATAGTCGTCAAAAGCTGCCTCTAAGCCTGAAGGCAGTTATGGTGCAGGAGGATGCTTGAGAATGTGTTTCATGTGAAAATTATAGGGTGCACCTAAAATCCTTCTGTTTGTGGTGTCTCAATGATTTCTGTAGAGCTTCGTTTCATCACTTGTGTCCATATTTGTCGTTCACGAGTGTTCCAGTAAATGTTTATGGCTATAATCAGGAACTTTCCAAAACGGTAACTGTGGTAAGGAATTTATATTTTTTTCCGCTATAGTTTCCAAGTCAATGTCTCTTTTAAGTTGCTTACTGTACTCTGTTGGCTATTCATGGATTTTTTATTGAAAAGCTTCTGTTTTCATTTACAGTGGTACCGAATGGACGCATTGGCACTTGGAGACAGTGGCGACCTACCTGCCCTTCCTATATCAGTGGATATCAAAAAACCTTTAGACGGAATTATGTTTAGTCACCGTTATACCAGTTGGGTTCAAGTAGAAGATGCTCTGAGTCAGCTGAAATCAGTAATATATGTATATATGTATGACAGAGTATTCCTAGGCAACTCATACACATTATGTCATCAAAAAGTGCATACGGGACCATGAATCTCAGGATTTGAAGTACAAATTAGTAGTCTTTCGTTGTACATATGGCATGAAGCGAAAAACTAGAGGTTCAGGTTTACGCGTCAAACCGTAAGAATTCTATTATTTATTTCTGCAGTGCAAAATACACCGGTTGCCAATCTGGCTTTCGTATAAGCTACAAGGAGGACGAGTTTATCATTTCTTCCGCGAAAACAGTTCACAATCACAGATGTGAAAAAACTCTTATGATAGGTGATCCATATTTTAGACGCCTGTCCGGGGATGAAAAGGAGAATATTGCACCAGTTGTGAATACTACATCTGAGGTTGGTGATGTCTTGGAATATGCTGAAGAGAATTTTAATAAAATTTTGACGAGCACAGATGTGTATAATTTACGTAAGGATGTGAGACCAGGTAATTGAAGTAGTTTAAAGTTATTTTTGAAGCCATGCCTTTGAGATCAGATGTTATGCGCATAATAAGGCAAAGCGGTCAGGTGGTTGAATACGTGGATTCGAATACAGGGATAACCAGCAGAATTTGCTTCGACCTGGAATCACAGGTTCAGTTATATCGGAAATATGGAGAGGTGGTGTGTATTGACTCAACATACAATACCAATAAGGACGGGTAGGTTATACGTGAAACGGTTGACAAATCTTAATCAGATATTCTCTGTTTCAGTTGGTGGTAACAGACAATATGGGTCATGGCAGGCCTGTTTTTTTGGCATGGACGAGACGAGAGAGGTCATGTGATGTAGCTTGGATATTGGAACAATTCCAAAGAATAATGCAGGATACGTCCATTACAGAAACTTTCGTAATGGATTCGGCCAACTGTGAGATATCCGCCGTGCGTAATAGTCAAATTCAGGCGAAAATCGTCATCTGTGCATTTCATGTATGCCGGGCTTTCAGCAGGAAGGTGAGGTGAATGTAATTAATACTTGATGCATTTAGACTCGAAATCCTTTTGTACGCAGGTTTTTATATCGTCTTGTTAAAGCTGCCACACCTGAAAGGTAAATGCATTGAATTCTAACCGTTTGGATTTCATCACTACCTTAGTGTCATTAGGATGGTTGATCGGAGGGTGTGGAATTATGTCAGGCATTACTGGGTGCCTAAGAAGGAGACGTGGGCTGTAGCATATATGCCGAATACTCTGTTGCTGTTTAATAGTACCAACAATAGAGTTGAAAGCTCTCACAGTCAGCTAAAACGATATCTCCACAGAAGAGATCCACTACACATATGCATGTACAAGACGTATAAATGGTGTGTACGCACAGAGAAGCGTCATAGTGTTGAAGTCATCGTCGAAAGTTGTCGGATTCATAAGTACCACGCACCGGAACCAGTTATGCCGATATTAGGGAACTTCACTCCTTATGCCGCTAAGTTAATTTCCAAGGACTATGGCCGTAATCGTCGGATGAACACAGAGTTGTATACTGATGATATGGCTATCATAAATGACGGCATATACCTGCACCAAGTGGATTATACAAATTCTACTTGTACCTGCAGAATATTTAGGGCACAAAGAATACCTTGCCGGCATATGCTGCTATGTCACACTCAAATTCCTCAGTTTACAGGTAAATCAAACTCTTACTAATATTTAAATTAATATTTTTAGTTGACAAAGTAATTCGCCTGTGTCGCAGATGGTTTTGGCAGGATCCGTTGCTACCAAGTCGTGTGCCGTGTGAAGGTTCAGTGAAGAAACCCTGCATGGAGATACTGCAACTTCGCAGGCAATTGAACAGAAGCTTCGCAGTTATGCAGGATAATTTTGTAATGAATATACTATTAGTGCACTGCGAGCAACTCTGAATTACTTTGAGAACTTTCTTGTATAGTAATGGAAGATGTACATAAATTTTGTGTCAATAAATGCAAATATACCCTAAATTCTAAACTGCATATGCCTTATGTTTTGCCGTTTCATATGACAGAAGTCTAATAGTCATTTGCGAATATAGTAGAAAGCATTTCTAGAGAGCAAGTAAAAGTGAATACTAGGCGGAATCTCCAGTACTTAGTATGAGAAGTAAGGTGAACGTTTTTTTCTTGTAAGTACGCAATGAAAAGATAATGACGAGTTTTTGTAACTAGCATTGTATTTACTATGTAGGTAATGTTATTACAGGCATACGTTGCTATAACGTGAGTAACACCAATTGTAGCGTTTTCCAGTCAGTAAAATTTCGACTTTTCGTACGTCAAACTTCGCGGAAGGTAGATGAAATTAAAGACTGCTTCCAGACGATCCGTACAACGGCACCTTAGGCAATGTCTACAAAGACAAAAATAAGATAATTAGAAGACACGTTAAAATGCATAGGTAAATAAATCAAGTACTGTTTTGGAATAAGGGAGATTACTAGTACTATTACAAGGTCTTCAACTCATTTCATTTCTTTCGACTGCTACCATTTCTTGCGTCAGCGTTACCTACTTATAGTTCACTGTAACTTCTTCGTTGCACCCTATTTACACAGTGCAAGGAAATGAGAAAATGAGTGCAATACTTAGGATACGACAATAATAAGGGTATAAGCAGATTAACACTGCAGCGAGGTGCAACAGTAATAATAATTTGCTTTGTTCGAAAACACTATTAATGTTACAGTGTTGAATTTGCAGCATCTCGTACATTATTGTATCTAATTTTATGAAGTAATATTCGAAACAGTTGTAAAGATTATATTACAGAAATCGGCAAGATGTAGAGTGACCAAGAAAGACCAGAGGAAATAACATCTCCAAGGTATTTCATGTTAGACTTAGTTTATGTTTCAGTGCCCTCTGTGATACAAGCATCTTGTGAACGATACAGCTTTATTCATATACATGAGTATTTTAGTTAAGCGTACTACAGGTTTAAAAAAATCACCCATCTAATTCACTTCTATTAGCACTAATTCTTATGTCCGTGTTACTGACTTTCGGTTTATGTTTTCTTCAGTGCACTTTATCTGGACAATTTAAGGAATTGGGAAATGCATTGAGTACTTAAGAAACGGGACAGAGTGTAAAAGTCATCTTGAGTAAGAGGAGAAATTATTGTAAGACAACTCCTTTTCAGTTAGACGAGAACCGAATAGAAAAATGCGGTTACCATTTGTTGACATTTTGCTTATTTTTATCCACGTTTTAGCATTTCATTATACCTGGACTGTAGATCATTCTGACAGACTGACTTTCAACAGAGAAGCTTGCAAACAAGTGCACCTGTTTACGTTATCACATTCCATGTAGCAAACAAAGGTAGAGAAAAAAGAAATCAAATGGAACTCTAATGAGCATAAATGTCATGGAAAACGAACATTGATATGGATAGAACACAAGGGTTGCTCAGAAATGTAAAATTACACAGAGTGAATGCGTCTGTGTTATTAACAACGTTTGAAGTCACATTTCTACTTAACACTAAGCTTCACCCCAATATTACTCACCATATTAGAGTACTTAACGCAGAACAAAGGGAACAGACACTATGATCAAAAACCAGTAGTCTTTTCATATCTTCCAGTTTCAATGGTCACTTCTCACAACGTAGGTGGACAATGTCATTAGCATACACTAAGTTGACAAGACTTTTCCCTGGTTAGTCCCTGAAGTGAGTGACACACAATTCTGTTAATACATGTATGATGAAAGTGAACTAAAATAAGGACGACAGTTGTAGGAATGAGCCTTGTATTATAACAATAATTTTATATTTTCATATAAACACAAATTTACATGAAAATGCATGCCAGTTTTACAGGCACGATCAAGTATGATACAATGTCAAATAGTAGATTGTCTACAAGTTAGTAATGTTTGAACAGCTAAATATTTGATATATGTATAAATACACTCTTTGTCTGACCCATGTCGTATCATTATTGAATTAAACAGCAGTCCTCCAGGTTGCGCAGGAAAATCGACTTCATTTCGTTGTAGGCATACGATAACCAACCAATATTGAGGTAAGTACAACGTCTACAAGGGATAGTAAGCTGTTTTAGAAAAGTAAGGGTGCAAAGGTGAATCATTAAAGTGTAATGAAATAGGTAAATGCAATGTATCACTAATATATGCATTCATAAAGGAAATACAATGAGAGACTATAATCCCTAGGTTGACAAAGTTCCTTTGCAATGTATAATGCTACCCTATAGGTTTTACTATCATGTTGTCCACTTTTGGTTTAATACAATTATCCACAAGCCGGTTGTTTTTATTTCATACCTTTTTGTGTTTGGTGCACAACCGTACCCTATAGAGAATAGGAATAAAATAAGTCGAATCAAATTCATAAAGAGCTATAAAATGTTAGGTTTGGTGGAATATAATGAGCAAGTGAAGACGTTATTAGAAAATGTATGGAAATATCAGTTCCCTCACAGTTTAGTTTCAGTATTAAGTGAATGGAATGCAATCTACATATTCATGAAATTCACATACGGACGTACTACTTTTCTGGAATCATAGTTAATGTCTCCTCAGTAAAGTGAGCAATTGGTATTGTACTTGTGTAAAATCAATAGGCTGTGAACCGCTACCAATAAAAATGATATAAATTCTTAGAATTATCAGTTTTAATTTCAGCTGGATCACATGCAACACTCAGTAGTTGTTAAATGGCCACTTGATGAACATGGAATCCATACAGAAAGCGCAGAAGATTTAGTACAACATGCACACTCCTGATTTCACTATTCAGCATGCACGCCAAATGCATTACTTTAGGGGCCTACACAGTTCACAAATTAACTCACAACACTGAAGTGGAGAAATTCATATTTGTCCTTACTGAGCTTAATATAGCGGTTCTTGTGAAGTAACTTTCTTATGCAGAAGAGAAGAGCAAGGTATTCATAATCTTTTGCTACATGTGGAATCGCAGTGCAACTCGATGCGCAATAGTATATATACAAATAAACTCAAAAATAAAGTCCTCCTGGTGACACATTGTGACATGACAAGAAGTGAGACGGTCAGATAACCGGCGTATTTGACAAAGTTGCTCTCATTAGAAAGAGAAAAGTCATGTAAGACAAGAGAGAGAAAAAAGAAAAGGAGAGATAACAGTACCCTGAGGAACACAACCTTCAGCAAGCAAGACGGAAGATTTACCCTAGTATACAGTATGCTGTATACCATTTGAGAAATGATAATGCAACCACTCACCTGCACAGGACTCGTGTTTGCACGACCGAAACTGAACTAATGTCATCTAGGTCCTTAGTCAACAACGGCATATGCTGAATAACTGAAAGCTTAGCACAAAAGTGATAAAGTGAAGGAGACGAATCCCGGGTGGATGAAGAGGTTACTGAAAGGTATTTATTTGTCATTTAGCAAAGAACAAGATTAAGAACTGAAATTATCATTTGTTGACATTCTGGAGATCATTATTCAGTGTTTCGCATTTAGTTATGCCTAGCCTGTGTCATTCTGCCTGGCTTTCAGTATGACTTCGCAAAGAAGTCCAACTGTTTAGTTTACCACATTCCATGCACCACACAAAGGTAGAGACATAAAACTAAATGGAAGTTTAACGAGCGAAAATTTGAGGGAAAATAAATAGCGACAACATGAGTTGAATAGATACGTGAGATTACACAGAGTGAATGCATCTGTGCCATAAACAAAGACTTGCATACATATATCTAGTAGTTCTTCTAGCTGACTGTCAAGGATTTTATGAACCAATAGCAGTTTTTCATTCAACCGACCCAAACACATTTTGAACCTTGAAATGTGCTGGCTAACATTATCCCTCGAGGAAGGCGATGGCTTGGTATGCAATCACGTGTTATAGCCATCTCAACCTATTCAGCTTCCCTGCTTTGAAGACTAACTTACCCTCCTCACCTAACACTTTATGCGCAACCTCAAGAGCAATCGCCATATTATACTGCTTTAATCATGAGATAGAACACAGACACCTATAATCAAACACCGGTATTCTTTTCATATCTTCCAGTTTCAGGGTTTACTTCTCATAGTCTAGGTGTACAGTATCATCAGTAAACTGTAAGTTGATGATGATAAGTCTCTAAAGTCATTTATAGACTATCCTACTGATATTTGTGTGATTGGATTGAAATGATATAAGGATGACAGTTTAAGAATTCACCCTTGTGTTACATCCCAATTGGAAATGTGTTTTCACGGATAATTCGCAAACATTAATCAACGAATAGAAAACATTCTGTAGAATTTATGAAACTCATTAACTGACGCAATACTTTTGCAGGCATTATAGTGTTTCCACAATAAAGCGAGATTTGTATATTTCGGTTGCATAAAACGAGTAGGTGGTATCCTGGCAATACCAATGACTACAACAAGTCTTGGAATCATGCACCACAACTTTTACTTTACTGAATACTCCAGCAGATTTGAAATAAACACTTGACAAATATCAAATTTATACAGGAAGTTAGTAAGATTTACTAAACTAAAAGCACTTTCGGTTTACATAGGAGATCTCCATGCCGAATTTATTCCTCCGAGGGCCTACACAGATCACAACGTCAATTAAATAACATTGACGTTGAAGAAATTCCATTCTTCATTACTAAACTTAATGATAATAATAATGTTTTTATTCCAGAAACAGGAGCATTCCTAATGTTTCACTTTATGTAAATGCAGTTACATACAGTTGCACTAAGAACTCAATGCAACTCGGTACACAATAGTATATACACAAATAAACTGAAAAATAACGTACTCCTTACCTTCTGAACAACTTTTCTTCATTACAGGATAGTAACTTTCTTTCACTTATGAGCCTGAGATATGTCTACGAAATCACAATATTATATCAGTTAAATCTCGCCCCGAAACCAAGGCCACTTGAAACCAATAGCAACATTGAGACAAACGTCATTGAGGGGATATGCAATAAAGTCGCTCAAACTCTATCATTTCCTCTTACGAGATCTCCTCCATGTCACCCTCGCACCGATGACCCACTCGCCACTTTTTAATTGGATTCCACTCGAGCACTGACCTGGCGCGGTGCCATTCGACGGCATCCTTATGTTATGCTCGATGCATCTCCATTTTCTCCTACATATTTGTTGAACAGTTGGCTTTTGGTTTGTATGTTGCCAGACAAAGTTTCTTGTAATAATTCCTTCTGGCCGACCATTTAATCTTCATTATGGAGCCGGCGAAGGTGACAGCTGTTTATGAAAGTCTACAGACTGTTGGAAATCCTTTCCGTGACACGCAGTGTAAGCTTATGACCCGTATAGAAGAATTAACTGACTTGATTCATGTGTTGAAAATACGATCCTCATTCCTTATATTGAGTGCAGAAGACTACCAGACAGGTTTCAGGTTGATGAATGAGCATGTTACCTTTCCACTTCTTACTTTGACATCTTCATCCGTCCCTCCTGTGGTTGAAACGGTGGTTCCTAGATAAGTGAAGGAGGTAACCTATGAAAACATCTCCCGTTGATGGTGATTGGTGCTGGTTGTTTTTGCTGTTGCTGTTGGTAGGTATGTATTCGCATATCCTCTGTCTTCTCTAAGTTCATCTGCATTCCTGTATTCGCTGCCTGTCACTTCAGCCGGTTTGTTGGTTCTCGCCTGTATGTCTTCGAGTTTGTGTGACATAAGACATATTTCATCTGCGAAATCTTCTAGGGCCTTCCTATTGGTGATCCAGCGTATTCCTGTCTCCTCACTCCCAACGCATATTTTAACGCATAATCCAGTCCACCACAATTAAGAATATCATTGGTGATAATAGGCAGCCAGCTTGTCTGACTCCTGTTATCACTTCAAATGCGTTGTGGATCAGCTGACACTTGGTGGCATTGTCATATAGCCAGCTGTTGAATGAGGTTGGTAAACACTTGAGCACTGCATGCCGTAGTGTTGAAGTAGTTTCCAAATTGGTAAACGCAGTCTGTCGAAGGCCTTTTCGAAATCAATGAAGTTAAGGTACAGCTTTAAAGGCCACTCTGAGCATTCAAGCTTTCTGCTTTCGTTGGAGGATTGGTGTTCACTGGCAGGCATTTGTGTGCATGCTGTTGTTGTTGGTGATATTCCTGGACCACTTGCAGGTGATGGTCGATTCATGAGTCTTTTGAAGTAATCAGCCCATTGTTATATTTGTTACTTCTCCTTGGTAACCAGGCTCCCTTGGGCAGCTTATATTGGTTTCATCCTCGTTGATCTCTTCCCGGATAATGAATGCCCTGTTTTCTGATATAATGTCTTGAGGTCTCTTTGACCTGCGACCTGTCTGTTCTGCTTCAATTGGCAGTGTGTTGTAGAGTTGTCTTTCCTCCGTCCTTGCACTCTTCTTCACTTCTTTATTCAGTGCAGTGTACATTAAATTCAGCTTATCTTTCTGTTGTCCATCTTTACATCGAGTCATCTTCTCTTTGACCATCCTCCTCTCTCTTCTATTACCTCCCAAGTAGGTGTCAGGGGAATTCGATCGTTCTATTCCACTCCTTTGGCAGTATCAACGAATCCTTCGAGTGTTGGAACAAATCGTACAGGGGCCAACAAAGAGTTTCGGTGCACGGTTTCGGGACAGATGGCCTGATGTCGTTGCAACCTAGGGACTTTCTAGATGTGAGTCTCTGTTGTTTCAGCAGTACTATTTCCGGCTTTATTAGGGGAGTATCCACTGGGTTTTCCTCCGGTGAATTAGTAGTGCCACCATTTTGGTCCGTACCAGGGATACCCACACTGCTGTTTAACTGTTTGGCGAAGGCCAGAAATACTAAATGTCTCAACCACTTCCAGACCAGTGAGGTATTGAGAGTTTAGACCTTCTAAACCGCATGACTTTCGTTGGTTAGTTTTCTCTCCGACATGAATCGGCACAGGCTTTTGGAGTTCGCCAATGTTTCTTGGCAAGGTTAGCCTGAAATAACCTCGCTGGTTCCAGGTATGCGTCGTGGTAGGTCTGACTCTTAGACCAGGTCCTCCGCTTTACTCACAGAATGCGTTGCTCACCTCTCTTCAGCCATGAAGATCTTCTGTCGGCTGTGTTGTGACTAGAGGGACGGTATCTGAGATTTCTACGTAAATAATCTCTTTTGCCATTTCCCAGTGTTCATCCATGGATAACTCAGGTCATTCTGTGGGGTATTCAACGTAGGACAAAAGCCTTCACATTCTGGCATAGTCCGCTTTGTTTTGGCTCAGATATGGCCAATGATTCGATGCAAATACCAGAAATATGGAAGATATTATTACCACAAATCAGTCAGTCAAATCAGAGGAGGATAATAAATAATCCTTAATTGTATTCCGTTTCAATTCATTTCCGGCACATCACAACATTCTAACAAGTTACTTATTATGACAATAAAAGAAACACTCGTCTTATTTCCCATCTGATTGTAATTGATCAACAACACTCATATTATTATTATTTCCGAATGTACATTATCCCATATTGATTTTTATTCCAATATCTAATCGTGAATTCCACTCATGTATATAAATGAAGGAAAAAAGTTGTGTGAGTGAGTGACTGACTTGATATGATTGAGTGGCGATAATAAATTGTGCTCGAGGCGTGTGGTCGCATCAGTTAATATTACTGTATAACGCTACACTGTGTGATTTATCAAAGTAAAATCTTATCCATAATGGAATTATACTCTACCACCACGGTGCCCAAGCTTTATACTTCAATCAATAATAAAATCTGGGTTAATTATTGGTGTCAGAGTCGGGGTTAATTTACTACTGATAACTAACCACACAGGGCAGTGTTGGTGGTGTGGATATGTTGATATTCAGAGTCATCTAGAAATTTTTCTAACGTAGATGGCAAAAAAATTTAATAACCCTTCAGCGCGCTCCTTGAATACGACGTGCATTTTCCTCTCTAACAGGAATTATCCACTTTTGTGAATAATTCGTTTGGGAAACCTGATCTTCCCGTCCGGCGAATTTTATTCAACCATTTCTTCTTCACCGAGCCTGTGTTTGGTACTTCCCACTGTCTCGAACTGCTGCCTAAGCTTCAGGTGCTACTTCTGTAGCAACATCCCCCTCACTCTTTCAAATATACAGGACTTGTTGGTCTGTTACGTGATTGTTGTGAAGCCGAATAACCCGGAAGTTACAGGTAAAGTCAAAAGTTTTTACTTATATACTTTATCTTTCTGTTCTGTGCTTTCTACTGTCTTTTGCCGTCAGTCTATTGGACAAAAATCCACTGTCTCTTATCATTTAATCATCGGTATTATTTTAGGAGTAATATGACTGTAGATTCTCACCCCAAGATAAGTAATGGGAGACCATACACCGTAGTCACCAGAGCTTCAGCCAAATTAGGCAAACAGGTGAAGGTGATGGAATCTCGCATAACGGTCTTGAAGACCAGGGTAAATATTCCTTGCGTGAACAGATTGTCCATGTCGCCGCAGTCCTACAGTGAAACTGTGAAAAGTCAACTAAGCGGATATGGCTCCATCCCCGTTAACACGACTAAGTTAGTAGAGGCGAGTGGTAAATAATAATAATAATGATTTACTTTATTCCAAAAACAGTACTTGTGATGCAGAACGGAATTTTCAGCATTAATCACAATATTGCATCTAATTTCCTCAAATTATAAATAAAATTAATCACAAAGAAAATTTTTCTACATTTACAATAGGGTTAATATAAAAAAAGTAAATAAAAAATAAAAAACATGCAGCATATAATGTGGAAATAAAAGTAATGATAGCAGCTAAGGTAATGATAATAATAATAATAATAATACAAGTGGAAATCGCCGTGGGCTTGTTTCACACAGTATTGTCGATGCGGTACACAAATCCTTGCATGATTAAAAATATTGAATATAATGTTCTCTTTACATGATATGGTGAGGGAAAAAAGAAAGATTACAGCAGTCATAGAGATAAGTTGGTGTTTGCAGTTATGAAAGTGAGAACAAGAAGCAACAGGACCATAAATATAATAGAAATAATAAAAGTAAAACTTGAAGGTATATAAGGATGGATGGAGGAGATTGTTTATTTACTAGATGAAAAAAGGTTAGTCAATTCTTGCCTGACAATATTTTCATCACATAAAATACGTGCCAAGTATGGTATCATAGAATTTTGATACTTAGACGTGCGAGCATACAGTTTTCTGAAGTTACTTCTCGTTCTACCTGAGGATATGCAAGGTGAAAGCTGAGGGTGAAGTGGATGCTCCAAGTCAGACAAAATCCCTTTAGCAAATTTACTGCACGAAGTCAAATGCCTCTCGACAACGACGTTAATTATGTAATCCACTGGGACACCACTCATCCTACTGACAGTCTTCAGCATTCTACGAATTGTGACAAAGTCCCTTTTAAGCAAACCAGGGAAGAATAAGGGTGAACAATAAAGAAGAATAGGTAGGATGCAAGAGTTTATGAACTGTAAGAGGAGGGGTTGAGTTATACCCGAGTGCCTTAACTTCTTAATGTAAAATGTCAGGCGGAATATTTTACTGGAGATCGCTGAGACATGGGAAGACCAGGAGAGATCAGAAGAGAGAATAAGTCCAAGATACTTAATTTCTGATTTAATTCCTATATCACTGTCATCAATCTTACAACTGTCATAAGAATCGACGGCTTCTTTTAACTGTCTTTTACATCTTAAGCTAAAATCAACAGTTTGACATTTAGAAGGATTCAGTTTAAGACCGTTAGACTCAGACCATTCACTGACTTCCGACAGAAAGCTATTTATTTTGGTACAATCTAGCTGGGAGTTAACAGCCATTGAAACAATTAAATCGTCAGCGTACTTCACAAAATTTATTTCATCAGACTGAGGCAAGTCATGTAAGAAGAAAGAAAAAAGAAAAGGAGAAAGGACAGCGCCTTGAGGGACACCAGCTTCAGTAGGCAATGAAGTGGAAGACTTCCCTTTATACACGGTGTACTGCTTTCTTTCTGAGAAATAAGAGTGTAACCAGTTAACAGCCCAACATTCTGTTTGACTTACAGCAAGTTTATTTAACAAGATGTCCCTT